>CM067378.1:79971037-81361037 GCA_034510155.1 Eucriotettix oculatus
ATCTGAATCTCGATTTATAGATGCGAAGTCACTTCCGGTTGACATTTCTGGTCGCAATTCAATTCGTTTAGCTCGTGAGGGGAATAGTGTAAGAGACTTTCGTTTCTTTTAGCTGGTAAACATCACCAGGAACATATCTCCTGCTATATTTAAAACCTTCTTCTCATTATTTAAAAAGTTTACTTCATTTGTTTAATATGTTTTACTGAACAAGTCAGCTTCATTTTATTTTTATTTAAATAAAAATATATAAAGCTTATTCTTATTATAGTAATCTTTACTTTTATCAAATAAACATAATTGGCATTTCAAATATTTATTTTACATATGTAATTATTTATTCTTTGTTATTCATTGCAAAGTCATTTAATGCATAAATATCAGAAATATTAAATTATAATTTTTTATATTACGTATTTATTTAAGCAAATTTACTGCTTCTTTGTATCAGTACAGTTACAAATTGGTCATTTGTTCTATTGTGTAAGTCATTGAAGGGAATTATTGATAAAATATATATTATACTTCATAATTTAAAACATTTGTAATAGAAACGTATTAATTTTTCAAAGATACACAAATAGAGCCGTCAGTACAGTGCCTCAGCATCGAACGTTTGATTAAGCGTCATCAGAGATAAATCATTAAGCAAATATTTGCAAGCCAGTGTTTGTAGATTAGTCAGCTTAGTTAACGACAAACATTTAGATTCCAACATGCCCCGACATTCCGTAATCTTACGCTTAGTATTTTGAGAATAAATAGAAACTGATTCACTTAAAGCTAATGATATGGAACAGAGAATCACATTCCTCGAGAAGATAATGCGATTTAAGAGGTCCTTTACATACGTTCCTTTTATCAGTACTGTTATAATTTAATGTGCGTTTCGTTGTTTCAGGACGTTCTTTCTTCTGTTTACAATAAAGAACTAGTTAAGGTAAAAAAATATTGTTCGATGAATTTTCAAACAAATATATAGTTTTTTTTAATTTTCAGCTGTCCCATGGCTGTATTAACCGAAAGCTGATGTGATGACGTGTGATTACTATTGGGACCGGTCAATCGAATTTTGTGATTGTCCAAGGGCTAGTTTTCATACATGTGATGATGATGATGTGCGCAGTGTAGTGAACGGACGTGCCAACTGGATTTTTTACTGATAGTTTGATTGAAAATAAAGGCAAATCTAGCTTCAATATTATTTTTATGAGTCAATGACAGAACCGTTGTTGAGAGATGTAATGAAGCTGACAACAGAAGGTCAGTGAAAAGAAGATTTATATTTTTTCCTTTACACGTTAACTGTTGAAACAGCTCTATTTGGGGTTATTATGACTAGTTCAGAGTGTCTGGAAATGATTGTCAGGTTTAAACCAGTCTTCGTTGGTTGTAAAAGAATTATAATGTACGTAGAACTCTAATATTTTATTCCTTTTGTTATTACACGACGCATAATAAAAGTTACCTTGTCAATAAAGGTATAAATAAGGAAGACGGCGAATAGAAGCACCAAATGTCTAATAATTTTAGACAACTTCTTTGATAAAGTATAGGAATAATATGTTTCTAATATATGTTTTCGGAGTTTAATTTAGTCAAAACCAACATCCGCAACTTGTAAGCAGAAATACTGAACTACTTATTTTTTACTGTCATTAAATTTTGATTATTATCTTTATAATTAGTGTGCTTATACGTATTATAAATGATTTATATTGTTAAAATGAAATAATTTCCGACCGTTTTTTTTTCAGTCTTATGAAAACTGTGGCTACGTAAGTTCTTGGCGCTGCCTCATACCTCTCTTTGGTATAAAAAATTGGTGTTTATATTTTTATGTTTATTGTTAAAAATTGGATGCAATAATAATTTTATTGTAAGGAGGTAAACGTAAAGGAGTGAATATGCGTTGAAACGTTGTTTTATTAAAAATAAAAACTGCCTGAAAATACCGGTCGGAAATTATTTCATTTTAATTTTTAATATCCTACGTTAATTGATTTAGTATTATTTATATTGTGTTTCCTACAAAGAAATCTTACTCTTTATGTCTACGGACATTAAAATTAGAATTGATGATCAATAAAAGAAAGTATAAATCAACAAAGGAGTAGAAAATTTTTCAGTCTTCCACCCACGCTGTTTAACTTATATATGGAATAGGCGATGAAGAAAGTTAAGAAACAAATATGGAAATGGAATCAAATGATAAGGAGAACAAATAACAACCCAAAGGTTTGCTGATGTTATTGTAGTATAAGGGGAGTCAGAATAAGACTTGGAAAACATAATAAATGGCATGGTCCTGGGGAAAGAGTTCAATATAAGTATTAATAGAGGGAATACCAAGGCAAATAGAGTGCAACATGGGAAACAAAGGGTGTTAGATTGGAAGGGATACTTTAAATGAAGTTAAGGAATTCTGCTACTTGGGAAGCATAAAAATTAGGGATGGTAGAAATATAGTAAAGATGAAGTGTGGAGTGTGGCGTTATATGGGTGTGAAACGAATAGAAGGCTTCGAAATGTGGTGCTAAAGAAGAATGCTGAAAACAAGATTGGTGGGCAGAATCACTAACCAGGAAGTTCTAAACAGAATAGTGGAAGAGCGAACAATATGAAGGACGTTGACCAAGAGAAGGGATAGATTAATAGGCCGCGTTTTGCGACATTAGGGCCTTGTAAAATTAACATTAGAGGGAAGTGTGTGGGATAAGAACAGAAGAGCGAGCTCAATGATTGAATACGCTAAGTAGATTAGGGATGATGTGGGAAGTTGTAGTTATTCGGAAATTAAAAGGCATGCGCAAGATAGGTTAGCAAGGAGGGTTGCATCAGACAACATCAACAACAACAAAATTATTTCAATATAGTTTATGCACTAAAAGGTCATTGAAGAATACTTCAAGAATACTGCATCGTTCATAATGATTCTTATTTCACTCTGAATACTGACCGTAACTATGGAGACACTCAACTGACCCTCAGGTATTCCGGTAATCGCAGTTTTACAATGGTTTACTTTATTATCCGTTGTGGCTGTTGCGAATTGGATGAAAACTCCACATAGTCACTTTCAAATGGGAGCTGATTTCGTTTCGAATCTGTTCTTTGCGGCATCCAATCAAATTGTTGCGGCGTTGTTACAGATTATTGTCCACGCAGCTGAAGTAATATGACGAGTGAGTGAGACGATGTGGCAACGTTCGTCAATTTCTCTAATCTCATTCCAGGACGGTTCAGATTTTAAAAGGAATGCGAACTTGATCCTCTACTTTGATCGCTGAACCAGCAGAGGCACTCTGTTTCACACATCCCCTGCCTCCCTATTCTCCGTCAGGGACACACCATTCTACTCATCCCATCCCACATCTCCTTTTCTCTGTCAAGGAATCCCTCCGTTTGATGGATCAACATTGCTCCCATAGGAAGATTGGATCGCTTAAATAATTCACGTGAAAGCAGCTGAATATTTTATGGAAGAAACTCGTGATAAACCGTAGCGAGAAAAGGAAATCAGTTTCATGTTTACTACCTTAATAACGATTTAAGACTCGTTTTATAGACACGCAATGAGATTATTGAAAATATTATACTCAGTTTATTGCTTGTCATTCAAATAAATATACTTTAATACAACGGTTTCAGCCCAATACATAAATTATGCCTTTAAATCGATAACGTAATATGGGATCATTATGATACAAAAAGCTCTTTGTTACGTGTAATGTTTTTATAATGCATGATTGAACGTCAGTAACAGACGAAAAGGCTACTTCTACAATACATTTGAATCATTGCAATAACCTAATAACGCTTTCATTTCTGCAATTATCCCCCAAATAACTCTAGTATTCATTATTAGTCAAGTAATTAACTTACAGTAAATGAATGTGTATGTATACAATAGCATCATTTGGCGTAATGTAGAATCAGGATGTGCACATTCAATGTGGATATCGATTATAAACTATTTTTTAACGAGATTCAGTTCTATATATTTGCCGTCACTTTTTAGCCTTTTTATTCAGATATTCCTGAGTGGAAGAAACATTATTTCAGAATTTTTGTTCCAAAAGGAATTCGCAGTATAAAATGAGATTTATAATATTTTTCTTAACCCAAGCAGTCTTTAACTACAAATTATTTCAGCCAAACAAACGAGTGGGATATAACGATAAACTGGTTTCACGACACGATAGTTTAAAATTTATATCAAATTTTTTCTTAAGTTTTCAGTAAGTGCGTAATAATAACACTCCAATTTCAGATATTATAAATTAAGTGACAGCAAAAATAATAAATAACTTATTGACCCTCTTGAAGACATTAATTGAAACTTAATTGAAAATTGATGTATAATATTAAATAAATCTCTTAAATTACGAAAATTGGTAGGTAACCTGTACTAGTAGATGATTTTGAGCTTCTAACTTAAATAATTTATATTTGAATGAAATTATTTTAAATTTAAATTTCTAATTGATACCACAAATTTTGTCTGTAGTTAACACAAGAAGAAATTTTACAGTGTGTTGTTTAGTGAAGAAGTCCCAAAAATTAAGGATTACACGTTTTAGAGTTTTAAAAGCGTTAAGTAATGAACAGCGATTTGAACTGTGTCCTGTCAGCTGTAGAGAACAGCTGCAAAATAAAATAAAAAAGAACTGTAACATACATCATATCAGGAATACGAAAGTAAAATTAATTAATGATAAAATTGAATAATTTCAATGAAATAATTTTTGAAAAGCACCGTATTTCAAAGACGTCATGTCCTGGAAACTTAATTTAAAGTACTTTAGTAATTTATTTTCTTAGATGCACTATATTGCATTCTTATAAATAATACAATTTTCAATCTAAATAATTTACTTTAATTTAATTTTGAAACTTTTAATTTTCTCGATCAGGATATATATATATGCATTTTATTATTAATTTTTATGTATTTATATATTATTTTAAATTAACTAAAAACAGTGCATAGTTTACCCATAATTTCCAATTCAACATTTTATTTATCAATTATTGCCATACATTTTAACATATAATAGAGACCAGAGGTATTCTAATAATAATATTTATTTCTAATATAAATTACTATAATGGGAAAATTAAAAAATGATATTCAATAAAATATTTTAATCAATTTTTACTTGTTTTTAAGTTTTGAAGACATATTTCCTAATTTCTCAATCAGGGGAAAATAGTGTATATCATTCGTCATTTCTGTTATTTAGAATTATACGAAACTGTATTTTACAATTTACATTGAATTTTTTCTTAAGTTTTCAGTAATTGCTTAATAATTACACTCTAATTTCAGGTCAATCATTACTATTAATAATTATATAATAAATATAGTTAATTCAGTAATTTACAATTCTATATTTTTGTTATAAAGTAAGCATTGATCAAATTGAAACAAGCTTTTGCTAATTATCAGTAAATTTCATGAACAAATGTTTTAGGCATTATCTAAAATAAGATTTTTCTTCTTAGGGATTTCTTCGTTATGTTATCTTCTTCTAGCTTCTGATGTCGGTGCTTTTGGAGAGAGATCGCCATTCTGTTAATCAGTTTGAGTTTCAAATGTGCTGGGGATTGGGCAACAGCGCTCATAGACATACACGAACACCCAAACCCTTACCAGAAATCTAACCCGGGGCCTCTATGGTATGAGGCAGTGACGCTTGCTACTAGACCACAGAGGCCCGCTTAATATTATGTTTAAATGATAATAGTTAGCATTACAAACGTAGTTTGTGACGTAAACGAGCATTACTATTTCATTTCAATTAGGTATTGAATACACACGTTTTTACATACGAGTTATATTTTATTAATTATACAAGCTTTTGGTTCCAAAGCTACTATTCTCGTCGTCGGCCTACGTTGGACGAGGATCACATCTAATCTTCTAATCCACACTTGCGACAGGAGTCAGCTGCATTTCGAGCGACTAATACTCGCAAGCGGCCGCTACCATTTCATTGGTAAATTGAATGCATAATGCAATAACGGGACATCACGCTACGAATCTCGACCTGACCAAATGTCAGTGAGCAGTCGACGACACCTCATCTGAAATTCCGTCTCCGGACATGGCAAGGCTCTCATCAATTATACAGTCACATTTGACCGGGTCAGTTATCTCGTTGCGGGTCATGGAGATCCGACCATCCAGTTCCACTCATTACGCCAAGTTCGCTACAGCAAATTTAGGACGATTTAAATGTCATCAGTCACTGGCACACACGCTTTTATCCAAAACAGCGTCAGGTATGGCTTACGAGATACGCATATAAGCAGTGACGATGCGCAAGTATTGGCAAGCCTTTAATGAAAACGTTATTATTTTTAGCTTTATATTACTCTGGGAAAAAAATGACTCACACCATTTTCTCATCCAATCATGAAAGTTATAGTAATTAGCAAACACCTTACATATAAACTCTTACTAAACCCCAGTGTTGTTATGCATGAGTACGAGAACCGAAGTTTTCCCATTATCGGGAACTTTGATACAGGGAGAAGAAAGTATTCTCGTTATATTTCCCAGCACAGAAGTTACTTTCCAGAAATAACACCTAATAATATTCATGTAAATGCTGCTATATAAATCTTTAATAAAATTTTAACAAAAAACTATAATTCATTTAATGTTTTACTGCTAAATTTTAGCATTTATTATTGCTTCCGCTGAGGATTTACATGATGCAAATCACTTAATATCATACATTAATAATATATACATTTGTAAATTCGAAAATTAAATTTAGAAAATAATATTATTAATTGCAAAATAACAATTATTAACAATTTGTGTATAAGTGTACATTACACATAGCTGAGAAAAAAATATTTATTTGTATATAACGAAAATAGTATATAGGAGGATGAGCGTCCAATAGAATCCAAATTAGGGGAAATCAGTTTGGTTTTAGGAAGAATGTAGGGAGAATAGAAGCAATGTTAACTCTGCGTCATTTTTAGAAGGACCTTCTTTTGTTTCAGTTTTTCAAATTCCCATCTCTTTGTTTTAATTCTTTTCTTGAGTTTCTTCATTTTCAGACTGCATTTCATAATGAACAGATTATGGTCCGAGATCACTAGCAACTTTATCAATACAAAATTAATGGTCAAAATTTGAAATTTCTCTGAAAGTTTAATGAACGTTTCGAAAACCGTCGTCATTGTTAAAATATTTCAAGTTCTTTATGAAATAGAATTTTTTACATCGTGTAGTTTGTGAATTACCAATTTCTTTCACGTTGTCAGGAGTTACTTTCCTTCACTATAGTACAGTTGACATGATATTCCTGAAGAACGAAGTAATCTCACAGAGAGGTGAAAATAATGAAAATAATCTCGATCTCCACAAGCATCACCTATCTTTCTCAAAACTAGTTGCTAAAATATGTTCATAATAAATATGAATAAAAATGAAGTAGTTATATTTTTGGAAAATTTTATACGTCTCTGAAAATAATTTTTATAAATATATTTAGTTTTTGGGATTCAAACTTTCGATCTATAATCGAATATAATTTAACTCTGCAAACGCCGTTATTACAGATAATCTGAGTCTTATTCGTTACGTATTCAACCACGGCGTAGACGTCCCCATATCGTAGTTTCATTCGGTGTTCTTTATGAGTCGGAAGGACGTAATAAGGTAAGTACAATGGCCTCTATGGCGTCGGTTACAGCTAGTTCGTGAGCATAATACTTCGTGATTTAGTGTGTGCTTACAGAAATGAGGGAACACTAAATTTTGTGCTATAATGTATTCTAAAACTTAATTTTGCAATATTTTGTACCCTACTCTGAAATGCTCCAATATTTTAATCGTCTAAGTAAAACTTTAAATTAAGCGATAATTTTTAAATCCTAAATATTAATCAAGTTATATTCTTTACTTTGGCAAAAAAATTCTCAATCCTTTTGTAGTAATGTTCCAGCAACTCATTTATACTATGGTAAAAACATATCAGTAATAAAAATTATGTTTTCGGATATAATTACTGGCCATCTTACTACTGGTGTTAAATTTATATTTCGGCAAATGTCTCCACGTCTGCATCCATGATACCTCTTTTTGTACTGGGAAGAAAGGAATCGTCTGTCATCACTCAACTATCAAGATTTTGCTATACCACATTAATTATTTTAACTCTTATTGTATACATGTTATTTTAAACTTTTAAATTGCAATTATCAGTTCAATTTTTTTTTCATAATATAAGACCTATAGGTACGTTTCGAAGTAATTAAAACAAGAATAGATCATCAAAAGAAAATCCGTTTGAACAAATGAATCTTTTAAAACAAAATGTCAATCCGATAAATGGATATTTCATGAATGTATGTACCATGGAAGCGCACTCTTTTGTAATTAGTTATCCTTGTGTGAGAGAGTACTTCTTTTACCGATGTTTAGTTCTGGTTCAATTAACTTAATGAACCAGTCACAGAGCACCTCATTATAACGCTTCGGTCTAGTACGTCTAATTTAACTTTTTATACATGGTTAAATGATATAAAATTAGCTTCTGCGCTCGTTATTAACATTTATAGCCTATTTATTTATATTATTACTGTTTTCCTTGCATCATGTAAATTTATTTATATATGCGTTTAACAATTTATTTGAATGAACCTCCTCTTATTTAATCCAATGAATCAATGTTGCTCGTATGTATGGGAATATTAAGAGCTGTGGAGTAATACTGAGAGCTAAAATAATTCCATTGGAATCCTACAGATAGCATCCTAATTTTCGTTTCATATTTTCCAATCCCCAGAATGGTATTGTGAAATTAACAGTTGGTTGTCTGTCACTGTCATAGTCTAGTCTAAAGATAACTGATATTTCATTATATCTTTAATTATAATGTTAGAGAGAACCTGTTTTAAAATTATTGTACTGTTTTTATATATTTTGTTTTAGTGAACTGTTTTTAGCACTTGAGGTCTCCTATTCTTTCTTTTTAAATAGAATATTTTGTACTTAAATTCTTATTTCAACAATTTTATTTGTGATGAATATTCCAAATCATGAAAACATATTTTCCCAAGAAAAATAAGTGGAGACATAAATTATTAGCAACAAATAATTCTGTATGCAAAGTGTCCAATGAAGTGTTCACTCTATGTACAAAACTGTGCCCTTGAAAAATAATATCGTTTAATAGTATTTGAAATTTGACTTTCTTATCGGAAATAGATTGGGCATCATTCAAGAATTGTGCTGTTGGGTGAGGTGCCAGAGAACTTGGTAGAAGCCTGTTTTCTGGCTTTTACACACGTTTCATGACAATTCAACTCGCACACCCCCTCGGTGACTAAAACTCTATTCACGTTTCAAGTGTGGACATTCAACAGAGCTTTGTGAAACGTGATGCTAAAGTGGAATGTTGGCAGGTATGCGCGAGAGTAATTCATCCCGCAAAAGCCAGAATAGCATGAACCTGGTCACGATAGTGCAGACAATTTAAAAGGCAGGAAAGGGTAGAGTAAAACAGACTTTCGACACACGGAAGTTCTATAATCATCCTGGTTTTGGCTGCTAGAAACGTGCCCTGGCTTCCTCAAATCCCGACTGGGGGAACAGACACAGCGGATACCAGCAAACGACACCGGAAACCAAAATTCCACAAGAGAGACTGTGATATGATGCATTTGGAGACAAAAGGCCGTAAGCAATATGTCAATCCAGTCCGTATGTCCAAATGAAACATCTACGTCTTTAAATTATACACTTGCAATCGTCAGCTCTGGTCATGATTTCACCCTGGTAAAACACAAATCATCAATCAATGATGATTGTTTATTGCTCCTTAAACTAAATCAAGTTATGTCAGAGCAATATATCTTTCCACGTTAGGAAATCCTTTCCTTGCATCAATGGCTTTTAGTTGACACAATTGGATGAATGAATGAATTTATTAATACTGCAATTGAGTAGCACTCGGTGGCAGTTACAAAAAATAAACTTAAAAATAAAATATGTTACAAATAATAATTACACTAATATAATATAAAGTAAATCCTAACAAAAAAAGATAAAAAGTACCCATTATTCATACATTGTTTCGTCGCACTACACTACACTTACTAATTCTTCCCTGAAACACGTTGCTATTGGCAGGGAATGTTTCGAAGACTTCTGCAGGTAAATTGTTCCAATCCCTTACAGTCCGATTTAAAAATGAAAATTTCCCAACGTCAGTTTTAAAGCTACACTGCCATCAATTTTACAATGACGATCCCCTCTACTGAAATAATTTACTTCTAAAAACTTTGATGCAATATCTTCCCAGGATTGTTGGCCTGCGTACGCTTTAAAAAGAGCCCCCGTAAATTTTGTTGTCGTTTTTCTAACATATCCCACCCTAATTTACGAACCTTCGTTTTGTTACAACAGAGAAGAATATTATTTTACTTCTAAATGTTTGTAATAAAGGACTTGTGCGTTTTAAATTCTGTGTCTTCTATGAAAATAAGTTTTGTGTCATAACTAGCCAATATGGTATTCTCTAATCAGCTGCTTACTACAAACATATGTATAGTTGATAGTAAACCTCGTATTTTAACCCTGAAAAAGAAAGCTTAAGTAATATTTCGGATACGTGACGTTATGACGCCAGAGATGTTATATTTAGAATAGCACGAGCCGGGCAAAAATACACAAAGTGTTAACAGTAATATATATTTTTTTTTTGGTTAACAGGCTACATGAGGGTGATCCTGAAACAGGCAACTCCCCTTTAATAGCATAGGAAGGGAATTGAAAAGGGGGGATGCGGAAGGTAGAGCAAGGTAGCTAAGAGTTAACTAGGGCCCCCGGGCTATGGTTTAAGGATCCTACCCGGTGTTTCACCTAAAGAGATGCAGGGAAAACCCTAGAAAACCTGCATCAGGTAGGTCGGGCATTGGGTACTATTCTCACGCCCTTCCGAATGACGGGAGACGAGTCTGCTGTGGGGACGCAGCATTCCCTTCTCCGTGTCTCCACCAGTTTCAGGAGGCAGTTGGCCGACTGATCCAATGGGATCAGTGAACAGCTCTTGCCATATGCCCAAGGTCTTTGACCCCAGTACATATACCTCCTAAAATAGGTGAAGGTGTCTCGGCATATGAGAACTTTGATAAAAAGTACCCAGAGAGAGTGCGAGGCATTCCCGACATGATCAGGTGAGCCCCGCAGTCACTCTGGGCTGAAGCGCCTGCGTGGAAACTCCCGCAGCGCCCTCTATCAATTAACAGTAATATAGGTAGGAGATATAGAAATTATTACTGCGTGTTTCATTCGGCTGCGAGACAAGACGTTTAAGAAGAGAACTACATATTACAGTACAGTACAGCAATGACGTTTCCTATTTATGGAATATTACCATAACTGTGATAATATATAGATATAAACGAACAAAAGTTAAAAATAAAATGTTGAATTTACTTTCCAATATATTTGATTACGTCGGAACTTTTAAAGTAAAGGAGAAGCCCAACAAATACTATAACCGAAAGAGAAACTAATTTTTGAACTCCCCAAGTATCAGTTAGTCATGTCAACTGCTTGGCCCTGAAGACTGTCATAAGTGTAAGGGTTGGTTTTTTTCAAAGTATCAAACATTAACGTTGGTAGTTCATGAATTTTGTAGTTGGATCAAGTGAATATTTAAAGTGGCTTCTAAAAGTTCCGTACTCACCTCGGAGGCTTGGAGGAAAGCGAACGTTTGCCCTGTAAGTGCTTTCTGAGCTGTGCTGTCACGCAACACCAACACACGACGACATAACTCTCGTGGCGTGCTGTAATTCCGCCTCGTTTTGTGATTGCAAATATTTGCCTGCCTTTATTTCTCCGGGGAAATATATTTTACGATTACCAATCACACTGAGCAGCTGCAATGCTCTAATTCTAGGGCGGGCGGCGCAGTTGTGCAACACACGTCCGCCACGTTTTTATTTTATTTCCAGAGCGTTTGAAGCGGCAGAGCACAGCTAACGAATCGAATTTGTTATTCTGCACCCATCGGTTTCGTGATTATTTACGGTGTCGCTCAAATAATGGGGAAGAGAAACCCGAATATTACTTATATTTGTTCGCCTGCAATAAATCCAGAAATGTTTTAAGCTGGATTATAATCTATACGATTTTCCTGTCTATATACACATTTGATTTGTTTCCCCAACTGATCTATATAGATATATATCGAGGTCTCAAACACAAGGTAAAAGACGTTTTGTATTCCATAGCGTATTTTAAAACAACCTGTATGCTTTGGAACAGCGTGGAATCATAAAAACTATAATTGAAGTGAGATTGAATATTATCACAGTATCTACTTTACCGTAGAAATAGAGAATTTATTTTCTACATTCACACTGTTTTAAAACTTTTAAAATATAGCACATCCTATAATATTACTTGAAATTTTAGAATTTATATCCCGAAATTATTTTAATATATTATGGTGAATATATCTAGGCAATAAAATTCGAGGTAAATGAAATGCGAAATTTTATTGCAGATTCTCGCATACAAGGGTATTTATGATTGCTGTTTTATGGCGAAAAGCACCATACATTACAATATATGGCTTTAAAAAATATATTTCCTATTTAGCAAAGCGGTCTACAATTTATTTTGTTAAAGGTCTAAGAAACTTATCAGTTTCGGTACAATCTGACTAAAGAGCTGAGACGTTAACGAAGTTTTTGAAACACGTTACATCAGGTCAAAATAAGGAGAGTTTACAAGAAGTTGGTTCACAGAGAGAGTTAGAACTGAAGAGTGATACGCAGTTGATTGGAGACTCAGATCTTTCAATATGAATAACATAAGTTATAAATGAAACGCCATCTACGGGAATTTTTACGAGCTGTTTCAGAGGAATCTAAGCGTAAGTAGATTGACTTTTGACTGAAATTATGAGTACTTGGATAAATTTTACTTAATATAGAGGATAGAGTTGAGTCATTTTCCTGTGAAAGAGATTTTCTTAAATTAAATACTGTATTATATCTGAGCAAAAATGGTCGATATTGAATTGGAAATTATATTTTGATTTTTTAATTTTATTTTGATTATTCAGTTTTCAATTATAAATTAAAAATTATGTTTCATCTTTAAAACTTAAAAGAAATGCATTTTATTGATTAAATAAATGAATATATATATTTATCATTCATTACTTTCAAATTATTTATGAATTTATAAGATATATGATACATGTGGCCAATTAAGTTTCTATCTGATGTCGTCTCCAACTTCTAGTTGATTAATGTATTTACACCGTGTTCGTTCTAATTTAAATTTACACGTGTTGTGACTTAAAATTCACTTGCTCAAAAATACTAAATTCCACATTCTATAAAAATAATTATTAAGAGATTCAACTATCTTTTAACTACACAGTTGAATGGATATTTTCCATCAATGCTGTACTTAGTTAATTACTGATAACTTATTTATTATCCAACGTAAAGAATTATAATACATAATTCTGGAATAAATTTAATTTTATATATCTTTAATTACAAATACCTTTAAGTACCTTTAGTGTCTTTATTCCATTTTTAATTGCTGCAATAGTTATTAAATAAAATCAAGCAAGTATATTGTCATGAAAGATTTATTTCAAAATATAACATTATTTAATATAGTGGGTTAAAACTGTGAACTAATTACGTTTTAAAAAACCATTTTTATTTGTAAAAGACTACTTTCTTACTTATATACATATATTCGTATTTGAATAAAATTATTACTTTAAAATATACGTATATTTATGAAAAATCTTCTATGGTAAATACCTGAAGCACTTTCAAATTAGGTAACGTAAACATGTTTTTTAATGTAATGTAATGAAATATTCTAATCTCTGTAAAATTATAGGCGTTTTAGTTTCGTTTAATTTTAATGTCTGATGAAATGAACATTGTTTTATTTTATGTTTATTGCATTCTCCATTTCAAAATATTTCAAATCGACTTTGATTACTTCATGTCCATTAATTAATAATTTATAATAATGTGTAAATAATAAGTTAATATTTGGATACTTGTCACACAAATGTATTACAAATGCCATTACAATATTTATAGGTTCAATCTATTTCAATCAAATTTATGAGAACACAACAAAAAGAACCTATAAAAATGCACGATCTACATTCCTATATCAGCACATACAAGTCTCCGTTTCCAGTGACGACCGCCAACTTCCTTATAATAAATATATACGTTTCAAATCGAGACAAGACGAAAATAAACATAATAAAATATACCTGTTTTTCAGATTGAAGCACCGGTGAATTCAATACAAGTTGTCAGACTACGTTCTCGTTTCTTAACACTGAATAACCCGAGGCGCATTCAGGTAGCTGTAGCTCCGAAGTTAGAAGGTTTGATTGCTGGCGTGTCTTCCGGCTATTCTCTGTAAATGTTTTCTTCTGTAGAAACTAAGTCTCCTTCCGTCTGCAGCACAACATTTATTTTGAGGAATACATTTCTTCTTCCCAGACGGCGTAATTTCTTGTTTAATGTTTCGTTAAAAAATTACTGTAGAAAATCATATTAATTTAATTTAATTTCAATATAAACACTGAATCATACTAAATATACCACATTTACTGTGTGATTGAGTTGAGTAAATATTATACATAATAAAATAAATTATTTCCATATCTTGTAGTGGAAGAATAATTTAAAACAATATTTTACACACATGTAAGTCAATGGACTAGGGGGAATACTTTGTCTTTTTTTTGACACAACGTGCAAACAGACGCAAAAGTCGGTAAAAGTTATTTTTTGTATATGCATGCCCTTTCTCGGCGTAGAATACGACATGAATGACTTGAATGTCACCGGTGGGCCTCAGAAAGCGCAATCTCTCCAATAAATGTCGGCTCAACGCCTCGAGAAAGCTTACTGAAATCGATGGGATTCCTCCTTGGAAATAAGTCTTCGCAATCCGAAGTCAATTTCTTTGCTCTCCAATAGGGCGCATTTGAAGGTTTCGTAAATTATCTTGATTTTAGCATCACTCATATTGCCATTGTTCCCTCCGATTCGTTTTGTCTCTGACAAGGAAACTGAAAACGTTCTTTGTCTGCAACATTGAAATTTGTTCACGTAGAAAAATTAGATTGAGTTGATCTGATATTTCGCTAATTAAGAACGTGATATATGGAATCTAGAAAGGGTTAAAGTGATGGTGAAAAATGCGGTAAGTAAATTTGTAATTTCAACCAAGATCGTGGGATTAGAAAGAAAAATAGATAAGGTCTAGTAAACAAAGGGAAGTTCCCAATATCGGAAGAAAACTAAAACTGAGGATAATTAGACCAAATCTACATAAATATTATTTAAACCTCTAAAAGGAAAAGTTATCTTTAATAATTTATGCACGTATCGGTGTTTTTGTTGATCCTTATCAGTTATAATCTATATAAATGTTTGACTGCATACATATTTTTCAATAAACTATAAACATTACTTATATTCAAATTCAGACGTTGTTAGATTCCAAGACTTGTTTTCGTTAAATTGATTTATGTAAATTCGAACATTTACGTATAGAATTTTTTTACAGAAAAAGCGAGGAGCAACAATGAAATAAGTTTTAAGTAACATAAGAAGTTAAACATCAGCAATGAATTAGACAGTAAGGGTTTGAAAATAAAAGTATTTGGTGAACTCTTTAATATAATAGAAAAGGGAACTTTTATTTGATACGATGTAATATATCAAATTCTTTAAGTGTATGCGAGTGACAAATAGAAAAGGGATAAAATGAAGAAATATTACCAAACTGGTAATGCTTTGGTTATAATTAAAATAAGCATTTACGCTTTTTAATAAGAAACATAGCAAAGGAAATTGTTTCAGAATTGCTACCAAAATAATATACAATATTATTTTTCATTTATAACCTTATATTTATAAATTGCGTAAGGATTATTAACTCAAGCTAAAAAAATCTTATTAGATTCCTGTAGTCTTCAACACAAATATTGAGCGTTTTCTTAAAGCAACGTGAAATACAGAATTTATGCCAATGTATGGCAACAAAGGAAGAAAATCTCTGCATAGTACAAGTAAGAATAGATTATCATCTTTGGCGGAGGAGAGGTACCATCTCTGGCACCCAGCCTGTTTGCCTGGCAACCATCCCGTTTAGTTTGGAGATGGTAAATATTATTTGCTGAAATTTTCTTGGAGAGATTTGCAGAAAGAACTATTTTGAATTGAGAACATGATTGTGTAGTAAGACATCTCATTATGGTTCTCATAAATTGGTAAACAACTTTTTATTCATACATTACGGTTTTGTTATGTGAAAAAAAAATTAGTTCAATAGAGATGGTGTTAAAGGTTTGTGAAACTTATTTATTTGTATCTTTATGAAAGTATTTGATTGTAAACCTCATATTTTAACCCTGAAAAAGAAAGCTTAAGTAATATTTCGGATACGTGACGTTATGACGCCAGAGATGTTATTTTTAGAATAGCACGAGCCGGGCACACATATACAAAGTGTTAACAGTAATATAGATAGGAGATATAGAAATTATTACAGCGTGTTTCATTCAGCTACGAGACAAGACGTCTAACAAGAGAACTACATACTATTCTTAATAATGAAATAGTTTCAAAAATATTTCTCTTTAATATTAGTTGTTGGTTTTACAAGACATATTAAAAAGAAAAGTCTTTTTCTAATATATTTGCCACTGGATAGAATATTAATATTGTGGTTGTATTTGAAATCTACTTATTTGTCCTACCTTTCTACTGTTTTAAAAATTTCTTCATTTTATAATGGTCTGAATGAGATATAATTGTTTGTACTTTGTAAATGGTTCATTTAGACACTCATGCAGTTCGCGAAACAAAACTCGATACAACTCTCAGAAACAACTGTAGTAAGATATCTGGGCCTACGCTTAGGTAGCCTGGAATTCCCCATATAAATAAAACGGAAATAATCGCAGCTCAAAGTGATATAAATTATAATGTATGCATATTCGAAGATCTAAGCTTTCCTAATACTACTGTATAGAGCAATAACCAAGCCGACGTAGGGCGTATAATTTTGGGACACAGCCAACTGGTCCAACCTTCAGATCCTGAAACGACTTGAAACAAAAACATGAATATATTGATACAACATGCCGTGGTTCGTATCCAAAAAAATAGGTACTAAGATCTGAACATCTCACATTATGACATAAATTATCACCGAACGAATTAAGAAGCACCAGGCGAGATTGTGTTATAGTGAACATGTGTATAGACTGAAACGATAACATATTCTAGATTTATCCTTTAGATTCTCCTAATTGATAATATCTTGTACAATATTTACTAATTTTTAAAAAGTGAATAGAGTGTAAATGAACTGCATAGAAAATAATTTTGGAAAGTTGGAGACTATTCAAGTACTGATTTTATTGGGCTACATTATTTATGAAGTTCAATGTTGTATTTTCCCGGAATAAATACAACATAGAAAGAGAGGCAAATATCGCATGGAGCAAAATTTTTCTCGTACATAACAATTATAAAAGAGAATTTTTTGTTATGACCGGTGTCAGTTCGCCTAATACCAAATAGATATTTCAGCATAGAATGCATTTTGTACGGGTTTCACATTCGTTACTACGAAATAATAAAGTAGCAAACGTAACGTGAAAGGATTTGCCTCAAATTTTCTAAAATTTTCATTCTCTGTCAAAATATCAATGCTTTGTCACTGTCAAAAGTTTCAACGTCGGGACACAACAATTATTTCGTCTGGCAATATTGGCTCAGCAGTGAAAGTTTGCAAATTATTCGTCCAATAGCTGTCTGTTGGAAAATAAACAGACGTCGCCGTCATATCAGGACTGCCACTGCACTGAGCGTCGCAACCAATAAAATAAATATTTCGTTTTGATTCGATTTGATTGAAGACGTTTCTTTTATTTCGTTTGTTGCAATATAACTTTCAAATACAAATCGTTAGCCGTTTAGTCGACAAAGTCAAATTAAAAATAAATATACGAACAATATACTTTTTCGAGGAATTAATTAAGCCAAAGAGGAATTAAGAAATTGAGAAGTTGGTAAATATGAATGAATATTCTATAAATAATTAAACGAAAGAATAATATATATTTTAAAGTCATGTCCGCAGCAAAAGTAATTAATAAATTGAAAATGATACATGCTCAGTGCGGAGAAAGTAAATATTATATTATGGCAACGTTTCCTTTATTAAAATACAGGATCAAAAGAAAGTCTAGTGTACAATGTGTAATGTCAATATTAGCAAGTTTGGACAAATAAAACAGAAATATCACGAACAAGAGTAATACAGTCTTAATTCTAGGAATATACAGGATATTCTGTTGAGAAAAATAGGCATATATGCTGACGGAACTGAAGTAAAAAGTTGAACAAGCAGTATTTTAAAAATTTCTGAGATATAATCGTTGTGTAAAGCATTCTCATTAATTAATATGAATGAATGTTTACTGTGTAACGCTCATTTAGTTGTTATACCAAATTTCGGAAAAATATTGCGTGAGATGAATTGTATTATAAATTAATGAAATAATAATATATCAAATTTGTTAGAGAAAAGGAGAGATTAAATATGAATGTAAGTATACATGTTGTGGTATTCAGTCCTTAGACTGGTCTGATGCAACCGTCCATACTAAAATATTACCACATCCTCACTAATCACATCCATTCTTGGTCTCCCTCTTATATTATCACCCCACACACTTCCCTCTAATGCTAATTTCGGAAGACCAATATGTCACAAAAAGTTTCTTAGATGAAACACCGTTTTTTTAAGTACAGTTTTGAACAGGATTATTATAAATATAATTAATTGTTAGTTTACTGAATTTCGCAATGAAATCAATAAGTAATTATTGGCTCAAAATATTTTGAAAACATTTAAGATTATTAAAATGATGAAAAGTATCAGAAACTTTCACAAAAAATAAAAACCGTTTCTATTTTCTGGATAATTAGATAAGGAATTTAAGATCCTACCAGAAAAAGTATATTCATGGAGTAATTTAAATATAATTTATTTTTAGGACGGTAAACATACACTTCAAGAAAATTCAGGAAACTGTTTTTTATAATTCACAAGTAAATTTAATATTAGAAAAGTGTCTATTAAAAAATAATTAAATCACCCAATTTATGAGAAGGGATAATGCTAAAACCTCATCAAGTTTCTGAGACAAATATTTTCAAGACTTGTATTGCAATTGTTTGTTATACGAGTCGTTACTTTTATTGTTCTAGTTGCGTGTCCTGCCTATATCCTAGTTCAAGGAGCGATTTTAGAAAGTATAAACAATTGGAGATATATGTATTTGAACTTTGTGAACCTCTTATTATTTGCTATTTGTAGATACCCTTCATGATTCCAATACCTGTTCTTTTTATTCAATTTCTACTCACAATTACGCCGATATAACCCCGTGACGTCACCAACCACTCCGCTGCAATCTCATGATTTGCACTCAACCCAAAAGATAACCTGAAACCTCAAATTTGTGTTTTGTACAACTATTCAATTTTAAGATTATTTCAAAAGCATGCAATTAAATTAGCATAACACTTAAAATACATAACCAAGTTTATCGAAAATTCTCACTAACGCAGTTGAGAAAAAAATCAATTTAATTATAAGAATAGAAAATCTATCTTTGTTTTTATAATTTTGTCTTAGATAAATGTAGTTTGAAATCCGGTTACTTAAAATTTGGATACAAGAAAATCTTTCGAATTTATTATGGTCATCCTTACATGTGTTCGAATTTTGGTTGGAAATATTAATTTTCGGTTCGTAAAATATGTAAAAATATATCTAATTAACAGTACTAGCGTCAGTGGATGCAAAAGTTTATACTTGATATTTATTTCTATGACGATATTAAGCTTCATTTCATAAAATAAGTTAATTCATGAAATTTACACTAACTGCTTTGAACTCGTGTGTGTACTCTCTGTACCGTAGTTTCTTTGACAAAGCTAAAACCGAGCGAACGCTATGTGGCCCTAGCGTTACTCAGGCCTATTATATATATATATATATGCATATTTTTAGACAAACGTTATTTTTTTTATTTAAACCTTCTTGTAGCTGTGATTTGTCATGGTAATTATATATTTATAATTTGGAAGCGTTTGGAATTATAAAATTATTTACCCATCAGCAGCTGACCTTCTGCGGTGTAGTGGTCATCGTTGCTGCCTCGCATGTCCGAGGTCTTAGGTTCTAATCCTGGCATAAGCATAGAGATTGTCTGTATTTACACTGTGAAGCTATTACAGTTAACAAGAAAACAAGTTACACTATCGTAGTCGATACTTAACAAAGTTTTTAATACGACGCAAAATAAATATTTGGAAAAAAAGTATCTAAAAGTAATCCAGAGATAATTTAACTCTCAGCAAATGCGACCGTCCGCCGAACCCTTCCATAAGGGCTGTGACACATCCACTGTATTACGTAATCTAAATACTAAATGTCTTAATTCATCTACTTGTCCTAATGAGACGACTAATCGTTTCCATTCAATTATAATTGGAGCAAGTGACTTGAGTTGATTTGGAAACAATATAGAAATTAATGTAGTAATTTTTGGTTCCGTGTGGAAATGAACAAAATTTTCTCTTGGTGAATTTTAAAAGCGCTGCAATTACACCTTTCTTTATTTGATTTCTGAATAATTCCGTAATTATACGGTTATTAAGAAGAAATTCTAAGATTGTGATGCAACCAATTTAACATCGGATTTCAATTAGCCTTTGGGTCCCGCCATCCGTATAGGATTCCAATATTGAGAGCGGCCGGCGCCATGTGGCTACCGCTTGTTATTAGTCTCACGCTGTTATCCTGCTCATTAACGGCCAATATTATAGAGCTAACAGCTAGCCAAGGCAATTGCAGTGGTGTGGCCACGCCCGATAACGACACTGCTGTCTGCTAAGGATTTCCAACGTTGCTGATGCGAATGCTAATAGAAACTCGCATCCCGGGGACTTAATTACTTCATAACCACGGGGCGTGCAATAATATTCCCTGCAGAGATTCTCTTCTCTGCCGTCGGTGTTGACAAGGTATAACGAATGAAGAGTGGACCGCACTGTTGTCACAGGATCTGATTATCTCCAATAAGCCATGATCTGACTGTTACTGCGAATAATGGGATTTAGGCTGAAATTTTATCTCATAGAAATAATTGTTCTAATTATAATACGTGTTATGTTTCCCTTCTACCATTTCATTTATTATTGGGTCATTCATTATTGGCTATTTGGATAATTCGTTTTGAGTGATTAATAAAAATATAAATTTAACTGAATCGTTAGGCGATATGGATATCATTCTAAAGCAACAATTGTAGAATTAAAACTGGTATTACAAAAAGTTTCTGGTGTCTTCTGACATGCTAATAACTTAAAAGTATCTGGCAACCCTTTTCAATAGAATACTAAACTCAGTTGACAACTCTGAGTATATGGCGGAATCACTGAATTTTATCTTTAAGAAAATCTGCAAAACATAGCTTCAATGTGTAATCTATTCAGATTCCTAAAGAACTGTGTTATTACATTTAAGATTCGGGTCATATTATTATCTTGGTACAATTCATAAAAATAGAAAAAATTTTCTGCTTAATTTCTCACATTTTTCATTAATTTCATTTAAATTCAGTCTATTTATTTTCTATTCAGAAAAGTATTATTTTATAAATTTGATTGTAAATTATGAATTAAGTAATTATTTATTTATAATTATAATCCACTATATTTCAATATCAGAGTTTTTACCTATTGATTTACGAAAACGAGAGCTTTAAAACTCATTTGTAGTAATATGTATCCATAGAACTATAAAATCCATCGTTGATATGAATATTAATCATAAGTTTATGTAATAATTTATTTTCCGCTATTAATATTGTTAACGACTATTTATGCCCGCGATTCGTTCGCGCGGTAATACCTCATTTAATTTGCCCTAAAAACGAAACAACAGGTACACAAAGTTGAATTAATTAAATAAATAAAAAGTACAGTATCATTTATTTATGACAGCTTCATGACAAACTTTATAACTCGCAGTTGGTTCTGAACAGGTTGCCCCTTTCACACGTTTGGGAGCCAATTCGGTACAAATTTCCAGACAGACAGAAACTTAAATTATATCTATTGGGATAAATTATATTTATTTTATTTGCTTTTAAATATGAGAAATTACTAAATCTTAAAGTTTACCTGACGCGACAAATATAACGAATTGACGTATACATCGTTTCGACGATCCACAGAAGTTTATTATTGCTGAGGGCAAATAAGTTAATTACGACGCTAATCCTGCTGCAACAATCGATGGAGTGAGAATGCTCGCCCTCCCTCCCTCTCTCTCGCTTGCTCGTGCTGCCAAAATTACGCTTAAAATAACACAGTAAGTGTTTTGGAGCATAAATCAAGAGAACAGGCAATCCGCATTCACTTTTGGAGACTTCGACGCGTGTCTGCCAAGAACCCAACTCGTAGAATTCATATTTCTATTATAAAATATCTTATGCTATGTATCGAAAAAATGCACGAATATTTAAGTTAAATCCCCTATTTTTAAATCCTCAAATTTTCATTTAAATCCGTTGAGCCATTTCTGAGCCTATTTGAGACAAATATACATACAGATAGACAATTCAATTAATTATTGGTTTAGATTATAACGGGGGTATGAGTTATCATCAAATTATATATTTATTTTTCGACAATTTAGTTGCTTAATTTATACATATAACTCTCTAGTTTCCAGCCCTATCGTGTAAAAAAAACATAGGCTTATCTGTTTCATGAACGTTTTAAAGGAGACATACAAGTCTGCCAATCTAAAATTCTTCACGTATCGTTACAGCTCCTTTAAACAAAGTTAATGATTTGTAAAGCCTATGTTAATATAATTTCTCTCTGTGAATTGATCCCTCTCTAACGGTTGAATGAAGCACGACGGATCAATGCCTGCGCTGTAGTTTAAATTTTAAGCACATGACCAATGCTGACTGTAACAAAGTTCATTCCACAGCATGTAGATTGCAGGTCGAGAGGCTCGAATAAACAAAGAGAAAGCAAATACGAATTTGTTGGGGTGGCAGCGCGGGCGGAGTCAATTTGTGAGGCAAACATCAGCTTCCGTGGGCGGAGGTCGTCGCCGTTACCTTCGATAAAATTGCCTGTATCCTCGGCCGCCTTCTAAGAAGCTTGGCAAATTCACGTTCCACTTGGATGCTCGTTAGTGAATAAGCGGGGAAACATAAATTTACAATTTATAAACATGTTAACATTATTAAATATTGTGTGCATTTAATACGTACTTACGCGTGTTCTTTTTTAAAAAAAATACCTGAGAAATTCCATAGGAAAATATCGGCTAATAATTACTTTTCAACAGCGAAACTCATTTAGATTCTCAAGAACTACCAAAGGAATGTCTAAACTTCCAAAAGATACAAGTACTCACTTGTATTTGAGATCTTAACTCATTGACGTTACGAAATGTTCAATCTAGTCTATAAAATATTCATAAAGAATAATAATGGAAAAATATTAGCTGGACCGGAAATCGAACCACTTCCCGGGCGGGGCCCTACCACTGAACTAATCCAATTCGACCCACTGACCACTGCCAGGAGGTCCCGGGTTTAATTCCCGGTGCGTAATTTGTCATTTCCGATCTTCTAAATTCAATTCACAGTAATTTTGCAAACCTCTTCGCCAGTAAAGCTGAGTGTCCTCAACACAATCGATCCTTTTTCTTTACTTTAATTTGATTTGATAAGAGACGTGTGACAATTATGATTTTCATTACGCATAGATTTCTAATTCGAGCAATTGTTATAATAGCTACTGGCCAGTTTCGTAAACTAATAAAACGTTATTCAGAGTACAAAGAGTTACAACGTAAACACATTTATTAAACATGTTTTCACGCAATTTCATACAGACAGAAAACAATAACAAACTATGACATTACAAAGCGCAATGATAAAACACCAAAGAAAACAAAAGAGCATGGAAAACTGTAATCAGTCTTTCCGCAAAGAATTTAAAGTTTACTGTATGAACACATAATTAGTTACATGTATAATATATATCTAGATAATGCTAAATGTAACTTCCGTCATTGTTTACTGTTTTTTAAAACTGATATTTGCTAGTAACTCACGACTAACCAATTTTTTGCTATGAATACATGGTTTAAGGCAAACAGGAACAACGCAATTTGAGTCTAAGCTCTAAATTTTATATTTCCACTTTAATCATATATTTATATATAATATTCCGATGTGCGTGTCTTAGAAATTCTTCTCCTCCTAAACGGCTTGACCGATTTTGATGAAATTTCTGTTGTTGTTTATATGAGGTTATCTGGATTGTTCTTGTACCTGGTAGCGCTGTTGTCCACTACCATAAAATTAGTTTTTAATTTTCCAACCAAACTAAAAAGAAAATACCTTTTGAATAGTCTGTAACATTTGACTTACATATATACACATGCGCAAGTTCATTGCGCCGTAGCTTGTCATATTTGACATTACGCATTACTGAATTCTTATATATTCCGCTTATTGTAATTTGGTGCATACTAATAAAGTCTATTATGTATGAATTATTTTGACATTGAACAATAAAAATGTATTTGAAATAATATTTTGTGTAAATATGGAACGGTGCAATGTTTTTACTACGATTTATACTCCATCTAATCTCCTAAATTAAGAACGTCACTTTCAGCTTTCATTTGTGCAATTTCGTTATGAAAAGAGCGTGAAAAGGTAAATTTGCAAAAATGGTACGCTCTATCTGATGATTTAATCAGGTGTTGACAAAGAGATTACTGTGATTTTAAACTCTGCAACGAGGTAAATGAATTACCAGGCAACGCCGGGAAATCAGCTTATTTAATAATTGTTCTTTTACAAATGAAGTTTATTAAAAAGTAAACGGACAATATTAAGAAGACATGATTTAGGTTCTATTTGTTTCTATAAAAACCGACAGAAGTGGCTTTATTAATTATAAAATAGTAAGCCTAGAGGCGAAGGTAACAAATATTTTACGTTTAAAAGAAGACTGAAACTGTTAAAATATATTATCTGATAATAAATGTTTCAAACGTTTCCTGAAATTTAAGCATACTCCATTTCTACTTAGACAATTTTTTGGGAACAATATACAATAATTACTGTTTTATTTTTTATTTTAAATGCTTAGTATTATCACTCTACATAACTGGAAAATTTATTCACTCTCGACCTGCTGATTGTATTCAGTGTGCATATTTTTTCAAAGATCGGCATTATCTATTGCATACCTAGTTTTGAGGTTGCCAAATAGATAATTGGCTAGCGAGATCTTCCGCGCCAGTTAGTTCCCTAAGTACTGAATGAGTTTGCCTCCGCAATTCTGGGCCACAATTTGCATAACTGTGCGCAATCCGAAAGGAGCAGAAGGGTAAAAGATATCGTTGGCTGGAACTCCTCCCATTTCCACTAAAGCAGCCTAATCAGAGAACTAAATTCATTGTGAACATCCGTGCTGGATACGTACAAGGATCCAAACAACATTACTCCGAAATTTTTGTCTCTTCAGAACTTATTTACGAGAAATATTTAAGGAAGTTTAATATATTACGCTTCCAGTGATGCTCAAACTAGCACATTTATATTGAACACTTCTACTTGTTGTATAAATTATTGCTTTGTTGTAACATGTTAAAAATCAGAATTATCCCTAAACGCGATAATCTTATTTCAGTATAGAACATATGTTTTTAAGGTTACGTTGGTAAAATAATATCATTTTCTCATATAAAATGGAAATTAATGTTAATTGGAAATGTAATACGGTGATGCAGGTATAGTTATATTGTTTTCGTTGCAGCTATATTTCCTAAAAAAGAATTGAGTACTCAAAATATATGTAGCTTAAGTTCTCAAACGTTCATTGTGAAATAATAGAGCTTGTCTCCATATTAATTGGAGAAATCGTTTATATTTTTATTCATTAACTATTGACAAAACGAAAGAAAGAATCTGTAATATTAAAAAGGAGCAGAAGTTTCAATTTAATCTTATCCGAAGGTCATACAACTAAATTTAGAACCGGACCCAGGACCTCCCGTTTACTGAACGGTTGCTTTACCACAAAGCCAGTCGAGATGACGCCACGAAACGATACGAAAAGCGTTTTTAAATCAGTGGATTTAGTTCCATGGCCTTTGGCTGAGCTTCAATTAAAGCTTCATCTCTCTTTGAGTTGAAATTCATTCAACTTCTTAGAGCCGGGTTTTGAGTAATATGATAGTAAACTGCAGGTGAGTCTGAGATTCAGGTATACAATAATAAAAGCATGTCCTGTTAACCCCCAAAAAAGTCTTATTCTTGAGTTGACTCGGACTGGCTTTGTGGTAGAGGAACTTCTCGGTAAGCGGGCGGTCCCAGATTAGAACGTAACGTAGTTTATAAGAAAATAAATCTCAAAAAAGATTAATTTCACTATACAGATAAAATTATAATACAAAATATATTTGTAAATATGATGGAAAACCTTAATAGCATTTGAAAAAAAACTCTGGTTCAGGTAAAGCTCCGTCGCAGATTGTCATAGTCTTACACAATCCATGGTTAAACATGAATTAATAATTCAATTGAACAGCAAGTTCAACGGATTCGTATGACGACGATGGGAAGCTACCCGTCGAAACGATATGCATTTGTTCGACAAGCCTGGTTATTGACCACCACGTTTATTTAACATATACACCTTCGTTCTCTAATAATGACAAAACTTGAACGAAAGGACTAATCAGGTAACTAAATAAATGTTATTCTAAGTAAGTACAAATTTTTATTAATTTAAAAATTACTTAATTTGATTCCTTTACATTTAAGTACTTGATTTTTTATTTATTGTAATTTACATTATATATTTCTTGTAATTTTTCTATAAGTATTTTCTGTTACCAATTTGATTTTCAAATTATTTTATTTTACGTACTTATACTAAGTGAATCTTATTTCATCAAAGCAAGTCTAATGAAGTAAATCTAAATAAAAGGCTGAAAATTGAGCTGCGTTGAGGTCCGGTCAGAATTAAGATTACTACCATATTTATTATTTCTCACGAAATAACTGCAACAAGTACTATTTATAATATAGATGACAAATAAAATGAAAATAAAGTTGTATATTATAATCCAATATCTTTTAGTATAAAAATCAATTACATTGCAATGAAAACAAAAATGGATTACGTCATCAGATATTGTGTAAAAGAATTTTTTTAAATGTTAATACTGTATGTGCCCTATACCGTAAGTTTTGTAATGAGTTCTTGGTTTTATATTGACTTTCACAACAAGCTCCACGAGAAGGTTTTGTTTAACTTTGTCAAAATTTATTTCCGTAAAAAAAATTACTCTTAGCACTCCTGACGGTCAATTGTTAAAATTGTTTATCCTCTTGTTATGCATTTATTATTAGACCAAATAAACTAATTGTTTTTACCTTTTCCTATATCCAAAGAGTTACTTCTGCTTTGTACGTATCAACTATACAGACCTCTTCCAGGTATTTGGAAATATTTAAGATGACTAAGTTTATTCTAATGTCCTTACAGTCACCATGACTTAGAGTTTTACTCACACTTTTCTTTCAACGTATATTATTTAAGAAACACGATTTTTCGTATTCCGACTTCGTATATTTTATATAGAATCTTGTTAATGACTATAAAAGCATTTATTAGCAGAAAATGCATTTTTACCTCTGTACAGCGAAAAATAAAAGTTTAAAATGTGAAATACGATTGTGCCTCTTTTTAAATTCCGCGGAATATTAAAACGGACTAACGCGTGGTCTTACATCGGGACTCCAGCTGGTCAGTGTCCAGTAATTGGATACATGCCACAGAATCCAGGTATTCGATGAACACAATTTACACCGGTGGATCAACGACAAATACTCCTATTGGTTAATTAAAGCTTAATTTAAGATAACAAGGTTTACAGGTGGTCAGTTATGCAATGCGGTTCATAATTACTGAATTTAATGAGAACTTGTTTCAATAAATTCATTCATAATTTTGTAGATCGGGTTGCTGTCAATTACTTTTTTTAATATTTTGATATTTTAATTACATTACGCGTATAATTTGTACACAGTAAATTAAAAAATAATAATCAAAATATTCTCCGAAATTTAATTTGCGTCATTAGTGAATAATGATTATCATTTTTACGTCGCACACGTTCTGAAATTACGCAAACACACGTCATTCTACTAAGTAATGGCTTTAATAAATTAGACGACTGCCTAAAATGTAAGTGGATAAATAAAAGTTTATTTTATTTTTATATAGAATTGAAATTATACAGATATAGATGTACTTTAAAATTTGAAATTTTGTTCTGGTAGCAATATAAGCAAACTTTACAAGGTAAAAATATTTTTTCTTTAATTAGTTAAGTATTAGATATTAAAATAAGACATACAGAATCTAGACTCAAAATTCCTTTTGAATTTTGTTATCCATATGTTAATCCTTTTATTACTGTTTCAGTGACCACAATTTTTTTCAACTGAGAAAGATCGATATCATCAGTATTTGGAATAAAGATTTTGGGGGATCAAAAAATATGTGTTAAAATTTTGTTGTAGTAACCTCTTCAGTTCTGACTGATTTTTTTTGTACGTCAGTAACTCTGATAAAAGAGGAATGTCACAAAATTCCAATTTATTTCTGGTCACAGTTCCCCGAGCACTTTAAATTGCATGGAACTCATTTTTAATTATCGATACCTGGAATTTCAGAATTTAATTATAGAAACCTTTGCAAAGGGAAAAACATCTAACAGTAAAAGTGTCATACAGTTCTAAAATTCTTGGGGTTGTCTGGCTTAACATTTGAGTTTGTGACCAAATTATCTCTATATTTTCCATTATTCTCCTAAATCCTCCCTCTGCATCTAAGGTATTAATTTATTATTAATTTTTTTGCTGTTAATGTTGCATCGATTTTTGAAACTATTTAAAATACAGAATCAAAATTAATGAATGTAATTTATTATATTTTAAAACTTATCTCCAAACTATTAAAATTATATTTAAGAAGTCATGTTGAGCGTTTTACTGGAGTTCTAAAATAAATATATATTACACAATTTTGGAGAGTTTTCTACATTTTATTTTCCATTATGCCAACGAACCTTTCCATTTTTAGGCTGTGCTGTGATCTGAAATGATTTATTAAATGAAAACATTATTTATTAAAACCTTCGACATGGCTAGTGCTCTAGAGGCCGAAGTACCGCGCAGTGGACCAGGATCGAATCCACTCCAGAATATTGCGTGGCTTGTAAACAGAACTCTTCATAACAGAATATTTGCTCAGTCATTCGGGATGTACGTGCTGAATGCTTACGTAATTGGAAAACAGGTTACAGTTGAAAGTAACTCGTCGCCTCCGTTCGCAGAGTCGTGAAATGTCAAATCACGTTTACAATTATTTTAAGGACAATTGGCGCGGTAAAAACTTATAAGTGGTGACAACATTACATATCTTGACTTAAAATACGGGGCATTGCGGCTGTAAAAGGAAAGTAGAAAATATTCTGCGACTTGTGATCATTACCAAAAGAGGTTAAACGTTTTCGAGTTAATACACTGTCAGGTCCACGTATTTAGTTGTGTACTTGTATTTTTTTAAAAAAAATTAGAGGTAACAATCCAGCATCGAAAGATATGACGATTCCTGCAAAGTATACAGAAAATAACAAGGACGCAAAATTACGTTGAATATAATTAAAATTGATGTTTATGAATAAATATTCAAAATAGAACGGAAATGAACTTTTATCTGTATAAAATATGCAGTGTAAAGCATTTTCGTTTGAGTAACAGGCTACATGAGGGTGATCCTGAAACAGGCAACTCCCCTTTAATATCACAGGAGGGAAATTGAAAAGGGGGGATTTGGAAGGTAGCCAAAGGTTGACTAGGGCCCCCGGGCTATAGTTTAAGGATCATACACGGTGATCCACCTAAAAGAGATGGCTATTGGGTAATATTCTCACGTCTTTCCGCGGGATACGAGTTTTTTGTGGGATGGCAGCATTCCCTTCTCCAAGCCTCTACGAATTTTAAGAGGCAGTTGGTGGGCTGATCCAACGGGATTGGCAAACAACTGTTACCGTATGACCTAAGTCTTCCACCCTGTACATACAACCCGAAAAATTGATGAAAGTACCTCGTTATGTGAGAACCTTGAAAAAAACAGAGAGAGTACGAGGCATCCCCAAAGGTAAGCTCCGCAGTCAATCTAGGGAGAAATACCCCAAGCTTCCTAGTTGCACACCCTAAATTGCGTAAACGCGATGTCAGTTATAAAGTCTTCAAACCGTTCCCCTTCGACGTTCCTAAACCATTCAACCAATTGCCGTGAATTATTTTTGTGTTTAGCGCTGTTCATCCCTAAAAGGATTCTGTAGATATTTTGAAGATTTAGGATAATTCCTTCCACCCACTCTCAGTCTAAAAACGTTCCACGTTTTCTGCGACTTTATGTTTCTTCCTTATGTTTTCCTATACCATCCATTCGATTACAATGACCTTTGGTGCATATCTAAAAAGCTTTCGGTCGATGGTTTGAAGGTTTAGGTTCCATCCTTCCCCCTTTGACGCCAATCGTGATAGAAAATTGGGCTTCTATATATTCATATGCTGGAACTATAATAAAGAAATTCCAAATATATAGGCCAGTAATAATTAATCCCGTGTTAGCTTGGGTTCAATACTTTTTATTAAAGAATGATGAGCTCATGTTACTGAAATTCCTGATGATATAAAGGAGAAGGAGGATATTTAGGGGGTCAAAATGTCCTATAGATGGTCTTATTATTCCAAGTTCTATATTTACTGCTGGTGATTGTTAAAAATTCCAAAAAAAGGAAATAAAGAGTAAAACTTCTGATTTATAGATAAAATGATGACCTTGCGAAGTCTGTCAAACGAGATAATTAACTTTCTGTTTAGCGTAAAATAATTCTAATGTGTAACTAACATTTACCTTAAATACGTGCACTTTTTAGTTATTTAATAATAATGCAAAATGTTTTATTAGTCGCAATGCAAGTGATTCAGAATTGTTAATCAGGCGCCCAAGCAGGGTTTTTATGTAACTGAAAATCACAAAAAAAAATGAAAAGTATCATTATTTAAATAAAATAATCATAAAAATCAAACTTGGCAGGTTACTTCATGTTTAAGACATTATTAGACGAAAATCATACCGAAATGATTGTATCATCTCGTTATCAGTATAAATCACTTTCTGTGTATTTTTTGTATGCAGTTTTTTTAACGTACCACTAGATTTCTTAACTGGTCATCGCGGTGGTTATAACGTCGTAAAGTAGAGGGCGTGAAAAGGTAAATATTCAAAAATATGACGCTCTCGCTAATGGTTTAATCGCGTGTTGACAAAGAGATTACTGTCGAATAAAATACTGTATCGGACATCGCAAGGCACCCAACTACTAGAGTATATAAAAGAAAACAAACAACAGTCTCAAGATCTTCTAAAGTTGTATTCGTTTATCCAAATCAGAAATACATTATAATGTCAATGTATCATTCTTGACATGACAAATTTGATCATCAATAATTATCTTGTCTTAATATATTAACTTTATAAAACATGGTAGATTATAATGGTCAAATTATTTCAAGAATAATAAATCTCACCTCGTCATTCAATTGAAATACCATATTATTATTATATAATGTTTCTAATGGTGACTGTTCAAATGGTTTTTGAATTATCCTTGTTATTTTAGTTTCTGTTGTGGTATTCAGTCCTAAGACTGGTCTGATGCACCCCCGATGGCTTGTCGATTCCCATTATTACAACATCTTCCACAATCTGCTAAGCGTATTCCATCCCATGCCTCTCGTCTATTGTTACCCCACACGCTTCCTTCTAATGCAAATTTTACAAGACTCTCATGTCTTAAACTTGGCCTATTAATCTCATGGTCAACGTCCTCTATATTATTCTCTCTTCCCTATTCTGTTTAGAATTATCCTAATACTATTAAAACAGTTCTACTTCACTTCAAAATATTTTACTAAATAGTTTTCCACATTTAAAAATTTACAATTTTATTTCTATTAATACTTATGAATAATATTTACTAAATGACATAACTTATCTTTAATTTATTATAAAGCCTACATGGCAGCCGAAGAATACCGGATTTTTTAAATATATGAGGGTGTGCATCAACGTGGTTCGAGAGGTTTCAAAAACGGAAAGTTAACCGTTTGCCCTCTGAGAAAAAAAACCACACGTACTTTTGTGATCATGTCGTTGAATTTGAGTTTTAAGAAAATTTTTAAAAGCTGTTAATTAAAACGACGAAGTATACAACCAGCCAAATTGATAGTAATGTTTTGCGCTGCCACATTCAAGGTGACCAAAACAACAACGATGGGATTGAAAATCTGAGTTGATTTAAAAATTGATTGTAAGTTACAAATTATTATTCGCTGATCATTGAATAGGAGAAACGTACAATTTTATATATGAAATATCGTTTAGACATATTGCTCCACTTACACAGCATTCTTGTAACAATAATATTTTTTTTGCCATTCTATTTTATTACACTATTTTGTCGTTTAACATCAATAAATTTTACTGAAAACTCAGGTTTAAATAGTGACATCGATAGGTTACGATAAAACATTTAAAAGAATTTTCGTGACATTAATTTTATTTTTTTAGAAATGTTATTGTTATTTCTCATAAACGTTGTTGTTTTTCCTTTAAGCTGGATTCTTTGCTGGATGCCATCAGGACAAATGCATGTGGGGATCCCGGAGAGACGTAAGTAAATAACGGTACTTCTCCTTTCCCGTCATGAAATGCATGTCGAATTACGTGGGTCATCTACAATGTTGATGTGGGCTTGCTGTGCTTTAGATTTCCCTTGGCTCGGAAGTTGGCCGGCGACCACAGCTCTAAATTATTCTCCCAGTTTCGCCAGGATGGGGTCGCTTTCTCATTGGGAGTTATCCCTGCATTGTGACGCAGCACATGCTCCTCGCTCGTGATACGCACAAATGCGGGCCTCTTCAAATTTACGTCCCGATTCTGCTATTTCATTTAAGAAAAACTGAAATATGACACGCGAAAATCGATATAATTATCGATTACTTTAGTTTTATTTACAAAATATAGACTGCCTTTAACGTCTTAAGCATTAAAAGTTTCAGACTGAAGTTATTATTATCAAAAAATTTAATTATTCTCATATACCTGTTGGAATGCATTGCTAATTAAAATTAGGGTATCTTATAAATTATGAAGCAGAATATGGAGGATGACGAAGAAAAGGATTAGATTAATAGGCCACGTTTCAAAATATGAAGGACTTGTAAAATTAGCATTAGAAGGAAGTATGTGGGGAAATACAGAATAGGGAAGCCATGGACGAAATACGCTAAGCAGATTAGGAAGTACGTGGAGTGTGGTAGTTATGCATAAATTGAAAATTCTTGCGGAAGATCGTTTAGCATGATTGGTTGCATTAGACCAGTCTTAGTACTGAATACCACAACAACATAAATTATGAGAAAATTAGAGGAAAATATTTACTAAGTGAGGACTATAGAAAAAAATGTATACCAGAAAATACCATTAAAATCGAGTGTATTTGCCATTGTTCCGAATTATAAACACCTACAATTTACAAAGAGATTGGTGATAACGTTATTTTTATGTCACTTACATGGTGACGGAAATAACCGAGTTATACATAAGTAGCTTTATTCATGGAGATATAAAGAAAATAATCAGCCAAATATTTAATAATTAAAAAGAAAAAGAGTATGGTCAGTGTTGAACAGTTTCAAAAATAAATTTTACTTGAAGTAAAATCAAAAAATTGTACCTAATAACATATTAGATAAATATTAATAATTACATTAATCTAGCTCAAAACTTATTTATAGATTATAAATCATTTTTCTGTAGACGTCGTTTAACTATTTTCTCTGATTTCGTTTTAAAATGGATTTTTTAGTGGTTTCCTGCCTTTCATGGCGTTTGAACTTTAATTGAAGATTGGAGATAAAAATATGTTATTTTCATGAAATAATTCAATGCTCGATTATCCTAATTTGCAAGCAGTCAGACAGCACCAGATCAAAATATAATTTGAGATTTTTTGTCGTTTATTCTGGCATTTGTTGGAAGTCCTCTAGATGAACCCATGTATACAAAGTTCGATGAGGTAATTATTCTTAAATAATTTTGATGTGTATACAGCGGCATGTAATACACATAAACCTATCAGATTTCTTATTAAAATTAATATCCCAGACCGCGGCAGAACAAAACATTTGAGAGGCTGACGGAAAACCCATTTTCGTCTGGCAACGGTCAGACGCGACGGTGAATCGGAGCACATGGTATCAGAAAAGGATTAGTGGATTAGCGCAGGCCGCCAAGCCATCTGCCTGGAAGAACACACCTCTTCTACTCACGGAGGAGTCACTGCAATAGGAAAAAATCACAGGAAAGGCGGGGACCGATTAAAATTCTGTCATTGGAAGGGTGAAATTTTGTCTGCCTCGAAGATGGTACAACGAAGAAATTGATCAGTTGGCTAGTAGACTCGGAAGTAGGAAAGAGTAGTAGAGGTATTAAAAGATGTACTTAGATCATCTGATATTGAGATTCAGAAGAAGAAGTTCCTGGCCCATCCGTTGTGGAGAAGTATTGGAGAAATTAATCTCCATTATTGGTGTTCCGTAATGCAAGTGTACAATATTTTGCCGAAGTTAAACCATTCAGGAAAAATTTACAAGTAATTAAGCAGTGGTTCATTTACCTGGAAACACCGAGAACGCGTCCCAAAACCAGCCAGAAAAGATTCCTTATCGAACGGGTAACAAAATGAAGTTTACGTAGTCCGAACTTACAGATTCCTAGAAACGGATGAAACTCCCAGCCACCCAGAAGCAGCAAAAACCACGTTTCCTCTTTTATATATATATATATATATATATATATATATATATATATATATAACATGAAAAGTTACACGCAACAATGCAGGCCAGCTTGCGAGTTGTAATTGTCGCAACTCGGGCCAACAATGGAGTCTGGCGAGACTTGAGCAGTCGTCATGGTGTAGATAAAGGAGAAGGATGTGTCTGCAGTTGCGGACGGAGAAAGACCACGCCCTGTAGTGATAATTTTTCTCATGTTCTGAAATGGATTAAAGCTATTAAAATCCACTTTTTTGGTATTTTTATTAAAAAATACCTGGCGCCCAAAAAGCATTTAAATCCTCGAATAGAAGGGAACGCCGGATCATTAATTCATTCATAATCCCATGTTTCATAAATTACCCTGAGAAAAAGTAGCCGCCGGAATAGTAGTATTTGTAATTGCCATTTAAGAGTAAAGTAAAGCACCCTAGTTGTTGTAACATAAATTCAACTTGTTAATAAATTATGATATTTAAATATTTTTTATCAAACCAGCATTTTAATAAAGACAACCGTAATTTTTTGTTTTACAAAAGACCCACAATACGACGCATAGATATTGATTTGTCTTTATTTAAGGTTTTAATATGTTTTATTCATTTTTTATTTATAAAATTGAATGTTATAAAACATTGTTATTTAATAAAGTTGCAGGGAGTCATTATTACACTGCATTTTTTAATTCATTGAATTTCTTTATTTAATTGTTTTGTTTGCTAGTACACTTAATTGTTCTTTAATTACTGATATCAAACTTTTGTTAATCATATAAAATAATAATAAATTAAACACTTGTTGTAGTTGCCTTTACATTTTTGTGTTACCTTTTAAGCTTATCCGACGGTAAAATTCCTAGAAAGTTTCTGCGTTTAAAGAGTAAGAAAGCATTTTATCCTGCGGTCTCCGTGGTTCTCGTCGGGGTCCGTGGTACTAGCAGAACCTCATTACGTCGGCATTACAACGAAATGCTCCCGCAGATCCTTCCGCTGGGTAAACGCAAGCTATTGCTTTAAGCCATGCCGCTGCTTGCTTGCGGCTAGGAATCCGAGTTCCCAGTGATCTACAGCGCTATGCTTCGTCGCCCTCACTTAAGAAGACGCTCATCTACGGTCGAGGGAGAAACTGTCCATCCATTACAAGCACATTATGGATGCGTAAATTAATTACTACTCGTGTTTTTTATTCGTTTTAGTTTAACACTTCTATAAATCAAAAAAAATATTTAAAATCTCATGATATATAAATTAAATTTTAGGGTCAAATTCTTAAGTAATCACTGTGCTGTATACCGAAATGATATTTGCTATAGCAAAATTGACCGCTGAAAGTGAAAAATTTTAATACCCCATAGACTATTTTTCATTACATAACCCTATAACCATTTCCTCGGTCATTTCTCGAAATAGCCGTAAAACAGAACACGAGAATTATGCGAAACTAATAAAATGTCACAAATATATCATAATTAATTCTACCACCACAATAATTCCGAAACAGGAATAGAAATTGGCTACAAGCACATACAAACTTATATACAAATGAATTAATCTTTTTCTTTAGTTTGCTTGCAGTACACTGGCCAAAAGCCAAATTCAAGATAATATAAATCAATAAAATTGGGATGATTTATTCTTGCAGGGTGTTAACTTGGCAATGTTCCCTGACCTCACAGGAATCACCAATCCGCTTTATAAGGTCTACGAACTATTTGTGTAAGTTGGCGTATTATATGGTTTTTATAAATTATGTTATATTCTGAAATAATTCATTCTGTAATATTAACTCCACCACACGCGCTGATTGTATAAATAGTCGTTTTACAACCTCATGTTAGAATGTATGAGTGATGATAAACAATAAACGTGTATATTTAATTGAATTAAGTGTAAATAAAGATAGGTCAGATGATATTTAAAATTATTAATGGAAATTATATCACACGTAAAATTTGGCAAATAATTAATTTTACGATAAAATAGGAAGTGTATATATTAAGAGTATTATCATGAATACAGTTTAAAGTGATTCTATAAATTGTGGTCATTCATAACTAATTTTTGTCATATAATCATATAATATTCCCTCACAGAAAATATCCTTCATGTAACTACAATGAATTGTATCTCACTCTGCAAGTTTTGTGGGTGAAATCGTAAATATTATACGTATCAGTGCATTACACGGCGTTTTAAGCCAGCATTTTTATTATTCAAATACAAGTTATTTTGCGTATTAATTACAAAAGTCAGTGATGATAATCTCCTAGGTGGGAATAATATCCCAGATCGCAGGAAATAGTCGGCATTAATATTAAAGTACTGTTGCATTCTAATGGCAGATCAAACGTTAAGGTACTGTTGAACTTCAAGGAGGTCGATGTTTCTAGAGATTAATTAAATCAGTCAAAAAATGAAACAAGTTTTTTATATCCCCCTTTCTTTTACGTTACATATTACGGTGAACGAGACTTTTGTCCGACGGTCGGCCTGACGTCATCTGATGGCATCATACTTTCCCTGTTCCGGCACAATCCCCACCGCACCAGTTATTTTCCATCACGGGAGGTATTAGCACCAAAGAAATTTGGTATTGTGACTCCCACATTCAGTGTAGTTGGGAAAATCCTGAAAGGTCCGACTATATCGTTAGTAATTTTAACCTGCAAATGCCTGAGATTCAAGAAGAATCAAAGGTTGTCAAACTCACGTCACCGTAATTTTTATTGATAAGAAGTCGGGTGTGGTAATTGGAAAAATTTATTGTTACTCTGAAAATAAAGAATAACTACTTTCATCGTATGCTTATTTATATGATCGTGATTTGGTAAGTGATGTCTAGAGCTTATTATTTTACCACCACAGTTGTTACACGTATTAATAATACACATAACTTCAGTCGTAATGTGAATGTACTTAGTATTATGAATACAGTAAATGTTTCAGATGTTTCGTAATTTTTCACAGGACAAAAATTCGTCTAAGAATTTTGTAGTTGACATATCTAAGGTCGAAGCCTGTCGTAATATTTGTAAATGCACAACACGTTTTGTTTTACTTTATCACATTCTACGTCAATATAATAATAATTAAGTAAATAAATAGACACTTAAGTAATATTAATTAGGCATTACAGCTATTTTTCAGAAAAAATAATATTTTTTAATACATCTACGATGTTCGGCCGCAACCGTCGATGACGCAAAATTATACACTCTTAGATGCATTTAAAATTTATCTGATGGTATCTATGTAATGATATTCAGAGAGTCGTGGTTATAAAGAAAGTGGTACATTAACAAATAGTTGACGTTTTTAATGACGTCATTTCACACTTTCAGACAGGTGACCACAAACCAAAATTATATATTGTAAATTATAAAAGAAAATATTCAAGTCTGTGTATGTGAGTGTTCCATCAGCATTTATTTTAGTTTTACCACATTTATAATCAATTTTATGAGTAGTCTTCTCGCGTGTTCGCGTGAAGGAAGTATTGTTTCCACATAGAAAGACATGTCATACTGCTCCGAAGGAAACACCTCTTGCGGTGCAAAACTTCGACAACGCTGTTTGGTCCGTCTCTTATTTCAAGTGCTTGCATTGGATTGTCTTAACTAATCGCAATTGCTCTTCTAATTTAAATCAGCCTATAAGAAAAGTAATTTATTCTAATAGATAATTTACTTGGGTAATTATTAAGAAATTATTTACACGTCTGTACATTTTACTTTCTGAATTATATTAAATAGTATTTGGACGTGGTTGTGTGAAATTCCCAGTGGTAACATTAGAGACAATTTTCGGTAATTTTTATTTGAAGTAATTAATTTAACATCTGCACAAATAGGTATAAAACTGGTACTTAAATTACATGGAAAATTATATTAAAAATAACCCTGAAGTGGTAGCGTGGGGTTTATACGACCTCCAGTGCGTTTAAAAGCCATAATTGAACCTTGTTCTTTCAGTAACGCCTGACGATATAACATATTTTCGTTTCCTAGAACATAGTTGAATTTACGAGTGAAAGGTACACATGTTACCGGATGAATTTATTGCCGCTTAGCTAGGTTTAAAAATACGCTGTAAATCCTGTATAAATCCCGCGACTTCTATAGGGTTTAATATATAGTATCAGTATTCATGCCAGTATATGCAGCATGTTAAGTGTGTATTTAGAGGTATTACATGAATTATAGTGATGAAAGCGTGAAGAAATGTGTTACCTTTAAATCTATTTTCGTAACATTTCTTGGAATACATTTTAGGTAATAAATAATTGTACAATAATTATAGTCACATCTAAAAATAAAAGCTTTTTATCTGAGCGACGTAAAATCCAATCCAGAGCTGCCACTGGAAATTCATTCTTTTTTATGAGAGGATAAATGATTACCCGTGCCTTGGGTATGTTCATCACGCTGATTTATGGTCTCAAGAGGAAAGTTCGCAATGCGTTATTCTCGTCGCCATGGTGCCGCACTGGTAGTTAAAGAATTTAAGATTTGCTCTTTATTGTAAAATAACACCCTTTACACTACTACGACATGTATCAGGATAGGAACTAAACTCAACTCAGTAGTGCTAGAATTTTTAAAAAACCATTATAAGACCCAGAAATTGATTTTGTCAGTTTCTCCATTCATAGGTTGCACAAGGGCGAAGTAAATTAGTTATATTTATTCCGTTTTCGTAATATATAACCCATGTTAATTTAAACATTAAAAAACAATTATTCTCAAAAAGAATGGAATATACTCATGTTTAATCGTACCTTCATTCGTGAAAAATCGAAATCCACGAGGTTGTATTACGGTAGTATTTTTATATAATTCTGCGAATTTATGAGCGTTATATGAGGTTTTTATACAAACAATCGAAGCTCTAATTAATGTTAAATACGAGCGTGGAGCTTATTTCGAAAATGTTTGCGAATTTCTGCGGTGAGTGCAGTTTATAATTGAGCAAATAATTAAACAATACCGTTCACTATTTTAATGCATGGAATATCATATGTAGAATAATAACTAAGTTTAGTAATGACACAGTGCACTCATAAGGGCTCGAGTAAATATTATTTTTGGAAAGGTTTTATTACTATTAAAATATTTCATCACTGAGAATATTTTTATTTCGGTTGACTTAATATATATACGTAATCAGGCTACCTCAGAATGTAACAGTTATATAAATTTTTCATTTGTGCATTGCTTGGTAGTAGCAAAACTTTTTTATAAAAAAAAGAACTATGATATATGTAGGGAGATTAAAAACGAATTGGTTTACTAACAAGATATTGTATTAATACCTTTCAAATATTATTAAAACGCATATATTAATTTATCATCATAGGAAGGGGTGAAAATGTAAATTAAAAATATTAATTTTAATACAAATCCTTGAATTATAATTAGTACTTATTTTATTAATATGATTTTATTATCTTTCATCTGTTTGATGCCTATTAAATATAAAAATGCCATTAAAATTCAGACCTCAATGCTCAATTGTCAATTCTTTGATTCTTCTGGTATTAGAATTATTCATATTAAAGCTGGTTGTTACTAAATTACTATTATTTGTCTTTTTATTTATGTAGGAACAGTTTTCTCCAAAAGGCTCTTGCATGAGAGCCACTGAGACAATTAACACGAGTCTAAAAATATTTTTTTGTTTAGTTAAAATTTTCTTTTTTGAAGAATTACAACAGTTTTCTACTTTCGTACTACTCTATCGGCCCAGTCACTAACCTCATTTTTGCAAATGTATTAATGCGCATTACATACTGTACTTTTGGTTGTACGCATACATACGGAATTCTATTGTTCTCATTATATTTGTTTATTCAGTTTTTTATTTTATACATATAGCGTACTAATCTTACTTTCCAAACCGACGGCAGAGCAATAATGAACGCGATTGGTTAATTTAAACATCCAATTGAGATGTTAAATATAGCCTGATGGTACCTAAAATATTTTGGCAAGGAAGACGGACAGGACGCCTTGCAAACCTAAATATGTTAGACTTGTAAACCAAGAGCAACTGGCACGTGCACGTCCCTTGCGACAATAAACAGGAATGGTTCAAGTCCAAGTCCGAGAGGAAATTAAAATAATAGCCCCCCTTTTCACGCCCGTAGATTCTGGGACACTTTCACAACCTGAACAATCTGAACTATACCTCCGCGTAAGGTCTTGACGAACAAGGTCACCACGAACCAGAAATAAGAGTTTCTCCCACTATTCAACTCCGCCAGACAGACGAAGACGGAGCAAAATTAATAAGAGACGGAACTAAGGAGATTTTTGGTCTTTATTACTATTAGGAGATTTTTGAAAATTATCTCCAGGTTCAAAGTATCCAGTCTGCAGCATTACTGTGTATCTGGAAAATATCTGGTGGATTCCATTCATCATAATGACTGATTTTTGGCATTCGACACAAGCACCTATTTCCGGCGACCGCAGCTGACAAAGAACGATCTGGACAAACATCCCGAACATCATGATCTGTAAAATGAGCGATGATGTACAAATTCACGTTTCACGTCCCCGATTATCTCCTAAGTGTTTACTGATTTAGTAAAATTTTGTTCACGTATGATATATAGTATAAAAATCTTTATTTACCACACTATATAACTCACTAAATTAATTTTCGAAACAAAAGTAATTTAAAATTGTAGTTGTTAATATTGTTTTGGATTTTCGTCGATAATTATGTATTAAAAACATGTGTTGGTTGAGGGATGTATTGATGGAATATAGGAAGCCATTCCATTAACGCAGCTGCAGGTGCGGCTGAGTGCAGATCTGTGTCACGAGTTGTTGGTCGCTTTATAAGTGATGAACCCCACATCGCCCAGGGGACACGATTGATTTCGCTTCCATTACAAACACTAATTACTTTTCTCAGAAGTGCCACATAAACGCGTAAAATGGTAGGGAATTGATACCACCTCATTCAATTTTAATAAATTAAATATGAATATAACAACATATTGTGATCCGTCGCTCCATATCTATTTTTTTATCATTTATAGACAATTTGTTTCCCGTAAGAGTTAAATTTATCCTCAGGAATTAAATACTTTATTTGTGTAATATTTTATTGGTAATCATGAGAACTCGTCCATTTGTTTGATTTTCTGAACCATTTTATTTTTTATATTTAAAAGTGATTGTTAATCACTGGACCGCGGTTTTAATTTAAGTGTATTGTGGTGCCTCGGGTATTTCTCTCTCTAATTTTCTATATATTATCTCATTACTATAAGTGTTTATAATAACTGGATATTACAATAATATGAAATTAAAATCCGAAGAAGATACGAATATGCACAAAAACGTCATATGAACTGAAAATACTTTTTCTGTATATGGTCGTTAATTTATTTCAGTTAATTTGGAAGCAACAGACGTTAAATGATTTTAGATTCAAAAGTTATTTTTAATATAAAACTCTGTGTAGTAAGTTTAAATAATTGATATTATGGCTAATTTGAGAATTTATCGTAAGTTTTCCATCAAATTGTTTAAGTAATTTATTAAAAGTTTTATCATGAATTTAAATTGATGACATTTAAATAATTTAATGAGTTAGTGTTTCATTTTTATTTTTCATTCTGTTCAAGAATATATAAAATATATTAGTTTCAGAATTTATATTCAAGGGAAACACTGTTTATTATCTTCGCATATTTTCGAGTAAAAAATATGGTATTAACGTTTGTTTGAGAAATATGTTGCTTTAAACTTCGTATCTCTCAGGCAATATTGATTTTAAAACACAGTCACTTTTGTTAATCTTTCGTATACATTTATATGTTGTACTACATTACTTATTTGTAAATAATTAGTTAATGTGTAAGTAGATAATGTATTTTAATTTCTATATCTTGCTTTAAGATATATTTAACGGGATTCAAATAGGGTTGATTTTACATTGCTGCTTATGGAACGCCGTGCTAGTTGGTCCGAGAGGATTGGGAGAAGCAGTCACGCTGCGAGCCCTGCTATCGCAAGTCTATCTTTATTACAATGCTCAACAAGGAAATTTGGATAATTATAGTAGTAATGTACTTAACACTTAAACCGCAAAAGGTTTTCCCCGATTCTTATGAGCTTTTTGTATCTTAATTTGTGAATAAAAAAACAATTTGCATGTCGAATACAATTTAAAATTGTATTAAAATAATCATCCTTATTTACAATTTTATTAATACATTTTCACTACTATATTAGATTGTATAGATGACTGTAGTTTTATGTGCCAAAGAAACGAGAGATTGTTCGTTACAATACAGTATTGTTGAAAGAATTGACTCAGATGGATGCCTAGGCTTAATATATTTGTCGCCAGATTAGTAATTCGTAAATAAATAGTATAATCCGTTTCTGGGGTTCGTTGGTAGGACACACAGTAATAATCGTAATTAGAAACCCTTTGCATAAAAGATTTCACTGATGATCCGTAACGAATTTACTGGACTGCAACAGTTGTTTAGAGAGGCGACGGCTGCATTGTGATTCATCGGCCTTTGTGTGCTGTTTGTACACTGTCCCCACAAAGGTCATAACTCAATTGAAAGTGGTGATTCTGGAGAATGGAGGGAAATGTTTGGCGACGAATAACGTGCCATCATGTATCACATTTATGGTTCCTGTGACGGAAATACAACAGCCACCATGAAAAGAAAGCTTCAGAAGTTGAGAGGGAACACGTTCTTAAAGGCTGCCGTGTTATGAGCGGTGTAGAATACAATGTTGTATAGGACCATTAAACTTGGGCTCGATTCTCTATGGGTATTCCGTAGAACTACTAAAGCCGGGAGAGGTGTTCTCCGGTTGGGAACGGAATTTTTATTCAGTGAGAAAACTTATGTGATATCTTTACAAAGGATAAGTTACTATTTTCGCATTATGCCAAATATCTCCCATATTTGTTCGCTACTGACGTTTCCGTAGTACTACTGGGGTTAGTCAGAAAGGTAACGTTTTTAAATAAAACGTAATGTAGTTCAAATCGTGAATATGTTTTTAGGGGCTTAGCCTTCTTTTCACTTCAAATCTGACAACTGTGGGAGCGTAGGTAATTATTCGTACTGACGCACGTTCCAGAAGGAGCGTAATTGATCCGTATGACGATGTTTATTGAGAAGGCTACAACGATTCCAATTAATAATTTTTGTAACTTGTAATTATTTGGTTTTGTTGGGGTGACAATGCGTCAGAGGACGACATTAAGAGAGAAGCGAGTTCACTGGTATGTAACGGCGACAGCGAGTGAGAGCCGGCAATATCAGTGTATATAAAATTTTTGGGACTAAATAACCGAATGGTCGCTATTTTCTTGTGTTAGTGTGTGTGTGGCCATCCTACACCATGTTTCACCACGATTACATCAAATTATAACTTATACAAAATAAATTATACTTGAAGTTGCGATACTCTGATCAACATCGCAAGTTCTTTTAAAGAAAATATATATTTCCTGTCTTTATGACACATGACATTCAGATCACGAGAATAAATAAAAGCTTTAAAGTACGCCTCATATTAAGAGATTGGAAAGGAGAACTTTATCCATGTCCTCAAATTCTCGTCTCTGTGTTCTTCTTTTTACAATAATCCCAGTGTAAACAAAGATGTAGCAACGAGGTATGTTTTAGAATTATATTACTCCGCCAACTTTATTTTTGATGTTATGATTCGTGTCATTGTTCCTGTAGGTTATCATTAGGTGTTTTAGTTTTGTTCTGTAGAAACGATTATAAAATTTCTAAGAACAAGAATGGACTGAAGTAGTAGCTCTCTATATTCCTTTTCACACTCTCGCTGACCTTTTAAAAATGAAATTGGAAAGTGGTTCAATTTGGAAGTGAAATCTTATTAAGGCGCCGTATTTTATTTATACTTTGGTATATTCTTGTGTGTGTGGGTCGACTAAAACGTTTCTCTTTTGATTCAACCGTTACAGCATATTTCCTTAATCATTAAGAAAATTGAACAGGGCCGTTTCGCACAAACCTTTACCGCGCATTTAAATTCAGATTGGAAGGGGGTTTGCTTTTTTATCCTGACCTCAAAAAATTTACACTACAAAGCAAAATTCTTTTGTTCGTTTGCGCCTAACGAGAGTGAGCTTCAAAGAAACTATAACGAGCGAGTATAATTAGCTTTACCAACATCAAACTACCTCGCGTTGTTTGGCCAAGGCTTAATGAGTTGCGGCAAGGCCTACTTGATGTGATCAAATCTGCATTGTGCCTTTGTGAAGCTCAATTTTTATAGCCTTTTCTCCACGCAATAATTTTTGGGAAGATACCGGGTTTTATAGAAGTTAAGAATATACGTGCGTAACAAATTTTCCTTAAATATTCTTTTGATACCCTATTTCCTCATTACTGTTTGGAAGTTTATGGAAGCTTTTTACAACGAACAAACCTTATTATTTGTTTTTGCTTTAAAAATAGGGGCAAGTTTAATATACAACAAAAATTAAGAAATTCTCAAGGATATTAAAATTAAGGGAATTTTAAGCCAAAATTTAAATATTTAAATATAATGATATGATTTCTTATAATTCTTTGAATATGTTCTCTATTTTTGGAAACATAAATAAAGCTCTTATGATATATAAAACCTGACTGGTTACTTTGTTAAGTAGCAGAGACTATTAAATTTTTATTTGTATCGATTATTAACTATCTTGGTGCCTAGGAATTGATTTATACTAGTCCGCTACAGTATTTAATTCAACACTAATAACTTTGTAAACACGTGATTAAATCATCAGCGAGAGGGTAACATTTTTGAAAATTTACCTATTAACGCCCCCTTATGCCGTCATAACCACCGCGATGACTCGCTCTCTTAATCGAATCAAGAAACCTACTGATACCTTAAACAAACACAAACTTACAGGAAATATACATATTTGTCAGGGGAAGGTAATAAAACCTTCTCTTCGGTTTAAATAATGTGTGAAGATATACAATCTCTGTGACTTATAAAACACTTTGAATATTTTTAAATAATTAAAAGTATCATTACTAAAATAAAATTTTAGTTAAAATTAAGTATTATATCACGCTTGATAAATATATTATTTTTGGTCCAATTATCTTGAAAGTATGTGTATACCCTGTAGTAGCCTGTCAAACGAGAAACAATTATTAAATATATTTAATATTTGATTTAAGTTATGATATTTTTAATTGTTTTTCTCGAAGGTTGCCGCCACTACACAATCGCAGCGGATTAACATCTCGCTTGGCAGACTTTATAAGTGCACAATGTATCCTGTTGTAAGTTCTATATATCTTTAGGACAGGACCTTCGAATGGTATAGGAAATCATAGCGGACAAAGATAGTCTTAGAGCAGAAATTGACGTGGGACCTTTTATGACCTGATAAGTGGGGAAGAAGGAATATTAATATTCAAAATATCGATAGATAACTTTTCCTATGAAGATCACTGTAATTCAGTAATATTTTATGGAAATCGGATGAATGCTATGGGAAAGGGGGGAACGAAGGTTCAAACCCTTAAAAAGACCGGCATAATCCATTGTATGGGGTGAACAGCGCTAAACACAAAAAATTCACGGCAATCGGATGAATGGTTTATGACCGCCTACGGCCAAACAGGAAACTGTTTCCCGTCATTGGGTGCGAGAATAGAACCCAATAACTCGACCTACCTCATTCAGGTTCTCTAGGATTTTCCCTACATGAAACGCCGGATAGGATCCTTAAACTACCTGTAGCCTGGGGGCCCTAGTCAACCCTTAGCTACATGAGCGGATAACGTATAATGTTGCAAGTTCCATATGTCTTTAGGATAGGATCTATTATGGTCTGGGAGGGGAGAAGGAATGAATTTAAATCTTCAAATCATCGAAACCTCTGCGCTGAGTTAAATTACACAGCACACGAATGAATGGTGTAGGAACGAATGATGGACAAACATTTAAAGTCACAATTAGTTCGAACGAGGCCTGTTCATTTTATTTAAGTTGTAATACTTTTAAATTGTTTTCCGTGAACGTCGTCGTCGTCGCCGCACCACGCACACAGCGGATAATCATCTTGCTTAGCAAGCTTCGTGAGGGAATAATGTACCGTACAGAAATATTACAGACAATATAATTGTGAGATCAGATTATTTTTAAGAAATTTAAATCACTATTTCAACGTCTGCACTAAACACGGAAATACATTTCATTCTTTTAAAAGACTCAAACGATAAAAATTGTATTGCAACATACAGTAGTCTTTCTTCCTTAACTCATAGAATATTGTACAAGCTATAGCCATTAGAGTTTTCATAACTGAACGCAATGATTCGCTGTGTTTAACTTCAATTTGAGGATCAGCCTCAGTCTGACGTCTTAAATAATGTGAGTTATTATGACTTTTGAGATTCACTCAATTAATGAAAAGTTCTTCCCAGTGACGAGAAAGACCATTATAATATCTCATTTCTCTCTTACACAGCTCATGTTTCGTTTTACAATCTCTCTGGTATCGGGAGCAAGATAGTGAGTTACAATTGCAGTTGGCCAAACTCAAGCCATTCATTACACTGGGACTTTGTGATTGGGTCTCAGCTGTGACGCCACTAAGTTGGTTTCACGGAAGGTAATTACTCTTCTTAGACAGTGATCCATTACCAGTTCAAACTGCAATAGTCACTCACTTAAAGAGAGGTACCAGTATTTGTTCCACTCTAATTGACTTATTGATAAACTGCTTTTGGGATTCGTCGTCTGACACCAACTCTTCCGGAATTACATATCGCTGATTTATCTTAAAGAAGAATATTATTTTTACAGTTACAATCCAAGTAAATAGATAATTTAAATTTTAATAACATGTACTATTACGTTTATGAATTCGAACTATTTTGATCTGCCGTTGACAGCAGTAAATTATCTACCGTATAATTATAAATCAGCTTTATTATTTCATGACTGGTTGTTTCGCCATGGATAAAATAATTTCGGGTTGCAAAAGCGTTTGCGGTGGTTTCATTATTTTATAATGAACCGCAAGTTTATACGCCAGCGGCTTTTACAAACAGAATAAAACATAATTTTTAATGGCTCGAAACCTCAGTTCATTATGTTTATGTTTCGTATCATATCTAAAAATACTGAAACACTAGAAAACGAAATACTTAACTGAAAAAAAATTTGTCATGTTCGTACAACGTAGAAAGCCGTTGCTAAAAGCTTCCTGTGAAGTAATTAGTATAATTCTACGTGCAACAGTAAACGTGCACGTATTATCCTGAGACTTTTCAGTTTGCCTCTATAAAATATGATGAGATGTACTACTTATCTGATCGTTTCTATTAAAGTGGGGATTAATTTAAACAGTGAAAAATTTTATTTGAAAATGAGTACAGTAAATTTCAATTTTCATTTAACATTTATGACAGCAATAAACAATGTAAACGTAAAAATAGTTTAAAATATTGCTAATATTAGTTTTAGAATAAAATTTTAAAAAATTTATCCAAAAATTGTCTTTATAATAAATAAAAAAATACAGCTGATAAAATCAATTTTGAATACATCATATTTCGTTAAATTATAAAGTATAATTCTCAATTAAATAAATACCAGGCTTTCATCTTTCAATGAAAAACAAATCACACATTTCATTTGTTATAGGTTTGTGCGTTTATAATTGTCAGTCTGTTATAAACTATTTAAAATGTTACATGTGTAATATTTTTTCATTTAAAAATGTCTGTTATTTATTCATTTAATTTTATTGAAAATTATACTTTATATTTTAAGTTAATATTATGTATTAAAAATTAATATTAATTTTTAACATTTTTACATAGTTACCTGATGAAGTCCACAAAAATTGGCAGTATTTTTGTTTATTAAAAGAAATTATCAGTATATTTTACAACTACAGAATGTTTTATTAAAGGATTATAACGAAAAAAGTAAATAAATTTTAGCAAAAGTAATAAGTGTACACGTTTTACGATAATCATGTAAAATATTTGTTTATTTCATTTTTTTAAATAGTCTAATAAAATCAATAAGCAACTTAAACAACCAGTTTTGAGATATATTGTTGGTTTGATTCCTATAAAAAATTAATAACTGAACATTAAATATTTTTATAATTTTAAGAATGTAAAATTGTAATTATACAGAGAAAGAGAAGACCTTTTACATTAAGTATAACTGTTAATATTATGTTATCATAGTGTCATGTCATTTGTTATAAACATTTACAACAAATGTAGTACCAACTCTTACGTACATTCATTGCATAAAAAAGCACAATAAAGTGGTATTTAAATTTAACGTCGTTACCTGGATTCAGTATGCGTGAGTAAAAAATTATAACAACCTTCGAGACAGCAATTGATGAAATAATCCTGTTAAATTCAAAAGTTAACTTCCAAAATTTATAAGTAATATCGCCTTGCACCCTGACATTTATGTACTTTTATTTGCATGGCTAGTACGTACTATAAGGTACTCCATCTTCAATGTTACGTTTCTGAACTTATAAAAAATGTGTATTTAATTAATGTATACAATATATATGTAATATGGCTTAAAATAATTATTTTTACTTTATTACTAATAACTGAACTGTTGTTTAACAACCCTTGATATTTCCCCTAACATTAATCAAGCCTGACTTCTCATAAGAACCGACTGATAATGTACAAACGAATTTAATTTTAAACGTTACAACATTTTGCGAGTAAAACTGAGTGAGTATCGCAAAATGTGCTTGTAATCGATTTTCGTACTTATTATGTTGCCATATGAAACCGTAGCTAATTTATGTATGTAATCATGCAGGCTTACTGTCCTTAAACTTTTGCAATTTATTCTTAAAACACGATCACTGCATTGGCTCGGCAAATATAAAAACCCCGTTTCCATTCCCGTGTTCCTGGATCTCCAGGAAATTCCCTTCCGTGGCTGTATAACTCTCAATTCGGCATTTTTACGCTGCGTATTGTTGGCAGTCGACTGTAACGTGGCGCATAAAACTGAACAACAGTTCTGTCGGCTTTTGTGATGGCGTGCGTCGTCCCAGGCGTTGTGTTTCCATCGACATTTGTGCCTTATCATAACATACAGGCCAGAGGAGCCGCGCCTCGGCAGCAGCGCTCAAAAATTTCTCCTGCGAATAAAATACGAATACAACAAAGTACCCCTTTATGACACGATTTCAGGGTGAGGTTATATTCGCAATTCACTTCATGATGATACACAACTTCTGTAGTTGGCATAAATATTCCATCACACTAGTTGGTAATTTCTTTGGCTTATTACTGAACATCCTTAATCTTCATCGCTCAGTACAAGTATGGCTCAGTATATATCAATAACTGTACTAAAATATATTAACATTAATTAACATAATTACATAAACAGTAGTTAAAACTGTTTTATTTGTCAGAAATACATTTAATAAAATTAATTTTAATTTGGAAATATTGTATTGCCTCACGGTTAAGACGCTGAATATTGTAACGTAGAAATAAATATTTCGTATCATTATTGAAATCATCATATTTCCTCCCGGTCTACCGTTCAACAATATACACAAGCTCTGCGTTATCTCCCCGCTCCAACCAGGACAATAATACTGTTTCTTAGTCCAGGGGTGGCTAAACTGTAACTCATGCCCTTAGGACGATTACAAGTGGTGCATTGCATCCTCGATCTTGTCCCTTTACATTGTTAGAAAGCATTTTACAGTTAGATATGTATTATAAATAAATACAATGAATGTACAAATGTCCGAAATAGTTCCTTTGGCAGAGAGAACTGATAATTTCAAGATCAAAGTCGATCTCGCACTCAGTGTCAATAACTGTGTTCAAGAGTTTTCACCAAATAAGCATCATGAGACTATCACCCTCTTAAACTGGCGTAAATTACTTAATTTCACTGCGTCAAAGTTATTACTTTTTGTCCCCTAAGCAAAGCAGATTCTATCCTCATATCTGTTTACAAAACCCTAATCATAAACGTATGACGCTATATAATGTGCTTAAGTCATATGGTACATCTGAACTCGTCTATCAAATAATAGGCACTTGGCACGCAGAAGGTTGGCCACTCTTAGCTTAGGCTATAATGGGTCCGATTTCATAACTTAAAAATAATAAATAAAGTAACTGAATTATCACACCTAATTGTAATGCTATATAAGCTAATTATTTAAGCTATTTATTGTAACAAATTATTTGTGATTTTAAAAAATAACAATTGTATCTGTATTAAATAATCATTTCTTTAGTGGGTCCTGTGAACTATTGAAAATTACATATACATTTGTTAAAAGGGATGATTGCTTAAATTTCAGAGGGTTTCTCAGGTTCAATTATTGGGGTAAAACATGCAGAAGAGATTTTACTTTCGCGACGAAATTGTCATCTTCTCAGCCATGCCAGTAGTTCTGCGTAGTAGTTTTCCTTCTTCCACTCTCAGACTTACACGTCGGGTTGTGATTTTACCCTCTATTAACAGAAGAAGTCTCTGGAACTGGTACTGCTTGGCGATTGTGGAAAACCACGTTTTCCTCCTTCTTTACTCCAACGCACAGTTACTACCACACAACTTCAACCTTACAAGCATTACGAAGTTCTGACATTCCTTGCTCGGTCTCTTTAAACTCTCGCTCAACACAATTAATTGTTCATTTCTTCTCTCCTACTTTCTCTGCTTCCTGTTCCCTTCAACCTACGAGCAACACTGACTGTTTCCTCGCCCGTTCAATGACTTGATCCTCTCTCAGTATTTTAGTCTACTCACCTCCCAGCTCAACTCTTATTTTGCTCTTCTCCAAGGGAAAACGCCACCCCATGTGACGTGTGTTTACCAATATCTATTCGACCTTCGTCCAGCGCGGGAATTTTTTCTGACGAAGGAAGGATGTCCATGGGTAATTTTGACGGGTGAACGTCTCTTCAGCAAAACAGCTCTAATGTTTTGTATCTGCAGGCAGAGACGTTTTCCACTGGACACACTGGCGCTGAGGAATTCCCACTTCTTGCCTGTCTCTGAATTTGAATACTCTTGCTGAATTTAAATTGTTAAAATCTGAATATTTGAATATAATTAGGGAGGGGTCCATACTGTGCTACAAAACAATTTAAATAAAACACAAAGAGTAGTCAAAACTCATAAATGGAATAATTTAACTTATAGACGTTTCGTCCACAACTATAAGGATTTCGTCAGTTATTAATAAAAATTTACAAAATTTCATGTTGCTCCGGGGAAACATGATTTTGTGAATTTCAATTAAAGAACAGAGGAGGTCCGTAAAATTGGAGGACGAAACGTCTTTAAATTACATTTCTGAGTTTTGCCCTTCTTTGTGTTTTATTTGCAAAATAATTATTTCAAATGAATAATTACGTACATTAAGAAAACTAATTTCATGTGCGTTACTTATATGTAACAATTAAAATTGTTACGTCTTATCGTTCATTATTAGAACTACATTAAGCATTCCTTTAAGCATCAATACATAATTAAAATTTTTGTGAAGAAAAAAAATGTTAAAACTATGTATTTTACCCATAATTTGAAACCAGACTTGTTACATTTTTATATTTGTACCAGAAGTGGTTCAAAATTGATCCACACTTTGTGAAAAGTTTTACTTTAATAAAATATATTTCTGTTAAATTTATCTGGTTTATCCACTTGTAGCTCGATGAAGTCACATAAATATAAATTTAAACACAAAATTTATATCGATTAATTTCAAATTATATTTTATTGTTACAATATATTTAACGACCAAAAACTAAACAATTTTTTATAATTAAAAAATTATTATTACAAAATTTGTATTTAACAGCGCTACGTTCCAGTTAATACTTATACCGTTTTCAGGCTGAAAGAATTGATGATATAAATGTTTCCTCGAAATGCTACGATAGTTAATAGACAGATTGAAAAATAAAATGTAACGTCAGACATGAAACAAAGCGAATTAAAATTTATGATTAGTAATATTTCTAATTACAAAATGGATCGTTTAAAAGTTCTCATTATTAAAACAGAATATAAAATAAAAATGTTATTTAGGTCTACAAGATAACTAAGAAAAGTCCCGAAAAGCTTAGAAAAAACGTAATAACCAAACAAACAGCTCTTCCTGTCCTCCGCATTTCACTGTGTGACTTTAATTATTCATGGAATGGAGAACGGTCAACTGCTCTTAAATTATTTGTAACACGAAAGCCAGAGCTACTAAAATACGCATTTCTTGTGCCGCACCTGTCTCCGAATACTGTATTATTCCACAAAAAAACCTTCAATAGCACATCCGTTCAATTCTTTAAAATATGGAAAACATTATCCACATTACGAAATTTATTATTTTAATAGTCTGAATATTGTTTACCTAATCTCAATATAATAATGAAAATAACGACAATTATTGCAATATAATGGAAATTTATGCTTGTAAGTGTTGTTCACGTTTCGGAGAAAATATTGAAATGAATCAATACTTTCCGAAATCAATATTTTTGGAAATATCACGTTTGTTTACCTATTCTAATCTTAAATAACACGTCACCGTTTGAGTTATTTTTTCTCGCCAGTATTGTCTCCAAGTAAATTCTTAAATATGACTCTTGGGTGTGGTATTCATTTTATGCACTATTTACCTGGTTGTTAAATAAGGACCGCTTTTATATAAATTCAGGTAGCTGCAGTGAATGTATTATTAACAACGATATTATAGTTAAAAATATCTTCTGTTAATAGAATTCGCGTATAGGGAATGCATATGAGCTAATAAAGTTCTCTGTAATCTATCGATTTTCCTTATATTAATAAATTTATTTTTAAGTTCTACTTGTGATTCATTTAATGGTTCGTATCACCATCAAATTCCCGTTTTGGAATTCCTTTATCTCCCTTATTCACTAAATTGGTATTGAGAAACTTAGAAGCCTTAATTATTTGATCAGGCGGATTTTTGAAGCTTTAACCTATTTTAGAAACTTGGATTGTGTATTTTCCAAAAACCTCAAAATTAACTTGAAAAATTCACTCAATTATTTTAATAATTATCATCCTACATTAAACTTTATTTGATGAATATTCTCTTAATTTCTTCTGTAGGTTATAGTTTCTAGTAAAAGGTAATTAAAAATTTATTTATTCAGGAAAAGGCATTGTTACGTGGATATGGACATCCATTATCCCAACTTCGGTTTATAATCTGGTGGATAAGGCAGTCAAATTACGCAGGTCCGTACATATTCATTAATAAGTATAGGGTTGAAGCGACTCAAAACCTTAAATACAAAAAATTATTAATAACCTTCAATAAATATTTATACAAATATATTTTACTGGTTTGTGCTGGAGGTTATTAAATAGAAAATACAGGAAAACCTCGCAGAGATACCTTATCAGAACGAGTTACAGGATGTTCTACCCAAAAATATTAGACTTGTTTTGGTATTCAGTCCTGAGACTGGTCTGATGCAACCCTCCATGCTAACCTATCTTGCGCAAGCCTTTTTATTTCATTATAACTAGTACAACCCACATCCTCCCTAATCTGCTTATCGTATTATACCTTGCCTCCCTCTTCTGTTCTTACCTCACTCTCTTCCCTCTAATACTAATTTTTCATGACCCTTATAACGTAGCCTATTAATCTATCACTTCACTTGGTCAAAGTTCTCCATATTGTTGGTTCTTCCCTTATTCTCCTTAGAACTTAAAATTAGTAACTTTATCCACTTGTCTGACTTTCAGCATTCTCCTATAGCACAACATTCCAAAGACTTCTATTCTTTTCCTTTCTGTAACTTCGACGTCTTCGTTCGCACCCATAAAACGCCACCTTCCATACGAACATTTTTAGTAATGATTTCCTAATATTCATACTTATTTTACCCGTCAGTTAATTCCTCTTTTTGGCGAAACCTTCCTTGCCTGTGCTATCCTACTCTTTATGTCTACTATACTTCCACCATCCCTAGTTATTATGCTTCCCAAGTAGCATAATTCCGTAACTTCCGTCAATCCCAATCTAACACCCTTTATTATTTCACTGTTTCCCAAACTACACTCCATTACCTTGGTTTTCCCTCTATTAATCCTCATATTGAACTCTTTCTCCAGAACTCCGTTCATGCCATTTCATAGATTATTAAATGAATATTAGATTGAAGAAAGAAAAGGAACGGAAAAAATGTTAGCAAAAACTGTGCATTGGCAAAATAAATCTCTTTTCTAAAATCAAAATTTATTAAAGCGTTCAGCTGTACGCTAAATAAGCACAAGAAAGAAAACAAGACAGGTGTTCAGATTTTTCTTAAATTAAATTTTAATTTACTGCACTAATTGTAAATACCAAACTTTCTATCCCGTTCTGTCCCGGAGGCTGGGTCAAAATGGGAAATTTAAAGTTTTTTTTCTAAATTCATCAAAAATTTAAATTAGTTGTTTTAATTTATATTGATATTGGATTACGTAAGTAGTAGAATAAACTTTAGTTTTATACTTTTAAGAAGTGATTTTTCACTTTCTATAATTTTACAAAAATTGTGAAACAATAAGTGACCCGTTGCGACCCGACTTCCCTTAATATGTGTCATGCAGTTAAATATAATCTTCTTCTCGGGAAAATGACTTTTAGAAACTCGTTTTCCTTCGTGTTAATGCCAGTATTTTAGCCTGCTGTATTTTTCCTAATTTCTTTTTTCCAGCTTCTTTATTAGCAACAGAAGAAGTTTGAATTAAAGCCTGAGGTAAGTATCTGGCTTTTATTCACTGTCTTAGGAGCATTCGTCGAGTAAAACAGTTTTTAATTCGATGCTTGAGGTATTTTAACAAAGTTTCTGAAATTCATATTTCCTGACTTCCTGAGACTAAGCCCGCCTTCAAGGAGCGCGCATTATAGCTTTTAATTTCATTATAGCCGACGGCTTTTGAAAGTTTGTATTACACAGTTTGTAGGCGTTAACGACGTCGCAAGTTGGACCACGAGGCATCTGGCGGCTTCTGCAACTCTGGAAGCAAGTCACGCTGCTTGCCAATACACTGGGCGCTCGTGACATCCTTGCCTACATGGTCACGTCCCTCGCTCAGCCCAACTCTGTATTCTCTGCAAAATCCACACACATCGAAAAATTTCACTCTCTTGTGGTGTTTGCTTCAAATTTAGACACGAATTTCACGGTGCGTCCCGGCAAACCCCGTGTTCATCAGAAATGTTATCTTTCACAAAGCAGTAGAGCCTGTTATAGGAAAATGTTTATGGAAGTGTCAGAGCTCTTCTGCCGAGGCTAAGAACACCTCGGTTATCAAAGATATTCATAGCGTTATCGCAGGGTGGGACAACAGCTTTGCTATTTTCAGTACGATGTGGACAAACACGGGATGTTTGTTATCAGCACCTGTACATCCATGGGCAAGTGTCTGCCTTAACAAAGCTTTAAGACTTAACAATAAAAAAACTAATAATAAAGGGGAAACACCTATTGCTTATTTTAACAAAAATAACAAAAGAATATGCAATATTATCTATCAATATTTAAAACAATTTTATCCTCTTATACATAATTTAGTCATTCGTAGCAGTGATTATATTAATCTGGCATACGGTCACTGTCTGGTAGTCCGTATCTCAGTAAGGACTGTCATCGGGGACTTCGTAACATAAATCAAAAGTATATGTGCATTTGATGTTGTTTCATATACGAAGAGCCACTAAAGTCATGGGTAACTTGTAAATCAGCAAACTTTTTTTTCCCAGCAAGTTTAGCTAGTTAAAGCCATCTCACTGCTTTCTAAGAATCGTAATACTATTTGGCAAAAGTTTCCAATGTTTTTTTGACAACTCATCATTTAGATGTTGAATTGACATAGACGAAAATATATATTTTTACAATACGATGCTTCATATAACACCTATTTTACATTCGAGTACCAGCTTCATATACTTATAGCAAGTAACAATAATGTATGTCATCCTTTAGCACACTACATTTATCGCTAAACCTTATCATTAAGTAACTCAATTATATGTAAATGCGCCAGTTTAAACTGTACTTTTCTAGCAATTGCCAGAGTTTCCAAACATATTTTGTATTTTAAGCTGAATAGTACTAACGGAATTTTGAGGATATGTGAAAAGGTATTTCCGCTGATTTTGAGATGACGAGATATAATTATCTGGGCTAATGGAATGCATGTAACCACAAGTAGAATGACATAAAAGTCATAACTGTTACACTCGTAATGCACATTAAAAGTACATTTGGTAAATATTCTAAAATATTAAAATGTTAGTGCATATTTAGCGCAATTTGCGTGCGAGTGTCCATTAACACATTTACTAAACAAGCAAAAGTTGTAAAGCATTTTCATTTAATCACAAATTCATACAAAGTCGTGGCCCACAGAGGACTGCGAGTCCTAAACGGTTATAAGCTTATAATCAATCAGAGAGTCTCATAGTAGCTATGGCTAACTTATCTCGGCATCTGCGAAATTTCAATTATTTCCATAATTTAAATACCTGGTCTGAAATATGAAGCTGTTGTTTCTATTTGATATGAAAATATAGGAATAATAAGTAGAATATTTGCATAATGAGAGTGTGTTTGTTCGATTAGAATGTTACCAGGAATAAGGGAATTTCACTAGTAATTCGCGTTCAGAATAAAATTCCTGTTGCGATGACATCAGATGATATTGAAAGCCATCTCACTGCCTCTGGTTCTCACCCTTACAAAGCGTACAGTAGTTATTCAAATAATTTAACAACGATGCAAATACTGGTCAAGATATTGATGTTTATTTAATGGTTTATTTATCAACGCAGTGACTGAGCTAAGGCAATGCCAATGTTTCATTACTTGATTTTATATGTTCAAACCCTGACACCGATCATGTAATAAATTTTGTTAATAAAGTATACTGTTAATTAAATTAAAATACTACAATATTCCTCAAAATCTACCTGAACGGCGATACTTTTGATCTATTGAAATTCTCTGCAGAACGTATTTGAAATTTCTTTTATTTACTATAAACAGAAACGCTTTTCAAAGCACTGTTTAGGCTTTGTAAAAAATAAATATTATAACAGCCGATTTGAACAAACCCTTCCAATAAGGATACATTACGTGCGAACATCATGGCTCGGCGATGGGACAACAAAGCCCCGTAGCCTCTCACGCCAAACTAAATAAGAAGAATCGATATGACAGCGACTCCCATTACGTTAAAAGGCTGCTGGGCAACCGGAAGGGGGCGTGTGCTTCCAAAGAAGACTGGAACAACATTGGCGAGAAAGGGCCGCTGTAACTCGCTGGCTCTCTTGTAAGGAAATGGGTAGGCCTCGACCTTTGGTAAACACGTCTCCACACCGCAACATGAAATTCAAACTGCCAATACAACTGTAAACATTGCGGACAAAGTAGACAATAACTTCAATAGCTGCCAAACTTTAAACCGAAACTCAATCATTTAACTCATTTTTTCATTTTAATGCGGGATTTAAGTATGCATGCTTTCCTTCTTATAACAAATTGAACTTATCGTCGTGCTTTAAATCAGGAAAAGACAATATGATAGTGGTTAATTTATCAATACATAAAATAAAAACGGCTATCAAATATTTATAAATTTGAAATGTGAGGAATGACTTCAAAGACAAATTATCCATTTGTTATATTCAAAATCATGACTAGATAACAAATATTACGCGCTATGTGTGGTTCATTAACATATTTAGTTTCCAAATAACAATTTAAAAGATATTTAATATAATCTCATAATCTTACAAATTTATAGCCCACAAACGAGGGTGAGTCGTAGTCGTTCAAAAAACCGTATTAAATTAAGGCCAATAATCTGGAAAATATTTATATTCTGCATTAATATGGCGTATTTTCAATTTATACAGAAGCAATTCTTTACCAGAAATGATATCAGGATATCATAATTTGGTACATATTCCTTTTTACATGCTTTTATGTATTTATATCTAAACGCTTTAAGGTATTTAAGCATGAGCGTAATAAGTAATCAAATTTTCAAGCATTTATCAAATGGAGATTAAGAAAAGTAAAGGATTTAGGTACAATTAAATTCAAATGTCAAAATATTTCACAGTAAAAGATTAAAAGTCACTATTGATCCGTTTCATTCACTCAATCACCGTAGCAGAAGATTAAAAAAATTCTATTGTGTTCGTGTACTAAAGTTTTATTTTTATTTGTCAGGTCAATAAACGTTAGATTTTAATTACATTCACTTCGAAGCACGACAGCTGGAAAATACTATTATTACCTTTGAAAGCGTATTCCGGGATTTTTACTGAGTCTTTTTAATTAACCGTTACATTACACTGATTTGTGATTCTGTTTCCTTGTTTGTACATCACAATGCGACTATCCTATAAGCTGAAATTGCAACAATAGCTCGCTGCTAATAGCAAAACTGTCCACTTAACTTGTAAATGAGGAACGTAATGTACTTTCCCTTCGCATAGCCAGAGTACGAACTGTAGTTAACACGCTACGAAATAATTTCGCTACATAGAGTTTAATGTCATGGGATAGCTCATCAATTAATACATTAAAGGAGCGCCAATTATCCTGCAGTTCGTTGATCTTGTATCATCTAGGTAACATCGTTGAGCCCATCCAGAGGCTGTTGGTTCCTTTAGATGAAAAACTCATACTTGACTTATGTTTTACTATTGTATTTTGAGACGAAACATCAATATTATAACACATTTATGCAGACTCTTTTAAAGGTTACAGATATATACGAGTGTCAGGCTATCACAAAACTGGGAATAGTCTTGCAGTGCAGATTATTCATACTAATTAGAAAATCAAGTAATTTAGAGAAACTTTTCCCACGCCCTTCCGATGACGGGAGAGGTGATTTTTGTGGGGTCGCAGCATAATTTTCTCCACTACTCGACCAGTTTAGGAGGCAGTGAACACCAGTCCATTAGGAATAGCGATAAACTCTTACCGTTGCCCCAGAACTGCGACCCCGGAACATACACCTCAAGACTGATCGAAGTGTCTTAACTTGTCAGAACCTTAAGTAAACGCCACAGAGAAGAAATTATCCCTAGTCTCTTAAGAAATTAAACTTTATATATAAGGATAACTTTTTCGACATAAATCTTCACAAGGGAATATCCTAAGACATTTGCAAATTATCGTATAGTTATCAAATGCAACTCTCTCGTTAGTCGTAACCACATTGACTAAATATTAAAAGAGAGTAGAAAGTATTACGCTATGATAAATTCAAACGTTTAGATTGTCTGAAATTAATATAATTTTTCTAGCCTCTTTATATTTTGTGCCTGTTTAGTAAAAAGATATTTATTTTAGTTAAATCATTTACTTGTGTATTTAACATATAGCGTATATACTTTCCCTTTCCCAAATCAGTCAGCAGTGACTGTAATTGCAAACAATTAACGTGAAACTCCCTAGTTTATTCCCATATAGTGTATAATTCACGTGGACATTTCGAAGATGTCTGACAATGGGAAATTATGTAGTTGATCGTCTTACTTCAGACGTTTCGCAACAAAGTAACTATTAGGACCCATACCAGTTTCACTTGATACATGAAACATAAAAGTCAGTTAGTTGATTTTTAAAGCAGTCGTTTGTTACTTCTGTCTTCGTGGTGAACGGCAGTTGTCCATTTTTTCCAAGGGAAGTTGTAAGTGTTCTGAACCAGCAAAGAACAGCGCACTGAATAAAGGTTGACAGTTATAACAATTCAAAGATAAATATTTAATATAATGCAAGAAAAGTTTTTACGATCTAAACTTTCATGATAGATTTTATTAAGGGTTGAATCGAGCAAATTAATGTAATTTATAATAATCCTAATCACAACCACCATCAACCTCGATTACAATTGGAACCACTAATTCTAAAACAATGTGTCTGTAAAAACAACAGTGTTACACTAAACGCAAGGTAATGTTACTTATTATAATCATTTTACATTTCAGCCGTTGAAACTTTAAACCCATTTGCTGCGTAAAAGCATTATTCGTTCTAATTTTACGCTAATGGCATATATGGATTCCTGCTGATTAATGTTAGAGCAGGAGGCAAATTACTACGTGAATTATTAATGCAATTGGATTGAGGCCATTGTTTATCAGGTGCCATATACAGCTTATTTTATTTCCCAACATTAAACGGAATAAACAATACAGCGAAAATCGGAAATTTTGTGCATTCAATGACCAATATAGGCCCAGTAATCGAGAAGATGCATCAAGAACCTCATTCCCCACAGCCCCTTTGATGTCGCGTGAAACTGCAGTTACAAAAATTATGAATTTTGTATCGACATAGACTATTTGAAAACTCATGTACACGGACAAATGAATACATATTGACTGAGTCTGCAATCAGAAAAAAACTCTAATACCATTTGGATATTTAATACAAATTAAAATATTAAGGTAAATATTTGCTACTTTTTAATCATGAAGATCAAAGACAAAAACGTAGTAACATTGAAATCGGTAAATGCAAGCAATTTTACGAAGATTAAAACAGAATGTTTTTTACTGGTTTGTAAACCTCATCAGTTGCATTAAACTAACATCCAAAGGCACAAAGAGTATAATTTCACTGATACAAAAAATCTGTGGTCGATACAACTCCACTATAATTTCGGCTTAAAGTGTTTGAGTCCCTTTTTACATTTAAAGTAACGTCATTTAATCTGATATGACCCATAGCTCTAATATGATACTTTCAGTATCCAGTAGATTTGCGTTGCTTTAATCAACCGAATTGTTATTCATAATATTGCGTCCAGTGATAAAACATATTACTTGAGCATCTTAAACATCAATAAAAATTATTATAAATTCAAAGAGAAATTTGTAATATTTGAAATACATTATCTTTAAACAAGTAATTATGACTACTGGCTTATGTTATAAAACGTTTTCAAGAATTCTTTACCAATACAGAAATGTTATTACAGAGTACAATCGAATAATTTCCGTAATATAAAAGAAAGAAAAAAATTTCAGTAATTTAGTAGTGGAAATGATGCACTAGATAAATATCATACTGTTTCGTATCAGTTAAATAATATTTACACTTTACTATCGTGATCGAAGGTAAGGTTCAACTATTAAACTACTGATTGGTTTTTATTTTATAATAAACCAGTTTCCTCTAATTTAGTCGTAAAACATGATACTGAAAACACGAATTATGATATTATTGCTACAACATACAATCAGCATTGCTTGATACTTGGTCACAGTTATGATATAAGAAAATTGCGAATCGTTTAGGTAACCATCTAAAATTTATTAAAATTAATAACCCACATCTTTAATCATCTCGTTAGAGGTCGAAATACTAATCATATTTATCTTTAAATTCTTTGATAAAAAAACCTCTCTCTCCTGAAATTTTTGTTACATCTTTATTTAAATCATTCACCATGCGTAAACGTTTACAATGAATTATGTCCTCATTTCCTATAATTTTAGATAAAAATAAAGTTACTTAACATCAAATTTAATTAAATTAAGCAATCTCATATAAATTATAATTTATTATAAATTGATAATGAACGTCATGGTCAATCTATAGTGTGCGCTGTTTTAAAAATTTGGATGTGTCTTGAGAGATTTTCCGTCAAGTTGAAGATGGCAAAAAGAAAAACGAAACATTTAAAACTTCTTAACCAAGACCGAGATTAATGTAAACTTCTAAGTTTTGTTGAATAAATGTTTTTAAAAATAACACCCTAAAATGTGTGTGAATTGGGACAAGATTCACCCACATCTACGACTTAAAGAAAGCTGATCAATGCTGAAGAAACTATGCTAAAGGAAATGCGTATTACTATATTTAAAAAAATTAAATGAGTTTCTAGACTTCGGGTCTGAAAGTAAACCTAGATTTCCGATAACATGTTGAACAATCATTCTTGGAATAGGTTTCATAAATATTTATTTTTTTCCGGAAAATGAGTATATATATAGTAAACATTATGGAACTAAAATGATCATGAATTGCATACGTATATATAAAAGAAATATGATTTTATAAAAATACTTTTGAGACTGTCCAAAACTCGGTCTTACGTCAAATTTTCTCTTATGTCTCTGGTACTTATTTAAGACGATAATGTATTTATTATTATTATTAGTCTTTCCAACCAAAAATTTTAAGTAATTAGTGCCACATATTCAAGTTGCTATAATTGGTTTAATTTTACTTCTACCAACAAACGAATGGATTGTCCAATATTAACTATTTTTGCGGTCTTTGTTGGAAAACTGTTCGTAATCATTATTGAAAATATTCTCTATGCATTTATTGTTTTTATATTCTGAACGAACTCTAATCACGGCTTACAGTTTCGTGATAATGATATTTTAATTTAGTTCATCTTGGTTTGCTGAAACGAGCAGACGGATTTTCATCTTCTGCGGACCAGCTTATAAATCTCTCTCGTGAATCTCCGCTTTATCCTCTTTAAGCCCCCGTGAGTTACACTGACCTTTGAGTGAGAAAGGTTAGGTAGATGGTGGTTCATCAGCTGTGAACGTCACATGTGGCAAGTGGGACCAGTGTTAATTAGCGCGCTTCACCAGTAATTAATGCACAGCTTTGGGTGGTGGAAGACAAACTATCCTGCCCTTTGCCTTAGGCCAGAGATTCGCTCTTCTGATCCACATTCTGATCCCAGCAGGCATCATAGGAAGAGCTGTCATATTGTTACGCCGTTAACGGTGTACAAGTCCAGGAATTACTACAACGGAAAGGAAAGAAAAAAATTTTCTCTGAATTAAATAGCATAAAATGAAACTTTCCTCCTTTATCCCTTACGAGCTTTTCTGTTCTCAGCGACTAAATTGAATCATATTTTAGATATAAGTTACCATACTTATGATCATTAAGTCGATTTTCTAATTAGTTGTTACTGATTTTGAGTTTCAATTTATGAATTCTCTTTGCAAATAGTCACTTGCAACAGAACAAATAGACATTTATCAGTTTAATATTTAAAAAAATTTAAGACAGAGATAAAATTAGAAGAACAGTCCAAATAAAATTAAATATATATTTGTTAACAAACGAGGTTATTTTAATTGATACTGTCAAGATAAGACGAGATAAACTTTAGGAATATTAGCCGTAAGTAAATTCCTCTTTTTTGCGAAAGCCTTCCTTCCATGTGCTATTCTACTCTTTATATCTACTATAATTCTACCATTCCTAGTTATTATTCTGCCCAATTCCTTAACTTCCTACAAAATATCCCTTCCTAATCTAACACCCTTTGTTATTCCACTATTTCACATACTATTTGGTTTTCCCTCTATTAATCCTCATGTTATACTCGTCCTCCAGGATCACGTTCATGGCATTTATTATGTTTTACGAGTCTTCTTCTGGCTCTTCTAATACTACAATATCGTCAGAAAACCCTCAGGGTTTTTACTTCTTCTCCTTTAATTTTGATTCCTTTTCCATATTAATTTTTAACTTTCTTCGTTTCCTGTTCTATATATAAGTTAATGAGCATGGGTGACAGACAGCATCCTTGCCTTACTACTAGCCCTTCAATTTTAATTTCTGCTTATTGCCATCTACAGAGGTTATGGATAAGTCTTCTTTCTCGATATTTTATTCCTATGCTCTTCAAAATCCTGAATAGTGTGTTCTAGTTAACATTAACAAAGTTTTTTTTCTAAATCTACAAATACCACGAACGTAAGTTTATTTTTTCTTATCCTGTCTTCTAAAACTAGACGCATAATCAATATTGCTTCTCTTATCCCTATAATCTTCCTAAAAGCAAACTGAACTTCTACTAACTCGCATTGTATTTGTCTACTCCTACATACTATTTTCGTTAATATTTTGCACGCAGTATATACTAAACTAATTGTCCTGTGTTGTTCGTATCAGTACCAGTCATCTTCAGTATAGGAATAATTACGCTGTTCCTAAAACCTTCTGGTATTCTTCCTGTTTCATAGTTTTCGCAAACTATCCTGACCAGCCATGATATTGACTCGTCGCCCGATGATCTTATCAACTCCGCTGGAATGTTATCAATACCTGGTGCTTTATAATTGCTCAGATCTGTCAAACGCTGACCTTAAATTTTTGCCACCAAAATCTTCACCTACCACCTCTACTTCTTCGCTTTTCCCTGCTTTGTAAATTATAAAATTAAATTAATGCCAATTTTAATACATATTTTCAAACCAAATAATCAGTAATCATAGTTAAATAAAACAGTAGAATGTTTAAGGCATGAATAATAATTCAATCAGAAAGAAGTCTAAAAATGGTAGACTTCCAATTTTTTAGCTTGAAGAATAGTTTCTTGTCATTGTAAGTTGCGTGTTTCACATAATACCTACACGTAAAGCCTACATTTTCATTCCGTTAAGAACGGAAGACGTTATCGAGTCTGAGCACGTGCCGGGAAAATGGTACAAAGAATATTATTAACTCCATTACGACTCCCCGTCTGCCAGTGTTTATTCTCCCTCCGTGTACCGCGATTTCCTTGAAAAGACCTCGATGAATACATATTCTTCATTTGTTTACTTTGCAAAGAGAACGTAATGGAGATATATTTTTATTTAGCACGTATGTTGTACAGAAATGATGACAAAACTAAATAAACCTCCTTTTCTTCTCACACTCTCTGTCGCTGTGTCTTTCTATCTTCTCTAACTCGCTTCTTTTATCGACATGAAAACGTGTTCTATTTCTTTGGCTTTCCACGTCACTGAGAGATTAAAAGTTATAGAAGTAAACAAGTCGACTCATTATACGTCAATGTCATAAAAAATTCTCCCCTTTGTTTAAATGAATGCTCGACAATGACGATTCTAAATTTGTATTTAAGCAACAGATAACAGTTTCTATTATTTAATAAATGGTTCCTGGCTATTCAAGTTCACCGTGAATATTTCATTGCCCTGTCATGAATCAGGAGAAATATTTTTACGTCATGTTGTGGAAACGATACGTTTTGCAACAATTTCATGTACAAAGACAATGTGTCTGAAAACTTCGAAATGATTCTCAAAATTCTATAGTAGTTTTCAAATCCATTACTTTCTATTTAACGTTGAAACGTATATGCTGTAAGTTCTAGTATCCAATTTTCAATAAAATTATTAGTTCTCAGAGGGTCCGTAATTATTCATTGAACTCTGTAGTGAGATAAATAAATAACGCCGTGATTTATATTCATTTCATGAAGAGTGAGTCACTTCAGGAAGTTAACAGTCACTGAAAATATATGTAATTGAAATGGTTACAGGACAAGAAAAATTAATGATTACTGGAGATTCTCATGCCATTGAATCGCAAAAGTAATAATATTGAAAAATTGATTAACATTTTATCTAGATTACATTTTTATTACCATTCTGAAATTAAAAGAAATCTAAATTGATTTTTTTTAAATAAATTAATTACAAAATATGACACAGGAAACAAGTTCCAAATCTGACATCACGAACGAGGAAATGAAACCTTTATGTTAATTTAATAGTGATTTCAATTAAAAACCCATTACCCGGTCCATCATCTTTTTACAATCTCTTGCGTCACAGTTGTCTCCGTCAAAGTAGCGATTCCCTTCTGTAATTAATTTCCCGCTGATGGTTCGAAAATCTATATTAAATTTGCAATATTTATTTATCAATTTACTTCACCCGAATTTAATTGTTTCTTTGGTTGAACATTTTATCCCAAATTCAATTAGTTTTAAATATTCCCGGCTGCTTTTTATGAGAAACAAAACGTCATAATGAGCCACGTAACAAAATTTCTACTCTTTTTCTCAGGGTTAATACGTGATTTAACTTGCAACCAACTAAACTACTACACAATAAATAAATTTAATTTACATAATTTTTCAAAAAATGTAAAGACCAACTTAAAATTATCCAATACAGTCAAAACAATTTACGAATCAAAAATTTGTACTCGTGGTGAAGTGATATTTACACTCAGTATTCATCTTTATACACTTTTAAATCAATTTGCATGAATATATTTTATTTAGCAATCGTCTCTCTCATATTATCATTTCACAATTAGAAAACGTCGCTTGTGTATCCTCCACCGGATATCCAGAGACGACATTCCTCCACGCCAAAGGAGATATTCTTTCTTCCTCGTACATGGGCAAGGATGTTTACTCTTTTCTTTGTAGTCATACTACAGCGTCTCTTATTCGATGTTTCTTTTCTGTTTTAGTAAATTAACATTCTGTAAAATAATATCAAATAATTACCGTCTCATCGATTAAAAAAAATTATTTTAAGTCATATTAAAACTTTCTTATCCGTAATGTTACGGTATTATTTTAAATATTAGGAAAAGGATATATTTTAAGGAAATTTTAGAATTGAAACGGAATAAGTTGGCTAAATTTTCTATGACATTCTAGTGAGTTAAAAATTATTATAATATAACGTGTAATTATTTATCTATTGACAGATTTCAACCACCAGTATATGTAATATACGGAGCATATTTATCATGTCATTAATGGAATCGAGTGGTCGTTCAATCCCCATGTAGCAAGTTAGTCGAGATCACCCAGCTGAGAGGAAGTTTGATGCAACACTACGGCAGCCTCTCACCACAGCAAACAAGGCCTTGTGGTCGTCAATTGAGATGCAGCGAACAAAGTGCGCAAGACAAACATTGGTTTTCCAAGTTATCGGCAGACGAGTCAATAGAAGAGGTTGTTCTGCTAAATTTGCATTCAAGTTAAGGCGAGAAGCGCTAAGAACCATGACTTGTACCGCGTCAAGACGAAATTCAATTTGATTCATTAAAAGCGATTCTTCCAGCTGGCGCTATTAATTTATAATACCATTATGCACAAAGTGAACTGATTTCAGTTCAAATTGAAATTTTAAGAGTGGTCTTAAAAAACAACGCAGAATATTATAACTTACAGTACAGAACTACATATCCTCGAAAAACCTTACGTTATGAATGGTTATAAAAAAATTGTACTATATAAGCTACACTTGCAACAAAATTCTATGGTTGAGCAACCAATATATATAACAAAATAATATTACAAAGAAAAGTAACATATTTATTTTATTTTAAAAATTAAAAAATTAGTATAACGTAATGCAAATTCATTTAATTACTTTTCCTAAATATTTATTCAAAATAATATTGTGTAAACGGTATAAATGAGACATTTAATTTTTTTATGGCCAACTGCATCCAGTTATTCCAAATTGCAGCTCCCCAACACAGGTTTTAATAGATTTCGTGGAAGTCTGTGTATACTGTACCGCAGCACACGTTCGACCCGCTTCATTCCACTCTCAAATTTTCCCACTTTACAGCTAGCTGTTCTTTTTTTTGCAGTTTCAGGTTGTTTTAACTGTTAATGTACCACATTTTCCATCCATCTACAGCAGTATTATTATAAAAATTGTAATTAAATAATAATTTATAAATATATTAATGATCTTGGTTTTACGAATTGTCATGCATTACGCCAATTAAGAAATAATTTATTAATATTCGGTTTTAGTGTTTCAATGAATTTTTTCTTAATCTAGGGTTTTTAATATTCTTTTAAGCGCTAATTTGTTGAAACATTTTTTTAATTTAATGTAAATTATAAACATTCGTTAATTTGTACTTACATCAAGCAACTAAAGATATAACACAAAGAGATAAAATTAACTACGACAATTTAGCAAACCATCAAATAATTTATTAAGTTGTTAAGTGTCATGTTTAATATTTACAGTAAATTTATTGCTTTCTAAATACAACATTTCTGAAATTAATCCTTTCTTAAAAGATCGTAATTACGTAAACTTTTGTAGCATAAAGGTTAGTTAAAACTAAGAAAACTTTAATTAAAGTATTACGTACTTTTCAAAGTATTTATTTTAATGTAAACATATGAATGTTCTAGTAGGTAAATATATTTTGAATTATTTATTCAAACCCTATCAAGCATTTTCGTTCAACCCATGGAACTAACCTATAAGTTTAATACTTATCTATGGAATGGAAGTTATTTCTATTTGCCAAATGTGTAGCAAATCTATTAAACAAATTAGCAAATCATTTATTGATAACGATGTTTTTTTATATAGAAACCTAATGCTACTGTCGTCATTTATTGCACGGGATATTTAACAATTATCTTAGGAATGGAAGATACTCTCTTAATTTATGCAAATAGTTAGCAGAAACAGATAAGGTACCGTAGATGGCGAAATAAATCACAAATGATTATGGAGCAGTAGTACAGTCCTGTATTACAAAAAATACCACGGTAAATGAATTCTAATAGTGTTTATGGTAAATAATAATAACGCATTTACCGTATTAATATTATGTATCAATAAATACGCAATATTAATGACTTAATAAAGTCATATTTCTATTTTTACTCATCTAAAACAAATATAATTTACGTATATACAAATTAATTTCCTATATTATGCATTTTTTTCATGTTCTGAATCTTTTCCAGCTATGATAAATGGGAATATATAATTATATGACCCTCTCTGGTGACATAAAAAAATGGTTAGTCGTTATGATCAGCATTATCTCCATTTCTCACGCTTGGGCGAACTGTTATGGATGAATACATGTGCTCTTCCACACTCAACAGACGGGTGACTTCAATTCCCCCAAGAGGATTGTAGACTTAATGAAGCAATTAATCACCTCCCAGAGTGAACATCTATTTCAGTTGGGCGTGAGCTGGCTTATAATCGCGTCCGAACGGAAGAACCATTCAAATTCCTGAAGATGAGAGTTAAGCCTAAAGATCCACTTTCCCATTTGCATTATTACGTGCATATCAATTCATGAATGATAATAAATTTAAATAAGGTGTTCTATTAATATGAAAGTTGATAAATTTTTAAGCAATTCTGATTAGTCAGTTATAAATCCTTAAATGGTTTAAATAATGAACGTGACTAACTAGACCAAAAAACCTCAATCATATATTGGTAATTTCAATCAGTATTAAAACCAACATGTTTCTTTCCAATACATGACCAATCGTTGGATTTAATTTATTTTAAAGTATTAAAAGCATTTGGAAATTTTCTATCACAAATTACTTTTTAATAGCCACTCTAAATCTTAAAAGACCATCAAATTAATTAAGTTTATATAATATTAGGTTTAGGAATTATAATTTTAAGCATATATTTTATGAACAATGTTTTAAAAAACTAGAGTTGTTAAAAGTTAAAAAATTATTATTTCTTAATTTATGACATCTATAATAAATTTAATGGTGTATAAGTTTCAGTTTCATCATAACCTTCAAATAAATGCATTATTCATCGAAAATTATGGAACAGCATGTGTTTGAAAATGTATCTGCTAGATTAAAAAAATTTAAAAATTATTTTGTCTCAAATTTACTGTAAAATTCTGTGTCATCATTTAAGTTCCGCGTAATATACGGCTAGAGATTCATTTAATTTCCAAATATTATCCAACTTCTAACGAAGTATCCTCTTCTATTCTTAAAAAATGGAGTAATAAATATACCGTTGCAAAATTTTCTTTCTACGAACAATTACAGGTCTTTAGTTCAATGAATATGATCCAGTTTTAAATATTGTAGTTGCATAGAGAAGCGCTTAAATAGCTTGATTCTTCTACTGACTTTAACAAGTACATTTTGTCTAAAGCATACTTATTGATCCGATTTAATTCACATCCGTCGGCACGGTGCCATAGTTTGAGTTTCGAAATTGAGGTCAATTGTGAATCGAACCAAATTACTGCTGTCATGACAAAACGCCGGTTAATTTTGTGGCACATCTGATGTATCTCTGGGCTGCTGCGAGATAGCGCGCCTGCAACTGTTACTAATTAATGTGCCAGGGAGTCAAACACGAATTAATGGGAGAATGAACTTCCCGCTCAATGTTTTATTCTGTAGAGTTGAAACCATGCTTTCGAAAGATCAAATTTATTGCTCAGTGCCATGCATTAATAAACGTCTGTCATTATTTAACTTCGGTGATAAATCAGGGTTTCATTGCGATAAACAACATTTATATTCAAGTCTGAGGGAATTAAGAGAAGGCTGCCATCGGTTACTTAATTTCAGTTTAATTCTCAAGATAGGTAGAAAACTGGAAAAGTAACTAGGGAATCTAATAATTTTAATTTAATAAAATATATATTTGTTGATTATTTTTATGCTCTTAGAGGATAATACTTAAATTTCAAGTTAATTTTATTATTGAAGGTTTTTAAGTAACTGTCATTAAATATGGTCGCCTCAAATTTTAAATTTGTTGTTTTGTGAATATTTAAAGTTCTAAAAAACGTGTTGTAATTTTTTAGCCATTCCCAACACCCAGTGAATGAAATCAAGGTAACTTTTTTTGTTGCACCGAAGCAATTGTAGTTACCGAAATGAGTTATGAGAAAACATTATAAATTAAGTGGGTGCCCTGCGTATTCCGAGTACGTATTTATATTAGTGATTACACAATTTATGACGACGCGATTAGTGCGTAATTAAAGCGACACGTAAATGTCTCTAGGTCGTAAGAAACATTTATGAAAATTTTTGTAAATTCCCAGGTCACTTTTGTTAACATTAAATACAGTATAAAGCCGTATGTATTTAAAAAATATTTCCTATAATTATTTTATTTTACACCCATGTCTTTCTTGTGTTCGTATTCCACAATATAATTAATCAAATGTGAGAGTATCAGAATGTAAACTAATAGCCGTCATATTTCCCGCAATCAAATATGGCGAAATTTCCTGTTTTCTGCCTTTGACGTCAAAGACTCCGGCAAGCTAACACATTCATATAATTATTAATTGAAACGTCTTCCAAATTTGTGCTATAGGTTTCTCATCCCTTCCCCCTCGTTTGTCTTTCTCTGTATTTCCAAGAATATGTCTACCAAGTTGTACTGCAATTTCTCGAACCATGAAAAAAAATTTTATTTCGAATATACACACAAACGTATATCGCTTTTTTGCTGTGTAAATATATTTCGAGCATAATTTTATTTCACCTGTGTCTTTAATCCGACGAGTATTACATATTTAATATATTAATTATCTGCATAAAAAATAAAGTAATTAATTTCCAACAGAAGTTTAAAGACAAAATTTATCTATAATCAATTTGAATAGACAATATTTAGTTTAAGGTATAAAATATGTAGAATTTGTATTACATTATGAAAAATAATACAGACTTACATTTTGAATGGATAAAAATAACATACAGAAGTCCAGGAAACAAATATCTCATCTTGTATTATTTTATTCATTCAAATCTTAACTTCCATTGGAAACTGATTATTTTATGTATCTGATGAATTCCAAAATTCTCGGCGAAATATGGAAGAGAACTTTGATAAATAATATTAAGAAGCAAACATTTTGGTTGATTTGTTGAATTCTAAATATTTATATCAAACCAAAAATCTCTCACATTTCATGTAACAATACTCCTGTGAAACGCAACCCGCTACACCACTATTATGGTAAGCTCAACTTTCTACTATTTACTTATCACCGCGCAATATATAATTAAACGTTCCTGAAAATTTTACCGAGTGAATCAATATAAGAATAAAAATAATGGTTCGGCAATTACGGCCTACGATATTTATTACATCATTTATTCATAGCACTGTTTAATTATTCTGCTGTAATTATGTCGCACGACATTAATATTACTGAGTCCTTAATTACTCCAATTAGTAGACGTAATTTCTGTCATTAGAGTGTTAGCATCATATACACAAGCTAATGTCCCATGATATCTTGATAGATGTTTGTTGTAATTGTAATGAAACAAAGGATTTCCCGTGGAAACATGAACATAAAATCCAATCGCGCCATTAGCAAATACACTCAGATATATACATTTGTTTATCCTTTGATATTATAAAGCACGTTGTCAACTTAATCCGCAATACTTCATCCTTATGCTCCTTTCAACGTTTCCCCGTGTATGTAAAGTACAGTAAAAGTTAGGGACATTGAACAAATTCTTTTACCAGTAAAACATGTTAAATGTCTGAAATGTATTACACATCAGTAGAATTAATCAATTTAAACAAATACTTCTTACTGTTACTTATAGATTCTTTTTGCATAACTATCGGATAAAATGCACTGTTATCTTTAAAACAATTGTTATAATTCGTGGTGTTATATTTAATACAAATTATTAATTTAATTCTTAAAATATATTTTTAGTGGGATTAATTATTTTAGCTGAATTTTAAAACGAAAATATATTTAATATCCGGCAATATCTATTTACCAATTCTTCTGCAGATAAGTACGACTACCGCTAACATATATAATGGCTAATTTGAAAAGATCAAACTCAAAAAACTCAGAACAATTTATTTCCATATTGGTATTTATTATTCGTTTTCATAAAAGAAAAATCAATATTGAAAGTCTGAATGCGTCAATGAAGGTCATTATAAAATATCCACATATAATACAATAGTCCCTAACGAGGAAGTACCAAACAGAATAGGAAATAATGGACAATATAGAAGACGTTGACTAAGAGAAGAGATAGATTAATAGGCCACGTTTTTAAGACGCAAGGCTCTTGTAAAATTAGTATTAGAGGGACGTGTGTGGGTTAAGAACAGAAGAGGGAGGCCAGGGATGCAATCCGCTATGAAGTAAGAGGGATGTGTAATATGCTACTTATGTGGAAATTAAAAGGCTTGGGCATAGAGGGTTGCATCACACCAGCCTTAGGACTGAATAACACAACAACAACACAATACAATAGTGGAAAAGGGTGAGAGAAAACCAACAAAAAAAAGTTAAAGAAATTAAATTATCAATGGCAAGGGAAAAAAATGAAAATTATTACTATAAACGGTATGAGAAAGTACTTAGTCTTACTTTTATTTTCTTTATGTTTCTCCTTGCTATTGATGTGTATGACTACAAAAGAAACATCTTTGCCTAAGGCGGAGGAAGAAAAGATATCACGTTTGGCGGGGAGGCGTGTCGTCTCTGGAGATCAGTCGGCGGATTTGTAACGAAGCTTACCTGATTTGAAACAAAAATATATGTCGAGAGACGATTCTTAAACGGCAGAGATTGATAGAATCACTTTGGTTGGGAAACCTATAACAGTGAATATTCAATAACAATCACTGCACCAAGGGTTTGTATAGTGTGTCGATTGTGTTTGTTCATATAAACTTGTTTAAAATATTTGTGAAAAACTTTATGCAGTTGGTAGCATAGTAGTTGCAAGTAAAACCACGTATTAGCCCTGAGAAAAAGATTAGAAATTTTATTTTGGATATGTGATGTATTATGACGTTTTGTTTACAATCACAAGGAGCCTGGCATAAGCAAGACATAAAAATTATTACAGTAGTATGGACAATTTATTTAAAAAATTTTAAGTAATGAGGGGACGGAGTAGAAGGTAGTCGTAGTTCACCTTAGTAAATGTCCACAGATAACTGAATTATCATTGGAAACATCGTTGGTTCTTGGATGCAGCTACACACAAAAAGCTAATAATAAATACTCTATTCCATAGTATGAAATATTTATTAAACAGAAAAAGTTATATTTCATTATAATCATTTATGCTCGTGTAATCATCGTAAATCTTTTAAAAATCATATTCATATATAAATAAAAAAATTATCAGTGTATAATACATAATAACTTCAGTTCTGAAAATCAAAGAATCACACATTACAATACTATGTTATAACTACAGTCATTGAGGAATTCAGTAAACTGTATACTTGTTGATTTATGAGTATTTGTGGATAGTATAAATTCATTAATGTGAGATATTTTCTGTAGAGGGTTCATTTATTAGCAATCAAATGAATACAGCATTTAAAAGTTTACATTTTAAAGTAAGTATTAGTTTTTTAAAAAATTAGTGACGCTTATTCAAACAGAAGTCAGTATTCCGAGTGTATACATAATTGGGAAATCTATTCGTCACGTCTATCAGATACGTCGAAAATGTAGGTAAATTAAATATTTACGTCTTGAAGTTTTGTAAATATCCATTAACGATAACGTTGTGAAACATGAATTACACTGCGTTATCTCCGCTTAAATAAATCTGTCCTTGTAAAGCTTCAAAGAACAATGGTTTTATGCAAATTTGTGTTTTTTTTTCGCTAAATGCTCATTTTGTCTCCGGCCATATTTCACTTTGGCAAATGTGGTTTTAATCATCTCCGCCGTGAGCCCCGAGCACTTAACGTCTTTCAGCGCCCCTTTCCGCCTCAGACGCATTTCTCGTCCTCGTCGTTGTCGCCTGATCCGCTCTCACAGAGACGCTGGTGTCACTCGAGAGATTGATGGCCTCGGCAGAGACGTGATCGCCCTCCTCTGATTCCTCACGGAGACATTATGCCACTAACAAATTACATCTCCCGCCAGGAGATGCTACATTCAATATTTGCAAAATGTCGTAAGAATGAATAAATGGTGACACGTCTCGCTTGAAATCCTCAACGTGTAACACTGCAGGTATTGAAACTTCGTAATTTTATTTTTACAATCCGTCTTAACTACGGAAATATAATAATGTGGAAACAACACATCGCATGCACAAAGTAAATTTGTATACCTAATAGAAACAGATGAACAGAATTAGCAAACCAGGTACAGTTCACTTCCGATATGTAGCTACTATTTTATATCTATATTCAGTTCTTAATTACCCTGATGTGTTTGACCGTTATTGAGCATAAGGAGAAACCTGTAATAAATTATTATATCACAATTTTTCTAGCATTAATCAGACAATAAGCATATTCAAGTTTTTTACATCTTCCGTTCTCATGTTATTCCAGTAATTTCTGACACAAAGTGAATAAAGTATTTCCTTCATGATTGGTTTTTATGTTTAATTAAATGTGTAGCTAATAAGTGATTATTTCAATCTTAGAACACCTCTTAGACACCTCTGAATATAATAAGAGGCGACAAATCTATCGCCTCATCATAAACGAAAGGTAAATTTCTACACCTTAACAGAAAATATCTAATCCACTAAAGCGCTCCAAATAAGTTTGCTATTTTTTGCGCAGGTTATCAATTATAATATTTTTTAATTTATTTCTGACATACACATCATAAATCGTCGGAAAATACTAAGCTAACTAAAATCATATTTGCGAGTTTTAAACTGACCATTTATGAATTATTAATTATTTATTTCCCAACTAACCTGCCTGGACCATAATATGTGAAAACTTCCCATAAATGGATTAGGAGGAAAACGTCTCCCATTTGAATACAACTACAATCCATTCTCATTGTTTGAACTTATATTTATTGTCTCCTTCGTAAATAAACAATTCTACAACTAGTATTGGACCGATATCATCTGGCCCCTAATAACGTTTTGTAACATGAAGTTACAGCACCGTATCTAAAGGCATTCAAACCACGAGACTGGACTGTTGGCGGCTTTCGTTGAGACTCGCCGGCAGTAGAAGCCGGTAATTGTCAAGGCCGCGCTACGCACGCGGGATAGTACATATGCATATGAGTAGTCGTCGACAAGTCATGATAGCATAAGGGTGGAATTAGATACGCTAGAAGCGGCAGCCGCAGGTTGGGGTGTCCGGTCTCAAATACTCTAGCTGAGTAAAAGTAGTGATAAGTCATTTGATATTCCACGTCAGATAAAAGTACCCGATTGCTACATTTTGTGTTGTTTTTTTTGTATTAGATATTCGACGGTGAAGAGCGGTGGAGTACGGATGGTGTATTTTATTAATGACCAAGCCCTGAGGAATTGGTTAAAAAATTTAGTAATTTTTGTGATAAAATTATCTGGTACCCAATTAATACAAGTAAACAAATGATTACAGGAGGAGCAGAACCGAGGAAAGTAACAGTGGCAGTGCCAAACTGTTACAGGTTCTTAACAACTAAAGAGCGACTGAAGTTTAAGACATGAAAATAAATTAAGGTTTAATCGTCTTCTACAAATCCACGATATTTATTGCTCTAAGCTTACCCGAAACCTCCCATAATCTCAGTCGCATCACCATAAATCATACAATACTATAAAGAAGTTATAATACTCAGCTGAACGAGAGAAACACTGTGTCAACATCACACATTGCAACATGTTCCTTGAACAATAAATATCTCGTTTGTAGTTTTGCTTCTAAATTTATTTTTTAAATATGAGACGATTTCACCTTGAAAAGTCATGGAACGTTGTTACTTTCATGTCCATCTTTGGACTAGCTATTGAAAGTGGGTCGATATGGCAACGTTTACCAAATTCTCTCCTCTCATTCACTGATAGCCCGAACGACTCTCAATTGAATAATATTACATTTCGTTCTGTGTATTTATCAAATTTATATAAAAAATAAGAATAGCTCAATTGTAACAGGAAGGAAAAATATTATTTATGTGAACACAAACGGAATCTATTGTCTCTGAAAAATACACAGGACATTTTATTAAAAAGCTATTTGAAAAATTATTTCATTGTGGTATGAAATATGGTCCAACATTAAATATGTAAACACAACGTTAAGCAATTTGTTAACACTGTGGTGCATATTTAAAACGTAACGGATATAATTAGTTTTTATACATTTTAGTTTTTACACAATATTTCAGTAAACATATTTCTATCACCACAGTTATGGTTACTAGACTTCACTATGGAAAAAAGAATTATAATTTCGACACACCACAGAATCGAATTATAAATTACTTTAGTTTAAAATTTCTATGTCAAACGTTCAAGATGAACTTTGAAACATTTTAAATAATAATCTATTAAAAATTTTATAATACGTAATTAACATCAGGTGAAATTAATTTAGTAAACTAAAAATAAATTACCTCTTTGTTTTTCTAACCTGATCACCTGAAAAACTCAGGAATAAGGGTTGAAACGTTGCGTTTTGTTTTGAAGTATGAAAGAAGGGGAACATTAAATTTATTAATTTTTGACTTATTGCTTGCTACATTTATTTAGTAATACTGAAGGCAGGTAACATGTTTATCCGGCAATAGGCCACTAAAAACCGTATATATGGGAAAGACAAAAGGTTTTCTCTTAATTTTATCTCACGACTTTGTTATTTAATATTAGATTAAGCTTATTTTAATTTTCTGCACCTAAGGGCCTCATTAAATGTTACCTTGAGTGAATATTTGACAACTTTTACCAGTGTGTAAAATATAGCACAATGGCGACGTTGCAGCGTCGTCAGGCGATAATTGTTGAATAGCACCACGGGCCATTTCAAGCGAACAGCTATCACGTCCAGTAAACTAATTACTGTCTGTCCGCTGTACCGGCTTTCATTAGATTACAATTCTGTTTATTGATTAGTATAGCTCGTTGTTGACACACATACCACAAACTAGAATCCTGTTTGAAGCTCCGCAGTTCTGGTCTCCAGCAACGGCGCGTCGTAGAGTCTGTATTGATGTTACTGCGAAATTCAATGCTCCTAATTACACACTTACGTGTCTCCTCTATTGGAAAATTATCACAGCATGTACGTACTTATCTCAGAGCTAAACGTAATTCTCTATTTCATAAATAATGATACAGGTCGCTAGACAAAATAATCACAAATAAAACTGTTGAATAATGCAATCCCGAAAAACGCTGATTCTTTATATATATATATTATTTTCTATATTTAGTGGCGTTAAAGCTATTGGAAAATAATTTGGAACATAATATTTAAAAACGTACAGAAATAGCGAGACGCATCTTCCTTAACCACCATAGTGACTATTTTGAAGATGGGCAATTTATTTTTTTATCACAGAAATTATAATTAATATTCGTGGAATACATATATTAAGTACCATTATGGAAAACGTTATCTAAATAATCACTGAAAATGGTAAAATTATTCATAGTTTTCAATTCTAATTCCAATATATTTATTAGTCAACATTTTAGTATGAAAACTAATTAATAATTTTATGAAATAGGAGGTTTCTGTAATGAATTAATTATGCATGTCAATTTTCTAATAGTGAGTTTAAGCTAGTAAATAGTTATATATTTAATTCAAGTGGAATTAAATATATGCTTTTAAAAATTCTATAATTTTAGTACATTATCTGACTGTTTGGAATAAGTAAATATTAAAGCAGCCTATATGTCAGAACATATATTTTAAAATCCCTTAGATGAGGTTACAAATTAAGGAACGAAATGTCGTAATGTTAATAAATTTTATATGGGGTTTTTCATTAAGAGCAGGAAGATGTAGAAATGGAATAAAACAAGCTGTGAGTAAGATATTAACGAATGCCAATGTACGCATTTTAAACTACAAAAAATAATTTCGTTAATACGTCACATACAGCTTTTTTTATTCCATTAAAAATTTTAAGTATGACCCGATCATAATAATTTTATGTATTATAGTCAGATTATCAATATTCAATAGTTTAGAAATATATAAATTACTTTTCATATTAAAATGGTGACTGATAAAAACTCAGGACAAATAATATAAAAAAATTATTCGTACTAAATTTGAAATTCATTAAGAATTTTCTGTATTTAAGAAAACCACATAATATTTAGAATAATTAATTATCATATTAATAATTTAAATGTTATCTTTAAGTTTAATATATATCTTTGTATTATTAGAATATTTTAACCTAAAAACCACTAATTATTACATAAGTTTTTAGTGTTGAAAATTATAATAAATAAAGAATCTATACTTTATTAAATTACATCTATTATCATTTTATTTGCAATAAAATGTATTATGTGAGAAAAATCTTTAAAAATTTAAACTGAGGGTAATGTTTTAAAATTACAGTTATTTTTCAATGTTATATTCCAAAATAATATTTTAGTTTATTCTCTAACTTAACGATCACCTACGTAATTTCCTTAATTATAAGGTTTTTTGTACGATATAATAAACAAATTATGTATGCCTGTTTGTATGTTTATAAGTTTGAATCTATATTCTTTGTACACGCCAGGACAGCAAAAAATTGGTGCAAATATTATTAAAAACCCCGGAGAAAACAACTACTATGTGAGAATGGGCAGAAATCTCTTGCGCAAACGTGGAAGGAATTTTGGTTAAAGAAATATTTGAATGTTTCAGCATGCGTGATTCTGTACGGGCAGACTACATGTAAATCCACCATATCTAATTGCGCGCAATATGGCGTGACTATTTATTTACATTCCGCTACTCTCACATTTGATCAATTATGTCCTGAAACACGAACAGAAGAAACACATGGAAGGATAATGAAAAATAATACGAAGACTTTTTTAAAACTTGATTTTATAATTTTCCGTTTCTTATAGAATCGCCTTTTAACATTACATATTTCACAGAGTCACGGTCAGTGGTTTTGCTGTCAAACTTGACTTTTGCACAAAAATATACGGCAATACTTACTTTAGGAAAAAACCTAAGGGTGATAAAAGACGTTAAGTGACATTTTTTTAATTATCATAATTTAATTTATTTGTTGTCAATTGCAAACAGGAACGAAAATGTTACAAGCTCTAATTCTTCAGAATCTTAGGTAATGCTTTATATTACTTTTTATTATTCAATAGTATATGAAAAAAGTTCAATCATTATAATTTATTGATTGATATGTATAAAGACAAACGAAAAATAATAAGTAAGAGTTACAAACAATTAAAGACATTACACCTATTTAACATATTTTCTATTGCAGATTTAGCTGATTTCATTTTTTTCTGTACATTTAGCCATGATTTATAATTCAAAGGTCATCTTACTAATTGCGTTTTAAATAAATTGGGGTGACATTCAATTGTCAGAAACCAGATTATAAATTTTCAGGAAATGACTAAACTTAATTAATTAATGTTGCTGTATTTGAAGTGGACAAACCTTCTGTAGTATAAATAACGAATACTGTGTTGGGGCAATGAGTTAGAAACACTTTTCATATTAAAGATACAGGATTTAAAAGTGAACGATAGTAAATGTAAATTGTTGCCTTTTCTAGATATTTTTTGGTCTGTCACTCATTACATTAATCATGTTGAATTTATTGACAAAAATGAAAAAAATTATCTTATTATATTCTTCTATATCGTTGTATATCCACCCTGGAATTTTTTAGGGAAACAATTATGCCACTGAAGGAGCATAACTTGTATGAGTCCTTAAATAGTCAGCATTTCTGTGTATGTTATAATTGTATTCGTTCAGCGTCGAGCTTATTTGTTTAAAGCGCATTATAAATTTCAAGAGGAAGCTTAATGTTGATAGTGCTTTGTGTTTTGCTCCGAGATTGGATTTACCTCGAGGACAATTTTACTCCTCCTTCCTCTGTTCCTTCCTTGTAAGGCTGCGGTTTCGACGATCGAATTTCTTAGGCTGAAGGAAGTAATATAGCTCCCGATGAGCAAGTCAGCTCAATGGAAAAGCGCAGAATCACGTCGTCGCTCTTTATAGCCATTTCAACTTGAAACAAGAGAAAGAAACTAATCCACACTTTTAATCAACCAACGGGGAATTATTAATATGGACTACTTATATTCATCACTAAACATGGTTTAGGTTTCTAACACATAGATTTTTACTTACATTCATAAGGGTAATTATAACTTAATTTTTAATCACCAAAAACTTATATTGGTTAATAACTTCTTGAAATTTTTATTTTCAATTACAATGCTTTGTATGGGAACATTTCACGTAAAATAATGAACAATTAGGTCAGTTTATTACTTTAATTTATTTCATATCAAGTCAAATAATTAGTACGAGTAAAAAAATGTATCTGTTCATTTCCTAAAAAAAAATAAAAATTTACTTTATAAATAGAGTGAAATTAAAATGTGGAATATCTTTCTTCTTCCGCATTTGCTTATAAATTTGTACATTTAATTTTCCAGCTTTAATGGAAACAGTAACAGGAGTACTGATGGTGAATTAGTGAATAATTTTGCAAATTTTATACGGTGCAAATGTTTCTATCATCCTCATGATCAAAGTTTTAAATTAACACAAAACTTTGTTAACTGCAACATTTTTCATTCGTATCGATTGCGGTAATGGAGTGAGAGAACTGTTTACGAGTTTCACATGAAAAATCAGAAAAATAACGTATTGCGTCGATGGAAGAGTAATTTGGTTTACTATTTTATTAACTTGTTTATTTCGTTACGTAACAGTGGACAATCTACTGAATTTTCATTTCATGTTTCTAAATACAAGTACTTTCAATACGCGTTCAATAGGAGTTTTTTTTAACAAAGCGGGTAATGAAGCTGCAGTCTGGAAACTAGCTGACAATGGTTTTTAAATTCTTTGTAATTTAAAGAAAATACGGAGCAAAATGAAAAGGAATGGTTATTTTTAAAGTTGTAAAAGTTTGCACCTGGAAGCAAGAGAACTTCCAATTTCAATTAACTTTAATGGAATTACAATTTATAACTCTTATGGCTTTGTGGCTTTCAGTCCTTAGAATGATTTGATGCAACCTTTCATTCTAATATATCTTGCGCAAGCCTCTTCATTTCCGCATAATTACAACATCTTAATCTTCCCTAATCTGCTAAGCGTTTTCCATACTTCGCCTCCCTCTTATGTTCTTACCTCACACACTTACCTCTAATGCTAATTTTACAAGATCCTAATGTTTCAAAACGTGACCTATTAATCTATCTCTTCTCTCGGTCAAAGTCCTCCATATTGTTCACTCTTCGCCTATTCTCCTTAGAACTTAACTTTGGTAACTGTATCCACTCGTCTGATTTTCAGCATTATCCTATAGCACAACATTACAAAGGCTTATATTCTTTTCCTTTCTGTAACTTCAACGTCCACGTTTGCACTCATATAATGCCCCCTTCCATACGAACATTTTTAGTAATGATTTCCTAATATTCATACTTATTTTACCAGTAAGTAAATTCCTCTTTTTGGCGAAGCCTTCCTTGCCTGTGCTATCCTACTCTATATGTCTAATATATTTCTACCATCCCTAATTATTATTACGCCCAAAAATTTCTGATTATAACTTAATACTATTTTCAAATGCATTTTGCTAAAACGAACATATGAATAATTATCAACTAATACATATTCCTTTCGTTTATAGATATATTTGTAGGGAAATTGTATTTGTAATGCGTATATAAATTATATTATTTGACAGAATGAGTTTTCGGGAGTGACTCTTTTTTCCTGTTTTCCTATGCCAATTATAAACCACGCCCAATTCGTGCGATGCGACAGCCGCAATTTAAATGTAATTACGCGCGGAACGCATCGCAGAGGGTGGCGCCAGTTTGGCTACAGCGACACCTAAAGTGCAATCAGCGCCCAGCATGCATGACCCGCATGTGTCACTGTCAGCAACCAAGGAACATCTGTCCTGACCAGAGCGTCTTCCACATAATTCGCTCTTCATCTCTGAAATACCTGTAAAAATCGGTCGCTTTATTGTAGCACGTGGAGACACAATTGCGATAAGGCTGGAGGGATTTGTTGGCCATTTATAAGAGATAATTCCATAAATTTATAGACATTCATTTAAATTACACATTGGTAAAAAATACTGAATTGTAGATATTAATATACTGCAATAAAGTTTAAACCCTAATGTAAGAAAGACTATCCTCATTAAATAAATTGTACATACTAAACCTGTGTAGTTTTAATATTTTCCCACTGCAACACTGCAGTTGCGATTTAGGGTATTCGAGATCGAATACTCCATTTATTAGGAAATCAGACGCATCTTCAGTTTCTGTTTCCTCCTTTTAGAGCGTTTAGAAATGTTCCTAATATTAGAACGACCGGGCGATTGTAAAGTCAGATCAGTGAATAGTTTCTTGAATGCAAGGAATGTTACACCAGCAATCATTCATCGGCAATTGTGTAAGGTGTTATGGGGATCAAGAATCCACACAGCTTCCTCCTTAAAGAAGAAATTAAAACTGACGCTATACACTCGCAATAGCGTGAGCTCGGTTTTCTGCGCCAGATGAACTGCTATTTTGTTTATCTCTTCCCCGTGAATGCAACAAACAATAATTACGTTTATTGCGTGACATAAAAACTGATTGGTTCAATATATAACAAACGGCGTAGAATTCCATCGCATGTAAGAATTTTGATTCATGACAATGCGCAGCCACACACCGCCAGATAAGGTAAAAATCAGATTTCATCATTTGGTCGGGAACAATTTGACCAACGCTCTGTCTATAGTCCAGATATGGGCGTCAAGTGATTTTCATCTGTATCTTCATGTGACGTCAACAATTATGATGTCCATCATGATGTGAAGGCTCGGTTTTCATACCAGTTTGAATTTCTATTTGACGAAAGCAAACAGAAACTGGTTTATTTTATTTTTAATAATTTGTTTCTTAACTGTCGCAAATGGTGAAACAGTAAAGAAAGTCAGAGAGTTAGTACGGCACAGAAGTACTCGGGAAAATTCAAAAGGTGAATAAAAAAGTAAGAAAACGAGACCCGGTAGGCTAAAGCCCTGAATGGGCTGCAGAGCCAAGGAAGAAGAAGAAGAAGAAAGAGAGAAATAAAGTCTTTACGACTGACATTTGGTAACTTAGTTGGTGGTAGTTTCCTGTCAAGTCTGGTGTTGCGTACCAATAGCTTTCAAATTAGACTGTGGCTATGGTAGAATCTCCTCGCTAGGAAACCATTTCATTTTTGTTTTCTGTTGTTTCTTTATTATCCATGCTAGTAACATGCCGGTGTTTTCATTTTTTTTAGTTACTTGCAACTATAGGAAAATTTTCAGTTTAGTTTGGTTGGTAGTCAGCCTAACAGGAAGCTGCTGGTTTCCTCAGGGAAGTTGTAGAGTTTACCGTTCTTTAAAAATCTACTCTCCTCGACCTGAGTAGCCACCAGTACAGGGCACCTCCAGATATTGTTTTGGATCAGTATGGGACTTTCACCTCACTAAAATAATTTGTTTTATATTACTTTTCACGTATTTTGGCTCAAGTTACTCTTCGTCTCTCAGTTCCTCAAAACCATTTGCCACTACCTGCTTATTTTTTATTATTTTCAAATATTCAATTTAGTTAACAGTTTCCCTCATGTTTGATTTGAAATATCCTGTATGACAATAAAAATGTGTTTGACGCCTTCTGTAATTATACAATTCCTGCCCCACGCAGACTTGATCTTCCCAAATGTTTGAAGTAGTAGTTAAATGGTTCATAGTCACTTAGTAGCCTGCATTTCCTTTCCACGTTCACCTTTCCAAGCATTCTACACATCTCCTCTTTTTGCAGTAGGAATTTGGGTGTTAAATGTCGTTCAAGCACAGTCTGGTTGGTATATCTCATCACGTATGCTACGCCATATCAATGATGGGGCTGTAAGCAATTTCCCGCATGGCGGGTTATGATCTCAATTTCAATTTCCCTTTGTAATTCAGCGTGGTCGTCAATTTACATTTCTGACACTGTGTGACATTTGGCATAGACTGTTCCATTAATACACTCATTCTTGATTCCGAAATCTGAATGAGGATACTGCTTAGAAGGACAAGAGTAACCCACGTGTCCTAGAGCGCAGTCATCGTCTGATCAGTTTTCTGTGGGTTGGTCCTTCCCGAAAAGACTTAAATTTACCACCAACTATGTTTTTAAGAAGAAGAGAATTTTACTCGCCGTGAAACTTAAGGCATTTACTTCTATATTCCCCATTTTTCCTGTTTTATTTTTATTTTCTCAGTTTTTCCAGCATTTGTCAAGCACTTCTATGCCATACTCACCCTATCTCTGACCGATTTTACATTTTAGCGGAGCTTTACACGATGCTGTACGGCAACATTGAATTGAAACATAATCCAGAATACCGTGTCCTCAGCAATGGCAAAATCGAACGAGTATTTCCGGAATATCCGCAGCTATGTTTTCTTGTCTCGTCTCCGATCCCGGGCGCGGAGTGAAACAGCTCAACCGTCAGACGCCGAGTCTCATTTTAGTTGGCGCGCCATGTTTACCCGGCGGTTTTGTTGTCAGTTACGCCGCGTGAACACGCCATCAGTGTTTTGCCATAATTCATCCACGCACCGCAGCGTAGGAACGCCAAATACCGCCTCGGTTTTCATGCCGTATTTATTCCGTATTCAACGGAACGTCTGTTAAATGTTTCATGTGGCTGAAATGTACATTCTCTCCTATGAAAATATTAACCACCGAAATATACCACGTTAGGTACACAAAACTGAATATATATACTTTTACTGAGAATTGTATGTTCTAAATTTCATTACAGCTCTAAATAAATCAAAACGACTGAGCATATAACTTTAGTTTTAAATTTATAAGAAAAATCATATAGAATCTATTCCGGTATATCAATATTTTATAGAAGATTGCTAAAATAAACTGATGAGTATCAGTTCAATTAACATACAATCAGAAACCTTAATTAATCCAACACAATTAGTTTAAAATACAGAAGCTTTCGGCATACTTTCCCATAATCATCTGAAAAACATAGAATTCATAATGTATAGTATAACATATCAATTTTATTAAATTATTTATATATTTAAGTTAAATAACCAAAAATGTTGCACATGTATAAAGTTGTCTAGTTGTGCGGAGCAAAACTCATTAACATTATTATTGCACTGTGTAAAGCGAAATAATATATAAGGTAAAAATACAGAAATTTCAAACAATATCTGTCAAAATTATGTAAAGTATGTTCTAAAGAAGAATATAAAATATTTATACAGATATTCATCGCTTCACTATTACCACTCTTTCATAAATACCCAGTAACGGACCTAAGCCTTTTGATGCCGCAGGAAAGCCCGAAATGTCTCTAATATGCTTCAAAGGGACTTTATTTTTTTAATTGAATTTTAAAAGTAACAACAGTTTACGAAACACAGACATTATTGGATTAATAGAATAATATTAATAGTAACAAGTATACAAAAAATTATTTTATTGTAAATAAATAGTTGAGATTTATTTTAAATAAATTTCAATGTGATAAAAATGAGTAATTAAAAAATATAACAACTCAAAACCGAAAAATAAACAATCTATCTAGAGTTTTATTTTTTGCAAAACCATATATACCTGGTTTCAGATATAATTCATTAATAAATTCTACTCTGTGGTCAACATGGCTGTCCCATTAAGATGATTTTTAGTAAACTTCGTTCTTAAATAATCATTTTCATTAGGAAGTGATATTTAACTGCGTTATAAAAATACTCAGACCAATTCTCAAATTTGGCCCACTTTTGAGAGAAATAATTAACTTAATAGAACATCAGCTCGATCTTGTTTTGTTGTTGTAAGTAAAGAAATGAGATCTGTTTCGTCAGCCACTAAACAGGGTTAATATAATAGCAGTCACCATTTAAAAATGCGTTTTTCGCCCCTAAATTTTGCCACCGTAGGCTGTCGTCTATCATACATAACGACTACGGACGTTGCTCTTAATATCTGTTATAAAATGGTATAGAACGTATACAGTATTCTAAATAAAAGTTAAGTAAGGGTTAAGGGACGTATTTTAAGGTAACTATTTTAATCCGCATCATAACTTTCACATAAATAATTTTGCCGGTTCTGACTTGGACTAAGGTCAAAAAAATATTTTTCTAGTAACAAATATGTTCCAAGGTCAAGTCATCATACCAAAGTTCAAATATATGGACCCTTCAAATAAAAAATAAATTAATTAACACGTCACACACAGCTTGTTTTATTCCTTTTAAACATCGGCTCGTCCTTATTTAAAAACCCGATATTTTAGCTATGAAATTTTGGATATTTTTAGAACTGGACACTCCAACCTAATTTAACGTTTCTTAAACGGACTATAATAATGTAAGTATCCTTAAAGTGTTCTGATTTATTTCTCTGTTTTAGGAATGCTTCTGAAGATATTTAAAAGTGACTTGTCACAATAGTTTGATAAAACAAATACGGATATTCTAAATTCAAAGTCTATCCTAGGACCACCTCAAGATGCGTTGAACGACATTTTCACATTTCATATTACATTGAACGTACTCACACATTCACCAACTTAGGCCCTAGTAATGTTTCCACAAAACACCAAAATATTTCGTTAATATAGACTCAAATTTACTCGTTAATTTCAGTTTCATAATTAGATAGAATTCCCCAAGTCGGCTGTGATCCAGAGATAACAAAACGCCAGCTGTGGTTTGCTTCTAATTTAGCAGCAAGCTACTCTTGAGTAACTCGGAGCCACACGCAATAGTATTCTCGTACATTTCTCGATTGTGCTTCATTGTGTCGGCTCTCATTTAGGAGTCTATTACGCAGGACAAAGAGACACAAAGGCGCTCTGAAGCTGTTCTGCTGCGGCACATCCATTCTCTTCATCTCAGTCAGAGGACATACATAATTAGTGGATAAATCTAAATAAAACGTGTCTCGTGAAGATATGTTTCCAATTGATCGGGTAACGGTAAAACACAATATAATAATATTTAAAGAACTATGTACTCCTCTTAGTTATAATCTTTAGAGAAATAAAATAACATTTTATCTTGAAAAACTTTTCTGTTTATTATATTTCTAATATTTTATTTAATGAAGATGGTTTATTAACATAAAATAATGTAAAACATTTTCGGTATCCTAATGTAACTGAAAATATTTTCGGTCCTCAAGATAGGCAAAAAACATCCATGTACCTTACGAAGTTCTAAAATGATCCCGGTAACCTGAGAGTAAAGAATTCCGACCGGTACCTTAATAATGAACAAAAACTTTCCGGTACCTTACGAAATACCAAAATAATCTCGGTAACCTAAAAGTCAATACTAGTTCCGGTTCCTTACGAATGTATCTCAGGCAATTTTTTAAATAATCTCGATAGCTCTCTGGAGTCAAAATTACTCCCGGTAGCTTAAGAGACACAAAAGTAGTCCCAGAGTCTTAAAAACGACAGAAAAGGTCTCTATATCTATAGGTGTTGGGGTGTTTTACGTATCCAGTGTTTGTTCTTGGATTGTAACACGTGAACAAATTTGGTAAAACATGTTCTAATTACACGTGGAACTTTGTTTCATTCCCTTTTTACCCCCAATCTTAGGGCTGAACTACAACTTAACCGGCATAATAAACGTCCAAATTAAACTCGGAAAATTCCGTAATTCGGCAATGAAAACAATTCTCGATCCATTTTGCATTATTTCGATGTAAAGCACTCCCGCCGTCACCCCTACAGGTTTTCCATTCATTGCATTTAGGGGTTGAAACTAGACATGGATAAAATAACACTATCCAATTTTTGACCACGACAACTTTTCATTTGACGGTAGTAACTATCGTTTCAAAATGCCTGATAAATATTTTTTCTACAAACTGTTTTTTCTGGGTTGCCAGGAATTTGTGTACAAAATTTGGTTGCAATTTGTCAGCGTTAAAATTTGTTTTCAGAACCTACACTCAACTTATTAGATTATATATTATATATTTATTTATTATATTGAATTTATTGGAATTAAACAGAGCAACTGTAGATAAATATTACAAGCTTCGTACGGCCTTTGAGCAATAGTAGAAATCATTAAAAAAAATTCTTGTCTCGCCGTTCCATGTGGCACTTATTTACAGGCTATTTAGTAGCACATCGGGTGATGGCGTTTTATTTTAAACAACGATTAAGCTCTAAGGAAACAAATGTATAGGTAAATAACTGACCATGCGAAGAAAAACATTTTCGCAGTCACGCGGCTTTGACTGTGAAACAGAGATGCATGTAAAAGACACTTCTTTAGTCTTCCGCTTGTAAAGTGGCCATTTTTGTAGCCTTGTTGTATGTATCAGCTTAGGAGCTCTCTTCGCAACTTGCTTCTCGTATCTCCTATTGTTGATGACGCTGTTTTGACTTCTCCAGAATAATGAGGACAGATTTACAAAGTCGCTCTTACAATATAATAATAAATAATTCGTTTTCAATCAAACTGTCTCCATTAGAGATGAAATCTAGAAAATAATACTGAGAATTTAAATCGGTTTCAAATAATAAATAATTTACTTTTGTATCTAATGAAGCTTTTCTCGACACAAATAATGGTTATAAGACTCCTAGTAGCATGCTTCTGTCTACACCTAGGGAATCAGAGTAGTAAAGATAATGTTATTAGACAGAAAATGTTTTTAGGACAAACAAAATTTCAAAAATTTGACGTCAAATTATCTTTCAACAGTTTTCGATTTACAGTGTTAGTAAACATATATATATGACAAATGTGTTGATAATGATATGTAAAGAGAAAAATATTGTTTCACTGTCAATAAATATATGAAATCATAAATGTGTTTGGAATGACATGTGTAGAGATAATATTGTTTCAGGTAATATATAAACATTTATATATATATATATAATATTTATATTGCATGGACTTTTTATATTAGTCTAAACAGTAAAATAAAGCTACGATGAAAATCTTAAATCTGTAAAACAATTCATAAGTCAAGATATCCTAATAATAATATTTATTGTTGTTTCATAAGCCTTAAAAATATTTTGTATAGGAACTAATGAAGAAGTCAATAGTATTAGAGTAAACCTAATAATAAATCCGCTTTTCTTAAAATATTGAAAATTTTTGTATAGAATATTTTGTATAATTACGAACTTGAGAAAATATTTTTTGACCTCCACCTTGTAAGTCGAATTATCTTGTAAGTTCGTTGTGTGTGGAATTCGTTGTAATGTTGCCTGTCGTCTGTGTCCTTTGACTTTAGTAAGAACAAGGTGCGAATGTGCTTAACTAGACTCTCTAAGTGAAACTCGAGTAACCCATTCAGACGTCGCGTTTCCTGTTACATAGGGGAAAGACCAATCTCTTATCTCAAAGCTTCTGCGAATCCTAGAAAAGAGCACCACTGTCATAATTAAAATTAGTTCTTCCCACTTTTTACGTTTCTTAGGACCATCTGCACTGAAAAGATTTTGAATCTACCCTTTAATTCGCATAACAATCTTCATATTTTAATGAAAGTAAAGTAATTAAATGGTACTAAAACAAGGATTGATAATTAGACTTCTTAACATGATAATATTTCAAAATATTTTATTAGAAACATTTTATACATGCATAATAATAAGAAGTAAAAACTTAAAACCTGTCTGACGGTTTATAGGAACCATTACTTTGATTTAAAATTTATAATGTACAGAAAGGATATCTTATGTAATTTTGTGTTAGTTCTTAATCTCAGATAAAAATTTTAAGGGAATTAAACAATAGATAGTAGTAAAATGTTATTTAAGTAAATATAAATACGACCAAATTTGTCAACAAAAAAATTTCATTAACATTTTGTTAGTATTAATACAACGTTTCATCTATCTTTGTGGACTTCTTCAGGTTAATTTTTAAATTGATAAACCTAATAATATTGTGAGTAATTTAATGTCGCCAGCGACGGTTACGGCTGAAACAATGGAATTAGTTTGATACATTTAAAAATTTACCTGAAGAAGTCCACAAAGATAAATGAAACGTTTTTTCATACTAACAAAGTGTTAATCCATTTTTTCTTATATACTTGGCCGTATTTTTATATTTTACTTGATGTTAGAAAATTTATTTTTTATAAATACAGCACATACGCACGCAAATTAATTTTAATTACACATATATGGACGTTAATACTGTTTTATTAGGTCGTTCAAAAGTTTATTACCAGTGGCGGTAATTAAAAAGGACTCGGAAACACGTTTAAATAAAATTTCTTGTTCCTTCTCAACTTTTTTTAAAGTTACGAAACAGATTAATGGAGTCTCCTTCAGAACTCTGGATTTCATTATTCCATCGCAAAATATCTGCTCCTGAGCCGCTTCTTTATATCAATATCGAATGAGAAATGGGATCCTCCTGCTTCAAATATTTGAAGCCTCTAGGCAATTTTGCGTATATTGGATGCAATAATGTACCTCCGATCTAAATATTGAACCTGATTCCCGTTTTTCTGGCTGAACGCATGGATGCGGTGGTGTACCTTTCACATCGCTCAACAATTAGCCAAAACCTCCTTCAATATTTACTCATTTCTAAAATTACATCACAATCGAACGTGCTGAAATTTAATCAGTGCGAATTAATAAATTTTTCTTACTTATACAAAGGATAAAAATAATTAAAAATCATAATTAAATAAAAAACTTATTATATTTTTGAAAAAAAGGCTAATTCGGTTATAACTATTCTAGTTCTTTTAACGGGTTAGACTGACTTAATGTTATAGGAACTATTAAAAAATGCATTTCAACTTTCGAGTCACTTTGGTTATACCACAACAATTGAGATAGAAAAAAAAGTAGGAATCCGCAATAAAAATTGTGAAAAACTCTGAAAGTCCACTAAAATAGAGTAGCAAAAGTGAGATCGGAAAATAAGGTAATTAAAACGAAGAATTGAGTGACATGAATGATCAAATTAAGAATTACCCTTAATTTCAAATTCAAAGAAATTCTAATTCAGGTTAAAACTTTCACTGTTGTCGAGTAAAGCAAATGTTTTTCAACTGATTTATTGGCCAGTACTTAACTGTTTTTGATGATTTATAAATAATGAAAACTACTTAAAGAGTCTCTGATTCATTAATTCTTCAGATTAAAAAATTCGACAACTGTCGTATTTATTCTGTGGATTTGGATTTAACCGAATTTTCTTTGGAATGTTTCTTTGTTATTAAAATGAATACATTTTATAATAAATAAATAAAACTACGGCAAAATAAGTCAGCAAATAAATTTAATTAATATTAATACAACGTTTCATCCAACTGTGAGGACTTCTTCGGCGAAATTTTTTAATGGATAGACTAATTAGATGCCAATTTGGTGTCTCGCTAAATACCTCCCATGACGGTTAAATTTGCCTCAAGATGACCACAAAGTAGGATGAAACGTTGTATTTATACTAATTAAATTTATTTACTGACTTATTCGGTCGTATTTTTACTTATCAGTTATTAAAATTTGTGTCAGAAATACTATGTATGAATACATTTTATTTAAGGGATCATTACGGACAAAGCGTCATCATAGTACATTCACCGTTAATTTCCAATATACAGACACACGGCTCCAAGTTAAAATATTCCATAGGGGAATAATACATTCAAATTCATCCATGTGCCTTTACATTTGCTTAAGAAAAGTACGTTAATTTTTTTTTCAACTTCTTTTCTCTCTATTCTCTTCAATAATAGATGCATTGAGTGGTACAAAACTGATTTTGAACGTTTTAGATTATATGGAAACAATACGTCTTTAAGAAACCTCTGCATTGTAAATGTATTCAATTCAGTATGACAAAGAAGCAGAAATAATCACTTTTACAGTTAAACTAATTGGACTGATTTCTTTTCAAGAGATTTTAAGTGTCAAGCCAAGTACAAAATGTTTGATAGGCGAGTAAAAATTAAGTTTGACTTGCGAAACTACATTAGAAGTTTTGTGAGGTAAGTAAGACTATGTGTAACAGTCCTCAACTCAGCAGTTAAGAGTTTACAGCTTCCTCCAAAGACATGGTTCGAGGAAGTCCCAGAGCGGCGGTAAATGTTGCCAAGAAGGCGAGACTGCGCTGGTGAGGTCCATATAAAGTATAAATTTAGTGAAACTAAAGATGAATTCAGGACTCATTGCCTCAAAGAGTAAAGTTATCAATTGCTTTTTAAACTCGTATTTTTCATCAAATTATATCCTTATCAGAATCTTCTTTTGATAAACCAAAAAAATTTCATAAAAGCAGCCATAAAATAATGAATAGAAAATTCTCTTGCTATTCAAATAACTTCTATATTATTTTACATTTGAAATTAATGCGAGGACTATAACGAGCTAACTACGCCCCAGGGAAAAAACCATTCGGCTCTTGGAAGTGGAACGTTCCTAATACAAAGAGCACGATTTATTCATGATACTTTCAGTTTTTTAAAAAAACAAGCATTCTGTGCTCCCGTTGTGTGTTAATTAATTTTGGCATGCAACTGACAACCATGCTAATCAAAAAATAAAACTTTAGACGTATGTGTAAATGTTATCTCGTTGCAATAGAAATTCTAAAAATGAGGTCAAACCATAATTTTTTATGAAACAACGTATAATAAGAATAATATTTTAACTTATCTGCTGATGAATCATTTATTACAGCAATAAATTATTTTGGTGGCGTATGATGCAACGTATACAGAACATTACAGCAGGATTCAGACACTCTCTGATGTACAAATATACACATTCAATCAAACGAAACAAACATGAGTAACTGTGAATATTTGTTCTTCGGCCGCATTGCGAACATGAATTCGTGGAATCTAATTTCTCGTTATAACAAGACACGAGCAATATTACTCTGGCTGAAAAACGGCGATGCATATTTATAGGCTATTTACTATCACTGCAGTTTTATTCCCCGTATCTCTGATCAAAAGTTAAATTTTTAACGCTTTCTGGTATTTTAATCAAGGTACATTTTTAGACGATCAGGATGGAGAAATCTCAACTGGACCGGGAACTTTACCCGGGACTTTCCACACTGATGCCATAGAAACTAAGCTGCGGAGATTGTGATTGAGCAAAAATTGTAGTTGACCCTAATCTTCAGTCATATAACAGCATTAGAGATCTCATTGCGACGTGACTCGGATTATCTCAAATGCTAGTGACCTTCAAACATTTTATATACTTATTAACATTTAACCAGTATAAATTTCATTAAATTTTAAAATGCTGTAAGAAAATTGCCATAGTGTTTATCCCAGAATAAAAGCATCAAAACAAAATACAATAATTAAGTTCTAAAAAGGCATTTAGTGTCTTAGGCCCTACTCTTAAATACTTCACGAAAAAAAATGAAAAGTTACAAAATCATGCACTGATAAGACACGCATCATTTTACACGTTATGAACTTACTTTTCATCTTTTTACGAATATGTTTCCCCTTTTTTATACCCGCAATTTAAACACAATTTTCAGTTATATTACTTTTTTATTTTGATTCAAAGAAGTATTACATAATAATATGTACTCAAAATACTAAATTTATTCCTTCGTTACAGGAGACGTTTATAAATGTTTAATATTAGTGACAGTAATATTTAGTTTAATTATCTAAATTAATATATAACAAATTATTTTTTATTAGGTAATCAATTAAAAGCAAATTAAATTCATGGGACAATAATACAGCTTCTGGGGTTCTTAAAATAAGAGATAAAAATACATAGTTTACCTGATTGCGATAATTGCGATGTAAAATTTTCAGAAATAAGTCTGCTTTTATTTATGGTATATATATATATATGGCCTAGATATATTTTATACCATGTCATACATTAACATGCATCGTAAACTAGGTCGTTCATTTTTACCTTTTCTATTATATTGTGTCCGGTAGGCCAAGGTCCTGAATAGCGTGGAGAGCCAAGGAAGAGGTATATTGTGTCAACAATTACTAAACGAATACTAACGGAAGAAATATAATATCTTGGTATTTTTGTGCAAAATTACCTAACTAACCCGGAACCAAAGTTCTTATTTTTACTACATTGAAAACTCTCATTTATAATTGGTCCTTTTAAATTTTACAGACAAAAATAAAATTTCACACTAGATAATTTATATACAATAGATTAATAAAATATTTGTAATGGTAATGTGAGAAACCCAAAAATAAAAATGACTCATTTATCGATTTACTAATTCAAATAATTTTTATTCGACATACAGGAATAGTGGATTCCTTACGAAGCTGGTTTGCTCAAATAATTTACAGATGTGTAACATAACATAAATTATATATCAATCAGCTAATGGAACTGATTATAAGGATGGCAGGGCGGGGTTAGCTGTATTGATCGGATTAAAGCGGTTTAGAATACACAAAGGCCATCGGTAAAGAATCGTCACCAATGCTGTGCGAAGGAGTAACACTAATAATCTACATTATTAAAAGATAATTGAAGGCATAGGATAAGAGGAATATCTAAGGAATTCTATTACAACGTGACTAAGGATTAATACACCTTTTGCAGTTTCCTAATGCGATTAGTCTGTTTTCTATTTATCCCATCATCCATCGCAGTAAATGAACTCTGTGAATAAAATGTTTTATTTAGGTTCGATGGAATGTCACCGAATAAACGTGTGTATAAATAGTAATTCAAACAATGCACCTTTCGCATTTTCACACTCCATTCGCTCAATGTGGAATTAATCGGTAAATAATACACTCAGTACGCACGCAATCCGAAATCTAAATGTCAAACACTGACAAGCTACGACGCAATGAACTTACGCATTACGTCAAATGCCACAGATCATTCACGCAACCAGGGATTATATATTTTTTATGTGAGAAATCCAGAACATATTTATATATATTTGGGTTGTAAAATTAAAAGAGAAAACAGTGGATCTCGACAACAGCTCCATCAACTAAGTCCAGTTATAGAGTAAACCATTTAGATTACCCCATTTATAAAACAACAAAAATTTAATCAAAATCGGTCAAGCTGTTTAGGAGGAGAAGAATTACGAACACACGCATACAGGAATTATATATATACACACATTTACTTCATAAATATTCGGAGAAAGATAGTTTAAAATTGACGTTATCAAGCACTATTCATAGTTTGTAAAGTATATTTATGTCTTTAAAACCCCGTAATACTTTTTTTACACTTGTAGTGAGGTATTAATTCTTTGTTTCCGAGGATGTAAGTAAGGAGTCAGTAAGGTTACAGGACGGAGAGGTGGAGCCTTCCAAGTTTTTCAAAACTATAAAGATGTCAGTATACTTCCTTTTGGCAACATGGCTAGGCTCCTGGGCGCTCTTCAGCTCAGTACTCTGTTTCTAATTTATTAAACTTAATCTCCAAAACCATTCTAGGTCTTCGATTCAGTTCAGGTTTGGACGGTTTGTAAAAGAACCTCAATCCTCCTTACTTCGATCGCTGAAGAAGAGACGATGATAGAAAAATCATAAGTCCAGTCTAATTAATTCCTGTCCTTGGCTAATAACTGAAATTTAAACATTCACCTGATTTTGGTTTTCTCAAAATTTAGCGAGAAACAACATTTCGACATTTTATGAATATACGTCTTATAATTTCAGAGGTTAGGTTGCCAAATTTATTTAATATTAAGTAAAGCCATTTTTAAGAAATTTCATGAATGTTGCTTCCATGCCCGTTATAACCGAGAAATTGTTAAATACTTTATTTTCAATTTGATTATTTTTGATAAGTAAGTTTTAAAAAATCTGAAATTGGACTTTTTTTTATTTTCATGCATAGGATCTCTCACTCCCTGTGCCCCTCTCGCCTTCCCTCTCCCCATCTCTTTCACGAGGTCCATTTATATCTATGGAAAAATATCTGATGCAGGTCTGCGTCTCTTTAGGTGAAACACCGGGTACGATCCTTAAACCATAGCCCGGGGGCCCTAGTGAATTCTTGGCTACCATTCTCTACCTTCCGCATCCCCCCGTTTTCAATTCCCTTCCTATGGTATTAAAGGAGTTGCCTGTTTCAGGATCACCCTCATGTACCTCTCTTTATGTAGTTCCGTCTGCACGGTACAAAGTAAAAGCACAAAATAATTAAATATTAGCACAAAATAAATTAATCCAGGTCTGTAAATCCAACAGTGTCTTATAACAAGAGAAAGCTATTTCCTTTCATAGTCCACAACATTCTATTCAAATCAAATGAGGACTGTAGATAAAGCGAGCGTGTGGCATATTATCCATTTATTTATAACATTAACGCTTTCTTCTGTACTTTACTAAATATTTTATTTTAAGGGCCGTACGCTGACATACGATTTTACCTAGCAATTAAACCTGTCAGGCAACGCAAATATTTAATTACATTATAACGATATGATAAATTAACCATGTGATTTGATTAATTATGTTTAATGTTCGGAGTCTGTCCGAGGAACAAATTGATTGGCCTCAGCGGGCGGATCACAGCTGTTGTAGAGGAGACGCGCGCCGCGGCGGCCGCCAGGCGGGCGTCGCGTCGGTGGGGAAGGAGCTGCTGCCAACACGCATTGATCCTTTCTTCCCAGCATTTCGCCTCGGCGCCCCACAGCTCATCGCCTTCTTCTTCTTGGCTGCAATCGTCCGTCCACTAGGTTCATTACTGCTGCGTCTAATGCGTCCTCACTAACCGACATCTAACGGTCGGGTTCTTCTACGTGCTACATATACATACATATATATAGCGTTTGTTTATTATTTATATTTCTATAAAATAAATACACAACTCAGATAACATAATATGCTACAATTTGGAAAAATAATGAATACTACAGACTGAAACATTTGTGACACATGAAAGTATCCCACAACATCATTTACTTTAAGAATGTAAAACGATTAAAAGTATATATTTCTCTGACTATAGGTATAATCAAAATAAATAAGTTAATCAATATTGTAATAAAAATGGTATTTTTAATACAATGTTAAAATATTGACTTGCAATTCCGATGAACTTATGAATATAAAAAGGAGTGAAACGTTATTTATGAAGTTAATACTTTAATGAGAAAAATACGTAAACCAATTTAAAACGTTCAAAAACAAATTGTCTCATGATGCTCCAGCTAAATTTGGTACTCAAAAAAATAAAAAATAAAATCATACATTTGCTTTAGAACCTTTTAATTGAATTTTTTAAACTTCATTTAATCCAAATTGAACTACAACATCATAATGTCAATTTAAAACAATTTATATCTCATTTATGAAAAATTCATTGTGTGGTAAAATCGCCAATTTAAGACGAAACATTTTATTTCGTTTTCTATTCTTAATTTAAATTCAGATGTGTTGCTCGAGTTTATCAGTAAAATAAATATCTAAACTTTTGTTATGTAACATTTAATTTAAATATTATGAAAACGATTTATTTTGATACTATACTACATAAAACATTATGCGCAAATATTCTTTATTTATACGGTATATACCGTCAGTCATTTGTCTACTGAGAAAATAAACTAGTTGTATAACACAATTACCAAAAACAAAGCATTCTGATAAGCTTAAAACAAATATATAAACTAAAATATTTACGTAATTGAGGAGTTTAAATATTAAATGGATAGCCTAATAGACAAGCAGTCTTAATCGTTATATACAAATGACAGTGAATTTTTGCGAATTGTTAAAGAACATCTCAGTTAAAAGAGAATTTAGTGTTTATAACAAATTAACGACTGTAAAAGTAAATTAATTACTTTAGTGTGATAAAATGTATGAAAAATGGAAACAATTCATTTTTAACTTCAAAAAGTTGAGTTATACATATAAATCGTATTATCTGTTTTAAGAAATAATTCAAATATTGATAAATATATTAGTCAGCACGTACAGAATCTAATTAATTTTCGTTACTAATTTAAAATTGAAGAATAGTGGCCATATAATTCATTAGCTAACCTTTTCTCGTTCTTATATGAAGAAACCACACCAAAGGTTTGATAAAATGCAATTAAAACTGTTTGTTGCCTTTGTTGTCGTGAAGGATTTATTTAGCCGTAACTAGGTTTTAAGCCGATTTTTCAATTTTAATTGTGAGGAAGGGAAATTTAAATTTTATTCATTACTATATTGCATTTCTCGTCTTGTCACATCATCCGCTTGCGTAAATACCTTAGTTTCACTTATATAGCTTCATAATGAACATTCTTGTTCTAAATTCATTACTCCTCTTGCCTCATAAGGTTCCCATAGAGACCTGCCCCATTGTTCCACTTAACGTTTAATTTCCTTAGCGCCCGACTGTTTCTGAAGGCTTACTGCCTGAAATTCTGGATCGAGATTGAAAGGAAGGAAGACTGAAGTTGGATTACCGCTGTGGCAACTGTGTATGGCTGTACAAATCGCTCCATCCATGAAGTAATAAAGTTTCTCTTAATTAGTAATTGTGACAGTGAAAGTTTGGAATACCAAATGTTATACATTATAATTAATACAGATGAATTCTATGTAAATGGATGCAAAATCAAATTTAATGTCGTCTACTCATAAAATTTAATTTACGCTGAATTTTACACTTTCTAGATTTTATACATTAATTAATTCAATAATTTAGCAGAGAAAATATTTATTTATTTATTTATTTTAATTATTTCCAGAGCTTTAGTGTTGAATATAAGCTTCTATAAAATTAACACTTTCAATTACACTGTCTAATTTTTAAATTTTTCCGTCTGTATTGTAATCTATGTTTTTATCAAACATTATTTCCATAAACTTGTAATAGCCAACTGTTTCACTCAGCAATGTAATTACTCTCTGCTCAGGGTCTTCTTGGACCAGGCTCGCCAACCTTAAATTTTAATTCAGTCATATCTTTATTCATCGCAAATTATTAATGCAACACAAATTATACTTATATATACATAGTAATGTGATCATTTATTCATGTTTTCATCGTTCATTACAGAAGACAATAATTACACTAGATATTTTAATTAAGTTCTTTGCGGCCAGCAGCTACGTCCGACAAGGCTCCAGAAAAACATGAGTTTCTTGTCTAAAATCAACAGACTCTCCCTAGCGCTTACCAAATACAAATATTTTTAAATAATTATAACTTAGATAAAATTAATATTCCTTATAATGAAATAAAAGTTTTGACCTCTTTCAGACTTTATTTTGAATGAATATTTTAAAAATAACGTTTCGTAATTTCTGTTAATAAATTTTGTTCTCTTGTCAAAACAACATTTCTAAATATTTTTCCATACGATAAAAACCTGAAGAAGATACAAATAAGTATCGAAACGTTATTTCTTTTTAAATTATATTAAAATAAAGTATGTAAATGGTCATTAATTTTATTTAATTATTACATAAATCAGACATAAAAATAAAACCTTTAATATTGATTATGTTCACAACGATATATATAACTTTTTTGATCTGGTATTCAGTCCTATGACTGGTCTGATGCAACCCTCAATCCTAACCAATCTTGCGTCTGACTTTCCACGCCACGATTCGTAGAACGGCACTCTTTGTCTTTCTGATATCCCCCCGGAGTAGTCCCAGCCCGGAGATCCGAATGGGGGACTATTTTACCTCCGGAATATTTTACCCGAGAGGCTGCCATCATATTCCTATGCATTTGAGCGTTGTATGTACGCGATAAATTAAAGACACGGCTGTAGTTTCACCTTGCTTTATAGCGTGCAATACAACTTTTATAACTAATAAAAACATGTACATCGCTTATAACTTATTTAATGATTTGTATTCCATTAACCATTCGTCCCTAAGATAATTCCGCGGAAACCTTTCTACGTTGGATAACATTTCTGATTCTTCCGAAATTATCACAGCGGCTGTTTCTCGTGCTTCCATTGGATATGATAGAAGACCTAACACAATACTCAGTTGTGTGAACCTAAGCAGTGGGAGCTTCCGCGATTAGTTTTTTGATTATTCTGAAAAAATATATTAACTGGTGAAATATCCCCGTTCTTGGATTCGTATTTTTAATATAGATAAATTTTCACAGGCCTGCCTCAGGGAAGAAAGGTTTATCATTCAATTAAAACCTAATAAAGCGAGGATTTGTAGATGATTAAAGTACGAGGTGTTTCTGCGACATAAAAGAAAATAAAGTAATAAAGAGCAATATTAGAAACAAATTTGTATTTAAGAGATCATTATAATAATTTATGGTGCAGTATTTACGCGAAAAGATACTGAATATAATGCCGCTTGAGATTGTAGATGAAGCCAAATTTAAAAGTAATGGAATAGGGTTTTAATTCTTTTAAAAAGTCACTACAATCGCATTGTCACACATCTTTTTTATTTCTATGCTCGGTTTAAATGATTACCGAAATATTACTTTGTGATCTCCTCACGAAGTTTAATTAATGGGAAATAAAATTCTGTGAGACAATATTTATATAATATTTATTGGCAGTTTTTATCATTATTGTATACTGGCTTTTATATCCCCAACGTATTTCTGTGCTGTAGTGTTTGTTCTACATATAGGACCGGAATCCCATTTAAGCGTCCGTTCATTTTATTGTACTTCCAGCCCCTAGCTTCTGGAGTGGCTTGAGAGGATACAGTCCCTTCAGCTGCCAGAGCGCAGAAGGCCTGAGAGGTAAATGGTCAGAGAAATTTTCATGCAGCAGTAGTGCCGATTCTCGCAGAACTTCAGCTCAATTACCAAGAATATAGTCGTGAGAGATTCGCAGAATGATGTTACGTTCTTTGAAAATAGTTCTGCAATATTATGCCATATCTCAATAAATCACTATTTTAATGGCGAAAATTTAAAGATCCGAGTAATGTTAAAGTTACTGTGGCAGCCGTCAATCATAGATCCTGGGAGACTGGTCCTAATTCGGCAAAAATAACCGTTAGCAGCTTTGCTGCAGGAACGAGCTTACCTTGCAAGGGCCGTTATCCGATGTTATTCTCCGGTCTACAAAGGGATCCGGACGTTACCCAGAGGCAATCCCAATTTATACGTCCACTATACCCACAGCGCTGAGAGCGCTAATTGCGAAATTCAACCTCCTACATCTATTGTTAACATCCTGAATATGTTGTGTGGCTTCAACTAACAATAAGCAATACACGAGATAACACTAGGTTTTCAGTATGGCACGAACTTATTGAGCTTAATAATTTAGTTAAAAACATAGTCCCTCAAAAACGATTAATCATGTAAGGTTAATATGAAAAAGATGTTTTTTACGAAGAAAGGCTTTTATTTAGGCAAACAAACAACATATAAAAAGTTAATTACTTTTAATAGGAAGAGTACTTCGACCTGCTCTGTTACTTCACCCAATTCTACCAACCAAATGGCATAATTACGTACCAATTAACATATAATTTAGAATTATTATGCATCACAAAACTGTCGTCGTTAAAAACTATGTCTTTAGACAATTTTTCCATTTACTAATTGACTAGACTGTCAATTTCTAAGCTATATTAATTCCAATCTAATAATAAAATTTAGTGTTTGTTTGCATGAATACATGTTACTTACTTACTTGAAATGCAAGCTTTGGTATTCTATTGTCATCCATTCTGAGAACGTGTTTTTTTTCCAATTTCCTCTATTTTGATAAATTCTATCATTCAGTGTGAATATATCTAGCTGCTTCCTTATTTCTTCATTTATTATTTTATCGCTCCGAGCGTATCCTTTCACAGATCTAAGAAATCTCATTTCCGATGCTTGTATCTTACTCCTATAATTTTTTTTATTCACCCATGTTTCACTTCCATATAACAAAGTTGGTACAGCCATCATCTTATAAAATTTAAGTTTGGTATCCTCTCTTACTTTTCCTTTAAAAGTTCTTCGAATTGTCCCACACATAAATTGAAATCGATGAAGCTTTTTCTTCATCTCGTCGTCGTCATTATCAGATAATTCACAACCAAGATACACAAACTTTGAAACTTGTTCTACTGGTTGATCATCAATTCCTTCCCGTAGAAGTGATATTTATATTATATTAAGTGCATTATCGAAATGAAATATGCACGATTATTTAAGTTAAATCCTGTGTTTTTAAACACTCAAATTTTTATTGAAATCCGTTAAGCCGTTTCGGAGCCTATTCCAGACAAACATACAGACAGACGCTTCAATTTTATTGATTGGTATAGATTTTTATTTAATTTTTAGCGCATACCAGATGGTGTCCATTTATTGGGGAAGAAACATAGTTTCAGAATTCAATTTAAGAAATACTTTTGTTTATAATTAATTTTATTAATTATATATTGTTCAAAGTGTATCTCTTAAAAGACCAGCTTTTGATGAGTTTGATTAAAAGAAAGCCATAAATTTTATTTCATAAAACTACACGCAAAGTACTAAATAAAACAAAGCCTTTGCCTCTTTGGGCAGACTTAACTTCAATGTTCAGTGATATCCTTCAAAGAAAACAAAAAAGATTTAAAATATTATGGATATACATGTATAAAGGATTTGAAAGGAAATTTGTAATTTCGTAAATTAGTCGTCTCAGTGATCAAAACCAATAGTCTCATAAACCCAAATCATTCAAAGTAATTACTATTTTAATGAACTGTGACGCAAAAGCAGTTAATCAAACATAAAGTTATACGAGGAAGGGAGGGTTTGAATTAGCGGGTTTTAATAAATATCGTCTGTAGAATTTGATGAACAGGAGAAAAATTGTACGTGTATCCAGCTGGGACGTAAATGTACTTTCTCCACAGTTTCTGCATGGGATGTAATCAATTCCGCCAATGACAATTGACTGCGGCCGTCTGGTTGAATAATGGTAAACTATAATCGAATTGAAAAAAATGGAAGCCAAGTTGTACCTTCCTGAAAATGAGATATTATTTCTTAATAGTAAACAAGCATATTTTTATAAAAATTAACGTAACACGCAAAATATTGTATAAAGAATCTAGTCGTGTAAAATACCTAAAACGGACTATATGTCAACATCATAGAACTTCTACGCGATAATATTATATATTTAAAATATTTTTCTTAAATCTCTAAATGAGAGCAGTGGAAATCACGCAGAAACCTGTTTGGACGAGTCCCGAATCTGTTGAGCGCCGACTGCACGGTTCTGACATTAAAATACTGCTACGGACTGACCCAAATATATTTCACTTCACTTCAAACTGACAGGCATAATAGAGGCAATTTATTTCACGGGACAAGTCATTTTTCTGACAGCGAAGAGCGGTAGCAGGAAATTGCACCAGGAAGAATTGTGTTGATTTTTAAAAAATATTCTCGGGGTTCCGGCAAAGAACTTGGCATAATCAACTTCCGTCGCCCTTTTCACGTAACAGAGGGAGGATTGCATCAAACGACGACAGAACAACGTTGATATAAAATCTCCTTTTTGTGTGGCAAAATCATTATTAATACAATTCTGCGGTCATTTCAATTAACTCTGCAGACTTTAAAATTTAAATAACGACCAATATTGTCACTATTGCAAATAAATATTTTCCCTGATTACCTTTTAAGCGTTTCTGACACAAATATATGCCTTTGGTTAACGTTAATATTCATCAGAAGCTCATGTAATGATGTGAATGTATGCCACCACGTATTTATAAATTCATATTTTTAAACAGGTCGGATACTACAAATTGCGAATTCTTACAGTAATATTAATTTTAAAATACAACTTATTAAAAACTAAATCGACCGAAGATGTATAAAAACTTTGAATGTTGGGTTTATTTAAAATATGAAATTAATTTGTGAAATAAAACAATTTGAATTGATTATATTTATAAAACATGCATTGATGAATTCACATGTAGTTGTAGAAATTCTAAGGGCGTAACGGTTGTATCGACCTCTTAAGTATTTTTTTCCTAGTAGAGAACTATTTCTAAGTAAATTTTCTCTTGTAATTCATTATAATTATCAACAATTTTTGTAACAAATTGCATTTTTCGTGGTTTAAGAGCTTTCGTCTCTTGTCATTATCGACTAAAATAACATGAAAATTATACAAAACGAGTGAGAAATACAATACGATTGAATACGAGTAACTCGGCAGGATAATTACCTGAATTGTGTTAAGTTAAATAGATACAAGTATCGATACATAAATGTATAAAGATTTATATTTAAACAAGTTTCACAATACGAAGCTGTTCGTCGAAGTGAAATGTTCAAGGATAGATTGCCAACTTCTATAGCAAATACATAGACAAAAGCCAGTCATATGGTACAAACCCAAAAATTGAGAAAAGTTAAAACATGGCTAAAAACTAGTAATTGTAACATTAAAATACAAAGCCAGGAAACTAACACTTTTATTTTATATTTCAAGATACGCCCCAATCTTACAAATTTCATATCCTTTATTTAAAGTGACATTGAAATTTTTACAAATTAATATATCTTCTAACAAAACTCTCTTGTATTTATTGTTTTCAAATTCAAAAAACTTTCTTCTTCCCTGTGACGAGATACTGGTACTCAATTTTTATATTATATTTTCACTTGTTTTGTATTATTAACTTTTTATTCTGGTTGGTTATGGCAAGTGCCGAAAGCTCCAACACCGTGTAAAATTTAATTCGCTAAACAAATCGTAGATAATTTAAGTGTTTTTCAAGAGGAATTTTACGTGGTTATGATTCTCTATTAATTAAAAAAGACTTACTAACGTAAGTACATCAGAACAACCTAAAGGTCTACGAAGTTCTTTGTGTGAGTGTGCATAGTATCTTTTGAGATGGTTAGCGCTATATCCTTCTGCAGACAAAGAAGCAGACCTTTCTTCGAATAATATGGAAGATGGCTTTTACTGACAATGGATGTCAATCTTTTAAATGTATGACAGATCCGTCCCTAATTCAAGAAAAAATTGCTTCTGTCAAGTCTGAAGCTACGCGTAGATAATTGGAAAAAGAACTAATTGCGTAACTAACTCGAAACATATGAGAAGACACTCGTTCACATTTGGCGGATAAAAATTTTCCTATTGGCTATTATTTTGTAAATTCCAACCAATGAATGCTATTTGAAACTGCAAGTAATTGAGTAGTGGAAAAAGGAGGATATGAGGCGAAATGGATAGAAGTTTGGTGCCGACAGATTTATAAAATTGAGGGCCGCTGACGACAGCGGAGTTGAGCTCTTGAGTCCTAAATAAATATGAAATTTTAGTAGAAGTTTCTACTGACGTTTGGCCCAAATAGTGTTCCAAGTAGTCAGATCATCCCGACGCAGTCAGCGAGAAGAAAATCGTTTATCCGGCGCTTCCTAATTTGTCAACCCGCAGAAGACCGTACCGCCGCCACAACATAAAACAGCTGCAGTCCTCTGTTGGTATCGTTGACTACAAATTTATCAATTTCACAATGCTAGTCATATTTTCAACACCAAAAAAACTTCAATTAATTTTGGTTCATCACACGGGTTACCTGCTTTTAATGATTTTCAGAGATAAAATTATTAATCCTCAACCATTGTATTGTCAGCTTATTAAAGTGTCTTGCTATTAGCATATCGAACAAAATTTAATTCTTATCGAATTCAAAAACATAAATTAAATCCTTTTCTTTTCTGTTTCAAACCCAACACAAATTTATCTTTTTGACAAATAATTAAACGCTGATTATCATAAGTGTCACCCAACTGTGGAGCATAATTAATTAAGAATAATAATTAAAATTAAAACACCCATTTTATTACAATTTAATGATAAATTAAAATAACTATAATTTTTTATAATAAACCTTTATTTTTTGTTAGGTTTGGATAACAGTCTATGTGATGGTGATTGTTTAATAGCACATGAATGGATTTCATATTATGAATCTAAAAATAATTCAAATCCTGACTACAATAAGTTTTTTATTTGTTTTAAAAACTGTTTAATTCTATATCTAACTTTTATGTTTATAATAATAAAATACTGAATCCATAAATTTAATAATCAAAATTTTTTCAAAAAACTTAAATTAAAAAAAGGTAAAAAGTCTGCTATTATGAAAAGTATCTTGCAAACATTTATGAAAACAATTAATTAAAAATTGTGTATTCTTGATGATAAAATTGGTTTCGTTTCGTATTCCAAACCGGGACATACACTATATATGGCATCAGCATAAACAAAATTGTAAATTATAGTTTCTCTATATTTATATATTTGCAGTATTTATGAGCATTGTAATCTTTTTCTGCGGGGAAAATGTTAAGTTATGTAATATTTCACTATGAGTTCATGCTCTGTGTATCGGATATAGTTATGTTACACAATGTAGCAGCAGCCACTTCAGGTAAACAACAGCCAACAGCCAGATTTGACACCGTCGCAGCTGCACAGCTGTTACCCCATGGTTTATGGCCGTTAAAAAACAGGCAACTCTGCGGTGATATGAATTATGGTATCCTCTGAACCATAATTTAGACGGTGACCGATCAATGTGTCAAAAATTAACTTCATTACTTCATATTTTCAATCACATAATTGTTTATACTATTAGGACGAATTTTAAGAACATAGACTATTTTTAACTGATTTAAAGTTAGTTTATTCTTAAGTTATGATTTTTCATCTATTTTATACGTTATTGACTATTGTTCTATGCACAAAAGGTGATTTAATACGACTATTTATAATTTATCAATTCAGCAGAAAGTTACTATTTAATAACAGACTTAGATTGGAGTAAATGAAATAATAACTAATAATAAAAATAGTAAAATTTAACTGTTAAAATGTTGAAAAATAACGCAAACGAGAAAAATAAATTATAAGACATGTTTCATAGAAAATTAACATTACCCCTCAATATAATATTTTAACTGACTTAATTGTAGTAAATTCTGTTTCTATTTCAGTTTCTTCTAAGTTAAATATAAGTATTGAAAATTGTTTTCTTGTTAAATTTCAGTGGAATACATTTGTTTTTCTTTTTGAGGGCAGAACAGGAAAATAAAATAATATTACATAATACTCAGGAATATTATTTGTAAAATCAGATAATTTTTAACATTATGAAAATGCGTTGCTAATATTAGTCTAATTGAGAAAATATATCAGACTAGCTGAGTGCCCAGCTATGTCCGGGTACTTATTTTTATTTTCCCGCTACAGTATTTAATTTCGACATTAATATGATTTAAGCGGTATAGAGCGCGTTGTCAGATCTACCCATCCCCTGATTCTAAGAACAATTTTAGAAAGTCTTATTTACAGAGGGAGATATATTTAATTTAACCATATGAATCTCTTCTTATTTTACATTGGTAGATACTCATCATGATTCCAAGACCGGCATTTTTGCTCCAATTCCTACTCGTAATGAAGGAGATATCTCACTGTTACGTTTATTTATTAATGGTTAAATAATTCATTGCTAAATATTTCGCATTCCATCTCCCTTCTGATGTACTAAATTAATACTTCTTCCTGTTATAATGATTAAAATTTGTTATAATGAAAACATTTCTCATGCAAACAATTAACAAACAACTGGTTAAATAACCTGCAGGAAAGCCAACGGTCAAGGTTATATTATAACAATTCAAGCCGTGATCAATCCTTGTTTTTGCAATAGTAATTTCAGGGAAATTTATTTATTCGTTCCTTTTTTGAGACAGATAATAGGTTCATTTGTTTCCAGAAACACTAATTAAAAAACAGCAGGGAGTGGAGAAATATTTTACTCAATATTTCAAGCAAGTGTTAATTGGCGCATCTACTCCACATTTCAATAGTTAATTAACCTTATCCAAACATAAATACAAACTTCAGTAATTAGAAGAATCCTGTCAACAATTAGTCTGCATCCAGTAGGAAATTTATTTAAGCCTGTTTTTGGACAAACATTTGGTACGACAGAGGAATTGTGCGCGCGCGCACACACACACCACTAATTGATAAACAGTCGTTGGGTTACTAATAGACTTGACCTCGTTACTAAAAATAACGTTTCTATTAGTTTGCTCTGTTATTACGGCTGGTGAAGTCTTTAGTTACTAATAGCATTCGATTAGTAACCATAGAGTTGTTTAATTGTTACTTTTAAATATCTGACGATCTAGTGTGAAAATAGTAGTTCACAACGCTATGTAGATATTAGGAAACAAAAATAGTAGAAGATAAAGTTTACTGATACTTCATTTTCATAAATTAAATATCTTTCATACACACAAGGAAATTAAATTTAAATTGCTTTATATCTAGGGCAATGTAAATGGGCTGCCGTACAGTATTCATTAAAATGGTTGATAACTAATAAAACTAACCAGCATCTAAACTATTTTATTTATTTCATTAAAAGCTTTCGACAAATGTCAATTTCAAACCTCAAAATGAAATTACATAATTTTTTATATGCGAACTATACATTAACTTTGTACTAAATCATAAATATTTCGCTGTTTTAAAATGCTCTACATCTATGATTTAAAAATAGCAATTGTTGAATTTTATCAATAAAAAATTGGGGCTGGTTATCGGCTTAAAAAATCAATGACTGATATGATTCTAAATAAATAAAAATATGGCCAAATATGTCAGAAAACCAATTTGAATTTTTTTTTATGTGATTCTAGTTTTAAATTTACATTTTCAGTGTTTCGTTGGTGACGAGAAAGGATCATTTGAAAATGGCATCATAATTTTTAAAACACATAATTTATTTGTTTTGTACAAAATAATATATATGGCCGTCTCAGGACGGTCCCTCAGCGATATATCTCTGCCACCAAAGACGATAATCCTTCTTCCTCGAATTAGGCAAAGATATGTTTTCTTTGTAGGCGTACTACAGTATATAGTTGTCTATATACTACAGTATATAGTTGTCTTTAGCGATATTTAAAATTTTTATTTTCAGTGAAAGATCCACAGTAGGACTTCGATATATGATTTTTGTTTATTTTTAGCTTCATAAAGTTAAAATTATTTTTTTCAGTGTTGCCCATGGGCTGTAACTTATATATAGAACAGGCGGTGAAGAAATGGAAGAAATAAAATTCCTACGCTTTGCCGATGATATTGTAATATTATGGAAGTCAGAAGAATACTTGAAAACCATAACAAATGGAGAAAGAGTTCAATATGAGGATTAATAGAGGGAAAACAAGGTAACGGAGTGTAGTATGGGAATAAAATAACATTCTGTGTTATATTGGGAAGGGATATTTTGAAGGAAGCTAAGGAATTCTGCTACTTGAGCAGAATAATAATTAGGGATGGTTGAAGTATAGTAGACATAAAGAGAATATAGCACATGCAAGGAAGGCTTTCTCAAAAAAGAAAAATTTACTGACGGGTAATATAAGTGTAAATATTACTAAATCATTGCTAAAAATTTTCGTATAGTGTGTGGCATTATATGGTTGCAAAACGTGGGCGGTAGAAGTTACTGAAAGGAAAAGAATAGAAGCCTTTGAAATGTGGTGCTATAGTAGAATGCTGAAAATCAGATAGGTGGATAGAATCACTAATAAGGAAGTTCTAAGCAGAATAGGGGAAGAGTGATCAATATGGAGAACGTTGACCAAGATTAATGCGCCACGTTTAAATACATGAGGGTCTTGTAACATTAGCATTAGAGGAAAGTGTGAGGGTGAGAACAGAAGAGGAAGGCAAAGGATAGACTACGCTAAGGAAAATAGGGTGGATGTAGTTATGCGAAAATGAAAAGACTTGAGCAAAAGTTTTGCATGGAGGGTCGCTTTAGACCAGTCTTAAGGCTTAATATCACTACAACGTTTATAAATTATGTTTTTATATAGTTTTTCGATAACAGTGAAGAAGAGCACTGTTCTTTTTAATTGTGTAAATTTTCAAAACTGAGAAGTGGTCTGATTTTATCTACAGCTATAATGAACTATAGGTTAAAGAGGTCGGGCAAATTCCTGACGGACAAATATTGAATTAAAGGAGGTAATAGAGAATGTCTACTGAAAGAGTAGAAAATAAAGCACTTACCTTAAATATTCCAAAAACCTCAAGGTGATGCCTTTTCGTATCTCCCATGAAAATTTTCAGAGGAAGGAAGAAACTGTGGGTAACATCTCGAACGTTAAAGTAAGGGGATAGTAGGCTTTGTATGTAACGGAGATAGCTGACGCTAATGATGACGAATGTGTCCCTTCACATGTTTTCGAATTTGTAACGTAGCATGATTTCGTCTCCGAGGAGCACTTCTACCTCACACGCAGGACACGCTACACTTCCAAATCAGGCCATCGCTCATGCGAGTGTTCTGTTTCTCTTCAGCAGAAGTCAGTATTGTGCATGGAAATGCCATGTCGCACGATGCCGGTGGTCCATGATTTATGATCGAGGGCTGTGAGCCCCAACGGCGTAATGGATGCATCCGCCAGGCGGCCGCCGTAGCTCCGCGTTTTACACAAACTTGTTATGCCCTTGGGGGGGAAACTGCAGATAACTCCAACCGAACCAAACATTTATGTGCGGCCACAGTTTTCTCCACCGCCAACATAATGGCACCAAACGAACACCGTAAATGTAATTATCTTCATTCGGAATCACTGGGCTTATGCCTCTTAGGATTACTCAATCCATGGACGGGACGCCTTGACTTAAATTCACATCCTCGAGATTATATGAATGTTATGCTTGTCTATGATTCACGATAAAGTCCGTTGGGTGTAAAGTTTCTGTCGTTTGCATCATGGAACTGAGGTAACATCCTAATTTGTCGGATTTTAACGTTTTTTTTTAATTCTTACTTGAATCTACAGCCCCTTCAGAGCATTGGACTATTGGGTCGACTGCGGACTGTCATCTTACTTTCCGAATTTGCAGTAATACGTGGTGTCGATTCTCCAGTAGTCTTCATCACAGTCTCCATGACCATGACGGCATAACCATCCAAACCCATGCCTGGATTCAAACCAGGGACCTCTGTGTAGCGAGGCAACGACGCAAGCCAATAAATCACAGGAGGTCGCTAACACACACACACGTTGTATTAATATATATTTATAAAGAAGAATCAGGGAATATTATGTTGGACAAACAACGTGATATGGCATACACTAAAACAAAATTGTATATAAAACTGGGATGTTTTCTGTCCGTGTTTTTGTGTTGTCAATTTTTAATTATGAACGCTTCTCTTTAATTTAGAACATTAGCTTTGTGCTAATTCTCTTTACAAATTTAATTAATTAAATTAAGCTTCAACAGTAATGAAATAATAATTATACCAATGTGAATAGAAAATAATTAAATTTCAGATATTGTAAACATCACTTAAAAAAATTAAAAATGTTTAACAAACTCCAGTAAACCCAAAAAATGTTTTACTGTGAATCTAAGCACTAGTAAATGGTGAAATGTTACTTTAATAAAGATAAGTTTCAGTAAGTATTGACGATAATCCGTGTTTAAACCAACTTTCGACGGAAAGCATTCAACATAATTGTGCAACAACATCAAGCCATTTCACATAATTACAAAAAAGAAGTAGCCAAACTAGGGGCAAAAGTAAGTAATGAAGTAAATACCACACAACGTTATTACAGTCCTTGTTGCTTTTTCCAGGCGTTTGATGAACGAACGAGTCTGAAGAAGAACAAACCACTCAAACAGGTTACAAACTCATTTAACACAGACATTTCATATTACAAATCCTATTAATACATTTCGTTTCCACATTATCAATTTTTACATTATTCGAAATTTTATTCACAGTTTCAGAAGTTACTTTTATCGGGTCGATCATGAATATCATATGAAAACAATCTGTTACATTCATATAATTTTTATAACTAACTTAAGAAATTGAGTTAACAAATATACACACGTTTTAGTATTAAAGTTTAAATTCATCATTAATGTTATTCCCTACATTGTTATGGTTGTTTAATGCATTTGTAATATATTAAAATTACACTGTAGAGTCTGAAGAACTGCGAAGTATTTTTTGTATGTGCGTAGTATATTTTATGACGGTCAGTGTTACACCGTTCTTCGGACAGTGGAACAGACCCTTTTCTGGACAGTAGGCAAAAGACCCTTTGTCTGGAAACGGCTGTTACTCTTTTACATTAAAGGCAGGTCCGTACAACTTTCAGAAAAATTTACTTCTGTCAAGTTGGAAGCTGCGCGTGGCTAATTGGAAACAGATACTGCGTAACTAACGTAAAACATGTGTCACATCCGGTGGCTAAAATGTTCCTATTGGCTGTAAATTTGTCAATTGCTACCAATGGATACTATTGGAAATTTCAGATGATTGGCTATTAAGAATGGGAGGAGGTAAATTCGGAGCTTGCGAGGTGAAATGGAAAAAAAGTTGGTTCAGAAACACATTCAATTTCGGGCAACTGGTGAGAGCTTTAGTTCTGAGGAGAGGTTAAAATTTTGGTAGAGTTCTCGACGATTTTGGCCCAGCCATGTCATCTTGACGCAGTCATCCAGAAGCGTAACGTCTCAACCGTCGCCTCCAATGATTGTCAAATAGAAGTATACCGTCATAAACGGCACTATGGAAAACAGCTGCAGTCTTCTGTCAGTATCATTGGCTTAACAAAATTTCACGTTGCCTGTCGCATTTGCCAAAAGAAACTTTGTTTCATTTGCTTCATTCTATTATGTTAAAGAATTTCAAAGCAAAATTATTGATGTTCTGCCGTTATTATGTTAATTCGTCTGAGAAAGTGTTAGGAGTTTCATTAATTAATTTTTATTCTGTTTAAAATAAATGCCTGATTTTTAAATAATTTTTGTCATTATTTATTTTTGCTTCAAATTATAATTCCCCCAATAATCACTTTGATTACAATTGGCTTCCAAAAACATGATGTATAGTAAGTGACTAATAAATTAAACGCTAATATTACATATGATTTATGAGGAAGTTTATAATCGCATTGTTATAAAATTCATTGTGTTGGTTAATAATTTTATAATACCATTATATGATTTCGATAATGTAAGGATAACAACTACAACGGTAAATCATGTAGTAGGTAACAAGGCATAATCCAGTGAACAAGGTATCGATTAGAAATTCAGCCTGCTTGCCCATATAACTGATAAAGGAACGTAAACTTACAAAATAATACCTAATCTCTGGAACCATTTCAAATACAACAGATAAGTGTAAAATACTTTAAGCATTAATTTTTAAATTCAATATATTGTCTTTTATTAAGAAAATGAATTAATTTCTACGTATAAATCAACATATTTGAAGATAGAGATGTGACTCCCTTTTATGTTTACGCAATGTAACTAAACTTAGGTTGAAACATACACATTGCTTAAACAACACGACTTAAAGTAAACACTAAGAACCCACTGGATAAATATTTTTATCCTACGCATATTTGTTTTGCAATTAGTTTTGTTGTTTGAAACAGTCTAAAGTCATATTCCACTTCATGATAATGAATACAGCACTGGAGTTGTTTGTCAGTTCCAACGGAAACATTAATATTGTCTATTATACTGTAAAACCTTATAAGTTACAACAAACATTGTATAGTCGTTATACGGATTTCTATTCTGCTACATCAACAAGAACAGTATTTCATTACCATTTCTAGTAATTGTACCTTTCCCGTTTTATAATTAACGTTAAACAAGAAAAAATGATACTTTGTCGCGCGCCAATATCCAGGGATGAATCTGTATTTGAAACTCCAGTAGAGAAAATGTCAAAGCCAATTACAATAATTTCGGAAAAATTACTCTGTCAAATTGTCCATCGCGTCAGATATCCCAATAATCCGTTTTTAAGAGCTGTTACAACTTCTAACTCTTAATCTGTGAAATGATTAACCATGCATCTCTCGTCAACAATTTTACTCGACATTTTTTACATCAAAGTAGAAACCGCTCCTGGGGAGCCCATGAAAATTATTAAATATATTTCTAAAATATTTCTGCCATGTAAGAAGATACCGCTCCAATTAAAATTCCGTCGGTTGATTTCTGATGTTCGCAACTTCATTAAAATATATAATGGTGACTCTGTCCTTATCCTTCTAACAATGTCCCTTATAATTAAAGGAGATGTCGTCCTGTGCCAGGAGTCGTTGAAGGTAATTTATCATTTCGATGTAGCAATAATTTAACTACAAACAAACAGAGTTTTATAAGTTACGAACTCAAAACATTTACTTTCTCATTTAAAAACAGATAGCAGAAACGCTATCTTACTGATTTTCCTACGCTTTCCAAAGACTACGGATTCCTAACATTTATCTCAATGCCTCGTCTTGAGAAATTCCTCTTCATGGCTGTTCCTATAAAGATGTTTCGTTTTGGAGTCATCGAACGGTAATAAAGTTCAAACGTTCAGTCTCCGAAATTTGTCTCGAAATTTGTGACTGGCTAATCTTCTGTGGTACTTGAATAGCACGTGCCATTTCCTGAAGATGCGACTTGTTGGAGTCAGGTTTGTAAGTGGGTATTTCCTATCTAGCGCAAGCCTTTTCATTTAGTTATAACTAGAACAACTTACATCCTCCAAATATGCTTTGCGTATTCCATCCTTGGCCTCCCTCTTCTGTTCTTGCCCCACACACTTCCCTCTAATGCTAATTTTACAAGACCCTCGTGTCTTAAAACGTGGTCTATTAATCTGTCCCTTCTCATAGTCAACGGCCTCCATATTGTTTTCTTTTCCCCTATTCTGTTTATAAGTTCCTCGTTTGTGATTCCATCCACCCATCTGATTTTCAGCAATCGCCTATAGCACCCACATTTCAAAGGCTTCTATTATTTTCCTTTCCCCAACTCCTATCATCTACGTTTCGCACCCATATAACGCCACGCTCCATTTTTAGCAACGATTTCCTAACATTCACACTTGTAAGAAAACTCCTCTTTTTCGCGAAAGCCTTCATTCCCTGTGCTATTCTTCTCTTTATGTTTACAGTACTTATACCATCCTTAGTTATTACGCTTCCCAAGCAGCAGAATTCCTTAACCTCAGTCAAAATATGCCTTTCTAATCTAAGACTCTTTGTTATTCCACTGTTTCCCAAACTACACTCCATTATCTTGGTTTTCCCTCTATTAATCCTCATATTGAACTCTTTCTCCAGCACTCCGTTCATGCCATTTATTATGGTTTCCAAGTCTTCTTCTGACTCCTCTAATATTACAATATCGTCGGCAAAGCGTAAGGTTTTTATTTCTTCTCCTTGCAGTATGATTCCTTTTCCATATTCCGTTTTAACCTTCTTCATCGCTTGTTCTATATATAAGTTAAACAGCATGGGCGGCAGATTGCATCCTTATCTTACTCCTTTCTTGATTACTGCTTCCTTTCCTTCATCTTCTAATATAATTATTGCTACCTGTCAAACTTTCATTGTTAAAAAGTACGCGTTTCACAATAAAGTATAATTGTTAAAAAATATTTTTATGGCAGCATGTCATGATGGTCAACCCTTTTTTACCATGATTTCTTCTGATCCCTTAGTTCTCAAATCAATCGATTAAGTAATAAGCCATCATGGCATCGACATTGGTGGTTTAATTGCGCGTAATTTGAGCACCAGTGCACTGCTTCTGACGAACTGCGAGGAAGTCTGACAAGTCTGATTTCAGGTTTCGATACTTCGTTCTTTCTAGCTTACGAGTCCGTATATCAGGTAGCGTTAAAACGAAACACTTAGACGATTGAGAGGTTCTTGCATCGAACATTCGTCTTCTTTGTTGGAGTATTAAGCTTTCCCAAACACAGGACAGCTTTGTCCTCCTCCTGGTGGGTAAGTCCAGCCGCGTGACATTTCGCGCGCGTACATGTTGCTGTTCTTGGTGGACGCTAATGTAGCGGAAAATTAGCAGCGCTCGTCTCTTTGCAGCAGGGCAGGTATTCAGGCGAGGCGCTGTCACGCTGTCAGCACGCGAGGATGTGTCGCCCACCGACCCTGGATTAATGACATAGCAACAATGACTCCGCAGCACTACACGCTGTTAAATGTGCTGGAAACTGCCCCCTACCAATCAAGAGGATTAACTAGCCGCACAGTCGCTCTGCGTTTATCCCGCAATACTAACCGGTACAGTTAGTCACCTCGAGTCCTCAAATTACTTGCAAAAAAGGAGAAAAGGCTGTCTTCATTCCCCCAACGACCTTTAAAATCACAGCTCACCGAGGTCTCGCCTAGTTAAATCTCGAGTCATTAATTTGGCAGTTTTAAGAACTAGAGCGGTAGAATCTGCAACAGAGTCATTACATTTTATTATAGTAATATCAGTAAGTTATTATATGCTTAAAAATTTACGCTTAAAACAGACTAACTAACTTATCAACTGAAAATATTTCATTAAATTAAATTGTTTACGTTTTTTCCGGCAAACACAAGTTTATACTAACTGAGGATAGAAAGAATATGATAACGATTTTCGCCTGTATAATACAATTTTAATTTATAATAAGGCCAAAATGGCAAAAAATTTACTTTATTAATTTAATTTAATGTTTCTTCATGAAAATTGACCCTCATCAGATTATCACTAAAAATATTAAATGTTAAAGATAGGCATTAACGTCTACTAAATTAATTATAAAATTTTTAACCTCATAAGCACACAATTTTTAATTACTAATAATTATAAAATATAGAATTCAAAAGGTTGCGATGGGGATTAGCGTTTTAATCTATCGGCGATTTCAGTCCGTTTGGTACTATATTGAAATGTCTGGTATATTAAATTTTCTTCTAAGTTGTTTCTCATTAAAAATTGTCGACATATAAATTATTGTTATATTAAAATTTACATATAATTTGTATAAAGTCACTAGAGGATAGTCGAAGATAATAGAAAGATGAAGTAACAAAACTAAATAGTATTGATTTCGGAGTATTATATGTCAGAGATCAAAGTAATAAATAAACAGAATAAAATCTGGAAGACTAAAATAATATATATTCTGTTTCAACATGTCAGTGTGACGATATTAAGAGAATTAGTGTTATGTTTTAAGTAAACTAAACCGTAATACTGTAAAGATAACAGAAATTACAATATATTATCTAATATCTTTGTTATACTGATTATGGTCCATACATGGACAGAGACTTGTCGTTACATTACTTAAATAAATTATATTTTTAATTCAAATGAAGTAAAAATGCCTCATTTGAAGCTCAAAAAAGGAGCATACAGCTAATGTAGGAGAAAGAAAAAATGGAAAAATGTCGACCGGAATCGGAACTCGAACCCAGGTCCTTCCACTTTCCGGCGATAACTCTACCACTGAGCTAGTCCGAGTCAACAGCCTTCCTTTTCTGTAAATCTAAGCCAGGCTCACCTACAATTTTCTAATCTCATTCTTCCCCGGAAAGCGAGAGGTCCCGGGTCCCGGGTCCTGGTCCTGGGCTCGAGACCTGGGTCCGGTCGACATTTTTCCATTTTTGTCATTTTTCAAAATATTTGTACTGTAATTTTTGGTTTTCCTAGTAACCCTGTAAGCTTTCTATGTAAAAACGAAGACGATGTAAGTAAAATTTTGTAGTAGAAATTCGTATACGTTACTGTAATTGACTTAGCATTTCGTGTGCAACTTTTCACATTGATTTACTTTTCATAATTTTATTCCTGATCTAAAATAGATCAAAGTATAACATACAATTTAATATAAACATTTTTCTTCGATTGTAACTGACATCGGATGTAGTCCATGACAAAATTGTCCATAAGTAATTGGGCCCCTTTCGCGTAAAAATTAAACGTTAGCTACAGTATTAAAAAAAGTCTAACAATTCTCACTTTAGGACGTTCATTTTGTATAATTAAGAAATTACTGTAATTATTAAAATCTGCACAATATATAATTAGTATGTTTGCAGCAATATGAATTAAAGAATGCTGAGATCCAAGATTATAATAAAAAATAGTTTTAAGCAAAAACTAGTAATTTTTTGGTATGCGTATATTTTATTATGTTTTCTCAGTATTAAAATTGTATAGTTTACTTTTAATATTAATTTTCAGAAACATTCAAGATAGTTATATAAAATGGCCTATTAAAAACTTAACGTCACTTTATGGAAACATACATTCCCTTTATCAATCGTTTCATCAAGCTCTCCGCGTTCTGAAACGAGAGCTTCACTGTGCGAAATTGTTCCCTTCCTCACAGAACCATTATTTAGTTTCGAAAGTCGTCTGCAAAAAATTTCAAACTAAATTGCGATAGACCTATAACAGCAGAGGCGCTTTAAAACCTATTACAGGTACGACCCCGAATATCGACATTTGGATTTTATACACTGAACAGAATTAAGCACTGGAGCAATTAAGGATATTCGTCGTATATGTTATACACGGTAAAAAAAGGTAAATCGTTTTGTAGCGTTTACATTACAAGTTATAATCAGAAAGTAAAATTTGCATAATATTGTCTTTCTCAGAAAACATAAGTTGAAAGTCGAGTAGTTAGACAGAGGTTAAACAATTTTATTTTTTATTAAGATACAAATTAAACATCATTATAACACTCATATTCTTTTAAACTGATTCGTGTCAACCTTTAGACGCTAAAAATATTTCAGAGGTGTAATTAACATCAATAGACGTTAATACTATTCATCCTCAATAGTTTGTTTGCGAGCTTCACAGATGAAACGACATGCTTTATAATCTTCTGCTATGTTTGAAGCTGGGATAGAGCTTTGTACAGAAGCCATCTCTCGAAATTAATTGAGGCTTTGAGAGCAGATAATATACGTCTTGAGTTATATTAGTACAAATTCCTTGATTTTACGTGTTCATGCAAATCCTAATTAAATTAAATTTAAAAATTATTGTCCGTCTTCAACCAACTGCAATAACCGAGAGGACTGTTTCGCCAAAAATTTCGATATAAAATATATAAATCTATATAAATAAGACAAAAGTTCCATATGTATATGATTTTCATAGTATTAATCTTGTACGTCAGTTTTCAGCAGTATTTAAATATTTGTCATATTTAAAGTTGAAGTAATTTTTAATTTGGGATAGGATACTTCAGTACTTAAACCTAATCTTTAACGAAATAGTAGGCGAAAAGAAACTCTCATAGATAGAAAAAAGAAATAACAAAATTCAAAAATAACAATGACTGGTAGTATGCGTAATAAAATAAGAAAGACCAATTCCTGTATACAGAGTATACAAAAATACTTATATCAGTTGCTAACCGCAACGTTAAGAACAATATATCCCCTACGTGGAACACCGCGGTCCGTAAATTAAATCAAAATTAACTTTTACAAATTTACATTTATTCAACAAAATTAAAAGAAAGATATGTACGAAAGAACTAGACTAAGTTTAAAACATGTATTGCCGGTTCCAATGTTACCGTGTTTTACGATGTAAACTGTTGAAACACTCCCATGAAGGAACCTTCCGACGGCTTCCCAGTAAGGATTGCTGCCAAAAAACTCGATGCAAGTCCCGGTTCTTTCAGACACGTGGTATTCTGCTTCGTTCTCTGTTATTCCACCGAGAAAAAAATTATGTCTAAAATCATTTAAAACAATTTATTCATAATAAATATGCCAATTGCTAAAAATCAAGGGAAGGTAACGATTCTCTATTACCTATAAATAACACAAGACCACGTCGCTTGTGGCCTTTTCCAGTAAAAAATTTTCTAGGACGATGGGAAAGACAGAAAATTATTGTTGAAATACATCACGTTATGAAGGTCGCCTGTCAACCTTTGAAGAAGGCAGTGTTAAAAGGACAGTTATGACTCAGATTTCAGAAAGAAAATGCAGTTTGGTTTCAGTGGCCGGAGAGCAAAGAAACAGTTTCGTTCAGCAATCAGGGAAAAAGAACATTGTTTGTTTAGTGAGCATTAACATAACTTGGGAATGTGTCACAGCTTTGACGCCGGCAAGGAAAATTGAGTAATTAGGATGAGTTCGCAGACGACAGCAGCTGAGCAACAAGGAATTTCATGGAAACAGCATCAATAAAGCTACCGTGATAATCAAACTTCCATCAAGTGACAGCCAATAATGTCTTTCTCTCTTTGCCTATCTCCTTTCCTCTCCCTTTTTTATTACAGTTCGCCTAATTGATTGAAACTGGCCTCAGCATCCCCAGCCAAATATTAAATATTTCGTGGTAGGTTGGCGAAAATACTTCTTGGGTCTGTAGAGGCGAAGGTGATTTCCGGGAACCAGACTACCTTTAGACGGAAGCTTCTTCCTAGAATTTTTTACCTGAACCTGGACATACTTGTATCAGACGCACATTTAACACAGATATTTACGCATGATAACTGTTTAAAATAATAATTCAATACCGGGGGGATGGAGTAGCAACGCAAGTTTGCCGGCAAAAATTAGCATTGGTTTAGTTACATTGAAGTGACAAATTAAGTTAAACTAAATCAAATAAATTTAGATTTGCGATGTATAAAAGTCATAAAAATTTAATTCAATAAACTGAAATATGCGCTATACCTCATTAACGATTAACCAGTGGCCAAGAATAACACGATTAACTAAGACGCTACAATCAGAGTTAGTAGGTCAGGCAAAATCAAACCTCAAATTTGTGAAAACCCTAAGGGAGTGGCTTAGACGCTAGTAGTTTTAAAATTGGTTATTTGAAAACCTCCTTACCCCATTTAAAGATAAGCTGATCTGACGACAGGGGCTTGTAATTCCCGTTGGCTGCTCTACACTTCAGGTGTGTACTCTCATTTTCAATTGCGTTTCCTCACGGGTGCAATGTACTACGGGAACTGCCTCGGCTAATAATTTATGTTCCATCTGAGATTGGTTAGTTGGAGATGTACACGTGCGGTTTGCCGGGATGCGGTTCCGGTGAATGCATAATTATCTCGGCAACGTCTAGAAGCCTACAAATTGAAACACTGCTTTGATTCCCTAAGGAATAATAGGGGCTTGTTGCGTGCGTGACTGCGTACGTTCGTATTTGCGAAGCAGCAATTAAGGCGTTATTGCCACGCCAGGAGTTGAGGGACGTATTCAATAATAAAGATAAAATCTTCTGTGGAGTTTATCACAATTGGTAGGGGAAGTCAGGGCAGTACAGGGCGTTTATTGTTTAACAATTTTTTAAAAATTATGGAAAACTTAACATCTTTTCATAAAAGTATAAAATATTAGTGTATTCTATTAATAATATATCTTAAAACAATGAATTAAGGTTAATAATATAGGTTTTTAACCTTCTCCCCCCCCCCGGTGGGGTAGAACGAAATAGGATATTTTTTAATTATAACTTATACAGTAAAATTTAATTTAAGAAAAATAGGAACACTTTTATGTTTTCTTTCTTATATTTATATTAAGTATGGGTCAATCCAAGTAAAGTGGTCCAGCTCCGGTTGCCGCACCCTCTCAGAAAAAATTAATATTTTGTTTTGTGCATTGCCTCGTATTTTGACAGTTCAGGAATGATTTTGTTTCATTTATATTGTGTATGGTTCAAAAACGGCCGCCGGTTTTGCTGTAGTGCGCACGCCGTTTTTCGCGTTTGCAAGTATTTACGAATTTCTAAATTATCCACGACTGTGTTGACGCGACTTTTTCAAATAAACTCCATAGTTTTTAGTACACTAAGGCCCACAAAATAAATCCATATTTACTAACCTAATGTTATTTTCTCGTGTACCATGAAGTTGTCCAAGTCAACGTCCCGAGGACGAATTCAACATCCATTCATTCCTGTAAACCTAAGGTAGACTCACCTACAATTTACTAATCATATAACATAATTTTTTAGGAATTCGGTGAAGAATGGGCATTTAAAGGTACATGGATTTATAGTCGAAGTAAGAAGAAATGCTGCAACTGAATCTCAAGTTTTACATCTTCTTAACACAAAAAGAGGATCATTGCACGTTCTTTAACTTATGTGATAACTTCAAGTGGACAAGCCATCGTTAAAAACAATTTTGAGGACATAAACGAAACAATTTTCATCCATTAGGTGTTTCCAGCTTTCCTATGTAAGCCGTGAAAATACTAAACATATCACACAAAACGTTTCTTCTTCTACAGCAAAATATAAGGAAGTTTAAACACAAATAAATCATACAGTAATTTTAGTAGAAAGATAGGAATGGAAAAATGCCGACCAAACCAGGGACTCGAACCCAGGACCACTCAATTTCTAGCCGGGGGCTTTACCAACTGAGATAATCCGAGTCGACGTCAAAGGACCGGTTTCGAAATCTCTCCATTCCCATAAACCTAAGCTAGGTCTCGCCTAACAATTCACTAATCACAATCTTTTAGAAAATACGTGAAGAATGGATATTGCGCAAATTGAACACAGGTGCATTGAATTCTAAGGAAGTGAAAGTATTTCAAATGAAGCTCAAAAAATCATGCAGTAATTCTAGTAGAGAGATAGGAATGAAAAAATGTCGACCGGAACAGGGAGACCTAGCTTAGGTTCATGGGAATGGAGAGATGTTGAATCGGTCCTTGGACGTCGACTCATATTAGCCCAGTTGGTAGAGCCCCCGGTTATAAATCGGGATGTCCTGGGTTCAGGTCCCTGGTCCCTGGTCCCTGGTCCCTGGTCCGGTCGACATTTTTCCATTCCTACCTTTCTACTAAAATTACTAAATGCTTTACTGAGATTCATTTGAAGTGTTTCCTCTTCCTTATATTTAAGTAAACAATTAGCTCTAGAAGAAGAAACGGTTTGTGGAATATGTTTGGTATGGAGAGAAGTTGAAGTCGGTCCGTCGACGTCGACTCGTGTTAGCTCAGTTGGTAGAGCCCCAGGCTAGAAATCGGGATGTCCTGGGTTCGGGTCCCTGGTCCGGTTGACATTTTTCCATTCCTATCTTTCTACTAAAATGTACTTAAATCTTTTCCCTCGTGTTATAATAATAATAATAATACATGGCAAAATGTATTTGGGAGACTTATTTAGACAGTGTGGTGATAATTTAAGCTTTATTTACAGATATTTATTACCTGTATGGAAAACAGTATTGTGTATGGTCCCCCAGGGATTTAAACCAAACATGCTTAATTTATTGTATGTGACTAGAGAGACTGGACCACTGGAGAACGGATGTTGTCAAAATACTTTTTCTCCTCGCGCCATTGCGACTGGCAAACACATTATTCCTGTATATTATTTAATACTATATTCGCCTAATGCTTCTGTTGGAAATATATGGATCACTGTGTTATTTACCCGGTGGACCTTTCAACTTGAAGAAGAAGCAACGGCAGTCATGAAACATGAGATCCACGGATTAATCGCTTAAAGAAAACGTGAATTTCTGAATATAGTTGTCCCCTTGATGTATGAAGGACAACAAGATGTTTTTGGCATTGGGTCCTGTGTACGATACTGATCGCAGATCGATGGTATCCTATCCGCAGTGGCGCCGCGAACAGCTGACTTGCGCACGGCGCGCGCGCCCCTTCAGTTGTTCGGCATGTGTCGTGCGGGTCACTTCAGCGCCCCTTCAGCTCCCGTCAGTCGGTAGTGCCGCAATTCCTCCTACAAAACGAACGATTTATTTCTGTGTGTCGCTACAGAAAACAAAATATGGATTCTCTCACATTTTCCTTACTTCTTTGCGCTCTATTCGGTAAGTTTCTTTGAAGCTTTTTCGGGCTGTTAGAGAACTTTCGAAACTTTTGTAAACTTCTCCCCTTTTTTTTCCTGACGCCGGACCTCACCGTGAAAAAAAAGTCTCGCAACAACTCTTTCCAGGTTTTGTCATTTATAATAACGCCTTAACCTTATAAAGGTCCCGAAAATTTGGATAATTAATTTCAAACATTTTACGTCATTTGTTATAACGAGTGATAAAAATAATTATAATATTAAGAAAACACTATGAAGTAACACCATGTAAGAAATATCTTTCAAAATTACATGTAACCCTTCAGCGTAACAATTTGTAAAGAGAGCAAAATTTCAGGATTAATATTTAGACAAAGAGAATATAACAACAACAAAAATTTTGATGGAAAACTCTACCAAAGTTATCATACCTTAAACGACACCGATACCAGACAGAAAAATAATCCGCGGAAAATCGTTTCCGATTTATCTCAGTGACACCCATCAAAACGTTTTCCGACATCGAGCTATAGTTATCCATGCTACAGTGACTATTTAAAAACATTTTTGAAGTAGGATATGCCTAGAGCAACTCCTTTTTAAGACGCAATAATCGAAGTATAAATTTAATATTCATAGATCACGGTGAAACTCATTAATGCATAGATGTTCCAGAGAATTAATTTTAAATTTTAGTACTTTCTGATAAATTTAAAATCGTAATCCAATCTGATTTATAATCTCTTTATAAACAGAAAATCAGAAAATTTGGTAATTGATATTATGCGGCAAATATAAATTCAGAACAAATAATTTTTTGTGCTTTTATTTTCTGACTAATTTAAAAACCATAAATAAATATAAATACGGGAAATTAATTCAGCAAATCGTTTTAATTAGTATTCAGTAAGAATTACAACGTTTCTTCCAACTTTGTGGACTTCTTCAGGTAACTATACAATTTTTAAATGGATAAACTAATGCATCATTGCCCATAACCACCATACATTATTGCCCAATTCATCGCAAGAGATTACTAATAACGTAATTAGGTTATCCATTTATAACATTTATAATTACCTGAAGAAGTACACAAAGTTGAATGAAACGTTGTATTTATTACTAATTAGATTGATTTTATGATTTATTTTGTCGTATTTTTATTTACTTATTATTAAAATTATGTTTAAAAATGTAATCTCTTGTGATTTTGGTCACTTTAAAAAACGGCAAAAATATTGAAATTGATCTTATACGACATTTTTAATATATATGCGTATTGAAAAAATAATCACGCATAAATCGTCTTCTTTGTCTTTTCTTTTTTAGATCGCTAAACTTAACGTCACGTAAAAAGATTTTAAATGGAGTAAAAAACCGCTTCCTTAAATTTTCTGGAGTAAATCAGACATTATTTTTAGGTTAATATTTAGTGTTTTTAAATACTAACGAACGAAGAAAAATATTATTTAATGGTTTAACACTAATAGAGTTTTTCTTCTCAGCAGTCTTCAATATTTTCCAGTTGCTTGCTTTTTTTTCCATACATTGCGCGTTATCGGGCACCGCCTAATTTTTAAATTTTTCGAAGTCTTGTAATCAAAAAACGTTTTACGTGAAAACTCTACGATATGCAATACGATTCCCAGACACATTCACCTAAAAACATTTAATTGATTTTTTCGTTTATAGCAAGAAAATCTGACAAAATTATTTAAAAATACATTTAAACATCCCTTTTAAGATTTATTTCGACATTATCGTTCAACGGAATTATTTAACTTCTATTTTTATCCGAACTAATAGAACTTCAGTAAACTCTAATTTAATTGTCCTCTGTATTCCGTATCATTTCACTCCGATAAAAGAAATTATGTAATAAAAATAATAGGGAATTATATAGTTCAAAAATCATCGTCTTTAGACTGATTTTCTGAATTTGAAACAACTTTTTGTGCCTTACGGCATACGTTAAGATTGGTTTGGCATTAATACGTAACTTTTTATAATGCATAAATGGAGACGCAATAAATACCTAAATTTCTTTTCACGATAAAAATTAAATCATTATCACTGTTTATTATAAACAAAAGTTTCATTAAATAGTGAGAGGAACAAATGTATCAATGTCTCCAGTTTATTCATTATTTGTGCTGCTACCGCTGCAAAAAAAATGGAATCATTTATTATTTAGAAGTAATTTGTTTGTTTGGATTTTCAATCTGAATTTCAGATTTATTAGACTTTTTACCTCAAAGATTCTTGAGGAAAGAATTTAGTTTCAAGTAAAAGTCAGGAAATTACGTCAATGCATACGTCAGCATCGTATTTATGATGCCGCATTTTAATATTTCGTAAAATATTGTCTCGCGTATACATTAATAATTATAATTGTACGTATAATTCCTCAATTTTTCTTTCTTACTTTTTTTTGTTTTAGCTTGTTTAAACCAAGTCAGTGGGAACAAACAAATCTCAGTTTTGTATTCTTTCATTGTACCTTTCTTCAACATCTAAAATTACGCCATATCATTCAGCAATTACTATATTTCTTAATTTTCTGTATATTAGCATTCGTTACCATCAAACTGTATTCCGTACAGTTGTCCTAAAAATCACGATAATTATGAATGTGAATATTAAAGTCGTATGTGAGTCGACCATGATTAAGTAATGTGTTCTAGTGGATCTAGAGCGCTGACTCACAGATGCCAAGGAGATTAGAATACTGTAATTGTGACCAGAGTAGGTAATCGTTTGTTTCAGTGAACAAGGACTAATCCGTACGCATAACGTTTGAACTTTGTCCAATTTTCGCCAGTTGTTGTAATGGAGTCGGTTTACGTACCGAGAAAGCTAGAGCCACAGGCGGTAATTAGAGGGACTATAACTTTGCCCAACAAGGAAGGGACAGCCACAACAATCCCCTATGGAACACTTAAAACTTTTGCTATCGTTGGACAAGCCACTCGTACGGAACCACAACTGCTGACTCTGCTCAGAATCTTGTTTATTCTGGCAAATTGCTTTATTCATTATTTGTGCTGCTACCGTTGCAAAAAAAAATATCTTTAATCATTTGTGTGACATGGGAACAAACACTTTGCTTCGTCACACTATAAAGTGCTTATATAAATTACATTTCAGTCAGATAAATCTTAATGAGGCTACCAGTGATTCAACTTATACAAATATTTGTTGTTCAAACTGCAAAGTTCCAAAATATTACTAATTTTTCCGTCTGCCAGTAATTATAATAATATATGGCATTACAGCTTGTCTCAGAAGTAACAAAAGATTAATTTCTAAACAAGCAAAAACATAGCCCGTAAGTGTAAGTGGAACAAATTAATCTGTAAAATGTAAGTGTGATTATATATTACTTGTTTATGATTTTCTAAAATTATGAAGCTTCCATTACTCTGGAGACAATTCATATCCCAGCGCAGTCCGTCATATTTCAGTTTTACATTAATTATTCTCAGTTGAAATAATTTAATTAAGCTATCGATAATAATGGCGTATAAAAGGAGAGGTAATAATTACTCGGTAATTCGTGTTTCCGTAACAGCCATTTTCTATCCCGTGTTTCCATTGTCCTAATGATAATGTAGCTTCCTTACATAAATTGAGGAAATGTCTTCAAATATTTCTTCAGTTTTCTTAACACATTTAGTTAATTTAAGCCACTTGACGTGAAGTCGTCGGGTTCCCAGCTACTGCCGACTGAAGTCTGAATTAACGACGCGTAACCAATCACTTAAGCTGTCAATCGTGAAGTCCTGAATTTTGACGACGGTCTTAAGCTACTTCTTGGGTAAAATTTATGTAAAGCGTAAATCCGCCAAAATAAAACAGTAGTTGTCTCAAAGTGCTAAACGGAAAAATCGTCAAGGGAAATACAATTATTACTGTGCGTTCCGATTTTAATACATTTCGGGATATTTTTGAGATCCGATACCAATTCATAAAATTCTCTGTCTTGAAAATAACAATATAGGAACGTAAATAAGAAATGATCCGTTGGAAAAAAATTCGTTGAATACTCATTTAATGATGGCATGCATTTTTTTAAATATTTCTAAACGGTTAACATTTGTACATTTGAAAGTCAAATTTCCGAAACATCCCCCAGCAATAAAATGGGAGAAGCGGTAAGAGATAATGAGAACGTATTTCAGAGCGAATTTGTTTTATTCACAACAGTCAATCCGAGCTTCCCCGTGCTTATGAGTGATATTAATGGAAATCTGAAAGCGAAGACCGCCTCTGGCCTGTCGCTATCATTCATTGCTGATTACGCACAACTTTGAAAGGGCGTACGAGTACACTGTTTGCAGTTTCAATGCCAGTCATTATTCATCCGCGACGTTCCGGATCATATTATCGCCTCTTCACTGACAGTCAAACTATGTAAACACATGCGCTCCTAATTCTTTAGTTTCGGTGCAACCAAGTCCGTGTCGTTACACTTTATCATTGATCAGCCGGTCTCAACATGTGTGGATTATGAAATAAACTGTGGAAACGTAAAACTGTGGCGTAGACAGTGGAACATATCACATTTCATTTCAGTATTTTTTTCACATGTAGGCTCAATTGCTAAAAATAATTTCAACTGTATTCTCTATAAAACATCATGTTGTTGCAATATTCAACCGTGGACGTACTGTTGTTAATGTTTATTTTTCATTATCATTTATCATAAAAAAACGCGAGTGAAAGTTTCAGACATTTTTAATAACAAATGTTGTTTGCGCTGAAAATACGTAAACCGCGTATAATGGCATCTGTTTCTGCCTTTTACTGAAATTCTAGAAGCCCCAGGTGTTTGGCTTTGCTGTGTCGTTCAATAAGAGTTTTAATCCTATTGGAACCTATTACCTGTTTTCATTTACTTGAGTGGATTGCACCCTACTTACTTAATAAATTCCTATTTTCATTCTTCCGGTCGGTTTCTCTCTTCTGTCGGACAGTAATCCAATTAAAGTGAATTGCATCCTTTGAAACTTTCGTCTCTAATTATAATATCTTCAACCCATAACCCATAACATAATTTTACTTTTTACATTAATAGATACCAATTGAAATAATTAATTGATACCGATTGAAATAAAAAACATGTTAGACGGTCACACGTTTTATTAAGATTTTTTTGTAGATTTCGGCAGCTATTGTACCATAATCATCCTTTTATGGGTGCCCGGCGATGCCCTGGATATTATTATTGCTTAATCATAACAAAGTTTTACTAAAGTTGCAACAATTTTTGATCTGACGAACGTCGTCGTCGCCGCCGCAGCACATATTCTTGCAGGCTAATATAAATAAACTTCTGTATGCCATTAGGGTAGGACGGATGCAAATAGTGTCGTGGGAAACACCGTAAAAGTAATTGGCCCAGAAAAGTATTTATTCTACGGAAATATCGGTCTATTTCGCATACTTCTGCCTCCTCCACCCCCGCCCCTAGGCAAGGTAGATGTGTCTTACTCCAACAGTACTGATTTCCGAATCGCGAAAAACATGGGTGAATTTGGTTGAAATTGCTTCATGCATTTAGGTTTGTATGCGGAACATAGTTAAAAACACGCTTTTTTACACATAAACAATAAATTTCATTTATAAAAAATATGCTAGTTGATCCAAATAACCTGTAAATTTTATTGACGTTTTATTTAAGTAAGTATATATTGTATGTACTTGAAGAATATACGAAAATGTTTCTCTCTAGAGTGCGGCGCACGCGCTGCGGCATGTAAATAGAACGCGTTGGGCTGCTCACAGTTTTATTTTATATGTTTATGATTCGACTTATAACAAGACAGCTTAATCCGTACTACGTACTTTTTTCAGAAATAAATAATTATCTTGTGTTCCGTAACATGTCGACAGAATATTTAACAGACAAGAAATCCAATGCATTAAAAGATGCTAATTTAGGACTATTTGCCGAAAAATACTATTAATTAGCTCAAAAATATGATTCAAGCATTTATACGATTAATGTTCCTGACGCATAAAAATCGTAGATATTTCTTATTTAATAATATGTAGTTTACATTTATGGGCGAAATTTCGTTTTAATTACAATAAGTTTCAAAATTATCTTATTTCACATAGCTTTTATCAGTATATATGTCATATAAGTTATCCATGGCTACCATTAATTAATTCTGATTATATATTTATATATCCAAATACCTACTCTTTGTTTACATTTGTATTGACACTAATTTAGACTACGAACAGCTAAGCTTACAGGATATATTAGATATTATTTCCTGTATTAGTGTCTAATAACACTGGTCTCGATATTTCATCGGTATATTTATATATACCATGAAGACAAGATATGAACTGCTTAGAAGTTTTTTGTCATTATAAAAATTACAGAGTTTTAATTCAATAGTATATTTATTTGAGAGTTTGTGCCGTGAAGTTCATCAAAATCCGACAGAAGGATATTATCTTTAATTTATACACAAGCAAACTGTGTGTTTACAGCAATATTTTTTATGTAATAGCTTCCAAATCTAATAAATATTAAATAATCTCAATGAATGAATTATAAAGAATTTTTCGGATTTTTTCAACTTAACCTCGTTCCAAAACTATATAAAAATAAACGTCCTATTATTCGCCGCATGAACTGCAGTAAGACATTAATTTATCTCTTCCTTGAAGTATTTGTTTCCTACGCCAGTGCCGCCGTTTCTAAAATAGTGCTCCTTTGTGCAACAAATTATCTTTTTAATCGCTACCTTCGCCTCTTAAAATATATTTGTTTCGTCAACTAAAACTTGTTTAATCAGCATTCGTAATTACTACTGTTGGCATTTCCAAGTTACAGTAAATAATTATGGACACAATGAAACGGTAAACTCAGGTTCCTTAAAGCACCTACTGAGTAAGACCATAAATTCAAGGGGTGTTTCTCATGGTGAAAAGCTGTTATAAATTTCTTTACAATTCCAAGAATTTGCATTTCATATAAGGAGAGGAACTCCAATGCAAACGGATATACGTCCCCCACTGCTACGACAAAAAATTTTTGTGTTCAAAAATCCGTCGGCTCCAAAAGACCCTCGCATCGTATCTCGCGAGTTGACTTACTCATATTTTTTATTTGTAACCCCTCATTATTTAAAATCACAAATACGGTATTATATAAATAGTTACTTCTCACAAAATTTCTTTTGGCTGCCTCTGTGCTGTAAGGACTAGCGTAATAGCCTCGCATCACTCAGGTTTCCGGCTTCGATTCGTGGTAAAGGTCTAGGTATTTATGTTTTAAAGTACCCCGGCTGAGTATAACCAACAGAAAAAAATAAATCAGATACCTAAGTAGCAAGTTACTTCGTTTCGGTGCGAGTATGGAAACCAAATTAAGAAAAGCTTGCACGTTCTGGAATATTTTTATAATATTTCATGAAAATAATTCTCTCAACATAAGAAATAAATTGTAAAAGCACAGAATTTAAACTTCGTGGAAGCAATCAGACGGTAACGCTCTGTGGTTTTAATTATTGTACTCTTCACCCCTATTACCAGTAAGATAGCGTTAAAATTCGTTCGCAGCGCCTTCTGGATCTGCATCCCACCAATCGAGACTGTCTGGCGTGAAACATGGCAATGTCCGCAACTGTTCTACAATTCGACAAAATTTTGGGGTTTACATACATTCAGTCCGCAAGCCTGTGTTTGATTACAGCAACTGCCGATATTTATCCGAAACAGTGGGAATATCTTCCTCAAAAATTTTAATTAATGCAATCGGTCAAAGGGTTCACTAAACGCAAAAACCAGTGTATGCCACTAGTAAATGGAGCCACATCAATTGAATCATATCAAGTGTTATTACGTAATTAATTTTGTATAAATCCCATATAATTATTAATAATTTAATTGTGTTATGATATGATGTGCTTAACTTGTGAAAGTTTTCGTTGCCATTCAAACATTTTGTGTAGGGGAAGTCGGGGCGGAATATTTTTTTCTCTCATAGCATACAACTAAATTCCTCCAATTTTTAAAGGAATTAACGGTAATATTACTGTCTTAATAGAGGAATTAATGAATGCTAGAGCGTCTAGAATGTATTGAATACTGTAGAATAAATTGCATTTTAATACCAGGCTGACAAGAATTCTGAAGACGAAGAGATTTTGTTAATTTTTTTCTTTGATATTAAAACACTTATAACTATTTTAATTAACTAAAAAATTTAGAACTGTGCAAATGTCATTATTGACAAAATTATAATATTCGAGAATTTTCGACCTCGATTCAAAATAGAAGTGGAGTAATAAATATGTAATAAATGTAACAGGTAACGATGGTTGCTAAACACGTAGGCATATCATCACACTGCTAACATTTCTAGTCCTGTACAGCATTGGTGCTATCGGTTCAATGCATGTAATAGTTAAGTGTCTAAAATTGTAAAAAATTATACAAAAACGTTAATATTAAAATTCTGTGCAGTAAAAAGTTTTTTTGTTTAGTAGTTTCAAAATGGTAAAATTTGTAATCTTATGATTATTTTATTGAAAATTGAACTACATTTTACTGTATCCATTTAATAATATCAGCAGTGTGATTCAATTTCGGCTCTCACATTTCTGTTATTAAAGATTATCCGTTTAGATTAATAAATGTTGCTTCTGCAATTCTAAGTGTCTATCTCTCTTTAGCGAGAATAACGGTATTCAAAGAAAATGATCAAATGACCAAAACTCTTAATCGTGAGATGATGTTCATACATTTGTTTTATTCTGAACTATTGTGACCTAAACTCGAAAGCTCTCGAAAATTATAACTTTGGCAATCAAGACATTTGGGCTGTTTTAAAATTTTTAGTATAGTTATTTAAATGAGATGGGAAGTTCCAGGAAACTGGATAAACACTATTGTAGACAGCAGAATACCCGATAATATATTTACTAATTTTATCAAACCAGTTATTCAAAATTTAAATATCAAAATTACAATTAAACATAAAACAAAAGAAGTATGTAAAAATACTAATTACACAAATAGGTAGCTATATGAGAGACAAAAATAAATAAATGAAATCAGGTGGAACGTTTTGCTTAACAATTTATGTGAAATTATAAAATAGTAAAATGACTTCATAAAAGTATAAAACATGATTCTATTCTATTATTTACTTAAACTAATATCAATATAACTTAAAACAACGAATTAAGAATTCTGATAAATTTTAAAAAACAACTTACAAATTTTCCACAGGAGCAGAACGGGATAGGTTTTGTATATTCAATTAGTGCAAAAAAAATTAAATTTAAAGTAACAAAAATGTTGAAAAGATTTGTGTTTTCCTTCTATACTTATTTACGGTACGGTTGATCACTTTATCAATTTTTCTAATTGCAAATAAATGTTTTACAACTGAACAGTCTTCTTGCGTTCCTTTTCTTTCTTAATGTATTTTTGGGTACAACATCGTGGGACTCATTATTATAAGTTGAGTCTGCCAGTTTCTTTCATTTTCTCTTGAGAAACACGTAACATTTTGCCTTATACAGCAGTATCCCGCTCCACCTCGAACGCTAGTTTCAGTTTAAGGTTTTTCATCAAGCCTTAACATAAGTAGATTTAAATCTCATACGTAACTTATATACAGGTAAATGTATACCATTAAAAACTTAAAAGCGAGACATTTTGTAGCTTACCTTCTGTGGAAATGCTGCAAAAATAATAAATTCACAGATGAGAGACGTCAAAACAAGAGTTCATTCACAAGTCAGTCAGAACTTTATCAAGTTGGCTTCCTTAACCAGTTACAATGTTCCATCCCTATTTTCTAACCTCCTGTATTACCCAGAAAAATAAAAAATATGGTACCCTGCTATCTCGTTCCACCCTTAAATAAGATGAATTATAGAACGGGTTATTACTTGTATTTAAATGAATTTTGCATCAAATCCATTTACCTCTTAATAATTATATTTGTAGTGATCTGATTTATTTAATTTGTTACACATTTTATTTCCATCCTAAATGTTTTGTAATAGTTATTTGGGAATGAGTAGTAGACGTGATATAGCTACGTTTAATATTGCTGTACAGTAAATAAGCTGCGACTATAAATTACTGTAATCAAAACAAATAGACTTATTTCATGAAATAATGCGGAATATATTTCCCCAATGTTATAATTTTTAATCCAAAAATTTGTTTTGTAAGGTGTACGACGTAATGTAATTTTTAATATTTCTGTACTGTCCATTAAGTTATTTATTTTCTAGAGTCTAATAAAACTGGAGATAATTTGATTTCGGTTGAGCGTAGAACGCTAAGCGCCATCGTGACGTTAACGAAAATTTGTGGATCACATGTAGTTCCATTACTCTCAATATTTGTAGCTTCCAGAAAGTGTCACACTAGTGTCCACTCTGGAAATTTGCCAGTACCAAAACCGTCTAAAATATAATTTATAGCGACTGGGCGTTGTAACGTCACATTAAATTTTAAATAGAAGACAACGGAGAATTACGACCCGGGTCGTAGGTCATATTTACGTGAACTGTCTCGGCGTTTCAAGGAAATTAAAACAGAAAAATTGCAATTTTCCTATGATGGTTGTAAATGTTTCTAGCTCTTTTTGTGCACTTCTTTAAAATATATTTATAAGCTAAAAAGGGCTGACACGAAAATTAACTTTGTTTCAACACCTCGTAAAACGGAAGTGATAAAAATATACGCCCTGTTAAATCTTTCTTAATAACTATAATTACTCTGCACACTGAGATGAAGTACCTCGCGCATTAATTTAACAGAAACCTTCTCCTTTTATTTCCATTTCCGTGAAAGTTTTTTATATTCATATGGGCTAAGTACGCATATAAAGATGGAACGCTTTGCGTTGAATACATTTTTCATCCCTTGAATATCTAACTCGTTTTACACTCACCATACACAACGCTTCGATATCAACTATATATGTACCACATAAATCTTAATGTTATTCATGTGTTTCAGCTATTAATTCTCATATAGAGAGCGCTAGATTTCCTATAGTTTTTTTATAAATTTTGTGATATTTATCTTCATGAAAAGCATGCCAAAGTAATTTAGAGACAAAAACATGATTTTAGAAGACAATAATATGTAGTTTAGTTACTAATAATAAATTAACTTTCAATAATTGCAGGAAATATTAGTTAACTAAAAAATTAGTATTGAAATATGTTGTACGAAAATTTTATAATTTAAGTAAAACTACCTTTTTACAGTCTGAAAAATTTAGTAGCGAATTTATTGTACAATATAGGAACATTAATTCCCAATCTAGTCAAAGTTTCACAAAAAATAAATGAAATTTTTGAACGCATTCAAACTTTATTCTTAAAAATTCCAAGAAGGAGAAAATAATGTTTTCGTATTTATTTATGCCTTCCCGATAGTGAAATATTGATAAACCTCGCGTCAACAAGAAAACAATATTTAACAAAATTTCTTAATAGATGGCGATAATTTGATTAGTGTTCTCAGTCGTGTACCTTTTGTTTAGCACTATTTTGCTACTAAGAAAGAAACTGAAGAAGGTAACAAATAAGTACCGAAACATGTTTTCTTCATTTTGGAGTTTTTAAAGAATAAAATCTCAAAGTGTTCAAAAATTTTATTTATTATTACATAAATCATACGTAAAAATACAACCATCTATTAAAAAAATACACCTAAATAAAACTCTCATATATATAAGATAATAAATAATTAATAATGCTTTAATTATAACTGCTTATTAAAAATTAGTGATTAACAACTGATATTTTAGCAGTGTAAATAAACGTAAAATTGTTTACCTCTAAAATTATTGAAATATGTAGCAACATAAACGCACGTTAATGATGAACGCTTAACTTATAATTCTATAAAGTCAAAATTTATAATTTTGTGTTTTTGAATTATGAAAAAAAATTAAATCATAAAGACGTATTTACTAATCGACACAGTTACAGATATGATTAATTAATTTTAAAACTTGCAATTGTTTCTCGAACTGTAATTTGATACTAAATTAATAACATAAAAATTTATGAAGCATTTATGTAGCAACAGAATCATGTTTAAGGGAACAACGATCCATTGCTCGTTACTGAAGAATGAAAGCCAATACCGGTTCAAAGAGCCGCCACTATTGAATGTATTATTTATTTTGAGACTGCCTCGAAAAATATAGATTGAGATGTATTTCTTACATCCTACAGGCTTTATATATCGAGCAAAGAAGTTCCTTCAAGTATCTACTTCTTTTGATGCTGTTTTATATATAATTTTCTATCAGCATTCCCCATTTGATTTACGTATTAAATAATTTTGTTATAGTATAAACGTTAATACACCCTTTATAGTAAAAAGCAGTATCCTACTGTCATACGAAATATTTATTTATATAATCAAGTATTCTTCAATTTTATATCGTGGTAAATCTGTTTTCACTCTATAAAGGAACATTAATTCATAAATAAATTAAATTTGTAGTAATAATTTCTTTTCTTACTGCATTACTAAATTTTATTACATTAAAAATAAAAATACGTTGTTTCACTCAACGAAAAAGAATAATAACCCTGCAAAGTATTTTATTATATTATCATCCATAATAGATATTCAGAGTAAAAATTTTTATCACTCAATTTACGCGTACAAAAATCTATGCCAACGAAAGAAAAAGTCGTCTTATAACGATAAAAGTGAATATACATACATAAATTATTTATTAGTGAGTTAAAACAGCCTCTTTGTCAATTTTATTTTATTTAAATAATAGACTATACTTCGTTTCGTCTCTTATTTGAGACTTCTTCAGATATAACAGTTTAGCTGTTCATGGATCTCACTCCATGACTCCTTCAGCCAAAAATAAAATAAAAACTGAAAAAGTGTCTGTTACAACTCATTTAATATTTTAATGTCAGATAAACTATTTCTTTATAAATCATTTCTTTTCAGTGATGTTTTCTCGTTGACTCGCCACTCAAAAATAAAGTTCACGTAATATAATATACTTTTTAATTGTTACAATATACAAATAAGTTATTTAATTATAAAATAAATATTTTAGGCAATAATTAATTCAAATACGGAGAAATGTTTTAAATTAATTTGTAAAATCATCTTTCCTATTCATTGTTTTAGAATTTAATGACACGATTAATCGAAGTTTCGATTCAATACACAAACTTCTCGTTAATAAGAATTTATATGGTAGCAAAGTAATTATTTGGATAAATAATACAGTTATATGCTACAGTTAAATAGCCCTTCATTATTTGAGTGGAACATGTTATTCTGGGGTTATAAATCGGCTTTATTGAAGAACATGACGTTGAACTCTTGATAGACGAAGAAAAGAGTGATTCAAACTTTCTTAGTGGCCCTTTGACAAGTCTGTTCGTAACCTAGTTTGGTAATAAATAGACTTCGGGGATAAAAATAGAATTGCTCTCGAGTCTGTGGCCTTTATTCCGTAGCAGCCACTCGTTAAACGTAAAGGCGATAGCTCCGTGCCACGTATTTCACTGCACCGCTCCTGTATTACCTCTTATATCGGAAGATTATTTTCAGTCTGTTGGCTACGAAATTTCGCCAAGATCTCAAAAGTTCTCGTTTACGTACTATGGGGCATTCTTTGTGAGTTTCAACAGAAAATAATTTTCTTACTCTCTATCTAAGCAAACTTTATTTAGTCCGTGTTAATTACAACATCTATTTTTTATTATCAGGAACAAAATTTAAGTTAAACAGTAATTAGGAACGTTATAATAGCAACTATTCGCTCTCTTCTTCAGAGTTTCAATAAAATTGGACTTAAAATTTAATCATTGCCATGGGGGTCTTGTAAAATTAGCATTAGAGGTAAATGTGTGCGGTAAGAGCAGAAGAGGGAGGTTAACGATGAAATACGCTAAGCAGATTATTAAGGACGTGGTAGTTTTGCGGAAATGAAAAGGTTTGCGCAAGACAGGTTAGCATGGAGGGTTGCATCAAACCAGTCTTAGGACTGAATACCACAACAACAACATTGTCGTGTTATTTAATTTCATTTATATTTATTTCTTTCATATTTACCTAAATACATTAATTAAGTCTATTTTAGTACAATTTATTAAATAAAAGACCCTCCTAATCAGCCAATTTCAGAAATCATGAATTTTGAATGATTTGTTAAATGTCGAATATGTCATAGATACATGAAGGAGGAATCACAAAATTTCAATAATGAGGTACGTTATATATAACGATGATAATATTTTATAAATTAATCTCTGCATGTTTATTGAAGTTTTTTCTTATACAAAAAAATTTGTATGATTTTAAATCAAATACATCAGTTATGGGACAGAATTTCAATAAAATCTTTTAAAATCAAAACTGGGACTGAGGCGGAGAACTCTGCCTTAGCATGTATTATTGCTAAGAAAAGTAGCAGCACGGAGGAAATGAGGTTAGGTGATGAGTCACGTCAGGCCACCAGATGACAAATCCGGACAGTCACTTCACCAGATTATGAATATAGAGGAAGTCATATAAATGTAGCTCTACATTAAAACCACTCGGTTAGAAGCCAGAGAACTGTTTATACGTGTAACATTTAATAAAGTATCCAAAATTATAAAAATAATTTCATAAATTTTTATTTAAGTTCACTTTCTACCTACAATTTTTTAATAATTATAAGATAACCAAACGATTCAACAAAAAATAGAAAACCTTGAAATGATATTCACAACTGATTGGTAGGCAGTTTTTTTATTAAACAAATTGCATGGGATCGAATCTCTGTCCGGTCAAGATTTCTCCGTGCTGATCCTGTGATTCAATTTCATTAGCTTCGTGACTCAGCTTCATTTTAACAATATTTTCTTTTTTGAAATAAAGTCTATTTATTTAACATCAAAATTAAACTTTATTTACTCAATTATTTTCTCTGGCGAAGTGTGCTACTTAGTAAATTATAATATAAGATGTTTACGAGAAAATTTATAACATCAACCTAAAAGAATTTAGGGAAGGTTCCTGTCTCGTTTCATCTATTAATCCAATTAGTCAACATTTGATTTTTCTCGATAGTAATCATGTAAAGTATGACACAATTGTCATACAACATTACAAAAATTATTTTTTTAACTTTCCATAAATTGAGATTTTTTCACATTAGCGGGTTAAGTGGTTTCGTAAATTTAAGAAGTTAAAGTAATTAACGTGATATTCGTTAACGAAGTTATTTCACAAAATGCAGATCTAAATCTATTAAATGACAAATATAAATGGGTAACTATAGATGCAATTATGTTTTTCTTCGTGATTCAACAGAAGATATATCAAGATATCAATCACTCAGTCTTTTGCATTCAGAATCATATTAGGTAATATAAAAATGAGTCTAATTCTTAATTACCAAATTAACAGTTGGGAAAAAAATTCAGATACGTATACACGTCTTTTGTTACTATATATGGAAGTTACATGTGACCTTCTATGGCCTAATACTTGGAACACAATGTTTGTGAATCCGTGGATATAGGAGACGTCAATGCAAAGAGAATAACCGAGTTGTATAATCAATCAATCAGCGATTGTCTGTCAGAAGCAGAAGATTAAAACAGAGTGCTGTCATTCAGGGAATAGCGAGAAGATTTACCGTAGAAAAGAGCGAATATCAAAGATATATTACAGCGAAGCAAACAACAAAGGTTATGTAGGCTTTCTAGTGTCCGTATGAGTCGTGGATGTTGAAATTTTATATTGGGGGTTAATTACTTAGACGCATACAATACAGTCGTGTCATATAGTAGTTATATACTGAAATAATTTCATTTGTATAAAGACAAATTAAGCGACCAAAACAGAAGTTTTATTCCATTCCGACATTTCGTCTTCAAATTTGAGACTGCAGCAAGTTTAAAAAATTTCTTCTCGTTTTACAATATTAATTTATTTAATTAAACATTTATCTTTATTTTATAATGTAGAGGCCCAAACATGAAACTTTCCATGGACTGTTACAACCATTTGGTTGGACCTCTATTTCTTATCAGGATTAATGTTTGATTACACCTTTCATAATTTTATAAACCTCCCATGTGGGAGGACGAAATTTTGTTATTAAAAAAACCCTTCTCGTTCTGTGGTCGTTTAATGTATGTCTATACAATTTACTATAAAAACAGACGTTAAGTGCAATATTATTTATTCTTGTAGTTGTAAATACATTTAAAATAAACTGTCGTAGATTTTCTCTTCATTAATATTTTCCATTTCAGTTATAACGTTACTCTGTATATCAAAACATCTCTGAAGTTTAAACATTACCTCGCTTAATATTTTACATTTTCAGAATCCTACCTTCAGAAGGAAAAAAATTACTTTAAAAACCTTGAAATCTGGCAGGAGTTAAGTGTACATTTTTGGAAAATTAATCTTGTATTTTATTTAGTTACACACTTCAAAAGGAAAGTAAACTTTATACCTACCATCAGATAAAACTAGGAAAACGAAACACTACCATTTTCTATTTTTCTAGTAAAGAATATTATCGCAATATTTATTCACCGGGAATATCTACTTTTTATATTGTGCATATGGTATGTATACATTTATAGTACTTTAGAGGGTTTAAATATTAATTATTTTAATTGTAGTAAACTGTTCAGAATTTATAAAAAAACGAATATGTGCAAAGTAGTGCTCAGAGTAAAAAATGACCTAAATCATTGTATGGTTACTTATGAAGTGAAAGATTAAAGTTTTAAGTGTTTTACGTGAAAGAAAGCATTAATTTTTTGCACCTCTTAAAGATGCCCAAAATTAATTCCCAGTCATGTTTAATAAACGAGCCGCGCATTTTACTACCGCAGTGTGAAATTTTAACAACGCTTCACGTCAAACAGAACTCTTCTTGTTGATACCATTACGACGTCGTGCAATTTCTAGACTGACGCAGGCGGAAGTATAAGATTAATGAGACGGAGAGTTTAATGTCTCGGTATAAATTCAAGAAAAGATCCTCGCAAGCGTAATGGGAAGGTAGTTAAGAGGTTGAAAGAACAAGAAGAGGAGGAAAAGAGCAGAGCTGAATGATGTGGAAAAGGCGGACCCAGTTGGCGAGAGGCGAGGAAGATTTGCAGCGTTGCTGATATTCTTGCGGATGAGATCAGTTTGAGCGAAGGTGGATGAAGAGGAGAGAGGGAGGAAGGGAGGGAAAGTCTGCCTAAATATGATGAGACTTTTCACGACGTGTTGGTCTTCCATTAACGGAACAACCGATGCCAAAATAGAGTTTTGATCGAGGTCGTAAATAACAGGAAAATTATTTATTGCCTACTTCAACGAGACAGAAATGCATTATTATTAAATATTTTAATTAAATAAAATTTTTGACGCGTTTCAAACTTTATTTTTAATACAATTTGCGAATAAAAACGTTTCGGTACGTATTTGTACTTTCTTCAGAATTTTATACTAATAATCGTCATAAGGCGATGATACCAGATATTTAGTAACCATATCACAATTTTACAATTTTTTAAAGGTCTCTCGAGGCTCCTCCACTCAACTACCATTTTCCTCGTCGTTCTTTTTAAATTTTATTAAAAAAATAAATTCTGAAATAGGTCAAAAATGTATTTAAATTTTACATAAATCAGACGTAAAAATAAAACCTATAGTCTTTTGTTTAATTGAATGTTTAATTTTCCATTTAACTCTACATTCAGAATGTCCTTTTAGGAACCTATACTTCCGTATTTATAATTTTCTATATGTTCTGCAAAATTATTTCCATTTTCCTTTAAAGACATCATTGATTAAGAAACTCTTTCTCAGCTTTTCAACGATACGACAATTTGTTGTCTTCATTTGTTAGCCTGTTCATGCTCTAGATTCTTCCATTATTTTTTTGCTCCTGTTTCCTAACGTTGAAGCTATTCTCTCTACTTTGGTCAAAGTTACCACGTATCAAGTCCGAATAAAGCAATATTCCAAACAAGGGGCGTTGCCAAGTTCTAGCGGAAAACCAAGTTAGGACTTCCTATCCGTGAGTGAAATATCTTCCATCGCTCTGTTATTTTTCTTTCAAGAGGTAATTGATCATCAATCTTACTAAACGACAGACAGTTAACTGTTATTCCAATAAACTATTCCCTTTTTTATTGTAATAAATTGAATTAACATTTTTATTTTACTTAAGCACAAGATAGATTATTATTCATTAAAAACTTAAATGCGTACTGTCTCGCATGTCATTTCTGTCCATTGGTATGCGTCAGTATTTTGGGCAGTTTCCTGCAACAGTCAGATTGTCTATGTATTTAAGCCATCAATTATTTCACAGATGTGCAGTGTTCAGTAGCATTCAAGATTAGCGATTATTGGTCAACATTCAAATGCTTTGATGCCTCAATGTTTACCTGAAGTCCAAATTTCCGGTTTCACAGGCTGTGATGTCCAACCGCTTTTCCCGTTTAGAGCTGCTACTGTACACTAAAGTTGCGCTCTACAAAATAGTTTAACTGTTAGACTTTATAAAAGATGGCAGTCTGCAATCAACTTGCTTCTTCCACGTCCCACATGGTTCTGGTCTCCTTTCTAAGTTCACTCCGAGGTTACTGTTGTGCTCACAACCATTTCAAGGAACGCTCATAACTTAGTCTGGCCAGCGAAAATTGAGGTTCTGTAGTCTGGCTAGACGACAATGAATCCTTAGTAGTTTTTTTTCATCTCGGTGTGAACCTTGCATTATAAATCAAGAAAAAACTTTGACCACGTGCTTAAATTTATAAAATTTAACTCATTGGATTTTATTACAAGTTATCATAATTTTTTTTCAAGTTTGATAACTACCACAATCTATTTCTACACCTTGTTGCTCAAGGGGGTAAAAAAAATTATCGTAAGGGAATACTTATATCACGATTGATTGAAATTATAGTAAGTGCATGTCCTGACAAGGGAACATTGGTATAATAGTTATATATATTCCCACCAAATAAATATGTCCTTACTGAAATTTGTGTGCACAATTTTTTCAGATGATGGTTGTTCAGCCGAAAACTTCTGAAATGTTTCATTGACTTATATATAGACTGTGTTCTTGGTACATGTACAAAATTATATAAGGATCATTAATAAGAATTAGATAAATTGATTTTTTTAATTGGCTGAAATTTGGTTTTTTGGTTTGGTTACGCGTTTCTTGGTTCTCAAATTATCAACAGAACACTTCAAATTCAATCAATTTCTCTCACCTAAATGGCATGTTATTGCTTCCATTGTTATGATTGATTGAATATCGTGTATATATCATCTCAGTGTGAACCTTGCATTATAAATCAAGAAAAAACTTTGGCCATGTGCTTAAATTTATAAAATTTAACTCACTGTATTTTATTACAAGTTATCATAATTTTTTTCAAGTTAGATAACTACAACACTCTATTTCTACACCTTGTAGCTCAAGGGGCATCAAAAAATTTACAGTAAGGGAATACTTATTTCACGATTGATTATAATTATTGTCAGTGCTTGTTCTGGCAAGGGAACATTGGTATAATAGTTATATATATTCCCACCAAATAAATATGTCCTTACTGAAATTTGTGTGCACAATTTTTTCAGATGATGGTTGTTCAGCCGAAAACTTCTGAAATGTTTCATTGACTTATATATAGACTGTGTTCTTGGTACATGTGCAAAATGATATAAGGATCATTAATAAGAATTAGATAAATTGATTTTTTTAATTGGCTGAAATTTGGTTTTTTGGTTTGGTTACGCGTTTCTTGGTTCTCAAATTATCAACAGAACACTTCAAATACAGTCAATTTCTCCTACCTAAATGGTATGTTTTTACTTCCATTGTTATGATTGATTGAATATCGTGTATAATATTTTTTCGAACACTAAATTCCCTGTTAGCTCTCCGAAGTATCTTACTTATTTGTAAGATTAAAAAAGATTTCATATGATGTTCCGTGCTGACACATCCCTGTTTCCCTACAACTTTTCCAAGTATAATTACGGAATTTACTGGAAGATGTATTTACCTGACCGGGTCCTGCGGTCGGAGGGACTCTTTCCGCTTCCCCAATGGCCGCAACTGTGTAGCGTGATCTATTAACCCCGCCATTGTTTCTGGTGCGATGTAGTTGTCAACGGACCCGCATTGGTTCCGGCGCTCCACCATATATCAACGCTTTAGCTTGGGCACTAATGAAAGCATATGCGATATATAATTCTTAGCTTCACGGTATTACGGCGATAAATAAACAGAGCTGACTTATTTGGCACACTTTTTTCCTTTCAAAAGTCGTTTTTATCAGTTCTGCCCTAGTGCATGAAAAACACTTGAAAATTTTTTGTGACGTGTTTGTGTAGGTTTGATTTACACGTCGCGACCATTGATTAAAGCCAGAATATATAAATATATCACGGTGCATTATAGCGTTGTCAACACAGAAAATATTATCATTGTTCGATTTAGTACGCGTCAAAAACCTCGCAGCGAACTCTGCGATTCATTTCATGAATACACTTCAAAATAAAAATGTAATTCCGATGTTGTAAATTTTCTTTTTGTCTAAAAATTTTTTTTCGTTGTCAGTAAAATGTTGTTCCGTTGCTGAAGTACTCGACAAACAATTTTTAATGTCGGGCATTATAGAATGAATATGAAAATAATGTGGCTCGATCCTTGCATTATTTGAGACCACTTTAATTATTTTAATCACTTACAAGGAAAACTAATTACAAGTATGTTCATTTTTGAGTAAAATTATTTAAATTGACCGATTTATTCTTTGATACAAGACGAAATATATTTATCTCTCGGACGATAATATCAAATCATTTTAAATTAGTCAATTTATTAAATAGAAAGAATCTAAATTTTCGATATGGACATTATTATTCTCGTTTTGATAATTTTATTAATATAAAACTCTTATGAAGAACATCTACTTAGTATAATATTGACATAAGTGGTGAATATATTAAATTATTTTACAATATTTTGGTTTAAAATTATCTTCCTAAGTGGGGAAAATACAAGAAAAAATTTAACTCTAGTCCCAGTTAAAGAAATAGGTGAAATGATTCGTCCTACTAATGCTTCAAGAATAAAATCAATGACCCTTGAGGTGCAGTGTTGAGAACCTCTCGTGTTCAAAGACTTGAAGGGTGCTTGAATAATAAATTTAGCTGAAGTTAAAGTCGGATGTATTATAACAAGGAATTTAAGTTATTTCAAGTTAAATGATTGTCGTAGTGCAACAAATGAAACAGTAATAATCGAGAGGTTTTGTGATGTCATCCGGGTTATTGGGAAACTGCTTCTTTTGTGTGCGGTGATTTCGGGGGTGTATCGATTAGAGACGATTCTCCGATCATGTCACTGGGCTGATCGCAACTAAAGGTGAAAGCTCCACTGCACTCTGTCGGTCCAGAATATTGACGATCCTGTATGAGTCGAGCCTCTGGTGACGTTCTGTCCCATGTCATTGAACACTCAGATTTGATGACTGCTCTGCTTCCCAGGACAGTTAATTAGAATTTTCCTATTCTGACAATCACGAGGAACTGTAGTCTCCATAAAATGCCATCAATTTCACGTCCAGTCCTGTGGGTGAGTGTTGATAGGAAACTGATTTCTTGTTCACACCATAAAATTATATATTTTCCATTATTTCGACCACAAGTACAGAGCTTAGTTCTTTAATTTTTTTTAAATTGGTATTCCAGACAATAAATTAAAAAAGACTAATTAAAATGTGAAATGTGTTTAGGCCTCTCATTTTGGACTTCACCGGATAAAAATAAGTTTCTTTAGGTTATAATCTACCTAATGCAAGTTTTCTAGGATTTACACTTCATCTCTTACAGAGAAATCGCTGGGTAGGATCCTTAAACTATACCCAGAGGGTTCTAGTCAACCTTTGGCTGTCTTCATTTCCCTTTCGCATCCCCCCTGGTTTTGTCTCAGACTCAAAGTGTCCGTTTGTAAGTTCCTTATGTCCCCGTATGTTAAATACAATTTCCACGAGATCACGTACACTATACTGAAAGTAAAATTTAACTTTTCATAAAATCTTTATCTTTTCTCATTCAAAATTCTAAAGGTTGAATACTACAACATTCTATGACTTTTATGACATTAACAGGACTTTCTCCACAAAATTTGACACAACTCACCGTCGAATATTGGTCTTGACAAAAGTCATAGAGTGTAGCCTGCGGAAAAGTCGAAGAAGAGAAAGTGAATATGGGAGTACTGCCACCAGAATTCATAGCCGTTGGAAGTGTTCCTACTTGCATTTTAAAACCATTTATTTTGTTCCCAGTGTGAAATGTAGAGACAGTGACAAAGTTTTTTAAGAACCCTATACGTAAAACATATCAAACCTTATTATTTATGAAACTAAACACAATATGTTTCCTAAAGTCAATATCTACATAACAGTGTTTACAGTACGAAGTTTTCAAACAAAGAATCGTTTTAAAGTAAGCTCCGTGATAACCTCATTCCAAACAGACTACTGCGTATTGCTTTTCGACACAACATGTTATTTCTCTCCAGTTATACATTCGACAGTAATCACTATATATTTTTCTTAGACTATAAATTCTAGTATGGACTCAGAAGAACTCTCACAGCTGGAACTTTCATGAAGAGAAAAGGAGGATCTACTGGAATGGCTTGTTTTTACTGTGGTCTTGAACTAAGGTTCCCAACAAACCAACATACATTGGGCATACGGAAAGAATTTTCCACTTGTCGGCAAGATGAATCGGGACATGTCGAAGGGAATGCTGTGATCCTACAAAAAATTCCCACTACTGTCGTGGGAAAGGTGTGGGACAATTACCTAGAGCCCTACTTACGTGATTCAATTTATTTAAAGTTTTCTCCGCATCATTATAGGTCCGGGGCTCTACTTTTCTCATTCCACCATTAGAATCCTTTCCTATGTTATTGAAGAACTTGGATTATCCTCATATTTCCTCTCGTTTATTAACTAAATCAAGTATTTAGTTATATATTCATGAACAGAGATATTTTTTGTAGGTTAGAGGAAACTAAAATAACGAAGAATAAAAGTAAGAATAGTACTCCATATATACAAGTCTTTTGTGGATTAAAATTGAAACAGCAATCAATTTAATAAGAAAATTCTACACCGCATATTATATAATTAAAATAGTTAGATAAATAAATATCAGTATAGTATTTATTTAATCAAGAGACCGGAACAAAGTTAAAGGATATTTGTTTCTATTTGTCTAATTTTTATGGGTTTCAATCTATTGCTCATAAATGCGTAAACAGAAGATCATAACAGAAAGCACCATTCTTAATTAAGTGGCGCTAATGACAGTAATCCATTAGGACGAGCCAAAAAATTCTTGCGTGTTTCACGTCACCACGAATACGCATGATTCAGAGATATGCTAAAAATTTAACTCCATTAATATAACATCAAGTGCACCAATCAGCAATGTGGTTCATACCTCATGACGTCACATTAAGTCTGCCCGAATTTCAAATGCAGATATCTGAAATTCTTTTCTCAACGTTAACCTTTGAAGCAGTTAAATTATAGCTGTGTTTAAACAGTCGTAACCTGAAGGCACTAATTAGTACAACTCCGATGAAAGAGATTAGCATTGTAAATTGGAACGAAGCTTTTAAATTCCCTCGGAATCTAACAGCTGCGAATGTTTTCTTTACACTCGATAATTTCGACGTTATTCAATTCTTGAAAATTGCCGGTGGACTGAACGTAACTCTGAAATTACCGCACAAAATATACGTCATTAGCGGCTATTTCCAGGAGAAGTTTTAAAAATACAGAAAGGATAAATACGGATCAGTAAGGGAACATATATGAACCAGATTTATGAAGTACGCACAGATTAAATAATTGAAAAATTGAATAATTTAGTAAATATGCCAAATAAAAAATAAAAAATTTATAATAATAAATATTAGTATGTTATTCCTATCATTTCATAATGCCGTTAATGTTTATTTTATAACAAATATTATTTTTTTAATAATTTAGCAATTTAGTATGAATTCTAAAATGAAATAACACAAGTTTTTCTTGTGACCGGATTTATTAATTCCTGTTCTAAATTCAATGTATTTATTTCAGAAAGGAATTTAATTTCACAAATCAACAAATTCAACTGAATTAGCACCTTAAAATTTTCCAAGAATTAGTAATTGAAATGAAGGTAGAAATATTTTCGCCTTATTACGTTCAAATAATATTTTTCAACTACGACTCCGAAGTTATACTAAAGGCACACAATTATTTTGGAGAGCTTTCAAAGTTTCAGGAAGAATGTCGTCTCTTACCTTAGACGAGTTTTCATGGTGAATTCAAATTCCCAATTCAGAAATATTCATTTTAATTCAAGAAACAAGAATTAGTTTCTCTGAGATGGAAAATTAATGTTCTCATAGAATTGTAATAACTTCGTGTTAATTATATATCAATTAAAAATTCTGGAAAGTATTCTTGATTTTAATTTATTTAGTGCTTTATTAATCGACGTTTTATTGGTTTTATCACTAGCGTCGTCTGAAATACTTGAAATTTCCGTTGAAATCCTCGTTTACTGCTAACACACTCGACTGTGAGGAATTTGTCTATAGTTTAATATGGAAAGATGCAGTAACACTTCATTGTTAGCTTTAATCCTCTACATAAGGCAGTCAGCAGTAATTATATCTAAATGATAAGAAAATAAAGCGGAAATCAAGAAAGGAGTAATACAAAGATGCAATCTGTCGCCAATGCTCTTTAACTTATACATAGAACAATCTTAAAGAAAGTTAAAAAGTAATATAGAAAAAAATTATACTTTATGGAGAGAACATAAAAGCCCTATGGCGTGATCCTGGACAAAAGAGTACAACATGATGATTAATAGGCGAAAAACCAAGGTAATGGAGTGTAGTACGGGAAGCAGTGGAATAAAAATGATTGGTGGATTAAATTATAAATCCAGATGTTCTAAGGAGAATAAGGGAAGAGAGTACAACATGGAGGGCTTTGACCAACAGAAGGGATAGATTAATAGGCCACGTTTTGAGACATGAGGTTCTTGTAAAATTTGCATTAGAGGGAAGTATGTGGGATAAAATAGTAGAGGGAGGCAAAGGGTAGAATACGTTAATGAGATTAGGGAGATGTAGAATTGAAAAGTCTTGCGCAGTCTTTTCGCTTTAATGGTACCGTATTATCCCACAAAAATACAAGTCGATAAAATAGTAAATTATTTTTATGTTGTCACGAAATTTCAAAATCTTAAGCTATTATTTAAATAATTCAGAAACGTTCTTCTTAACCTCTCTATGAAACAAAAATGACAGGGGGAAATCTCACTTCCATAGTTACTTTTAAGACAAGCTAAAATATATTCTTTTTATTTTCAGTTCCGATATTGTCATTTTACCTTTTAATTAGATTAATTTTAAAGGAAAAGGTAATTATGTTGATAATGTATACACGTGTGCTCCCTAAGCCATCTAACGTTCCTCACGGTCACCCATTTGTCGTTGTCCACTAACAGGAAAGATGTTATCTTCCCCAAACTCGCATAAAATATCGAAGCAGCGATCTGACTCGCCGCTAATTAGAAGTGAGAGCACGCGCTGTTAATTAAAATTACCCTTTGTCGCTGAGCACACGAGACACTGACTGCTATGGGGTTAGTAGGAATATACGATTCGACCGGAACGTGTTTAGCGAGCGTTGAATTAATTATTTAGATTAAAAAATATGATGCACAAAATGTGAAGGTATCCCGGTGCGTAATTACTTATGTCGGACAGCAATATTACACCTGTGCACCTGAATGTGTCACCTGGCCTCTCAACGCAGAGCGTCTTCTTGCGCACGATAATGAATCATTTCCATTCTAATCGAGCTGTGAAGTCTTTCCAGAGATCGGAAAGTCTTTACTGAGACGAAACGCATACGAGAAAGTACCAGAAAATCATTTGGAACGTGAGTTCACATCAACCAACTACTAGATTCATAGCTGGAATCTGCTTAGGTTAAACAGTAATAGTTTAATATTTTCTATGCATTGTAATTAAATGATTGTCATTTTTAATTAATTAGGGGAAAATATTTTTTTTGTACTTAAAAGGAATTTTGTCGTGTAATATTATTGATAGGACAACGAGAGTCCTTGGTTGTTTATTAGTGCCTTTGTTTTTGGTTTTATCGGAAGTAACTGCAGATTGAGGAGAAAATAAATTAACTAAAAATATTTTATTTTTCAGTTACAATTCAATATGTAATAGCTGTAGAGCGGTGCTTCCTAACGTGTAGTTTCATTTAAGTTGTGTTATATTTTGGAAATTTGCGTTATGTTTTTTTCTTAAATAATCTCCTAGTAATTTCTTCCAAAATTATAAGGTTTTTGTTCTGAAAAAATAATTAATTATCCTTCATTTAATAAATAATTCAATTTTGAATGTAAAAGAATGTATATCTTACATAGGGGGAATCAGAAGATGTATGTGTGTGTGGCCTGGTTCCGGAAGTGCGATTCCGGTGGGGCAAGGTAAGAATAAGGTCGAGAAACACTGGTGTAGACATATCTTTAAAATTCATAAATGGTAAAGTTATCAGAACTTTACTATAAAAGGTGTGAAAAAACTTTGGAAAATATAAAAACAGTATTTCTTTAAAAATAAAATTATTTAAACTACCAGTCTCTTAATTAATTTCTGTAAAATAAAGAAATAATATAACTTGTAATTTCGTAGTATATATATAAACACTAATTTGAGCAAAAATAGATAAAGTATTTTAAATGTTTCTTACTGGACTGCATCCAAGGACAGTTACAATCCAAATATTATTTTGTCTAAATTATTTATTAACTACATACTTCAAATTTGAATTTAATATTATTTATTCTTTTTAAGAAGAGATGGGTGATCTGATTCAAAGTTTCTCATCCTCTAAGGAGTGAGTATACATTGATTCGGAAGAAACGAGCGGTGGCTCTTATGATTCATTCCGCTCCTGTGATCCAAGAGCTGCCTCCTGTCTGAATCACTAACTCATAAATCCGATTGCGCGGACCGAGATCCCAGAGCTACCTGCTCTTTAAATCACTCACTCATGAATCATAATCTCTATCTTTCTGGATAAATTATGGTGGGGCCATTCGAGAACACCCAGTACCTCAATTATAAAAATAAAGAGCTATTTATTTTATATTTGTAATTATTTATTTATTAATATTTACGGAAATATTTATCACTATTGTTGAGAGAATCAATTATGGAACTGCAATATTAAATCATTTATTTGCTAACCAAACATTATTACATTATATATTATATATACAAATTTTTATAGAAAGAATCCTCATGATAATTACCTCATGAAGTTCAAATGTGAGGAGGAAACGTTATAGGATGCAATGAGAATACGGATCGTCTGTGAATTGGTCGTTTAATTTAATTTTTTTATAATTATTATTCTGATTTATATTTTGGTAACTCTCTTTCACAACCCACTCTTCGAAAACGAGTTATCATCTTGTATCTAAACTATTATGAACTTTGGCGATAGTTTAGTACGGAAAAATATATTTACATTTGTTTTGTATTCTTCATAAAAATTAACTTTATGGCCTTTTATTTATTATGTCCCAACAGATTTTATGTATCAGGTAAAATACAATAGTTCAAATCACCACAATCATTTATAAGAAAAATATTTTGAAAATTTAGAATAATGACTCGACGAAAAATTATATTTTAGAAAAAGAACTAGGGTGATTGAGTGCAATTAAACAAAATTTGCGATAAATGGGAAGGCGTAAAACTGCCAATTTATTAAGTAGGTACTAATATATTAATAATTTATAGTCATTATGTCGAGTAAGATTAATAAAAACTTCGGTCACTTGATTGCGCCTAAAAAACTGATAATACAGTCTTCCACAAAAAGACATAGAACCGAGGTAGCCCTCATAAAGGAACAACGGACTTTTTTTTCTGAATTGACGATGTGACATTTCTTGAATTATAAATCGGAAATAATGAGGTCCATGTTTATTAAAAGTTCTCCGTTGAATTTTAATCTCAGTTTTTGATTCACATCAGACGAATATTTTTAATTTAAAAGCTGTTCAGAATTTAGAATGGAAAATTAAATTGAAATCAACATTTGAAGAGAATAATCATGTATTAATCTTTTTATTAACAATGTTGGCAGTACCTGTTAATATCTTCTGTAATTGAATTCTTTACGAATATAAAAAGGAAAAAGAACTGTAATAGATATTCACTGACGCAGAGAAGAATCCATTTTTAACGTTTCATACACATTAGAGTAATTTGTTTCGACTCAAAGTATAAATAGGGAAATCTAAATTTACTTACCTTAGAAAATTATTTTAGTTCTTCAATCGATAATATACATTGTAACTGTTTCAGACCACTGTAGAACTAAGAAGAAAATCGTTCATTATGCATACTTTATGGAGGTATTTAAATTTCTTTTTAATGCATTCAGAAAACAAAATAATAGTGGAAAAACATTAAAATTCATAGCTTGCGTAGTTACATTCATAAAAATTTTTAAACCGTTTTTAAATTAAAAGCAGCGTACAAAATACCTACGTTTGGGGACGTTGAGTATTTTTGTTTAATTTAGTTCTTTCAAACACGTTAGAAATTTATTTCAAAACATTCACTTTTATCTCGCAAATAAATTCCGATGGAATTTTATTTCTGAGCGATTCTCTGATGAAAGCGACCCACTCTTCCTGTGTTGGAAATGAAACTGCCACGTTGATTGTTCACCAAACGGCTGTTTGGATGTTAATTGGGAATCTCAAATTAGATGCTTTGAAAGGAAATATAGATACCAAACGACCTACGTCCTGGAATTGATCTATGAATGTTTGGTCGTGAATAGTTAACTTTTAAATATTTTGTTAATATAAAATAAAAAATCATCATAAATTACAAGCAGTTAAACTTTAAATAATTCTTGTTAAATTATATCCAAATACTATTATATGATTTAATTTATTCATCAAGTTGGAACAATTCAAAGTTTAATTTTCTATGTAAACTCAGCATCCAAGCGTTTACACTGTAAATAATTAACAAATTCTGTTATAAAGAAAAAATATATATACGTCACCTGGGCTATTCTGCAAGTCGTTCAGAGGCTCTATTCTCAACTGCTGATGAAAGCAACAATGTTAGAAAAATTTGTTGTGGTATTTATTGTCCTATTTTTTTCTGTTTTTGGCTAATTCATTATTTGCTGTAATATTATTTTAAAATTTTGTTTTATTTTATCGTTATTATAGGTTTGTGCTGTTTTGATTAGAAGGGTGCAACGATTTTGCACTTCGGTTTCGTTTATCTGAATGTAAATATTACACACACATTATATACATGCCAACAATAAGGTGTCAGTTAAGTCTGGCTCCTTGCTTCACAAGTTAGAACAAGGATTTCCAATAACAGTTCTCAGTACGGCGCCCCTCAGCTGTTTATTAGTCCGAGATGCTAATCACACACGACCACCTCTTCTGATAAAATTCAATGCTTAGCTCATCTCACAGACTCAGACTAGAATTTGTTAACCAGTTAGAAATCTAATACTACAGATCCTCATCAAACTCACTGAATAAAAGCGAAAGTTTTTAAATGAATTCCACATTCGTAAATCAATTCAGCACAAACATTTACGCAGAAACTACAAACCCGTACTCATATTAAGAATTAGGAGAGACGACACAAAACTAAGTCATCTTCATTTAATAAAAACAAGCCCCTACCATCACCAATCTGCAATCAGTGCAATGTCCAAATCTGAATGCATCTCTCACTCATAGGTTGCACGAAGTACCAAGAGATAATTCGTGGAAGGAACTGAGAGGGAAATAAAGCCACGAAATAGTGAATGCTCAAAAGTCAGAAGAAGATAAAATACAATTTATTAAAATAGTAAACGTATCCTAAACTTTATAAATAGTGCTACCCAAATACATTATAATACAAAAATAAATATAAATTAATCTTTTATTCAGTGGCATACATAATTTATCATTTGTAAATAATCAGTCACTAATATCCATAGAAGTTAATAACAGAAAAGCAAAAACTATTAAGTTGATTGATTTTATTGCAACTTATAAAAACCTCATGGGGACATAATACAAACACACGGAATATTAATTTGTACGATAAAAACGAAAACTGTTCTAAGTAATATTTTCCATACCAAACCATCCTCAACGTTTATTATATACGTATGACGATGGCTCATGTTATCGAAGTATGAGTTACGTAAGTGAGTTACTAATTATTTTAACAATTAATATCTGTTTTCCAAGAGAATGGAATCAAATTGAATTAAAGAACCAATGTACAGACAAACCAATTCTTTTTATTAAATTCCTACAGCGTTTCGTCCTTACTTTTGTAACTTCGTCAGGTAAATTTCTTCAGAGCTTTAATACAAATATTTATAAAAATATTTGATTAATAAAAGGTTATTTAAATTTCCAGTCTATAAGTTAAATTTTTTAATTAATAAATAAACTTACTTATTTGAAGTATGATAAATAAGTAAACCACGAAACCAAATATGTAAAATTCACGTAATTGTTCTACGATATTAATGTAATAACAATTAAAACGCCAGTGATTAGAGCAAACACCAAAAATTAATAATTTGCCATATCGACTTCCGCGTTTAATTTGTTTAGAGTCGAAATATGAATACCATGAAATAAAATTAAATATAAAAATAATTATATATATATATATAAGAGTAGAGAGCGAGAGAGAGAAACTGGGCTAACTATCGTTTGCAAAATATTCATTAAAGCATTCATCAATTTAAGGTAATAAATACAACCAAATAGTAACAATCAGATGTGATACTGAGTTGCCTCATACTGAGCAGAATATTGTAATACCTGTAACATGCACAGAGGTGCTCACTTTTATTTTTGAGTCCTCTTGGAAGCATTGTATTTCGAATAAGGGGATTATGATGTGAAAGTTGTTTCCAGCTACAAGGAACACTTCATTGATATTGTGCTGAATAGAGCTTTTGTTTCCAAAGCCGTCAGCTTATGATGCATTATAGTGGCTGATCTAGTTGCATTCGCCCCGCGGCTTTTATCGGATAATGCAGGCAGCGGCAGCAGCAGTAGGCTTGCCTCTGCACTTTTTTGCTCACGGAGGACGATCTAGTTCATTGCCGTGTTTCGTAGTAAGTTGTGTGTTGGTTGGCTGCAAGCATGGCATAGGGTTGCATGCGGGCTTTGTGCGTAAAAGCGCTGACGTGATGCGAAGAGGCCAAGAGGTCCCTCATATCCTGCTATGGTATCACGTTTCCACGCGAACCTCCCTAATTGATCCCTGCGCGTGACTCACACACTCCAAACACGCGCCATCCAGCCCTGAACCTTCTCCAGTTCTGCTCTCCGTCAACAAAATACCACGATGACAATGAGAAAATGATATGTAAATACTAAATAACAAAAAGTGGTTGAAAGTAGGAAGAGATAGTGAGCGAGCTAGAAGAGGGGAAACCGACGCATAGTTGAAGAAGATTTAGATTTATTGTTGTTTCCATTAATCCTCGATCGAAGAAATAGGATACGTCATACATTAAAAATTAAAAATGAACAAAATAAAGTAAATAATTAAAGACAAATAAACTTAAAATAAATTAGTAAAAGAAAGTGTATATAGACAAAAGTCAATATAAACACAACACGGACACACACTGGGAAACACAAACAAGCACACACTGAGGAACACGCAATGGAGTTTTAACTACTTGGAGCTCTGCGGCCAGGAAACTGTCCTTCCGTCGTAGCTCCAGGCAATACATGAAACAAACAAACAAAAGAGCAGAAACAACTGAATAGAAATTTTAAGATATGTGCTATTTTATAAGTCAGCTCATTCAACACTTTTTGCAGGAACCTTGATTTAAATACTAGAAGGACGATTAAGAAAATCCTGTACCGAGTAAAACGCGCCATTTAAAAGAATAATTTTACCCTGCTTCACGAAGCTTTTGTAGGTACTATTTTTAACCTCTGGTGGAAGGCTGTTGTATAAAATTATCCCGGTATTGTGAATACTTTTCTGGTGTAGATCAAGGCGATGCTTGTCCGACCTTAGAGCTGAACGATTTCTAGTCGCGTATTCATGAAACGCGCCATTTGTTTGAAACAGTAATGACCAAAGATCCAGTATGAGCATGAAAGAAGGAATTAATATGAGAAAAATAAATTAATGAGCATTAAATGCGAATAAGGGAATAAACGAACGACAATTTGGTGCATAAGCGCTAATCGTCACAAGATCCTGTATAAGAAATGGTTAATCAAACAATTGGTACCTTATAGAAATTCAGGGAAATGTAATACGATAATAAATAATTATTATTTTAACAATTATATAAAACAGACTGATGTTAATTATCCAATTTGTAATTTGTAAATCCTGTATAAGAAATGGTTAATCAAACAATTGGTACCTTATAGAAATTCAGGGAAATGTAATACGATAATAAATAATTATTATTTTAACAATTATATAAAACAGACTGATGTTAATTATCCAATTTGTAAATTGACAAAACCAATAAATTCAGTCTCCCGTGTTTATTATTTAATTATACATCGGGAGAATTCATCATGGTGTGATATTCGTCCAATGAATACAATTAAATAAATATCTCAATATATTATATTGCATTACATGTATAGAGCGTGATAGATCTCGTCAATTACAGAAATACATGCATGATGTCTTTATCACGCTCTATATATGTAATTCAATATGATATATTGACATATTTATTTACTTGTGGGCATTAGACGACACGGTAAGCCAATCGACTGCAGAGCCAAGGAATATGACACTAGGCTGGAAGCTCCGTCTGTAAAATAAACAAATTAAATTTATTGGTTTTATGAATTTAAAAATTTTAGTTTTCTTTAGTCATTCAGTCGTGGACACTAGTGACACTGAATGCAAAATTAGGCCTGAAATATCAGAACGGAACACCCACGGAATTATTCCCCGTGCTCATTTTATCTTGTGGATTATTAACACGTTGGCATTTGAAAATATAGATTTTCATTTATCGTATAGTAATTCATCACCGCACAAGAATACAGTTCAGGGTCTAACACGGTAACCGCAAGCATATTTCGAATCTCAACATTTGATGCCCAAACTCGTATACTTTTAATTTAATTCACAATATTAGTTGAAATTCAGATAAAGGTCAATGATATTCTTTTCATATTTGCATTTATTATTGACAGAACTAACCAGAAATAAAATGATAAAATAAGTCATTTAATCGGAAGGGAAAAGTCTCTGTTTGAATTCCGGTAGGTGAACAGGAAGAATCAAATCTTCAAAAATTTTGAAATTATTTATGCTAACTGTATTTCATATGTGAACAGGCAGAGAGAGAAAATTTCTTACAAGTGTAATCGAAAAGAAAGGAATAAATTTAAATCACCTCTTTCCATTCAAGACACTTTACCATATTATTTAGACTTTATGTTATAAATATTGGATGGTTTTAAAAAAGTACTGAAGCTATTCGTTATTAATTTCTAACGGACTTAACGTTTCTGCTCTACGTATCAAAACGATCTTTCCTGATATAATATTTCATTAATAATGTATTTTCAATCGGTATTCTTCTTTCATCGTAAATGTTTACCAATGGTACGTGAGTGTGGTGCGTTACCTTATGCTCTGTGATCTATCTCCAATGCAGCAGCAAATGAAGCATCTCAAATCGTGTCTGCACTGGAGAAGGAGAGGCTTTTCTTGAGATCCCTTGAAAATTGTATTGGATACGCTCGTCGTCCCCGAGGGAAGTTAAGAAGACTTTCATTCGTTTGGTAATGCAATCAGTTGCAATGGTATTTCTCCAATGCACCATCCTTCTGAAGATCCTTTCTTCTGTAGGCCTGCACGTGGAGGTTTACGTTGTTGACAAAACATCCCACAGACAATACAATAAATTCTACACCAATGCATTTAAAGATGATATCATATTATAATTTCCTATTAAATAACAGTAAAAAATTTATCATATTGCATATATCACAATATTTTTATTAAAGGTTGTCACATAAAAATCACAATGAATATTTTCATGCCATTTCTTCTTTTGATCCAACATTTGTAATGCATTTATTCTGTAGAAAAAATCATTTCTAACATCATCAGAATCCGTACGAAAATTCAAGTAAATTTGTTTTATACATACCTTTTAAAAATCCCACCTTTGATTAAACTAATTAACAGTGGAGTTAGAGTTCTTTTCCGCAGCTTGAGCACACAAGAAAGGACCATATGCAATCACGGCACTTCAACTGAAGATGATGTCGGTGACAGCCATGGAAACGCTAAGTGAAATCGATTCATCGAATACACCAGTAAAAGCTCCACTCTTTATTGGCGTATGATTAATTTTTAATACCAGTATAAAGTCTTATATTAATCAAATCAGAAAATACATTCATGTTGGCAAAAATCCAAACTTTTAATCAAAAATTTTGATCAAAGAGCTTGTTATAACGGACGTTATTACATTAATTAATACGCTAATTAATAAGGAGGAATACATTTTACAATTTTGCAATAATATTATCTCAGACTATTTTTTCAAAACTGATATTTTTTCACTACTAATGCCTAGTTTTAATACTAATAATTATCTCACTTGTTTTAATTTAATAATAAATAAATTGGCCTGTAATAAGAGAAAAATAATATCACAGGTTGAAGAAAAGCTTCTGTCGAAACTTAGCTAAAGAGTGTAAAGCTAAATTTAGATAGCAAGAATGAATAAATGTAAACCGGACCCAGGACTCGAACCCAGGTTGACTCGGACTTGCTCAGTGGTAGAGTTACCTACCCGAAAATCGGGAGGTCCTAGATTCGAGGCCTCAGTCCGGTCGACATTTTTCCATTTCGTTCTTCTAAAAAATTGATAAATAAATAGTAACAATGTAATTGTTAATGACGTGTCGTCATTAATTTAGTACTTCATCAAGTGAACATTAGAATAATTTAGATTATGATAAATTTTAATTTAAAGAAAATTCACTAAAACGTGCTGAAAAATTTATTTTTAAGCATCATAAATTATTTATTTAACTTGGGATTGTGTACAGATAATACTTAAAAACAGTTTATATAATTTCATATAAAAAATTGTCAACGCCAATTTAAATATATTTGCTTTAAGCTTAAATAAGTTTTACTTCTGTGTATGCCTAATTCAATCCTAAATAAAGCGTGGAGCGTTATGAAATTATAGTTTTGAACCGTTAGTAAAATGCTATTTATTTTTATGACTTACAGCCAATTTATGCATTTATTACTTAATTTTAGTCACACAAGTTTTTATCTCACGTGCATATATACTAAGATATTGTGTTCGTTAATGGATTTAATAAGAAACTATAAGTTTAAAATCCTTTACTTGTTGTTTCTTACTCTCCATTTTGTTTTTGGAACGACTTTCATCCAATTGTAGACAATAATATATCGGGCTGATTACAGAAATTTTAATATCATCCCTGGCACGTATTTCTATTAATTTTTCTGTTATCATTAATTGCACAAATGAATAACCGGGGGGCCGATAAATTCTTTCCATCTTTGTAAAATTCTGGTTAAATCGTCGTTAACTTCACAATTTAATTCTATTTTACGGACCGGTCAGTTTATTTCTTCGTGAAAATTATCTCAAAGATTATTTCCAATCTTTAATCTTTATGAGACAGGAAATATGTTTCCCGTCGTCAATATTTTAAGTAGAATAACCTCCAATAGACGCTGACATTAAGATCTAATGGAACCGTTACTTTAGAGTTACGACGTTGTTACGGCAAGGGCGAACTAGGGCACCCTTTAAGTCACAAAGGTTACGTGTTATGAATGCAATAATTCAAAATGGACGGCGTGAGGAAGCCTTGTAACTATAAATGTTGGAAAACTATCATGGCAGTAATATAATAAAAGTGAAATAAAAATGCACTTTAGTGTGGTAGAATTTGTTTATGGGAACGATTTATAACATATCTTTCATTGCCTATTTCTTAGAAGTACGTGTTTTCCTTTATAATACTTATCACGATTCAAGATATGTTTCGGTTTTTAGGAAATACATATTATTTACAAAATATTATAATACGGCGTGCCTGTGTCGATTTTATTTGATTATTTGCCAGGCACGTTCACCTGAAATCGTATTCAATATGTCTGGCATCATCTTACCGATATCCCGAAAGGGAATAATGTCGAGGGACCTAGTCAGCCGCATGAGTAGACCTTTGGAAGTTTGCCTACACGAGATATGACGTGCAGTGAAACCAAATTATCTACCACACCTGCGGTACGTTTTGACTCCTAATCTGGCAGACAATGCATCCCCAAATCTGGTGACGTATTGGCAATCGAATTCCGATCTCCCGTACAGGTCGCGGAACTATTATTTTGAGTATCACTTGTTCCTGTGCCAACTAAAGGCTGATTACAACATTAATATACATTTGTGAGATATTTCTCCATAAACTAAGACAAATAGTGTGTTTTCAGTAGTACCAGGAGTGAAACACATCAACGATTAGATTATGGAATAAAATATCGAGAAAGGAAGCATATACATAACCTGCACAGAGGACAGGCAGCAGTAATTAGAATAGAAGATCAAGAAAAGAAAGCCGTAATCAAGTAAGGACTAAGACAAGGATGCAGTCTGCTGTTTAACATATATAGAACAAGCGATGAAGAAGATTAGAACGGAATATGGAAAAGGAATCATACTGCAAGGAGAAGAAATAAAAACCTTACTCTTAGTCGACTATATTGTAGTATTAGGGGAGTCAGAAGAAGACTTGGAGACCATAAATAGAATGAACGGAGTCCTGGAGAAAGAGTTCAATATGAGAATTAATAGAGGGAAAACCAATGTAATGGAGTGTAGTTTGAGAAACAATGGAATAACAAAGAGTCTTAGATTAGGAAGGGATATTTTGACGGAAGTTAAAGGAATTCTGCTACTTGGGAAGCGTAATAACCAGGGATGGTAGAAGTATAGTAGACATAAACAGTAGGATAGCACAGACAAGGAAAACTTTCGCGAAGAAGAGGAATACTTACGGGTAATATAAGAGTGAATATTAAGAAATCGTTGCTATGTTCGTATAAAGCGTGGCGTTATATGGGTGCGAAAAGTGGACGATAGGAGTTGGGGAAAGGAAAAGAATAGAAGCCTTTGAAATGTGGTGCTATAGACGAATGCTGAAAATCATATGGGTGGATAGAATCACAAACGAGGAAGTTATAATAAACAGAATAGGGGAAAATCGAAGAATATGGGGGACGTTGACTAAGAGAAGTAATAGATTAATAGGTCACGTTTTAAGACACGAGAGTCTTGTAAAATTAGCATTAGAGGGAAGTGTGTGGGGTAAGAACAGAAGACTGAGTCAAAGAATGGAATACGCTGAGCAGATTAGGGAGGAAGCAGATTCTGCTAGTTATAAGGAAGTAAAAAGGCTTGCGTAAGATATGTTAGCGTGGAAGCCAATCTTAGGACTGAATACCACAACAACAACAATATATTATGATTTAATCATCACTAAGTTTTATCGACTTTTGTTTTTTATTCTGGATGAGTACTTAGTACACATAATTTTGTACATTTAAGTACATATTTAATTTGTTTTTTAAAGTTAATTATATTCTTATAATAAAGTAAATTTTTTTCTCACAGTGGCACATTACAAGACGGTAATCGAATTGCTAGAAGCACCCCTACATCATTTGGAAGGGGGGATTCATAAGGAGTCGACCAAGTGGTAACTAGGACCTCTGGTCTATAGTTTAAGGATCCTACCCGCAATGATGCAGGGAAAACCCAATAAAACCAGCATCAGGTAGTCCAGGTCCTTGGTACTTATTCGATGACAGGAATTCTGTTCTCTTCCGGGATGCAACATTACCTTCGCCATGTTCTTTCAACAAATCCCATAGGCTTACAGACCCCTTTCCCTGCGCGACTTCGAGGCGCCACTCAATCTTCCAATCCTTTGCTAATTTTTACATTAAAACTTAATAAAATAAATATCACGCTACATATAAAATGTATTTATTTACATGTAGATTATTGTCCTAGAACATTATAAACATTTCAATGTCTGTAACACTTATTGATTTTATTCGACAGAAATATAAGACGACTAGAAGTAATATAGAAAGTTCTTACGTTGTCTCCCAGCAAGTTAAAGAAATAAATTTCGTAGGACATTTCCGCACAAAACTTCCAGTACAGGAGAGAAAATTTCTGTTAAAAAAATTATAATTGAGATCATTTATAAAGTTTAATGAATTTGAGAAGCCGCAGTTTCTTTTCCACATTGTTTCGAATTACATATGGCAGTCAAGTAGATAATCGTTGGAGATATTTCACTGGACTGTAAAGCTAATGCTACTGTGATATGTGAAATTTTCACGATTATATTTTATTGTACCGTACTTCGTTTATATTCAGACTTGACGGAATTTTTGTGGTTAAATTCTATATTGGTCGCTTACGAAGCTTAAAAAAAAGTTCCAGCGCACGCAAAAACAATTGACAAACTGTCCGACACATCGAGATGCAACTTGCCAACGGCACTACATATCATTGTATTTTTAATTTCTTTTCTCTGCGAGTTGCCAAATTACTAGCACGACAATCTCCCCGCCTCGGCAATATCCCATTAAAAGTTTCCGACTCTCCAGATATGGGCCGCTATATCATGTTGGCATTGCTCCATTGCGCGTGACAGCGCGCGACTGCAGCGACTCCAATTTATTATTTCACGCACCGAATGCGGTTTACGGAATTAATTCATTGTTTGACAGACTCTGCGCCTGTGTGCCAATGTTCTTATTTTTTGTGTGGAACCTTTTCAATTTGCCATAACTTAATTTTCCTTTAACTGGAAGGAAACCAATATTCATACTATTCATATCGTAAACAATAACAAAAAAATTAAGGTATTATAATCATTGAGCATAAATTCTTTGCCTATTTTATAGTGACTTTAAAATCGATTCGCCTCCTTGTGGTAATAACCGCGTATGTCTTTGGTGAACAATTCTATATACACACCATCTACTGAATTTTGAAGACGTTCTCGTCTTACTGTCAAACTATGTTTTAAAAGTCTCTGAAATGCAACGAATGAATCACACATGCCCCTGTCTAATAATAACGCTCAACACACGTCAAAACCTCCAATGAAAACCGTTAGAGAGAAACAGTTTCGTGAGACGAAGCGCATTTTTCAGACGTAATGCATCCTTTCATACTACCAGAATTTTATGATAAAAATTTTCATGTTAAAATATTTCCCTCTTTAATAACAATAATACTGTTTTTTAAAATTAAAATAATAGTAGTTTAAATTAAATATTCTAAACACAATAGGGGAAAAGCGAACAATATGGAGGACGTTGACCAAGAGAAGGGATAGATTAATAGGCCACGTTATAAGAGACGAGGGTCTTGTAAATATTAGTAGTAGGGAGAATTGTGTTGGGTAATAACAGAATAGGGAGGCCGAGGATGGAATACGCTAAGCAGATTAGGAAGACTATAGGTTGTGATAGTTATGAGGAAATGAAAGACCTTGCGCAAGATAGGTTAGCATGGAGGGTTGCATCAAACCAGTCTTAGGACTGAAATCAACAACAGCATTTATTAATAACAATATACAATAATTAAATCAATTTTAATTAACAAATCTTCCCTTCTTTATTATTAACAATAAATACTTCATACACTCTTATAAACATTAAACTACCAATTGACATTTACAGACATGAGATCTGTTATGTCTTTGCGAGCATTCTCATAGGAACAGAAATACATACACAAACCCTATACGGAATTGCCAGAACGAGAAAACCGGCAAAAGGTTACAGAGTAATTACTGTATTTCAGCTTAGCCTGAAATTCGCCACAGGAATCCACCACGTGGTTATAGATGACATTCCGGTGTCAACAGAATCCTTGTTCAATAATGTACACCTTGCTCAATCAGTCTTCTTATTTGCCACCACGGACAACAGGAAGTATTCCGCCTTGAATCAACAAAAAGATCTCTCCCTCTCCTCTCTCTCTCACTCTCTCTCTCTGCCTCTCTCGTTCGTAGAGAGTAAGCACTTTCTACCCTTTTCTAAAGTACAACTTAAGTCTTTTGAAGGGGACTTTTCCCTGCACTCCCACATTTAAGTTATTCCAGTTGATGACCGTTCTGTTTATGGATTAAGTTGTTCCACATTTTCTTTATAACCAATGGTTCCGCCTACCCGTATTGTTGGTCTTCAGAATTTTGGAGCTGGTTCCAATCCATACTTCTTGGTCCATTTATTCCTCGATCCTTGTTCTCTTCTTCTTTTGCAACATTGACTCCCAACCTGTTCATGACGAAGTCGTACGTTTACATATTTTGCTTCCCTCCTATAAAATTTCCCTTCGATTCTATTATTTCGATAGGCATTCAAACAAGTTTTCCCGTATTCTAAATTGGTCTAACTAAAGTTAAGTATACCACTTCCTTAGTACTAATATTGATAATGAATGACAGAGTATTTTGAAAGTAAGATCCAGGTTTGACTGAGTGAATGGTATTACCTCGCTTTGAAAATAAACTTCAGCCTGTTGGAGTGTCCTGGTTGAGTTTTTCACAAGAGTGTCAGATGTAGAATTTTCCTGTTTCAGCATGTTTTGTGTGAGAAATTTTCGCATCTATATGTCAATGCCTCTATTTCTAACCTTGAGCGAAGATGCTCCAATAAAGCGAGAAGTGTGAGTAGTGCGGCGTGGCTGAGGAATCGACGGCTGCATCTGGCGTTGAGAGATGGTGTCTGTGATAACAGCATACCTCCACCTCCGGCGTCAAATGTCAATCCACTCGGCGCCATCCGCCACCGGAATGTAAAGTGCGCGCGTCAAAATATATGCAAATGGAAAGCTCTGCGCTATACTGTTTCGTCAACACGAAATCAAAAAATATATATGTGTCCCAGCTTCAAATCCATCATCCCCGAACGGTAAATGGAATGCACGTACCTACGTGGAAATGTGAAAATAAAAAAATGTTTATGAAACAATATCACATATTGTGAACATCACATCCGGGTAACAGTGACAGGTGTCACAAAATTTATTGCTAATTTTTTTCACTTTCAATGAAACTGTGAGGATTCGGTTCTAACTAATTCAGTGTCAGATCACGCCTCGTTCTCAAGACAATCAACTGGACGGTGTTTATCGTCAGCACTGAATCGTTTACAGTCAACAAGATCATTCCAAGAAAAATCCTGAAGCAAAGAAAATCGTTAAATTTGCTGAAGTAGTACCACATTTTAGCAGATCTGGAGGAAAATATTGAATCTGCCGGATATCCTAAAAAAATACTTATAATTTCTCTTAAACAAATCCCAATCTATATCCCAGAGACCAGATAGTCATCACGAAGGTTGGTCCAGGCCAAAACAAAGCGACTCATTTCCACTATATACATAAAAACCACTCCACTCTGATGTATGTGATGTAAGGTTCACAACCCATCACAATATTGACAAACTCAGTATATACAAACATCCACGCCCGTGGCGCGAATTGAACTCGCGACCTCTCTGACGCGAGGGCGTGAATATGGCCACTATAATTAATTTTATTCCATACTAATTTTCTCTATACATTTATTTATTGAATAAATTTCAGTTGTCAGTACCTGTCATTATTGTTAACCATACACTTCTTCGCAAACAAAAAAGCAATAGTTATGTAGAATTTTACGTTTCTCTTCCGATTAATTAATACAAATGGCCCCAAATAATTTCTGTTACTACAAACCGAAAATGCATCATTCAGATTTCACGTCAATCTACGGTAATTTTACCCTGATAACTGTTTCCTAGATATTGACCAAACTGTTTAATATGGCCATATTGTGAAAGACTTTGAAACAAAAGGCTTAACATTTCATCCGTTGTTTTCAAAATTCCACTATTAAACATTAACATTCTATTTTGGAATAATTTTCTTTCAAACACAATATTATTAGATCCGAAATATTTCCATACACGAAATCTGCTTATCAGTCTAAACTTGTGTCGTAAATATATTATTTTTAAATATTCTAATCATTTAAAGTCGAAAATATTAACCAACAAAATGCTATTTTGTAAATTACTGTAGATGTAATCTGATACATCCAACTAATGTCTTTAAAACTCGAATCAATGCTACAATATAAACCTTCCAATCGTAATTTAATTAATCTTTTAGATTTTAATACGCAAAATTTTTAAATTTTAATTGAAGATTGATGACTGTAATGCTACACAATAGATCAAAATAATTATGCCATAAATGTGAACAATGATACCTATAATTTAATTTAAATTTATGCTTACCAGTTATTGTGAACCTTTTACAATTACAGTGTTAATTTTAGAACATCAACAGCTGAACGTTTATAACAGTCATCTGTGTGTGCCCTGAGCATGAGTACTCGTAACGTCAATTTTTATTTATGATATATTTTACACTATTTAAAATTCACTTGTACATGGCTGGGCGCCAAAGAATATAAAACTTAACTTTTAATTACAGTTTATTAATATCACAATTTAATAAATTCAATAAATAACATGCATGAAGATATGTTTTCTATAATTACTTCGACCAAATCTCGTACAAAATACTAAAGGGCGTCAATAATTATATATATAAAAATTATGAAGAATACTTATATATATGCGTCACAGTGTCTTCAAAAGGTTATTCGCTTATTTCACATTAAATAAATTTTAAGTAATGTTCTATAAATTTCCATCTCGTATTACATGTAAGTTGTTCGTGTTTAAAAAAGGAATCATGACGAAAAAGTCTCTACAGGACCGGGAATCGAACCCGGGTCCTCTCCTTATATCACAGATCTATGCAAGTCGACTCCAAATTCGGTGCGATTCGTGCATTCCATGAATAGTTCTGAGTTACAATTTACTGAATCATAAATATTACATGGACTAAATTTCAATGTAGACTGATAATTTTATAATTCATTTTAGGATTTAATGATATCAATTAATGAATAAAATTAAATTTTATTTATGACCATTTTTTTCTGGAGAACTCATTTATTTTTATTTTCATTTTATTTCACCACTGTGCATTTATAACACGATACTTTAATGCCTTAATGGGAAAAGGTTTCTCAGGGCTTCTTCTATATCTCGTAAACAAACGTTCTTATTTCAGGGTACAGAGCATTTTTACACATTATTTCACGAACACGTCACAGCAGATCAAACTATTATTTGAACTATTCGCATAAATTTAACGAAAGCCAATAAGATATATAAAATTTGTTTAAATACTAAAATACTTCCAAATTTCGTGGATGAAGTATATATATATATACGCTCGTTGACTTTTATGTCATAATAATAAACATTAACATAAAATCACTTGAGAATAAAATACTGTATGATGACTAAGAAGTACGTTTCAATAAAAAAGTTTCATTTTTCAACAGTAATAAATTCGGTAAAAATATCTCGAATATTATCTGTCGGGCTACGTCAATATCGTAAAATTCCCATTCCCCTTCCTTTCTTTGTCTCCATATTTATTTATGAGCTCGGTCCATAGTAAATAAAGTGGAACGCACAATTAATTAACAACATTTGAGTGCAATGAAATTAAATTGTGTGTAAATTATGGCAGTAAATTATTAATCGGTAAACAAATTATTCGTTGTTAGTGTTGATAGAACTGGAATGAAATATGCAGTTTGGAAATTAGTCAGCGTGAATGTATTTTTAGAATTCATTACACGTCTGACTAATTTTACTGCAATTTATTTTAACACTTGCATTACAAAAAGATTTTGAACTTCTGTCAGTATAAACTAGTTCAAAAATAGTTATATTTTAATTTTTTTGTTTACTTCATAATTTTTGCTTATAAATACAGAAGGAACTATATTGGGCTTTCCAGTTTTTTCAGATAAAAGAAAAATAAAGTGTTTATTTATTTTACTATTTTCTGCATTTCTCAAAAATGGTTCTGAACCTTTGAAATGTCATGTTATAGGGCAATGCTGAAAATTAGATGGGTTGGTAGAAATACTAACGAGGAAGTTCTAAGCAGAATAGGGGAAGGGCTAACAATATGGAGGACGTTAACCAATAGGAGGGATAGATTAATTGGTAACGGTTTGAGAAATGAGTGTCTTGTAAAATTAGCATTAGAGGGAAGTGTGTGGGGTAAGACCAAAGTAGATGTTAGCGGAAAAGAAGGGGCTTACGCAAGAGGTTAGCATGGAGGGTTTACTTCAGACCACTGAATACCACAATAAATAAAATAAAAGATTTGAAATTTTTTTTAAAAATTAAGATGTCTTACTTGTTTCAAATTTTGGCAGGAAGAATTTAAAAATCCGGCCCATTCATTTTCTGTCAAGGGCCATTGAAGATAGTAAGCTTATCATTATCCCATTTCCAACACACAATCGTCAAGATATCATTTTATAATTAAACTAAGCATATTAATATCATAAATTTGAACTTTTATTGATACTTTCATTTTAAATTTAGGTTATGATTTCTAGTTTCCGCTCAAGTTGAGAAGATAACAAGGATGCTTTTCAGGAATTTTATTGGCAAACTCCTAGTTATAATAACGTATTGATGAGAATGTAATTAGATTTATTTATTCCTTATCGCTTGAACCTTTTCTAATTTCTCAGATTATAATTATTTGAATAACATAAAGTGACAAACATTTAATATTCAAAAACAAATAATAACCCTGAATCCTATTATTTCGAGCCAACGTTTTTCATTTAGAACCCAAGGAATACAAATTCAATGCACAGGAAATACATTTATGTCGATTACGGTCTCGGTTTAAATTCTGGATGCTTCTCACCCTCATTCCTGAAAAAAAAAGTTACTTTACTTGACGATTCCTTATTGGAGATCGAACGTCGTAGACGCAATATTAAAGCTTGAAAATCGGGGAAAAAACTGGCGCTGGCAATATTAGAGCGTTAGAACTTTCAAGATGTGTCTGCCTTCATATTACTGCAAATGTGGAGCAGAGAAAACTGAACACGTCGCAGATTTTTAATTCAGAAGCTTCTTCACGGCCAAAATGTCATTTTTTTATTTAAAATTTTATCTTCAATTCAGTCTATTAATTTCTACGATATCCTGGTTTAAACAAGTTTCAAATTAAACACTTTTTTATTCTTCGATAATTTATTAAATAACTTTCGTCTATTTTGACAGATGAAATCGTTGACTCGTTCAGGAACATACGAGTGTAGTTAAATGTAGTTAGATTGAATCTTCCATCATGACTGTGTAATCAGAGTAATCATGTCAGTTACTCATAAACACAAATATATTAATAATGATGGATTACTAAATTAATTAAAAATATGTATCGCTAATTAATGACAAACTAACCAACCGTAAACATCAAAGGTTTTCGTCATTAATAAAACTTTATTAACTTTCAAATATTGTATACTTGTTCATCTGAAAACATTATTCTACTGCCAAAACCTGTTTTATCACTAATACTTGTAAGATCATTGGGTAAAATGTAACGTCGTTGCCTGATGAGATCTTGGATGAGATTTTGGAACAAATATTGTCAAGTATTATGTTAACATTTTAATTATTGTACTGTCTGTGTTAGTCATTGATTAAAAACTGAAAAATTATAGAATATATAACACAACCGTAAACTTTCTGTAGAAAACTTATATAGTTGATATCATTCATTATGCTGCCAGGTTTTACTATTAATAATATTTTAGTGAAATTAGAAGAGTAGACAAGAAAAATTTCCAACGGAACGGGAATCTAACCCGGGTTGTCTGTCTGTATTTTAGTTTAATCAGCGTTACAAAGCCATAAATTAGGATAGAAACGTATTTAAATAATTATTATTAATAAATCTATTCGTGTTAAAATAATACGTCTAAAACGATGCTAGATTCAAGCAGGTGAATGAATCATATATAGGGAAGTCGGGGTGGAACGGGACACTTCTTGTTTAAAATGTTTTGCAAAACTATGGAAAAAAGAAAAATTACTTCATAAAAGTATAAACATTATTTTCTTCTATTACCTACTTAATCTAATACAAATATATCTAAAACAACAAATTTAGATTTTTGATAATTTTTAAAAAGAAACTTACACTCCTGGCATACCGGGATAGGATTAGTGCAATAAAATTAAATTTATTTTTTAATAAGGCCAAAAACGGACAAAAATCAGTGAAACATGTAGTTTCTTTTCATTTATATTTTATATTTCACTGATGTTTGTGTGTTTTTGGCCTTATTTAAACGTATATTAAACGTACGGGCATTAATAACTATTATATTATATGAAAATTTAATTTAAGAAAAATCTTAATATCTTTTGTGTTTTATTTCCAATATTTATTTAGCGTACAGCTGATCGCTTTATCTATTTTTCTTTTCCCAAATCTATTTTTTTTTGTAATGGCAGAGTCTTTGCTACCATTTTCGACGTTTTTACGTTCCTTTTCTTTCTTACTCTATTCTTTCTGGGTACATCACTCTGTAACTCATTGTTATAAGTTGAAAAATAGTTTTCCTTAATCGTGAGTATTCAGATAGTTACAATATATTGACGCCAGGTCTTCATTGGATTCTCCAAAAGCATTTATTCGTTTCTCGCTGCTTTTTAATGTAAGACGTTCCCCTTTCATTTTCTGAGATTAAAAAATATAATAATGTGTATACAAAGAAATGTTACGTTTTTATTCACCAATAACCTTTTCAATCATCTCGAGTAAACACTTTCGTTATTGAAGAATATGCTTCAATATGGTTAACTCTAAAGGACAACAAAAATTCTCCAAACAAAAGTTAAGACTCCGGCATTCCTGCTTCAATATTAAGGATGATAATATTTTTTAAATATTGGAAAAAAATATTATTTGCTATTGTTATTCGTTTCCTCTCGGGAAACTGTCAAGTAGAATCTTTTTAATGTTAAGTCAGTGAAGAAATTTTCAAGGCATTGAAATTGCTGGAGATAAGAAAGACGCAGCGAAGCCCTTGGACTCAGAGCGTAATTTAATTAGGTAAGTGCAAGCGTGCAAGCTTGTCGTGATGGAGGGGGCGACACTGTAGTTAGTCTGTGGGCATGTGCGGTCCCGACAAGTGCAGTGCGACAGTGCGTAATGGCTAGGACTACCTTCTTTCTGCTGCTAGCCGGACTTCTGGGTAAGGACGCACGTACATATCACACTTTACTATCAAGGAATGCCAAGGAATAGACAAAAAAGTGGAATAGAAAATTTGTGGTTTTAAAACATATTGTAAGAAAAAAGATCCCTAGAGGAGACAGTCTCGTTTGTAACATAATGTCAAGTAATACAAATATTATCATCCACAGAAAATATTTAATAAATCCCAGTTATCGAATGCCGGATTTTAAATATAGGCATTATTTAACTCTTGGAATGGCTTCATCACTAAAAGGGATTCATCGGCGGGTTGCTTAATTTACTCTTCCTCCCTTCTCCGTGATTGGTTTCATTACACTCGTCGTTCTTCTTCGAGTCTCGCGCGAACTTACTTCATGTGTGCCACAGAAAAGATTTTTTGGGGGCTAACAGGATTCATGAGGGTGATCCTGATGCAGACAACTCCCCTTCAATAGCACAGGAAAGGAATTAAAACGCGTAAGGTAGGCAAGGGTTGGCTACGGCCCCCAGGCTATAATTTAAGCACCCTACCAAGTGGTAAATAAATTCAAATGCATTATTGAACAATAAAACTCTAATTTACACTGCGAACTGTTGGCTGGATATTTTTCTTTAGCTAAATAATATTTATATCACGTTTTCAATATTCAACACTGATTACATTACGTACAAAACAGTTTCCTTTATGTTATGGACTTAATTTTACGGATATATTTAATTTCTTGAAACGTAATGCGTTTCGTTTTTGAAACAGCTGCAAACGGTCTAATTACGTTCACAAAATATTAATATTAAAGAAAATATTTCATTTAAAATAATTAAATATACATTTCATTCCTTATAATTAATTAAACTCTATAAAATTAGTTAAAAATTAAACCCTATCACTAATTTTTTATTCAAAACAAAGAAATCAAGGAGTGTGATCAAATATTCAATAACAAATTTTATAACCTCAAATCAAAAGAATTATTGTTTTATAATAGATTTAATAATTTTAAGTATACATTATGCATTTTTATTCTACGTTTCTTCTTAAAAAATTTGTTTGTGTCCATGGCTTTAGCCTAAATCTCCTTAATTTTGAATAAATACTGGTGGAAATGTTTTTAATTATTGACTTATAAATTAGACTTGAAATACTTTCAATACATGACTTATACAATCATCAGTCCTATAACATGAAACATATTCAAACGTTAATTTTTAATTCAGTTGAATCTGTTTCCAAAGGCGAGACGTAAATGTTGTAATACATTTAATTAAGAGCTATACAGATTTGTTCTTCAAGTTATTGACGGGATAAAACACCGAAAAGGTCTACAACATTCAGTTAACTATTTTATTTAACCTGGGTAAAAGTTTCTTGATGGCTGAGTAAATTAACCGAAGGTTGAAGGACTTCATCGGCTTTTTATTCCTTCAATTAATTAAGTTTTATCAGTTCAATTCATAATTCTCTATCATTTTTTATTTCTCAACAACAATAAAAGTGGCGTGTATAAATGTTTTATTGCTTCAAGTAAGAAAGTTTTAGAGTGTGCACGATCTAAAATTGAGACTGGTTACAGTCGAAAATTCCCAATCGATCTTTCAGCATCAAATTTTCGTGTTGTTTCTGGCTTTCTTCAAGTTAGACTTGTTTGTCTCAAAGTATATGGTTAAAATTAAGTATAAAATCTTCTATCATCTTAATAAAATCCTATTTTCGATACAAAGTACATACTAAACAGGGCTCTAAAAATAATCCAAACGTATGGAATCTGCTCCAAAAGTTTCTGACTTTTTTTACGATTCATTCTACTATATCAATCACATCTATATTATAAATAAATTACTGCTACTTCCCGTTAATTTGTTTGCAATTTGCGTGAAGTAAATATTGAAAACAACATAAATAATTCGATTCCGTATAACAAACTACTGCCGATTTGTCACAATTGGTAGGTTTTATCAAGACATGCGCACTGATGTCATTAGCAGAAATTATTTGTTATTGATTGCGGGAACTCGTAATCGCAATTCGTAATTACGCGAGGCGCTCATGCTTAGTCCTTTCCAATTTGGAAAATCGCATTCGTTTGTATAAGCGCTTTATCCTGGAGCTTGTCAAATAGCAGGTATTTCTTTGAGTATATATTTGGAATTCCAATAAAATAGGCATATATAAGTTGTTTCAGCAAAACAAAATGAATTATGTTGTACGTAATATATATGAGCATTTATTTTTACACTTTTGAAACGATTCAGGAATTGTTACTTAATATATAAATTCTCTGTATTTACGCCTTCAAATACTGTCACATTTCTCAATAGCTCTTGTGACAAATACTATAAGATGTTTTAAGTTTAAAGCTATTTCATCTTACATGCGAAACTAATTTTTATTTCGTTACAAAATATTTATAATTTTAAATATTATTATAAAGTAGGTGTGCAATATTTCAACATTCAGAAATTTCATGCCAATTATATTATATTTCAGATATTGAATACCGTACAAACAAGAGCAATTAGTCGCCCATCAATGAAATACTTTACAGTCCGTACGAAACTTGTTCGTTTAATCATTATGAATACTATGAAAACGGTCAAGATATTTCAGAGAGTTGAGTGATAATTTCTTTTATAATTTTAATTAGAGGCCCGTGTTGGAAAGCCTTGGTGGTCTATCCCCCTTTAACAAGGCAACAGACACCTTACAGTCTTCATTTAATAAAGGGAATAATACATCACGCAAGCAGCTAGACGACATTATTCATGCTGCACGAGCTACTCCCACGCAGAGTATAATATTTGCCACTAGGAAAACGAACAAATTAGCTTGTACAACTTAATAAAGATAACAAGAGGATTCGTCGCAGATTTGTTCTTGTCTCTGTCCTTCTACTGACCCAGCTTCATGTGAGAAATTTTGTCGGTCTGTGGGGCTTCAGTATCAAAAGTCACGATTACACTTAAATTAATGTCAAAGTTTCATTTAATTATTATTAATTACTTTCATGCGTCATGATTATTTCCCTTTCTTCAACAGCAAATCCTACATTTTGTATTTGAATATATATAACTGTAAGAAGACGTCACATAACGTCACTGAATTGCGTTCACTCTAACTTCTTTGACCTGTTCTATAACTTCGAAATCCTAAAGACTATTATATTAAATATACTTATCTTCTTATAAATTACTGGAAATTTATTGTATATTTACAAAAACTGTGGCAGAAATAGCTTACAAAAATTTCCATATACATGGAATCTCTCGTTAAGATAATTTTTTGGACTGACTTTGCTACACTGATAAACTTTAAATCACCCTAAAATAAACAGTAATCCTGTCCATAAAGACACCAAGTCAATGACAGGAATTAATTCATCTTTGCCTTTTGCTGATTGAGTAAGACACTGAGTCTCTGAGTATTTTTATCCTTATAACTATTAATGTTGTCCCACTTGAAAGGCCTGAAACTAACATTTTTGACTGGCCGTGTGCTTTCTTCACTAACCCAAGTTTACCAGAACGCCAACCCCAATATATCCTATTGAAATCATGGATACATTGCCTAGATCTATGACATTATAAATAATTTCATATTGCTACTGCCTATTCAATTAATTGATTTTCGAATACACTTATCGTTTAAACGCCTCATTTTATTATGATCATTGTAATTTGAAAAACTATTTTACACGTATTGTGAACATCTTGAAAATATACTAAAGATTTAAAGTATGACTACAAAGAAAAAGCAAACATCTTGTACGTGAAGGGAGATTATCATCTTTGGCCGGAGACGAGTTATCATGGTTGAGTAGCAGTCCTGATAATTTGGAGATTTAAAAGGTCATTAATATTTTAAAGAGAGATCTGCGGAATAAATTTGTGTTGAAGGGAGATTAATCTGTTTTGGTACTGCATACTGTTTGTTTTCAAATAAATGGCAAAGAACTTTGATTGGAACATTTATGCTTGGGATGTAAAAGAAGTTTAATTTTTCAATATACATTAATAAACGATTTTCAAACTTTATTAATTTGTAGTTTTACTAAATTATTCATGTCAGATAAAGTAATATCTTCGGATAAAAGTTTGCAATAATAAAAAAAACTTTTATTTGATTGCAATCCACGATTTTGAACCCTGTGAAAAAGGATAGAATTTTTTTCTTACGTTTACATTTCCATCTATCGCTTTTCTTGCCTGATATTATTTGTACATCACCCGCGGCAGCTGAGCCTGTAATTGAGCACTAAGTTGAAGGTCGAACAAAGTTATAACTCAACACTACACAGTGGATATTTATTTCATTTTATGGATTGTTTAAGACGTATTTCTAGAATCCTGAATCTTTCATCTGGCTGAGCAGCACTTTTGTAATACTTTGATAATCATTCTAATTAAATTGATAAATTAGTATAAGCTTCTACTGGATCCATTGCATAACAAGCTGTCAGACCGTCGCGAAACTTCCTTGTGCGAGGCTCGGCTTTGTGCCAGCATCAATGAATAAGGTTAACTACTTACTATTGTCACTTAACGAAGTCAACATCGGTACAGCAACAGTATATTGGTTACCACACCACCTTAGCCCTGAATATTTGGGGTATTGTTTTCGATAAAGTCCTTTAACATAAAAATATGGAAATGATAATAAATAAAATATCTATAGAAATATTTCTGAGAATCTTAATTGGTATTAACGAAAAGAATTGTCTTGTTTTTAAGATTTCATGCAAGAGAACAAAAGGTGATGTTATTTATTGATGAATTTGAAAGAACAAAAACGATCATCAATATTCAGTATTCAGAATCCTGTGATTCGAAGGATTAGGGTTGCAATAAAGGAGCTAGTCGCTTCGCCTGGCCCGCTTCTGAGAGGACGACATCAACAATAGGAGACGCGAGAAGATTCAGTAAATTACGGTAATCTAGAAGCCGCATTGGAGGAGTTTGTGAGTCAACAATAAATAGGCCCAGGAGTGAGTGACAGCGTCAACAAAAATTGCGTGTGCAGCAATGCGAGTGGACATACACACTGAACTGAAAATCAGGATAAATATTTGTGAAGTGACGGTGGATAATGTGTATTATGTAAATAAATAAACAGTGTTAGTGTAAATTTATGACGGTCTTATTTGCTTTGTAGAACACCCGAGCTCGTGTCAATATTACTGCGCCGTCACTTCTCCACTAATCACCTTGTGATATCTCAGAATGCGACACTGTGACAATTCAACGTAGTTTTCGGAAATTTACTTTTCTCCGGGAATTACCAGGCAGTAATTTTGGATAACAGCAAATACACTAATATTAACATAAGAAATCCCACAGAAGATGGGAATAACTTGTTAATATTTCAAAAATTCTTATTGTCAAAGTTTTCTCTCGAAATTTTTGCCGAAAATTCTAACGATGTTATCGCGTTAATAGTTAACTTATGAAACTAACAGGCACCTTGCTACAAATTAATTTCAATGTAGACTATTGAAGCCTGAAAATAACTGCTGAACTCATCTCTACCCTCTCTAGCTCAGCAAAGTAAAATTCAAGAGAGGATTTAAGAATTAGAGATATTTTTACACTTCACCAGCAACAATTCTGATAAACACATTTCTTGATACTTTTACAAATAAGAAGGTGTAAAATCGAAACTCAGCAGAAATTAAAATTAATGAAAATATAATACGAAAATTTTCAATAACATGATATCAAAAATTAATACAAGGAATCGCATTTATATATTTTTTAAAATAATTCCTGGGAATTCATATAGACAAACTGGATTTTTCTCTAACACATTTCTTAAAACTTATTCAGTTAAAAATGTATAGGGAAATTAAGAGCTTCATTAATCTTGTCATTATTTATTAATTATTAACTTTTTATTAACTCATGTTGACAACTAAGTGCTGTAAACATTTATTTTAATAACAATAAAATTTTATCAATGAAGTTCGTAAACCCCATAAGAAAACGAAATGAATTTACATGAAAACGGTTGATCATTAATAATTTACATTTAAAGTCTTTAAAATTGGGTTACCTGTGGGGGTAGCCAAAAGAAGGAAAGTTTCAATGGCAAATCGGTCAGGCCATGTGACCTAAATAAATTTATAATCAACGATACTGTATTATCTGGTGTCGGTTTGCTTCGGTCTTCTTCGGCTTGGCGATTTGGAGGCGCCGGTTAAGACAATTCTCCGTGACTGCAAAAAATCTACATCTGATGAGGTCTCAAGGGCTACACCCAGCTCTCGGCAGCGTCCCGGAATTTAATGAGCTCTCGAAACATCTCTCCATTTCATCTCGTATAGCCGAGAATTTTCTTCCTCCCTTTGCAAATAGCCAATCGACTGCAATTTAAATTGGCACCTATTGGCTCGTACTTACACAATTGCAGCCAATGAGAGAAATTTTAGCTAAAAAATGAAAAGAAGTAACATTGCACGTATGTTTTTCATTAGTTACAGTAGCCGATTCCAATTATCCACGCCTACCTTCCGACTTGACTGGTGCAAATTATTGGATTAGGGACGGATTACTCCTATTGTCCGAAGAAGGTCTGTTTCTACTGTCTGAAGGAGGGTGTAACAATGACCACGCACACATAAAAAAATACATCGCAGGCCTTCAGATTTTTTGTAGGGCAAATGTTACTACATTTATTTTCCTTGTGTAATATTCCAAAATAATAATTATAAAATATAAAAATCGGTAACTCTAAAAGTATTTCTTTGCAAAGTATGAACTGTTAATGGGTAACTTTCGTTATGCAACTCCTGATAGATCTATTCGACACTACACAACCAGACGTTTTCACAATTCATTTTAGACATTTGCACCGTTCATTCAGAGGATACGCTTAAAAATCGAACAAATTCCCTGTGGTCTACCTCCAAATAAGGGATTTACTAAATGTTCCCGGTATTTGATGAGTCTACTTCCCTGGTCTTGGTCTTAAGTGAGGATGGCTGTGGCTGTAGAAGCTCCAAACCTTCGCGCCGAGACGCTGCTCGCTCGCCTCTTGATTTATGCAGTGGCAACTAGACGACGCTTTTAGCTGCGTCGTGACGGACCGTTCCAGCAGACGAGCGCCGTTCTTTCACGACGTCGGAGGTGGCGCTGTCGCAAAACATTTATCTGTCAGGCTCCTCGACATGGCGCTAATTCATCGTGCGAGGCGCAGAACCTGCACGTGCAGCGTGTTAACAATGCGGCCGCCAGGAACCGTTAAAGACAGATAATGGAGGCGAGTTCTGAATAATACATGACTGCGACAGTCCTCCCTTTGCTGTTGGGAATTTCAAGGCGTCCGTCGGAGCCGAGCTGGTCGGCTGGTCGGTGTAGCGGATGTAGGCTATCCGGCCGCAGGAGTATAGGATATCGCCCCGGGAGGTCGGCGGACCGGACGTCCAATCAGAGCTGTCGTTAAGCCCAGTGTCTCCTCATCAGCCGGACCCGCAAGAGCTCGTCTCGCTGCCTGGATCTTGAAGGCCGCAACGACGCGACGCCGTCCTTCTTAATTCAATCAAGGGGCCCAAACCCGCTAGCCTTTATTAAAACTCTACACACAAGTGTGGGGCAGGACTAAGACCTTTTATCAACTCGACAACAAGGTCAAGTCAATAATGAAATTAACAGGAAACTTTACCACTACTGTAAAACTACAATCGAAAACGGTTATAACGAGTTCGAGGGGACGAACCGACATTGGGCTCCATTTTAAATGAATTTTGCTTTTATTTTCAGAGCAAAAGAATACGCTGGTTCTATGACTACTACTAACTGCATGCCCGGATTTCGATTTGAAGAAAACCAATAACTTTCATGATTTCGTAATTTTTTTGTTATAAGTCATAATCCAGTGATAAACAAAAGAATCAAAATCTAAAGCAGACGAACCCATTTGATAGGTCATATCCTCAGATGAAATGGACTATTGAAGAAGATAATTGAGTGAGTAATAGATTTAAAGAATGGAAGATGAGGACCAATACTTTAATATTTTAAACAAATTTTAAGTAGACATGAATTGTACCTCATACTACGATCTGATAACGAAGGCGGTGATACGAAAATGGTGGAAATCTGCTGCCAACCAACCTCAAGGTTGCTGACCTCAGAGAGAAAGATATTTCAATCCATTTATATATAACGTATCGTTTCCTCGTTAAAGATACAGAAATTAATTTAAAAATCAATTATCTGACATTAAGTATAATAAATAAAAAATACATTAAGTCAGCAATACATCAAAATTGTCAGCAAACAATTTTATATTCATTTAATACATCTACATTGTTTTGTCCATATTTGTGAACTCAGGTATATTTTACTGGGAAAATTTATTTGTTAAATACAAAATACTGCCAACCTGTCATACTGTAACAGTTTTAACCATTAGAAAGATTACCTGATGAAGTTCACAAATATTGATCGAAACATCGTAATTATATTAATTTAATTTTCTGCTGTCAAATTGGCTGCATTTATTAAAAATTCATTATATTGTACTGAACTATGCCATAATATCTCGGTCGTTGTTTTATTTGAATAATCCCTATACTATAGCTACACGGGCAACCTTTTGGTTCTAAATCCAGTTAAGTTATAAATCAATCAGGTATAAAATCTCTCATGCTTTACTGAACAACAGAAATTTGTAGTTTTTTCATAACAGTTGTTATTAAATTGTTTGTAATTTTGTACGCGATGTTCATGTCAATTGCCAAAAACCATTATTGTTTATTAAATATGTAATACAAAGTAAAATTTATAAAATAAAACGGACTGAAATGATTTAGCGTTGGATTAATTATTTACTATATTAATTGAATATAAATTTTACAAAACTGTCACCCCAGGTATCTTCTCTGAATTCACTATTGTTTTAATTATCCAGGACAGTATTAAATTCTATACTAAACTCTCCGCCAAAACGTATTTATACCGGCATGGAGAACGTCACATATCGAAACATTTAAATTCTCACTCTACCTACCTTATCTTGGACGACAGATTGTTAATTTCATCATAGCAGGCTAGATGGCTCACTATCTCAATTTTGTCAAGATATTAAGAAGACTTTTAAAAATCTAAAGAGTCAGTTCAATCTATACTACGATACGTTAAGAGCGCTGAAAAAACTTTCGGTATCCTAATAGAGTCAAATATATTCCCGGTACCTTGATAGTGACAAAATAATCCCCAACATCTTAAGAAAGTCACAAATAGCCCTTGTACACTATGCTCGTGAAAATTGTTATATATTTAGATTTTTTGATAACAGTGCTGGGTAGGGAAAAATGTGATGCCGTAAAATTCTCCATTCTATTTTTTTATCTGGATGCACAAATATTGATCGAAACATCGTAATTATATTAATTTAATTTTCTGCTGTCAAATTGGCTGCATTTATTAAAAATTCATTATATTGTACTGAACTATGCCATAATATCTCGGTCGTTGTTTTATTTGAATAATCCCTATACTATAGCTACACGGGCAACCTTTTGGTTCTAAATCCAGTTAAGTTATAAATCAATCAGGTATAAAATCTCTCATGCTTTACTGAACAACACAAATTTGTAGTTTTTTCATAACAGTTGTTATTAAATTGTTTGCAATTTTGTACGCGATGCTCATGTCAATTGCCAAAAACCATTATTGTTTATTAAATATGTAATACAAAGTAAAATTTATAAAATAAAACGGACTGAAATGATTTAGCGTTGGATTAATTATTTACTATATTAATTGAATATAAATTTTACAAAACTGTCACCGCAGGTATCTTCTCTGAATTCACTATTGATTTATATTATCCAGGACAGTATTAAATTCTATACTAAACTCTCCGCCAAAACGTGTTTATACCGGCATGGAGAACGTCACATATCGCAACTTTTAAAGTCTCACTCTACCTACCCTATCTTGGACGACAGAATGTTAATTTCACCATAGCCAGCTAGATGGCTCATTACCTCAATTGTGTCAAGATATTAAGAAATCTATAGTCAGTACAATCTATTCTACGGTACGTTAAGAGCGCTGAAAAAACTTCCGGCATCCTAATAGAGTCAAATATATTCCCGGTACCTTGATAGTGACAAAATAACCCCCAACTTCTTAAGAAAGTCACAAATAGCCCTGGAACACTGAGCTCGTGAAAATTGTTATATGTTTAGTTTTTTTGGCATTTTACCCACCCAATGATAACAGTGCTGGGCAGGGCAAAATGTAAAGCCGTAAAATTCTCCATTCTATTTTTTTATCTGGATGCACAAAGAATATCAAATGTTCATTGCGACCTCAAAACGTACTGTCTGAAATTTTCCGGAATTAATCAGTCACGGTACACAAGTAGTGGTAGGGCCAAATGTATTGTTCATACTTCCGTCTTCCAGTAGCTGCCTTAAGAAGTTTCCAAACCTGAGGGATTTTGTCGTTATAACCCTTTTCATTTTCTTCGTCATACCCAGATCCATTTATACACAAAAACAACGATTTAAATAGAAATAGTATACTTTTCTTGAAATACCAACGGTCGTCGTTATCACTGAGTTCGGCTGTATTGCAGTTTTCAGTGGAGCCCCGGAAGCTCTCGGAAAAAAGTGAATGCCATATATATTTCTCAATGGAAAATGATGGATCTGTTGTTTTTAGTATCAAAGAAAGATGTATTCAACCCGAGGATTCAATTCCTAGGTCCGGAACTGTAATATTTGCATTAAAAGCTGGAGTAAATCAGAAAGAAGTTTACAAAGATTCCTTCAAACATCCTGGGGTCTTCCCCTCTTAAAATATATGTAAAATGATAAGTTTGCTTGTTAAACTATACAAGAAAAGTGAAAAACATAATTTACTTCTAAATATATAATGTAATATTAATTTATTTACCTCACTTCAATAGATTGCCCTCTTCTTTGTATATTGCTTACGCTTTCATCATCAACGTCCTCTTGGTTATTTCCATTTTCATTTGAAACAGCGTTTGAGAAAAACTTACCGAAATTTCGAAACGTAACACATTCTTTAAAGTTTCAAAAAATATCAAATTTTGATTCTCACATGTAGAGTTCATATAATTCATATTCTTTAGCATTTATATTTTACTTTAAATATTTGTTATTGAATACTTTTATATTTCAATTTTAATGTTGCTATTAATGTTCGTATTAGTATTTAAAAATATATAACAAAGTAAATTTTATGATGTGAAGAAAAGAGAGAAGAGAAATAACAAGAGGCAGGAAACAAAAATGCGTGACAGAAACGTCGCTGAGTAATAGGGTGGGTAATAGGAATACAGAAAGAAATAATAATGCTCCTTACTGCGTCAGCCAAGCTAAGCAAACGTTCATTGGTCTGTGGTTCTTTAATGGTATATTGACGGATTTTTATGTGAAAACTTTGTTACTTTGATCATGATTCAACGCTGAAGTTAATTTCTTATCTTTTGGATGAAGACACCGGTGCAAAATTTTAAAAGATTATAAGCTCCCATCCATGATTTTATTAATCACGTAAAAATTTATTACATTTGAACCTTAATGGAAAGAAACACCTTGAGCCTTTGATATGTGTTTGACTCGCAGATCACAAATATAAATTTTGCAAAGCATTCATCAACTTACTGTCTAATTTTTTATCTTTATGGTTATTGGCGATAGGAGAATTCATTTTCTTGTTTACTGTAATAGTTTCACTGTGTGAAAATACACCCACAGCATGGCAAGCCAGGATTAGAACCCAGGACCTTTGTGATTGAAGGAAGCAACGGTTTTACAGCTTCGTCATTTGATGCAATTTTTTTCCCTTAAAGCCAAATTTTCAAGTTTGGGAACAAGAAGAAATCATATTCTCCTGGTGAAACGGCACTTTATTACGCGCCAATCTTGGAAGTCCCTCAATCAGCACCCGTTTCAAACGATCAAACAGAGCAGCAAATTGGAGTCTTGTTATAGTTGTGCCCTTTTCCAACAAATCTATGAACATTATACACTAAGAATCCCAAAAGACAGTGGTCACCACTTTTCCAACTTACAAAACGGTCTTCGCCTTTTTCGGTTCACTTTCACCAGCCTTTGCCCAATGTTTTGATTATTATGAGTGACGTGATGGATCGAAATTTCATTGACGGCCACGAATCTGCAAAAAACGTGTTGAGGATTATTCCTACACTTTGCTAGATTCTGCTTTGAAATGTTTTTCCAAATACGTTTTGAACAAATGTTTTTTTCCAAATACGTTTTGAACAAATGCACCACTCATCGAGCACAAAGCTTTTTCATGGAGGATGAACTGCACTCGTTCAGTTTTAAAGCCTATGGCATCATCAACCTCACGAACATTTAGTCTGAGATTTACCCATAACGATATTGTGAATTTTTTTCCTGAGTGTTGACCTCAATTGGGCAGCCGGAGCGAGTTTCACCTTTTGTGCTTCTGCGAACTCATTTAAACTCATTAATCGAGACGTAAATTATCTTCAGTGCTGGTTTTGATCTGTGCAGCTGTCTAAACCTTCAAATAAAAGTGTTTAATGGCAGCGATATATCCGCCTGTTTCCATTGTCTCCGTCTGACTGCATATCTAACACTACAGAAGACTGCCAACAATAAACTACGACTTTAGGAATCTCTTCGAAAGGATCATGTTTACCAACAAGGCGCAAAAACGAAATACTTCCCGCAATTACATAAAAAATTACTAGACTTCATCGAACATTCCTCGTGAAGTAACTGTTGCCGTCTCGTCAGAAAAATCGTACATTGTAGTGACTCCCGGATCATGTTGACAAAACAATTAACTGAAACTTCCGTCAGAGTTCTAAAGGAATCATGACGCGTAAATCTTACTCGAGGAAGTTTCTATTACAACGGAGTAGAAACGCATTAAGATCCGTCACTTCAGATAAAGGCAACTTATGAAAATCCAACGCAAGTCATGTGTTCTCTTGATAGAATCCGGAATCCGGAGACGTGTCGTCGGTAATTATGTTGTGGGAATGGGATCGGCAACGTTCTATTTGGTGAAGTCGAATCCCATTAAAACTGTAGTTTTAGGCTTTTTCTTAAACCAAATGTTTTTTCAAAAGTATTTGTTTTATTAGCAAATTAATTTAATTTAGCAAAAGCGTGTAAAAAGAATAGTTACCCATTTCACGTTGGTTATTTTAAGCGTTAATCGTTATGGACTATAAATACATCTTTTCACATTTCGTTGATAATATTCTAACGGAGAGCTTTAAATCCTACTTGAATTACATTTCCAAAACTTTAAAGTTTAGGTTGCAAAAGGAAACAGTTCCGCTAACTATTCTAAATAGCCAAGTGCCATAAAATTATGTTGCTTATCACATGACCATGCAGTTTTTTATGATAGCACAATAATTATTTCCTTTTTTTCAAATACATATAATTTCAATGAATTACTATCAGTTTATTGAGACTTATATTTATAAACTTATCCGTATTATTAATAAATGAATTTCCCCATATTTTGGAATAAGCTGTCATATTAATTTGAGATGGCTACAAAAACATGCAAGTCTGGTTTTAGTTTGAAAATTGTTTTGGGAAAAGAACTTGATGGTCACATTATCAAAAGCGTCTTCGAAAAATTATACCATTTCATTTGCTATGACAGGTACAAAAATATGAGCCACTTCACTTAGTACAATTAATATATTATTCCCCTGCAACTACTTGTCTGTATTACATTTTATTATATTTTTCCATAATTTAAACAACCATTATTCGATATGGAGTTATATTTAGGTTTTCTGCCTCTCGGTGAGGCATTCTTTATCGAAAACATCGATTTACAGCTCATCAGAATTCAACGCATGGTGGTTTGAATTCTGCGAACTCACATTCTGTGATGTACATTATACCGATAGATGCAAATGAACTATCGGAGCAGATTTCCCCTGTGGAATCTAAATTTTTGCAACTTGTAAATCGAAGAAAACGTTCCAGACACATTCGTCTACGTTTTCAGAGAATAGGAAAGTAGTCTTATTAATATTTTTAATTCAGTTTGAGGGACGAGATCGGACGAGTTGTTTTTCTACACATTAGTAAATTTTAAAGTTATTAAATTTAATTTTGGTATAATGTAAAAAGATATAATAATCTTTTAAGAATCAATTGAAGATGGAGGAGATCTGAAACATTCAAACTTAGTGCAGTGCAGTGAAGTTTGACTACAGCAAGCATGCGACACTGAAATTAGAATTTGACTGCAATTTAGTTTTTTCTTTTTTTTACTTTCTATACTTTGATGGCTTCCCAAAGCTGTACAATGTATTTTAAACTTCAAATACAACTTGGACCTTCAAAAGAAAACAATAATTCTGTTAATTGTCTGCAAATTTATTTCCAATTACACTATCACATTCATTCAATCGCATTCACTTAACTCTTTCAAAACCGATTTTGTGAAATAAGTAAAATATTATTAAATCCACTTTCCATTAGTTCTGAATTAGCGACTGAATTATTTACGCTTTTACCATCTAACTGAAAATTATCCTCCAATTTACGTCTCTTAATTTACCTATTTTCATCCAGATTTTTTTATTTCATATCCAACGTTCATGGCTTTTTCTATTTCAGTTTTCATATTTATTACTACACATATTTGTACTACGTAATATTCATACGATGGATAATAATGATATTTGATTTAAATCGTTTGTTTTAAAGAGATATAGACACGTTTCAAATCTCATCAAACTTCAATACGCTGGTTAACACTGAATTGATGTGTCTATAATTTTTTTTCATCTTTTCGAAAGTAATTACGCAAAAATTTCAAGTACCGACGTTAGGGATAGTGTATCTGAAGGTGGACGTGATTTAGCGAGTAATACTTACTTTTTGGTTTTGTTTCTGGATTTAACTCTGCCTGTACTGCTGCGAGGCTATTACCTTCACCAGGGGGCGAACTTTTGTCTTCAAAAGAGTAAAAGGGTTCTTTTAGGTGCAGCGAGGTCCTACATTACTCAACGCCAGCCAGACCCTCCTATTCAAGCTGCTGGAACTACCTACCTGTAAATTCTTCGAAACTAGTTTGAAAATACATAGCTTCAAGTTCCTGGATTTCTACGCCATTTCCTAGATTTAGCTCCTATTAGCGAGTCGCCTTGAAAAAATGGATTGCCTGACTAGGTTTTCCTCGTGCGAACGTGGTGATCGTTACTCATTGCTTCACTCTGATCCCGAATTAATCAACATAATGGAGAGATATATTTATTCAATTGCATTGGACAAAGACCGATTCGTAAAATGAAAATAAAGGAGAAAACATTCCATTATGTACATTACTATTAATAAATTTTAATTAATTTAAATGTTTAATTTTCATTAAATAGCATCCATTACTTCTCACTGACCCACACTTCACTTCACTACAATGACTTGAATATTAAATTTAAATTTGCAAGACCACTTCACTTCACTCGATTTATTAACAACTTACTAAATTTTTACATTTAATCCCTGCCATAATTCGTTAATCTATTTATGAATTGTTTTATAATCTGTAGACAGGCCTCTAGCAGGTAACTATCCCAATTCTGTTAAGACATGTAAAATTTCCCTATATCAGTTCACTGTTCCCTATGTCTAATCTTTCCCGAATTTTCTCTTTCAGGTAAGTGACTGACGAAGAAAACCGCTCACATTTCCTCAGATAGGTTCGTTTTTATGTCATTTTAATAATGTAATAAACTGTTGTCCGTTTCCTTTTATTTTACAAAGTATCATTTTCCTCCAGTCTTCAAGATTATTCTATTGTTATTTTCTTGATTTTTTTTCTAGTACCTGAATGTGCTTATTTCCATACGGTTTCCAAATTTCTGATCCATGCTCTTGATCAAAGTACCAACGATATTCATTTCAGTTTCACATCTAAATCTCCATAACAAAACGTATTTGCAAAGAGACTTTTATAATAATCGGAAGAATACATATTTTTCTATGTTTTTAGTCATGTTAAATATGTTGGTTTTGAAAATTGTGAATTGAATTTTTCACTCTTCTTTGAATACAAATTTTACTCCAACATCATGATCCGTGTTGTTGAGAACCGTAGATTTATATTAATTTATATATACATATTGCTCAATCATGTCTCAAATTTTGGATTAAAGGTTTTATTTCGTTTGGCATTATTAATTTCTTTGAAGATGTAACTCTCGAGTCTAATTCTCTAATAACTGCTTAAATTCTATGATCTTATTGGCTAATTTATTTATTTTGATTTACCATCTTGTAACCACCCCGTTGAATTGAACATTATTCAAACATGAACTTCCATACCTTGGTGCATGAAGAAAATTGCTCATTTAATAATAACAAGCTTTAGGAGCTGTTCCTGCAATTTGCACTGTTATATAAATTTGTGTGTACTTGTATTATAAATTATAACTATATGTCACTTAAAGTCTGTTTTTCAAATATATATAAATTAAATAAACAACAAATTAACAAGTAAACAGTGCTTTTATTCAAATCCTACAAGTTTCGCCATCATATTTAAGATTTCATATAATATATTTCATCAGTATACTAAATTTTGAAGTATTTAGTTATGCAAGTAAATAAAAAAATTCGTTTTGGTTGAATCTGTGTTTGGAAACACTCAAGAACAAAAACATTTTACTAAATTTGGTCCAGTAATTTTTACTTCATTAATGCTTATCTGCATACTTCCATATTAAGTAACATAAATGAATTTAAAAGATAAAGTCCCAAATGTGATTACAAAACTTAATAAAATTTAATAAAATGTTTGTTTTATAAGTTGGTCTATAATTTAATTTTACGTTACTTTTCATGATCATAAATAATTTTTATACTTTTAATTTGATATTCTTTTTTAAAAATGACATATACATTTCTTAGTAAGTGATTAGTAATTATCGTGTGTGAAAAAGATATTTCTTCCGTAAGTCAATTCGTGGAATACAGAATATTTGTTGGATTAAATGTAATTATTTTCTGCCAGTAGCATTAGTAGCTACCAGCATTTCCGTCTCAAAATTATTGTAAGTTTTCTTTTTGAAACTTTAAGACCATAACTACTTCTTCAATAAATATTCTGAGTCCCAACAGCAAACTAGTCGTCGGAACAACTTGCGACAAGTACAGAGAGCCCGACCTATCTGTGCAGATCTCTCTCGGGATTAATCCACATTATATATGCCGGATTGTATGGTTAAAATATAGTCAGGGACCCCAGATAACCTAGACTTCCTTTATCTTCCATCCACATATCCCGTTTTCCATCAGTTAATTTCTTGACTTCGTCATAGTCATAAAGTCATAAAGTAGTCTGTTTCTAAAACAAATTGTAAAATTTTTCCCTAAGAAAATAAGCGAGTAATAGGTTATTTTTAGGAAATAATTAAATTAACATAATGTATTCTTAAAAAAATTCAAAATAAAATTATGTTATAATATAATAATGTAATAGTAATGTACAATGATCTCATGCTGATTTCAATAAAAGCTGAGTGGCAGGAAGTAGTCTATTATTTAATTTACCATTAAAGCTCTGTTTAGCCATCATCATTCCACTATGACGTAGTAAATTTTGAATCTGGAGGAGTTTAAGATTTGCATCAGAAGCAAGTGCATGACCGGATGCTAGCACAGCTTGACGTCACGACGGCAGACGGAAGTAGCGTATACATGAAAGGCGCCGTCTCTTCACTTAAGCACCTGCGTCCTGCTCAACGACGTGTGTAGAGTCCCGGAACCGACACTGAAAAGCTCCAATCGTGACGAACTCCGCGGACTACCCTAATTTCAAGTGGATTTAAGTAATTTATTGCTAAAATAAATTGGGCGACATTATGCCAGCCAAATGGGTTTTCAAAACTCTCAAATAAAATTGACAAATTAAATACTTAAAAATATTTGGACATCATTGGGTTTTGCCTCGAGTAAAACCTTTTCCGGTGATATCTCGGTAAGTAAGTTGATTTACAAATTTTATCAATTCAGGAAATTCTTTCAAATCATTCCATAAACCAGGATGAAGTCGGGTAAATTTTACTGATACTTACTTTTTAAACAAAACCTACATGCCTCAGTCTCTATAATGCAGAGCTGAACTACATAAGTATGGTAAGCATGGTTGGTGGGTTCTCGTGCTGATGTTCCGAACTAAATCAATCCCTACAGTAAACTTCTCTGACTTTAAAATTAACAATAAATAAAGAGACGGTAATAAAGTCAGTATTAAATATATCACTATTTATTTACAAAAGTGACGTTTCATCTCAATTTTGAGACTTCTTCAGGTTTACTACATTACTACACTAAGGAACATAAAAACAACATCAAATTAGTACAGAGTTGTGTCCAAACATATACATGTTAATAATCACAATTTCGATTGGCAAAATGTGGAAATTTTAGACGAAGAAAATAATTACTTCTCGAGAATTATGAGTGAAATGTTGTATATGAGGTGCAATCCTCGTGCAATCAATGTTAAAAATGACACGAATAATTTGAAGAAATTTTAAGTTACTCTTTTGTTGTAGCAGTTTCATGCTTTAATATTCTTCTCCATTGTTAAAATTAACTGCCGAAAACATTCATTGTTACTGCGTCATTTCAGCAGTAATTGTCGCTGGAGATGGTCCAGCGTGGCACCAAATTCTTCACATGTAAATTCAATAATCTTTTCGGCTAAGAGATTCAAGGAGTAAATAAGATGTATTGGTAAATTTGTAAGTTACCATGTTTTTATATATAAATTTAAAAATTGTAACATAGAACTTATATTTAATTTATTGTAATATTCTGTTTGTAGTAAGCCTGAAGAAGTCTCAAAATGGAGATTAAACGTCGCTTTTGTAAATATATAATGATATAATTAATATTGACTTTTTGACCGTCTTTTTATTTATTGTTAAAGAAACTACTGCCTAAAGACGAGTAGAAATTTTTAGTAAGCCCGAATCTCTCGTCCCTCTGGAACCAATCAGTTCATCTGTGGCTGAATTTCGAATAAAAGCGTTTTTTAAATCTCCTTTAGATAGACTCACTCATGCTGACTTTCCCAAATTAATACGAGACATCAGTTAATCACTATCTTTTCAAGCACTTAAGTTCTTAAGCCTACCATTGACTTCAGCAGCTTGCTTACAGTCTAGGACCTATTCAAGTCTTCATACAATGTGTTTGTAATCCAATATATACAGTAAATATGTGTTTATTCTTGGCACCTATTCAATATTACAGTCTATACAACAATATGAAATCTTACAGACTTGTGTTAGTTATTTATAATTCCCTTGCAACTTCCTTTTCTAAGTAAATTAAACTAATTAAGTCTGTGATTCATAACTTTTCTTTAACCAGACACGGAAAACAAATAGAAAACGAAAATTTATTAAAACAAACGCCAATTTTTCATGTTTCAATAAAACTGTTTCAAATACCTAAAATTTTATTCTAATGCGTAATTTTCCCCATTCCCTAAACCGAGCTCTAATAAATATATGAATATGCTTGTGCCTGTGTTTCAAATGTCAAATTTCCTTGATTAGAATTTGATAAAGTGCTACACAATGGTTTAAGGGTTGATCAAGAAAATAAAGTGACATCTTACATTGATCTAATTCACCAGTGTCAACATCAAACGAAGGGTCCTTGAGAGCGTAAACAATTTTCCCGGATGATTTTTCCGTGAACTGAAATCTCTATGGAAGTTCTTTTCCGTGAGCGTGTTTAGTACCGTCAGCGATTTACGTCTTAATGTCCTTAGCTGTGTCAGTCCCTTGAGTTGATTTCATCCCAGGGACAAGGATAGAGCCACCCGTAGCGAACTGGGGCAATATGAAACATAACTGTCGGTTTGTTTTTCGTCACAAATCTCTGTAATCCGTCTTTCGTTACATTCATCGGACGAAATCCGCTCGTAAGCCGCCATACCACAGCAGTTCTATATTTCAAAGCAAGAAGACGTTCATCCAGAATCCCATTCCGGAAGTCGATCATAATCATTCCATGTTCAGCAATCTTTAATAGGCTTTCGAATACTATCTTAATTCTGCTCAAGGTCTCAAGCTAGTGTGTTGCTGCAAAAATTAAGCAAAACAGTCCGTAAACGATGCTGTCTGAATTTTTACAATAATGGAAGGTCGCGACCACCTAGCACAAACTTCTTCACCATCTGGCGGCTCTGTGACACTGTATAACCACGTATAATTTAGCTTGCAATAAGTTATTTATAATTTTAACATTTAGTATGTTGGGCCTTTAATTTTCCTTCATGGCCTATTTATATACACAGAAATAAGCAATATGGACTGACGTTTAGCAGTTACACCTCTCATTTTATATCCTGTACCTATGATATTATGGTCTGTAGTTGATAAGTCTATGGACTTTTATGCTATAAATGTGCGTACAATTACTCAAACTGAGCAGAAAATTATAATTATATTTGATGGCATCCCTGGATATTTTCGCTTAGCATTTGTGCCGTTTTACATGATCCGCGTTCTTTTTTCGTGTTTCGGAGTATTTAAAATTGCGTTCAGATGAGAGTTTTAATTCAACAATTTCGTACGCATTCAGAGAACGATGCGAAGTGGAACAGTAATATAATTCCACACAGAAAGTTTTTTTCCACATTCTGCAGCCGAGCATCGCTTGTATATTTGTAAATACCGTTCAAATTCACGGCTTATTGAAACTGCGTGTTTAATTAAAGAATGCGAGGTGTAATATTGAGCGTTCTATTTGCTTTCAATTTGAGATATCCGATGGCCCGACGATCGCTTGCGTTTCATGTTCATTAGCCTTAGTTACGATCCCGCGCGGAACTCTTTTTTAAGTTATTAGCAGTTTGAAACAAGCAGCCTGTCCTCTACTCTCTCTGTTCACGGCCAATTACCCAGGTCCAGTGAGCACCTGTAGCCAATTTGCATACATATCGAAATACATGGATGCTCCAAACAGCCTCTGTCTCAGTCTCATACTACTGCTTCATCCCTTGTGAAGAGAGGCCCAATTAGTTCCAACTGCCGGATTACTCTTTAACGAATCTCTCGATGTTCCGCCTAATGGTGGAGGGGGGCGAATGTAACCGCCGCTAAAACGACTAAAATATATTTGCGTGTAAATAACGAATGTGCCATTTTGAAAAATATTCGATTTGTCCATTGCTTTCAGACACTTAACTTGTTACTACTTTCTATCGTCTCAAATTCATGAATTTATGATAAGTTCAGTGCGATCCGCCCGGGAATTTGCTTTGAAACAGCACATTTTCAGGAAGTGAAAAAATCAAACATAATATCTCAGTTCTCAATAAATATTCTATAAATAATAAAATTACAATTGTAAACCCTAAATTAGTTAATATTCTAAAATTATAAAACAACAAACAAAAACGTGTAAATTTTATTAACTTAATTATTGGTCGTAAAAATTAAACCTTATAAAATAAGGTTTTCCTTATTTCCATATATCTTTTGATATTCCCAAACCTGTTACCAAGCACAGTTACATTCTGTCGTTTTCCTCTTTTTTGCCCATGTAAATCCTTGTTCCTGTCCCAAAAATATCAATTGTTCCGATAACCAATTTATAGTTCTGCGGAATAAAAGACATCATAATATTTATGAGTTTTTATTTTAACAATACTGTCAGAAGTAGATGACGAATTCCTGGTAGTTTCGATTGGACACGTTAGCGAAGTCCATTTTCAAGCTGTTTATCCTAAAAACTATTTTGATAATGGAGTAATGGTATCCACGTGTACTTTTCACTTCCTTTTAAATCATAAATTATAATATTTTATAAATACCAGCTTCTATTTTACTCACTGAAAATTGGTGAATAGAAAGCTAAATTTATATTTAAACCACAATAGTAAAAAAAATATTTCAAATTATGCTGCCCAAACAATAAATATTCATGTGTAAACAAATTTCCAGTTGTTCCAAATCGTCGATTCGAAAGGACAGCTGAAATTATCTTTTGGTACCCGCATATTTTTAACTTTCTTAAGATATAGAGAGAAGTTTTGCCTCTATTAACTTTCCGGAAGTATTTTAGACTCTTAAATATGTATTTTCGACTCCCTAAAGGTAACAAATATTATTTACATTCTCACACTAGCAAGAGTATTTGTTACTCTTTTAGTATTTTTGGTACTCTTAAAATACCTGTAGTATTTTAAACTCATAACTTAACGAGAATATTCTTTACTCTCTTATAGTACCAGGAATATTTTTTGTCGATTAGTTTTCTCGCAGTATTTTTGCCTCAGTTACGGTAGCGGTGGTATGGTTGACTCTGTCAAGCTACCAGGAGAATATTTTAGTCTTAGGGTATCGGGAGTATTTTTTTGCCTCTTTTAATTTACCGAGCTTCTTACTCTTTTTATTTTCCTTGTTAATTTAAGGTTACGGTATATTTCTTGACTCTATTAAGGTATTGTGAGTCATGAAACCAGTAATGCTGAAATTAGCACTACGTCAGCTTGGTGTAGAGAGCGTCAAAAGATAAATGTTCAAAAATTAGTCGCTTTCAATAATGATAAATTACCTGTTGAACAAGAGATTATTCTCTTATTAAATACTGTATCAATGTAATATAAATAAAAACCGGGAAACGCCGGAGGCCCAGCTAGAATAAAATAAAATAACACCCATAACTTGTAATCTTATTTATTTCGTCACATAATATATGTATTCGTAATTTATTTTTATTTAAATTTATATGTAGGGCTTGCTTTTAAAACTGCATGAGTTAAATTGATGACTTCGTATTAGTTCCACTGTTAATATAAAAATCCCTATATAATTCGTTTCTGGTACTAAATATTTTTATTTATTTATAAAATTACTGGGATGATTTCTCTTAATTACATATGTGAATCTGTTGATTCGTCAAATATTTGTTTTGGAATTTTTATAGATTCAACCTTTGGTAGTATCACTGGAGTAATTTGAATTATGTATAATTTGTCTGTTTGCGTATCATAATTCCTTACGTAAGACCTAAGTCATTAATATTTTGCAAAACTTGTACAACCTCATTTCTCCTCTGAGATGCTGTACTTCAAAGTCAACAAGAGCTCTGCAGAAACTTTCGTTTTGTGGCAAACAATTTCTAACTTTCTTTATGTGCAATATATATTTTATAACATGTGTGTGTGTTTCATACGTAGTGTATTAATAAAAGCAGAGGTATTGTTTCACGGAATATAAATTTTTGTAGGAGCCGTGCAATCGTTGACTCGGCGTAGCAGCCAAATCGAATGAGAGCAAGTATCTTTGGCCGCCACACTCGAACGTTGTAAAAGGTATTCGTCGCTGGCATAGCCCGAGGCTCGCCGTGCAGTATTAAGTAGAGAACAGAAAAAGGAAAATTCCCAAGAGGGCTCGTCAGAGAGAAGTACACCGGTCGACTTAAAATATCGCGTTTCGGCTCGAGGGAAGAGATTTCTGCCGTTAATGATAAATAAATAGTAGCACTCCGTTTTCACTTGAAACTCAAAGGAAGGGCGAAATTTATCAGAATGTCATGATCGTTACTTCTATAAAATTAATATATATAATAAACGATGTATATACTGGATGATAAACGTTTCAGGGGATTATAAAAATTAATTTAAGCTTTACCATATCACCTTGCGATTAAGGTGCTATATTATTTTTAAATGAAAAATTATGATAAAAATGTCTAATCTATTTACTCTATATTTATTATTTACAATATACTACAATTTGATCATTTTAAATTTACAAAGTTGGTCTTTTTATAAACACTATATATTACAATATTTATACACATTAAATATCTTATAAAATAAAAAATAAGTTCTATTCTAAGGGTCGTCTAAACGGGTCTTCTCATACAGCAAAACACAAAGACAAATCCTACTCGGAATTGGTAGTACAAGTAAATCGGCAAAAGATTACAAACAGAGTAGTTACCCTTTATTTTTCCGATTATGCCTGGAACTTGCCGCTGGAGTCGGCCCCGCCCTCTTCCTCGCTTCCGTCATGATCTCCTTGGTGTTCCGGACTGAATCACGACTTCCCGTTGTTCAAATGTCCGTGGCCAGGACAATCTTCAATTTCTAACTGTCCATTCTAAATGTTCAAAAATTAATGTTCAGTCTTATCTCAACTTTTAAAGTTCCGGTCATAAACTTTTTTCAAGTCCTGTCTTAATCATAATGTTGAAATCCATTTTTCTTTGGTTTTTAATGCCTTGCCACCCACATCTTTCTAATTTCCGAAGGTTGGTATAGCACAATCCTGTCGTCTCTGGTAGGAGTCATCTGCCCTACTCCACCGACGTTTTTGAGGAAACCCACCATCTTCACTCACCAGCCGATGCCGCCAAATCTCAAATACTTGGGGAAAACCCAAGTCGCTTCCTCGTGTCGGAAACATACAACTTCACTCACGCCGCTTGCCTTTGATCGTCCCATCAAATCCTGCATTTAGTTGTGTTTCACTATTGCAATCTTCTCTACGTTACTTAAAGAGATAAAGTAGATCAATGTTTTGAGAATTTAAATCTGACATTAACGATCAATGCTTGATTGTTTGGGTGAACTATTCAGAATTTTGGTAAGAACTAGACGAGTGGAATAAGAGAAAAACTGTGATTCTAATTACAAAAGAAGTAGCCAAATTACTGACAAAATAAATACCACATAACGTTTCTGACATCCTTGCGGCAGTAACCAGAAGAACAACACACAGCACAAACCGACTGTCAAAAAACGCAAGGGTTGCAGAATAGTTGGGTGGTATTTATTTTTGTCTGTGATTTGGCTTTCTGTTTGTGTAATTAGTTTCCTATTAACAGAATCGTCTTATATTTTAAGTTTAGTTATAATTTTGATTTTCAATTTTTGGAAACTGTGTTGAAAAATATTGGTATATATATTACCGGGTATTTCCTACTCTATAAAATGATAATTCATTTTTCCTGTGACTAGCTATCACATTCATAACTATATTAAAATATTGTTTGTGAAATTATAATATTCGAGAGCTTTCGACTTTGGGTCACAATCGGTAAAAACAAAACACAAGTACTAACTATGTTAAAGTGTGTGAGTAACGGTTGCTGTTAAATGCATTACAAGACTAATATTTTTAGTCATTTGCGCCATTTTCTCTCAATATTGTTATCTTTCATAAAAATAGATAAAAATAATCTACATGAATAATCTTTGATAAATAAAAGGTATGAGAGAACCTCAATTGAAACCCACTACGTTGATATTATTAATAGGCTAAAGAATAAAGTTTCCCCGTTTTAACTTAAGATTTTATCAATTTGAATTTCGTTAAATAAAGCTATATATTGCAAGGAATTTTAATATTAACGTTTTTGTATATAACTGTAAATGTACAATTTGGACATCGAAATAATCGATAAATAATGTTGCGCAGGACCTGTAATATCCGCCTAAGGCATTGTAAATACTCGTTTACTGATGAATTTATTATATGCGCATTACTTATTGTGTTAATGATAAAAACCATTTGTTGAAAGCTATAGATAGTTAAATTTTTAGATATAAAGTCTTTGGGATAGCTTAAATGATTACATCTAGTTATAATAATGTTAATTATCAACTCTGTTCTCTGTTCATCTTCGGAGGAAAGAATTATTGTCAGACTGGTATTAAAAGTGTCATCTATCCTTCAGTGTATAATACATTCCAGATATATGGAATTCATAAATTCATCTATTAAGACAATAAAATTCCCTTTAATATATTTACAAATTGAAGGAATTTAAGTTGTTTACTATGAGAGTTAAAAATATTATGAGGTTGACATCACCAAAAAACAACCCAAAAACTCTATTTCCGACAGAAACATATATTCGCCCCTTCTTCCATCAATTTCGTTCAGAAGACTTGCATAAACTGGACCATGAAATCTTCAGACAAATCTTTCTTCTGAAATGGTCTTTCCACCATTGCCACCAAATTTCAAAAGTAAATAGTTGCACATTCGTCACCTGTAAATTTTTATTTAAAATCAATGTGTGTCATTCCCATTCCAGCGATATTCGAATTCTTTAAAGAGTCATTGAAAACTTCTAACAGAATTAAATTTTTTAATTGAAACTCGTCCTCATTATATTTAAACATGAATAATTTATTAACGTATGCATTCAAATTAAATATTTTATTATGGTACTTCCTGTTCCGTGTCGACACATTTATAAATGATTTTAATCAGTTATGCTCGTGTTGTCGTCGCTTTACGTATAGTATCCGATAGGATCAGAATCGATGTGTATGATTGAGGCAAATAGATGAGCTACGCCCTAGGCCGGTTTCAGCATTAGCTGACCCTAATAAATCAGGATGGCCGACCTAGTTTACTCAGGCGCTCTCTGTAGGGGAAGCACAAACCGCCAAGTAAACTCGTGTCAGCAACTCCCTTCCCAGAGACTTCGCAGGAAACTATTTTCTTATTTTTCTTCATTCAACAGTTCTAAGTTCTGGAAGAACTTATTTTTGTGTCTGCTCTTCTGCAGAAGATTAATTTTACTTCAAGTATTATATTTGATCACGCAGAAGTTGTCTGACGGCATAAAATTGAAAATGTAATTGTGTCATTCCTGTTCCTATAATTTAATCGATTCAAGTTGTGAATATAATGAATACAATGAAAAACGATCATATATTGCACTTGAAGGCATGATAAATATGTCTAGCAACTAGTCAGGACCTCAGAACGCTCAGATCATGTATACAGTTCAAAAAAACTGGGTAACTTGTATTAAAACCACTATAGGTGCCTATCGTGTTTGTTTCCAATTATTCCTTTGCGGAGCAGGCTTCAATTATTAGTCCAATCGATTTACTGTGCTGTGTATGGCGTATGTTTACAAAAGGTAATCTTCCTAAGGGAAATTGATTTATCAAAATGGAGTTGATTGAGTTAAAGGGAAAGTTATCATTTTCAATACAAAAAGGTTCAGGATAATACTTTTTTTGTTTTTGCTCGAGAGGTCATTTCCCTTACAATAGCATAGGAAGGTGATTTCGGAAGGAGGACAACGTAGCCAAGTACATATATTTTAAGGGTCCTTCCACTTAATTCCCCTAAAACTGATACAGGCATCCATGTTAAAGTAGGTAGGACTTTTAATATTTGTTCCACGCCCTTCTGATGACTCAAATAAGCCCATCATCATATTTTGTAGAAAGCTGACCGGTTTTGCCTCTGTGGCAGTATGCCCAACAAAGCCTAATCCAGAGCATACTCCTCTCAAATCTCATAGAAGTGTTTCTTTTATGTTACGGGTAATTCACATGAAGGTATCTGGCTTAACGAAACTTCGAATTATTTGTTGTTTATTAATTCTGTATCTGGGTACTGTGTAATGTTACATTTCGGTTGTAACCATCAATGGATGCAGTACATGACACAAAAATTTATACATTAATCTCTTCTTTTTTACAAGATATATGCATACGTTAAAAAATTAGAGTTTATATTTGTGAAATTACAATTTGTAATTCACTTTACTTATTTTTCTCATTTAGTCATGCTTTGTATTATTGTTTGTTATGTGAAATTGCTGCGTAATACAGTCTTCCGCCAGTGGACTACGAACACGAAACGCTCCTTGTATGGACTTGGCACGTGGGGCGAAATTCCGCGTGTACGAAACACGAGGACGTCCGGTTCCAGAAAAGTTTGGAAGCTTCTCGAAGCGGCCGGACCGAAAGACAAGACCCATTGAGGGATTTAAACACGTGCCCCAAAGGAGCCAATGGTAACCGACCTGGAATCATCGAAGATTGGTCGATGAGGTCGAGGGAGCCCGGAGCAGCACGGACAGAAAGACGATTACGGTCGGGACGTCGAGGTGACCGTTCCACACTTGCGATCGGGACGTCAGCGTAAAAAGAAGTATGATTGGGACGTCAAAGTATGGGAAAGCGACCTGCATGAGACGCAGGAAGATAGCTGCCAGCGATACACCGCTACGTGCCGCAGCGCGAGAACGGACAGCTGACAGTCACGTGGTTTGTTGAGCACATGAACGAGGAAGAAAGACGCCGACCATGTCCTCGCCACGCAAGACATCGAATAGTAATGTACTGTCAGTTTCATTGAGCGAACGATTCTTTTTATTCAGTTTCTTTTCACAAATTCAAGCTTAAATATTTCCTTTCATTCTCAAGTGAGTACGGAATTTGAACAAGTGTAATTCAAATCTTAAGTAATACTGTTATATTGTTGTGTACATTAATATACCTGTTTTCCCTCAACATACTTCTCATTTTGAATTGTTTACCTTCAAATGTGAACCCCAACCTCACACCTTATGAATTTGCAATACTAATTCTTCGCTAATCGTATTTTTTAACTAACAACTTGTATGATATTCATCCTTGTTTCATTACAGGGATTATTGCGTAGTAGGGAAAGGAGAGTATTGTCGTTAGAGGAGCAAGTACCCCTCCAAGCGGTCTGAAAAACGCTATTATCATTCTTAAAAACAGTAATTGTATTCATACGAACGGGATATGGAGCCATGACAATATCATTTTACCACACCCTATACTTATTATCTATTACATTTTACGGATGCTTTTCTTGGCGTATAGCATATCTGAACTGACTGCAATATATTTCCTACTGCCAATGTTTTCATAATTCCTTTTACACTACCAACTTGACTCAACAAAGAACGGAACAATAGTGAGCTTCTGTCTACCCCCACTACTATATGTCCACTATGCATCGTCTAGACTCACTACCAGCTAAATCTTCTGAACAATACACGTCTAAGAGGGGTGAAGTCTCGCGTGCTCATATTACGAACGTATATGAATAGCATTTCTTTGCTAAATAAATTTTTATTATTATTATACTATTTTTTGGCACGTCTAGTGTGTTGTTATTGGCTAACACAACGGTATTCCTTTTTCCCTATAAGACAAACAGATACTTAATTTTCAAAATGTTGGTTTGTTTAACGTCTACCTTTTTGATTACATATTCTATTTTCCTTCCTATATATTAGTATATATATTGATTACGTATTCTATTTTTCTTCCTATATATATATATAATTATATTTTTGAACCAGACAATGGAAGCTTTGACCAAAACTATCCAAATAACTTGATAAAATAGGAAGTAGGCAGCTTGGACATAATTAGCATGATTGAAAGAGACTTCCGATAATAATTTGTGAATGTGCAGCTGCTTCCACCGTATCTCGATATCACATCCGGTGATGAAATTCCTGGGGCATGCTGGAGGCACGCTAAGCACGGATGACACCGCCTGTGTGGTCCCTTGGACAAGGCTTCACAAGTTGTCTCTACAAAGGGGCAGATTAATCTTCAGGCAAAGGCAGGCCTCGCCTCGCCTCGCACCCTCTTCACGGTTCTACTTGACCCCACCTGCTCTGGGAGATCTACTCACTACACGCACGTGCCAACACGCACAACCTGGACCATTCACGTTCCTACGTCGCTAATTCAAATTCGTGTTTGTGAAGCGCAATCAAACTGTCAATACGTAAATGAATTTACTACGCAAATGCAGCTTCATTACGCTCGGCAAATTGTCGAGGTTTTTCATCTACAATTGATGTTACAAAGTGAGCGAGTGATTTATTTAATCCGTTTCTGCGTACGTGTTCATATCGCGACGATAAAACTGTTCAACAGTGAAATTTTACGAGAATAATTTAGTCAGATTTTACTACCGCTTTGGTTGAGTGACCGTGCAAAATAATATATTCCTCTAACTAAATTATCCATTTAACATAATACAATAATTATTGGAGCATAATGAATAATATGGTATCGTAATGATATAATACATTTATATTCAAGCTGCGTCCTTTCAGATAGACTCGCAAATTAGGAAAATTACCTTAGTAATATATAAATATCGATATTTAACAAAACACACTCCCAAAAAGACATGTTTTCAAAACCGTACTTTCCATAAAGTATGTTTAGCAATTCTATATTTATATATCAAAATAGTAGTAACACAGTATTAATGAATAAATGACATCGTTTTATATAGGTCAAGTTACACACCCGATCAAACATCTACGTTTCAAGGTGTGGAATTTGATATGACTTTTTGAAATTATGATAATGCCTATAAATTAGTTACTTAATCGTATAAATTAATTTACACCTGCTACATTATTATCAACAGCAGCTTAATATTAATCTCATGATGTATAATAATTAAAATTAAATAAAAATAAGTTAGTACTATTTTAAATTAAATTACAATTATTTTTATTATCTCTTTAATACGGTTTTCAGACTATTTTAAATACAGAAAAATAATTCCATTTTGAGAAATTATTTATTGTATTAAAATGTTTTCATAACAGATGACGATTATTTCATAAAAAAAACGAACTATGGGATGTAAGTGCAAGATTTACCCATTTTTATAATCTCCATCCGAGCTGTTTTTGAATAAAAGCCTAAAAATACTTCTGTAAAGAAAAGTATTCCTTTTAAAAAAATAATTAGCTTCCAAAATTATTTCATAGCTTTTATATTTTATTGCTTTAAACAATTAGTAACTTTCGAGAAATGCAAAACCAGAAAAAATAAATTATCAAAGAACCTACTATGGAAGCAAGGATGACGTATTCAAATCTACATTTCTACGTGGAAACATATTTTAAATCATTTAAACTCGATTTTACCACTATTTATATCGATTTAATTCATATTTACGGTACTCATATGAAGGTAAATTAAAGAACCAATTAATAAACAATTCAAGACGTTTTATTACACTTCAACGACGTTTCGTATGCAGTTTAGGGAATTATACAAGAAAAAAGGAGACATAAACAAAATTTTCAAGCGTTAACTGCAGGGTGAATATTATAAAAAAGTTTAAAGTGATAATAATTCATAATATTATTATAAAATAAAATATAAAGTTTAATGAAATTAGTATTTTTAAACTTCGTTAAAGTTTTGAATTTTCTGTAAATTTTCATTATTATAATTTTAAAAAACCACGCAAAAAGTAAAATAGTATTTAATATTACTTCTCAGTTACAATTAAATTATCTTACACATTACACATATACACTTATAGTAAGAGAGCATGAATAATGGAAACATGCATCCACACATTTTTTACTAAAATAATATTTTGTGGGGTAATTAGCATATAATTTAAAACCTTTTCAAAACATTTCTGGAAATTACGTTGTGCGCTGTTTCTCGGTTAAAGAGGATTCACGAGTGAGAGCCCAATTGAGGATCCTAATAATATTGAAAAATAAGAGTTATAAATTGCAAATTATAATTCGTGCTTACAAATATAACAAATATGGCCAATATTACTTAAATTATTTTAATTTATAGAACTTAGATTTACAGAGGGAACTCAACCCGATTTCAGTTATGCTGTTTCTGCATAATATTATTCTACACAATTACAGTACATTCTGTATTTAAAAAATTAAATGTTCCAATTTATTTATTGAAGTGAAATATAAGCGTACATAATAGAACTAGTTAAAGACATAAGCCATATTTAAAATCCAGACAAATTTAGGCATAGTCGTCTTTAAGAACTAGAAAGAAAGTACGAAACAGAATCGCTAAAATTGTACGTCATAATTAATTATACATTCATTCTTCTCGTCATTTCATATTCATATCGGAGAATGTTGATAGAGCAGCTCACTTTGAAAGAGGAGTGTTCTTCAGATAAAAGGTCAGAGGAAACCACGTTTTCATCTCAATTAAGCAGAGTAATCTTGCGTTTTTATAGCACGGCTTCAGAGCTTCAGCCTTAATAACGTAAGGGTTGCTTCGCGGAGAAAAAAACCAGCGAGCCCTCAAGAGATTTTGGTTGTTTATGCAGAAATAATCAGAAAATTTCTACAGCACCTGGCTCTGCTGTAATAAAAGTGAAATACGAATAAAAGCATCCTGTCCTTCATGCAATTACGATATGTTCCTGTTTTTCTACCTCAAGGTTTATGATAATTTTCATCTCTGTCTTCTCAATTTCTGCAGAAAGCTTCTGTAACAACTGTGAGGTTGTCTTCGTCAGTTATAACTAAGTCTATAAGGATAACACAATATATTTCGGCTTATTCTGAAATAATAATCTTTCCCAGCAGTAGCAAGCGTTTTATCAAATTTGTAAAGGAAATAGTTTTGTGTGGATGCATGTTTTCATTATTCATGCTCTCGTAGTATAAGTGTATATGTGTAATGTGTAAGATAATTTAATTGTAACTGAGAAGTAATATTAAATACTATTTTACTTTTTGCGTGATTTCTTAAAATTATAATAATGAAAATTTACAGAAAATTCAAAACTTTAACGAAGTTTAAAAATACTAATTTCATTAAATTTTATTTTATAATAGTATTATGAATTATTGTCTCTTTAAACTTTTTGTATAATATTTATCCTGCAGTTAACGCTTGAAAATTTTGTTTGTCTCCTTTTTACTTGTATAATTCCCTAACGAAACGTCGCTGAAGTGTAATAAAACGTCTTGAATTGTTTATGAATTGGTTCTTTAATTTACCTTCATATGAGTACCGTAAATATGAAATTAAAACGATATAAATAGTAGTAAAATCGAGTCTAAATGATTTAAAATATGTTTCCACGTAGAAATGAGTGCATATGACTTTTGATATGAGCAGTGTATATTATTCCTTATACTATCTGGGTGACCGGCATTCCCCAAGAACCGAAGTATTTAAAACGTTTTGCCTAACATACACATTAACATCCTGGATCACTGTATAAAACAAATGCAAAAAATTAACTAAATCCGCCAAAATGTTAATTAATTTTAATGTCGTTAATTGTTTGGAATTCTCATATGAAGTTATTTCGTCAGCCTTTACGCATCTTCAACTGCATTAAATTATGATTGAAACATTTATTTAGTATTTAACTATTATTAAATACCCACGTAACCTAATATTCTCAAAATTTGTGACTTGTAATTATTTCGTCAGTCATTGGAATTAACAAACAATCTATTAAATTATTATTATTAAAACAGTCTTTATTTATTTTTAGTGGTATTTCACGACGTTCGTGTTGCAGGGTGTAATTTGGCAAAAATATAGTCTAAAATTATGATTTTGGGTCATGGTTTCTTGATATACGTAAACGTTGAAAGGTGGTTGTATTAACCCTGTACCTTATCAAGATTACTTTAACTTTAGATATTTCCGACTCCATTTTATGGGAAACATAACGTTGATACGTCATAATGCGTCATAGCCTTTAAATAAATATATTGAACAAAATTACAGTGTTCCGAGCCACAATACACAAGTTTACGGCTCAGCCGCTTTTGCCAATTTGTGAAACAGTAATAATAGAATCTTACTACTCAATCGACTCCAATAAAAATAACTCTCCCTGCATATGTCTTCTTAACCAATAGATTCATTCATAATATATTCCATTCAGTATGCAAAAAATGCATCTCTAGCTAACAGGGCATATCCAAAGTTGATACCTTACTCCTTCCTCTGCCTCCAAAGATGTTAATCCATCTTCCTTGTACTAAATGTTTCTAACTAAAGCGGAAATATACAAACTTACGTGTTTAATAAATATCAATCGTATTGTGTCATTTTATCATCGGTCCATTCTTCCTGGTGTACGTATTGCACGATATAATTGATCAAATATAAGAGTATTAGAATGTAAACAAATGGTCATGCCATATTCGGTGTAATTAAATATGATTTACTTTCCCTATATTCTGTCTCTCTGACGTCAAAGAGTTTCGCATGCTGACACATTCGAAAAATTTCATCTATAATCCCTTTCACGTTTGTCGTATAGGTTTCTCCCCAGCAATCATTATTATATCATTATAACTTTTTAACGTTTTTCCGTCATATTTCGTTTTCTATTTAGTACCATACATGGAAAATAAAAGCTCAAGCTTCAGCGAAATCGCTACATAAATGTCTGTTTAACGTAACTTTGAATCAAACGCATTTAAAATAATGACAATCCTTCGTACCGTATACGAAAATCATTTTTCTGCACGGTATCATTCCTCTTTATCTAATATTTTGCTTGAATATTTTGAATCGGAATCTAAAATATTTATGAATTAAAATACACGCCTCATTAAAACAAATTAAACATTTTAATAAAAGCACGTCTCAAACTAATTGGTTGGTTTACAATTATTATCATTCAGAACTAACATCTTTTTTAACTCTTCGCATTATCATTTGATTATGTATTTTCAGTTTTCTGGCCTCTTGACATTACAAAGAGACGTTTGCTTGAGTTTAAATTCGAGTTACAAATCGCCGAGTGAATCAGAGAGAAGAGAGTCGTTTCATTGTTAATTCTACAGCTCGGATTTCCTTTACAGAAGTAGCTCGTTTAATTACAGCAAATTAGCTGACCCTTGCTCGAGTGTTCGTTCCAGGGAAAGGTCTAAACTCGAAAACTGCTTCGATTCTACAAACTATTAACTGTTTGTTCATCAGAATACAAAATGGGCTTTTGTGCTTTGCCTCTAGATTGTTCTTCTAGTATCCGTGCGAATATAACTGGCAAAGCTTTACGTCATTACAAGTAAAAAATTAGTTCAATTCCATTGCGCTGATATTAAATACACAAATCCTACACTTATAATTAGAAACAATTTTGAGACTCTCACTAAGCACTACCATATCATACAAAATCATAAAATTATTTCACTTATTATTATTACTCAGTTTAGCGTTTATTTAAATAATAATAAATCAAAATTTGATTCAAAGAGACAGGTATAAAGAAAGTGAGAAATTGAGAATAATTTTTCCACAATACGCAACGAAACTGATGATAAATATATTCATGATTCGTCAATTTCAAGTATTTTAGTGTACAAGTTAATTAAAAAAATGTTAAGTGGTCACATTAACACATTTCACTCCAATAAATTTTGAAACCACAAATGAACTTATTAGGACTTTTGGGAAAACGCATCCATCCCCAATATGAATGGTAGCTTTTATGTCATCTTTAAATTCAAATATGGTAAATTTTTGCAACTTTAGTCAAACTGCCATTGTTAAATTTCTTTTGTGTATAATGCAATAGAGGATATATAAGAAACTTAAATACATGCTATATACTCACAAATAGCTGTCTCAATTCTACGTAAGGATTTATAATGTTGTATTTACCTGATCACCAACATCCACTCTGATTTTCTCAGACAACATAATGAAAAATAACTCCAGTAACCTGATAATTTGTCTTAAGAATCAATCATTTTCGGAGCAAATATTTACAAATTTTTGGGTTACAAAATTATTTAACGAAACCGTGGGCACAATTTTATAGGAACCTAAAAAATTATGATAAATACACCGTAACGAAAAATACATTATTGCCAAATGATACAACAAATTAGACGCACATCGTAGTAGGTCACACGAGTTCCTTTCAGAAAAAACAAATGGTTTTTATTGGGATTCGACATTACTTAAAACTATCTTGCAATTCTAGGCCTCCGTAGGTTTTCCAAAGTTGAACGAAAAACACTGCCATCTCAAGTTCTTAAATATTCAGGAATGGTGAGTGTACTATCCTGACGCGTGGTCAGTCAGATCAGTAAATGAAAAAATGGATATCAGCTGGTAGCTGCAATATTATTCCATGTTGTTTAAGTTTTCATTTTAAAATGAATAAAATACCCCTTAAAACAGACTAATAATTATTGATAGAGCTTGATAGCTTTACAAATTTAAGCGCTTCTATTTCTTTTTGTTCCTTCTGTATTGAGTTCTCGTTTCTTAGCTGTCGATATTATTCAACATTCTTCGTTAACACACTGCATCAATAAATAGTAAATCAGATGCTCTGCAAGTGAATATTAATTCAGTAAAGTGTTTCAATAGCATATAAAAACTATAATTAGTTCCCGAATTACACTTCATATGCAATGAAGGAAAGAATTCATACGTAAATTGTGAACTATTTCAGGTAATTTATCTTTGTACTAATTTAATATTGAAGGTTTCTTGACTAGTACTGTAAGTCTTGAGAATTATGAGAATCCACATTGATACCAGTTAATAACATTTCTTTCTGTTTTCAAGCTGTAACATTTTTCATTTCAACTTTAGGCTATCGTTGGCGCTTCATGAGTAATGCTTCTTGTCACTCTAAAGCTTGATAATAAACAGTTTTAAAATAAATCATAAATTATCTGTCTACTTCACGATTTTATCAAACTAGTTTGTTATGTCCTGAAAATTTATCTCCTCGCCCATCATCAAGCTTCAAAATTGAATGATTTCTCGCGTAATGTAATTCCTCCGTCTTTACATTCAATGTAAAAAATTGCATACAGAGTTAAATAACAGTACTACATCACATTAATTAAGGAAACAGTTTTAAAATAAATCATAAATTATCTGTCTACTTCACGTGTGTTTCCGTTTCTTGGTAAAGTTCAGACTCGTTGTTTTTTTATCTATTTTCATCGCTGCTCGCTACGACTTACACATAAGATAAACGTGAAAAATTTGACGTGGTTCATCATTGTGTATTTTAATCGTGTACGATGGATAACCAGCATTTTTATCACAGTAAAACAAGCTTTAGAGTGGCAAGAAGCATTACTCATGAAGCGCCAACGATAGCCTGAAGTTAAAATGAGAAATGTTGCACATTAAGTAATATATGGCCTGTGAAAATTACTACGACCCTTTGTTTAATTTTTGTTATATACATATATATATATATATGTATATATATACACTTTTTCAATAAGGGCGGGTTGAAGTTAAAATGTAATAAAACAAGCTGTGCGTGAGGTGTTGACGAAATTCTTTTTTTATTTGAAAGGTCCAGGTATACCCTTTGAAATAACAAATAATTGTTTTATTCCGTTTCAACATCGACAGACACTCATTGAAAAATTATTTAAATTAAATACGACTTCTGTCAAAATTAGGTTTTTATTGCATTATTTTTTGTTTAAACAATAATTATGGCAACCACGAAACTTGTCTGATATAATGATAATTATATAATATAATACTAAGAAATATGACAATTATGAGCCTACGTATTGAAATTAAGATCTATTTTCTTCATTTACATGACAAAAACTAGAAATACACACTTTGAAGGTGGAATACTAAAGTAAAAAAATTTCTCTTCATGGATGTTAAATCACTTTTAGGACAAATTCTTCCATCTTCTATTTCGCTCTAAATATTTCAATTCATATGCTTTACAATCTATACTCAAATAATATTAAGAATTTTATTTCCAAAGTTCATGAGGGGAAACGTTAAATTATATCTCCAAGAATTTAATAGTAAACAGAAAAAATATAAATAATGCAAATACAACGTTTCGTCTCCCTTTCGAGACTTCATCAGACATAAAATTTAACAAGTCATGTCCACTCATTAACTCCCTCGTCCAAAAATATTATTAAATGTATTGAAGTATTTAATCGAGAGGAAACGTCGCAATTATATTAATTAAATATCAATAAAATTATATGCTGACTTACTGGCCCCTCTTTTTATTTACTGTTAACTTATAGTCATAAAACTATGCATAAATAATATAATTATTATTGTTGCACCGTAATGAATAAATGAGTGAACTTAAGCTATACGTCAGAATTATTTTATATAATAAAAATTAGCACTACGTTCCTTCCTTTGTACACAAATATAAAAAACTGGTAATTTGATTTTAATTGTTAAATCTAAAAAATTAACCAAAATAATTCATTACAAACATAATATTTATAATACCACTAATATTTATTTAAATATAAATAAAGGAATAAGTTGTAAGGAATTTTTAAATAAACATTCATAAAATTTTATTATTAATCTCATGCTTATAAGATCAATATATTCTTTAAATTTTGAGATTTAGACTTATTCAAAATCACTTCACCAATTTTCTTATACGTGTGCATCTGAAGAGGCTTAAAACTTGTAATAATAATTAATTTTATTGAAATTTTTCTGACATGTTAGACTTATTCGTAAATATTAAAAAATAATAACTATTCGTCAGATGCCATTGTCTATAGAGATAAATATTTTGTAATAAATATGTGGAAAGGATGGTGTAAAGAGTGCTAACTGTACTGTTGAAGAAAAAATGGATTAACAAAACAGGTAGCAGAGGTTAGAAATACGTAAGCGGAAAAATGGGCCAATTTTAATTATTAAACTGAGTCCTTTTTCTTATAGAATTCATAAAAAATGTAATAATACATTTAATCGGCGAGTTCCTGAACTTTGAACCATCAAAACGTAAAGTAAAGACGTAAACCGGAGAAACGAATGTTGTAACATAATTATTATCCTCGACTGCAGACAGTAATGTCTAGTTCCGACCGTCGGACCGGAACTAATTAGAGGACTAACGGACAATCTGGTACAATGAGATCACCGAGCAAATCTTGCCCTATACCAAAGGGTTTCAACTAACTCACAGCAATAGCTTAGAGAAGCTGTTACCAGCCCCTCGTTATCTAATTAGTCCTTACGTCAGCTACGTGGTGAATCCCAAGTGGAATTCCCAAAACTCTTGTAATACCATCTTTTGCAGAAGTTTAGGTTTAATACCAATTCAAAAAAGGGATTAATGGATGTAATTTACAAAGTCATGTCTAAAACTAGTTCCCAGTAATCAATATTGTTCATATTACGCAGCGTCTCATTATTTTCACTACAAGGCTTATATGCAACATTAAGTATCCTACAGACTATATATAATTAAACAAGTTAATTCTTGGAAGACGTCACAATGTTGTCTTAAATTTCATTAGTGGAAGTTCTTTATTTTATAATTCGGACAAGCTCTAGAAGCTCGTTAGGTAGCTCGTAATCTCGGTCCTAACGAAAATAATTGTCTGTAAAAAGACATCCACTTATCGGGAAAGCTCTTGAATGTCCGTAATGAGCTCCACCCTCGCCTCCGCCCAGCAGTGACGTAGTTTATCCAGCAATAATTCACCCAATCACCTCGATTAATCCGTCCGCACACCTTCGGTTCCCAGGCCAATGGATTACGCGCTCCAAAATCCACGAAATTTCCTAGTGGCAAAGTCCATCGCTCATAGCTACTGAGAATGCTAAAGCTATTTTCTAGTAATACGATCAAAACGTTATATCACGATTCTGTAAATAATTATCACGCTTCCATAATCAATTTAGCGCTTTAATTTTCCATTATAAAGGATTTAATTAATGTATTGCTTTAAATTACGACTATACAAATTTAGGGTCCATTAAATTCTACGGCTAGCTTAGATTTAAAATTTAGCAAGGGACTCAATCTATTATAGGGTTGTGATTATGTGGGCGTTGTTGTGCAGCAGGAATTTGTCATGTGCATATTTATGCAATGGTGCTGACACAACTGAGTATTGTTTTCGTAGGCAGCTGCATCCTTTGTCAGCACAGCTAGGCACTTGGGGTCTTCCTTCCTAAAAGTCGGGGCTCTTTCCTTGTCTCTTGCGATGATTACGTGGACGGCGAATGCCACCTACTGCTGTCTTCCATTCTTTCCTTCTCACTGTTTGTCGAAAGGATTAAAGACAAACTTCTCTCACGTATGATTAAGTGGCGACCAACTATTGTTGCCTCCTTCTCTATGTGATACTACGTTCAGACTGCCTTGCCAGCTCTAGTGCTTCAACTTCCACACTATCTCCTTACATACTTCTCTTTCAAAAATCCATTTCCAACTGCTTCTCGTCACTTCGACTCGTCTCACCCTCCTTCTTCAAAAATCCATTCTCGACTGACATGATTCCATTTCGTCTCCTCCTCAGGTCAGCTCTTCTCATACCCTTACCGTAAGGGTTGATGCCAGATGACATGATCCCTTGCTTCAGTCAAATTTCAAGGTTGGCCCGCAGTATTTGACTTTGCAGAGAAAGAAACGTCCTTCGAAAATTTTCGAGGGAATTCTTATGATTTCTCTGAATTTCGGTTTTTTTTCACCGTCTCTCTGGCGTCTGAGTGGCATGTTGTCGCCGTATGACTGAAGCCAAAAAAAAGGAATTTCTCAACCAAGTGATTCATTTTTTAAATTTAAGCAGCATAAGTAAATAAAATTATTTATAGCTATTCGTGTAATATTTCAATTTAACTACCAACCCACACCAGATTACATACCACAATATTCAGTCATTGGGGTATTTTCTTGCACATACATTGTGGTGATTGATAATAATTGTAGGACAACAAATTATAATAATAGAAAATTTCTAAATTTGTCAGTTCCGTGTTGAAATAAATACATGAAGATAATCCACATCGTCGCAGCTCCGATGTAATAGTAAAGGATTGTATTTTAAGTGTGAATTCAGAAGGGGAGCAAGATAGCCGAGGGTTATGTAGATTCTATCAGGAATTTGGCTAAAATAGATACATAAAAAACCCTAAAAATCCTGCTTGAAGAAGGTCAGCGCTTGCTAATTGCGCCATGCATCAGGAAATTTGGGCTCTTGATATCTTACTGTTTATAGGAGTGGAGACGCAGCATACCCACCCTATGCCTTGAGAAAACTGTGTTATTGTCCAAATATGGACATTGGAGATCACATGCCCAGGAGCTATATATAATAATTATTTCCAGATTAAAAAGAAAAAGTGCGATATAATAACATAATAATTAAATACATCTGTTATGAGCTCAAGGAAGGACTTACAGTATCTTCTTAAATCCATAAGTAGAATATAATTATATATGCATCAAAATGAACTCAAACTGATACTACATGCTCACAATAGTTTATTTTTAAATAAATTAATTCAAATGATATGTTACCAAAGTGAAGATGTGTATGGAAGAGTTAGTGTTCAACTTGGTTATAAATTCTTTAAAAGTGAAGGTTTTTGTATTTAAAATGTGTAATCATTTACAAACTTTAATACGAGATGTTTATTTTGTAATTATTTCAATATATTTTTAGAATACTAAAAGTTGAACATGCTGAACGTATTTTGGAAAATAGTAACAATTTTAAAAATATTATTTATTATATAATTGAGACATCTAAAATCTAATTGTACCCTATTACAATATCGTCTAAGTCATAATCAGTTATATAATTGTTTAATTTCTAAAATAGTATTTATCAAAAATTCTTCACATCCACATTTCACACTCGTTCATAATTGCAATAAACACATTGTTGCAAATACAATCTTGGAAAATATATAATACCTTTTTGATATTACTTAAATTGTATATTACTTACATGGTAAATGTCGTAAATTTTAATTAAATAAATATCCCTATTATCACTCCGCTCATGTATCAGAATGAAACAAGTTCATCATCAAAAATATACTATTACGATAATTGAATCTTGCTAAATGAAGAAAACTTATAATAAGGTAATTTGTTATAAGAATGGAATAATTTATTGAGAAGAAAAAAAACATAGGTTCTTATCTGGACACAAAATCCTTATATTAACCTAATGTGATTATTAGCCTAATTAAATCATCTGGCGATTAAATTTCAGGAAGGAATTTTGACTGTTTGTAGAAATGATTTTTTAATGAAAATACTTTTCAATTTCTTGCATTAATAAATATTAGTTCACTGAAATTTGTTTTTCTTAAAAGCGTTACATTATTTTCTTGTTCAGTATGATTTTTTCCCGTGCTTTGTTCGTCATTCTTAAAGGTAAAGTTATATGCGAGATCGAAACCAAAAAGTTTATTAGACGTCATTAAAAGGTTCATAATAACAGATCACACTATTACCTGGAAACTTCTCTCGTGTTCTCCGTAAAACGAATACCTTCAATTTTTTCGGTGCATCATAAACTTTGGTACTTCACTTCTGCCTGGAGACTCACAACGTCTGACCCACTTTTGGGACGTGAATGAGATCCGCGAAACAGCTCTTTTGTGCCAGGTAGCGAGGCTGAGTTCTTTTTTTTAAAAAAAAAGCTGCCTACACGTAGTGCACCTCAATAAATTATTAATTTTTTACTACACAAAAACATCTGATGCCATGTCAATCTTCTTTTATTTGTGTGATTGCTTTTGATCTGTATTTCTGAGGCCATATGAAATCCATTGATTTCTAAGAATAGACGATATGAAAATAAAGTATTTGCTTTAAAAGTCGCAGTTGTCCTTTTTTTAAATTTTGCTGCGTATCGAATCACACAGCCACTAATGCTGGAAATAGCATAGAACATTGAAAGTGTAAACCATTAATTTATGCACTTAATAGTTTTCTTAAAAACAGTATCAATATATTTTTTCAACTAATTATGTATTTATTTTATTAGTGAATTCATTTACTAATTTCACAGAAAAATAACAATTTTCAGTATTCATAAATTTATTTATTTCAAGAATTAAACTGAGTCTGTTTGTTCTGAGAAATTAATTAATTACTACACTTTCAATGTTGGATGTTCACTATAAATTTATGGACTTATTCATTCAGTCAATGGTAAGAACAACTAAAGTTTCAGTATGAATATATTTAATTATATTGATTCATTCGGATTGTTGAACATAATTATCTTTATAATACTTGTATATTTCACTATCAAAATTAAAAATATTCGTCTACAAACACTTTTCTTACACTAAATGATATCAAAAAGAATTTTGTAGATGAACATGACGGCTCGGTCGAAAACCTTAATAGAAATTAATTGGAGTAAATTCATTGAAATCTAAAATTGAGATTTATTCTGTAAAATTAATTATCAGTCTAAATAAATTCAAAGTGCTTCATTTACTTATCATTACTGCGATTCATGCGGATACTGAAAATATTTGGTATCTATTCAAATATTAATTGCAATTTTACTATTTTTTTTCCTTTTTGTGTATTATAGTTGTATTTAAATTAACAAGTCGTTTAGAAAATTATATCACAGTATCAATGCCCAGACTCTCTGCTATAAAGTAAATATTAATTACACTTATAATTGGACTATTTACAGTCAAAATTAGATGATAAAGGAAATATTTTTTCTGCAAACCTTGTTGCTTTTCGTCAGATGTGTAATTAGTACACTTTTAACACATCTCGTAAATTTAAAATTTCAAAGATATTATTACTTTAACTACCTGTGATACAGTTTTAAACGTTATAAACTATATAAAGTCACTTTACACTAAAGGAGACGTATTTTCAGTTTATAAATATTCTTTCAGATTCTCTCTTGAGTGTTGGGAAGCGTTTGGAGGCTAAAATTATGTACGAAAATAATTGTAATACTAACCCCAAGACCAACATCTGCCGGGAAAGTGGAGATGCACAGGGGCTTCCACCTTTGGGAAATCATAGAGAAAAACTGAATCGCCTTGAGGGCCTTTGCAATTGTCCAAACGATAATTCACCTATTTCCCAGACAATACTAGACTCTGTTTGCTTTCTCTCTGATATTTGAGCTCCAGAATTACGTTGCTAGATTCTCGAACCGCGAATCAATAACCGTTTGTCTATCGGAAATATTCAAGCTGTCAGTCGTTGTCATTATTTGACAGCGTGGAATGCACAGTATTGCGGTATCCTAAATTGATGAGATGAGTACACCTGATTCTTTTAACGTTTCCGAGTACGATATGTAGTTTGGAATTGCATGGTAATAACACAGAAACATAAATTAATTGTTATTAAAAAAGAAATTATTATTTATTACAACTCGGAAAAATATGATTGATAATTAATATCTAAATAAACGCTATGAATTTAAACACTATAATTGAAAAGTATTCATTCATTTTCCTCACGGAGACATTGTTTAGGATATTTGACATTCTACTCCTTTGTTCTACTTTTTTAATTCATACGAAGAAAACAAGAAACGAGGCGTCATTCTAGAGTACTTTCAAGAATTATTTCACAAATTATAATATATTTCGGTACCCCAACTTAAACGAACGTCTGTGAATACTTTTCTGCATCTTCATTCTCAAATTACAAGAAAGATAATCATAACAAGTAACTTGGTTATTAAACTCTTCTGCAATTTTAACATAAATAATGCTACTGCATTTGTTACTCCTTTTCGATTCCTATTGAACTACAGTTAAATGTCAAGACGTCAAAATTTTAATACACATTATATTGTATAAGGCGATCGCAGAAATAGGATAGCGTACTCTGTGGTCGCGTACCTATTTTGTAATTTTTCGACAAAGATTCCAAATTGACATTAAAAGTGTATTCAAAGTGCCCACCATCATGAGTCCTTAAAACGATACTTTGCTTTAGTGAAGAAGGTTCTGATGACCCCCTGGGAAGCCCAGGGCTGGTCAATACAACTTTAAGGCCTATACCCCGTCATTGTCTGCTTAACACCAACAATAATGGCGCCCGCCTGTGTATCAAAGGCCACGTCACCACAGAAACACACCGAGAGAAAAACGTTCATGTCCCATAGCTCTTTTGGAGGCGAACAAGGGAGGTATTCCTTTTAATGACGAGACTCACAATGAGGCCGAGTAAGCTGTCCAAAAAAAGGTTACGTAAGCAAACTCACACTCTTTTTGTTTAGTTCCGTTTCAATGAAATTTAATTCAATGTACTACTTAGTTGACATAAGACAGCGATTTCCTAATTAAACAAACTTGTGATAATTTTTTATTTTTTATTATAACAGTGGCAAGCACTCTGCATAAAAAGTGAAATCATAATTTTTAATTAATTTTATAATAATTATAATTCATTTTTATGTATAAATTTAAACAGTCATTTTATTATGCATTAATCTTCGTAAAAATTTTGAATTAATGGCCTTACAAAAATAATTGCAGAATAGACAGAGTAATATCGTTTCCAGTAAATTCAAAATTCGATTGCAAAACTGCAGAAAAGACGCTGTACTATGTCCCAAGAAGAACGGGGATATAGTTTACTTTCAAACGTTACGTTGATATTATGTGTGCCTAAAAAATTGGGACATTAAATGATTATCGTTTCATTTATTTTCATTTTAAAGCGTTTATTTACTTGAATTCCGTAATCTGATTGCACTTTGAAACAAACCAGTATTAAACTGCAATAAACAAGCTTAAATTGGTTCTCCGCTGATTTTCAGATCACGTAGCTCTTTTACCTTTAGGAGATAGCTGGGAGGTTCAGAATTAGGATGGTCCCCGTGTAGGGAAAACCCAGAGCACTCCCAAATAAAAGTTCCACTGTTTAATTCGAGTACACTTCGGCGAGCGGTCGTTTCCATTATTCCATTTCTCTTTTGTAAGCGCTGGAAGGGAAGAGTCAACCAATATCAAGAGGAATTCCGCGTACTTTTTAAGGTTTATACAAAGTTGCTTATTAAAATTTATGAAATCAAAGAACTGATATTGTGTGCTTACTTAAGTAACTTTCTTGGAGACGTTTCTTCAAGACAAGAAGTAGAGAGTATTGCTTTTTATGCAGAAATTGATTGCTGAATGTATCCCCTTCGTCAACCCCAATTTATCAGCCCGTTCATTGTCTTTCCCGTCCTCAAACCTTTTCCTCAATATCGCTCTCCATCTCACAAATATTCTGTCGCAGAAGTTATTAGCTTTAACGTAATCCCCAAATGAAAAGTAAACTCGAGAAAAAAAATAGACCTGCAAAGACTACTGCATATTGTGTGCATTTGTAATTAATTTGAATACTCCAACTAAAGACACTTTTATAAATACTTTCTTTCATTATATAAAACTAATTTTTGTAAATAGTGTATGAATATTAATCTTTATAGTCCGGCGCAATTCGTATGGCGGGTCGTCCACTCACTATCCAAAGATGGATTGCAGAAAAAAGGCATAATTTATACACGTTAATCTTTCATCTGTTTAAAAAAAAGTACGTGAGTTCTCCCGGAAATTATGAAACTGATGACCGGAAGACACTAGAATATTTTGTTTATAAATAGTCTTTAACATCTCATTATGGAAAACACAGGGTGAGAGGAGAAAGGCTAGACTCTAGCATTATTTAAGGTTTACACGGACGAACCGACCTGGATAAAACTAAGAAAACATCTAATTATACCCACATTTTTCTCTAAAACGTCCTTAATTATAAAATATAGTAAAGGGACCAAAGAACGGATGTGGGCAGATATTCCTTCGTACATTGGGCAATAAAGGACTGGAATGTATTGTCTGCAATAATAACTAGAATATTTCTCTAAGTATACAAAGCTTTTCGCAAAAGTTAGGAAGATAGAAAAGTTAGATGCTTATTTGTAAAAAAAAAATATTTTTACATTGTAATTTTAATTTTTCATATAATTGACTTTTTCTATAATTTATCTTTGTACTACCACCGAGAAAATGCTCACCTGTAGTAATAATAATTACAAGACAAGTTTCAGCTTTCTTGGCTTAAAATGTGTGAACGTGATAAATCGATGTTCATCGTGATATTCCTTGTCTTTAAATTCTCAATCCTTCAAAGTATCTGCAAGCTAAGGATACAAATTTTATAGATTGCTTATAGATTTCCACCACCACACCCAACACATTACATAGTTCTGAAGCAACAATAATTCAGTTCATACAGCATACAAACGATCATATCTCGAATTATTCCATTTAACACAATCTAAAGAATATGAAAGGTATCACTATTGCGTATGCTTCCATTCGGGCTGCGGTAGGCTATAGATAACTATTTGTTTACTGATAAATGTATGATGAAATAAAAATATGTGTTCAATGTCCGTAATGTGCTGCTACTATTTCAGAATTTGCTAAGTTAAATTTTTTTAATTAACTTAATTTCAAGGTAAAATTTCTGATGCGAGGTTGAATGTGGGCAGGGGTACTGCGTAACTTTTCCGTATAAGGCGTCTTTTCAGCAACATGTTATAGTACCCTTTCTATATCCAAACCCGAGAGAGAGAGAGAGAGAGAGAGAGAGAGAGAGAGAGAGAGAGAGAGAGAGAAACGGATCCTTACGAATTTCAACAGTAAAAACTGCGTAACGTAAGCTACACTCGAGTAAAAGCCATATTACTTAAAATTGTATGACCACCTGAAAGAATATATTTGTCTTACTCGTCCGTAAGTATAGAATAACATTTTGTAAACGAAATTAGAGGTTTAGCAGCGAGCCGATGTGGGAACTTAAGTCTAATGTGTTACATGTGTTCCCTGGAAACTGTAAACGACCCCATGGGGTTCGCGCCACGATATCATGTTATCCTAAAATATGTGTCGCTACCATTCTAAAGGAGAATAGCGAGCTCCTAAACGAAATTAAAGGGTTATTTCGAAAATAAAACCCCTAGCTTGCGTACCTCTGCGTTCCTGCCTGCAATTTAATGTTGCAGGTAGACACTGAAGACTAAAAAAATTCTTGTGTTGAAAGTTTACCGTATACAGGCATGTTTGGAAAGGTAATTCAGCTGAATTGTATTACAATAATAATAAGAAACGTCATACACGTATTCGAGAGAATGGGGCTACAAAATATTTCTGACAAATAAAGAGGAATTAAAATTTATTTGATTCATTGGGCCGGTTTCCCCTGCTGATGAAATATGATACATCATAATAAATATTTAAAACTTAAATAAATACTACACATAAAACTGAGAAAATAAAAATGTTCGTATTTTGTATCCCTTTTGTGTCATTATTTGGTTACTTGGAGGCGTCAGCTACGCTGCAGTATAATTTAGAAACTAAGAGAGTAAGTCTGTGCTTTGAGCTGCTGCATGTTAGATGCCACATACAGCATTGTATTTTATTTAGCAACAAGGCGGAAATTTCATCAGCCCACACATGCTGGTTATGAAAGTTTACGACGACATATTTTGTGAACCCTGTCTCGCTGGTAAATCAAATCTTCCACGAAAACAGTAGACCTGCCGCACACTTCTGCAAGGTCCATTTATAGTACTGCAATCTGCTTCGGTGATCTTATGGCCTTAGTGCCTGGACGTGTCGATACAGCAAGTGTTCATGTAGTACCACTCAGACAAGAGGATAACTCACGTCTTCTGCTGCTGCCAATTGCCGCACACTGGTTCCAGATCTTTCTTCAATTAAATGTAGCACATACTCCTCCCTCTGAAATGTGCATACTGACCGAGACCTTCCGCTATCCACCTTGTGGGCTGCTAGAAAACCAGTGTCCTTAAGACATATTAAAAACCAAACGTCGTCATCCACTAAGGACAAGTGTATAGATCTTAGATCGTATATTTTTCTGGACGGGTTTTCTTGTTTAGAGGTTACTACCACCTCTCAAAATGTTCGACACTTTTTAACACTCCACATATATCGCAATCGATAAAGATAATTTTAAACAGAAAAGAATAAATTGTCTAAAAAGTAAGCCCATGATATGTTAATTACTTTATCACAGTTATTCAAATGCAGAAATTATCAACATTCTCTTCATAAACACGGGTGATAAAATACAGATAGACTGTTTGTATAAATTAAAATAAAAGTAATGTCGTAATACATGTAATATTGGTTTTCCCTCTATAGTTACACTCTCGCCATAGATGGTGGTAAAATACTCATAAACTTTAAGCTATTAAAAGATAGCAATATTCGAATTAAGACTGAATTTTAGTTTTGGATAAGTATTCCGCGGTTAATATTTTCCTTTATCCCTTTCAAATAAAGATGTCATAGGGATTTAGCTCTCTGCCAATGATAGGTTAGTTACGACGTGAATTTTTTTATTAAAAAATATATAGTATTATAGATCAAGAACATAGGCAACCCGCGTACACTTTAGAAGATCTCGATGTGTTTATAGGACACGAAACCTTTCCCGTAAAATGTTTTTCACAAATATAACAACTATATTTAAAAAGTTTAAAGTAAATGGGAGCTTCGGGTCCTGAGGAACACGTGTGCCAAATTTGGTCAAGGTCGGACCAGTATTTTTTTTGTGAGGGCAAGTGAAAATCTTCTAGAGACACTATCTCAGGGTCCGCACTGGATAGTAGTGTGGGATTCTATCCACTAAAGCACCTCCCTTTCCAACGATGACTGTATCTTCCTGTGGGACCGTCGTTAGTCATTAGTTCACAGGAAGCAGCCGTAGCGTCAAGCTCTCTCTTTCCCCTTTAAACATTATTATTTCTCTCTTTTTCGTAATTTCTTAATCTTTGAATTACTGTAGAGGCATATACGCTTACTTTATTCCAGGTATTAGGTGAAAGCAGCATATTGGGTACCAAATTATCTCGGACCAGTATTTTGGACGCCCATATCTGTGGCACACATACTCGCGCATTGACAAAGGTTTTTAGATATATAGATAAATGAAAAAAATTGAAGGATCGTCAATGGATTGCGTATATGTGAACCCATCATTTGGAAAATTTTAGTACTGCGCGGGTTTGGGGCAATAAGACGGGAGCTTTTGAGCCACTTCACTCAAGTTTGCCCGCAGGTACTTCGGTATTAAAGGAATTAGGACTTTACTCAAAATCCACCCCACCAGGTAGGCAATTTGATTTATAAACGGCAGAGGTAGCATTAAGCTAGAGGTAGTCCGGTGGATCGTGTCTTCCAGACCACTCACAGCGGTTTTCGGGAGGACCCTACTGAGGCTGCCAACCACAACCGAGGATACGTGCCCGCTTCCGGCGTTCCCACTGATAACGTCTGTACGGAATACACGACACAAGACCGACGGAATGGCTTGTTTTTCGCCGATATGTCAGTGGGACGATCGAAAGTTGCAAAGTGGGGGTTGGTTGCGCGCGCAGCTCGCTCTGCCGCTTTGGGTCTGGTTGCCTCCACTGCGCTGGAATGCGCCGTGCGGTCCACTGCTTGATCGATAGTGTTGTTCTCTAGTGAGTGCAGATGTTAAGAGACGTGTGCCTGGCAGTCTTGTGCCTGTCAAACCTTCTGGGTAAGACAATACTTAGCGTAACCCCTTACAACCCAACCCCGACCTGCATTAACTAAACGCGCCCAGTCGTACCGCGCGCGTCAAGTCAGCGGCTTCTTTCAGACCTTCACAAACTTTTTTTAAAAATATATATCCTCCAATTACCCTTCAACGCTTCAATAGATAATGAACATATCATAACGCATCAAACACGTGATTAATATGAGTTCAAATACTACTCGAAACTAAAAATATAACTCATTTTTCGAATATTAAATACGTTTTTTCTGGTTAATCCACATATATTAAAATCTCCATTAATTCTTTATCTAAAGAAGAGTTCTACTCAGTTTTAAAACCTATTCAATTTCTTTCACATTACAATTTGACGCCGTAGTTGCTCTCCTCATTTCCCATATACTGGCGCATAATATAAATAGCCAATCTCACTTAGTCTTCGTCAATGTGACTCTCTTTAGAGTTAGAGAAGTCTAGGAATTTCTATGTGCTATCAGAACCTTTAGTGATAAATTAAAATATACCTCCTAGTGACCAAAAGCAATGAGAAAAATATAACTTCTACATTAGGTCCGGTTTTTCAAAAAGTTTGTACCTTGGCCTTTCCTGAATACCAATAATATTGCCTACTATGATAAAATTGGTAAATCGGATACTCTATATTACTAGGATCATTCCTTTATTAGAAAACTGTGTATTTGAAAATACCCATCACTCATGAAGTACCCATGACTGTGTTTAAATATAACGATTATAATTTTCTTTTTCGAGTAGTCTGGGATTATCGGGGAAGAACTCACTTTTTTCAGGCTAATTTTCAAATAGACATTCTTTAGAAATTTATAAGTTCTTAAGTACAGCCGAACAGACTCTTAAAAGGTAATCAGTTTTGACACAATGACTTTTAAATATTCTTCCCGACTAGTACTGACAGTCATTATTTAGCCTAAAAATACTCTAACGCTGATTGCGGTCTTATGCGTAAGAGAAAGAATAGCTGTACTTTCAAACGTCTGGCCGATGACGAAGAAAATATGAACTGTAAAAATCTAATGGAACATTGTGAAAATTGTTTTGGTCTAAGTAATTCTGGTTTACATAATTTTTTAGATTAGGGGTATATTTTCCGAAATGCTTTTTGTAATGCTACGGTTTTCATGGTATTAAAAATTTCACCCTCGTCATTAGACTGAAAAAAATAAGCCTTTTTTAAGTTATTTTGGGGATATTGCACTAGCATCTTAGTTTTATGAAACCTCTAAACTGAGCTCGTTGCAAATAACGTCGATTAATTTTAAAATATTTTATTATATTGCTGAATATATTTTAAACATTTGTCAATATAATTGAAACAAAATCCTATAAAGTATATTAATCTTGTCAAATCTATAAAGAGTACTTCCTTTCTTATCCCAAATCCCACTACGAATTTAATTCTTCCCAGTTGAGTATTATTTTATATTTTGTTTAATCCAGTTTAATTGATCTAAACAAAATCTCTGATAGATTTTGGTTACCTTTTATGGTACAGTTTACAATTGCTACGAAATACTATCAATAAAATAGCTGCCAAAATTATATATAATTTACCATACTAGCAGAATATTTAATATATTGTTTTTACACTAAGTCAAAATTCAATAGCAATGCAGATACTGAGTCAACAACGCCGTCATTTGCATTTTTTCCTACGATGCGGCTACGATAAATTACTTCGTCCTTCATCCGCTTCATTGATTTCGTAATAAATGCACTATTGATTTTCTCTGGCGTGTTTTTGAAATATTACTTGATTTGTTTCAATCAGTTCTATTAATGTTTTATACAATAGTTTTCAATTCACCCAGTAATTAAGAAATACTATTTTTTCATTACTCTAAGAATTGAAGAGTAAAATTTTACTCAATCTTTTTCTGTGTTTCTTGTTTTAAAATGAAAATCTGTCAACAAGTACTTGTAAAACCCAGTACGCTACCGCAGTTGTCACGTTGAGACTTGAAATAAAGTTATTTGTGAATTTTTTTTCCAAGAATAATGACACTTGACATTGATTATTTGTGATACTAAAAGTAGTAGCTTATAAAAATTCAATTACGTCTCAAATCCTTCCTTTCATGCCGTAAAATCTTATATAACAGCTTCATGACCTGTTTATCGATAAGAATGTTTAATGCGATTGTATTATAATTCTATGGAAATAATTAATAAAATAAACTTAGTTCATTTCCAATTGCTGTTGCGACCAAAAATAATATAATAAAAGACCTTAGTTGTGAATTACTACAATAATAAACTGCTTTTCGTGATAAAATATGACGAATTAATTATTCCATATTTCATTTATAACGGTCGTTTAATTCTTTAAAATATGCAATGGCTGATTAGGTGTAGGCACTGCAATTAAACTCCCCGTTCCAGATAAAACTTTAAACAATTTTGCAACATTAATAAACAATGCCAAATCAAACAAAAATATGTAAAGGTAATATAACAGCACAAAATTTTGCAAACGGTCAAAAACTTTTGTTTCGCTAATTATCTTCCACGCTGGTACCTTAAAATCACCATAGTAACATAACTTTCTGGGATATTTAACAGATACGATTCAATTTATGAAGTTAATTATCCTACTACTTTAGAGAAAAAAGTTACATACACGTATTTCATCTTGAATTTAAAAAAATAGGCTTAATATACTTTTCCTATTATTATTTCAATTTTATTTAAAAGTGACGTCATACTGAGTTTTCACATTTTAATAAGACATTTCTAAAGACAGAATCAATTAATTAACAACTGAAGATATTTCGACTGCAAAGTGAAGGAAAAGAACGCACTTTTTGAAGCATTCCTACAGAATTTATAATTCAAGTAATAAATTATGTTTAGAATATTTATGGTTAAATATTTATTTTTCAACCTGAAGAGATTCCAAAATAAAACGAAATATCTTGATAATTTTTATTTTTTTAATATATTCAAACTTTTTTATTTTTTAAATATACTTCCGAAAAATTTTGTTTGTTTTTTAATGTGTAATTAAAAATGTAGTATTCTCTGTTTATACAGATAGACTTAAAATAATTTATAGTTCAACATATTTAGAGCATGTAAAAAGTTTTGATTTTACATCAATATTAAATATTAATGATATAATGCCTAAAAGGTTAGGTCTTATTATTCCAAATATTAATTATAATAATAGACTGTTATTAAAACTGAAAAGGAAAATAGGTCATAGTTGAATTATTTCGACCATATGTCCTTCAGTTTTATTCAGAAAATACAGAATTTCGCATTTATATGTTGCAACTCCATGGATTTTAAACTTTCCGAAAATAAGTTTCAAACCATATAAACTTAAAATTAAAGCCTGTATTATACTCCTATTGCTGACAAAAGAGTTGAAGATATTCTACTTCCCTCTTTGTAGATTTCAAATTGTGTGGCTACAAATTCTTCAATATTACTCTTTAAGTATTAGAATTTAATAGGACTGATTTTTAAATTATTTATATTCTACAACTCCAAATCTTTTTAATCGAACTCCATTACTAAAAACTTTTAATATGCTGTTTTGTGGTATTCAGTGCTAAGACGGGTCAGATGCAACCCTCCATGATTAAAGCACACTAGTTGAGAAATTCCACATTGGCGACAAACAGACAGCAGAAGCAAGCCAGCAGACGCCGATCTGGCGGCGAGGAGAGTCCCTAAGCGCGTAAAATCCTCAGTTTCGCGGATTAATGGACGTTTACTTGCCCATGACGTTCAATCTTCAAGAATTTCAAAGACCGCTTCTTCCACTACTAAATAATGAAGAAAACCGCGGGCTGGGGTCATGTGATCCGCCATCAACCCTCATGGTTTTGGTATGTTTTTAGTTGGCCTAAGAGGAGATGTGATGGAAAATCAGTCAGGGAAAAAATATGACAGAAGAAGGAAGTCAGAGGAAATGAGAGAGTGAGTTGCAGTCGGGAATGGAACTTTTAAGTATTAAGGTGGAGAGGAGCCTTCCTATGCTATTAAAGGGAAGTTGCCTGTTTCAGGATCACCCTCATGTAGCCTGTTACACCCAAAAAAAGAGGGTGAGTCGGTGAAGAAATTTTGAAGAATCTTGAGAGGAGATAGTGTGATAGTTGGACTCTGGAAAATAGAGTCTGGCTATAGGATCAAAGAGAGAGGCAAAAAGAGTTGGTCGCTAGTAGGAAACGTTTATCTTGAATCTGAGAGAAGACAGCAGCAGGTGGAAGTCCGTTCACCTAGTAAGAACACGTCCCGATTTTCCTGGAAGGAAGCCAGCCCCAGGTAACATAGCCGGAGAGAGCGAAGAGAGCAGCCGACTCACAAACACGGAAACCAAGTGTGACAGTGCCGATTAGTGCATCAAAATACGTTATGACTATTCTTCTGCTGAAAAAAAATCTCCACATTCATGACCCTGTATTAGATTGAGTCTCTTGCTAAACTAGTTGTGGCATATTTATGGACCCCCAAATTTGTATTTTTATATATTTGTTTTAGTAAATTTAATGTTAAAAAATAGTCCTTATTTAAATTAAAATTTTACTTCCCCCAGTTCCCATTGTAAGGTGAATATGGTTATCTTATTGGCCGAATGTTTCTGAGTTTCAAATTTTAAAATAAATAGTAACGGAGTTTTAATTTTTTTATACTGATTAAAAATTGTGGTATTTACAATTCATAAATAATTTTAAAATCTGTCATCTTAAACAATTATTAAAGAGTAAAAATAAGGTATTTTTTGTCTTAGCTCGACAAAATTGCACATAGAGGGTGGAGTGTAATATAGGCAAAATTTTACGTTTAATCCATTCTCCGTAAATCGGTGTGTTTTATGTCTTTAATATTATCTCGTTATTAGCATATAAACTATACACGTTTCTGGAATAATTCAATAAATAAACATGAGCTCTCCGAAATTATATTCGACTTGAAACCACTGGAAAATGTTCTTACAGATTAATATTTTTTTCTAACGTTAATTAAATACTTTTTTTATTTTTGGTACAGATCAGATTCGAAAACATGTAACCGTGCATGCACTCTCATGTTTATATTGTTGATACATAATATTTCTCCCTTTTTGATTAAATATTAACTTGCATTTTCCACGAACAGAGTTTTATTAAAGAGCTCTTTTACGTGCACGTATGTTTACTGTATATTCCGTCGTCATATAAAAACCCAACCCAGTACAGGTTTGCCAGTATGGCTCCAGAGGCTATTTTCAGCGAATGTTATCCTGGCGGATGTTTGCGTAACGTGGACATATTCAGGCTGAGACCCCACCTCTGCGCCTGGAAATTGCTACTGTACAACAAAGATAACTTCCCTAGAGGACGATACAACGTCGAAGAACGTGCGACAAAGTAGAAACTTCCTGGTCTCATCATGAACAAGTTTGTTTAAGGGGAAGGAAGCATCCGAGGAGTCGCTTTGAGTAACTGTGTACCACTGCGAAATTTTGTGCTTCTCATTACGTTCTGATTTCGAAGACGACCCGTTGTAAATGCAAATCTCTAATCAACTTACATGCAAAATGAAGACTTAAGTCAGAAATATTGCAGGGAACTATATTGTTTAAATTATTTATAGATTTATTAAAGATACCTTAAGCCTCTGTCTTCTTTAATGAGATGAACCCTTACACTGCTAGTTATTTGACCTCATTAAAGAAAAACCACTCTGCAAGATACGAGGGAGTTTCTAATAACGTAATCATATCCAGCTATCTTTGTAAACATTCAATATTCACTTGTTCTGAAGTTAATTTCTAAAGTGAATTGAATAACTGAGAACAACAAATCTTGTTGCAGAATCAGATTAATGTTATGCAACACGGCAATACATTTTTATTTCAAGTTCTGCAAGAGTTAGAGATTTCATTTTACATTATTAAAACGTGTGAAATGCAGATGAGACTCTAAATAGTATCTGAAATCATTCGGAAACTTTTTTATAAGTTAGTGTACTCTTACAGTTAAACAGTATATTAAAATCAAGCGCACTTAAATCAATTTTTGTGCAACAACCCAGATAAAAAATTATATTAATATCGTCATATTACTTATAACTATACTCTTTTTAGATAAATTGTGTTTTAGTTGGATTTCGGCCCGAATATATCGTTCGTAGTAAGTGAATAGCTGTAGCAGCCGATGTAACGAGGATATCACATGCCGCAATCCAATTTTGCTCCAACGCTCTCTTACCAAATTGAATGAGGATTTAGCTGTATTTATTACCATACCGCTGAAATATCATTAATAACTTTACCGCGGAAATTCTCAGTAGGTAGTTAAGCTAACGCTTTATGAGAGAAGATTGCATCACCACAACACGGTGCTTCAATGTGGGAATAAGTGAAACAAAATACCTCTCTCAATATTTAATAGCATATGTTAAAATTAAATTCAATATTGATTCCCCTCTAAATAACTGACAAGTCTGGCTTTTTAACTGGCTGTCAAGACAATCTGCATGTTTTTTCTCGAAAGTTGTTGTTGTGGTATTAAGTACTAAGACTGGTTTGATGCAACCCTCCATGCTAACCTATCTTGCGCAAACCTTTTCATTTTATTATAATTAGCACACCCCGCATTCTCCCAAACGCCTTAGCGTATTCCATCCTTGGCTTCCCTCTTCTGTTCTTACCCCACACGCTTCCCTCGTGTCTTAAAACATGGCCTATTAATCTATCCCTTGTCTTAGTCAAAGTCCTCCATATTGTTCGCTTTTCCCCTATTCTCGAAAGTATTGTCCTCCATAACTGGAGAGAAATAGTTGATCGTCTCAAAAACAATCCTCAGCGGTCCACTCACCTTTTTCTGTAGTAAGTAGGGGATTAACCGGAGCCCACTTTAACACGAATCTACTTTACGGCAACTTGTTAGTGTACAAATAACTCTGAAAACATTTCTGCAATGAAACATGTGTTAATATCAGCATAGGTGGTACATCAAATATTTCATCGGTCAAAGATAAGAGATGATAAGTACAGGGTTTGCTAAAATAACTTTGCCGCTGTCCGTATATCCCATTACTCAGAATATAATGAATGTTTTTAAGGATGATAGTAGTGTTACGCCAGCTTCCCTTCAACTAAATTTTTTCGGGTGCCTATAATCGCTCCTACAGAGCACATTTTTCCTAGGCAGGAAATATAATGAATGTTCTCAGCAACTGTACATATATTCAAATTTTCAAAAATTATAATTTTTTGAAAAAAATACCTGGTCGATGTCCAATTTGTTTCATACTTTTCACAGCAAATATTCTAGTATTCTCAACCATTAAAACGTTTTACCTACCACAGCTATCATCTATACAGAGGATTTCATATGTTTGGATGTGGCTTTGAAACCTCAAATTTTTACCTTAGTTTTACGTTTCATATATTAAGTAAATCGAAGCAGACGTTAACTAAATTTCTATCTGAGACGAGTAATTGTTTCTCAATAAAATAAGGATAACGATTATGGTGACAATTTTTTTAGTTGTTATGCAGAGTTGTAGGAAGGTTTTAAGCAATATCGCCATTGCAATGCAAGAAAACGGTCGTTTTATATCCTGATTGGAACTGCTAGAATAATGATTTTCTTCTCAGAGAAGAAACAAATTCTCTGAAACGGCAAATTTCTGTAATTTTTGACCGTCATTTGTAATAGTTAAAACTTCAATTTCACTCAACCCATCAACAACAATACAAACCTTTTTCTGTACGTCCGTATGTATGTCACAGCTACATGCGTCCAAACTACTCGTCCAAATTTGACACACGAGTTCCTGCCCATGATACTTAATTTTTTTAAATATACTAAAGTCATTTATGTGAAATAAGTGAAAATGTCAACAAACCCCCGTTTTTTGTTTGCTCTTGGGTTGGCTCAAGCAAAAGTTTGTTGTTGTTGTATTCAGTCCTTAGACTGGTCCGTTGAAACCCTGCGTACGCCTCTTCATTTCTACATAAATACCACTTCCCTCCTCCTCCCTAAGCTACTTAGCTTATTCCATCCTCGGTCTCCCACTTCTGTTCTTATCCCACATACTTCCCTCTAATTCTAATTTTACAAGACCGTCATGTCTCAAAACGTGGTTTATTAATTTATCCCTTCTCCTTCGAATTATTCTCTCTGCTCTTATTCTCCTTAAAACTTCCTGGTAAGTTACTTTATCCATCCATCTGATTTTCAGAATTATTATATGGGAAAATATTTCAAAACCTTCTATTATTTTTGTTTAAGAAATTAATAGTAGAACTAGTAATGTAGTGCACCCTCAAGTACAGTAATAATCTTTAATTGTATTCCTACTTTATATTTACGTGAACCCTAGCAACGCCGTGTACTTCAAATAGTTTTATTCTATTTTTATGAGGTAGGTTACAAGAAGTTTATAGTCTTTGTTGGCAAGAGTAGCCAAGAAGAGAATCCCACAGATTGAGCCAAGAACTTTAAAATCAAACTTGATAGCGGCAAACCGAATTATAAACTAACTTTTGTGCAAAAATCTAGCCCTTAATGGTAAAAACCGTAATATTACTATCGGTACCATATGAAGGGCGGTTAACCCGTTAGGGGATTATTACCTAAGTGAAAAAAGATGTGTTACCTTTACATAGGAATACATAAGTATGCAGATGAAGGTGTAAAACTCATCGTTTAAGTCCGATTTTATTTAAAAATTTACGTTTTTCGTGTTGAACTCTATTTGAAAATTTTGCCTCCTATTTCATGTTACCGCTTTAGTACATATTTTTATATTTCTATGACATGCTACAAGGAGCAGCAGGCGTCTCTGAACGAGTTACGTGACTTAATTCCAACTCTACAATATAATTTGTTAATAGTCTCGGACATGATATCCCACGCACTGTAAATATTTACTTTAGAGATTTTTTGTCGGTGTGGGACTAGAATACATTAATTTGGCCACTCTTTGAGCTCCTTACGCACATAACTCCTGCGGGAACTCGGCCGGAAATGGAGGGTACGGGGCCTCTTGTCGCTCCCACGAGAGCGCTAGTGTTAATTCACTTCCCAACCTTTGACAATTACGTTAGTCCTCGTGCGATTCCGGAGCACCGCCAAATGTTTGCAAAGGGCCAGGGCGAGGCTCTGTTTATTATAGACAGTAATACTCGCGAAACCTAATTAAACCAGGGTGGGGCTCTTGTTTATTGCTTCGCTGAGGACAAATGCGTGTCGCATAAGGAGCAGTTTGCCGATCGTACACGTTAAATGTTTGACGCCATAGTTGGTTCACCAAACTTCAATTAGCAAACTAGTCTGCCCCGCAAAGTGCGTTCAATTACCGTGAGAGTGATTTGCTTTTGTCCGCTCCCAACGGAAAATATAACCTTTAAATAAATCTACTGTTTTCATCAGCACAATCACACCTACAGTCATTGGTCTGTATCTTTAGTATTATAATAGTTCAAAATATAAAACAAACAAAAACAAATATATATGTAAATAAACCTAAAATATGTCATTCGGAGCTTCCTGTGATTATACTAATAGTGTTTTGAACTGACACACTCAAAACTAAGCATCAATGAAAATTCATTACCAATAACTGGCCTTTAATATTAATTAATGTACGATAATTCGTCATTTTTAAATACTATTTAACATTATCCGTGTAAACTCGTCAACAGCTCATGTCTCTTTGTCGGGACGTTTGAACTCAAAAACGGTTTAAGCAATTTCATTGGATTTTCAAATTTATAATTCTACATTCCGGTCCAGTATTGGCTTTTGTATTTTGCCAAATTTTAAGTTAAGTGTAAGGGGATAGAGAGAAATCAAAACACATTTGATTGGATAGAGAGAGCTGCATTGTCTTTGTATTAACAGCACTTTCTTTAAGAATATAACTGGTCCTTCTGCATGTAGCTAGCGATCAGCGTCACTAACATGGTCCGAATCCTCACATGGTTGTATCCCTACTGTTCAGGATATTTGGGATTAAAACGGAAGGATATATATCGATTATCAAAAACAATAAAGAATTTATTCCAACTATAGCTCAGCTATGAAACTGAACTTTAGAAAATCAGGATACAAAAAACTCGTCCGCACCGGAGATTTTCCACATCTCGTGCGGGCGCTCCACCATCTGACCCATTCCGAGTTGAATCACTAAACCTGGACGACACAAATCATGGAGGAATCTCATAGCGGTTCGGGAGTCGACTCAGAATATCGCCCACCTGATAAGTTGGAGGTCCCGGATTCGAATTCCGGTCCAGTCGAATTTTTCCATTCTGATCTTCTAAATCATGTTACTAATTATTTTAGCTATAACCCTGTTTAAGATTTTTGCCTTAAGTAGACGACTTTCATAGCACATTCTGGATATTTTTCTGACGTTTCTCCTTTCGTTTTAATTCCAAATATTCTGATCAGTAGGAATCCATTTCAGGATTTGGTCAATCTTAGAGAAGCTGCCCGCTATATCGCATCAGGTTAGCTTTATATATATATATATATATATATATATATATATATGCATGAATAATAAAATAAATATGAGGTCTGTTTACAAGACGAGTAAAACATGATTTTACCCCAACCTGGTATTGTAGTAAATAAATTTATATGTGACCGAGTAATAATTTCTTGAATTGATGTGGATTACTGAATAGATAATAACTTTGCATATGTTTATTTGAAGGATTTATATTCGCTCTTTACGTGCAGAACGAATTATTTTCAATACTATATATGATGCACGCGTCAAAAATGTTAAATTTTAACGTGCCAATGTTAGAAAAATCTAATTTCCACATTGTTATACTTTTTATTTCAATTTACCACCATAACAACGTGCAAATTATCTCGTTTTGGCCCCAGGGAAGCGTAACGAGGAAGAATCGGGAAATTTGCAAACACCTGAGTTCACTTACAGGATTAGAGGGCCGCGTTGAACGCCACGACCCAACCTCATTCACATGAAATTAATTAGTGGGGAGCGAGTGAGTGAGGCTCCCTCATGTTGAAGGTCCGTGCTCCAGCACGCTCGATTAAATTGAGTAATCTAGGTAAAATCCAACTGGTGACCGTACGGTGACTAATTAATACAACGAGAACCGGAACAGTGGTGTTACGTCCGCGCTCATTCTCACGGAATACAAAAATATTTCGCTCAGAATTCTAAGACTCAAGCAATTGTATGGAAACTCTTGTTATTAGCTTCCTCGCTGAAAAAGATGTTCTTTTCTAGAGGACTTTTGCTGCCAATCGATGCGCTCGTGTCCAATTAGATGAATAAATTTAGTACCGAATACAAAGACAAAGTTGTGTTGCGACAAATACAGCTACACTTCTGAGATTACAAATGATTGGAAAACACATTTAACTTGTCCTTTACCAATAAAAAAATTTCTGTCAAAATATTTTACCATTTTTCTTATATTTTCAGAAGTTTTATTTCAGTCTAGGCTTAGTATATTTTTCCATATTACATCGTCATATATATTGTTTTTCAAGTTCCGCGGATCAATTATTTAGGTAACAACATCACAGGCGTTCTCCTATAGGTATCCTGGCGTGATTTACGAACGGCACGAATATTTTTTTGTGAAATGAAAACGTAATTTAATTGTAGAAAACGAGAATGGAAACATGTAGACCAGACCCGGGAATTGAACCCGCTTTCCGGGAAAAGCTCGTAACTAACTGAGCTAGTTCAGCTCGACTGCCAGATCAGATGCACCATTCCTCCACTCTTGTAAACCTATGCTAGGCTCACCTACAATTTACTAATAACGTTCCTCATACCTTAGCTGTAACTGCACAGCCTGGATCGCCTGCAGATATTTCAGTATCGTGATGGGGTTGGTAGTAGGCGGTACTCGCGGTTTGATATCTACTCATATAGTTTACTTTTCTGGTAGGTGGAAATACCAAACGAAGACTGTTTCGATTTACTGATTTTTGGTTTCAAGTAGCCAGTAGCTCGGTTTACTTCTTATCGTACGAGCGATTCATCATTGGCAGTGAGAGTTTGTCAAGGAACGGTCTTGTTGGGGATAGTTAAGTTCTGAAGGCCACTTCCTTTGTTCTTTGGCAGATTAGGACCACGCTGACTGCGCGTTGTAGGGCCACGTTGTTAAATGGATTACACCTTCTTTAACTAAGAGGGAAGTGAAAGCAGTGATGCAGTGTGAGATTTTGTCACCAGCCTGGGAACTATGCGTGCCTGTCATGACGCTGAGTCCAGTAGCAATCATGAAAAAAGCTAATCAGCCTCTGTAATAAAGTAAACCCTTACCACACAATTCCTTATGTAACAACTAATGTTTTTCGTCGCCAGTGAGTTTAGTCTTTGTGATATTGAAACAAGTTCAGTTTCAACGTTCGATGTTAATAAAAATAACAAAATAGTCTACAATCTTGATGACTATTATATTATATAGGAGAAACTGGCTGGTCCGTCAGAACCCAAAAAGGAGCACAAATGACATATCATTTTATGCAGCAGTATGATTTATTAGAGGCGCAGCACACCCCATGGTCACAAAAAAAACACAGAAAAAAATACTCTTGGAGACCGAAGATTCGTGAAGCCGTAGAAAATCAAAATGGGCCACAACATTTTAACCGACTTCTGTGCGACTTCCGTTTTTTTTCGTGAATCAGGAGCAAACAGAAACGGTTTTCTTTTTAGGTTAGCGACGTCAGAAATGTGTCGGACACGAACAGCTACCAACTCGGCTGGAAAGATTTCTTCAGTTTAGACCAAACCTTCGAACTGCTCGATGGTCGCAAGCGAATCGGTAAAAAATCCTATAGCCTGAGAAATCTCTATGATTACTGTCTAGAATAGTTTCTATATATGTTGTTTATTACACACTATTTTTGGGAAGCCTGAATGATTAAAAATTAACACTTGGCAGGCAGTGTGTGGTTGCACAGCCTGGAGCGCCTGAAGCTATTTCAGTAACATGATGGGGCTGGTAGTAGGCGGAACTAGCAGTTTGATATCTACTCATCTGGTTAAATATTTTCTTCTTCCTTGGATCTATAGCCCATTGAGGATCTTGGTCTACCAGTCCGAATTTGGAGTGACACGTGGTCAACTTATTGATTCTCCAGCATCCTTAATCCTAGTTTCTTTAGGGAACTCCGTCTCCTTGTCACATTTCTCTTCAGATATTTTACTGTCAGCGTCCTGATTAGAGGGTGGTTCACCGTGATGCTTAAATTAGCTTTAATGCTCATAATCACATTGATGATTTTTAATATTTCTTTGTCATTTACCTTTTGAGAATTTTTTCATCAATAAAGAGGCATTATCAGTTAGGTAATTACATTTATTCCTACTTAATGGTGAAGACCATTATGAAATCAAACTAACAACTTATGTAGTATTTTACTTTGTTCTGTACTGGCTTTATACTTTTATGTTTGACATTAACTTTTTTCAATTTATGTGTGTAACGCCGCAAGTACTTTGATGCCAATGGATTAGAACTGCGAAAGCAAATTTCTCTGTGACAGAGACATTTCTAAGTTGTTAACACAGAATAAATATTGAACGTAAACTGTAATTCATAGCTCCATGTTACACATTCCGAAAGAATATAACTAGCTAGGCGTTATTTCACAAAACCGCCACCAGTGAAGATTGAAAATTAATTTTTGTTTTGTTTCTTTTTATGATAACGTGGAACAAATACCATCAAAAACATAATTCACGGCTTGTCAATATTTTTTCTCTGGAATTAAACCTAAACTGAGATTGAAAGGCTTGAAATTCTAACTCAGTCCCTCGTTTAGCCGCGAAGGCGCTTTTCAATGTGGTTTGAGAACAAAAGGCTGAACTAAAATACGGACATGAAAGAATTAAGAGAAGTCTTCTTCCGGACTGTCTCTCTTTCCCCAAGGTAAAGAAGAATAGAATAACTTTCTAAGGAAACAAAAAGATGTCCAGAAAATCATGTGACGGGGAAGAGGATTACTGGAAGTTCTGGGAGCCTCCGAAACTGAATTATTCTCTGGCAAGGTTTCTGGAAAGCAGGGAAATATCTTATCTGCAAAATCTTTCGTTCCAAAAGGTTATGTTAAAAATTTATACACCTAATGTAACGGGAATATACTACTAGAAATCAGTAAATGAAGACAATACTAATAAATAGTAAATAAAAAGGAACTATTAAATTTGAAACTAATAATCTCAATAAATAATTTTCTTAAAAGTTGAGTAATGAGTGCGGTTCTTTCATAATTTTTCGTATATAATTATTCGAAGCAAAAATTTATGTTTAAGGGATTATAGTTTTAATTCTTATTTATTTGCCAGAAAACTGCTGCCCACTTAAAAAAACCTTCACGTCTAAATAATTTTTCCACTATTCAAATTTCGCAAATCCTGAGACATCGTCGGGATAATTTGCACCAGCGTATAAGCACATTACGCTTCCTTCTGGAAGCTACACCCTGCTCCAGCAATCTCCATAAACGACTTGAGAGCGGATTAACGTTGTGACACTAATCCTTAATGTAGCGGAGAGACTGAAAGTCATATTACGACGTGTTACAACTTCCTCATAACGTTCCAACAATTTGGAAATACAATTAAGACGATCTCATACGGAAACTCGCATATATTCGCGAGTTACGCACATATTTGAAATAATACTACGCATACTATTTCAAAATTTCTGAGTAGCATACCTCGTTATGTTTCTTGCAAACGGTTGGATATAATTTTAATACCATTGTCAACCGTTTTTACCGTTGTTGATTTCATCAAACCATTAATTTCTAATATATAATCTTTAAAATTCGTAGTCAATTTAAAATTTCCTTTATATAAAAATTTTCGATTTATAAACACAGTATGGAACTAAAGTATTTTAATTTTGATAATACTATTGTTTTAGATAGGGAAATGAATTTTAAGAAAGATTAATTTCAAAAATTTTGTATGGCACTTTACAACTAAACAAATTATATGATGGGTTTTTAAATCGTCTTAGTTCTTTTATCTTTTTGCTATACTCTTTGTGTTCATATTTTTAGTTGATTTAGTTTATTGACAATAACCATAATGTATTGTCTTTGTGTTGAAAAGTTTTCATAATTTTGTATATATATATATATATATATATATATATATATCTGTTATTTGGGTCATTAATTCCTCATGTGTACTAATGCAAAGAGTCAATCATTTTACATAATAGAAGATTTATTAATTAAAAGTTAAAAATTAGTTGTATTAAACTCATTCAGTAATTCTGATAGGCCTACATATAAACTAAATTTTATTCGTCTACTTCATTCTTGGGTCGATTATTGAACATGAGTTTCGATCTAATAGTATGAAATGGTGTTAATTTCAAATTACCATCTATGGACCTATTAATAATACATTTCATATTATTTTAAGACAAACCCTACAAAATAGAAAGAAATAATTATCCAATTTATATATACCGACGTTTCAAAGCTAGCTTTGCATCTTACTCAAACGTCTCTTTAAAAAACGTACCAAATTTTGCTCGTGTTTCAAATTTTGTCTTTTTACTGGATTTTACTAATTTGGTTGACTAACTCCGGTACTTTAAAATGTACCACCCATTCTAGGAAATTTTTCCCCATTAAGTATAAGGCCGTTGTTTAAATGTAGGTCGATCAGAATTAGTGAATAAGATTAATGCGACTAACTAGTGTACTGTTTCTTAGGTACACCTTCTTTTCATACAATCAAATAATATATGCTCTATTATATCAAATTTTTGATTATACTTACGAATTTTAATAATTTTAAAACAAAATTATAGTCGTATCAACTGCAAGGTCATATTAAAGATTATTTATTAGAAATAAATGGTTTTATAAATCAACAATAGATATATTTTAATTAATTTTTAAATTGTGTTAGTCCACTGTATGTTCCATATGATTAAGATGTAAATCCAGAATAGAAACGTCTGAATACCTCAATTTTTTGTTACTTCTCTCTATTTTGTAGGGTCGTCAGTTGAAATGAGTTCTAATTTATTAATATTAGTGTCAAATGATGTCACTAAATTCATTTTTTCCTCTGAATTTCTTTCGTCTTTTCCACTGCCTCGGATCCTCATCTAATAAATTAGTACAGAATAAATTGAACACCAAAAGAAACATTTATCGTAAATAGTAAATTATTAATTAGACATGCATTTTAATGTGCAAAGCAGCAATTTATAATAAGTAAACATTAAAGACTGACACGTGCCTTCCACTCTGCACCGAGTTTACCCGACCGCCATCCTTATTATTACTCAAGTACAACCTCACGCATGGAGCGATCAGCTCTATCGAATGTTACCAGTTAGCACCAGTTTGAATTTAAACTTATTTTTTTAAAAAATAGGGTAATAGTTTTTTATTTTGTATAAAAATAATGAATTGAATTTCTATGAGTAACTATAAATTAGCCCTGGATAGCTTTGGATTAATTATCTTGCAGCATTATCAACACAAAGCTTACCCGACATAGTGACGAAGTTTTATGTGTTTGTGTGTAAGTGATTCCACAGTGCGAGTAGTGCAGCCAGCGATTCCGACGCCACACAAATTATAATTCCCACGACAGCAAAGAATCGGCTTCGTCGGCCATTATTGCGTTACTGCGATGGAAGCTTCGTCCTCGTAACTCTGAAACTCTCCTCGTATGTGACAGAGGCGTTTAATTTAAAAACCCGCGAGAGATTCGTGTACGTTATGGGTTGTTCCGTTTTATTAGGAGCATAATTGGATGCGTTCTCTGCATTGTCCGATACGAGCCGCAGGAAGTTTGGTTCGCTTAATGGAAACAAATTGAAGTTTATTTTGATTTCCGTATTATTAGAGGCAAGCGTTAATTAAATTGGAAAGAAAATAAAAATCAAATATATGGAGATTCAGATTTTTTATTATCAGTTTAATATACAATATAATTATTAATGCAATATAAACAACGACAAAATGAGATATTTGAATTAAATTAATTTTGTTTAACGAGTTTATTACCAGAATACCAAAATAAATAAATATGTTACCAATTGAAATACTCCTGAATTTATAATCCTTTAATAAATTAAATTAGTCAATATTCGTACATCCTCAAAGAGCACTAATTTTTTGTAAACACATTCTAGGTGATCCCAGACAAAAAATAGTACATATACCCATTTTCGTTCTATATGTATATATATATAAAAGTTATTAACAGTTAACAAATAAAGCTCCAGTATATATATAAAACGTATGAAAAGTCATTAACACTCGAGCTTTACTTGTTAACTGTTAATAACTTTTTATATGTATATATAAGTTATAAATATATATACTGGAGCTTTATTTATTAACTGTTAATAACTTTTCATGCGTTTTATAGACAACAATACATTATCTTGAATCAAATCAAACTTTCGCAATGGATTAACTGAAATATAACCATTGGGAATGTTTTAATTGGTTCTGGTTTAGTGGTAACAATGCCTTACATTTCTTTTATTTTTTACCATTACCTAGTGCGATTATTTGTTTATACTAATTCTACTATTGATATATTCATAATATATTACATATATTTTTATAAAACTATTTCTGTGCGCAATGCTCTGAAACCCGACACTTTATTTTTGAAAAAATTGGTTAGAGGCTTAAAATGTAAAATTATTTCCTTTACCTATTCAAAAATATATATTGGAGTTTCTAATTTTTCTATAAAGTAAGAAATTATACATTCCATACATTAAAACAACAGTGAATTTACTTGACGAGGAGTTAAAAATTTAACGTATATATTATTTGTGCAACGTAAGAAGTTAAGAAGTAATTAATTGTAAAAATAGAACTTCGCATAATTTAATTTGAACCTTCCAACAAAATGTAAAGAAATGTTCTTTGTATTTTGTCTTATAAAAATATTTTGTTGCTGTAATAACTATATGTAACACGTAATATATGAATTAATATATTTTTTTAATTCATACATGCTATCAAAATATTACCGTAATTCCAGGAAACACGTTTTTTAACGCACCTCACAAAACGTAGATTAAACATAGAGAAATTTATCACCTCAGGAATTCACAAAGAAAACTCATACCTATATGCTGTCGAAGCACGTATGCAAGGCGGGTATTTGTGAATATTTTTCACGGTTTTGGGTCGGGACCTACTTTATCCAAATATAACTGAAATTTTTCCTGGGATATTTTTGAAAAATCAAGAGTGAGGAACGGTACATGTTGCAACAGTCATTTTATAATAGGGCAGTCTGGTAAAAGCAGAATAGGCGTCGACGAAATCGGCCCCGTAGAAATACCGAGAGCCATTAGGAAAGATTCCGGCGCTCACAAACAGACACAATGGCATCTCCAACTTCTGAATTATGATCAGCATTCTCGTCCAACCGCATGATTACTTGCTTTCGAGATTTTGATTCCTTTGATTCCGCTCACGTTCCCGAGAGAGTAGCCATTAAGAGGCTGCTGGGAGATTCTTTATGTTTTCCTGCGTAAGACTGGTACTAATTATTTTCGTTTCAAATATACTATTTTGTAAAATAAAAAAATCTAAGTTTTGAAATAAATTCACAATAAAAAATGACGTTCTCAAATTAAATTATTGTTCTTAAAATATAAAGAAAATATTACGTTTAATCAAAATTCTAAATAATAATAGTATAGTTGTTGTAATGTTAACACCAAATTAGGTATTTTTAGTACTGTTTCTCAGAACATAAATATCCATAGGGCCATACTATCGTGACTGAACAAAATAAGTACAATAAAGTACAATTACCTTAACAGCAATAAATTTAAATTATTCTGACTTGATTAGCCTATTTATTTATACTTAACGTCAGATAAATATTATTTATATGCAAGGTTCCATGATTGAAATAACCTATATAAAAAATTCAGCAACGTGTAATGCTATACCAAGTTTAACGGCCTATATATAGAAGTTATATACGAGTAATATTACTGAATTGTGAGTTATTAAGCCAGCAATACAATATGTACCACGCTTGAACAAACCAACTCATAATTATCAGAGTCCACTTTGAAAATTGAATACGCATACGAGTATCTAAATGAGCCCATATCATTCCAAATTCCATTTAAATTTTATTAAACATTTTGGTTACTAAATATAGGCCTTATTAAATATTATTCTAATCTATACCAATAAAATAAAATTGAAGTGTCTGACTGTCTGTCCGTATGATTGTCTCGAATAGTCTCCGAAACGGGTCAACGGATTTCAATGAAAATTTTCGGGAAATAAAATATGAAATTTAGCTTAAATTTTAGTTTCTGATTCATTTAGATATCTTGCAGAGTGAAGAAGATAGTAATGTAAATATTTATAAATCCATTTAATTGCCGCGTGAAAGGCGGCGTGAAAACCAACTGCGAGCTAAATTCCTATTAGGCGTTCCTATACCATTCATCCCACTACTTTGTTATTATGAGCGTAATTTTGGCAGGATTAGTGAGAGAGGGAGGGAGGAGGAGCATTCTCACTCCTTCCATTGTTGCAAACGTGTGAAAGCGGGACGTGTTCAAAACCAACTGCAAGTTATAAGGGTTGCCATGAAGCGATCATAAATAATTGGTATTGTACTTTCATTTTAGGGTAAAATAAAAAGAGCTATTTCCGCGCGAAAAAAGTCGCTGGCATAGCTAGTCTTAAATATTCCTGGGGCTTACGGTGGAAAAATAAAGACTTTATATTAAGTCATCGAATTTTAAGTTTATGGTGTTTAAATCACTGTAAATTTGCATAAAAGTCGTGAGTTATATTAAATTTATATATATATATATAATATTTTGTTTTTCTCTATGATTTAGTTTCTTTTTCCAACCACCGTATTTATCAACCTTATGGCAGAATGTCAATCTGATATATTTACTAATTTTCTTATTATAAAACCGTTCGTGGTTTGAATAGTTAAATAATGAACGTCATGAAAAATAGTAGGAATTCTGACGTAGATATTTATAGACCTTTAGAACTACCTAACTGGCCTGGATGAGGCCAGGGGAAAATTACCGAATTTACCGTGAATGAAAACCGGCAAATTCGAGTGGAACTCAGAATGGCTAAAACCACAAAAACCACAGCAACGCTTTGGCAAAGGCGTCAATTTCATTAAATCGTGATTGATGGAATCGGTGTTGAGCCTTCAAAGCAAAACTGACACATGCACTGTTTGAACAGTAAGAATTTACGTGGATTCTGGCTGAGGTTTCTTTTGCAAATATGTGTTACAGGGAATCGTGCGCAGTGATCAATTAAAATTGTCACTTGCAAATTCCGTGCAAAAGCGAAAGTGGTGGCTTCCGTTTTAGAAATCCACAAAAAAATGCCATTGTCTCGTTTCTATCTGAATCGAAAAATATGACCAATGTCCAAAACAATAGAACGGGAATTTCAAGTCTTCAACAAAATAAGTCCGCCTCAGTGGCTTTATAACACGAACGGTACCTGTGATGTTTCCATTAAAAAGATTTATTTCCCCTTGGACTTGATAATAATTTCTAAATGATAGTTAAAGACTTGTTAGTTTTCTTGTTAGTCATAGTAGTACGTCAGTAATAACTAACGAACATTCATACCGTAAGACAAGCAGAGAAGTTAGAACGTGACTCGACGTTCTCTGCGAAAGTATTTACTCCTCTTTTATCGTAGATCTCTATTTATTTCAATCGTTTTGAAAGTTTCTGTTGCTACTATTTAAGTTACACGAACACGAGTGGGTTCGAAGATTTTTTTAACAACCTCTAAAGATCTACTCGATCAAGTATGTTTAATGTTTACCCCTCAGATGTGTTAGTGATGTTTTCCACGTTCATAAAATGCCTTGATTCATGCAGCAAAATTACATCAACGTAAACACAAGCACCATTTCCAGTGATAGTTCTTTAGTAAACACATGATCTTGAGTTCGCAGATTTTTCGGACATAGTTTTTAAATATTTAATTACTTATAATAAGCTGTGAGTTCATCTAATGATACGATGAAGAGTTTGTTGATAGATAAGAATAGAAATAGAATGCTTTTGCAGATTCAGGTCAGCATGTTAATGTAATGCAAATCCACTTTATTAAAATTAATAAGAATATCCAAATAAAGTTCCGTATATATCAATATTCTCAATTCGGATCTTCTTTCAACATTCATTTTATGCTTCTTCCCTTCATCTTTCATGTTTACTAGCTAAATTAATTTCTTAAACTCAGGCTTAATGTTTCCATTGGCCTGTATGATATTATCAGTTATTATTATCCGTCTTGTGTAATTTAAACGTATATAATATTATGTCAAAGGCCTTTGATGCGTTTGATTAAGCATGGTCCTTTGACATATTATTCCTTAGAGAATTCAATCCCTGTGTTTTAATTAATTTTACTCACTGTATGTAATGTAACTAATACCATTAATTACCAATATTGACTTCTATATTATAAATCGCTCCAGGTGTGTTATAATTGATATTTAAAAATATTTTATTATAAATTAGAAATATACTAAAATCAAATGTAAAGTATTAAAATAGTTTGTCGAATAGATAACTTCAATAAGTTTTCAATTAATTATTAAAGATATAAAAATATATATAATTCGCTTATGCCAAAAATATCTTATTGATCGTATCTCTTCAACAACTAAGTATGAGTTAATTACAGATTAGAGCAAAGGTAAAAAAAATTACATACATACTGCACTATTCATATAGGCAGTATCAGTTTTACTTTAATAATTTTGTACAGGAATGATCCCAATTGTAAGTGATATAATTTGTAATTATATATAATTGAATGGAAAATTAGTAATTTGAGTTTTAATGATTTGTCAAACCGTATGAAAAAACGCTATTTTACAATTTAGCATGGGCGGAGTAGTAAATACAATTTATAGATGGTACTTGCTTGCTTATAATATATCAATATTCTTATGATGTGAATTATTTGGCTGTAATTGTTTTGGATACAATAATTAATAAAGTATACTTTACTGATTGAAAGTTGACCTACAGGCAATTGCTTAGAATTTTCCGGCGGCAGGAAGGAAGGCAGGAATAGAGTTGGCCAAAATATTCCGGATAGAGTACGAGGCATCCCCGCAATGGGGAGCAATACCTGCGAGAGAAAGCTCCCATACGCACACCCTTTCAACAGTCTATAAAAATATATCTCTAATTACCTCATTCTTACTCTATTTTAATTTATAGATGTATTGTGATACCTGGATAATATCTGTTATTCGGGCCTCCCCAATATTAATTTGATATATTTAAAATTTTCTTTATATAAATAAAACTAAGGGTGTACACTGTTGTAATCTTCTTAATTTGTTAATCATATAAATTTTTTATAGTATTCGTAAATGAATAAAGAGCATTCCAGTGTGAGAAGTGAAAGACTAATCATGTACACACACACGCCATCATATGAGGTTGATCTGGCTAACAAAACGGCACGTATATGTTTGCTTTGAATAGGCTTTTCCCGTTAGAGAGAACCGACGATATTTACTACTGTTATCAAGTTTCAGCACCCATCGCCTGATTGACCTGGCGAAGTCTGCAAACAAGACGTCGTTGTTCGCCGTCCCTGTGACACTTGACACCCTGTTAGAGGTAAACACGATGGGCTATTTGCCTGCAGGGCGTGATTCTACTGCGCATATCGTCTATTATCAAGCCTGAGTTGGCGCTGTTTATATTCCGCCCAAGAGGTCGGGACACCCTAATTACCAGGTTGCCAGGACGTGGAAATTGCAGCGAAGGCGACTGTCGAAAATAGTCTAGTCAGGCCCCATAACCATCAAATATGAAAACTGATAACCATAAACCAGACCAGATGCTTACTGGGAATATCTAGTCAGTTGATGAAATTCCGTGTGGAATATTCACACAAAAACCGTAATTAAGCACGTAGTTGATAACGTCTCAGCGTCTTATTGCATTTGGCATGTACTGATAATGACGTGGTTGTACTTATAGAGAATTTGGTATTTTTTCAATAATTTTGGTATTGAAAAAAGTGTAGTTGGTGAAGATGAATTCAAACTATAGTTGATAAATAATTTATTTAACGTTATTGCGTTGGTACGTCTTTCCAGCGACGAATTATTTACAATGAATATCTCAATTTGTCAAGTTGGATTCTTTACTGCATGAATCAATCCACTTTTTATTAAATATTTTGTTTCATAAAATAATGCGTTAATGCTTAAAAAAATAAAATATGTAATGAATATTATGGATATCCCACCGAAGGAAAGTAACAGAAACGTTACTTACATTGTTTTAAAAAAAATTGTTGCTGTAATACCACCATCCGCCTTGACCATAAGCATAGCAACAAAAGCACATCAAGCATTAAAGAGCGAAGATTTTTCCGGTGAATTTGATTCAAATACAATTCTCGGGTTCCAACCCGGGTCAAAGTTTGTTTACACAACGTTTCGGCAGCAAGCTCCGCCATCGTCGTCAGGTAGACTACCGAGAATTGTATTTTAATCGCATCAAATATTATATTAAATAAGGGACTACGTTTGGTTTACATATGTGCATTCGAGGAACAGAAAAATATATAAAACTGACCGAGTGGAATACGAAAGTGATAACCGTACTAACCTACCAACTTTTAATTATTTAAAAGTCATATTAAAACTGAGTCGAAGCAAATATGGATGATGAGCAGTTGTGGTAACGAAGTAGGGGAAGGAATAGAGAGAGGGAGAGAGAGATTTCTTGACGTGATTAAGTTACAGGAGTAGAGAAGAAGTCGTAGTAGTTGCAGATTAGAGCCGTGATGAAGTAGAGAAGTTAAGAAGTGGTTGCAGAAGTTTCAGGAGCTTAACAGAATCACGAGCTTTTGCAACAGTGTGATTCAAGAGGACAACACCCCCCCCCCCCAACACACACACGTCACTGTACCACAACCGAAGTCAGTAAACGTCATAAAATTATAGCTCTTGAAAAGTCATTGACAGTAACGCAAAATAGGTAAAACAAGATTGTTCATATTGCTACATTCTGCGTCTATACATCTTTAATGATTAAAGGTTTTTCTATTCAACATCAATAACTAATTTTTGTATTGTTCCTGGAATATTTTCATTTAAACTTAAGCTTTCAATAATAATAATTTCATGTTTTGGAAAATTTTCTTTGATATATTCAGCTGCTTTATAATTTGATGAGAAATATATCAAGTAAAACATTCATGTTCAATGTAACAGACTACTGAATGTGTGTACGCATTTCGACTAAAAATGAGCGCTCCTCTAGAAATGCAACCCACTTTACACCTGGAGATGTCCACAACGAATATGGCATAGGACGGAGAGAAAATCCATTTAACGAGTAAAAAATTTTAAATGTCCAGTTTACTGCCAAATATTCTCAAGAAACTTTAATATATCTCGCTTTCATGCCACATGGAACGACACATCTCCCATATAAAGAAGTCCATAAAATTAATACCTTAATATATTTACGTTTATAACGACCTACAGGCTGCACTTTTAAATGATTTTAAACTTAATTATCTAGCAATCGAATGCATAAACCATAAAAGAATTAACAAATTATAAAGTGTATATATTTTCAAAATTTTCACAGAATTAATTTGTTTAATCGTGCAATAAAGATTAATGTAGTCGATTTAATTTTTCCTATTCAGTCATTACACTCGCACGGCTTTTACTAATGGTCGATTTGTTTAGATGGTACAAACTGTGACAAAGAAGTGGGCAGCCATCAAATTTTATTTTAGTAATTTTAGTAAGTTTGAGAAGCTAACATTCTAATCATCACCGTTATCCATAATTTAATGACGGTTGCTTATTTATTTTTAACGGTATAGCCCACATTGTGGATGAGTGTCATTCTGAAGAGAATTATTCTGCTGCGTATTTTCAGAAGCAATGAATTTCCGATTCAGTAACATGTGCCACATAATGATAAATTACGAGGGCTTGCCTAGGAGCTCATATCCGTGTTGTGCAGGTTAGAAGGGCTGGCTATTTGATGTTTTAAGCTCAATTCATCTTCATCAGTCACGGGAGCTGAGGCCGGCCCCATGCATGCCTCGACGCTCGGCCAATGGCTCGTAAAATCAAAAGTGCTATTGGTGTCACAGCAGACGGGATTGCTTGCGCTTCTCAGAATATGTTCCCTGTCTGTCAATTACTCATTTACTAATGGCTGCCGTTCTGGAGTTTCAATTTAAATTGTTGGGCGAGTGATTTCATTACAGCGCGTTGGCGTAAATGAGTTACTGCTGAATCTTAAATAAAAGCGAACGGTTTCTTTAAATCAATTATCAGTAAATTGACACTCATCTCCGTATTATTTCATTGAAAATTATCACCAGACGGACGCAGAACAGAGAATTACACTTTTTGGCAAAAGGAAGGAAGCACTGAACACGTTGAACTGAGGAAAACTATACGAAATCAATGACAGAAAATTCATGATGGAACTCGGTTACGAACAGGTGAAAATAATTATATTTTTTAATTTTCAGTGTCCAGTAGGATACGCAATATAATGAAAAAAGATCGCAAATTCAAAGAAACAACACGAGATAATAAGTAAGCAAGAAGCAGTAGTACTAACTCTCTCAAAATAACCTGATCTTTTTCAGTTTAAGGAAAATAATTGGTAATAAATAAATGCGGTAACAGGCAATGGAGACAGATGTCCTTAAAATAGTTCAACTAACTCATTACTATGAAAGGATTATAAGGATGTAAAGCAACGGTGGGCAACCCCTGACCCGCGGGCCACATCCGGCTCTCGTGTAAGATTTTCCCAGCCCGTCACTAATTTTTTTCTCTGTTGCATATTATTACGGCCCACAGTGATTTCTCGCCGACGACATGTTTTTTGAAGATAAATATTCAAGTCTAATTAATTTTATATGGAAAATGATTTCATTCATTTTTTCATTACTATACTTATTGTTATTTATTGATACTAATTTGGAAAGCTCCTTACGCGCAACAACATCACTTTCACCAAATATTGAACTTTTTTCAAAAGAAAGGCAATCCCAAGTTTCTCATTAGTTAGAGTTGTAACACCATTATTTTATTATATGTAATACAAACACTATGGATCCTTATCTTTTTTCAACGAATACCACTACTATCAATAGTATTTATTTCGTTCTGGGGCCCATCATACAGTTTTTTAAACAAAAGGACGGTTGCCCACTATTGGTTTAAAGTATTTGATCCGTGCATAAGTTCATAACTGTGGCATCAATGTCTGACAATTTTTCCATTTTAAAATTTTCTACTGTGGTTCTATTTTATATGGTACAAGTATATTGATACAGGATATTCGTAAAATTGTAGTGATGCTCCGAAATAGGTTACCAATAATACGTTCAATACTCTCATAAACCGACTTTACTCCGAACTAAAATAAAACATATACACCCAGACCGTACTGTTTTCCACGCACAAATTCTGCATTAGTACCAGAAAATTTAAAGTACAAAATGTCTATGTCTGTATGCTGCCCGGAGATTTTTATTCAGATTAAATTAATAATTTAAACTCCATTACTAAGAATATTTTAATATAAAAACTGATCTTAAGACTTTGGCAGACGTTTTCATCTCTTAAAATAGTAATTATGATTAAATCTTAAATTTATAAATTGTATATTTTTAGAAAAATTACCACTTTTTAATAAATTACATACATTTAATTTATAAATTATTTATATAGTTATCAACGTAGAAAAATATCATCGATATTATCAGTGTGTATCGGTGCCAAACAGGATATGTCCGGATACGATACGGAAAATCCTGTATTTGTTAACATATACTTCCAAACTCGTCGTTTCTTTTCTCGTAAGAGTCAGACATGAATATAAACAATTGTTCAAAAATAAAATTTTATTGAAAAAGACATGTTCAGATAACTAGTACTTCATGTTGTTTAACGTCTTACAACCACAAATCTACAATAATTACAAACAAGCAAACCTACAGACGCGTATAAGCACAACGGAGTGAGGCGTGATGGCAAAGGTGAACAACGAACGGGTTGGTTACGGTGTGTGACGCGCGTTACATGATATGCGAGTTTAACACATAAACGACACATTGGGAGTATATGGTCATACAAAAAAATTATACTCTCTGCATTACCTATCCTCCTTATCAGTTTGTCGGTGAGGTTCTTTTACAGTGTGTATGTATTGCTCTAATGTTTTCCTTTTGAGGTTGTTAGGTTGTTTATTTAGAACTTTGACAATGTCATATTCTATTGTATAATTTAGTTTTCAATGGTGAAATGACAATGCAGAGATATTTTTAACTTTTTGTTAAGCTTTATTTTTAGAGTTATACGTCCCAGTAGTCCTACTAATATTTTAACTAGTAAGACCAATATAACTTTTGTCAAAATCTTTTCAGTCAATTTGTATTTTTAGACTGATTAAAAACTAGTATATATTTAATAGGGAGATCCCAGGTCTATTTTGTTATTCTAAATTCAGTTATATAACGTTTTTTCTGAGCTTCAATTGGAAGAAATTGTTCTGAATTTTAATTCAAATCATGTATCTTCGTTCAATTTATATTATATATACGAATAATGTCCATTCTTCACGGATGTCCTAAAATAAGGCTGTGAATAACGTGATTTGTAAGTTGTTAATGAGTCATTAGCTCTATGGTTAGGGAACCCGGAAAGCAGAAGTTTCCGGGTTCGATTCCAGGTCCGTTCATGACTTTTCTCATTAAATAAATAACTTAAAAATTAAAAATCCCTGAAGAATAAATTGATAATAAACTTATCCGGAAAGAACATGTTAATATTGAGCAGCTCTGCACAGCAATATTTGCAGTCAGAGTTATATCAAATTACAGTGATACGAAAAGAAATATATATGACGTATTCTATTCCTTAATACGATTGGTGTTTTGCTGTAAACATCGAACTATTTGTAGTTTTCCAATACTGAAATAATTTAGAGTTAAAATATTAATTGCATTGATTTTATTATGTAAAAGTAATCATTTGATTAAAAAATAGGATGTTATGTTATCTTATTATAAATTAATCATCATTGAACTTTTGCTTCTCATGAGCATTTATGGAAAATTAATTTATTCCTTTTCATTCCAATTCGTGTCTTCTATTCAACTAAAATATTGTTCTGATTATTTCACATTCGAGGCCATATTCTACTGAGGTAATTCGCCCGTTCGGCTTAAAGCTTCCCAACCCTTTTCTCTTCTGGGAATTTAAAGGGATTATGTAAATAGAGTGGTTAAACGTTGGTGCTTTCACCACAACTCGTTTCGCTTAAGATGTGCTTTTTCTTAGCTTCAAACTGTTTAAAACGCTCTTTTTAAGTAATTATTTCCAAAACACGAGGCGATTGTAAGTAAATCAAGTTAAATGAACAAGTTAAAAATTACTCTAAGATTATTTCTTCCACCACGGCCATGCTTCTTTTGTGGCTCGGATAGAAACAGTTTAAAGTAATGGAACCGCTGTTACCATGTAATTATCTCGATGGTGTGGTTGTTGTAGTACGCTAATTGCACTTTTCCATCTTCCGCGACTCCATCTCCGTAAACAGACATTGTCTGTGCAGCATGGCGCAGATGCACGACCCTGATGGCTGCTAATGGCCCGAGGGGAGCCTGGCCTAGCGAAACATATCCTCTCCAACCCACCACGCTCAATTGCTCTCGACCTCTGCTCCGCCATGCGCTCTCCTGCTCCATTCACCGTCACAACTATTACACCAACCTTCATCAATATAACGAATTATCTATCGGAAAACCATTCCTGAGCCATGTGCCCATGGAAAGGAAACGTCATTCAACTTAAACTAACAGCTTAATGGTAACGGCTGAAGCACATCTAGCTGGAATATTATTCATTTGGGTGATTGGTAGCATTGACTGATTAAACAGTAAAATTGTAGAGTAGTGAAGAGAAGGGCGAAAGTATACAGAAAAATAAAATACACAAAAATATTCAGTGCAGCAGTAACTAATAAAGAAAAATAGATTAATGATGAATAACATCACGTTTCCAAAGTTAAATTTAAAATTGTATTAGTTTCTCGATTGATGAATATAAAACATCATCAGCAGAAGAAGGGGCATGTATAATCAATTCAAGACTGATGTAGGAACTTCTGCTAGCAAATAAGAGAATGAATAAGTCAACCAAATCAATAAGAATTAAACTTCTGTTAAAATATATACTAAAAAATCAACACAATGTGCCGTTTCTTTCTTTAGAACGTCTTCAATTGTAAAAATACGTCTTTATAAACCAAAAAATTCAAATAAAGGAAGGATTAACGTTTGTTGCTGTTGTGTTATTTAGTCCTAAGACTGGTCTGATTCAACCCTCCATGCTAACCTACCTGCGCAATCCTTTTCATTTCCTTATAACTAGCACAACCCACATCCTCCATAATCTGCTTATCGTATTCTATCACATACATCCCTCTTCTGTTCTTACCCCACACACATCCCTCTAATGCTAATTTTACAAGACCCTCGTGTCTTAAAACGTGGCCTATTAATGTATCCCTTTGCTTTGTCAACGTCGTCCATAACGTTCATTTTCCCCCTATTCTGTTTAGAACTTCCTCGTTTTAATTTTAAGTTGTTTCTATGTTCATTTAAACGAGTTAACAAAGAGCGCTTTGTTTGACAGACGTAACAATGTTTGCAAACTAAACAATTAATTATTATATACCATAATTTTTTAAATTTTGTCCTAAATATTTTTAAGAACGTTAAAATAATTGTAAGATTAAAAATTTAGACAAATACTAAAATTATCTAACAAGTCCATAATTTAATACTGTTTTTTTAATTATAATATTAATTTTGTTATTAGGCTTTTTATCGGTTAAATGGTTAACTTCACACTTAATTTTAATTAATCTAATTTTGATATATTTTGATATAAAATATAATGGATAAAAATATATTAAAAAATTTTCAAGATTAGTTTTATGATTCGACTGGTAGGATAATGACTGCCTCATCTACCAGTTTATAAACCCTACTTTGGATATGTTTTAATTACTTTTAATTTAAAATATATATAATTTGGACCTCTTGACTTATTCATTGAAGTTAGACAAACATAACCATTAATACATACCAAAACGACTGTAAGGTTAGGTTGACTATCTGTCAAGGTCAGCCGTATTTTATAATTTACTAAATTTAACCACTTGTACATTTGTCTATTGTAATATTTTACATTCCCGGGAGGGATAGAAACAACTCAACAGAACTTAACAACAATTCAGACGTTTTGTCAACATGGTTTCAATAATACCTCGGTTTCGTTAAGGACGGGTGTAACGTTTATTTCGCAATATTTCAAAATAACAAAATGAGAACCAACTTCAGCCAAACTTACAAAAAATTAAAATCAATGATAGTTCTGAAATATGACCAGGTGTATAATTTATTATCCCGCTTAGTTCACACTTATTACCTTCATATTAATATGAAGGGTGCATGTTGTGGATACAAACCAATTACCACACGTCGTGTTCAGTATTAATTAATTGCTGCTGTGTTCCCGTGGGAAAGACCTCTATGAGGGCGGAACCGTTCAGAGCGAAATGTTAACATCATCTGTTGTTTCACTCCACAATATTCTGAGCGGATATCACTCAGACAGAACGTTTACGCAAAATGTGCGATGTCATGTGATCGGATTAAATACAGCTACAACTTAATGAATCAAACATATTATTTTCCCGAATTACATATTTTCCAATTGAAATGTACGTAAAACTCCAATAGATAAAGGACGTTTGTAACTAACCTTCTGTCGAATAATGCTAAAAATCGGGTTATAATTCGATCTGATTGATAAAAGTGAAGTGCAGTGCAGCGTTAAATAGTAACCTAATACTCTTATTTTAATTAACTCTCCATCGTTTGAGCGATATACAAATTGAGAGTCTACAAAGCATCTTTGATTTCAATAAGAATTCAATTTTAAAAACACAACTGCACGTTTTTTACTCCCAAATATATCTGTAAAAGAATGATAACTCGTTTTCCAATTCGAAAAATAAAATTCTTTTGGTTACGAAACGTTATTGTGACAGTTGGTCTATATAGAAAAAATATGTATTTGTTAAATATAAAACATAGTATTGTGACCTGAGAAATACAGAAATTTTCGAGTTGTTGTACCGGTTTCGTGTAAAATTAACAATTTAGAGCAGGTAATTAGGACAGAATAATCTAAAACTTGATTTAGTAAAAAAGAAATCTTGATTTTTAACCAACACCTTATTTCAAACTCGTATACGCCATAATGATTTTATTTTCCAACCAATTAAATAACAAACCTGACTATCAGGAGCCAACAAACAAATTTAAAATAAAATATCCCACTGCACAGATTTATACATGTTACGTACAGGAATTTTTTCGATTCACTACAGACCAATAACCTCAAACATAACGGCAAAGAATCTCTAAGAAATTAACTACAAATATTTAAATTATAACTCCACGTGTTTTCATCAAAATATTAATGTTTTCTGTATCACAAAATCATTTTCGAGACTTTGACATAAAAATATTAGAAAAACGGACCTTTCCCCCATTAGCATTCAAAGTGATGCTTCACGTAAGCAATAACTTGTTTTTGATGAGCCATACCCGTCATTTGGATAAGCTTTCAGAGCGCACCAGGCGTAAAACTTCAGTTAACTGTGTATAATAAATCGCATTTCGTTATCGGGAACACTAAGGTAAATTGCAGGACCAGTATTAAGCCGGTGGGCATAAATTTACCTTAAAGCCAGATTACAGAACTTGCTACAAAATTTGATGCTGTTGGTTTACATTTAACTTAGTTAGAGCTGTGTAGGAAAGTGTGTAAGATAATAAAATGAAATAAGTGTTTTACTTTTTTCATTTAAGTTGGTACCATTTATGACCATTTATATTCGTATATGTATTAATTATTAGTTTTTTGATGATGAGGGTTCACATCAGGACCAAAAAATGTTGTATTTGTAGTAAAATTTACTAAATATTTGCCTGCTTTTTGGTTATGCATTTCTCCACTCTAATTTCCTTTCTAAACTATTTCGCCGAACAGGAAAAAGTTACTCTTTCAAGAATTAATATAAAAATCATATGACCAAACATCATATAATTTATTCAATTCAATTACTTAACTTAATGGACTCGCGTTGTACTTCAAGATCGGGTGCAAGAAAGTAAGAAAGGGCAGAAGTAAATCCTCCCAGGTCGCGCTACGCATGGAAAGGGCATGGGACGCTGTGCGCACGATCGCAATGAGCACAAAAACTAAGACATCAGAGCAGTACACAAAACAAGGAAAATTCCTTTTATGAATAAATTAATTATTGGTAATACAGAAAAATTAAGTTTATAAAATTAAAAAATAAGAATGCGTTGATAAGATTTATCTGAAAATGTTATAATTATTTTATCATCAATATAATAATTTATGAATGTAATTTCATAGGAGTGAGTTATTTTTTAAATTAAACGTAATGTATTGTGTGAAATTTTAATACGTTAATAAATATTTATTTCGTCTGTTTTTATCATGCTTAAAATGGACTAATGTTTGCTTTGTGACTATCACCTGGTTTCAAGATTTTCACTTTATTAGTGTAACCATCTTCCTTATAATTAAAATTTATTTAAACAGTTTCAGATACAAGGTAATTAATGTTGGTAGACATGTAGTCTCTGCTAAAACAGTCCGAGAAGAATAGAAACCTTCTTAGATTTTTACAAAGATTTCACAAACAATATTATTCAGAAGTCACTAATAACGTTTACATTGAAAAGAATTCTCCCAGAGAAATCAACTAAAATATATCCTGTTTACCATGTTTTTATATAACTTAAATTCTGTGCTTATTTGTAAGTTTTCAATAAATGGAAACTTTCATCTGACGAAAACTATCATGTAAAGTTTACAATAACCTCAATATTTAACAAGATATACTTCCCGGAATTAAGGTAGAGCTTTTGGTATTGCCTTCTGATCCTACGAGACCATCCTTTGAGTACTCGGTGTAATGAGTTCGTGTTCGAAAACTGGGAGTAGGCTTTACTGCCTGTGAATACTGATCACATTCACTTTGCCCTAATACCTTTGGGGGCGGGACAGTTATGGTATTTCCCTTTGCCTAAAGGGTGAGCGTATCAGAAATATAAACACCTGCGATGGCAATGGTGCTTGAAATTATATCATTTCAAAACGTAACGGATTTAAATGAATAAAGATGTACTGATTATTACATGTTTTCATTGTATTACGTTTTAAATTTCAGAAGAAAGTACACTTTTTGTAAATGCTATACATATGTCTACAAACTCAATAATTACAACTGACTATTTTTTTAGTGTGATGGAAATACACATAGTGCCATCTCTTTTTATAAGATAGGTAATGTTTTGAAACAGGTAATTTGAAAGGGACAGCAGGTAACCTAAATTTCAATACATCTCGGGGGTGTAGTTTAAAGATACTACCACCTTAAAGTGATGCAAGAAAGGCAAGTGGGACTATTGTTATATATCCCACGCCCTCCCGAAGGAGCGCAACTTTCTCTTTTTCATGACATTTAGAGACACCGTGTTTGTTAATTCAAAATCGTAATTAGTTCGCGTAATGTCTTTCGCTGATAAATCTTCTTGATTGAGGAAGAATCTTTGAAACCGAAAGCGAAATATATTCTGTACACTTTATCAAGCGAAAACCTGTTTAATATTAAATTATGGTCATGTTTGAAAGACAAATGTAATTTTATATTAGTATCTCGGTTTATAGAAACTTTATTTCAAAACCAGAGAGAGAAGGCAAGCTCGAGAGATATCTCTCCTCTTCTTTCCAGGAATCAAGAACTAAAGACAGACCCAGCTGGTTTGTTTCTATACTCCATTGTTGAAAATATACATGATTTATATGTTTTATTATAATTTACTTCGGGGGGTTAACTTCTTAAAACATTTTGACTTTTATGTCAAACTATAGATGCATATTATTGAAGAATTATACTGTTAACGAATGAACTGGGAAAGGAAATAATATATGAGGGTACTCCCAGAAGTACTCAACCATACAAAGAGAAAAATAGACAAATATATTTTATATCTCAATGTAGTACCGTTTTCCTGTGGAGTTCAATAACTTTGATACCCTATTGAAAGTGAGACCCAACAAAATCCTCAAAGGATCCAGCAACCGCAAACTCCACTTCTTCATTGTGGTAAATCTTTTACCACCAAGTCATTTTATCCAGGCCCGTATCCAATTAGTGCGGGGCCCGATCGGATTTTTTTTTGCGGGGCCTTTATATATTCAATATTTAACTAAAATGCAAATTCAATATTTATATATATATATTAAATGATATGGATCATAAGATACGTAAACTTCTGCATACGTTAAATCATAAAAATGCACAAAATACAAAAACAATTACATTTTATTGAATATAAATTTACATCGTTAAATATTCGACATTAATGAAAAAATTTAAATTCATTTTTAAATTTAAATATAATTTATTGTTAATAAATATTATGTAATAGGGTAAGTACTTACCTTTTTTAACAGTAACAATTAGTAATTGTAGTCACAAAATACGACACTAATAATAAAAACTATTAGAAGAATATAGAACTGTAAATGCAATAAACGATTGACATTTTATAGTTAACATCTACTTAATAGCGAGCGCAGCGCAACAATGACTATTGCCAAAAAACAAATGTGAGCGCGCCGAGTAAGACGCATGTAGAATAGAATAATTGAGACAGGAGTTGTATTATCCGATCAATTAAACGTTAGTCAAAAACGACACTTACGAGTATCCGTTTTCCATATTATAATGTATATATTATAATAAACACAATAATAAATCTCATCCTACAATGCGAACTTAAAACAAATATATTTTTAATTATTTGAATAATTTATCCTCAAAAGTAATTTGCTTAAAATTTCTAAAAGTAACTATTTGTTAATTTTGGTGGTGATACCTTCAAGTGCGAGGACCGATTGGTCCCAATCCCTCCAGTCGCCTTAAATCCGGGCCTGATTTTATCAAATTTGGGAAGAGAAAATAATGTGAGGGAGGTAAACCTAGCGAATATGGTGCGTGAGGAAGAAATTCGAACGTTTCCTCGGGAACAGATGATACGTCAGTAACAATCGCTCTCCATTTTCCTGATTACGTCATTTACCCGTTCCGGGTATCCGTTTAGCGAATTGTCGGTATAATGAGACGCATAATGACCTTATCATTGCCGTAATTTGGATGCGAATCAGGAAGAGCCGTCGCATGCGCCACGTGAATCAAAGCACCATAACAAACTCAGATAGATTGGTTTCTTGTTTGACGGCCGCGCGTCGTGTCCCCTTTGTGGAGAAGCGCCCCCGGGCCCGCTCTTTGTCAGGGTTGCCAGAACATAAATACTGTTACGGTGCCCAGACTTGGAGGGTTGGGAGCTCAGCCGGGTCAGCTTTTCTCAATTCTCCAGCACGGGCCCAGACTCTTCAGCTTTATTGCTTAGGAAACGCATTTTCATCACCCTATCAAATCCACTTCATTTTTATGTCACCCCATAAAAACTTGTTTATGACTGATCTATAGACGTAGTATAACAATGCAGAATAGGTGGTTGGCTCTGAATAAATGTCAACGCATAATCTCGGATACATAACATGTTTGCAGAATATTTCAGCTACAAGCACTAATGATTTTACTACTCTTCCCGAGTATATAAGGTATAAAAGCGATCCTAATAAAAATTTCTAAAGTTCGTATCGGAATCTTGTTAAAGTTATCCACATAAAAAGCTTCTATGTATAATAAGTGAACGGGTAAGAGCACATTTAATACTGCATTTACCTTACTGAGGATTAGTTCCTTAGGGTCCATACAAACAACTTCAGAAGCTCTAAAAAGTGTAAAAACAAAAACATGTGATTTTGAAAATCTAAAGATACTAATAACTGAAATGAATATGTTGAGTGAGACATTTTAAAATAATACATCAAGATTCTACTCTATGACAGTTAAGTAATATCATGCTGAAAAATACTTTCCCATTTGTGTGTGTGAGTGAAAGAGGTTCCGATTGTAATTGTATAAATAACGTGATATATGAATATTAATTGTTAGGCTATAATATAAAACGTAATAAAAAAATAAAGCATAATTAATCAATTTAAGGAACAAATTGCACAATGTTTCGCCCTTACATTAGCATCTCTTGAGATAATAATATGCATGTCTCCAATTTAACCAATGCCTCAAGCGGTGCTCTTGTAAGGACGAAACGTGAGTATAAATAATTTTCCATTTATTATGAATTATTAGGCTATTAATATTTATAAATTTTCTGTCATGAATGACAGATAACCTGAAATTCTATTTTTTAGGCTTAGTCATTTTTGTTTTCATTTTGTTTGCGAAAATAAAAAATACAATTTTTCAGGAATTAATATTAATATTTTAATTAATATTTTTAATGGCTATCGTTGTAAATTAAGATACTTAGTTTCAAAGGGGAACTCTTGGAGTAATCAAATGTTGTCTTGGCTTATTACAAAATTTATGAAAGTTAACGTTTGCTTTACAATGTCTGCCGTTGTGAAACTTGCAGGACAAATTTCCTAGATTTCTGTGGTTTGGTGGTTGATTTAGGGGATTCCAGAGTCTCCTTCCTATTGGTCTCGTTTGATTCTCGTAGCTACCATTTCACTGTTCGCTGCTCTACTATACTTTGACTAATAGTTTTCTCTCCATTTCCCTAAATGACAGTCACCTCAAGCTAATAGATTCCATTCCTCTCATTTTTACTGTACATATTCTATATCCAAATTTCTATCTGGAATAACTGACTTTTTCTCTAAACATCTCTTTAACAAAACTTAGTCCTTCATATCTCTCCAGTGATTCTATAGTTGAACAATATTTTTCCACGTCAAAGATTTAAAATGTCCCTCCTCTATTCAAAACGTGTAAAACGACATTTTAGCCAAAAAATCACAGGTAAATTTTGATAAACTGTAATTATGACTAAATAGTTTTTGGGTTTCCATGGTGTTTCGATGGCGCACTTCACTATCTCTATCAAGTTAAAGTCCCATCCTGTAGTTTGCGCATTGCTCCTTTACTCCATCCCTAATTCCAGCGTAGTGCGTCCAACGTCACAATTGGCTCACGGCCTAAGGTGATATTGCACCATCCTCTCAGCGCAGTTAACCACATTCAGCCGAGTCGCCTGTTATTTTTATTTGATCGGAATGCTTTTTATAATTCCGTCCGAGATTAACCAATACAGGATGACAGAACTTACTCAGCTCAGATTAGTGTATTAAAATATTGAAAACCTAGTATCCATTTCGATTCACTCATTTTCTTCTTTCAATTTTTAAATTTTAGTTTGAGCCGAAAATGTGTGAAAAGATAGAAGGTTTAATTTTTGTGTTTATTAATAACTGCCATCTTTTATATTAACATTCCGAATTCAATCTACCGGCCTACACGTGTACGTTAAAAATTAAAATATTTTTTAAGTATCATTGGCATTATAAAAGTACAGTAACCCACTATTTTATAATCTTCTTTTCTATATTTATTTATGATATTGTTCAAGTTCTAACTTGGCGTACTTTTAGCCCATAGAAGAGACAGATAAATTATTGTCCACATTGGCCACAACTCGTAGAAACATCTGGTCAGATTTACGTTCCTTCCTGAAATGCTTTATATTAAAACCATTTACTGCAGGATATCGTTATGTTATTAAGGTTGATGGGAAGAAACACAAAACAGTATTAATCCACAAGGCCGAATTTATTTGCAATTTTTAGTAAAATAATGTGAATCTACGCGATATCGACCCGGAGCCTGCGTTAGTATTGCGCAATTAATCTCGAGACTGTTTAATACTGCAGTTGTTTACTACCGGTTTATATCCGACTTTAAGTGTTCCGTTTAATTGTAACTTGGCTGTTAAAGAGAGTTTAATCTTCGAAATTTGTCCGTATGAAAATTTTGTTTAGCGGAAACCAGCAAAATAGAATCTGTTATATTCTACAACAAAGAAAAGGTATTTTAAATATCACAAGCAAGAAAATAATTATTCATGTAAGACAAAAATTTGGCGATTTAAGATTGAGAAGAATCCTTCATATATATATATATATATATATATATATATATATAGTGACAGCGCTGGATTTTTTCCAATTTATTTATTAAATGTGTAGGTAAATTAAAATAATACGGTATATAGTCTTGATAAAGTATTCAAAATTCTAATTCAGAGTATTTTAATGATAAAATGTGTATAATATTAGAGAAAATCCAATTTCTGAGTAAATAATACTTGAATAATGCCTTTTTTCATATTTTCATATCATATCAGTCAATTTTTACCTAATGAAATACAAAAAATTCTTGATATCTAAGAAGCTTAAATTTGAAATATATTAAAAACTATGGGCAGTATTTTAAATGAAAATATAATATACTATTGGAAGAATAATTATTTAAATAAGATAAATGATTAACAGGAAAAATAAAATAATAAAATAAATACCATACAATTGCTGTTGCTTTCCTCAGTTGTTCCAAAAACGTAAGAGCTGTAAGAACGAAACGTCTCAGAAGTCAGGTATCAAACTCAAAATAAATGAATAAACCTTGAAAATATTTTTGAAGAATTATTTTGTAATATCTAGATCCTTTTTTATCAAAGTGCTGTGAAAAAAGTGAGACATATTTGTCATTTGACTGAATTAAATTGATAGTGATAAGACTCCTGATTATTTAGTATATTTGTTAATAATAATAATAAAATTTTGTAGTAAATTTTTCTTAACACCATTTAATTTGATCATTGTAAAGATTTACATATTCTGAAATAATTTTATGTTTAATCAATATTTTGTGAATTCTGCAACCAAAGAAATATAATGAGAGCGAAAGACATTCTCGGATTTTCAACCGGGCTTAAAATGAAGGGTTATATTAATGGTCAAATATTTGACTCGGTTGGAAACCGGGGATTTTTTTATTCATAATTTACATTTGGAGAGTTCTCTGTGTTATATACTGAGAGATATTTGTATACGTGGTAAACTGTTACATTCCAATCTCAGAAATCAGACTATCCGTGACAGTAATTAATAAATTGTAAAAAATATTATTTAGTTAATTAAACCACATTTTAGAGAGATAAAATGAACCCAAGAATAAATAAGTATTTCAATTTTAATACAGAAATTATTTAAGTAATGGTTACTAGTTTTTAATTTCTGAATATAAAAATATTTGTATTTTACTGCACCCCGCTATTTATGTTTTCGACTATGGTACTTTTACTCCTTGATTGCTATTTCCGCTGCAATGAAATCACGTCTGATTTGTTATTAGCGGTTATATAACCTTTCTTCCGTTGAAGTTACATTTAAGAAAAATTTCTATTGAGTCTATGAAGCCAAAACTCAAACAGATCAGGGCTTGAGCCATCTCATTAGAGCCCTATTGATGTGTTACACTGGCGTAAAGAGAAACGACAACGAATTTAATCAGCGTTTCCGAAGTCACTGTTTATTTATAAGATGATGAGCTTTCACAAATAAGGGCGCCATTTAACACAAAGAATCCGTGAATAGATTCGCAATGCGGCGGTGCGGAAAGAACTGGCTGGAAGATTCATCGTAGACTGAATATTGCCACTTTCGCAAATGAAAGCGCTTTGAACGGATTGGATTAGGCATTTACAAATTGGATTTAACGTTTCACTACGCGGGCGGGGATCTCTTTTAGAGGGAGTTGAGGAGGCTGCCACCAACAGCTGCAACATCTCCGCGGATCTTCTTTGCGGAGTTGTTTCAGATTTCACAACTTCTGATACTGACGAAGCTGCAACTCGACTTATTGGATCTACAGTCAGACCGAACGTACTTTTTAATAACACGTACACGTGGTTCAATTTTCCGAATAACTCGCAAAAGAAGTTGAATATATTATAATAATTATTGGAATTCGCACGTTATGATGTTTCAAAAAAGAATAACACAAAACTAATGAATATATATCTACATAGTTCCACAGTCCGTTTGAAAAATCCTATTTTTAATATTAAATTCTATTCGTCCTTGTGCTTAAATTCGTTACTTATTTCTATTTCAAATCTTAGATTTATTTATTATAAAATAATGTTTAAAATAAAATAAAAGTGATTTCTAATCGAAAGTAAATCAATGTAATAAACAGGGATGTTTATTTTTTATACTGTGTTTATACAATTAAAGGTGGGAAGCGATTTCGACCCAAATTTTGTACACATGTTCCTTACGACTGTAACCAACACTGCGTTTGGGGAGAAGGAGAACTACTACCCATAGGGACGAAGTTAGTCAGGGGTTGCAATTTGAAAACATGCAACAACGGCTGATATTAACGTCGAATAAATATTGTCCGGGGTCAATATGTTTGATAGTGTTTCTCTCGACTTTTTCTGAGTATAATTTCAACCCCTTTTGGTACGGGAACACAATGCTGCTAGTGGAAGGGCGTTAAAGAAAAATGACACGAAAGCAAATGATCTGGGTGTCAAATCCAGGATTATAAAAGTCACTTAATTTCTTTACGACATTCAGCAAGCCTGTAAAGTTGTAAACCTGCCCATCGGAGTGGCGTTTGAAGGGGATTAAGAAAGTTCCATGCACAATTTTAAACTCGTGGGACAGTTATTCTGTATATTCATGTTACTTACGATCCAGGAACCCACCCTCATGGCACTTATAAGGAGTGAGTATTTAGACAACTTTAAATTACCGTAAGTTTTTTAACTCAATTACGGTACCCGGTTTTTTACACTACAATTTATATACAATGGTTTTTACGGACTAATATAAATACCCATGCAACACTAGTCATTCACCTAGTTTACTATAAAATCTACTACGTGGAAATAGAATAAAATATCTATGTACATCGTTAAACGAGCTAAAATCAAGGAAAATATTTTATATATCTACTACTTAAATGTAGTATAATTCTTATAGACAACTCAATGACAAAAAATTCCAGATTGATAAAGCCATAGCTTAACATGAACCAAAGTTTCCACCTACCTATTGCAAGGTGTGAGTATTACATTCATGAATACTTGATATCTGGAAAATGAAACACATATTACCATGACGTTCCATACTAGGCCAAAAGCTTCATTTGCTAAAAAAAAATGTTGTAGAAATTTTCAAGTCTTAAAGTGTTTCTTTATGTTGTCCTTAGCTACATAAAATGATCCGATATATTTTAAATAAATTTTATGATTATTTTCTTGTTTTTCAATTGACTGTAATTATCTTGGTGGATAAATACTAATTTTACTGGGTTAATAATATAGTTTGTGATTCTGTTTTGATGACTCCTTTACGTTCGTGGCGTGAGAGTTTTTACCGTAGTATGTGTGAGGCAAACAGATAGAGATGTTCTCTGATAGTCTGTGCTATTTTCGTGGTTTCGATTGGGACGTCTCTCGGTTGGGATGTGGAAGGCGGGGAAGTGGCAGTGGATATTGCGAGTCCATGTCGAATTCCTTATTCATGGCATCTGGCAAACTCGCCTGACATTTGACGCCTACAGTTCTGTTCGTTTTCTGTGTCCGACTGACCACCACTTAAATGTGTTATTTATTTATTGTAACATATTTTGGACCTAAAAATAGAATATTTAAACGAATGTAGTAGTCTTTATAATACAAAGTTTCAATGGAGGCATTTTCGTAAAAACCTGCACTTATCCGATGGGTATAGCTCGACAATTTTATTTTTCATTGCTGATTGTTTTAGACTTGGTCTTCCTTTTGTAAAACAACTATTTACTGTGACATTCCAGCCTACGCTAGTCCAATTACGTAGATACCATGTATATGTTACAGTAGAAGAATTTATAAGTATGAACATTCGTATACAATAACAACAGTGAACATTATATTAGATTAAAAATTTTACGTACATTAATTCTCTGCTAAGGAAATGAGACATTTCTAATTAATGTTAGTTACAAATATGAAAAACATATTTTTGACCAAAGTTAATATTTTGTGACCTTTAAGAAATGTTTCTCCTTCCGAAAAAATATTTATAACTTATTATGCAATATATTTATGCAAGCTGTAAAGTGGTTAACGTACTAATGGAAATTAATGGACATAAAAAAATGGTCTTTCGATAAGTTTCTAATCTACATGGGAGTAGCGCTCTGGCGCCCGAAAAGCCGAGGTACCCCGTGACGTAGGCGGAAAGGTGGAGTGGAGCGAGCGTGTGGCGAGTGCACGACCACGAGGACCCTTCCATGAGGATTTTGACGTCGGCCAGGAAGGTTGAGAGCAGTCCTGGGTCTAGCGGTGTTAGTCTGAAATTGTGTACCAGCTTTGTACTAGTTTAAATGAACTGTTAAACGATTATTTTTTTCTTTTATTTACGTGAATAAACCTTTGTTAACTTGTCTATTGTGGTTTTGGTTTTTCGTTTATCCCTCCCTACCAAATGGCAACCCGAGAGATCTGAACTAAATTACGACGACGACAAAGAGAGTTTCTTTACTGTTTCATAATAATAATTTACCAAAGATGGTTGAACTTTTTATGATTTTTTTCGTATTTCAGTTCCTTGGCACCTTTTTCTTCGATCCTTTGGAACAAGGACTATTTATTTAGTGTTAATTGGATAAAATCAAGATCGTTTTTAATAATTACTCTATTGAACACATCGCAATTTATAACATAGTCCAATTTTATAAAATCTTTTTGTTTGTCACAATCTACCAATTAATTAACAGGTAGCCTAACGTGATTTATGAAATAATTAAATGTGTGGGTACGTCATGTCTCTTTACATTTGAAATGTACATATATTGTAAAGCAATAAATAATTTTACTGCGGTGTAAAGAAGGATTAGTGTTGGATATCTTCCTATAAAAACATCGAAAAAAAATCGTGAATATTATGCATACATTCTCGGTTTATAAATTACTGTGAGATTGTATTGAACCCTATTTTAATCACGTCTTGAGGTCATAAATTCCTTCCTTTCAGCCTCTGATCCTGGATCGTATTGAATAACGAGTACATTTATTGTGCTTCTCCTCAACACAGAGGCCGGTGCTAACTTTTTGGACCAGTCGATTGTGCACGTGAAAGCTCTTTAGAAATCTTTAAATGCACGAGGCCATTTCTCTTCCCCACTCTTTTATGCGAAGCTCGTTAATGACGGAAGTGTGGAACTGCGGGACTGTTGTCATTGTCTTGTTTCTTTTTCGCAGTATTTTCTCCCAGCCTCGATGAGCTAAAATTAAGAAATGAAAAATATTGCACCATTGTATAATAAATAAGTCCAGTTAATATACCTGCATAAATTGAAGAGAGAAATTAAGAAAAATTAAAACGATGCATTTAAACTTAAGCCTTTGCAATTGTGCACAAATTATATTAATGACACATTATTTTAAATTTAATTTTAAACTTTCAATACCTTACTTTTCTACTTCACTCATTTATTATGCAATGTAATTCATTACACGTTCACTATGCTGCTCTATAAGTAATATATATTTCATTATAAATTTTTACTGCACCAAACCATTTTCTATTAAATTAAATACTTTATCCTACCTGTAAAATACATTGCGATTGTGGGATTTATTTGGAAACATAATTCGACTGCTTCATTGTATGATTTGTAAAATATTTGAGGAGGTATTACAGTAGGCCACAAAAGTAATAATTTTAGTTGTAAATATTTAAAATACTATGTACTGGTATATAGAAACATATCAACAGAACCACCTGGCCCCAAAATAAGAATTTAAATATCCCACTTCACTACGATACAATCCCGTGATTATTTTCATAATCCTGACAGTTTGTTTTTTCTTTGGCATGTGTTTTTTTCTCAATTTTGGAATCTATTAATAGATAAAATAATAAATATTTTTAAAACAACGTAACCTATTCTCCTGATATGTACAAACCAGAGTAATTTCGTGGAGGTCCGAAATTTTCCGACACGTCATTTGGTAATTGTTGACAACCCAAAAATTCTGCTGCAGTTTTAATAATTGATATAAATATTCAAATAATAAATTTGTATGATTCCCTTTATTTAAAGCCATTTAAAATTATGCGTAAAAGTTGATTTGATAACTGTTGATAAAATACAATAATTATCAGAACCATTTAAATTTAATGTTATTTCGAAAAATGACTCATGTTTTGCATGAAAGATATGTTTGCAAAATAATTATGTGTGTTATATAATTACTGTCCTTTACTGTTTTACTTGACGTCTGTTTTCTAAAAATTATATAAAGATAAATCAAATTACAGATTTTACAGACAGTTCAGAACTTTTATTCAACTATGGCTTTTTTACTTCATACATTATTACTTGCAAAAAGACATTTAAAATTTTTCCGCGTTATTAACTACAGACAATATTTTGTTATAAAATAAATAATTCAGATTTCCAGTTTTTAATAATTTTGTTGCATAATAAATAACATAAAATTACACTTTTGAATAACATTTTATAAAAAGAAAAGGTCCAGGTATAAAACTTTTAGCCGTTGATTGTATCTATTTACAGTAACAACCAAATTGTAATTTAATTTTTACTGTATCTATTTACAGTAAAAACCAAATTGTAATTTAAAATACAGAAACGAAATTATATTCTAGACTATTAAACTTGACAATGAGAATTTTTTGGAATTAAAATAAATAAATTTGCATAAAATTAAATCATTTTAACAAGTCCAGGAATTTAATAATAAACGTTATTAAAATAATTATAAACTTAATTTTTTATTAGAAATGAAATAAAAATAATGGCCAGAATTCAGAAACAGAATAATTTATTTTTAAAACGTTACGTCTCCCAATATTCGGAACCTCTTCAGTTCATTCTACAAAAATTATTATAATTATTTCTGACTTTTGGCCATTCTTTGTATTTTATTAATGATACACAGAATATTTTTTCCCTATAGAAGTTTCAGCAGCAGAATGAAACTTTGTAATAGGAGGGCTCGAAAATTGGGGGACGGAATGTTTTCAAAATTAAATTATTCTATTTTTTGTATTTTATTTATACACAAAAAGTGGTTATTTTGGATAAGAATAAAATAATTTTAGTTTTAAAAATGCAGGATATTATTAGTTAAATAATTCCTCCTCAATAGGAATAAGTGTTTTAATTATAAAGGTATAGAGTGAAATGCATTAAAATTTTATTGCGGTTTAATTACTGCGCAAGTGAGGCCTTCATACTGTAATAAAATGAAATCAGCACCTATTCGGTGGAAAAGTTGAAATCATATTTTAAATTCTGAAAACTTCAGTTGTTTCATATTAGTTCATATTATTTTAGCAGCAATAATTCCACTCCGGACTTTCATAATTCCCTTGAGAGTATTTAAAGAGAATTAGTTTCTCCTCTTAATTTCTGAATAATATGTGAGGGATTACTGCGGCAGTTTGAATTTTAAATGAACTAGAAATCCTGTTTTATTTCAGTTTTGGTGGAAAGCTGTAAAGCACTCCCACTTTGGGCTTGGGACTCTAATCTGAACACTTCCATAAAAGCTGCTATCTGCCCCTGGCAGCTCGATAAAGAACAGCCTCCGGCGTGAACGTCCCAAATACCCATTTTGCATCCACAACAGTCTGCGTTGAACAAAGCCGACTCGCAGGAGAACAGAAACCCTCTTAGCCCTTAATCCGGCTTACAATACTTCATCCTCTTCGACATATATTTTTTTCCGGATTCAATCAGAATACCCTCCACTTCTCCGTTGGAAAACTAATTGCGATGTCTTGGTCAATTAGATCTGTCTTCGACGTCCTACACTCAGTTTTGCCAACTAATAGCGTTTTCAGTACGTTTAGTCCCGAGTGGAACGTAAACCCGAAATAGTTACTTGCATAGATTATACCGTCCTCGGAACTTACATATTTCAAAGACTTTGAACATGGATTTACTCAAGTTATATCGTAACTTCATGTATTCCACTTAGTTAATAGCAGAATATATTATTACCTGTTAATAAAAATTAGATACTGCGGAAATAGGACAAGTCAAATTCATTAATGTTAAGAAATCATAATTACTTGAGATAATCCAAAAAATTTAATTCAGACGTAGAAATAATGTTGTCATTATACAGTTATAAAGTAAAATATTATTTATAAATAATTTATGTTACATATCAGAATAAATGTCATCAAAATTAAAAATCATATTTATTGGGTTAAAATTGATATTCCTACACACTTTCATTTCCGTGGTTCTTAGGTTTGAAACTGTGAAATGAATTTTTGCTTCTTTGCGTAAATACAATATCAAATTGAAGGGAACAACCGGCTGACCTATTTCTGTTTTATGGTAATGGAAACATCTCGTTGATTTTAGGGTATTATTTAAATAAATAATGACATCGGAGAATAATTTGTTCTACTGAACCTTTTTTGAATGACTCTTCACTCCTCTTAATGTAGTTGAGTTAACATCTCGAGACAGAGTAAACTTTAATGTTACAGGCTGTAACAGGGAATAAAACAAACGACCGCCGCTAATGGATTTCAATGGAATAAATTGAGATTTTAATTTATGTTTATTGGTTCCATTAATGTTTTGTATAGGAAATAGGACAAATTCAAAACATCATAAATTCTCATATATGGAAAAACAGAAAATATACACAATAGGGAAAATACATCAGTGTGAAAAATAACAAAGATAATAATGAACTTGTAGCTCGATGGATAGATCATTCCTGCGAATTAGTATTTGATGATATATTTCATTTATTAAAGAAAATTATAAAGTGTTAGAAGTTTGGAAAAGGGAGCCAAGAAGAAAATCATAAGGCACGAACCATGCGACATTTGTCTTGAAAGGTACCTTTAAATTACTCCTCCGTATATTTAATGTAAATCACGCCACTGTCTTTGCATTATAATTTGCATTTCAGAACTCATATAATTGTTAATTCATTGCCAAAAAACAATGTATGCAGGTTTAGATAAAGTGGATATTACATTTCAAAGAGGAAAGTATTGTATGGTTATTACACATAATATAATAATAGTAAGAGAACAAATCATTCCATTATCTCTGTAGGACTATTATTTTCAAATGTTCTAGATAGAATCCAATATACCTAGGAGTCTGGTACCGTGACATACCAGTTCACGTTTGCATTGATACAAATAATCGGCCATGTTTGCAAGTTTCATTGCATAGATGTATCACAAATACATACGGGGTACTGTTCGACGACTAATTTTAGTTACAAATTAACGACTTAAACTATACGATAATTTTGGAATTAGAATTATTTACACTAATCTGATGGAATTCGATGGTTTTATTATAATAATAACAAACTAATACACAACAAACAATTCACTACATAACATTACGTAACAATCTTGGCGAAATGTTATCAATTTTTTTAAAAAAATTTAATTAGTTTCATTATTTAAATTGCAAATGATAAAAAACCTTTGTTGAGAAAATAAAATACCCGGAAAGTCATAAATCAGTCCTACAAATTTATAGCTATTGAAGAAGTATCGTGTTATCATTTTGTTGGCATAAGAATAAAGTTCCTAAGCAAGAACAGTGAACGACTTATTTTACTAATAATGTTTGTTTTTCTTTTACATTTACTTGAGAGTAGCTAAATGTGACGCAAATTTATCAGACTAACTTCAACAAGAGATTACTCTCAATACCTATACATAGGAGTCATTACATATCCCATGCGTCGTGCAAAACATACACCGTAAAAGACAGTCATTTACCTTGGTTAAGTGTTTGATCGAACTCAAGTTAACGACACGGTGAGAAAATTGGATTGTTGTTTTCGTTCATCGAATAAAGCGACTCTGTTTGGCTGATAAACTCTCGTTGGATGATATAGGTTGGTGGAGAAGAGAAGCTTAATCCTAGACACCTACACTTGCAGGTTTGCTTAAGGGGTTGGGGTGACGAGTCCTCTTTGATGTCTGGAACACGAGCATATTGAGTTCCGAGGGCGTTGATTGAATTGGAGACAAGGGGTCAATTACATTACCCGCTAGATACTCTGCCGTTTAATACCGCCAAGTTCCTGACGGACGCGGAGATTAAATTCTTCGACAGCCTCTGGTTTACAGCCACTTCATTGCAATATATCATGATTTCCGCCCCAAAGGCATAAAAATTTCCCTTGAACGCAAACATAAGATTAAATATCCATTTTCAGAACTTTCGCCGTATTCTTATCTTTTAAAATTTTGTTTCTGTATTGAAACCATACACTCACGTCTTGGCAGTCGGTAAAATATTAATCCAAAAAAAAACAATTTCAAGTATTCTTCAGAAATATTAGTTTCTAACGCCCGTACAAACATATATCACTTTAAAATATATTATCAGTAAAACATTCTTGAAAAAGAAAATAGACGAGTTTACGTATCAACATCGAGATGAAATTTATAATATTCCGCAATTTAATACAAATATTTTCATCCACTCTTCTCGCTACTCAGTTTAAAATTTTAGTTTCTAAGAGTATGCAATATATTTAATCGTCCAAATAATTTAAAAAACCACTCTAATAGTTTGATCTTCCCTTTTTTAGGTAAGGAACGATTATCTGCAGTACTTGGAATACATCGCCAGCGACTTCACACCAGAGATGAATCTTCCGCCTGTCTTAACAGGAATTTTAATGAACAAAAACAAATTTATTTTCAAGTAATTAATTGTAAACAATGACTTCATCCCTGAATTATAATCATTATTTTACTTTAAAATTATATTACTAAATTGTTGTTCTAAAACTCCCTACGCTTTTCGTAAGAACGCAGTTGGTGATCAAAAAAGCGGAATAAATTGGTGATTTAGTTACAGAGTGATGTAATAATCCCATCTGTCATTGGAACATTTCAATTAAACGGATTAATACCTCGCCCAGTAATTAACTCACGATTGTATCTAATCCTTCCAGAAAAATCTGGACAGGAACCTAATAATCTATGGCTAAAATTTTATAATAACATTTTTTCCAATTTGTATAAACATTTTATAAGAAATCTTAAAACCGAAAAATATGTTTATTCGCTATTTTAAAAAGAAATTCACGATTTACATTTCGAAGTGATCAAAATTTTGTACATAGCACAAATTATGATTACAATGGTGAATTTATTTATTTTAATACATACTACATGTATTTATTAACTAGAAATAAATATCCTATCATTTAACTACAGATCAATAACTCTTTTCTTTAGTTAACAGTCTACTTGTGGGTGATCCTGAAACAGGCAACTCCCCTTTAATACTATAGTAAGGGAATTGAAAATTTTTATGCATAAGTGCGTAAAAAATGATTTACTAAATCACCTAATTTTGTAATACATTGGCTACTACTTTGTGTATTCATATATTTTTAATACAGACGTCTTATATTAAATTTTTTCAAAATTAATATTTATCTAATTTGAATAAAATAAATTATCCAACGCATGGAATATATAACTATGTAACGTCTATGAATAATTTATAATATAATAATTGACTAATTATTAATATAATTTAGTAGTTATATACCTTTAAACTTAAATAAGCATAAACCGTCATACAGTAAAAGCTGTTTATGGCATGCACAGGAGTACGTTGTTAATATTGTGAAATGTACGAAATACTCATTTAATTGGTTTAACACTTAATTACCAACTTTATAATTGGGTGATTCCGTAAGTCAACTTAACTTTGATTACGAAAGACTGCTCGTGTTCGTAATTAGCGTTGTCTTGGAGACTTCGGCTTCGTTAACAAACCTGCGAAAGTAAACTGAGATAATTTCCTCGGGATATTGGTATTGCTAGTTACATACAATTTCCTTGCAGCTTAAGTTGAAATAATTACGGTTTCACAGACGTAATGTTGTTGATAGATATTAACTCAAAAACATGTTTGCTAAGGTGCATAATTAAACTGTCTGAAAATAGGAAATATTACCTTAACTCGTCACTTTCCATAGACTAAGGATATTACGTCTAACAGATTTCTAATTAGTGCCACCATATTATTATCGGCCCTTTGCTCCATTTTGATCTTTTGCGTCTGGTTGTTATTCTCTGGTTTACCGTGAGTCATGTAATAATTTTGGGATATTACCCAATATATCTTAGGTAATAATTTTCATTAAGTATGTCACATTTTTAGTTTCTTTTACAATCTTTTCCGTTTACGCTCCGTTTGTATTTATATTCTGAAAGAACCACATCACTAACTTAACTGAATAAATTTTTCTTTTAATTTTTTTTAAGCTTATAGACTTTAATATAAATGCTAATACTTATTAAAGATGCAATGCGCAAGTCCTGCTTCACGATAACGTCCGTCTAACTGAAAACGAGATTTATATCAATGTAAAAGTGATTTTAATGAATACATAAACGTCTACTCAGAACTTTATACGTACACATTGATTCACTGTTTTTCATTTCCTAATTACCGATTTAATTCGAGAGACATGTGAAATTTCAGTATTATATAATTACGTCGAAACTCAATTCAATCACTATCGTTTGGCAGTCAGTAATAATGATCTCTGATCATACAAAGAAATTAATCTAGTCTAAAATACTGATATAGAACCGTTTTTCCAGTACCTAAAAACACATTCCACCAATTCGTTGCACTTTCAATCGGTTTATATATTTAATTTATACCATGTCTTTTATCGTTACTCCCAACTTGGCAAGGTTTATTAAAAATTATAATAAACTTCTTATTTCCAGTTTTACTGACACATACAAATTTTCAGAATTCTCCAATTTTTGCCTATAAAATGCCATTTTTACTTATTTACTAATACTTCACTGTCATTTAAAATATATTTTAAGCTAATTTCCTTTGTAGGAAACAATTTTAAATCACTTGTAAGTTTGTTATGTTACTTTTATTCTATTACTACAGGTGCCTGATCACTAAATTTACCAAAAAACAATAGTAACTTAAATATTATTTGTCCCTGTATTAAACTCAAGCATGTTTTAATTTGTCATAAATAATAGTGTGGGCAAACCCACAGTCAATTTCTTTCCTTTCTGAACACTCTTTGACAATGTTCCGCCCTTCTAAGATTAATCATATTACAAACACAATTATTTCAATAACTAATAGTCCAAATGTAATACAGGTATTTTATTCCGAGAAAATGAGTTATTAATCGATAGATAAAACAGCTATAAACATGTCTTATGTTGTACATTAAAAATGTTGAAATACAAATATTCTAATTTCATTGATATGGTCTCAGCCGATTTTGAGTTGATCCCCATAAAAAGGGCTGACAAATACACAGCTTAGTCCATTACGTGGAAAGGGAATAATAATATATTATATACCTAGTTAGAGTGTATATTGTACCGTCTTAGGGCGATTTAATACTGGTAATAATTTTTAGGTTTAATGGCACTGAATAAACCATTGAAATAGTGGTTTTTGATTGGTGTTTACTCGGCCAATGGCGTGACGTAGTGGCTGTGATGTAGTAGCTGGGCCCTGATCGATCACCTTGAAAATCGGCTAAAACTATACAATTTCGTGTCTTGTCATTCCTCTCAACCCTTTACTTGAAATTTAGAAAACATATTTCATGTTATACTTTTAGAAAGTAGAAATTTTCACTGCAAGTTACCATTTTATTTAGATAGATAACAATGTCATTTATTTCGCTATTATTCGTCATCTCACGAACGAGTTTCTTCTTTGGACATATTTATTCGCCTGTTATTGTCTGTGATATCTTTCTAACAGTTTACTCGAATGTTTAAAAATTGCCTGTTTCTGTTGCGGCCACAAGCTAAAATTGATCTCGACTGCGTGGAACTCTTTTTTTACTTCTTCCAGCGTAAATAATTATGCTAAGCCTAAACGTAACTTTCATTATACATTCTCCTCGGTTTTCCTCCATGGCATGATGACTGCCTGGTTCTGACACTTAAAAATAATAGGAAAACGAAATGCGATAAAAAGTGGAGAATGCACTGTGGCGGATTCTCTTGTACTCGAATGCAATATCTGCTGTGGACACTTGAAAATAGAACTGCAAAAAGTAATAAATTTAGTACTTTGTGTGAACACGGCGTATATTAGTGTATCCCAGCATTTTGAGTCTCGATTTGTTGGGTTTGTTTATTTTTTAACCCTAGCACGGGCAAACTTTTCTGTATGCATTAAAATAAGCCTCCCCAGTACAGAAATGTGCATTATGGAGAGACTACCAGCTCTGATGAGATCCCGGCCCGGCCCGCCTTTTTATGTCTGTATACATTTTCTGGGGCACCGTTACGGGGAGCGTGGATATGCGGGGGAGTTAAGTAAGCGTGACGGCAAAGAGGAGGCCCTGGTCATTGTCGAGGACTCCACACCTCTGTATCGAAAGCTCCAACATGGTAGCGACCCTTTTAATTAAAAACTCTCGTGTCTGGCTGGCGTGCTCACTGCTTGTGTTGTTGCGTCGGCTACGTTTTAATCAGGACTTCAGAATTTACAACGTGTTACCGGAGAAACCGGGGCCCCGCCTGCGGGCGAGCAGGAGGAGACACTGAAATTTTATTTCCATTCGCTTTTATGCCGTTAAAAGTTACCTCGCCTTGTTTAAAGCCGCTTTGAAAGGCACACGAATTACAGATAATTACGTCGCTGAAAAAGAAAATTATTACCAGCAGCAAATAAATATATTTCAAAGCGCGTACTTCGGTAAACAGTATTACAGTTTTATATGCCGCTGAAAGTCCACTCCAAACAGATTGCCACTTACGACATAACTACATAGATTTATTAATTCTATAATGAACTTTAATTACATGATGACGTCACCTCAGATATTACTGAACAGGAAACGAAACACTAATGGGAAAGACTGATCCAATACGTCAATAAGCTATTGATTAGAATCGAAGTTATTAGATTAAACAGGAAAGAGGTGGCTGTGCTTCATATGCGTATTGCAGAGGTCGAATAGAATTACCTCAAAAATTTTATTTTGTAGCTATTTCGATAAATGAGAACATTCTTTTGAAAAATCAAAAAACGGCAGAAAATTTAATAACAGCAATGTATTATAGTCCTCAGAAGATTTTTTTCAATTACAAACATTCTGAGATTCATAAAATCGTGCAAGGAACTTTTAGGCGTTAGACAATAATCATCTGTAAATTTGTTTATAATATATATATATATATATATATATATATATATATATCTTGTAGCAGATCCTTCGTTCCTCCGTATTCGAGGATTTCTTAATTCCTTTAGGGCGCCAGGTATTTGTCATAAAAACACTAAATTTTGATTTTAATAGTTTTAATTCCAATCAGAGCATGAGAAAAAATTATATCTGCAGGTCGTGGCCATTCTCTCGTCGTCCCGCCGACACAACCTGCTTCTCCAATCACCCCATGACGACTCCCAACCTCTCGCCAGACCACATTGTTGGCCCGGTTTGCTTCAGCTCCTCAACAATTGCAACTCGCAAGCTGGCCTGCATTGTTCATCGTAACTTTTCATGTTACAATATACATTAAATAATTGAAAAAACGGTAGGCGTGAGGAATTTATTCAACAGGACGATCATGTACAGGAAAAAATAAATGCATAGTCTTTAGAGATAAAGAATCTAATCTAAGAATCATAGGACTAATTGAAGCAAAATCTGAGGAGTGAAAACTTAATATTTACATTAAAGACGAATGAGGCAAAACAAAAGTGTAATATAAAGTGAATTTCTAATTATATTTTTACTTATATTTACTTCAAAATTTCTATTTATGATTTTCTTGAAGTTTCCGGATCCAAAAAATAAAATTGAGCTAATCTACGTATGTTACGGATACAAATATAAACGCGAAGAGCAGTTTCGACCAAATACTGTACACTTATTCTTTGGGATTAGAAGCAACCATTGTAGGATTGAGACACTACTACCTTCTTTAATGTCGAAGTTGGAAGGAGTGGATATTTTAAAAAATAAAGATATGGTTAATATTTGAGTCTGGATAAATGTTTTTCGGTGTCAAGAGTTTTACCTGATGTGTATAATTTGAATGTAATTTGGCTTGCAAGGTGTGCGTCCTTAAAGTGGGCCTCCGCAAGGCTTAACATAAAAATGACGGGAAGACAACCGAGGTTAATACGTTACTCATTTATATATTGACACGTTTCTGAAAGATCGTGAGTAACACACACTGTTAGACGTTTATTCAACACGAAGAGCTTTACAAAAGCTCGTACTGCGAAAGACTGCCTCCGCTTCTAAGTACAATTTATACATTCGTGGAACATTCCACAAACAGAAAATTCGAGGAACAAAAGGTAAATAAATAAAAATGATTGCTTTGAGTGGGACTAGAAACCGAGTCCACATTTCTGCAGTCCAGTCCCCAGAGGTGGAAGTATCCGTACATTCCTGTATTTATTTACAGAAATACGTATTATATTTAAACCGCGCGAAAAGGAGCGAATATTCTGTTAAATCATTCGCATTTCAAGAAATATGAAACAGAATTCATTATTCTTATTTATCATTCTTCTAATTGGAAGAAGAACTTCTAAAAACATTCTGTAATAGAGGTCACATAGCTACAAATTTTATTCTTTAGTTCTACCACCGATTTACTGCATAAATAAACCCCTACATTTTGACGAAGTATTTTTTTAAATTATTAATTTACAATTTGCGATGGTCACAATACAATGCAATAAGTAAATTGTATACAAGTATGCCTTAAAACGTGAGTAAGGGTAATCGTCCAATGATGATTTCCTAGAAGTTCAATGTTGTTGTTTGTTTAACTAGCTTCTGTTTCGCTATTCCTGAATCAATTATATAGACCAAGATCTTCTAAATCTTCTCTGTGTTTCTGGAGGATAGATTATTTTGGTTATTAGTCTATTTTGGTGTCCTTCCATTCGTTCAAAATAGCGTGTTGTTAGTCTTTTTATTTCCTCAGTGATGAATGGGATGTTAAAATCGTTGTGTAATGTGGAGTTGGAAGCAAACCATGGCGCGTTGGTGATTGTGCGGAGTATTTTTGATCGTATTCTTTGAACTATTTTTTGATTTGATGCCTTCGTGAATCCTTACAATTCTATGCCGAAATCCATACGGGTTTAATGATGCATTTGTATAATGAAACTTTGTCTAAAACAAAAACAAAATAGCTCAAATAATTTAGGTCTAACGTTACATTCATACAGTTGTATAAATGCCATTAAAAATTATTTTGTAAATTAAGTCGAGAGTAAATAATGTTCGCATAATACTAATTACTGTTTATTACAAAAATATACAAGAGTACTATAAATTTTAAACCAATTATAAAAATGAAATGCGTGTTGCAAAATTGTTGTTCACTTTGTATTTTGATTGCTGTTTAATTTTACAAATTGAAAGAGGAAATCTGAAACCATCACGGAGCATTTAGTATTCCATTAACGAAGGTAAAACGAGAATTAATATATAAAGGGTAGACTGCTACCGGCATATATTTTGTTGACGATTAATTATCTGCTTCTACTTACCCCAGTCATATATAATTGACCATAGCGTAACCTACCCTTCGTATTCTATGTGCTAAATTTTTGTATATTTTCACTAATTACTTAAGGGTTAAAATTGAAGGGAAATATTGAAATCTGTAGCGTTTAAAATATGAATATGTTTCTTGGCTAATGAATATTCAGAGACATACCCCCAAAACAGAACCATCGTGACCTGAATCCAATACACGTTTTTTAACAAAAGTTATATATGACTTGATTTTAGAAAATATTTCTGTCTAAAGGTAGACATATAGAACCCTAGTCTGTTTTATTATAACACGTCGTAATAATCATATCCCAAATTCAAAATTACTTTCACTTTAAACATGTCCGGCTCGTTGTTATGAGAAACAAAACGTTGATGGCGTCATGATACGTCATAAAGTCTCGTAGACAAACTTTTTACTCTTTCTCTCTATTCAATCAAATAATTTAGTAAATGTACGACTGATTAAAGTTTACAAACTTTGAAACAATATATTGAACAAAATTAGTTTTCCACGCCACAATACACACGTTTACCAATTTATGAAACAATAATAATAAAATGTTACTACTCATTCGTCTCCAAAAACAACAATCCTCACTTCATATCTCTCCGTTACCAAAAGTTTCCTTCATAATATTTTACATTCAGCAAGAAAAAAAATATTTTAATATTTCCTTCCAATTAATAACATGCTTGGTGAAATTTTTTTCACTCTGTACACAATCTTTCGTATTCATTTTTATTTTAATAATATTTATCAATAAGCTTCTTCTTAAGTTTTGTCCTATCCAATTTCCCTTCCTCTAAATTACTGTTCACGATATGAATTCCTTTTCATATGTTCTTCTCATTGACTATTCATTCTCAGCCCGTTTGTCAACTTAGTTTTTTGTATCCTCCTTCAACATGATATTTCAAAGCTTACAAGTTTGTTTTTCTTTCGCATAAATTTACAATTTCAGTTCCTATATTACGAGTACTCGTGTATTTATATTGTCGTACACCTAGGGATGGAAAACTTTTATGTGATGATAATACATAAATTTAAGATAATAAATATAAAATTAGGGATCGTTGTGAACGAACATAATTTATTCGATGGAAAAATACGTTCAGAAATAAGAAATAAAATATAGCTTACTAGTACGTAAATTTATTTAATAAAAAAATTAATAGCTCTCCAATAAAGTTGTAATTGTAGATATTGAAAATAAGCTATACAAACCGAATTTGGGTTGTAAATAAATACATACTAATAAAATCTCTTTCTATATTTCCTGAAAAAAGTAATAAAGAGAACAATTTTTTTTCTTCAAACATCCTATAAGTCAATTTGGTTTGACTACTAACACCTGGAAAACCGGTTTTACGTTTAATATTTTCAATAACAACTACATTTCAAGAATTTATCGTACAATATAAAATACAAATATTAACTCTTCCTCGCAATATATAAATTAATGCAATCAGGAAGTACCGAATTTATTTAAATTATTAAGTATATTTGTTGGTATAATTATTAATTGAATGGATCTAAGAGGAATCATATTATAAAAATTAGCGCAGTGTACAGCTTGTGCAAACGACTCATTAATAACTATAATAAATAAGTGGTGCCATGAATGAACCTTTTACAGAGCTCAAGTAACATCCAACGCTTTTAGGTTGAGTAATTAATTACGAAAACGAAAGTACTTTAGATGCAAAAGAAAGGGATTCACAAGATTCGTATTTTGAACTTAATGACAGAAAATACAAGCCAATTTAATTTTTTTCGATTTTTAGGATCAATTTTCAATAGCAATAATAGAACAGAAGACGAGATTAAAGGAAAATATTAGTAGGAAATACAGAAAATTTATCCAATCAATATTTGTTTAAATTGAAACCTGAGGTTTAAAATAATCTGATAAACAAAATTACTAGTATTTGAAATAAAAATGTATACATTATAAAGAGAATTCGAAAGCACATAGAAAATTAAACATAATAAATATGTTGACAGAATAAACATAACAATATTATCAGTTTCTTAGAATCCCACTCAACAAAATTAATTTTGCAGATATATGGAACGTAAAACTGGTTAAAAGATATTTAATTATAAACTACGTAAAATTATTAAATATAAAACATTGAGTGCTTGTACCCGGGACAGAAAGTAATTATAATATTTCAGAAAGCCAAAACATTCTCAAATTAACGTTTTAGCGCCTGAAGAAGTTTTAATTTCTCACTTTACGTTTAATATTACATAAATAAAAACACGGTCAAATAAGTCTGCAAATAAATTTAATTCGTACTTAATTTTTATAAATACAACGTTTCATCCAGCTTTGAGGCTTTATTTAATAAAAATTCTTTTATAAAATAAATCCTTTTAAAAACTAATAACTACTTATTTTACACTACTATTATAAAAATATGGTGCAATTCAATTAATAACAGCATTGTAAATATCTGTCTCAATAATTTGACAGTAGCTACTGAAATTAGAAAAATATAAATAAAGCTGTTCCGTTGCAATGTATGCCGTAGCCAAACAATGAACAGTTATGTGATATTTGCGGCTACAATTTCCCGTTATATAGTAGAAAATAAGCTCAATAGACCGAAGAACGTTTTCCCCTTCCTCTCTTCTGTTGCCATTCTCCCTTAAGAGATTTTTGTTTCTCCAAATATTAAAGCCGACAGAACAACTGTGGCGGAAGGAGACATAAGATGCTTACAGCAAAGCACTGCTGGACGGTCACAATAAAGAGAATCTCTTCAATTTACTGAAAGCAAAGCCTGGGTCACGCAACACGTTCCCACAATAGATGGATACCAAGGGCAAAATATTTTGATGCATTCATTTTGCGTGAGGCAGTTTCAAATTGGGAAATGTCACGTAATGGAAAAAACGAAAAGATATTCATAATTTGGAGAAGAAAATAAAGCTAGATTAATTAAATTTTAATAAGAACAGAATTCCAACGACAAAGTTTAAATCATACGAAGACACATTTTTATTAGTGTCAATTGTTTCCAAGAAATTGTAAGGTTTTTTTTAAATAATATTTTTGTATATAACGAATATTGTTAAACGTGTACCTGAATTTATTCCAATGCTTCAAACGTTTGGAATTTGTTGAACAACATAATGAATTGAGCAGTGCATCGCTCCCGAAGTACAAATAAATATTTTATGTGTATAAATTTAAAAATTAAAATTTACTGTGAAATACGGATCCCTAAAAGCATACCTGTTAACACGATCATTCTGATATTTAGAATGATGAATTTCAACGATATAAATTTTATATAGAAAGTGAATATCTATACATTTAAAAACCCTGTGTCAGTATGTATGTGGCAGCTATAGACGTCCAAACTACTAGTCCGAATTTGACCAAAATTGGACACACAATTGTTCGTCAAGGCCCAAAGCTGTCCCTGATTCTTAATTTTTTTTAATGAAATGAAGTTAGACATGTGAAAGGAGTGAAAAACATTTGACGGAAAAGGTTTCGTGTCCCATATGCGTATCGATATCTTAGAAGTGAAATCGGGTTGCCTATATTCTTGTTCTATAATACTAAATATTTTAAAAATTTAAAAAAATTCGTTTTGTAACTAGCGTAGCGTTGGCACAGAGCTATCTCTATGAGAAATAATAAACTTTTTTTAGGATCATGCATACGATGTATACGTAAATTAGTTTTATTTTTCGCATTAGGTAAAATTTAATATTTAGTAATTGTCAGTATGTATGTTCCAATGTATCAATTAAAACATTAACATTTACTGTTAAATACGGATTCCATAGGAAGAATGTAGTGACAAGAGAAGCAATATTGACTTTTCGTATAATTTTAGACGACAGGATAATAAAAAACCGGTCTACGTTCACCTTTGATAATGTGAATTCAAAATTTAATGATCTGAATAAATTTTTCAGGTGAAGTCTCAAATGTGTGGACGAAACGTTGTTGGAAAAGATAGAAACTTGCTTTTTTGTGATTAGTTGTTTTTAATTTAAATAATTATTTTGAAAAAAATGTAAAGTGAAATATTATTTTGTTAAAATTATATGTAAAATACACACGACGCACGAATTGGTACAATTCGATTGAAAAAAAAACATTGAGTTTAAATAGTCAATCAGTTTCCGTGATATGATGACAATTTTCAATAAATTCTAGAAGGAAAAATATTTTATCTGAATTTAGAAAAATTTCAACTCTCTTGGGTAAATACTGAATTAATATCAGACTCATAGAATATAAGCAATATTTTCAGAAAAAGTTTTAGACGACGCATATTAGAATTTTTTCTATGGGTTTTATTTCTAACAGATGAAATGCATATATCCTACGACTTTATCTCTGTTTGCTTGCGGAAAAGCCACTCACCGTAAAAAGCTCTAATTAATTCGGGTATAATTTTTTTTCTCCTCGCAGCCACGCCCACGAATTAGAGATGGCATACACATTTATACTTAATGGAGCACCCAGACAGCTCTTTTATAAAGTCAGACCGTACTGATGACTAAAGTTTGCACGGAAGAACCATCTCGATTTAAAAGAAAAAGAAGACGCTCGACTACACGGCTTAGAAATATTAATGTGGAGAGAGAAAAGTTCAGAGGTACTTTGTCGTCGTGCCAATGGTCGTGTTCTAACGACGTTTCAGGCTTGCCAGTTTCAGGCATATTGCCACCAAGAAAGTTGTATTCGTGTTTTAGCACCGATCGGGACATCAAAACTCCGTATATTGCCTTCTAACAGAATCCAACATGAATTTATAAATTTTATAAACGTTATGTTTTTGATTACTTTCACATAAAACAGTAAATATTTTCACAGCATTCTTAGAAGGGAACATTAAAATGAATCAGGCTGTGTGTCATTGTACATTTATCCAACGGAACGTGGTAAACGCAATAACCTGCCTGAAAACACGACTCCCAGCTTCTATTCCTCATTAAGTGATTTTAAGTTGCCAAGTTTTAACGTTCGCTGACCAAGAATGCTCCTCTGTCGAACTCCGTTTCATTTCTCTGTTCATTTTCCACCGATCATGTCCTCACTTTAAATCCCGTCTCATCACCGAGAGTACATTTTGATAACAATCCTTTTGCTCTCTTTCCTCCACCAAAGAATCAAGCAAAGATTCCTGCCTAAGAGTGAAGCATTTATAGAGACAGTAATGTTTTACTAATGCAAATAAAAATCGGAACTTTCAATCCCTAGTAAAATCATAATATTCGTATGGAGCGTGGAGTTATGTGGGTAGGAGTTGCAGAAACGAAAAGAATAGAAGCTCTTGAAATGTGGTGCTATAGGATAATGCTGAAAATCAGATGGGTGGATGGAGAACCCAACCAGTAAGTTCTAAGCAGAATAAGAGAAGAGAGAGAAATATGGGGGACTTTGACCAAGAGAAGGGATGGAGTAATAGGCCACGTTTTGTAAAACTAACATTAGAGGGAACGATGGAATCCGCTAACCAGATTATAGAGGATGTGGTAGTTATGTAGAAATGATAATGGGTTAGCACGGAGGGTTGCATCAGTCCAGTATAAGGACAGAAACTACAAAAACATATATTCATTTACGATAACATATTAAGTGAAAACCAAAAATGAATATATGGACCATTTTTAAGCTATTTATCCAAATATATGTTGAAAGGGCTCGGTAGCCGCCTATGGTAAAATGCTTGTGCTGATTCGGAAACTATCGCGGCGACTCTGATGTAACAAAAAATTCATCTATAATGATGGAAGAGGGTTCTTCTGGCCTGAAACGAGGTGAAAGACATAGTCCAAAATCTTAGGAAGATCAATAGATGCTTTCTGTTGGGTAGTTCAACTCACCAAAATTTCGTCGCAATCGATTGGATAGTGTAGAAAGACATGCGGGTAAACAAAGTTACATTCCTTATTATGTCTATCTTGTTGCATGGTTCTTTAGCCCATTCATGGTCTTGGCCTACCGGGTTGACTGCGGACTGTCAACTTACATGACACATTTGGAGTGATACGTGATCAGCGTATTGATTTTCCAGAGGTCTTAATCCCAGTCTCCGTAGCCATTATTATTTTTATGTCACTGTATCCAAATGATTCGTACTTTCAGTGACGTCAGGAGCTCGACTTCGAATAATCTAAAGTATCCCACTAAACCAGTTTTGGCGGTTGGCAAAAAAGTTCAATATCCTCTTATTTCAACGAAAAAGCCGTGCTCCAAGTAATGCCCGAAGCCCTAGAGGGCTTGTTTTCCACAATTTTCTGCTGTTTGTTGGTGTCACGAGCCCGTTTCCGGTTGGTGAAGCTCGGTGTCTGGTCTTTCTTTACCTGCTTAGGCTTCCAGTTACTCCACATCATTTCACTCGTCTCGAATGAGTCTCGAATACTTAATAAACCGCTTTTTAAACGAATGAAATTTAATAAAAATTAATTGCATAATGTATCTGTTCAATAGATAATTAAGGAAAAAATCAGAAGCCTTCAACTGAAGCAAAACTAATTCATTTAGTTCTTAAAGTTTTTCATACATTTTATGGTGTACAGGATACATCAGAAACGCTTTAAAATTTCTAATGAAAGTTTTCATTATTTTTTGAATCTCTCGTTGTTATTCGATGGTTAATTAAAAGAATGATTTTCATTTAAATCACCATCGTATTTCTTGTCCTATGGAATATTGTGCTGAAGAGATTTTTGAAAACTTGGTAATACCATTCGCGGCGTTTAATTATATTATAATCGTTGTTGAAAGTCAATGTCATCCATCGTTCCAAAAGTATCCTTAGACTTAATTGAGCGAAATCGTTGTTGCTGATACCAGAAACAAAATTGATTTGATATCGTATATTCGGTCAGAAAATTGAAATTCAATTCTGAAGAAATAGGCCGTAAAATGTGAGGGAGGGGGTTGAGATCAATATAGTGTCACGAGGAAGAAAAATGAAATTGAAAGTAAAGCCCAGTGTGGGAGGCAAGGCTAGGTGGCCGCAGCCGTAGGAACGAAGTGAAATGAACCGAAATGATCAAAAGGAAAACGCTGTGTTTCCATAAGCCAAGTGGGAGCAAATTTAGAGGAAATTGCATCGTTACCGAGGGACTCGCGGCATTTTATTCGTGTGTTGCAAATGGAGACCGCAAGGGTGCTCCGAGAATATTTTACACACTTGAATTTTCTTCCTTTCCAGAATAAACACGATTCTCGCTTATAAGTTGAAAAATAAACTAAATGATGATTTGAATGATTTATAAATTAATTTTCGGTTTAGCGTTTATTTTTAGCATTCTACCAAGAACTCCGTAATGGCAATAATAGACTGGAAGGAACAGTATATAAATCAAATATTTAGACAAACTGAATGAACTACCTAAATGAAGACATTTCATTACTCAATACATTTTAGGATGGATAACAACGTCGTCCAAATCTCTAAACAGACAAAAATTCAAATTATTTTTATACTTATTAGTATTAGTTCAAAATATATCACGATTCGTCAAAAAAAACTTACGATTGAAAGTAAATTTTCTAACTCGTTACGTTGTGTACATGGAAAATTAATGTATTTAACTTCAAAAATTTCATAATCTGCGTAGCATTAAGGGTATTGGCATCGAGGAGAATTCCGTGAGCACTCAATATGGAGGAAGCTGCAGACGCTGAGGAATTCGCTGGAAGACATAGCAATGTTCAAAATTCCAGCAAAAGTCAGTTTAAGTTAATATCAGAATCGCACAGCTCGAGAAATAAATATTCCAGTATTTTACATCATGTATGTTATGGATACATTTATTTTCAATAAAACTGAGACTCCATTCTTGATCAGGGAACAACACCCAAATTTTCTAGGATTCTCTTACATAATCAGCGCATATGTGTGTGAAAAATTCTTAACAGGGTTCTCATTATTTAATGAAGAAATAATAGTTATTATTAATTTATTAAATTTTTAACATAAATGTAATAAAAACTAACTTTCATCAATATATATTTTCAATATGTTTTGAACTTGAAAATTGATTTTTCTACCGTTTTAGTACAAATATGGCCTCAAAAAGGTCAAGAAAATTTTTCGTTTCCATAGTTTTAATACATGACTCATTTTTATTTTTAATTAATATTGTACGTATGAGGAAACAATTTTTGTGGAAATGTTTTATTTCTTTTATTATTATTAGTTCCTATTTTTATGAGACCTGATACAAGGTTTTCATTTAGTGAATCAACGTTTCTTTAATGTTAAATTTTGATGAAGAAAAGGTGCAACGGTTGAAGCTGCCCTTGTAGGCAGTCAAGTTTAGATTTTTATACATTTGACATATTTGTTATCAAATATGGTGGCGAAACGTCGATGCAACTTAATAAAAACTATCCGATCGTTAATCAATTTCATTTAATTACTGTGAAATAAAACCAACTTAGCTACTAATTCACATACATATGTCAATCGTTGTAATAACAGTAGAAAATACCAGAAAGTATCAACGTGAAATTTACTGACTTCTTATTTTTCATATAATCACAAGTGAATCGCAGACAATCATTAATGAAAAAGATATTACTGCTTACATTCCTCAAAAAATATTTCTTTAATTTCACAGTCTCAGAACTAACTAGAATTTTATAAACGGATTTCTATATAAAAGCTATATCGAACGAAAAAGTTATATTTAACGCAGCTGTATTTTCTCTGTACCTATTTCACATAATACACCTCCATTTAAGTAATGTATCGATCATCTATGTCTTTATTTAAAAGTAAATATTGACTGAAATTTAGTTTTCAAAATAACATGAATAGAAGGTTGAAATTACTCAGATTTCGGCCGTGCATATTTTCCTTACAGTAAAAATTTTCTAAAATGCCAGCAGACCTTTAACCTCCTTATATCGTAGCCAACTTCTTAATATTTTGAAAGCGAATTCCTACTTCATTTTGTAGGACTTTTAAATAAAATAGGATTTGATAGAATTGATTTAAATAAAAATTAATTTAATATGGGGTAAGCTTGATTTAACTTGACTTTAATTTCGTATGATAAGCGTTAATCTAAGTGTTCCAATTTTATTAAAGTGAAGACGGCAGCATGTTATTAAACCACACTTTGTCCATAATTTGCTAGTGGACTCATTAGGTTAATCCGCTGTATTACATGAGACCTGTGCTTTAATCCGATGTCCAAAAATCCCTCTTCAGCTTCTAAAAGCGAATCATGTTATTTGATATTCTGTTTGCAGAGCTCTGCAGCTAAATCTCTCTCCAGCTGTAATTCATGCAGATCGTTGCAGTTTGCCATGTGTGTCGAATCGTGTGGAACTGTTATCCCCTATGTGCATTAGTTTCTTTATCGTTAACCATTATTCAAACGTGTTGACTTTCGATGTTGCACATGCATTAACTCAAATTACTCATATGACTGATAAAAAAGCATGGTGTTTTACAGATTTTACATGATTCTGCTGGCTGTCTGGGTCAAATCTTTTATTTTCAGGAACTCTAAGTTGAGTAGCATCATTACATCAAAAGACAAGTAAATTTCAGAATTAGTAATGAAATTAAATAAATTAACGAACAGATTCAAAGTTTATATTTAGTTGAATCGACGTTTCGTCACCATAATTGGGCTTTCTCAGCTAAAATTAAATATTGAAATTTTTATTTTATAAATATGCCAAATGTATAAAAATCTAAAGTTCACTGCCTGCAAGTGCATCTTCAACCGTTGCACCATTTATTCATCAAAATTTAACATTAGCTGAGGTAGTCCCAAATGTGGTGACGAAACGTCGATTTACTAAATGAAAACCTTGTTAATGTTTTTTATTTAAATTTATTTATTTATAAATTTATTTACATTTCATAAAAATAGCACCATCTCAAACTTTTTCTTCGTTGTGGCTCTTCATTTATAAGTTTAAAAATGAATCTACTCTTATCATCAATCCGGTTACTGGATTGATGCGACCGTCATCAGATCCAATCATTCCAGATCACATTATTTCCTGTATTAGATATACCTTATTAATTCGTAGGTATAGACAGGAGCGAAGAAGTGTTGCCGATATTGGCCAAGTTCTTGTTATGGAACAACGAAATTTTGGGAGGCAATGTAACGTAAGCCAGCAAAACACTGAAAGTACCCAAAAAAAACTTGGAAAGCGCTTCCAAAATCTTCGAGAACCTTCAAATTTTGGTTTCCTGAAACAAAGAAACTGAGAGACTACATTTTGGAGGCATTGTGAAGCAAATGTTGAAACGTGAAGCGTAGTAATAGAAATAAACGGTTATTTATAACAAACAACTTTAAAAATATTTTATTCAACGATTCTTCAGTACATTGTCGTTATTTCATCAAGTTGACGATGTAAGTACAAATATGTAATGAAACGTCATTGAATTCAATATTTTTATAAATGCCTGGTATACATGTTCTATTAATTTATATTATTAATAAAAAGAATGCTAAGTATTATATATACATTTCACTTATAAATTATGCAATATGAGTAAGTTGTGTGAAGCCTCCCCTTACGTTACATTGCCTCCTTAATTTACTTTATTTAATTACTGTGAATAATAGGTTTACTATTTCTGAAATTTACTTGTCCTTTCATGTAATGATGTAACTCATATTAGGCTGTCAGAACATTAATGAGTTTATCTCGTAGTAGTACCATGCGTAATTTCATGCACAATTAAATAAAATGGAGCCTTCATTCAAATAATGTATAGTATATGTATAGTAAAATGTCTTTCCTGAAACTTTATTGACATTAAAATATTGCAGCACTTAGATGTTTACAATGAAGGAACAGAGCACAGTCACACGTGCCAAAAGCTTTGTTTATCAACGTATCCTATTTTATAGACTAATTATTTGATTACTGTCTGAAATGTTAGCCGGTTTTTCATATTGATAAGATTGAATATTTATACTTATCAGACTATGTAATAACCAATAAATAAATATATCAAGTCAAACAGTCAGAAAAGAAATTAGATCCTTACAACAGGCATGGATCTTTATTCAAATTTGTTTTAAATAATTTGATAATAATGTAGTAGGATCCTCTTTGGTTTTATATTAGTCTCAAATTTTACGAGACTTAAGTGTCTAAAACAAAAAGTATTCCAACCATAGGGAAGGGGATGTTTTGTTCTTACAGGAATTCCGTAAATAAGACAGGTTTCCTGTAGGAATCGGTGAACTGAGAGATAATCTAAGCTCAATGTAAATATTTTAGTGTTTAAAAAAAATACATCAATGGTGTATTACAAGGAATAATAGTGGGAAAGTTGTTATTTTTTTTAAAATAGAAATCTCGTCTTTTTCCTGTTGAACGTCATGGTCGATTTGGGTTCAGGAAGCTCGGGTATATGTTACAATAATTTAATAAATATGTAATTTCTTAAATTTGAATGTGAAAAAGTCTGGTTTAAAACCCAAGAAATTTATAACTAGAGTAATTTTCCTTGATGATAAATTGAAATATTTTTAGAAAACAATGATTGGGAATCTCAGGAAGGTATGCAATTAATTAAATAGCTAATCTGATAATTAAACATACAATAAGTGAGTTTAATCAGCCACTTTGTCAGTTTTCGTCGCTTCAATTTGTAGAATACTTCCAGGTACGATAAAAAAAAGTGAGTTAATGATCATGTGTCATGTTGTGTCCAAAATCTCCTGTAATGTAACAAAATTAATTAATATTATTTCTAAATTAATTTGAAAAGTCTGGTTTAAAACCCAAGAAATTTATAATTAGAGTAATTTTCCTTGATGATAAATTGAAATATTTTTAGAAAACAATCATTGGGAATTTCAGGAAGGTATGAAAATAATTTAAACGCTATTCGTAAATTCATGTCAATCAATGAGCTTTAATAGTTTTCATGTTTTCGTCCTCATTTGAGTCAGATTCATTGCAGGTTCTAAACCATGTTTAGTATTTAAATTACAATGGATTAAATTGGGTACATGTACAGATAAATTTTGTAAGTTTAAAACCATGTTTTGTATTTAAAAATAGTAACATATTAGCAAATTTAATCTATTTTAAATTTCTTTTTAGTTCCTGAAGAGGTCTCAAATGAGAGACGAAACATTGTAATATTTAATATTACAATTTTCGTCTCTCATGTGAGTACAGATAAATTTTGTAAGTTTAAAATCATGTTTAGTATTTAAAAAAATAGTAACATATTACCCAATTTAATCTACTGTAAATTTATTTTTAGTTCCTGAAGAATTCTCAAATGAGAGACGAAACATTGTAATATTTAATATTATAAAAAACAGATAAAGGGGTATGGAATTAATTTTATTAGAGCATTTAATATCGTTAGATAACTTTTTTAATCATATTTTATATATTATTTTTCATCTTCACCTGATAAAGGGACGAAGTCTAATGATATTTTGTTCTGAATGCATTACTTGTCTTGTAAATTTATAAACCTTTTCTGTTTGGCAATTATATTTATTTAATAATAATATTGGCTTCTAAATAGTATCATGTAAATTCGAAGCGATTCTAGTATTTTATTCGCCGCTTAAACACGGAAGGCAAACATGGAATGAGTAGCTCGGGGCGCGGTTTGGTGAGTGGCCAGGCGCCCATTAGTGCGTTGCCAGCAGAGTCTTGTTAGCACGCGTCTTACTCGACTACACGTAGTTCAGACCATATAGCCAGTCACAAGACTCGCTCCTTCTTCTTCTTCTTTTCCTTCTTCTTTCGTCAAAAACTATTTACGGCAGAAACACGAGTTCTTAACTTATCGAGCCCTTTTATTGATCACCAAACCATGTAATGCATCTAGCCGAACTAACCACGACTATATTTATTATTTCTAATTCGTTCGGGGTCTCGTAATTACATAGCTATTTCTTTTCTTATCGCCACGAAAAAGAGAGCAAAGAAATCTATGTTGAACAAAGTTTAATATACTCGGGACGACTCAAAAGTCTATTAAATAGTATTTAGAGCGGTTCTTGTGATCAGTTACATCAAATATATTTCTGCCCTAGCGTTAATCATGAGATGCTCTGTCGTAATACTTCGTAGTACTTCTACGTCGCGGTCTCCCTACGAGGGAAAGAGAGCATCGTGCGTGTCACATATCAGTTCATTATGACCTTATTTACGACGGCGTGACTACGCCTGTCTACATCAGTAGGCACATCGTGCGTGTCGCGTGTCACTACCCGATAATCGTTTACGGTGTGATCTTTGTAGTTAACTGCAATGCCATTGTTCTAATTACGTTGGTGCCACACATTTTCCAGTAATTTGACACATAAATATTTATACTATGATATCCCCGATGGTATCTGTGTTATGAAGCAAATGACGACGCTTTAGCTCAGAGTGACGCTGCGTGGCGACATCTCATACTATTGGCGTGTGCTCATGTGCTACAGAACTTGAATTATTTTTTTCGTAATCTTAGGAAGCTTTACAATAATAGTATTTTAAGAGTGTGAATTTCTGCTTCGATTTCGTAGACTTGAAACTTCCCGCCTTCCAGCGCGCTCCCTCCCGCATACATATGTGCTACATTCTTTATAGCACAAGAATCCTGTCTACAATGACAAACCCACATGCGCAGTATTTCGTTTCACCCTCTGCCCCCCCTCAAAAGAACTAGCAATTATATGGACTAAAAAAACACAAACACCCCCGGCCGCGCGTGCTAACAAGCCTCATCAGGATATAGTTTTAAATGTTTTTGACGAGTTAATTAAAAACATTACTTACGGGTTATTTTGGTTTATTTGAATTAATCAATAGTTATTTAAAAGAAGAAATATTTAAGGGGCGGTATTTCGAAGACTTTAATACATTTGAGAAAATTACGGCACAATCCAGCTTTTTTTTTGGAAAACAGGCTACATGAGGGTGATCCTGAAACAGGCAACTCCTCTTTAATAGCATAGGAAGGGAATTGAAAAGGGGGGATGCGGAAGGTAGAGCAAGGTAGCCAAGGGTTAACTAGGGCCCCCGGGCTATGGTTTAAGGATCCTACCCGGTGTTTCACCTAAAGAGATGCAGGGAAAACCCTAGAAAACCTGCATCAGGTAGGTCGGGCATTGGGTACTATTCTCACGCCCTTCCGAATGACGGGAGACGAGTTTGCTGTGGGGACGCAGCATTCCCTTCTCCGTGTCTCCACCAGTTTCAGGAGGCAATTGGCCGACTGATCCAATGGGATCAGCGGACAACTCTTGCCATATGCCCAAGGTCTTTGACCCCAGTACATATACCTCCTAAAATAGGTGAAGGTGTCTCGGCATATGAGAACTTTGATAAAAAATACCCAGAGAGAGTGCGAGGCATCCCCGACATGATCAGGTAAGCCCCGCACTCACTCTGGGCTGAAGCGTCTACGAGAAACTCCCGCAGCGCCTCTCTATCTCACAATCCAGCATAAAACATTAACACAATATATGCGTTTCTTTATTTAAAATACGTACGAACTAAAAATATTAGACATTTGTGACAATCTGATTTTATATTTTTACACTTTTAAAAATTCTTCCCTATTACATGTTATGTAGAGGAAACTAGAAATGTTCCATATTACGGATCATGGAGTATTATCAACATGTATCTGTTGTAGTATTATTATCTTACGTGATAATGCTCGAAAAAATTGTCCCTGGCGTGATGTAACACATCAATTTAAAAAGTAACACAAGCCGCCACCGGTCGTACATGTTGCAGAGGAACATTTATCTACTTATTGAACATGTACTGCAATTAATACAATCAGTATTTTTTGTTAGACTGCACGGTTCTTGAAGATTTTGGGAAAAAATATATTCCATGGAAAATTTTAAGTTATAGTCTCCAAGCTTTTAAGCCTAAGGACCACGGTGGTTTCTCCCTAGGCCCAAGGGCAAAGACCTAACCATCTCGTCATACCAATATACTGTAGTTTAGAATTGCTCGAGAATTTTCGCACTGAGAGGGATTTCTGTGGTGCAGATCTGCTCCGTGTCAGTTTCGGTTGGTTCTCAGGGGCAAGTGTCAATGGCATTTAATTGCTGCTGATATAGCTCATGGACGTGTTGTGCGTTAAGTATTGTTACGAATACACACCACCATGCTAAGTGTGTAGCAGTGACTCCTTGCTGAGTGTAGGAAAGTCCAAGTAAAATCATATGTTTATTGGGCTTCCAGACTCATTGATACGGATATTGACAAGACGTTTTGGAAGCTGGGAACGAGTGGCAGCTGAGATTATAAAGATGTAAACAGGACGTGGTAACACGATATTTTGTTGATATTAGCTGATTTACGCAATAAAATAATTATAATTTTTAATGTCATTATTTGAATTACTTATGTCTGTCGTTTATTGTAAGTTTTTAGGATAGATGTTAAATAATTAATTGCAGTTAAAATGTTCAATTTCATCAGGAATGACAGTTAATGTGTTTTTTAATTTGAATAGAAGAAAGAAGGAGGGTGGATGATAAGATAAAGGGGGCAGCAAAATTTTTAAAGGGGAGAGGTCGGGAGATTGAGGATAGGGCTGCGGAACAATCAGAGGCAATTGGTAAAAGTGCGGGCCAGGGAAATGTAAAACGAAGAACAGCATCGGTCCCAAAGTGGCGGAGGTTGATATGATGCGATGTGTAGGCGGAGAAAAAGCAAGATCCATGCTGATATGACTTGACCAGTTGTGCGAACTCCACGAAACCGGAAGGAATGCCAAGCGATATCCTGAATAAAAACATTGAATTATACCCATACCAGCGAGGAGGAGGACATGGGGGCTGATGCGGAGACGAGCTCAGGAGAAAAAAAAGAAAATATGTTTAGTAGGTCGTGTCTACATGAGAGGTGCCGCCCACAACCCTCACCACAACTACAACTTTGCGTTATTCCCGATCACCACTACAGCTCTCCTAAACTCACTTGCACACTACTATCCCCACTCGCTCACACTCGCTCGGAAAAGATCTACACGCAAAACTCCTCCCTCCGGCCCCCACCTTAACAGTCTCCAAATACGCAAACACAACCCCTCCCAATTACGTACCACATCCCTCTCCCGCCCCGCCAGGGCAACCATTCAAGAGAATCATAGTCGGCCTGTTCCAACCCCAGCTTTCATCCTCCCCCCCTGCGTCCCAACCACAAACCCTTGTTACTGGCTACCCACTACCAACGTCCTATTCCATCACCCTTTGTGCCGCCCGCCCTTCTACGTGCTCGCCCTGGCCATATTGATCATATGGGGTATACGCGGTCGGCCAATCCTAAACCCCCCACAACACCCTATGACTCCCCATCTCTTTCCGGTCCCTGTAACCGCCCTACCACATTTTACCTTTTGCCAGCCGAGGCCATCTCTTTCTGGAGGGGTGTGGGAGGGGCGCCACCCACACCCCCCCACCCCTAATCCTCCATCACAATACTACAACATGTGTTAGTGGACGTCCAAATGCCCCCCCCCACCACGCCGGAATGCCAGCAATATGGAGACCCCTGCTCCCCTAACCCACAATGGCTTCATACTCATCTCTGTCCCCCCCCTATCCATGCTATGAACTGACATGGTTCCCCCCGGTTTTCCACCACCCCTTCCTAACTGCTATAAGATTCCGTTCACAAAATCCTAACTAACCGGCGCCAAGCATAACCATTTCCTCCACAACCACTAGGAACGTACGTCGCGACCTTACCTCCCAAATGTTGATTAGTCAATTCACAGTCATATGCATGTAATAACGGAAAACAGAAGTGTGAAATTCGCTAGCCCAAACGAAATTAGATAAAAGATTAAAACACATATATATAATAACTGATGTATGATAGGAGCAAAACAACGATATATATCATAGGATTGAGGACGAGGAATACTGGAGAACACGAATGAGGAAGACCATAGATAATGGGTATTTTGAGCTATATTGAATATAATTCATAAAATCAGATGGTGTGATAGGCAAAGAACAAGACGAGGAAGTTCTAAACAGAATAGGGGAAGAGCGAACAATATGGAGGGCGTTGACCAAGAGAAGGAATGGATTAATACGCCACGGTTTGAGACATGTGGCTCTTGTAAAATTAGCATTAGAGGGAAGTCTGTGGAGTAAGAACAGAAGAGGGAGGCAAAGGATGGAATACGCTGAGTAGGTTAGTGAAGATGTGGGATGTGGTAGTTATGCGTAAATGAAAAGTCTTGCACAAGATAGGTTAGCATGGAGCGTTGTATCCGACCAGTCTTAGGACTGAATGCCACAACATCAGTCATTAGAAGCTACTCCTCTTACATTTATCATGCGTTTACGTACAATCTCAGCTGCCACTCGTTTCCAGCCTCAAAAACGTCTTGTCAATATCCGCGTCAGCGAGCCTGGAAGCCCATTAAGAATATGATTTAATAGAGAAACCTCATTACCTCGACAGGCCCTTGTTACCGTGATGTGTCGCGTTGAGTCAGAGAAACGCTGCATGGCAGTCAGCACTAATCTGCTTAAAAGATGCGAGCGTTTGTCTAAGTGAATTACGGCCGCGGTCTTTGTTCCAGCCGTACGAAATACCTCATATCGACCGCCGTCTACGTGCTTGCATATCAACCCCTTCCAGCCTGCTGCATTCCAATGAGCGCGTCCATTTTACTTACCCTCGTTTTACCGACTTGCGAACGGCCATCGTTAACCACAGAAAGTATTGGCCGTTTTTTTTCTCACAATAACTTCCACGAAAACCTACAAAAAATTATTTTTTACCACGGGGATTCTACACTACATTCTAAAAAAATACGATCGATAAAACAATACTGTTAACAGATATCTATAACATATTTAGGGATGCGGCGAGAAGAAAATTCAATGATGTATCAGGTGCAGCCAAATCTAGCCTAGCTAATTTCTATTATTAAATTTATATAATATAATACAATTTTTTATAAATGTAATGAAGAATATAGAACTTAAAAAAAAACTCTATTATCCACGCGTTTTCTGTCAGAATGCTCCGGGACATTTTTAAAAAGTCTAACATTCTTCGCTGCGCACTAAAAACGTTCCTGTCTTCAGCGTCTCGCCTGGTAACGATACTCTTTTAACTTTGTCAGAGTACTGAAGACTAGTGCCATCCATAAAATACAAGGAATGATAAGTTTTCTCCCTCATCGATCAGGACTTTGCAAATACCAGTGACGAGGGAGCCAACCGGGTATCGATTCTACTCTCCAGTCTCCTATGTTATTTATACAATCGACGTTCTTTCCTTTCAGCCAATTGTCAAGGGATAGAGCATTATTAATGGTGTGGAGAGTGTATTAGCTGGCATCCCTCGGGAGAAAATGATGCGAGATTACTCTCTACATTCTTCGTGTGTCTGCCGTTGTTGTTGCGCACTGCAGTGGAAAATTTTCGTCCTTCCTGTCCACGTTATTGCCACTCGCTCTCTTTCTTTTATAAAAAAAAGAGTGATGAAAAAGTAACAGCCGCAATCGTGTCGTATCCAATTTTCAAACAGATAAGGTAATGAAATGATGCAACAGCTTGGAAATGAAACGCAAAGTACCACCCGAACTTTTCGCTTCCCTTGCGACTAAAATCTGAATCGGTAATAAATTAAAAAAAGGAATGGAACGAGGAAAAATAATTTGCGGGAGTTTGTAGCTGCCAACTGAACAAATCCCGCGGGCGTCGCGAGCAAAATTCGAAAACATGATCTAATTTAGCAGGAAACAACTTTTACCCAACAATAAATATTCTGACATGTACATATTTTAATCTGATACGCGTTTCTGTGACGATATCATAAACAATACGCGGCAAAACTGATAATTATTAAATTCTCTGATAAATAGAAGATACACAAAAGTGAAATTTATGTTCCTAAAATATTGTCGCCAAATTGAAACGTCGTCGACTAAAATAAAGGGTGAATTATTTACAATAATATTATTAAATGCGGCGAGAATAAAAATTATTGAATTTAAATATTTGAATGTAAAATCGTGATAAACTAAATTTTTGTTTAAAGATCGTAATTTAGTGAATCAAAATTTTGTAAAATCGTGATCACCTAATACTTTTTTCAAGATCGAAATAAAATTTAGTGAATAAAAAATTGTTAATATTACTCAAAGTCGGGTTATTATCTTTATAAACTAATACGTCGAAAAATCTATTAAGGTATGGAAAATTTAGAATCACTGTAGGATCCAGCTTTATTAACTAATATCATACAAAATTGATAAAACATCTCATTGTACTGGAATTAGTCAAATTATTAATATAATAATTTAAGTTGACTTTATGAAAGTATGAAGAAATTATTGAGATTTTCTTACTCGTGTCATAATCAGATCAAGTAGATCACTTAATAAGAAGTTTTGTATTGTAATTTGATTTATTGGTTCCGTTAGCCCTCTGTTGAAGAATAGGCTACTTCATAAAAACATATACTATAAAAACACAAAATGACGTAATTAAATTAATAAAAAATATACAAATGGGGTATAATTAAAAAATGTTGTGATTGATAAATAAGACGAGTTTATTTATTTTTTGTAATATTAATGTGTCAGATAATTAATATTCTACTTCATTTCTCACAAAACAAAATATTTACAAAACATACATAAAGATGGAAACATTAAATATCCACAAATTAAATTTTGATACATTTATGTATTTTATTTAAATGTTTTATCTTTTTTTCCCTTCATTTTGTATTATTAATGAACATCAACTTATTACTACGATACAAATAAATATAGAGTAAATTTTAAACTATGGTACTGCGGTAGTAAAAAAATTAAAAATTGCCAGTGTGAAGTGGAAACTATATTAAGAAAATTGATTTAAAACCCAAAAATTACTAGCCTCCTGTGATCTAGTGATTAGCGTCAGTGCCTCGCATCACAGAGGTTCCGGGTTCGAATCCTGTCATGGTCATGGATGTTGTGTGTCTATGTCTGAGTTCCCATACCGAGATACCCCTACAAATAAATAGTTTCCCTAATTGTAGAAAGTCGCTAATGGCCATTAGCAGTTAATGCGACTCTAAATAAGTAATAAATAAAAATATAGAAATTAATATTGCACCACTGGGAAATATGTTACATAAATTATAAGTAAACAAATTACGAAAGTACATGTAATTTTAAACCTTTTGAATAGATTAATGGTTAACGCCATCTTTATATATCGGAAGCAGCACACTGATTTTCGTAGCTTATTTCTATGTTAGAGGATATAACTGCGAAATTTCTGTTTGCGGAGATTTTGAACATTTTGGTTTTTGATTGTAAAATGAATCTATTTTCTTAACAACCAAACTTATTTCTAAGGATATTTAGTTTTCCTAATAGTGTATACAATGACACTGTAAGTGCTGAGTTAACAAGAAAGGAATTTTCAGTAGATCATGGGGACGTTGGCCTGTATCATCAACACAGAGTAATCACCCCAAAAAATCCACAGGAATGGTAGAATGTCAAGCAGATAAATTTTCACTAAATATAGATAATGGGATCGTGGAAAAATATGGACTCAGATTTTACCGTCGGCTTCATGGAGAAATTAACGTCGTAGTAAGCAGTTAAGTACTCTGCGGCTTCACGCTTGCCAACCTATTACGCGCATCAATTTTATACATTAACGATACGGCCAGCAGCCTTCAGTGAAACAAACGCTTCGCTGCGAAATTACCGATAAACACCTAATAACTCAATTAGAGTTGCGGCCGACACAAATTAGTTTCAGGTGCGTCGTCAGAGATACGCTACGGCAATCACGTGTATAGAAATACTGAAAAAGTAACAATCTCTTATTACGATTTTTGAAACTCAGCCCGACACTTTTTTGCCTGTGTATTTAATTGCCATATGTAAATTTTCATGCATTTTGTGTGTTTACACAAGTATAGAGGCAATATCCAACAAAATTCCTTTATTCCCTTAAAGCAATAAATAAGATTAACGATAAAAATGTTTATAGGGGCGCTGTTTTAAAAATTAAAGATCATGGAAAATTGAAATACACCCTACAGCAACTATAGGTATTCAGTATAAAAACCATAACACAATAAGACAGTAAGTAACAGTATATCACAATATTTAATTTACAAATACAGAGTTTAATAGTGAAAAATTAATTACACGATACATTCAGTATTTTTGTAATTAAAAGTGGAGTGAGGGGAGATTGAACTCATAAAATATTTCATTTGTAAATATTATTTAAGTTCTCAACCCACAGATAAACTTTCAATAAAAATATATTAATACGACGTTTCATCCTTAATTTGAAAAAGCAGGCACGGAAGGCAGGCCCTAACTTTTAAATTTACTAAAATTAAGTTTAGTAACTTTTCATGTAAAGAAAATATTAATTGAAGGTCTTGGCATTTGTGTATAAATTATTCATAATACTCCACTTTGTTGAATATTTTTTTGTTCCTGAACTAATAATTAGGTAACATATATCTCTTTTAAACAACTATGATACGCTTGATGAAATAATAATATAGGGATTAAACGTTGTGTTAATATAAATTTATTGCTAGATGTTTACGTCTGTTTTAATTTAAAGGAAATAATGAGGTGACATTGCACAGACAAGTTTTTATTACATGACTTTTTGGTACTTCTTTGTTCCCTCTTCAAGGTTAACAATTTTATCTTCTAACAGAATAGTCGTTCAGTGTCTATTTACCACGTTGTGCCTCGGAAGAAATAGTCAGTGCTAGTGTGTGAACTACTTGTTAACCCCTGTATTTGTTTGCATATTGCTTTTTCTGTTAAAGGTTGCCTCATTATTTCTTATAATTTTATTGAATTAATTGCTGTGTCAATTATTGAAACATTTTCTGATTTATATATATGTATATTAATATTAGCATAGGTCATATATAAATAACTATTAATATTAAGCTTATTACTTACCTCACAGAATTATTTACAAAAACTATATAAGGCTACAAAAATTTAATAGACGCAAAGTGACGTATTAAAAAATTTTATTTATGTAATTTTTCTGTAAATACTTATATTATTTTACCTTTTTCATTTCCTCTCCATTTTAAATTATTAGAATTTTTTCAACACTGACCTAATGCTACAATGCATCTTCAAAGAAATGTGAAGAATATATTAAAAAATTATGGAATTCCTCAAGCGAGGAAGCTAATTGTGACTAAAAGATGTTTTCAGTTCAAAGACAGAAAATAATGCTATTGTAGGTGAGCTTGAGCTTCAGGATACAAGGGATGGACAGATCTCGTAACAGATCTGGAGTTAACTCAAATTAGCTCAGATGGTAAAGCACACGCCCAGAAATCGACAGCTCTTTGGTTTCATCAAGATTTTACCATTATAATCTTCAAAAAAGATGTTTTCTGTTATAAATGAATTTTGAAAGACTTAACTTTACGGATGTAAACTTCTGTAAATTTCCATTACACAGATAGCAGGATATGGCTGTCTGGAAATAACGCCACAGTAGACAACAAAGGCGTCTTGTTTCGGGATGACATTTGAATTCGCGTTCAGTTACAAAGATGCACTTGCATTAAATCTGATTTAACTAGTAAATTAGGTGCTCGTCAGGGCCACACATGACTAAATTTTAGATTGTGATTAGCTACCCTCCCACTTTATTACATTTATAGAATGGAGGTTGATACCCAACAAAGCTTTTCCAAGCTCTATAGATGTCAGTCTATGTTTGGCCTTCCTTTCTGGGAACATGGATGGCTCCTGGGCTCTCTTCATCTCAGACTCAGTTTCTAATTTATTAAACTTAATCTTCAAAACCAGAGTCTTTGATACCGTTGAGGTTTGGACAGTTTAGTAAATGAACCTTACGTACCGAATCTTTCGTATTATCTATCCTGAATTCTCCTTCCTTCAATCACTGAAGAAGAGACGACGATGGATATTTTCCTAAGTCCAACTCCATTTCAGTCAGATCAGTTCCTGTCCTTGGCTAATAACTCACATTTCAACATCCATTATATTTTGGTTTTCCCACGTTTTAACCAGGAACAACATTGTGATTGAAATGAGTAGTTTATTATGTAACCTAAAACAGAAATGTGCAATAAATTTTCTTAATGTCATACTGCAATTGAGTGTGGTATTCATTGTTCCGTTTTTTAAATGTAGACGTTCGATAATTTGTACGGTAGCAATGATTAACGGCTAACTTTACACAAAGATTCATGTTATAAAATCCCATATGAACATTACAAAAATAGAAATTTAATCATTCCGTTATTGAAATATACACTGTGCTACTAACAATGTCTTCCACTCTGTAAAAAGAAAACAGTGCGAAGTGATTGTAACTATCTTGTGTCTGGAGCCCATTTCTCGACGTAACAGTCTCCTGAGCTAAGAACAAGAATCCTGCTAAGAAACCCCACAAGTGGACATGAAATATCGAAGGTCAAGTCTAATTTAGCTGCCACAACTATCCGTCGCGAAACTTCCTTAGCAAAACGTGACAAGGAAGCATTCAGCAGTCTAGGTTCGCGCACTTACTTGCAGGACTTCTTCTGACGCTTGGCAATAATGAGGAATACAGCAAAAAATAACAACTAGCAGCCACAAAACTTTTTCTGTTCCACTTCTTTTTTAAAATAAAGAAAAGTATTATAAAAAATTTTAAGTTTGTTTCAAATTTAAATGATGAAACAATCAAATTTTAGTCTCTTTCCCGCGGCTTTATCTATCCTTAATTTCTGCTACTATAGAAAAAAGATTAACTTATGTTGTATTAGTAACATTCTTCGTTAAGTTCATTTTTACGATAATCTTGAAAAATAATTTAAATGAAAGCCCGTGTGTCCATTTGAAGTAATAAATTTTATTATAGGAATGAGGTTAGGTCTGAATTAAAAATAAGTTTCAACACCAGAAGCTCAAAAAATACTATGAAAACAATTCAAGGTCACCTAAGGCACCAAAATAAATTCCGAGATTTGGTTGTGTGTCACTTCGTTAAAACTCGGACATTTTTCGAAAGACTTGACCGCTCGCGGCTCCTCGGTTATTACTACACACATTATAAATGCTTTCCTAATAAAAATACTCTATGGACAAGACGCACTTTTAATTTTAACTTTCCATATTTTTGCCTGTACTTCTACTAAAATTGTATATTTGAAATTACATATAAATTACTCCATTCAGATGAAAAATATTAAGAGAAAATAAATCAATCAAGTTTTCAGGGGGAAGGTTTAAGTGGGTACAATAAAATTAACCGAGTTTCCAATGCAATTAAAGGAGCAAGGATGACCCTCAGATAGTCCATATATAAAAACATATTATTAATTACTTCACATTCAAGAACATAGCCTGAAGAATTGATAGTGGTAGAAGGAATATTTTTCTTAATTCCAAATATCACGTTGTATCCTCATATTTTCACTACTCATACATATTTAAATTAAAATGTACTGAGCATATTACACAAACGTATTGACTAAATGATATGTATTTAGTAAAACTCGTCGATGAAAATCTGTAAGAAAAAGATTGTTTATTTTTCATCGTCTTTAATTTCGTCACACGTAAATTTTACACGCAGAATAAAATTAATGAACCAGAGATAGATCCGCATATCATTAAAAATCATTATTGTAAATATTATTATATTTCTATGAAATCATAACTGTTTTTCGTAACTTTCCTTACAGAATTAATCAGAACAAAAATCAAATTGGAGATCAAAATAGTTTGGCAATTTCAGGGAAACCCAATCCAAAGACATTGATTGAAAATTAGTTTAAATTATGTATTTTATATCGTATCACAAAACTTTATTATTTTCCTTTATAATTACTTTTAGGAAACGTATTTCTTACCAATGAAACTTGATCAGTCCATTATTAGTGTACTTTTATCAAAATTATGATCAACGTATTTTGATCCTTTGCACATTATGTTTGCTTCTCCCTTTTTTATAATGACCCATTTAATATAAAATTAATTTAGTGCAGTGATTGAGTCTACTACTTCACGTGACTAATTTTAATAATATGACATTCTCCGTTCCGATTTATTGAGCACTTTTTTGACAATGAAACAATCAAAACAGATGTACACAATGACTAACATTATTATCTTCTTCCGGCTGTCCTTGAATATGTTTTCTTAATATATTTACTGTATTGGGATTTTGGAACTCATTACATTCTTATATAATTTAAATTATATGACCGCTTGAACTCATACTCTTTTGTGGACAATATTTTTATGCCCAACTGAGAGATCCTGCAAATCGTCCAGCAGATAACGGTTCGCTCAACGTGCAAAATAAAACCTGGCATTTCATTTATTATTAAAATTTACGCCTTGTACCCTCAATGTTCATTACAGTGCAGTACCAACCTTGAGGAATAGCAGTTTTAAATATATTAAAAACGAAGTAATTTCCCCTTATAAATTCTTCAAGCAATAAAATGTTTCTTTGGATCAGTAATCCGGAACACAAAAATATGTTTTTAACATTAAATTAGTTGCTTTGCTTCTCAGACCCCGACTGGCTTTCAATGAATATTTATTTGCTCTCCATTTCGGAATCATGCTACAGTAAATCATGATACAGTAAAACAGGTATTTCTCTCTAATAATGAGTGACTTCTTTCTTGCTAATAATTTGAAATGGAATGACGGCAGAATTTAACAGCAAAAACTAACGACGCAGTGCCTGATGAGGCGCGTAAACAGTCCAGTACTAAACCAGAAGTGCTTCATTGGCGCACTAAAGCACACCCAATAACGACTTTGCCATCAATAAGGCCTTTCAACTGTCCTTAACAAGGACCTTAAAGCTCCTTCGGCGTCCAGATTACGGCTTTCCTAGAAAATACTGTCTGCCGGATGAGCAATTTCCTTTGACATGCCTTTTGAATTCCAAATATATATGGATGACCACTAAAGAACGCTTCCATGAATCATTTATCACTACTCTTTGCCGTTATTTTAACGTAACAGATGTACTGCAAAGAGACGTTTCCGAAGCCACATTTTGAAAACTTTTAATCTGAGGTGGAGTACTTTTTTGACAATGAAACAATAACTCTGATGAAAAGCCGACCATAGAAACAATTTGTGTTGACAAATTTTCAAATTTTGTTTAACTATAACCTACTATAATTGACGGAAGAGGCCAAATTTGTTTTTATCAAAAGAACGGTAAAAGTCAAATGTGTTCTCGAAAAATTAAAAATGTTCTCAAATTGGTGAATCATAATTAATTTTATTTATGTATGGTATCACGATTGAATTATGTATTTTATGGCCGGGAATAAGAGTAAAATGTATAATAGGCATTTTATTAATTATTGAATTCCAGAAACCATTGAATTCACTCAAAGTTATTTTATTTATATTTTGAGAAACAATAATAATTCCCAAATCGTGGCTGAGAAGCATCTACAAGCAGAGCGTGGTAGACTATTTACCAATGATTGTCCCGGGAGATACAGTCTTTATGATTTGTAAATTGTTTACCGTCTCGCGGTGTATGCTAGCTTGGTGGTAAGGAAGTTGCAAGTATTGGCTCGGCAGGAATAAAACCCGCTGAACAATGTTCTAATTATTATAGACTCGGCTTTGCCGTACGTCTGAGGCACACTTTTTACAAAATACTTTATTAGAATGACCAGCATTTCCTCACGAGCCTTTAAAAGGCAGCCTCCTCATTCTCAGTTAATTTTTCTTCCATAGGGTGACGCCCCCGAAAGTTTAGAACCACATGTATTTAGTCTGTATTTTAATTCATGTCTGAACCCGCATAGGCAGGTAAAAGACCCAGAATCTGCCAAACCTCTAGCCCTTGAATGTCCATTCCCACGCAAACTGCATACTGATAATTTCTTGCTAAAATCCTCGGTATAAAATATGAACGCCGGAAATTATCACTATTTATAATATTTTATTCTATAATTAATCGTATTTCTAGTTCTCTTATTTGTAATCAATACTAAATATTTATGTTCTCTTTTGATAATTTTAGTAAGTATATTTCTGTCACTTATACTCTGTTTTTACTGTAATTATATCCTTACAAAAAAAATTTACATCTTTCGCCAATTTTTTTATTTTAAAAAATTAATGTTTTCTTGATTATTAAATTTTTAATTTTGCCGATAGGAGCTTTCGGCATGGACGTATCCAAATTTTCCAAAAATATCTCTTCCTTCATTAGTAATTAGTAAAAAAGAGTCTATCTTACGGAATTCCAGCATCACTTTTAAATAATTTTAAAAAAATAATTTTGATTGTTAATTTGAGCTCCATTCTCATGATTTAAACTTGTTTTATTTATAGTATTGTATTATTAAAGTCGACACGTTACGTATATAGCATTCAGACATAGAATTCACTGATAAGTTTGAAAAGGAAGGTAGAATTATATTTTTTTGGATATTGTATACATTGATAAACTTTTTTATAAGATAAGAACTCAAATCTTCTTTACATATGTAATGAAAATTTGTATCCAAAAGAGGTTGTAGTAAGATGCAGATGAAATGTGTAAAGGAGGTAAAGGGCATTAGTATTATTAATAAAGAAAATATATGTAAAGCTGTGTTGCTATATAATGATAAAAATTAGTTGGAATCAGAAATAGAAATCTAGTAAACAATATAAACACAATACATTATACAATAAAATACATTACTGACTTAAAGCTCCGTAACAAATTATAACAACTAATTAAATGTTAGCTATGTAAATATGTGACGTAAAAATGTATCAGTCGCTAATGACCGCCAGGTTCATGCGACTTAAAATAAATAAATTTAAAAAAATTAGTTGTGCTATACAAAGCACTTAGAAAAAAAAAGGTTGAGGTAGGAATAAATAATATTAATGTTGTCATACATGGGACAGTTAATTATGATTATAAATTATTACTTATGTTAAGGAACTAACAGAAAAAGATTACTCAACTCTAGGAGAGTGTGTGATTAGAAATAAATATACACCTACTAAAATTTCTGATTTTAATAATTTTCACAATCGCAGATGCTCAGGGCATCCGATATATTCAGGTCGATGACTAATATTACGTAATCACGTCCTGTCGGAAGGTTGATTATTAGAAGCGTTTCTCAACGCAGACACAAGCATAGCGTTATTCCTATTCTGATAATTCTTGTAGCGTAATGTGTCAGCGGTTCTTATCGGACTGAAGCTAGCTTGTCTTTCTCTCTCTCTCGATCCCTGAGCTTGCTTTCTTATTATCTGAGGTATGTTGCCTCCCCCGCGCTCCACGCAGTGTTGCTGACGAAGCTGACTTCGACAGGGGACGCTTCCTTGCCAACACCACGCCACATCCCAGATACTGCATACACCTGAAAAGAAAAATGATAATAATCAGTTTCCTTACAACACGTCCCCGGAAAACTCCTAGAAACATTGCTGAGAGAATTGTTAATCGTCTTGTTTAACGAGGAGGTACAAAACTATGAGCATGAAATACTTTAAATACTGCATTCCACAATGCAGTATCTGGAATTCGTTTCTTTGTAGGAACGGAGTCTGTTCGCTGGAACGCAATGAAATATTCATGTTGCAGACATTCCTCTAAAGCAGCGAGGGCTGACTCATCGCAAAACAGCTTTTAATTGTCAATCATTTTAATGTAAAACATTCATCAGCCTACAAATTGTAGTTTACGGGCCTTCCTAAATATCCATGTTCAATAAACGACAGCCTAGAAAATGACTAAGAATATATGTGGAAATCTCAAATCAAAATATGACTGTAACCGACTTTAAAATCATATTTAAATTATTGGTTATGAATTACTGTATTTCCTTTGTATTAATGACACTCTTCAGAATTATCACTGATACATGAAGCTAATATCACCATATAAAAGTACGCACAGCTATCACAAATAATTTTCTTTGAAAAGGAACATGATTGATGGTTTGTACAGTAAATGGATTATGCTACATACTAAATGTCTCGGTTTAAAATGTTCTCTCGTTAACCATTTTCAAAAATATTTTTCTTACCTTATTATATCTTCCATAAGCGTCAAAGAAATTGATTTACTTCTTCTACCAGCATTGGGAGGTGTCTCTGTATTTTTTCAAGATGGAAGAAATGGATACTCTACCAAAGAATATGAAATAAACGTTTAACTCTGGTCTTGATGATGATCCGCAAAACGTCACCCTAAAAGTCCAACGTAAACACTTTAAGAAATGCGCATTGTGGCAAAGAATTATCTGCAGGCAAGGGCGCATAGAATTTTTACTCGTTTGAGAAAGTCCAAGTCAAAATTCCATTTAGGATTACAAAGAAATAAAATCAAATTATAAATACCACCGCCGACACTTTTTACCAAATTACTGAAAAATTATTGGATTTACGTCCTCCTGTTCTCTTTCTCAATGTGTGTTCCTTTCTGTGAAAGTTGTGTATAACGAAGGAAGTTTTAGAACCAGTACGAAAAACAATTAAAAAAGAAATCACCTCACTTCTGCTACAAAAATATAAAATAGTAGGTTCCAGGAAAACTGTCTTCAGAGAAGACGGAAAAATATTCTCAGAAGAAATGTCAGCAAGATTTGACAATTTTCCGCAGTGTTGTCTTTAACGATATTCAACTAAATCATAATGCCGAAAGCTCCTCTAAATATTTAATAAAATCTACAATCAATATTAAAAAGTGATCTTGGTTTTATTAAATTGTGGTACATATTTAAAACCAATGGTTTTTCATCATTATTATCAAAATTAAAATGTCATTTAATAATAAAAAATTGCTTGGAGAAATTATCTCGTCATTGTATAGTTTAAGGATTTTACCAAAGAAAGAAGAATCAATACCAAGGCGTTTATTCTTTAAACACCCTAGAATCTTTCCTTAGGAAAGTTTGTAACTCTGCGAGGAAAACTTAAATATACAGACCAGAGGATCTTTCTCAAGCCGTTGAATAGTGGACCAACGAGTCTGGTATAGGACAACGGTTCTGCCCGTTGGAATATGAATTTTCGTTTCACGTGACTCTTTCAAGCTCTCTTTCATTTTTTTCCGTCTTGATTAATCTTTGTTCAAAATTTTATAATAGTAATACAATGGTAATCATTTTTTAATTTATAATAAAATAAAAATAAATTCAGTAAAAAATGTCCGAGCTTAAATCAGTTTTAGGCTCAATCAATTTGCGACATTGTAAACAAATGCAACTTTATGGAGAAATTCGTGCTTCAGAGAGTGTAAAAATAATTCTGGCAAATTTGTGAAGTAAGTTAAATTAATTAATCTAATATTATTAATATGATTATCATTCATAAGTTTAAATAAAAATTTATTAAACAAGTTCTACTTTTGTTATGTGTGGTCATATTATTATTTATTTTTAAAAAAACTATCTCGTTTTAGTTTCGTAGTTTTCGTTTCAGACTTTCTTAATCGATCCATTTTTTGGTTACAACTACAGATCACTTAATTGTGTTTCTGTACATATGGAAAATTATTTATTGAAATCTAACCATGGACCATAGTCAGTTTATTTAAAATCCAAAGACAATATTTTATCATACTCATAGATTCTGTTGTTTTTTTAATTAAATACTTGACGTTTTCAATTCAAACGAGCAATACATTGCAGTAAACGTGATGAGTTAATAGCTAATTAAATATGCCACTGGGCAATCTAGCTGTAATTATATGTAAAGTTTGAAACTCCATACACGAACTTTTATTTTTCTAATATCCTTAAATCTATAAATTATATTTTCTTCTACCACATTTTCTAGTCCTAACATAGTTATTCCGCTTCTAGTTCCTTGTACGATTTAAAATTTCCAGAAATTAATGGCATATCAGCCCCAGAGTCTGCTAAGAATCAGACCTGCCTCTCTGCGTAAAATCACTTCACGAATTTTTTTAAACGCTTTAATGCTCGTGTGGGTCCACCTCGCAGTAATTTCTAATGTTTCTATCCCATGCGCCCCTTCACTATGCAAACTCAACGACGAGAGATTGCGTTAAATCCTTCTCATTTCTCCGCGTTGCTCTGTCGCCTTCCATTCCGCCCCGAAGGCTAAGAAACTCATTACCAGTCCTATTTAAATAGCGGACTCGCGGACCCTCAGCTTCTCCCTTCCCTGGCAAATTACTCTGAATTTCTCTCCTGTTGCTGCGCTCGACGTCGCTTCTTCCATAGGTTTCAGGGAATCCGTCCTCCATGACTTCCGTCTTGACGTACCCTTAATGCTCCTGTCAAACCTAGGAAGGAGGATTGAATCCTACGGAAACGAACTTGTCGATTCGGGATCTTCTTCTTTCTTTAAAGTTTCACTAAATAACTTTGGATCAATAACAAAGTTATTCGTTCATATTCGTAATGAAAAGTAGCCAATTCCTTAATTCAAAAAATATATAGCAGGGTATTCGTATAAAAAATGACAGCATGCAAAAACATTACACAATTTCGTTCATGGCATATTTACTTCCTTCTCATTCGTAATTTCCTCCGCAGCAGTTATATATTCGTTTACCACACATTACCCTCCACATCCCCCCTTTTCAATTCCCTTCCTATGCTATTAAAGGGGAGTTGCCTGTTTCAGAATCACCCTCATGTGGCCAGTTAACCCAAAAAAAAAATTGACACGGTTTGAAGTCAGAGGACATAAACTTCAAAGAGTAACCGCACTTACAACTCGTATTTTGTTCTCACAATTCATGTTGGAAAATTATATTCCTAGTTAAAATTTAACGAATAATTCATGCTCCGATATCTCAAGTTTCGTTTACAACTAATTTTAGTGGATTTGTTCCACAGTCACTGTCGTATGTAAAACTATCAGGATCCAGATCATATATCTGCATACGCAGTGTTCGTGACTCTGTGGTCTCTTAATAACTTCAGCAAGAATTCTTCACACTCACGCAATTGTTTCGAAGTCCGAGTACCTCATCAGATGAGTGCTGCAAAGAAATGATGAACCGCAATACTCTATTAGAAATTTTCCTTCAATTCATTAACAAAATCCTACATTTAACCATTGTCTACGATCAGTTATTAAATTCTCAGGATTTTGTTTCTTTATTTCTTCTATCCCCATCAATCTTGCCATTGATAGCTTCAAGTCTAGAAGGCACATTTTTTTCCAAATACATGTCTATTCCTCACCATGAAATGATCTACATGCTAAATCTCATACTCAATTATCACCAAATTAGACGTTCATCCATTCATTACTTTAACTCCTTTTTTCGTTGAAATTGTCATCCAAGATCTATATATAAATAACACCTAACAGCTTTCCTATCAGTCCTACTGTTTCTAATTATTCTATCGTTCTTCCTTTTATAACTAATATACATTATAATATAATTTAATTGAATTATTTAAATAGAACAGCATTTATATCTATAAACAATCAGTCCTTTATGCTATATTATACAACTATTGCGTCAATAATTTAAATAAAATAATATAATATATTGTGGAACGCCACTCGTTAGCTCTAATTAAATAATAATTGAATGTTTAACATTTATACATTGCCGGCTGCTTAATATTATACTATTTCCTCCTGGTTACCGCGTTTTTGTATAGAAACTCTAAAAAAAGAATTTTGATAAAAAATTTAAATTATCGTCACAACACTCCCAGGAGAAAACGTCAGGCGGTTTACCAGAATAGGATTTTTGCCGTAGGACTTGGAGCAACGCCCGGTTCTTTCAGCCACGTGGTCATATGCTTCTCTCTCCGTTCTTCTACTATCCTCCTTCGTCAAATCTCCACCGAAAAGTATCTTTCTGACTTTCTGCAAAAATCTTGTCTAACTGTTCTCCCCTCTTCATTTTTCTTCCAGCTCCCCTTGTTGGTAGAAACTGGCCTCAGCACCACCAGCCAAATCTATTAAATATTTCCTGGTTGGTTTGCGAAAGGTCTGCTTGGCTCTGAAGGTTAAGGGCTGTATTTTTAAAATACGGGCCGTTATTGGAATTTTCCTTACTGTAGCAACGCATTTTAACACGCAAACAATAAACGCGGATAAGTTATATTGAAATGACACATTAAAATAAAATAAACTGAGGTGTGCGCTATAATATAAAACTTCCAGTGATGAAAGTTTTACATTGTTACTTATGACAGAGTATTGAAAACTCGCATTCAGCTCTCAGCAAACATGTCAACACACAAGTAACCACAGTTTTGATAACAATAATTACCGATATTAGATTCTCAAAGGAAATATTACGCGAAATTAATGTCTGAAAAGTTACACGTTAAATCCAATTGTTTTTGATTTATGTTAAAAATCGTACAAAAAATATCAGCCATTCTTAAATTAACTCTTTGATGTTCTCCCTTATGTATGTATATCTGTGTTATTTCGTACCTTACCATTTGTATAGCACACCTATTGAAGTCGGTCCAAGGATTTTAGAAGAGAACGTAGCACATTGGTCATTTTTTCGTCAATATAATTTTTCTTTGTATTTAATTAATCCTTAACTGACTTATTTGCTTTATACGTTGTGAACATCCGTCAGGTAAATTAGTTAAATTTTAAATTGATACAGAAATAATTATTCATGACACAAACCGATATTTGTGAAAGCTGTTTTCGATTAATGCGTTGGCATAAAATTTACTGGCACCTACAGCTAAAAAACGAATAACACCCTTACGAATCCAAAAACATTCACCCCTTTAAATTTTTGCGTGATCGTGAAAAACGACATAGGAAGGATAAGTTCTGAGAGATGAACGGCAATATGTGTTCGGACGTGTAGCTTGTTAACGCTACTCTCAACTTTTATTAAGTCACTTGTCTTCCAGGACTCCTCCCTGTGAGGATTAATTCCGGTGGAGGGAAGGTCACCGACGGACGATAAATGAAAATCAGATAGCTGCAATTGCTTCCTCCATCTCTGGAAGCGTCATCTGTCTTCGTGACCCAGTTCCACCTCAGAACCCCTAAGGAAATGAAATTGGCGATAGGTTTACGAATAGGCAATAGAACTCTATATAAATCTCCATTCTTTTTTCCTTCCATGCTCGAACGTTGAATATGTAAATTATTTGAAATACAAAACAATTTGTCTTAACACGGCACATTAAATAACTTAACTAAATAAACATTGGAAGAGAAAGATTACTCAAGATATAGGACCCTAATGAAGCAATAATTTTGGGAAGCAACAGAGTCAGACATTCAATAGACGGAAGGGGAAAATAAACAATTTGGCGTGATTACAAGATTACAGAAAATAAGCGTAAAATTACAAAGTGAAGTAGCCTGACAAAGATTAACGGCCCGAAGATGAACCAGAGAGCGGCCATATTTTTACAGACAAAACCTTTAATATCGGGCTTTTCCGTAAATCGATCGCGGTCGCTAGGTGACAAATCTCGCTTCAACATTCTCAATTTTGTCAAAGTCTTCTCAAGAGATTTAATTTCGAAACGAACGCTCTAAAAATGTAAAACTTAACAAACCGAAATATAGACGCTTCTTATAAAAATTATATATACATCTAAATGATTTCTGAATTATGTTATGAAATCAAATACATATTCTTTCTCTTTGACTTATGAGTATTGAGCTTGACATTACCTTCAGTGTTAAATTGCTTCCTTAATTAATGAGAGAAAAGGCGGCCGTAAATACAGACGAAAAAAAATTAAATGAATGTAATACCCGGTACGATTCGACCCCAATTTAATTATTTATCATAAAATGAAACTTTTAAATTAACAAGTATCAATATTTTACACTCATTTAATTTTCACTGTCTGCAATTACGGTCGCCTTTTCTCTAATTAATTATTCAACTATAAGAAACGTTATATAGATAAGTTTGTGTTTCTCGTTATCTGTAACGATTACTGTAAAGATATTTCTCAATTAATGGTTCTAATATAATGGGACTTTATTGGTCTTTACTAAATTTTCCACGCAGAAATTAATTTGCATCTTCTCTACTGAGAATTTCTTAAGTAATTTTTTTCTTCCTGACTAAAACGATGAAATTGAGGTGTCAAACACACTCTATTCCGTGATAAGGCAGTTTAAAGAAAGCGCAGGGGAGAGATTGGATTCTACACAAATTGCCTTTAAATTAATATGTCTTCCAAGAGTCTGCACTACTTCATTACCAGCCTCTAAACGATATCGGAGCTGTAAAAAATTTATTTTATCACCACTATTTTACTGTTAGTTCAATATCGGTTACATCTAACGTTGTGTCTACGATTTTCATGAAAGCAATTTATCACGCTGTATCTGCTCTAAAACCAAAATAATACCAATTTCATAGGTACAACGTTTTTCATCTGCAGTAAAATTTACAAGTCGTTTAATGTTAATATAAGATTGTGGCCCCTCAATTTGCGATGACAATTTAAACTCTAATAATTATTCTAGTTTGATACATGAACTGAGTTTACTAGATCGAAATTCAGACAATGAAACTTCTGACTCTGATTTCTCGACAACACAATATTTTCAGTTTCTGAAAAGTACGATGTTGAGATGTTTTCTCCGCTCTGCGTAAAAGACAAGAAGGCACTTGTATGGTTTTCTTTCGATAATCTTTAAACTGGGAAATGTTTTCTGTCGATGACTCTTGGTCCATTTGCTCGCAAGGCACTTCGAGGCAGGAACGTCCCCTCTGGCCGGTCTTTAATCGGCTTATGAACTTGTTGGCTGAGTAAAAATAACCTCCCTGCTGTCCACAAATGGATTTCCTTCTTTTATTTCTTTTTTTTTACATTTTAATCAGTATTAACCAACATGGAATTACTTTACGAAAAGTAAACAACTAATCATGATGGTAAGACAAAAATATCTAAAAATAGATCTAAATGGTTATTCTGAACCTTGTTGAGAATTACTTAGTCTGTGCTGAATGTTAATCTAGTTGAATAAAAGAACAATTTTCCCATAATCGGCTTATTTATTTACAAAATTCAACATTGATTACCAGGTTTAAATTACGTATCATTTACTTGGTGAAAGAGAGATTCATTCTTAACGTTGTTCTTGGTACATATATTTTATAAATATATTTTTATATTTAAAACATAGTAGAAAGGGGAGCTTTTTCTCGCAGGTATTTCTTCCCAGATTGATTGCGGGGCTCATCTTTGGGTATGCCTCGTATTCCCCCCTCTCTCTCTCTCTCTGATTTTTCAAGATTGTCTCTCCCCAAGGCACCTTCATCTATTTTAGAAGGTGTATGTACTAGAGTCGAAGACCCTGGGCATACGGTAAGAGTTCTCAGCTTATCTCATAGGATCAGTCGGCTAGCTGCCTCCCAAACTCATTTCCGTTCATTCGGAAGGGCGTGAGAATAGTACCCAAACGTCCGACCTAGCTGATGCAGGTTTTCTAGGGTTTTTCCTGAATCTCTTTTAGGTGAAGCACCGGATAGAATCCTTAAACTACAGCCCGGGAGCCCATAGTCAACTGTTGGCTACCTTGCTCTATCTCACACACACACACCCCCCCACCTTTTCAATTCCCTTCCTATGCTATTAAAGGGGTTGTCTGTTTCAGTATCACCCTCATGTAGCCTGTTAACCCCCAAAAGAAACATGGCTGTTTACTTTGCCCTTTGTTTTACAATTGCAATTATTGCAATGATTCGGTATTATCTTCAGAGTCCCTTCATTTGTATTAGTTTGCACTATTAATTTAAAATAATTGTCTGATATCCAGAAGACTGTTTCGACGGGAACTGGGATATATTACCTATAACCCTGCTAGACTGGAACATCTTGAAAAAAATTGGAGAAACGTTGGCTGCCTGGAGGGTGCCATTTATATGTTAGTAAAGATCGCATAAGTCATACGATTGGATTGGCATATTTAAATTTACATCTTGTAGAATTTGTCAACGAACAAGGCTGAGTAGAAATGAGTTTGAGGATGGTGTCAGACAGTTAGTTCTAGAAACCAGATTTATGGATGGGTATTACAGGATTTTCTGCGCAGAAGTCAAGGAGACGGTTTGTGATGATTGGTCGCTAAAATTGCAATAAGTTTTAACCAAACTCAATTCTATTCCCTATTCTTGCTACTAAGATCGTCATTATATTTTACAGCTTCCCTCGATGTTTTTATTTTTTATCATATAAAACTGTTTCGCACATAAAATCTAAATTGTAACCAAACTTATGCGCTTGTTCCACGGACCACTCAGAGAATCAGACGATATTGTATTTGTGGGCGGTTTTATTTATTTGAGTAACTCCGTCCATCTAGATTTTATACAGTTCGCTTTCGGTTGTCACGTTGCAAGTGAGTAAATTGAGAGATGCGATTTAATCGCCGCTTTTAACTGGTCTATAAACTATTATGGCGAGTAATTCCGGACACCGTTTGGCACCATTCCAGCTGATTTAATATGTATGAAAGCTAAAGCTTTACGCTTGATGGAACACAGCCCACGGTCATACGCACTGCGGCTCATTTTCAGAAATGTTCGTTATGTGGCTTGTGGAGTTCAATACAATATGCTTTAATAAAATAAAAAGTCTTCTTCCATTGGAAATTTCGTTAAAAGCGAAGTTATGATTATTGAAGCGCAAAATATGTTGAAAGTTCCAAGAGCAAAATTAGAAAAAAAAAATATTGCCAACAAGATGCAAGGATTCTGATAAAATCAATTCGTGATATAACACATACACAATTATGTAGAACCAACAAATATTAATTAACCGAATGAACTTATTAATAATTTTATATTCAATCACAAGCACAGTTATTGTAACTCTTCTATTCAATAAATATTTCCCCATTTCTTGTATGCAAGTAAAATTCCAATATATTTCCTTTAAATGCTTTTCCCCACTTTAATTGTCAAATCTCATTTAGAGTAATTGGTATTTCCAGAATGGATTTTCACAGGAAATGAGTTCCGTTCCAATATCTATCCCATAGGTTTCTGGTCCTCATACATTTAAAGCTGAGGCATGAAGTTATCAAGGTTCACAAGAACAAACAAAGATAAGCCTGAACAATTACATGTCAATTCAGCAATTCCAACTCTACTGTTTATTAGGTAAAAAAAATTGTCACAAATTAGGCCACTGAAAATATTTTGGCCCATATTAGATTAGAATGATTTTAGTATTCAGACTTAGTTAATATTTCATTATTAATTCACTTCTGCTGTTTTATTATTATTTTAGCCATCACTTTGAACAGCATAGCATGTTCTACCTCAATTAACTAAAAAAGGAGTAAGACAATAAAATCAACACAAATTACAGACATGGAATCTTATTGTGAGTCGATATTAAAGTTTGTAAAATTGTGATTGCTACAAGCTTCCTATTCATTTACATACACTAATGATTCAATATTATGCTACTACAGATTTGCTTATTTAAAATACTATTGTTGTATCATAAGTGTGTGTTTATTATTTAAATTGAAATTTCAAGAAATATTATTCTAATAAACATAAGATAACTAGTATTATCTTACTATTAGCTAAGAATTAAAATATTATTCTACCTACTCAAATACATTATCATCTACAATTCTTGACCAGTCAACATACCCAATGTTTTGCTATGAACTTTAAATAAATAGTAATTTGAAATGTTTGTCTTTTTTTCCTAAGAAGATGAGAAAAGAAAACAAATAGATGTTTGTAAACTTTGAAGTAAATTAAGCAATATTTGTATTCCTCATGTAGTCCTGTGAACTGTTTCTTCTTTAGTGATCAATTGTTTATCACTAGACTAAATTCTCATTTCTACAAAATTTAAAATAAATGACAGTATTGTTATTGCATGAAATGCAGTATCTCTACTAAAGTCACATCATCCTTACAGTTATTTCAAACCTAAAACAACATTTTTCTAAAATCTCCAACCTCATAACTCTGACATTTGTGATGTTTGTGCTAATCTGACAATATATGCTAGATGTAGTAAATTAATTATTCAAATTTATGTTTCTTAAATATCTTTATTATATTTTAGGTGCAACATTGGCTGCATCAAATCAAGGTATAGCTCTGTCTCCACCAAAACAAGAGGCTGTTGTGTGTATTAATGAGTCATATGTGGTGACATGTAAACCAGCCCCAGGAGGTTTACATACCATGTGGAAAGGACCAGATGGAAAACAGATTACACAACGTGGAAGGTATTATTTTTTATTTCACACTATATACTTCCTTATATAAAATAATAATAGTATTTCTGATAACTTGATACATTTTGCATATTTACACTATTGAAAAGAAATTTAATCAATATTGAGCCATATTTAAAAAAATTATATATACTGTATATATTAATTCATATTACAGAGCATTCAACTGTGTTTATTTTGGGATTAATTTGACTTTGTATACTAGGCTCTACTTTATTTCCATATGTTCATAATCCACATCTGTAAGCATTGACTGGCTGGGAAGTACAAGAATGTGAATTTTCAAGGGTCTGAACTCCCTTCTACAGATAGAGAGTGTCTGAATGATGTGACAGGCAGCCTCTCAGTGATGATTAAAATTGAAGTGCACCATCTGTTAAATGACAAAAATTGACACTCCAACAAAGCCAACAACTCTTTCTCAAGATAATGAAAGAGAAATGGAAAAAAGACATGTAAATAATAAACAGAACATACAAACACAAGTATAAGAGAGGTAAACTAAAAAAGAAGATGTAAAAAAAGAGGGAATCTTGAGGTTGTTGATTCCATGACTTTGCCTGGACTGAAGGATGTATCAGAAAGAAAGTTCCCAAAGATGGAGTTTAGCATATGATGAAATGGGTGGTAAGGTTTTGAGGAGGGTCCTCAAATATGAGGAATTGTGTTTTGACGGTTTGACTGTGCTGCAGTGGTTAACACTGCATTCAGAAAGAGGTCATTTAGTTTGAGAAATATAGAAAGCAGGGCAGAATTTTCAAATTAACTGGTAAATCATATGGAAGGACAACCAAGTGATGTTCTTGTAAAAAAATGTAGGTGGCAACATTGGGAGGAATTTCAAGGATAGTGGCCTATCCTTCAACTTACTTCAAAAATTGTCTCAAATTGCCACCTAAACCATATGCCTGTTCTTTCACAACACAGCCAGCCATCAGTTGGACCATATTTCCTAATCTCCTTATAAAGGGGTCTGTTGCCTCCAAAAGTTTGTAAACCTTAATCTCACAATGGTGACTTCAGTAAGCCATTACTTCCATTTCTCTCTTTACTGTCCCTATCAAAAGTGTTAATGGCTCTAATAATGTCACATCCTTACTTGCATTTATAAATAAATATAATATATGGAGGTGCTAACCTGCTTCTTCAGGAGAATGCTCCAGAGTATAATGGCATAAGTTAGTTTTCTGTGTGACATAGTAACACCAGCATTCAATTGCAGGTTTTTATTATTTTTAATGTTATTTTCACCATTTATGGACCATGCTATTTCAACTGACCTTTTGCACCTGGACTTTAATTTTTGTCCAGTATTCTCATATCTATGTCGTCCTATATTGTTCCTTCCTCACGTGAACCCACATTTAGAATTTTTAGTTTTGGCTTTTATTAGAAACCTTGGCGAAGATGTAGTTTCTTCATCAGGGGAACACATTTCTAGTTATCCTTCTGTTTGATCTCAACTCCATTCAGGTCTTTATTTACACCAGTGACTTATGCCTCCTTGGTGTTTCTAGTAAAGAAAATCACTAAGGATTCTTTTTCTGAATGTCACAGAACTCAAACAAACAATAAAAACTCCCTCCTCTTATGAATGGTGTCAGTGATCTTTTCTGCAGTGTGTAGAGTTAATTAATTCACTATTTTCTTTGCTTGGACCTAGGCCTTTTTCAAGATCTGTTTTCCTTTCTATTTTTCATTCTGACCTTATCTATTTGTAGAATGGCATTCTGTCTAATTATTATTAATGTCAAAACTGATTATTTTGAGGTGTTACACGTTTTTACAGTCATTGAAATTATGATTCACGTGACATATTCTTCTTATAATGTTACATTTAAACTGATATTCATGGAAACAGTATAGCTGTCAAATAAATACAATGAGTGTTCTACAGAATAAATACTGAGATGTGTTAACCACATGGAATATAAGTAACAAAATTTGTAGCAACTTGAAACAGCAACCTTTGCAATTAAGATTTTCCCAAAAAGTTGAACAAGTTAATGATTTTTTTTTCTAACCAGAAGTTTATATTACAGTAAAAAGGTAGTGATTATCGTGCTAATTGTGTTGTATTTTATTTTGTTTTCATTACTGTAGTATTATGAATCATTATTTAATTAAAAACACAATTCTCATTTACACTATTTCAGGATACACGTAGAAAATACATCTGTAGGATTATCTCTGGTATTCAAAAGTGTAGAGAAAAAAGATAAAGGAAAATATCAATGCACTACATTAATTGATAACAAAGAGCAAACAGTGGCTTTTAAATTAATAGTTTTCAGTAAGTACTTGCATCATATTTTCTATACAATCAAAATATACTATTCTGTAAGTAATTTTAGTGTATTGTACTTGTTAAGATAGTTAAGTAATTAAAATCTGTGATTCTATACAAACACACAAATTATTATGAATATTGAACAGTAAGAATTTGTAATCATCTTCTTGCTGAGTCAGATAACATATTAGTCAAACTTCAGTATTACAAATAAAATATTTATGTAAACTGAATAATGTATTAAATCTCTAAAAACATTGTTTTCATGCTACATATTTAATAATATTGTGCTCCTAATTTTTTTTTTAATTCTATTAATTTGGAACTGCCGCCTGTTCATAAAGGATTGAAAAATTAATCAAACCATTTTTTAGTTTTATAAGTTCTTTGTGTCATTTTGCTCATTCTCTGTCACAAATTGTGTTGTATTTGTAACTATATTCTTACTGATTTGTGATAGGGGCAATAACATTTGAGGACACACCTGTTAATCAAACAGCCAAAGAAAATACAAAAGCATTAGTGAGATGTGAAGTTAAAGGTGACCCAGATCCCATTGTGAAATGGGAACTAAATGGAAAGTCAGTAGAAGGTAAAATGGTTTATTTATTTTTTTCAAAATTTAAGTTTTTTAATACATTCTGTTCATCCAAATTAATTACGTAATACTTCCTTTGTATTACATATTCTTTCCTAAGAATACTAAAGCATATGAACTTAAAACTATGTGTAATTTGTGGACTGATTTAGTACCTATCCAATACTCCTTGGTACTGAGAATATTTTCGTGAAATTAAAAATTGATTTAGGTTATTATCAATGGTCTGCAATTAAAACTCCAAGATCATAAAAGAATTAATAAAGTACATAATCAATATTGATCTTAAATAATTTCTTTTAGGTAATCCACGATACAGCATTGTTGGAGATGGATTGATTATCAATAAGGCAACTGTAGAAGACAATGGTGAATACATTTGTCAGGCATTCCAAACATCCAATGATATTTCTAACATGAAGGAAAAATCTATCACTCTTCATGTTCAATGTAGGTACATTACTGGCCTATATTTAGAAATTATGTTATATATATATATATATATATGGCAGTCGACACCTATTATCCATTTAAGTTAATTCATTGACTGTTTCTCTCTGCTACCTAACTTATTATTATTTTTACTTTGTCATCTTATTTTTCATTAAGTATCATATACTTACATTTTCCAACTTCTTGCCTGTATCAAATGATAAAAAAGTAAGCCATAGATTTCAATTCAAAGAAATACTATAACCATAATTTTTTTAAATACTCTTTAAAATATGGTTAAGTAGTATATTTTATTTTATAGACCCACCAAGATTTCAAGCAGATAAATACAATAATTCTGTGTATGGATACATTAATGGCACCACAAATTTATCGTGTGAAGCAAGTGCAGAACCCTTAGCATCATATGTTTGGGAAAAAGATAATATTACAATTGTAGAAGATGGAAACATAACTATTCACAATATAAACAATATAAGTATTTTACAGGTAAGAAAACCCTATGTATAATGATTTCAATTAGTAAATTTTGATAAAAGTCTAGTAATATCACAATTATTTGAAAAAATACATTTAATAAGTCTGTGGAGTATTCATTCAAAATAGAAATTCCTAAGAAAATGAATATATAAAAATGGAGAATGGAAAAATGCAAATTTCACACATATATATTGTTAGGAATAACATTAATCCTTTGCATAGATAAATTTATAGTTCAATGTTGTTGTGGTAGTGGTATTCAGTACTTAGACTGGTCTGATGCAACACTCCCTGTTAACCTATCTTGCACAAGCCTTTTCATATCCTCATAACTAGCACATACCACACTGTCCCTAATCTGCTTAGCGTTTCCATCCTTCACCTCCCTCTTCTGTTCTTACCCCACACACTTCCCTCTAACGCTACTTTTCTAAACCCTCATGTCTTAAAATGTGGCTTATAAATCTATCCGTTCTCTTGGTCAACATTCTCCATATTATTCACTCTTCCCCTATTCTGTTTAAAACTTCCTCGTTAGTGATTCTATACACCCATCTGATTTTCAGCATTCACCTATACATTTCAAAGGCTTCTATTCTTTTCCTTTCTATAACTCCTATCGTCCATATTTAGCACCCATATAATGCCACACTCCATACAAACATTTTTAACAATGATGTCCTAATATTCACACTTATATTATCTGTAAGTAAATTCCTCTTTTTTTGTGAAACCCTTCCTTGCCAGTGCTATCCTTCTCTTTATGTCTACTATACTTCTACTATCCCTAGTTATTATGCTGCCCAAGGAACAGAATTCCTTAACTATTATCAAAATATCCCTTCCCAATCTAACACCATTTGTTATTCCACTGTTTCCCGTACTACACTCCATTACATTGGTTTTCCCTCTATTAATCTTCTTATTGAATTTTTTCTCCACGACCCCATTCATGCCATTTATTATGGTTTCCAAGTCTTCTTTTGACTCCCGTAATACTACAATATCATCAGCAAAACATAGATTTTTTATTTCTTCTCCTTGCAGGATGATTCCTTTTCCACATATTCCATTTTAACTTTCTTCATCACCTGTTCCATTTATAAGTTAAACAGCATGGGCAACAGACTGCATCCTTGTCCTACTTCTTTCTTGATTACGGCTTTCTTTCCTTCATCTTCTATTAACTAATGTCTCTGTAGTTCTCCTACATTCACCATGCTGCTGACTGTCTTCTCTAGGAATTTTTAATAAACCGGTAGGGTTGTCTATAAATATAGTTTCATAAAATCACAAAAGATATACACTTTTATACAAAAAAAAAATACATTGAATTTATGTGTGTACAAAATGAAAGCCATGAGGACTTTTGCCTGGAATGTTGGTAACATGTATATATCCATTGATCAATTGTTAAATTTTATATCTTGATTTACAGGTCAAAATAATGAACTCTAGCATGTTTGGAGATTATATTTGTAAAGTAATGAATGAATTAGGCACGAATGAAAGTCACATTAAACTTCAAGAAGGAAACAAACCAGAAGTTCCAGATGTAAATATAATAGATACAACAGATAGTACTATTCAACTTAAAGTATCTTCATCAGATAGTGGAGAGCTTAAAATTGTTGGGTATAATCTCCAGTTTATTTTACATTCTGGCAAAACTAAAAACTGGAATATAGCATATACTTCAGAATTCATAGGTAAGAATTGTATTAAATGGTTAATTATATGAATAAGTATGCCGACCAACTGATTTATAATAATTATTTTTAATCAATGTCTCGATGTCCTCCGACATTCACCATGTGGTGAAAACATCATACACCCTCAAAATTGTTTATCAATTACCACGAAAGTTTATGTCTGCACTTGAGTATATGTATGATAATGTCTTAAAGGATAAGGATTTTTAAAATACATGTAAAACATAATTATTTTTATGAACAATAACCAAAACTAGCTTGTAGACAAACCAACAAAGAACTAGCTTACTAAGAAAGCTAATCCATAAGTCACCATTTAACAGTCCCAAACATACAGCTCATTAGATGGTATGCTACAATATTATTACTTTAACAAGTTACATGTATAAATTCCTGTTTTGTGCTGTCAATGACCCTTAACTACATAATTGGGTCAGTGCAAAATTAAAGTAAGTACTCAGCAAACATAGGCAACAGTATATGTTTTAAAATCTTACATAAAGCAGATGCACAGACATTTTAGATGGTCACATGATGTATCTGGATAATAAATTCATGTATTTAAAGATTACATACAGTCTTGGTACAGTGCAAAAGAAAATGATATGAGGATAGCACCAGTAGTTTCAAGTTAAACATGAAAGTGAAATGAGATCTAGGGGACAAAAAATAAGATAAATTGATTCAGTTGAATATGAATGATCTCATTTAACTCTGCTCTGGTCATTTACATATAGAAATAATACAGCATTTCACATTTCTTAAGGGTTAATGGGACAAATATATCAAAGTTGAAGAAAGAAAGAAAAATAGAGGTATATTGTTATCTAATTCCCATATCATGCCCCCTTTTATTACTATGGTCTTCCCAATATAATAATATCTATTAGTAATGTTAATATACGATTTAGAAGATGCAAATAAATTTATAATACAAAAGTTTCACAAAATATTTTAATTTTATTTTTATATTTTAAGTTAATACATAATCAAAAATTCTTGTTTTAGGACCATTGCATACCATAAAGGGCCTTACTCAAGATAGCAAGTATGTTATCAGAGTAGCATCCAGAAATGCAGCTGGACTTAGTGACTATTCCAAAGAAATACATGTAACTACACCAGCAAGAGATTATGGAAACCTTAACACCTCTCAAGCTAGTGGTTTAAACACTTGTTACTCTTTACTAATTTTAATATTTTGTAATGCTATCAAGGAAACAATTCCTCATTTGAGAGATATTCTTTAAGACACATTTCTCCTATAACTCTGAGTATACTTGTTGTGGAGAGATGAACAAATAAAAGAAATCAGTACTTCAAAACAGTTGGGAGAAACAAACTGATCAGATTTTGTTAATCAAGCCTTAATATATTTCTATTATATAATATTTAAACATTGTCGCATTCAGATATTTGACACACAATCTGTACCTTATAAAATTTTATTAATATTTTTCAACTGTGATATAAGAGCCAAAATAATGTTTCTGTGTTTAATACACTTGTACCTTGCCACTCAGTTTATTTTTTTTTTCTAAATCATTCTTCAATTCTGATGATCATATGTATATATTTTAATTTCTGTATGATTTTACTATGTTCCTCCTAAAAATGTAGTGGAAAATGAATTGAAATAATTCTTAAATCCTACCTGAATACACTTCCATAAAATCACAGTATTGGCATCATGTGTGCCCAAAAAATGTTTCAAAGAAAAACATAATTCCATAATTTTGGCCATGAAAATTATAAATATTAAAAGTGTTAAATTATATTATAAAAATAAATATTAGTAATAAAATACTATATTGCCTTTACTGCAGGATAAACAATGTCATTGTTTCCATTTTGGGTATGTTTATTTTCTTATGACTTCAAATTTTATTAATAAACAGGTGATATTTGTTAGTGCCAAAACAATTGAAAGCACTTGTGATACTGAAATAGAATATATATTCTCCACAATTTAGCTTCCCTATGCAAACTTACTAAATATCAGTAATTTTTTTGTCACAAATTCTTAAGCTTATACATCAGATTAAAAATACTATATCAACATTCTGTGAGAAAAACCATTGGATTTACTTGAAAGAATCATACTAACAGATTAATCTTATGAAAATCAATTATATTACAATCGAAATTGCCTGAATGCATTTATGTTTAAATCAATAAAAAGTTATTTTTATGAATAACTTTTTCCAATTGTTCTCCTGGAATAATTAAAAAATTAATTTAATGTAAATGTCAAATATGTTTCCATTTGGAAACATTAAATACTGAAAATGGCTTTGTATGATGTGAGAATGCAGTGTTTATATAGTTGCCATTTTGTGTGTGATAATAGCACATGCTTGCAATTGTGTGATTGTTCAGAAAAAAAAATGTAAAAATGCTGAGAATAATAAATATTGTAAATATGAATAAATGGTATATGTTACAAACACTATAGAAACATGTTAAAAATAGATTTCTTTGTTGCATATAAAGTGTGCATGTGTTTTTATGTACGTTTGAGTGAGTGATGATGATATGGTATACATAAAATGTTTGAAATGTACATTTGAAAATATTACAAATGATCAGTCCTTAATTATTTGTTTGCAATAAATTAGGGTTGAAGAGAATGATTCATTGACATAATTATTGTTAAAAAATGTATATAGCTCCAGAAAGGAACCTAAAATGTGTACAATAAATTGTCATAATTTATTTATTTCATGTCATTATAAATTTCATTGAAAAAATACCAATATATAGATAACAAATTTAGATAAACTATTGTTGAAAAACAGATGTTAAATGATATATTATTTATTATTAGAAACCATATCTTACTGTTATGAAAAGCACTTTTAATAAATTCTATATGAGCTTCTATATTATAAATTAGATCAGTAATATGTTAAAATGGTACTACTGACTGGCATTGTAGAGGACCAATTAATCTCTGAAAGGGCAATTGTCACATTAAATCAAAAATCGGAAAATTAAGTATAAATAAATAATACAGCCAATTTTTCAGCAAAAAATTTGATATTTATTTGATATTAATGACTTTTTCTCATATTTGTTAAATGGATAACATGTATGTAAAAGTGGATGCAGTCCGCAATGCAAAATATCCACTTTTACATACATGTTATCCATTTCAATTAGCTGAAGTTCACAAATATGGACAAAATATCAAATATATTAACTAAATATAAAATTGTTTGCTGACAAATTGACTGTATTGTTTATTTAACTGCCATAAATTTTCTTCAAACATTTTAAATGAAAGTTTCACAATTAATATATGATTTTAAACACTTTTCATAAAAGATAATCAAAACTGTGGGGATCAATTTAAATATGGTTTTGAATAAATTTTAAATATTTTGGACCATATAAAAGTAACTATGCCTCTTTTAAATATCATTGACTGTTACATGTAATTCCAAGAAAAGTTTGAATTAAGGTCATAAATAATAAATATGTTACAAATGCAAATGACAGATTAAAAGATTAGTATTGCTTACAATTTATCAAAACAATTTGAAACCATACAACAAAGTGCATAGTATGAAAATAAGCTAAATGATCTAAGTTGGCAGAATCTGTTGCTTTCTTTAAGCATAAGTTTTCTTTTGGCACGTAGAATTTTTCTCTCCCAAGTATTGTGTAAATATAAATGTTGGTACAAAAATATTGACTATTTAATGACAGTCTTAATGCCAACTGCAATATAATTTTTATTTAACTGTATAAGTTAATTATCCATGAGCAGGTAGCATACAAGCAGTTAAAATACAACTACTTGAAAGAGTTGATATGAATGTGTCGGACTTGATAACTTCTAGAACAGATTGCAATATGTTTGGTACATTATTAATAGAAACAGGAATAAGAGTTAGAAATGTAATTTGATAGTCATTGCTATTGGATAAGAAACAGTATATCAAATTTTAAGAGGCCTAAGTCTCATTCCTCAGGACAGAAAACTGCACTTCTTACTGATCAACTAAGGATGAAATTAAATTTCCAAATAATTACTATGGACAGAAAATAAAAACATAATTACAGGCTTGCCTTAGGTTTAGGAAGGAGAAATTATAATTTCCAGAGTGGTCAGTATGATAATACTTTTGAAATTAGTCTTCAAATAAAAATTAGCAATTTAAAATGAAAAATATCAGATGTAAAACAAAAACAGCTTTTCATTAAGAATTTTCAGTTTCCTAAACAATCTCATAGCATTTTACAAATCATTTTTAACAATTATAAGCTTTTAGATGAAAACCTATAAAAGTTTTAAAAATTAGATGGAAACAGAAATTATATGGAGATACAAGGAAATAAACAAGCCACAAAAATTAATTGCTATCTGGAATATAACATGGTCTTACCTCTTACAGTGTGGTTATATTAATTGACATAAGGCACTTGTACAGCCACGTCTCCTTTTCTTCTCTCTTATTTATTCTTGTCTGGCACAGAAAATGGACTTTTGGTAAATAGTTTTCTGGCAAACATGCCATCAACTGATTTATATTTCAGAAGCTATATACTTTAAAAATTTTAGTGGAAAAATATTTACTTTATGATATCAATTTTCATTTAGCATAAGGTTGATTCTTCATTATTAAGAGGAAAAATTCAAAAACAGAATTATTAACACAACTCATCTCACATTTGATTTTACTTATCAAAAGTCTTTACAAAATATAGTATAGTTATAGAAATGTTGAATACATAACATAAAGTAAAATCTAAACTATGAAGTACAGCAGTTAGCATTATGAAATAACTATGAAATTAGCATTCTAAAATTAGTAAAGTGGCTGTATAAGATTAATAGGATTTGCAATTATATACCACACACCTTATAAATTTCTTTCACAGTTACACAAGGAACCAAGTATTTCCATATTTTCCATTCAAAACTTCAAGTAAGACAAGAATTTGTTACAAAAAAAAAATCTTACCTCAAAAAACAACTTTTAAAATATTATAAGAAACTTAAGCTCTATTTAATTTTACTTTTATTTTGTCCTTTAAGCATTTTACATTGTTGACCAATAAATATATTTTTATAGTGATTGAAGCTACAACTGAAACTGACATATCTATGTATACCTTAGTTTGTTATAATGTCCAGCTATTTCTTTAACCTATAATAACATTAATAACATGTTGATCTTACAATATGTGTCCTGAAGAAGATGGACAGCGCCTCCATATATATTTCCAAATACTCTGGCTCATTAAATAGAAATATATTACTTTTTATCTTGAATAAATTATTTGGTGTATATATATATATATATATATATATATATATATATATATATATATATATATATAAATCAGAAAATGACATTGTCAGGCTAATTAAAATAATTAATAAGGGCAGGAATAAGAGAAAATTGGTGTTTTGCCTGAAGTGTACAGTTAATAGGCACCATGATGAGTGCAGTTCGTTTTTGTAAAAAACATTATGTTACTGCTCACTTCATCAGAAGATTAGAAAAAACATTCCAAGTGACTGCCAATCCTTGAGAGCTGGCTGGCCATTACACATAATTACTGAAAATGTAAACAACTCCACATTCATCATGGTGTTCGTCAGCTTTTAACACTTCAGGTAGGCTACCACTTTTCTATCTCCATTTCCTGTCCTTACTAATTATATATATATATATATATATATATATATATATATATATATATATATATATATATATATACTAAATATGAACAAGACGTGGATCCAATCAATTTTTTTCTTTTTCTGTTACTTATTATTTGAGCCCAAATTTCCTATTGCATTCATATTATTTAAAAACATTTGGGTTCAAATCAAAAATATCTGTCATACTTAAGTTATGTACCATACATTGTCCAATATTTTAAACATCACTATTCTTCTTGTTGTATTTTGATGACTTATACCTCCAATTCTATTATGTGAGGTATTGAAATTCTTGTAACTTTCTGATTCTGGTATCACTTTGACCCATATAATATTTTCATAGCGTTCAAGACTATTTTTGAATGAAGAAAACTGTAAAGTTTTAACTCCATTGCCATCATCAGCTGTTAGCAATAGCGAACTGCTATTTTCATCTTCTCCTGTCAATGTAATTTCTGATGAGTTATTCTTTAGTAAATATTGTGTTACTTCTGAGTTAACTACTCTTAATGTTACATTAGTTGATTTATTAAAATTGAAGTAAATACAAGGTTCCGAAAAATCATTTGAGCATGCCAATGGTCTGAAATTAGATACAAGCAATGCAGTATTTCCTGTTTCATCTTTTATAACACCTTCAGATTGCTGTTTACTTTCTGTTGTCAACAGTGAATAATAATAATAGTTATGATTACTAGGATACCTTAAGAAAGGAGAAACAAATTTTAATTCATCAGAATTGTGTGATAGGTCCTTCCTAGCACCTTTGATATCAATATTCGGTGGATAAGCACACAGTCCACTAAAATAAATGCTTTGTTTTCCAAATGAACAATTAGATGCTGGTGGACCAAACTTATAAACTGGAGTACCTAACATATTTCCAGCAGGTCCATAATTGCAAACTAAAAATTCAACTATATAATCCACCCCTGAATCAGTTAGAATAAAAACACTTCTTCCACAACCAATTTTGTAGGTTTCAGCCCAAACCATTTGAGTATAATGGTTAATTTTTGGATTTGGAAGATTTTCCCTGAAATGAATTAATAAAATTAATTACATATTTATGAATTTTCAGAGTTATTACTTATAAGCTTGAAAAGTAAAATTATTGATATGTATCAGGAAAAGACATTGTCATGTTAGTTAATTAAAACATTTAATAAGGAAAGGAAAGAGAGATAGAAAGTAGGTGACTTACCTGAGGTTCATAGATAGTAGGCACCTAGTGAGGTTTGGAGTCCTTCAAATTTTCACAGGAGGCACCGCCTCCTTCACCAGAAAGTTAGGAAGACATATCCAGTGATTGGCTAGCTGACGACTGAGCAGACAAAATTTGCTGTGCTGCTAGCTTAGTTCATAAACAATCGACCCCACCAGCTTTCTCTCTCAATGAGGGTCTGGGAAGAGGAAAGAACTTGATGGGGGTTGGGGAGATGCATACTAAGACCCCCATATTGACACACACTCATTCAAACACATCCATCCTCAAAGGTGACAATATTTAAATATTACCACACACTACTCACTGCATAAACCACATACACACATACCGAGGTATACACACATCAAGACATACCCAGTATACAAACATCAGGTTGCATCACACATACAAATTCCAATGAGTTTGTGCTATAGATGCTTGGGGTGGGAGGCAAGGTGGATGAAAGTTCAGCTTCTGAAGAATCAGGAGGTAGGGTTTTGAAGGGATCAGTGTGAAGCACTGATTGAAGTTGTTGGTGTTGTGGCTATGGGCATGAGCAGCTATGGGGCCTTCTGCATTGGCCAGACAAAAAGGCCCCTTCCCGAATGGATTGCCAACCACTGCAGTACAGTGAAACTCCATAAAACCCAATTCCACATAACTATTACGTAGAATATAAACAATTATCTGAGTTTGTAATGAACAAGGAATTTGACTACAATGACATTAAATGTTTTTTTCCTTAAATATATGTATGTATATCCAACAAAGGTCAAATTCACAACCCACACTTTTCAATACTACATGGATAAGTTATCAATTGAACCAAATACTGAGAGAGAAAATACATGAAAATGTTGGATGAATATTTTACAGATAAAATATATGACACATTCAAAGTCTTATTGGTGTACGATAAAAAAAAAAGAATTAAATAACACCGAAGATCATATTTTTATAACACAATGTAATGAAACTCTTCTGAGACTTCCAATTAACATTTATTTGCAATAAGGTCAATTAGAGTTCATATTTTTCACAGTTTTGATAAGCTGTAAATCACACAAATGTCATTGTCATGCCATGTTGTAAGTCCTGGTTCAACTAAAATATGATTGGGACAAAATATTTGTGCAAAGCAAATTTAATAGGATATATTTGGCACATAAACTGTTGTTTCGCATATGAATCAATATTTACATTTCAAAACCTCATGAGCTTCAAAACCTGAAAAGTAATGAAATGATCTACAATATTAAGAAATGTTGTCAGTGGAAAACCATTTCTGCTGCAATATCTTTTACACAATTTATTATCTACCTATGTACCAATTTATATAAGATAAAGACAAGAAATTAGTAATTCCAGTATTTATATTGAGTGCAACTTTAACATTTGCAAGTGAACCTGCTTCATTATTAAGTTATATAGTCCTACTATTTATTTACTTAAAGCAGCTAAAGATGTTTCAACCAATTAACTCATTTGGATAGGAAATAGGGATAGAGAGCAGCTAACTTGCCTTAAATTGATAGTAGGCATCACCAGTTGGGAAGCTTATTGCAAACATGTCAATTATTCAAGGACATGAGAACATTGTGATGGCAAGAATGCACTGAAGAAGGAATGTCAGACACTCATAAATTTAACATAATATTGCTTCCCAGCCAGGAAACGCTGACTGCCAAAGAGAGTCAGCGACTCTCTTTCCCTTTTTCCTATCCAAATGAGTTGATTAATATGAAATTGCCACATTTCCTTTACTTCCTTTAATATCCAGCTTACCTATTATATTTTGGCAAAATATGCACTGGAACATAATCAACTTCTTCATACCACATATCCAGTAATTCTATCAGTTCAGACTCAAATTCAGGGGAAGTGTAGCCAGCCACTACCATGTTCTGACCAACACTGAAACGATCTGTTATTGGTTCATTATTTAAAATAATTAACATAATATTCTTGATATATTATTCAATGTAATCATAATAAATCATTATGTCTTTCCATTTCAATAAAATAATCACTGAGCATTATGATTTATTTTAATTAAAATTAATCTCACCAACATCTCGACAAGAGTCATGAACACTTCCATTACATTGAAAGGCCCATCGTTGTGCAATTCTCTCTAATTCTTCATCCCATGTCTGCAATTAGGAATTATGTTCCACATTACTTAATGTGAAACAAACGGTGGTGTTCAAGAAAGATATGGTTTTATACTCTAACATAGTACTTTTAAAAATAAAAACCTTTTTTACATTAAATTAGAACTCAAATTTCATTGAACAGTAGAATTACACTTTCAAAATAAAATAATTCTAAACATAATTGAAGTAAAATATGCTTGCTATTTGATTAGCATTATGAACCTAACATATTATATTGACCATACAAGACTTTTCCCTTAACTTCCTATGTTTCAGAAGATCTATACAGTGCAGAGCCAATAGACTATACAAATAAACTATTCACTATTAATTAAAAATATAATTATTTGATAATTCATAGCAATTTCTCTAGTTGTTGGACAATTTTAATGTACACTATAATAATTTGTGATATTATTCAAAGAAGTGAGGAGTAATGTCAATTTCTTATTCTTTTAATCATATATAACAAGTTAAATATTATTATAACTTAATTAAAACATAAACCATACAATTCCATGATGCTATACATGTTGAAGAATAAAAATATATATTTCCATAATATTTGTATTAAATTAGTTGTATTTTCTTTTTGAGATATCTGTTTATTGGAAATGTAAACAAAACTATGCAAGTGGGAATCAGTTCCATCTGTGTACCAAAAGTATATCAGTGTATTAGCTAACTTCACATCAAATTTTATATTTGAGTGATTTGCTATTTTATCAAGAAATTTGTTTCAAAATTCTGAAATATTGATGCATTTATGCCATCTGTAAGATTTTATGTTGTCTTAGTGCAGATAAACTTACAAAGTGATTTGACAGAACAAGAACTTGAGATTGTGTCTAGCTAAATCAAATCAAATACTGTGTTAAAAGTTCTACAATTAGAAGAATCATTGACTTGCTTCAGTTGAAAGACATCAGTTTTATTTATTCAGGTGATTTATTATTCCAATGCAGCCTAGTCCATTTTGACAGATTATTAGTTTTTGACTACACATATAAGATAATTTCAACATAAAATTTATTTAATAGTGAAATATTTAAAGGATAAAATGAAATTTTATATTTTTCATAAGACACTCCAGTCAGAAGTGTTGCATACCATACCATACTCACTCAGTTTGCACAGTGTATGTTACCAGTATTGATGAAAGATGAACTGCATGATTTAGTGAACAAAGGATAAAGATTTTCCAACAAACTAATTGTAAATACTTACTAATTCCATCATATTTGATGCACTTGGTTGTGGTCCACTGCTTCCCCTATTCTCAATGCCTTTAGCTACCTTGCTTCTAACTATATTGTGATATGTTAATATTTGAAATTTATCATTTTGTGTCAGAGGATAATGTTGGAATTGGTTACAAGAATTTGATGGCTTGTGTGCCTGCAAGGAAAAGAAAATATTAAAACAAAAAAACATTACTCATATGAAGTATAATAAATTAAAAAAACATGTAAACATATAGTCACATTATGAATATATGACCTTTCATTATTATAAAGTAATTTGTCCCTTCAAAACTGTTTAAGGGTTAATGTGAAATAACTTTGACATCAGAAGCTGATCAGGTTGGATACAAACCTTTGATTTAGTGGTATAATAATTAACACCCATACCTGTTGATAGATTTCATAAATATATTTAGTAGATCAGTAATGGTTGAAGTACTCTACTCTCTTTAAAAAACAAAATGGTTCACACAACATAACACAATTCAAACATGACAAATTAATGTTAATAAAAGAGTTGGCAATAAACTACAATATTTAATAAATGATTCTCACTTCAGTAACTGTGACAAAGTCACATCATAACAGCAACAAGTAGCACAGACACTTTCCCAGCTTGTATTGATTAGTAAGTAATTTATTAAGAAATAAAATATATTCTAATGCAATAACTGCATCCATCTTTTTTTCAAAATATTTATATCCTCACAGCTTATCTCAATCCCTTAATTTGTTCCTGATGTATAGTGAATAATATAAGGCATAAATAATATGAAATTTTGCTTTCAAGTAAATGAATATATTGTACTTACACATTTGGCAAGTGAATAGCTAAAATATAAATCTTACCAAACAATATACATACGTATGATGAAAAATATACAATTGATTTTAGATAAAATATTTAAAGTTTAAAAACTAGCATGTATCCATATAATTAATTTTTAAAATTGTTTTATGATGCATTAACTTACTCTTACATACAATAACATAAACTTTTACACTTACTTGGTAGAGACACATAGTATGTTTAGGACAAATATCGCAGTATTTATTGGCTTTAACTAAAGATATTCCACATAATATCAGAATTAGTCCCCGTAACATTACTAAACTATCTTCAGAGTCATATAGAGAGTTGTAAGTTAACAGATCTGGAAGAAAATATTGCATAGTCATGTAGTAAAATCATACGGTTCATTTTATAAATTTTAAAACATTGAATTATATCTTCCTTCTTTTCCTCATTGATGCTTTCTTTTATCATAGAAAGTGGAATACCTAATAAAATCTGTATAAATTGATATCTAGCTAACTTGAATACTACCTATGTAGATTACATTAAACTCAATGAATCATGGGGAATAAGGTCAGTTCCGTTAGACTCCTCCACTAAGAAGGAAGAAAGACCTGGCCACATCGAATTTTTTCAGTCTTTCTTCCTTCTTCCATTCCCTTCTACGCTTGACATATGTATTTCCTTGTGCATGATTCCATGCCGTACATATGATTTAAAGAGCGAATTCCCTGCCTTTCTCCCAAATATTTCTATCTTTCTTTCATATATATATATATATAATTAATGGGGAAAGGACAGAGAGATAGAAAGAAGATGACTTACCTGAGGTTCATAGATGGTAGACACCTTGTGAGTTTTGGAGAACTTGAATTTTCGGAGGCACCGCCCCCTTCATCAGAAGGTTAGGAAGACATTTCCAGTGATCGGCTAGCCGACGACTGAGCAGCCAAAATTTGCTGCTCTGCTAACTTGGGTCGTAAACAATTGACCCCACCAGGTCACCAACTTTCTCTCTCAATAAGGGTCTGGGAAGAGGCAAGGACTGGATGGGGGTTGGGGAGATGCATACTGACACCCCCATCTTGACACACATTCATTCAGACACATCCACCCTTAGAGGTGTCAATATTTAAATATTGATTAGATTAGCTGTAAGCAAAATACTCTTTTTTGTGAATTAAAAATAAAACAGATATTTTTGTCTCAGACATTGCAGCAGCAACATGAAATTTTTGTTATATTTTAATTAAAGAACTGAGGTGGGTCCGCATAAAGTTGGGTACGAAATTGGTGTTTACAAACTAATTTATTCAGTACTGGTTTAAGCATTTTCTGTGTTTAATTTGTAAAACTAGAGGCAGTATTAAATTTAATTACTTTATTTATAATTCTAGAATTAAATTTTAATATTAATTTACTGAAAATAAATTTCCAATTATACATTAATTAAAATTTTTCACAATTAATAAAAGTTTTTGCATGAATACGTTTAGTTCAGTATTTCATCCGATAGAAACAATGTAGCCTCGTCAAGAAATGAACAAAGTGCCTCTATTCTCCTACAACTAACAGTGACCTGGATCAAAGCATATACACTAAAAGTAATCGACGCCAGGAAGAAATTAATTTATGAGAACGCCGGAAAGAAGGCTGCCTGGAAATGCTCTTTGCCGACAACTAAAACTGATGAGAGAAGTAACCTAAGAATGAAGAAGTGAGGTAATGTTAACACTACATAAACAATTGTCATTCTAAGATAAGGAACTGCCAAAATGTATAAAAACAGATCAAATTATTAAAAAGTAAGACATAAAAAGATCGAAACTAATTCTCTCTCTTCAGACCTATAAGTTTTATCTGCTAATAAATTTCCAAAATATAGAAAGACTTGAGCTTCCTAGAGTTACAAAAAAGAACCTGCCTTCATAAACCTGGATACCAATCAGCATCAGTATTGGATTTCGGCAGAAACACTCTACAGTGCCCACAAATTCACCGATTACCCAAACCATAAATAAGCCCTTTGAAAATAAACAATATTGTAGTTGAGTATACGCGTTGACATCAGCCAGAATTAATTTATAATCAAGACTATCTTTCCACCAACATACTTCAACCTCCTAAAATCATATTTGAACAATGGAAAACTCCAAACCACAGTAAACGGAGATAAGTCTAACTTCTTTCCGATCAATCAGGATACCAGCAAACGCAGTGTAGCCATGACTCTCCTGTATGTTTTGTACGCGCCAGATATAACACTAGCACAAGATACAACAATAGGATCACTCTCATGCGTTGTTTATAATCGCGTAAAAATAAAAACATGAGTAAGGGACACTAATTTTTAGATATAAAATTAGCAGAGATCCTCCAAAAAATTGTAATTTACTTTAATTCTCATTTCATGCTGCAATTTATTTTAATGTAACTGAAGAATTAATTCAGTGAATAAATTTATTTTGTCTGTTTTTTAACCATATTTAATACTCCATAATTTATAAAAGTCAAATATTTTTTAAGTTTATCTTCAAGTAATCAAAAATGAACGAAGTAAAGCTGTAATTATTATCAAATGATTGATGGGATATGTTAGAAAAACGACGACAAATTTACGTCTCGGGGCTCTTTTTAAAGCGTACGCAGGCCAAACAATCCTGGGAAGATATTGCATCAAAGTTTTTAGAAGTAAATTATTTCAGTAGAGAGGATCATCACTGTAAAATTGGGCAGTGTAGCTTTAAAACTGACGTTGGGAAATTTTCATTTTTAAATCGGACTGTAAGGGATTGGAACAATTTACCTGCAGAGGTTTTCGAAACATTCCCTGCCAATAGTAACGCGTTTCAGGGAAGAATTAGGAAGTGTAGTGTAGTGCGACGAAACAATATATGAATAATGGGTACTTTTTATCTTTTTTTGTTAGGATTTAATTTAATTTATATTATATTAGTGTAATTATTATTTGTAACATATTTTATTTTTAAGTTAATTTTTTGTAACTGCCACCGAGTGCTACTCAATTGCAGTATTAATAAATTCAATTCAATCAATCAATGATGCAATAAGGTATTGCATGTGTATATCTGTTGTGAACATTTCTTTTGTTACAGTCTACTCTCGCGCATGGAACCTTACAAAAGAGTGGAAAGCGGCTACCTGAAACAGGCTTCTCTAGGGTTTCCCCTACAACAAATTGCCGAACAGGATCCTTAAACTATAGGCTGGAGGCAATAGTTAACCCTTGGCTGACTTCCTCTCCTTGTCATCCTTTCCTATACCATGAGTAAGATCCTCGCTGGGCCTGTCCCTCTCAAAAACAAAAATGTAATGGAGGCCTACTTTGTTATAGTCATTAGAAATTATTTTAAAAACTAAATTAAGTCTTCTGTAGCGCAACCACACCTTGAAACTTCTATCACAAAACGTTCAGTAACTTATGTGGTTATAAATGCTATGGCCATATTCCTGATATTTTGGATAACTGGAGTTATTATTCAGTAGCAGGCTGCCTAATACACAACGCTATTATTTATCATACAACCCGGTTGAACAATGTTGCGTCACGTTTTGTGTTTTTCGTCTTATTACTTTTCACTTGTAAGTTTCCTTTACCTGGTAGGCCAAGTCCCTCAAAGTACTGTCGATCCAAGTAAGAAGAAGAAGAACTTTCCTTTGTTTTATATATGTATATGCTTCTCAGAAACTTTTTCTATGATATCCGTAGTACCTATTCAAATTTTAATGCTATTTTTATATTGGTGTTGTTTAGAGAGTAACGTCAGAAACAAAATATTTTCGTGAAAACTGATATGCTCCATGACGGCCGTATAAAATTCAACTTTGTCTCCTAACAATAGAAACAAAAAATTGGACCGACTAACGAAGCAATCGGTAACCAACAATTGAATGAACAAACTGCAGCAACCCAGTAAAAAAGTAAAGATTCAGCCAACAATAGAAGTTGAAAATTGATACCAAAGAGTATCATAATATGATTATCTGTGAATTATACTGCAATGGTTGTCACGAGGAAGAAATCAAGGACATGCGACATCGCGTCGTCTGCTGGAATTTCTACCAAGAAGAGTGTTTGGGCCCACTGCTGCTGACAATTACATTTTTATTTGTCCTAGTTGTGACCAATCTATTTATCGTATTTGAAAAATAAATTATAATGACAATTTTGTAATTAACGTTCTCTGCTATGGAAAATCCTTTTCCGAACCTACTTATGAATAAAAAAATTATTTTGAATGTTATCATGTTTACACCAATTTTATTTAATTTTAGCAGAACTCCAGTATACGCATATGCGTATATGCATACGCTCCTGGCATGGCCACTGTGTAGACTTTTGGAATCTTGCTTTCTTGCGAAAAATAACTTTATGTTGAATGAATTTTTTTTAAATATTTTCATTTTTTTTTCCAAAATGGCCTCAAGAAAATTTCTCGAACTGTAGCATGGCATCCGCCTTATTATAACCCAGCCGTTTAATTTTCTACAGTGCAGTAAGAGCTCATAAATTCTTTCACTACTCATAATATAGCAATTTTGTTTAGTCCACTCTTATAGTTGTTGCCATTTTCCATTAAAATTTTAAATGCTTATGCAGCCAAGTTTTCCGTTAGATTTATAGAGAAAAACAATTTAATAATTTTGAATAATGATCATACTAGAAATAAACCACGCTCTCGAAATTTCTATTGCGCTCAGAGTTTTTGGATTATGTCAGAAGTAGCACTTTATACAGGTAAATCTACACCAATAAGTAAAATTGAAGTGCCTGCCCGTCTTCATAAATATCCACATTTTATTCCCACAAAACGCATCAAAGTCTGAATCGCTAGTCGAAAAATTAAAAACATTTTTCTTCATGAATAAATAGTTCTTTACTTTAGAAGTCTTCAATTCCTTCGTAAAATTGTATCCCGATCAGCACAACTGTCACGCTCCTGCCGAAAAATTCGTACAATTTTTAATGTATCGAGGAACAGCATTGTTATATTTGCTTTAACAGTTTGTTCTTCTATACTTCGTATTTTATCATTAGACGATAACACTCCTACGAATCTTTCGCCGTCTTGTTGATCTAAATCCTTTATTTTCATTCCCTTTCTCTGAATTCCAGTTTCTATCTTTCATGGTCTTTGGCCTAAAGTTGTATCTAACGCAAAGACTTTCCCTCGTCAAGTATCAGGATGAATACACTGATCTCCTACAAAGTAAGTTCGGAGTGCCACAGGGCAGTGTTTTTAGGACAGCTGATTTGCCAACAATCGAGTACACAAGCGCAGATGATACTGCAGTACTCGCCGTTCATGTAAAAACCAACAGCTGCACAGAATATCTCTGGGAACACCTAAACACATTTCAAACTTGACTTAACAAATGGAAAAGCAAAGCCAATGAATCCAAATCAGTACAGGTAACATTTATAACAAACAAAGGTACTTCCCGCAGCTATGTTTAACGGGCAACAATGGCCCCCAGCAGACGAAACAAAATATTTGGGCATGATGTAACTGCGACAAATGTATTGGGTGATGGAGAAAAAATCTCAGCTAACAACACAAAGTATGTTATTATTGTACAAAGTAATTCTGAAACAGATTTTGACATACTGGATACAGGTGTGGGACGACCAAAGTACTGCGACTAATTGTCGCCTATCTGTGGTATGTTCCGAACAATGTAAACGCGGGAGATTTACTTTATGCTCTCGATGAAGGACGAAATTAAACGGTTTATTATGGACTGTAGTGCTAAAACTAAAGTTCATCCGAATGCGCTTGCGAAAAAAAATGTTTGCAAAAAAAGAAAAGGTGAAGCGCATAAAACGATTTAAGCCCAGTATACAGGTTCAATGGAGACTAATTACTTCTATCGGCATTAGCTATGTGGCTAAAGAAAGACACTAAAAGAGTGACTTCACAGAAGACAGTGTTTTCAGTTGTAATATCTATTACTTATTGTCCGTATAGGACAGATTGTAAGCAAAAGGAGTTAATAAAAAAATCTTTTCGTGTATTAAAACACAAAGTATTAATAATTACATCTCTGTCAGAAACAAACTGTGCATTTTCAAAATTACTTCTGATTTTGTCCACAATTCAACTGATCTTCAACAGATTATGGGAACAATTAACGTCTTTCTTTTAATCTTGATAGTAGTTTTGTTTTACAATAAATAAAAAGACGGGAAAAAAATAGTATTAAATATATCACTATTTATTCACTAAAGCGACGTTTCAACTCCATTTTGAGATTCCTCCGGGGTTAAAAGTTTGCAATACATCCTATTTATTCCTTGACTCCTTCAGCCGAAAAGATTATTGAATTTTATTTATAGTAAATTCCCCCCCCCCCAAAAAAAGTAGCCTGTTAACCACCCAAAAAAAGTAAAAAAGGTCAGAAAAGTTTGTTGTACTATTATTTTAGATAAGGACGTGAATTTTAAGAAAATATTAATTTCATAAAGGTTGTATATTAAAAGCAACAAATTTACTGTCAATATAAAACATGACACTTTGCAACTAAATAAATTATATGATTGTTTATTAAATTGTCTTGGTTAATTTTATCTTTTGGTTTTGTTCTATGTGTTTAAATCTTTGGTTGGTTTAAATAATTGACAGGAACCACAATGGATGTTAATTTTTTTTTGTGTTTGAGTCTGTGATGCGGGTCGTTGTTGATTCTTCACATGTTTTTGTTCTTCACCAGTTAATATTGTTAATAGCATTTTCAAAACCCGCTATTGCCTCGACGATATCGAGACCTTTATAAATCAAAATTGATCAGTCTGCAAATTGTCGTTTTTTAATTTAGTTTCTCTTGATAGTCTTTTATATATGTTTGTACCTTGAAATTTCAGACTTGTAGTGGAATAATTATCATCATTTTACTTTATTAGAGAATCATGTCATAAAATTTCTTTAAAAGTATTCAAGTAGTTCTTCTGATTTATTTATACCATATCTACAGACTCAGTTCTTTGTAGAAATTAAAGAATAAACTGCTTCATTATTGGTATTTGTTCCTATGGTAGAATTCTAAATAAAAACTTAACTTGAGGTAGTTGAAACCAGTTAGTTGGTTCCAAAAGGCGCGTTCTCACGAGTCAAGTTCAGTTGACCGATTTTAGTTAAGCAACAGAATTTGAATTAAAAACCTCATGGGAACCTTTGTTTCAATGAAGTTGATCAACAAAAGTTTGACCAAATCAAACTTTATCGTTCAAGTGTTGCGTTATCTTCGAATCGGATGTTTATTGCCACGTGGGAAGCTTCCGGATTGCCTTGCATGTACAATCTGTTGTCAACTCGTTTACATTGTCGCTGTTTTATCTATCGCGTTTATGGTGTCGTGTTTTCGAAAGCCTAAGAAAATGAGTATTAAGTGGTCAGAAATAGCTTATCGCATCACTGTGTCACGCTTCTTTACGTGGCACTGAACATTAATTAGCAATTCCTCAAAATTTCCTTCCGACATTCTCAAATTATTTCGTTATCCTTCACAAAAAAAATACCAGAAAATCTTAGTAACAACATAATTATAGCCATACTGAAGAACAAGACTGGAGCTGATAAATGCGAACAGCACAGGACAATTTAGTTTCGTACTTCGTGCGTGCAATAAATTAACCAAAATAATATGTAGAACGATGGAACGCGAGTTATTAAGAGTAAGCAAAGGATGCAGTCTGTCGCCCATGTTTTAACATATATGTAGAACAGGCGCGAAGAAATGTTAAAAAGGAATCATACTTCAAGGAAAATAAATAAAAACCTGATGGCTCTCCGTGATATTAGTATTAGAAGAGTCAGAAGAAGACCTTGAACCATATTAAATGGCATGAACGTGGTCCTGGAGGAAGAGTTTTAGTAAAAACATATTCATACTCATACCAAAGAAGATTGGGGCTGATAAATGCGAACAGAACAAGGCAATTAGTTTAATATCTGATGCATTCAAAATATTAAAACAATAAAACAATTAATAGGAGGATGGAATGACAAATAGAATGCGAGTTAGATCAGTTTCCTTTTAGCAAGAATGTAGGGACAAGAGAAGCAATATTGACTTTGCGTCTACTTTTAGAAGACAGGATGGATAAGAAAAAACAGGCCTAAGTTCGTGGCATTTGTAGATTTAGAAAAAAACCTTTGATAATGCGAAGTGGAACACACTATTTTGAAGAGGACAGGAGTAACATATCGAGAAAGAATGCTTATCCATAACCTCTACAGAAGGCAGTCAGCAGTAATAATTGAAGATCGAGAAAAGAAAGCAGAAATCAAGACAGGAGTAAGCAAAGGATGCAGTCTGTCGCCCATACTGTTTAACTTACATATTGAACAGGCGATGAAGAAAGTTAAAATGAAATATGGAAAAGGAATCATACTGCAAGGAGAAGAAATAAGAACCCTACGCTTTTCCGATGATACTGTAGTATTAAGAGAGTCATAAGAAGACATGGAAACCATAATAAATGGAATGAATTGAGTCCCGGAGAATATGAAGATTAATAGAGGGAAAACCAAGGTAATGGAGTGTAGTATGGGAAATAGTGGAACACGAAATGGTGTTAGATTGGGAAGGGATATTTGCAAGGAAGTTACGGCATTTTGCTACTTGGGAAGCATAATAATTAGGGATGGTAGAAGTATAGTACACTTATAGCACAGGCAAGGAAGGCTTTCGCAAAAAAGAAAAATTTACTTACGGCTAATATAAGTAAGAATATTAGGAAAACATTACTAAAATTGTTCTTGTGGAGTGTAGCGTGAAACGTGGACGTGGACGGTAGGAGCTACAGACAGGAAAATTACAGAAGCTTTTGAAATGGGGTGCTATAGAAGAATGCTAAAAATCACATGGGTGGATAGAGTAACTAAATAGGAGAAGAGGGAACAATATGGAGAGAAGGGATCGATTAATGTGTCTCGTTTTGAGACATGAGGGTCTTAGCATTAGAGGGAAGTAAACATAAGAGGGAGGACAGGGATGGAATACGCTAAGCAGATAAGAGAGGATGTGAGATGTGGTAGTTTTGTAGAAAAGGCTAGCGCAGTATATGCTAGCATCAGACCAGTCTAAGGACTAAATACCACCACAACGCTAGTTCCTTTAGCAATACTGTATCTTCGAAGCTGCCAATCGGTTTATTCTCAATATTTACTGTATCACCCAGTTGACAAGTGTTTACAAAATTGTTGGCAGTTCTTCTTGTAACATATCTGTCGGCCTAGCGTCACTGCCTCGTACCACAGAGGTCCCAGGTTCGATTCCCGGCAAGAGCTTGGATATTTCTGTGCGTCTTTGTGTTCCCAAATCGAGTAACCCTTACTATGAAATTATGATCCCCAAATTGGTTAAGTAGTCGCTAATAATCTTAGCTGTTTATACGACGTAAGATAAACTAAAAAAAACGACTGTCATGGTGTACACTGCTATCTTGAAAGTCACTGAAATTGTATTATAGATTTCAATTGAAACGTATGAAGCAAAACTGATTCAAGTGACATTCAACTTTTGTTGATCAACTGGCATCGGGCAACTAAACTTGACTCGTGAGTACGATCCATATTTCACGGTTATAACGAAAATATTTCGATCGAGCAACTAAAAGCGTACCGTTATTGAATGTCAAACGAAACAAATATTAGTCAGCAATATACTGTATTATAAGAATTAAAATAGAACCCTAAACAAGGAAAAAGATGCTGGGAACAGACGTTAAACGAAGTTATTCAGAACAAAAGTACTGACACGAGATTGAACAACTCGTTTAAATAAATCCAAAACAAGAGTAGAATTGAAGATTCGACTTAATGACATCAGCTGTTACGGCGTCACAAATTATATAGATTGTTTCAGAGGTGCTTGGCACTTGGAATACGGAGATGGTCTATTATAATGGAACCTCAAGATTTAGGACCAAAATGATGGTTTGACATTTTCACCACGCAATTCTACGCTTTATGAAATTGCAGTAAACGCAATTGGGAAAAAAACTCGTCGGTCGCGAACGTATTTCTTTCGTTTACACGTAAATTCTGTCGCAACAATACGTGTTAAGTGGTGACAATTTTCGAGCTTACCTTTCGGGGTGCCTTCGCGTGGCAATGTCGGAACAGATATTACGAACGAGTGGACCGCAAGTCCTTGCCACTTTAGAATATTTTTTTATGACTATCGTAACTATCTTAACTCAATTCTTCATTGGCACCAGTTCTGACCTATATGACCAACAGACGTTACTGCTTTTCACAGCATGCAATAAAGCAAATTGCAATTGAATTTTGAAAAGAAAACACGGCTCGTTTTTTAAACGTAATGGACATTAACGAACGTTTACTACAAATTACGTCCCGTCACTTCACAATGGGTAATTATAACTCTATAATGTCTTTCTCATGAACACAGTTCGCACGCCTTAAACGGGGGCTAAATCAGTCTTACTACAGCAATATAAAATATTTAAATATTCAACATTTTGTAATTAAATATATGATGAAAAAATAATTACTTTATTTGCTGTGTAAAAATTACAAATAACGACATTTATAACTTTATCATAATATTCGATTCACAACAGCGGAGTCGCACACCTCGAGTTTTAAACGTCGACATTATTGAAGCAATATAAATGTCGGCGTTAATTGGAGAAACTAATTACTTTTGACAACTAAATGTGTTTTTATACTCATTTATGGATACGAAAATGTAGTTTTAAACGTATTCGTGTCCACGAAGGTTCCACCAATAGGTTCCCAACGGCATCCTAGATCTCGTCCAGCTTAAAATAACATTCACATGCCAAAGCTAACAATACGACAGAGCTTCATTTCATAATGTTTGGGCAAATTATTACAGGACAAACGACACGGTCAATCGGTGTCGGATTTATCAGCAGTCTGAGTAGGTATCAAGACTCTTCTCTGATGTCTTGCAGAAAGAAGTCTACAAGACAACTTTCCGATGACTGTTCACTTTCATGGTACATTCCACGGTACCGCAAACTTCTATATTCTATGGTAAAACACCCAGTTCGCGGCCCCCAACCAGTAATCGGCCTTTGCCCACACTTTGGATGAGCGAGAAGAAACTCCGTACTTGGGGAAATGTGTCAATACGCCACTGCGGCTAATTGAGTCACCTTAAAAGTAATTTCAGTCAGCATTTTACCGTCAAATTTTTAAAAAGATTGTATGAGCAAAGCAAAAAAGTATCATTTTCATACATTTGCTTTGAATAAAACTAAAATCAAGTTATGAATAAAATTATCATCCATTCGCATCTTGACACGCGCCTGAGAAGGAAAGACATGTTTTCTCTCATTTATTTTCAAAAATCAATAGTGGATCTGAAAGACAGTATTACGCTATTCAATATACACAAACAATTCGCCAAAAATATTCTGTTGCGACTGAATGAAGTTCGTCTATAAAGGAGAAAATCAATTTTGATCAATGCTTGGAAATTTAAAGAGGAAAAATGCCTAGTTAAAATAATTTTCATCCAGCTTCGTCAGAAAGGAAAAAACAACTGGCCAATATATGGTACTATAATCATATGTTTCGTACTGACGATATATTTTTGAAAGATGATCAAGATGCCATACCAGACTGTCAGAATTGCTTTGACATACTTCCTGCTAAACAACAAACATTTACTAAATTTTAAAAAAGGACCTTGTAAGCAGACATGGTTATTCATAAGATCGATACATTAATTGCCATTTTCATATTACTTACTTGTAAATGTTCCGCTAAATCGTCGGAAAATTATCAAGACTTCTTGTGGGCTTATTGATAACAGGACAAGTATAAATAATATTTTACAAAGGGCTCCGTCAATCTCTAAACGTGTTCAGTAATTCATACACTTAATATCTACATCTAATCAATATCACATACGAATACTTAGTTTGGGAATACAAAAACAAATACATTTAAAGACACGAGTACTATTTGTTCTTGAAAGTCTAAAGCAAATTACATGATGACCTTTAAATAAATTCTAACTAAAGCGAAGAATATCCGTGAAATGCGCGCGCTATAACTTCGATAAATGGAGCTGCAAAAGAAACGCGAAAATTAATTGTGTAAATTGGCGTATCATAGAAAAAATCCATGATACAGATCTTCACAAGAATGTTTTTTCACACAGTTTAGTGAAATCAGCTTTACAACGGATACAGCAGACTCACTCAAATTAATCAATTATCTGACAACCATGAATTTACAAAAATACACCGACAATTTAATGATGTTAAAATGACATTAATTGTTCAGTTTATTTGTTAACTTTACTCACCACAGTTAAGCCAACGAAACTAAAGGGTTGACTCAAAATGGACCGATCTTATATCTAGTTGGATGTCATGTATACAATACACTAAAAATATTTTCCGACAGTAAAAAAATAAACTAGTTCCTTTACTTACCAACATGAAAACTTGTTTTTAATGAATAACTTTACACTATAAAAATTTATAGCATTTAAGCAAGAATGTAAATTACTTCCATCTTACTAATAACTGTATAAGTGGTTACTAAAAAGTATTTTATTGTGTGTCCTAATTTTGCATTGTCATCCACAGTTAGAAACACGACAATCTGAGACTTCAGCATTTACTCCTAGACATTTTTAAAGAGAAACATTCGGGTGATTAGGTACCTTTAGTGCAATATTTTAAAGTTGGTTCAGAACAATTTATGGGATTGTTTTAATTTTTATTTAGTCCGGTGAATTGCTATGAAATATCTAACGGAACATTGTGGAGCTGTACAAGAATTGCAAAAGTTGCCACCTGTTTGGCTTTAGTATAACTTCTCAAATTGCAATGGCAAAAATAAAACATTTGTACATACATTATATTGAGATTCTGGAGCTCAATAAGTTATTAATAATTTTGTTGATTTGGTTTCCATTGTTTAAGAAGAAAAAAGTCTAGATTTCTTTAAAGTAAAACTGTTCATTTTCTGGGTAGAATAGCAATCAGAACCTGATCATAAGTGAATAAACATATTTAATTCAGTCTATTCCAGAGACAGACATTAAGGCCATCACATCCAACGCTTGCTTCTTCTTAGATGATTTATAATGAAACAATAGTTAAATAAAATAAATCCAAAAACACACATGTATGTCAGGAAATGACATTGTCATGTTAATTAAAACAATTTATGGGGAAAGGACAGAAGGTGACTTACCTGAGGTTCATAGATGGTAGACACCTTGTGAGGTTTAGTGTACTTTAATTTTCGGAGGCATCGCCCCCTTCATCATGAAGTTAGGAAGACATTTCCAGTGATCGGCTAGCTGACAACTGAGATATATATATAAACTAATGATTGAAACGTGATGTCACACACACAGTATATTTGGATAGAATGTAAGGATAGAAAATATGGGAGAAAGTTGTGAAATTTGTTAGAAGTAGCTTGGCATATAAGTATGCTCGGAGAAAGCTGTGTGGTCAGCATAGAGGAATAGGAGAAGAAAAAGACTGAAAATATTTGGCATCACTATATATAGCTACACAAAATCCAGTTGACCATCTCATGCTGTATTGTCTTCCTCATGAAGGAGGCAGGCACCTCTGAAAATTTTATGAATATCCTTAATGGTGTGACAGTTTCAGTTTAACCATCCATACAAATTATTCTGACTCCATACTCAATTTTATATATAATTATATAAAATGAAATAGGGAAGCATGAATGATTAATTAAATTTTTTGATAGAGGTTGATTACGGTCAATGAAGGGTTATAATTAAAGTTATTAGACTTTCCAAAATGACTGAAGATTCTTAATGATAAATCATTTGGTTTCCTAGCTGATAGAGGATGTATTCAATAAATGTCATGATCTAGTAAAAATTTGAAGACATTAAATTATTTCTAAGCTAATTTCTCAATACAAACAAATTGACATCAGTTTGATTTACAAATTAACAGTCAATTCAAACATTGCGAGTCACACTGCTTACACAGATATTATATATACAATCCTTTAGTGTTTGTCACCTGGCTTGTACCATGTATTGATCAATATTCAACATGTGATGAAAGCAACAAGGTTCCCAGAAATATTGTGTGGAACTTTTGTTTATTGGTTACATTATTATCTATTTATTTAAAGTAAAAACTAATGGCAACTCAATAAATTAGTCTTGTTTCCCATTAATTTAATTTGAAACACATTCTTAATAAGAACATTGTAAGAACATCATATTAAGTAATATTTAATTTAAATACACTGAATTAATATGGTTTTCAATCAGACTGAAGGTACTCATTGCCAGAAATAAATACAGAACATAAGTAAAATTATATTCAGAAATAAAACTTCAAATTGGAAGTTGTCCACAAAATACAAAAATTCACAAAAGAACAACCAGCAACTTCCGTGACTCAAAATATTACTGGCTCACTCCAATGTATGAGAAATCACAGAATTGAAATACAAAAGAGATTGGTTTTTTAAAAAAGACAACATATATCAGTATAAATCTATGAAGTTATACAGCTTTCTCTTCTTGAAATTTATAATGAAGCTCCTTGCAATCCTCATTAGAGATATTGACCCAGCCAGTACTTTTCATATGATAGACTGAAACAAAAAATGTGTTCAAAATCAGAAGTGCAAGTGATATTGCACAATCAATATATATTTACAATAATGTTGAAGTTACGATTAAACCATAATATTTCAAAGTCATTACACTATCCTACACAAAAGGATCTAAACAAGCAGATTTAAGCCCTCAAGAAAGGAAACAGTCATAATAAAATATTAATACAATACTTTTTATATAATAGTATCCATATATTCAGTAACAATTATTGATGCAGAACTGGAACTGAATACACCACTTACATCACAACCTCTTTGTCTTGTATTGTAATGAATATTGTTGTGGTATTGAGTCCTAATACTGGTCTGATGCAACCCCTCCATGCTAGCCCATCTTGTGCAAGCCTTTTCATTTCTGCATAACTACCAACTCCCATCATTGGCCTCTTCTGTTCTTACCCCACATACTTCCTTCAATGCTAATTGCACAAGCCCCTCACGTCTTAAAATGTGGCCTATTAATCTATCCCTTCTCTTAGTCCACATATTGTTCACTCTTCCACTATTCTGCTTAGAACTTCCTCTATAGTGATTCTATCCACCGATCTGATTTTCAACATTATCCTATAGCACCTCATTTCAAAGGCATCTATTCTTTTCCTTTCTGCATCTTCTACAACCCATGTTTCACACCCATATAACAGCACTCTACATAATTAATGATATTTTAATAAACAAATATGAATAATGAATAAATATTTTGAAGATTGGGTCCAGCATGAAGAACATTCATGTATGTTCCTTAATCAATATGATGTTCATGGGGTATCTTAACTAGTCTTTTATCATTAATTTTTAGATTTTGATAATGTACACATATCCTTTATAAAATCTAATATATCTTTAGAAATGAATTGGTATAATAAGACAAATTGATTCCCATGAAAGGAAGAAATGAGAAGACAGCTTTGGTGTAAAATGGAAACCAAAGGTAGAGAGACACTGCCGTCATGTTATGTGAGTTGCTAGGTATAAAATCCCAATGTAACTGCTGTCACGGCCATAAATCTCTAGCAGGTAGTCACAGTACATCAAGTAGCAATGCCCCTGCCAACCTCTATTTAGAGAAAACATCAAACAATATGTGTACCTTTCATTATCCTTCCTTTCCAAGAAAAGCATTAAGGAAATATCAAGTGTTGTTTCCATACGGAGTAGCCACAACTAGAGGCACTATAACATTATATAAAATATTTTACAGGTTGTTTTATTTATAAGAATAATACTGTCTTGTTCTATTGAAGATGGTCTTATATTACAACCATATATAATTATACAATTGAGTGTTTCTCTGTTAAACGAAGTGTTGTTTTTGCGGAGGTTATTTGCCTGTCAATACTTCTGCAATTTAGGCTGTTCATGGCCTGTACTTCTGTCATTTCATCATTATTGTGAACAACTTTTCTTCTCAGACAAATAAGTGTGAGTGATAATTTGGAAGATATCGGCCATTATAAGTTGCAAAATGTAGAAACATATGGCGTGAAGTCAGAAATGTGTGCGAGCTCAGATTGAAGAATCCCGTGACATCGCAGGTAGCGGGTACATAGTGACGTCAGTGTGGCTCTTGTGCACAAGACAGCCTCGCACACTTTGGGACCTCAAATGAACAGATTGCACATGATGGCAGTGTGTCCCTAGCTTATCATCTCTGAAGCCATTCATAGAAACCATACAGCAATTACATGGTAGCTTCTACAATTCTACAGGTTTCATAAATTTGGTTGAGCATTACAGACGTGCAAAAGAGCAAGATACAACGTTACACAAAAATCAATATGTTCCTAAACATTTAATTTAGTATTTCCAGACTAAGTTACCTCTCCCCTTAAGTAACTCAAATATCTTGTCAATTACCATAATATTTCATACATGCAACTTATTTTTAAGTCACTCACCTCTAACAATACCACCACTGTAGGCATCTCTGAAAGTTGCATGATAAATGGCCCTACGCCCTAAATCATATGCCTCTTCGTCCTGCAAGTCCCACTTATAGCCAGAGTCCAACACACCAAAAGCATACACAGATCCTGAGCCAACGGAGAAAACTTTTCCTTTAGTTCGTGTGCCTTCACTATCAACATAATACAATCCAGGACCCTGAAAGTGAAAAATATATATCTTTTGTACAAATGGCATAATATAATATTATATGTAATATTATGTTATGTAAAATGAACTTTGAAAATATGGTATTTATATTTTAATTGAATTTTACTTCCACTTTCATATAGAAAATGTATGTTGTTTTTCCAAAAAAGAACTAAATATAAAGTTATTAAGAGATAACTTTCATCAGCAATAATTTTTGGAGGAGCAGGAAAGAGAAATTGATAACAATAGAAAAGTTTTATGTGCAGTAGTACTGACACTGACTGTCTGAATGTGTGAAAACAAAAACATGTATTTTCAATTCCAATTTTAACAAAAAGATTAATTTTTTTATGTGAAAGTAAAAAATTTTCCCCAACTAGTAAAAATAAGAAGTTCCATCGAAATATGATTATTTAATTTTATTTAGGGGTAAGAATATTTACAAAAGTATATAAAATTTGGTACAGTTTATTCACAGTTTTACAATTAATTAAATAAAGGAAAATACTTAAATTTCTATTTATATTCACTGGTTAACTACAGTTGATTTAGATAGTTAAAAGATCCATTATAATGTTTCAGATCAGAGCTGTAATTAGTGTATCTACAATAAGTACTTTAATGGAAATACTAACCCGTTTGTCCCAGCCAGCAATCATCATACCCATGGAAAGACCCATTCCCTTGTAGTTATATACCATATTGGCCATAAGTTTAGAAGCAGCAGCAACTGATATACGTTCCCGATTTCTCAATTCATACATACGACACTGTTTTGCCAAAACACGATCCCAATAAACACAATCTGCAGCTCCACCAGCAAGAGTACCAAGGAGGTAATCATTAATTTCCACTATTTTCTTCATGGATTGGGATCCTGAAAAATATATAAAAGGTTAAAAAAGAACTAATTTTATGAGTAATATAACATTAAAGCAAAAGAAGAGTTTGTAATACACCCACTAATGTCACACAAATTATATGCTTTATGATTAGCTACATTTTTTCAACACTTTTCAGGATACAATAGAAAAACTTTACGTAACACCCATTGTTCATCTACATTGAACATGTACATTCATTCTCAGCAAACCTGTTGCCTATGGTAATTACAAATTTATCATGTAAATATTTATGTTCATTGCAATCAGTCCTTTTAGTTGTTAACCTACAGTTTTTTATTAAATGAATCTGTATGTGTGAAATGAAGTGTAATTCTGAGAACAAATAAAAGTAAAATATTCAGATAGTACATGGCCAGGGATGGGGTATAAGTGTAGCTACCAAACTTGTTTTATTCCAGAATTGAAGTTCACTAAGGAATTCAAGCCTAAACCTTGGGAAAAAATAGGGTTGACTGAATATGTAATTCAAATTATAATTGTAAGATATCTCAGTAATTATGAGTAGCCTCCAAAAAATATTTCTTAATTATATATAGTTTTAGAGTTATATTAATTTATGTAAGGAAATAAATAGTTTTCTAGATTTGTGTGTTCTCAAGTAAAGTTTAAATGTTGTATAGCTTGCCTATGTATTGTCCACCAGTTGCTCGAGAATCAACTGCTAGAACCACTCCACCTTGGTACATAAAGCCCAATGTTGTTGTTCCGTGGTTGAAGTTAATTTTAATTTGCTTTCCATGATCATCTTTTGTAAATCTGGAAATCTCTCTGGCAGGCTAATAAAAACAAAACAGAATTAACTAAAACACACATCATATAAAAATACTGTTCATACCAACAAATCCCTAGTAAACTGGCAGTATTCTACCAAAATATTATTAACAATTAAATATTTAAAGTTAAGATAATTGTAAATTGTACTGTAATATTTTTTACATCTAATTGAAGTTTGGCAAATGAAGATTTGTTTTGAGGAAAATTGTGCAACAAATACTTAATATCATGTAAAAATAAATTAAGATTTATTACGCTATTTCTGAAAATGTGTAAAGGCACGTTTCTTTATTCAAACTTACGTCTTCGTATGGTGGCTGAGCCAGCTGAATATTATTTGAAAAGTTTTCCAAGTGACAAGAATTTTTGAAATAATTGACTGTTTCGGAATCCAAGTAATCGTGATGTGAAAAATTGCACAAATCTGCTAAAGCCATTATATTTTATCCGTAGACGTCAAGTGAAGTTTCAATTCAAACACCGCACATACAAACGAAGAGCTAACAATACATCACCTGCAAGTCATAGTTTGGTTGGAAGATACTCTACTCGATAATTTTCTCAGATTGATCTTTGCAATTATTAATACCTTTTTCTATCATCATTGTATACTTAATAAAAAACATTTCTGAATCAAGTTCATGAATTTGTGTATTAGTATTATTTATACCAGTATAAGTATTACAAACATAAGTTTATTATACACCGATAATATGATTTTGATGATAGAGCATTATTTTGTATCAATGCATAGTACTCTTGCACATACGAAAATATTTGTAATTCATAATCATGTGATGTGAAACAATGTTGTTTCTCAATCAATATTCTTGGTATTTTGATCACTTTTTCTATTTTTAGCTTTATTTATTTATTTATGAAAAAATGAATTGAATATGTTGAGGAAATCAGAGTTCCCTTCTGAACAATATCCGTTTTGCATGTATTTATTCTTAATAATGTTAATTAATCAAGACTGATAACATTTACATTTCTTCAGTTCATTATATGAGTCGTATCCAGCTGCAAATAATAGCATTTTTGGTATTTGCCTACATAGAATAATAGAATATAAATTATATAAAAAAACAACAAGGCTAATTATCACAGTATCTGTTGAATAATTACTCGTATAACAACAGGAAACGTGAATTGAAAGAAATTTGCGTGCTTATTTGCAATCCGCACCATTTTATCTTTGAAAATCAAGAAGTCTTACGCAAAGATACTTGTTGCATATTTGTGAACATTGACCAAGTATAAAAACAACGAAAGGTGACTAATGTTACAGCTTACTGAAGCTGTGCGCAGCAATGGTAATTGGAATTTTATAACGCTGCCCAACTTTAACTTCCCTAACTTTATGTCTCTGAAAAGCATTTCTCCATTCCAACCGTTCGATTCATAGAGACGTGCCTGTGTCTCTAATTCGTTTTATTGTAAATATTGACGTTTGATTAAATATTCTGAGGCAAACATCTGTTTTATGTACAAAAAATGAAATATTTTAAATAAAAAATTAAACCAATTTATATATTATTGTCTTCCTGTTTACTTCATTTAAATCCTAAAGCCCGTAACTTTCGTAAATGACAAGTTCAGCGTTATTGTTATGTACGCTGATTATTCAATTTAGTTGATCATATCCAGGTTATGCATACACTTTACTAAACCGTCGTAAATGTTTAAGTATATGAAGAGAGTCATTTATGATAATTGCATGTTTTTTTAAATCCTTTTCATTCAAAGTTGTATACATTTATAAATGATAATGTTTTGCTGAATAATGATTGCCATATTTCATAAATTGTATTTTTATAAATATTAATAACATAAAATGCACTGAGTAAAGTTATTTTTATTAAAGTAACACTGTGACCTCAATTGTCCATGAATTGGAATTATATTTATAAAACAGTTCAACTATAATTTATGTTAGTAATAATATATCTAATAAAGTTTTAACTTTAACAACAGTAAAATGGTACAGCCATCTGGTGATAAATTCTAAGCTAATTTTTTTAATACAAAAATCAGCAAGTATTACAAGAAGACAGGAACTGTTTACTTTTAAATATTCAAGAATGTAAAAATTCCGAACATTTTGATGCATCTAAACAATCATTTTGAATGAATAAGAAATTGAGAATTTAATTAAAAAAGTATAGGGATTTTTAGAATAAATATAAATAATATTGTGCTTGTTGACTCCTAATATTACTTAAAGAACTAATAGATAGAATGAATGAACATTAACATTGTGTTTTTAATAAGATGCACAACAACATAGTCTAAATCCAGACAGCAAGTCTCAAATGATCATATATATACACTTTTATATCAATCTTTCCTGTTCTTGTTTTAATTATTTTAAAAATATCAGTTCCTGATCTGTGTGTGTATACACCTACAGTATGTACAATGATTGAATCGATAATTTATTTACTTGATAATCTTTTGCTGATTATTAGTATGAAATTTGAATAATTGATATGTTCTGTTAGTGGTTTATGTTAAAATTTCATTTAATTAATCAATGTTTGAAAAAAAATTATACTCATTTACTAGTTTCTGCAGTACTATGTATTTATTATTTATCTTTTAATACTTGGGAAATGTTAGTGTTTGCTGAATTATACATATTATGATGAAGATAGAATTTAATAAATGTAATTAATTACAAGGTAAGACTGGAATCTGTGTACTCTGTTCCTTAAATGTGTATGATTTTCTTGTAATAAAAAATTACAGGTGACCATACAAAAAGTAAATGTGCATTCAATGGACTGATATTTTGAACCCAAAATGACCAATCTAAATTGTTTATCCAAATTAATATTAAATGGCATTGAGGAATATTTTTGCCTACCATATTACATGGTAATAGCAGCCATGTCTTTGTCTCAATTTAAATACTGGCCTTGATCATATAGATACTAATGTTGAATAATTTTTTTTTTCATTGATTTGATACTACTGTCTTAATAATGGATTTTGGAAGCTGTTATACCCATAATTTAATTCATAAGACTATTAATAAGGTACATCATACACATGGTAGTTAATTTATTCTGTGGAAAAGAAATATTTTGAATTTATAAAATATGATATTCAAATGAAATTACTATTCTAAACAGAATTATAATTTTTGTGTATTAAGTTATTAATAGTTGCATGTAATGCTTTTATCTGCCAATTGTTAAGAACGGATTTTAGTACATCACAATGCTGAATTCCTTTCATTTGTGTGTTAAGCACCTTCAAAATTGTTTCACTTTATATCTTTAATAATTTATCATTACACATAAAGAAGTTCAAATGAAAGGTATACAATGTTATGCTGTACTTAATTTTTCTTATTCTATTTAAATTTGACTACATTGTTTACTCATTTTTTATGTAGTCAGGTCAGTGTAATTATTAAGAATGGATTTTATTTGTATTGATTGTAAAGTGTTTATTAAATTTTATCTTATCTTCAGTGTCTCCCATCCTAATAAGATTTTTTGTTCTTATTTCAGGAAAAGAGGAAGCTTTTCAGTTTGAGAAATATCTGCTGAAAATTATTTATGAGGTAATTTTTTTAGTTATATCTAATTATATGAGCTAAATGAGTACTTTTAAAGATTTTTTCACACTATTAACTGTTCATTTTATATTTTAAAGGCACATTAGAGGAAAATAAATTGCTTGAAATTTACCAGTTTATTGTTGTTGTTTTTTTGATTTACATACTTCCGTTATCATAAATTTAATTCAAGAAAAGTTGTTTCCATATTAGGTTCAGCAAAATAAATTAAATATGAAGTGACATTGTCATGTGTCTACTCAAACTGCAAATTAAATAGAGTAGGTAGGAAAACAGAGCCAGAAAACTAACTGAAGTAAGCTAATGTATACCTGTTTGAGAGTTCTGAGTTGTGATTCATTCATTTCGTAAATTTCTCATTTACTGAAGAAAAAATTGAAATCCAGAAAACCCCATACATTAAACTGATGGGTGTAATTATATTTAAAGAGATGTGGAAAATGTTTAGGTAGCTGATGAAGATAATGGATATCAAATATGACCAAGTTGTTAAGTAACAGTAGAGTGTAAATTTATAATGGGTTGATATCAATAAAGAATGTACCTATGAAAATGATTATTTAATAAACTTTAAAAAAATTAGAAATCAAAAACTAATGTATATTTTCTGTAACTTTCTTTTTTTAGAATATCTAAGACTGATTTAACTATTCATAATGTGAAAATATTCCAAAAGGAATTATCAGCAAGCATGCTTCTGGGATTATTAATTCTTATAATTGCTTGTCTGTTGCATTTCTCTTCAGGCCAGAAAGGTAATTATCATGTATATTTATAGTAAAGAAAATTTGATAAGTTAGTGAATGATAAAATTAGGATATCCTAATGTGGGTTCCACACCCCACATGAGGGCAATTCAAAAATGACCTTGTCTAAAGTTTAGAAACCAACTTGCTGCTATGATTATACTCATAGAAAAGGAAAATTTTTTGTTATAGATTGATATAAGCATTTGCTAAATGGTGTATTTTCTATAGAGCTTGAAAATTTGGAGTAATATAAACTATAATTTATTCAGAGTATTATTTGTGAAGTAATTGTACATATTGAACGGAAAATGCTGCTCACAGACAGGAAAGAGATAATGATCTATTGGCTTACCTTAATTGAGTTGATGTCATCATGTTGGATGTCACTTTTCCAATTGGCTGGCATTAGGTTCAGTCCTATAGTGTCTTGAGTAAGGAGGCATAGATCCTTTAAAATTTGATATGCCCCCTGTAATCCAATGTGGTGACACCAACTCAGTTTATGGTAATTCAGTCTCTTAAGTCTCTTTCTGTCAATATATATATTATATATTGGATAAGTGACGAAGTCACACAATGGATAATAGGATATAAAAAATTATAGAAATATTTGGGAGAAAGGCAGGAAATTTGCTCTTTGAATCATATGTATGGCATGGAATCATGCACAAAGAAATACTTATGTTAAGAGTAGAAGGGAATGGAAGAAGGAAGAAAGACTGAAAATATTCGATGTGGCCAGGACTTGAACCTGGGTACATGAAATCAGCAGTGTAACCGTCACTTATCCAATTTATAATTTATCCTTAACGGATGCTCCTAATTCTTCCATCCCTCTTCTCTATCCATCCTAACTTGAAAATGTAATGTATAGACTGAAAATGTTCGGTTGGTCATACTCAATGTGGTGGCTCTATTTGCGGTATATATATTTATATATAGTAACTTTGAAGTGTCTTTAAAATGTAACATAATTATTACAACTGTTACTGAAAATTTATTAGAATGAAATACATAACAGCATTTAAAAATGGAAGAAATGGCTAAAGAAATAATTAAATGTATACAATGAAAATAATTTATATGAAAAACTATTAAAACTATACAATTTAAAAAATTTAGTATCAGTATTCTATGTTCAGTGAAATTATTTACATTAAAGAATGTTTTTAATGTGCTTAGTTCTGAAACTCAATTTTTTTAGATACTCCTGAATTGTGTGTTGTAAATTCTCCTCTTGATACATCTTACTTCAAACCATGGCTTGAAACTCCCCGAAAAGCAATAGGATGTTGGACAGCATCTAATGGTCAAGAAGTACATATTGTTTTCTTACAACCCTCTCACATTTTGCCTATAGTAAGACTGAACATTATAACTATGCAAGCTAATACCTATTATAATGAAGGTGTTAGCAAACTTGTACTCATTCTTATGTCAGACAAGAAAGTAGACTGGAAACTTAAAAAAATAAACAAGAGGGGTACCGAACAAGAAAACAGATATTTGCACAAGCCTTTTCCAAATGTAATTGTAAGTACAGTTTCAAAATTGTCTTTCCTCATTATTTGAAGAATGTATTTTTTATGTAAAAGTATAGAGTAATGGTTGATGAGATAATTAGTTATAAGATATTGGGATTTACTTATTAATTCTTCAATTAGTAGTCATTTGGGTAAGAAATCTATTAGGATATTTCATCATTCTACTAATCACTTTTTTATTTAAGATAATTTAGCTTTCAATGTTGACTAACATAATTGCATTATATTTCAGTATTGGTGTTAATTTCATAATTAATACGAAGTATCTTCAAAATGACAGAAGAATGTAAGTGTTGCCATTAATTTAGCAGCTTTGCTATTCTTTGTAATAAAGCGCTAGAGATGATCCAAAACTTATATGCAACCAAATTTGTAATAAATACTGACTCAAAAGTGTCATAACCAGCATGAACAATGAACAATTAAGACAACAAATAACCAATCATCAACATCATTAGAGGAAAATACCATGAAATTATAAACAAAAGCAAAGAAATAAAAATTTGATGGATTTTTTCCCATACTGGCAATGAGATGTAACAGCAAAAGAGGCCTTCACCCTTCGTGCACCTATAGACGCTACAATACTCTCAGACCTCTGTCAACATCTCTGCCAAGCAATAAAATCATTATGGGATAAAGAATGGACACAAAAAATGACCAATTAAGCTTGCCAATATAAGAAATACCTTTTACACAGAAAAATAAATCCTATATCCAAAAATATACCAACACTTGGCGACTTCTGTAATACCCCAATAACAATCAAGCATATATTCAAAGGCAATTCAACAGAAGTCCACAGCAATAGAAATCTAGTCAACTTAAATATCAACAGTAAAAACATGATCCATCAAGCAATAAAATTCATTAATGACCTGGAGCTCCGTAACAAATTATAACAACCAATTATTGTAAATAATATGTGTAAATTTATAATGTAAAAATGTAGCAGTCACTAATGACCAAAATGTTCATGTGACTTTAAAAAAATAAAAAAAGGATATAGTGCCCTGAGTTGTCAAGTTTTAGAAGACCAGCAGTTCTAGGAAGCACATGAACCAAGAGTTACTTAGGAAATGACTTTTAATTGCTTTGAATGGAATTGCTTTTGTAAATTTTTTCCTCATTTGAATTGTACTGTTTTTCAGGTGAATGTTTCTTAATAATAACATTTGACTGTATGCATTGCCTGAAATATTCTTCAAATACCCAATGACACAATAAAGTTACATTTAATTGCTAGAAGGCAAGAAATTGCATAAAAAGAAAGAAGAAAAAGTTTGTAAAGGATGGTTAAATGGAAGTTGGGAATTTAATAATTTGTCAGAAAATTTATTTTGTTTATTTTTGGATTGTAAAAGACATTTTAATATATTTTACAAGATTTCCTCAGGCTTCTAACTGGTTGAAAACACAGTACTTCCACAACGTAAATTACTTACTCTGGGAAAGCCTTCATTTGATCATTTTAATATATATATTTCATTTATAATTGCAGATTTCTAATGGATCTACTGTGGAAGCAAATTTTAAAGTAAATGTTTCACATCACTGGTGGCCAAATAAGCGTGCACTTCAGCGTTATATACATAAACAGTTTCAGTTATTTTCATCTTATACTGAAATAAAAGGAGCAAATCTTATTACTTTGAACATAGGGGGACAATTGGGAGAGAATACATGTAATCTTCAAGAACTTACAAGTAGCAGAGTCTTAACTGCTAGCCATGCAATACAACTGAAAACTGAGGGCTGTTTTCATGAAAATTATGTTGCTGATGAAATCATGTACGTATTAGTGGTTGTCATTGAATAGTGTGACAATAAAATTATTGTCTTAAAATATTTATACTTTGTTAAATGTAATCTTATACTAAATACCAAATGCTGCATGTCAGTATAATATATAAAACATGCCATATTGAATTGGTATACTTGACAGCTTACCTGTGTTGCTATTTTGGACAGGAAATAGTTACAATTTTCAGAGGCCCTAACATCCTCTCTCAGAAGTTAGTTGTGCTCCTCATGCAAGAAGAACATTGATAAAATAATTAATTTAATTTAGTACATTATTATAATTTATTTTATATTTTATTGTTACAGGAATGTTTATGTCATTGAAATAAACTCTGGACGCAAGGGTAAAAGGTTGGGTCATACTCAATTACCTGTGATTATTCATTTAAAAGCTGGTAACTCAGAAATGAATATCCATAATTTGACCCTTATTCTAAAGAGTGACAAACCTGTTCGGTGGCAATTCCAGCCTGAAGATAATTTGCAAGGAAATTTTATAATAGTGGTAAATATTTGTTTGAGACTGAGAAAGATTTAACTTTTATTATATAATCACAGCAGTACAAAATGATTTAGATATACATTAAATTCAGTTTGTTCAAATTGTTAGTTCCATCATGCTATAATAATGTACAATGCCCTTCAAGATTTCTAAGTAAGCATCTAATTTCATTTAATTATTTATTTGATTATTGGCATATTTTAACAAAATACTTTCATTTTATATTTTATTCTATAAATCACTATATACTAGTCAAGGAATGTACATTATTTCTGATTGAAATAATACTATATCACTTGTATGACTTCACAGTTATTTTGGACTCTTTATACAAGCTGTAAACCTGTTTGAAAACATTAACACATTGTTTGAGGTTTAAATTATACACAGTTTTTCATACTAATGTTGATTTAAACAGTTACGGAAACTAAATTGACTTTTGCTATTGTAATGCTTTCCTAAATTTTACATTATTATTGTCCTTTATCTGAAAATTTATTTCTTCATCTTTCTTCATCATATCTTCTACTTTCTCCCTTTGAGTAGTCATAGAACTTCATACAACTGTCACTCAGTGATGTCATGCAACAATCAGTTTTTCCTTTGGTTGCGCCTGTTCCAGTTTGCTAATGCTACTTATTTCAGATTAGAAAATGTTACCATCAATCGTTTATTAATTTTATATTTTTATTTCAGAGCGACCATAAAGACCAAGTCGAAAACTTAGGTCATCAGAATTTAGAGGTGGTACAAAAACTTTTACCTGATAAACTTGATAGTCTTTTGTTATTTGTCACTGCTAAATTTGGCCCACCGGCATTATATGCAAAAACTGGGCAAGCATCAGCTCTTCATCTTGTAGTTGGAACATCAAAAAAGATGGGTGTGTTTTTATGTAACTTTATATCTATTAATGAACATACTTTAAAATTGAATAAAATAAAATCATTACTTCTGTAAATAATATCATTCATTATGAAAAGAGAAAGATTATTTTCAGGTTTAAAGATGTATCCAGAAATGGGCTCGTCATCTGTGGTTAATGATGATGATTTATTTTATGATCAAACAAATCCTGTTGCAAACTCCAATCAGGAAATAATGCAAAATCCACCAAGTTTTCCTGATGTTCCTCAAACTTTCAACTCTAAAGGTGATAATAACAATTTAATTATTATAGTTGTATCGGTATAAAAAATGTATACAGTGTTTTGAGTAGCAGGTCGAATGACTATTTAATATCCATGGTATTTTGTTGTAATATAAAAATATTATAAAACTGTAAGTAGATTTTTAATATTCTGCAGCACATTAATAATGAAAATTGTTAATCAAATACAGTTGAGTAATGTGTTTTGTGTTTGTTGGTTTGTAAACTTCATAAATTAAAAATTATTTGATAATTGCTATATTTGCCACAAAAGAAAATTTCACTGCTAAATGTTGGATTTGACTGAATGAAATGTTATTTACTCCCTTACACATCTAACAATTTTTGATATTTATTGGTAACAACTTTTGAAAAGTAATAACTTAAATATACCTAAAAACAAAACTAATCAAAGATTAAGATAATAAAAAAATGTGTATTTAATGTTATTTTATAGAGAATATGTAATTTAAGATTACAATGTTTGGGTTGTCGATTTGAAATTATTACAGAACATTTTTATATGGTATTTACCCACAGATACACAATCAAGGTTGTTGGGAATATTGAAGGAAGCAATGGTAGTGCAATGTGGTGAAACACAAATTAATGTGAGCTTTCCTCTGGTTATTTTGAGACAAATTGGTTCACCTCAATTGCATTTTAATGATCCAAGTTGCCAGCCAATATTCAACACTACTCATTTGATACTAAGTAGTCACATTACATCTTGTGGAAATACTGGTCAATCAAATGGGAAAATTACTGCTTTCTCAAATGCGGTATGTTATCACAATAAATTTCCATGCAAATAACTTTTATAAAACTAATTTTATCAATAGTCAAATTTCATTTCTAAATTATTTTCAACCAAACAATTGAATGTATCATTATTTAGATACATGTAAAATTTCCAAACTCGGAAAGTATTGATGATGAAGATTTGGAATCATCTGGATTTTATGGCGATTTACAAGAAGGTGACAAATTTACTGTTGTTTGCAAGCACTACCCACGGTTCTTTGGAGAAAAGCCTAAGGCAGAAGTTGATAATACGCTGGTAAGATAATGATTTCTATACTATGACAAATTGTAATGCACACTCTTTTTAGTTTTTAAAAATGTTACTTTCAAATACTAAAGCAAAACAACATTTAAGGTCGTCTGAATACAGTAAACAATTTAACCTTATACATTATTTGCAGTTAGTACTAACTGCAGCTAAATTAATATTTTAATGAAAATATTAATTATTTTTTAAAAAGTAAGTATTATGACATTGTCCAAATAATTGATATGGAGGGAGCTAGAGACAGCGTATCAAAGGCTTACCTGAAATTAAGGGTCACCCAGTAGAATTGGCTGGTATGAGGTCTATCTTCTCAGTTTCTGAAAATTAGGAAACTTTTACTATGATGACACCAGCCCTCAATTTCAGGTAAGCAATTGAATCACTGTCTCTCTTGCCTGTCTGTATCAATTTTAATTTTATATATGTGAACACTGTGTGGCAAACAGAATAATATGAAAAACTATCTCCTGTAGGTGGTGACATGTTTCCAAATATTTATACTGATTTGTTTAACATTGCAACTGACCCTCAAATTCTGATTTACTAATAATCTCTGTATGTCTTCCATGTTTGGCTCACTGATTTTGACAATACTGTACCATTCATCAATGTTTCAGTTAACTTAAATTTTTACCTCATGGAGTTATTGAGATATATTCTTTTGACTTGTATCATTCTTAAAGATAACTTTTCCTTGTAGGTAATATGCAATTTAAGAAAATTGCTATATTACTCCATTAATATCTGTAATAGAGAATACTTACAGTATTGTATATCATACTTGTTACCTTGTGATTTCTTACAGGTTTCCTTGACAGATGTAAGCAGTCAACTGAATTTATACAAAATGGAACTCTTTTTGGATAGGGACTGGCACCACAAACTACAGTTTTCTTCCTTAAACTCTAATGCTACTTTGAAAGTTGGCTTTGATGAAACAGTTTATGTTAAAGCCTGGATTGAAGGTAATTAGGAAAAAGATAGTGTTTGAAATAGTATATCATGTCCCAAATGAGAAATTTGATTATAAAATAATTTTTTAATATTCATCAGTTCCTTTTATTTCAAGTTCGATTTCAGTTAATCTCTTTCAATCAGCTTGATATACTGTAGTCATTTTGGTATTCTGTTTTTTATTAGTAATGTATTTATGGTAATAAAAAGATTTTTAGATACTTGGTTAAGTAACCTCTTAATATAATCAGAGTAATATGATGCTCATTGTTATGTAGTAACAATTTTGAAATATTTGTTCTTATCAAATCATAAAAAGTAAAAATTCCTGACCATTTTCAGACTTTATTTTTAACCATTTCCAAAAAGGAAAAACCCAACATTTTGGTACTGATTTGTACCTCAGGTTATTATCCTGTGGAGAAACATTGATAAACCATATGTTGACTTGAAAACCCAAACATTTTACACATTTTGTAGTAGTAATATATAACTAAACAAAAAGAGGTACACAAATGAGAACACTCACCTAATAATCAATGCATCAATCGTCACATTTTAAATAGAACAATATTTATTAACATAACCAAAAAGTTTACACTATTTTAAAAACATCTCCCTGAGGCTATACGACATTTTTACACTTGCTCAGTTGTGGCAAAACTGAGAGGCATGGGCTGTCCCTACAATGATTTACAATCTGTCCCAGTTGTGATCTTAGAAAGTAATCGAAAAACAAGAATTGGAGCCTCGGTGAATATTTAAAACAACTTTATATGGAAATACTTAATACCTAAATGATATTGCAACTCAAGAAAATAACATATTATAAATATTGCTTAATTTAATGGTGTCATTCTGAGAGTTGGTGGTGTTTTCAGTTATTTTAATATATAGCATTTCAGATAAAACTTGGAAATAATTGAATGTTTGCTTCAAGTTTTTTGTATTATTATTAAAAGTTTTGGTAGGTAAGGAAAATATATTACCTAAAAATACTATTCTAATAACTTCATCAGAAATATGACAGTTACTTAAGTTTTAAAACCAGATAATAGTAGTAAAATTTTTCTATTGGAACCTGTTCAGGAGTAAATTATAAATTTGTCTGTAAAAAGGTCAAGAATTATTTTTATTAAATTATAAATTAATTCTAATTTTACCAAAATCTACTTTTTATGCATAAGTTTTATTTGTGTGTAGTTTGTATTTTTTTTGATAAGAAATAAAATATCTTTCTATTTTTTTAAATATCAATATTCAATACCCAAAGATCACAAAAGGTTATTCACAGAACCATCTAAAAGATTATTTCTATAATACTGAGTAATTCCTGATTATTTTAAATTACAAATAATTATAAATTACTTGCCTTATAGTTATAATTAATTACTCCCCTTGCATTCTATGCATTCTCACCTTAATATGGCGGGGTGGTTTTTGTGCTCCATTCACCTGAAGAGCTTTTCTGGCAGGAGCATAGACTCATGGTATGTCCACTAAAGCAAGATAGGTCAAAGGGTTGGAGCCAGACAAAGTACAGTTCACTGGTCCTCCATGTTGGGGGTTGGGTGTTGTGCTGATGACCCTACCCCAGAAAACTAAAGGTTGTGAAGATCTCAAAAGTAGAAACCGTATAACCCCTACATATATGGCCAAGATACTCCAAAAGAATACTTAAAAATGATTATGTGGTTCAGAATTGATGGTGGAATTGAAGATGATATGAAGATTATGGAAATACAAAGTTGGTGCCAGCTGGCAAACTTTAGGGGGAATGGAAGAAAATTGTTGAGAACCCATCCTGAGTTGTAATGCCATTAAACAGTAATAGTTATGATTAACAAAATGTACTCTACAACTGACATTTCTGATATATTAATGTAAATAAATGGTTGTATTTATTTAAAATATTCCATTTCACCATTATGTTTAATCCTCTTTTGTGACCTCTTCAGATATAACAATTTAATCTATGATTTAGTGACAAATTTTATATGTATTTATAAATTTTGATGGTAACACTTGAAATTTATTTTTCTAATATTATTAGAAATAATGTGGAATCTAAAGTAATGTTTGTATGCATTTAATATAATAACATGTAGAGACTTAACCAAATATGTTCTTGTTAACTTTAAGTGTTAAGCAAAAGGAAACTTATATTTTTATTATTTTCATTTATGTTGAATATAATTATTATTTCAGGGCCAGCTGAGATACAATTGGTGACAGAAAACTGTTGGATTTCTAATTCATCTAGACCTCAATCTAAACCCAAAGTAGATTTACTTCGCAATGCTTGTCCTGTTGATTTGTCTGTGGCATTGCTGGACGGACATGGTAGGTTTAGTTTTCAAGCTAATAAAGGATATTTAGACCTGGAACACCTCTTTATACATTGCCGTATTGGAATGTGCACGTCCAATGTTGCTCTTACAGGAGGAAATTTGGTTTCGGTAAGTATTTAATTCTTATTATTTATAAGTATATAAATTTGTTTCTTGCAGATAGGATCAAGAAAAATCAGTTTGCTGTTTGACCTGAAAGTATAATATTTGCGGTTGAGACTAACTTCTTAAATGATTTCAATGAATAAATAACCACCTCAGGACGCAGTCCGTAATGCAAAATTATCCACTCATAGATACATGTTATCCATTTAAAATTTACATGAAGTCCACAAATATGGATGAAATGTCATATATGATTTAAATAAATATGAATTTTTTTTGCTGACAAATTGGCTACATTGTTTATTTATCATATATGATTTCATTCAATCATTACTGATAAACCATTGCTTCAAATCTTCTTCATTTGGTAGGGGATAAAACTTTGAATATGCCACAAATTGTTGTCTGTTTTGTATATTGATTATTCAACTTTATCTGACACATGTTTAACAAAGAAAACCGTCAGTTATATGAAAACCAGGAAAATGTGTGACTTTTATGATTTCAGTATTTCGTTTTGTCCATCTCTGTCCAGTGACAGAACATGTTGCTATTACAAACCACCAACCATGAAAATACATTGAACTCTTCATTAAAATTTCTTCAGACCATAAATACTTAAAATTATTAAGCATGATGTCTGAGGTGGTATTAGCTTTACATTCCAAGGTGTACATTCACTTACTCCACTCTCCCTAACTCACACATTCACATTAATCAGTATAAAATTGCCAGAGTTTAAAAATTAAATTTTTTTCAATTTCAGTGTGTAGATACAGATCAATATTGTTCAAGACAAAGTTTACGACCTTTTCTTGACAAATCAGTATCTACTGCTCAGCAACTTATATCTCGTGGACCATTGAAGCTGGTTCCTCGAGTCAAGAAATCTCTGGATAATTCTGGTAATTCAGCATAATTTAACTTACTATTTCTTGAATGTGTATATATCTGCATGTCTGCACATCTGCTTATATTATTGTGACTGTAATATTACAATTAAAGATTAGGAATACAGAGTGATTATTAACATTCACATATCCCAAAAGTTTATGCATACACTTGATAGGACTAAATGATGACATATAATTACTTTCTAAAATCTTATGCAAAATTTGTTGTGCAATAATGTTGGTGTTGTTGTGGTAATCAGTCCTAAGACTGGTCTGATGTAACCCTCCATGCTATCCCACACAAGCCTTTTCATTTCAACATAGCTACCACATCCTCCATAATTTGCTTTGCTTATTCCATCCTTTGCCTCTCTCTTCTGTTCTTACTCCCCACTTTCCCCCAATGCTAATTTTACAAGACCCTCATTTCTGAAAAGGTGACCTATTAATCTATTCCTTCTCTTGGTCAAAATCCTCCAAATTGTTCTCTCTTCCCCTATATATATATATATATATATATATATATATATATATATGCAATAATACTACAAATAAAGTTCTAAAATATCCAATTAATTGGTGTAAAAATGAAAGGGAGTGGATTCCCTGAAATTAAGGTTATTATTGCTATGCTGGAGGGGAGGAAGTTCTTCTTCAGGAGGGAGTCAAGCTGTGCGTGTGTGTTCCCTGTCGGATTATGATACCAAGAATCGTTTTTATACTTTAATTTTGTAAATTATATTAAATACTTTCTTTCAGAACTGATTAAAATGATATATTACTGTATAAATGTAAACTCTAGAAGATATAAATCTAACATTTTCTGCAAAAATTATGCAGATATAGATTTACATTACTTAGTGCAATACTTAATTAACTTTTCATAATTCCAAGAATTTGATTTATGTCAAGTATTTTTTTTATGCAGGTCAATCGACAGTCAAACCAAACAAAGAAATTGATTCAAGAATTGTTTACATTGGTGTTTCTACTGAGGTTGTTATTGCTATATCTCTTGCATCTTTCTTAATTGGTGTTGGACTTACAGGTACTCTGTGGTACATCCACTTGAAAACAGGTAAGTTTATAATACTTTTATCTACTGTCTAACTTTATTTCTTGATTTTCATGACTTTCATGCGTATCCCTTCATTTATTTAAAGAGAAGCAAAAATATATAAATCCTTGAATTGTAATGAATTAAAAGATAGGGGCATAGTTAATTGTGGAATTTAAAGAATGATGCAATGTAATAAAGTATTTTTTTAATGTAAACATTACTTAATTGATGGAAACCTCAACAATATATGCATCAAGATTTTTAAATTGTAGGTAATTAATGAGGATTGGTTCATATTCTATGCATAATAAAAACATAATAAACAGTAAGAATTAAAAACTTCATTACAGAATTAATGATTGGTGGCTGTAAAAAAAACAGGTCTATGCAGAATAGAAGTGTACAAAAAGACAGAAGGAAGATGAAATAATAAATCTTCTGATATATTTTTGTCATGAAAAAGGTGAAGAAGAACATAAATTAGTGGCCATGAATTTATATTTTAATGTCCAATCAAGTATTTCCATGGTTTATCAGTCCCCTCACTCATGTTATTTGACTTCATGCCTTAATTAGCTATTTGACTAGATTGTAGTGAAAAAGTACAAAAAGAAATTATCCTACTTTACCCCATTCCCAAGTGTATGCCAAATGTGTTCTTAACAAAGTTGGGACTGCTGGAAGAGCCTGTCCTATTAAATATCAAAGGGATTATTTGAATATTTTTATAAGATAATACATTATTTATGCATGACTTCAGTTTTTTCATCCATAGAATTTATGTAGAAATACAGAAATGTTGTTATCATGCATTATATCACCAGCAGTTAACAGTTATAATAACCAAACTAATCAATTATTCTCTCTCAATATCAACAGATTCTATGCGTGAACCTCAAAATAAGCAGTTTCAACAGCAAAGTGGTGTTGCTCCACCATCTAATGTGTCCCCAAACAGTGCTTGCTCATCCACTAATTCATAGTATATTATGGATTCATCCCAATTTTCATATAAAAAATTACACTTTGTTAAACCTTAAAACCTTTGTTCACTATATAATATGTTAATGATTCTATTAGATCAGTAAATATTCAATGAGATCCACATTTTCCACAAAATTGGAAGTAAGTAATCTTTAAAAACAGTAATAGTTTTATTGATCTGACTTCTTTAAAAATAAATGAGAAAAAGTCAAGGTAGTCAGAAATAAAATAAAATTTCGTAAGAAAAATTTAGTACATCACAAATTTGCATTACTTTCACTATAAACTCTTCAAGTAGATACTAAATTATTATAAGTAATTGTTTAAATATAGAATTGTCTCAACACACAAGAACTGTGACTCAAATGACTGTCATTTCATCTACAATTTTTGTACCTTGAGTATGTTCTAAATTTTAACAGTTTATATTTTCTGATTTTATGTATAACAATTTATTAATCCAATGAAAGGAATGTTGTACTAACTTTTTTTTATTAATTTTATTTCTGACAAATCTGGCTGTTTACTAATTTATTTTAAATATTGTTAATTTAAAGTAATTATGATTTACACTCTTCTTAGAAATAAACTTGATGAACCAGAAAATAGTGAGCCAAATTTGAAAAGAAATATATAGTGGTATTTATTAGTAGCATGATCAATAATTTATAAGTCAATGTGAATATGATTGTAAGACTACAGACAGAAGAATATTTTTAAATACTGAAAATAAATTAATGCCTTTATTGAATTTGTAATGAAGCATATTTAATGTTTAAATTTGGAAAATTACAATGAAAATTTATGAATTATGTAAGTAGACAATAGAGAAAGAGTTAATTGATAGCCAGAGTACAGAACCCACAAACAGAGATTTTCTCAGCATAGTGGCCGTAGAATATTTTCTCAAAATTATTAAATTGTTAGTGCAGAACTAATCACAGTATTTCAGTTTATATGTATGCCACCACCTGTGATTGTAAGCAGTAGATACGAGTGACTGGAACTAAGTATGGAAATTCCTGTTTTCCAATATCTCATTGAATTTTTATTCTTGTGAAAATGTACTTTTTTATTTTTCTTTTCTTAGCATTCTGTAGAGGAATTATTAATTATTCATGTTCAATAGGTGCCTGGATGAATTGATGTTTACTTTAGCAATACTGAACATTTAAAAAGAAAAATGACAGTAGCCTCTTTCTTTGTAACCTAGATCATACTTCTTCATGTTGTTTAGTATTAGATTGGACTAAGTAGAGTCCAGTGCCCCCCAAAAATGATGTATTGTTGCTCAAGAATGATAACCTTTTAGTGAGTATGTAATCACATACCAGACATGTATGTTTCCAAAATGTTGTCACTAATAATCTGTTTTTTAACTAGTAGTATGTTCCACCAAGACTATATTTGCTTTCTAAAAATTTCAAAAGTCTTGACACATCTGTCTGCACTTTTTTGTGTTTCCGCCTTTTGTTGAAACACTCCCCATTCAATTCAAGGGTTTTTCTCTTTAATGAGTTTCAGCCACCCCTTTCCCCTTTATTGAGACAGTAAGTCATATTTTATGCAGACTACAGTGGGTATCCTTGTAAATATCAATTATGGCAAGGATACTTGTATTTCAAATTTACAGAAAGTGCTGCTTTATTGTGATGCTGTAACCTAATTCATCCTATATCTATCTTGAAATCCCCCATTTAGTTTGCGCCACAATCATACTAAGTTTTGTACATATTTGGTATGGAACTCATTTTTATAGAGAATTCAAATGAAATCTACAATATAATGGATCAAGAACAGCAAAAAATACATTATTTTCTCTTTAAAACTTCATTATTAAACTAAATGATTTATCTCAGATAAGCCGTTCTCTCTTTCTCTATCCTTAGTTTCCAAATTATTGGTATAGACATTATAAAACTGTACAATTACAATTGAATAAAGTAAATAAACTCAAATCAAGGTTGTGATATTTAGAATGAAATATGAAAATGAAGAAGTTTTAACTTGGCAAGTAATCAGAAAAACCTGTCTTGTTACATAAAAGTGTTACTCTAGGTGTACTGACTTGCAAGTGTTTTGGCATATTGAACATATTTATGCTTGCATACACACATTCATTCATTGTATTTCATCTTCATACAAGTTTGTAATCCTAAATAAGGCTAAAACCACATTCTCAATTAAAACTCAAATGATAAAGCCAATCAGTTTCACCATTTCTTATTAATTAACTTGTAATATTCTCTTTACCTTATTTGAGGCTAGTTGTAATGTATATGAATCACAGATTGTCTTACAGTGGTTTTATAGATGTTTCTGTACTTCACAAATATGCCACAATCATTGAATAGTTTGTGTATATGCTATAATCATTGAATAGTTTGATTATCATTAGTGAGACTACTCTAAAATTAAACCAATATTTTAGTTTTACCTCATTTTTTAGATTATGATTTAATGATATCCTCCTCTCCTTCCATTTCACTTGATTGTCCGTGTGAAGTATTTTAAATAGCATTAAATATTGCATTATCATAAAATATCAAAAAGAAGTGTTCACAATATTTTATAATATATAAGCTCTAAATCATTCAGTATCCTATTATCTTTTACTATATTTTCATTCATGTGGCAATATCAAACAAACACTTATTCTATTCACATTGAGATTATTCAAAAGAATTTAATACCTTACTTTATGGGCAAAGGTTTTAAGTACTTTTTAATGCATATACATTGATCAAATTTATATTAATGTAAACCAAATGAAATTGATTGATAATATTACACTATATTTGAATCAATAGAAACAATATATAACATATATGTAGAAGTGCAAATATCATAGATGTTCATTTCCATTTACTTTTATTAAGATAAATACCAAAAAATTCCTCAAATTAATATTCTTTATAACATATGTGTTATCTGGTTATATTTATGAAATAAATATAAATAAACTAAGTAAACAATTAGTGCATCTAAAATTCTAGTATTATATGTACTGTAAAATAATACAAAACTGGCACTTTTTATTTAAAAAATAATAAGTGCTAGTTCCAAATTCTGTATTATTGGATAATATTAAAAAATTTTGAAGATTTTTATATGAATTATTTGTAAGTGAAGGTAATAAAAGTAAAAACTATCTATTTTTAAAATGAGCTTCAAATGTTAAAACAGTTCCTGTTACGAAAGTATTTGTATGTTTCTTTGAATCAAGAAATCTCTTTACCTCAGTTATATTACTTGCTCAATAAATGCATTTTTATCAAATATTCAAAATAGCAAAGGAAAGAACACAATATCAACATTTTAATGTACATAAAATAGACTTCAGAGTATTATACTGACATTATTATATTGCTTTATAATTATTTTAATTATATATGTTATAGTGTTACTTATAAGATAAATTTTAGCTAATATTGAGCAGCACTGACTTAAAATCTGCTTAATATTGAAACCACATGATGATAATGAATTCTTTTCAAACTAAAAATACTTTCAGGTTTATATGTTTCAAAACGTGCACTTTTAATTAAATAGTCTAAAACAAAAAATATTATTTGGCACATATTTTTTAATTAAATGTTTATCAGAGCACTACATAAATGCAACCACCAGTATATTTATGGAATGTGTTGGTTTTAGTTCTTCAGATGAACTTTGAGCCCTTCTATAAAACAGAATTGTATACCAACCTGAATTTAATATATTTAATCAATATTGAGAGTCTCATATTTCTACCTTTTAGTTATTTTTGAGGAATATCATCATTGTTTTGCTGATATTGTGCTTTAGAGATTTATTGGATCCTGTGGAAAAATTGGTCCTTTTTGTCAGAGAAAAGTTATCTGATACTTAGATCCCAAAATTTATATATTACCAAACGATTTATAAAGAAGTTTCCAGTATGAGTTTCAACATATACAGTATTTTTTGTTTAACACAGTAGTGGATTTAATTGATTTTTTTTATTTACTACCCAAATTTCCTTTTTATCCTGAAAATTTAACACCTGACGATAAATTGTCACTGAATAATATTAATTATAATTGCTCCAGGTTTTAATGGATATAAAATGTAATATTTTCTATGATTGACTTTATAATTTTATTTCAGTAACATACTATCTACTCAAAGTTTTGAAATATACATATTACTTTCGAATGTCATCATTTTTTAATTGATTTTATACTTTATATAATATTTTGAAATGGGTTACATTAAATGTTCAGATTATTTCTGTGCATGAATGTGTCATAGATAATTTTTATAAAAATTAAGGTTTATAAATGACATTTTATTCACAAATCACTTGACTTTGATGAAATTTTCAAAGCAACTTAACCCAGAACTGAATGTATACATTCACAAAATTTTTCAATTGTTGTCGGAAACTTCTATAATGTTATATGAGAAATACTGAGTGCTAAAAAGGTGCTACTGACTAGGTTTAAGGAAATGGTGGTATCTACATCATCAATCATACTTGTAGTGAATCAAGCTCTATTTCTTACATTTTTAATGAACTGTATTTACTTATTTTTTTACAGAAATATTAATTCATGAAATATCCATGCTATATTTGTATTCCAAATCTGATTTCACGTATTGACTGTACAAATATTGCCTTAAAAAGAAAACTTGGTCACAATTTCTAGAAATGCAAAATACGTAATACACTTAATAATAGATAGTTCAGGTGCTTCATGTAGTACCTAAATATTGAATATTGCAAGAAACGGAGGTTATTTCAAATTAATCCTATTTCATTATTCTCATATAATTAGTTTAGATAGGAAAACTTGAAAAAAGGATAAGAAATAATATTTTAATGGATTATGTTATGACTATTCAGGATAAATTCATGTCATCAATTAATGAGCTTAAAATAAGTAAAATATGCTCATCATATTATGGAAAAATGTATAATAACTGTTCATATTTTCCTTATATTGCAGTGTATAACTGTTCATATTTTCATTATATTGCAGGGTTGTTCTTATTAGAACAGAACATGAATCCCATTGTATTCACTTTCTTGTTAGTTGAAAAATTTGTGCTCCATTATGATAGTAACTGTTCACTGTTCTTCAACCCTCTTTCAGCCTGCTTACTATATCTTTTGATGCTTAAAATAATTATAATGTAGGATTGGTTATCAGTATTATTTATTGTGTCTATTTTTTTATAAACAACCTGTGATAGACTGTGCCTCAATGGCTCTACAAGCTTCAAAGACAATTTTTGCCCAAAATTACACTAATAAGTTATGTTACTGTGTTTATGGATTCTAAAAGATCATAGTTTTTAATAAACAAAGTAGATATTATAGACTACATTGAATTGCCAATTTTGAAGGGAAAATTCATTAAAAAAATTAGACCTAATAATCTTTAAGACCCCAGTAATAACAACTTTTCATTCATCTACTATTGTTTATCGCCATATATAAATGGTTTTTAAGATTTGTGGAATTTGGTTTTAGTGCTTGTTAAACTCTGTTCAATATAAGATTTCCATAAAATGTATAATGTCTCAGAAACAAATCACTTTTCTATGCATACTACCAAGCTCTAAATTATTATTATTTATTACTTCCCCAGCATCTACCATTGTAATTTTTAATGTGCATGAACCAAGCTCTATTAGGGCTACCCTAAAATATTATAGATTACATTGAATAAATATAGTAATTTTAGATTACCATTGCTTTAAGGATAGAAAAAATATTAATTCAGTCAGTACTTGGTCTTCAGTGCATGTAAAATATTAGTTTAAACTTTTAAAAATAGTCCATTTTTCATAGAGGTAATGAATTGAAATGTTAGACCATTTGTATTTGAAAATGTTATATACTACATTTGTACTTTGTATTCACTAGCATTGGTGTGTAATTCAAGTTCCAACACACACACACACACCTAAGAGTGTACTTCTAATATTTCCTTACCCAAATTCTCACATTGTATTGTAGGTTATGCTGGCATGCATAATTAAATAAAGAAATTCTAGCCAAATGTTTTAACACTCAAATGTTTCTGCCCATATTTATCATTCGATCAAAAAATAATATTATTATGAAATTCCAAATGAAGGACAGAATGATATATTTTTAAAAAGAATTGTGCAAAGTTTTATGCTATTGTATGAAGTTATTTTAATAAGTTGATGATTAAGTAAAACTTATATAGAGAAAATTCTTTTCCTAGGAATGAAACAGCATAATTGAAAAATTAAGAGTGGTTTTATTATTAACATTCCTATATAATAAACACATTTTTTTATATCTTTACAGGTTACTTTTTCTGTTTTTATTCTCATTTAAAATCTTTGTTACTTTGTTTGAAATTTATAGGAACAAGTTTCTAATTTGTCTCTTATTTTATAAGTGGCTGAGACACATACAATTTAAATCACTTTTTCATTCATTGTAACGTTGCCAGATTAAGACTCGATGAGCCCCTAACTATTTGAAATATGGGGCCCTTTATAAATTCAGATGTTCAAGGTGAGGACAGTAAGCTAGAGCTTGTGTAGCTTATGTTTAAATCTGGACCTGAATAGTAATGTTTTAGGATTGAATTGTGTTATATGTAGTTAACTAAACTCTCAATTCTAAATCTATGGATTTTAAAAGACTTGATAAATTGCTATACTCTTATTTATTACTGCTGAATCTGATGTAAAGTTAGTCTAGTTTACATAATTAAAACATGCCTTTTAATTTATTTGTGCCAACAAAGGTTTACAGTATATATTCCTGAGTGTTTTGTATGGGGAAGGGAATGGGCATTAGAAAATAAAATACTATGAGCAATAAAAAGCAGTTCAGATATTGTAGACAATAAAGAATATTTTCTGACTATTTTTTGCCAGTTTAAAATCAAAATAATTTTTGCCAATCTCTTTACTTTGGTTACATCTTGCCTTCAATAATATTTCAGATTTAAATTCTCTTTTATTCATAGCCTTTAATTTAATAAAATAGATTTTTTCCCCCAGCATCTACCAATGTCATTTTTTTTATGGGTTTGAACCTAAAATATTGTAGATAACAAAACATTACATAGTAACTTTAGATTATCATTGCTTTAAAGATAGAAAAAATATTAATTCAGTCTGATGACAGACTGAATGGTGAGACTCGTAATTTTTATGTTATTACCCCACTGTATTATGAATTATCTTGCCTTAATTCAGTAAAGGAGACATTTTGTTGTACTGCTAAATTGTCTGGTTGGATTTATTATGCTCTGAAGTGAAGCAAAACTGTATAAATATTAAAGGACTCATCTCATTCTTTGCTACTCATTGGAGATTTTAGAACACATAGAAAACAGAGTTCAATTTATAAATAGTTATACATGTCATTGTTGTGCACAGGGTACCACATAATTATTTATGAAGTTTTTTGGTAGTACAGTATAGTTGCATTCTGTGACATGTTTTACAGGAACTTGATTATGTGCCTGTCTAATAATAATATTAATTAAATAAAAATACTTTTCCTATTTAATTTTTTACCAGTTATATGATTGTAATATTGCTATTATTATACTCACAAACAAATTTTAAGAATGTTCATTAGTTTTTGAATGATTAAAAATATGTTTATTATTTAATAATTATTAGTAACTGTACTGAAAAAGCAATATATGTGCAGTACTCCAATTTTTAATAAACTAAGGTCCACGTAATTCACTCCAAAGTTCATCTTAAAATTTATTTCTTATAAATGTATGTAAAATGTGTAACTTATAGTTTTGTAAAAATTAATGTAGATGGTAATACAACAATAAATAATAAGTATTACACAGAAATTAAAACAAAAGTACCTGTTAGCTATAATACTTTATCCATAATTAGCCAATATAATAAGGTTATGCTGTATTAACATAATATTATACATACCTTAATTTATTGTTTCTTTATGTATATGAATTGTATATACACATTTCTATGTATATTTTTATAGACAAGATATTTTGTCAACTTAAGCTATGTTTCTCAGGGCTGTATTCTTCATATTATTATTATTTTAAATTAATGCTATCTTGTGCTATTCTAAACTTTATAGCTTTATTTAACTATTTATAAAAGTTTTTTCAAAACTTATTTTTTTTTTGTAGAAATTGTGCAGCTGAACTATTCAAATCTGTTAATTAATAAAGTATGACTTTTATAAAATTGGTTCCATATTCTTTGTTCTAAATATTTAATTTTGCAAACCAACACCAACCTGTCAGCTGAAAACTAAAAAAAAATAACTATTTAACTAAAATAGAAGAAAATATTTTTTTATATTAGTAGAATTTTTTTAATAAAAACTGCTACATTATGTTTCATTAGTTATATATCGTATTGGAAGAATTCTAAGCTGAATGGAGTGGTCCCTGCCTTAGCCTTTCCATGCAACAAAAGTGAAAGAGAAGTAAACTATTAATAAGTACCAGTTATTGGCAGCCCTAGCAAAATTTTTATGTGGTGAGAGGTCTCAAAGTGACACTTCTATGAAGTTGCTTACCAGTGATTAAGCTCTACATAGTTTACATTCAGAGGAAAGTGAATAAATTTTTATCATTTATAAACAGTATATATTATATATATTATACAAATAAGAAATAATAGGTTATTAATGTTTGACAACTTTTTTAAATAATTTTGATACAGACAGTAATCTGTTTTAAAAATTGATTGATTAAAGGAAAACTATTTTTACTAAAAACAACATAGGTGGCCACATTTCTAGCTTTTACACTTGCAATTTTTTTATTAAGTTGTAATAATTTAATTTTTGCACAGTAACATTTTCTATGGACAAAATTCCAGCACAGTATTTTTCAAATATGCACTTTATAGAAATAATTTTTATGTTGTATAAAAAGACCATGTATCATTAAATTTTGATAATTGTCTAAACCAAGTGATCAAAGCATTCTCAATTGAATCAATTGTAGGGTAAAAAACGTTTATTTTAAATAATTCTTCTGAAATAGTTGTGTATTATCTTCGACTTTGTACTTGTATAATTGTTTCTTTGTTCGAGATCAGACTGGCCTAAAAATTGGTTCATCCTGAGATGCTATTTCCCTAGCAGTGATTAAAGTGTATGGTGTTTCAAGCAGTTTTCCAGTAATTGCGATGCCCGTGCATAGTCTCTGGTTCCAGTCACATAACGATGATGAAACAAAGTATTTTGAGTTTAAAGAAATACATGCTGGAAGGAAAGGCACCAAAAATAAAATTCAGCTTCAGAGTATTCAAAAAATAAAACTAACCTAAATAAAAATAACCAAGTTCTTGGATATAGTTAGGTACTAGAACCCAAAAGACGACTGTGAAGAATAAATGAGTCTGAAAACTAGTGAAATAATGTTAAGAGGAATGAGTCAACTAAATAAACAACACCATATTGAAAGAAATGACCATGCATTGGAAGTATTTAACTAAATGGCATTCAGTACATATAATCGCAAGTCAAAATATCGTACATGATGCGACATATTTGTATTGCAGAAGTTTAGATAATGAAACTTGTTAAAAGTATTTGTTTTAGGAAGATATGCATGTGGGACTTATCTCTCGCAGGTATTTCTCCCCTGATTGACTGCTAGGCTCAACTTTGGAAATGCCTCATACTCTCTCTGGCTTTTTAAAGGTTTTCACTTGCTGAGGCACCTACATCTATTTTAGAAGGTATATGTACGGGGACCGAAAATCTCGGACCTACGATAAGAGCTGTCCACTGATCCCATTGGATCAGTCAGCTATCTGCCTACTAAAACTGGTGCAGACATGGAGAAGGGAATGCTGTGACCCCATAGCAAATTCAAATCCCGTCATTCAGAAGGGCATGAAAATAGTATACAATAGCCCGACCTCTAGTCAACCCTTGGCTATCTTGTTCTACGTACCACCCCCCCCTTTTTCAATTAATTTCCTATGATATTAAAGGGGAGTTACTTGCTTCAGGATCACCCACATGTAGCATGTTACTCAAGAAACAAAAAGTATTTGTTTTGACCCACAATGCCAAAAGGTACAATAATTGGAAATCTAATTAAACAGTTTACAGAAATGAATTTTTATTTTACAGGTTCTTTTATTGTTATATTTATACATCATTGTTGGACGTTGCTAGAGTTCGGGCTGCCATTTTCTGGGTACAATGCAATACTGATAAATATTTAAGAAACATATTGAAACGTGAAACTTTTATATAAAAACTGCACTTTCACAATCCGGGAATTAATGATAATATACTGTCTGTTTTTTATCGCATGATTATTCGGTCAGAAATTTTGTTTCACTTATTTCACGGGGGGGTTGATTTATTTATTTATGGTATAATCGACGAGTTCCTTGCAGACCGAACGTGAAGGATGTCCGGTTTCTGTCCAACAGGAAGCAGCTGTTCATATCTTAAGGATGCTGCTAAAGGCTGTAACGGTTACTGTCACTGCAGCCCTTGTTCACATTATAATGATTCAATATTTTCCACAAGTCAAATGGAGTTCTGACAATTTATTCGTCCTGTTGGATAATAACCAAGACAACAGTTTGGATACGCGAGAATTTTCCCATATTTTTCACGTGTTCTGGAACTATGCTCTCGGGAAGGTGAGAATTTCGTGTTTTATTTCCTTTTGTGTTCATATCATTTCACAATGTTTTTTCTGTATTTTAATGGATTTCAACTCTCCGCTTAAAATTGGAGAAGTAGATTGCAATGAGAAGTAACGAAAATGTCATGTTTTAAGTGTCTAAAGACTAGTCTTTTGTAAAACACAGTTCCACACGGAACTGTGTTTTACAAAAGACGAGCTTTAATATTAATAGTAATACTCAAGGGCGCTTTTATATACAGTTTAATGTGAAATATATTTATCAAGGATACATTTTTGTATGAAGCCACGCGGTTCGCATATTTCTCCGTTTATTTCCCCCTTTTTGTAACGTATACGCCTTTACGATGAAGTTAATTACAACACATGAGCTTTGGCTGCCAGACCCACACGTGGTTCGAATTAATAAATTATTATGTTCTAAACTGTTTAAGAAAATACGTTAATTGATTTCTGACAAACATTAGAAAGATCATATCTGCATCTATTATTGAAAGAAGACCCACCAATGTTCTAACCAGTCAGTCATAATTAACATTTCGATATCAGGAAACACGGGCCATCACATTCGCCATTGTATCGTGTATCAATGAGACTTAATATTTCTGAGAGAGTTCAATACTTTACCCAGTATTTTTCCTTTTCTGAACAATTAATACTTGATCATTGTCATTAGCTGGAACCAGTCACGGTCAGTAAAGATGGCAGCTACGTTGTCCGCAGCCATTTCTTGCCTCTCCAGCTGAACACGTTGGAAAACAACATTTTGGTAAGAGGGAAAAACTGTGTTTATTTAATAATAATAACGATAACAATGATCACTAACAACGCTTGAGGTTTTTTAAGTAATGTGCTGAATCATACTAAAGAACTGTAAAGCCATTTTTACGAGAATAACTATGTAAAAAAAAACTAATAATGCTGCATATGTGCTACAACTCATAAATGAATTTAGGAAGTATTGTTGTTTCGTAATTTTAAGGATCTTCACAAGAATTGTGTTTCAAGAATGTGATTTTGACCTGAATTTCGAAGACGGAAGCAGCCACCTCGGTCACGTCTTTCTTAGCGCGGCACCTCGCTCTTGGCATAAGAAATGCGTACTATTCCGTTTCACCCCGCAGCACCACACAGTAAAGCTCAACAAAGTGACTGTTTCCTGTGCTACAGCTCTATAAAACCGGGCCGTGCCGTCTTAGGACATGAGAGGTGGATGCTTCAACTTTTGTTTTGTATGAAATTAATAAAAAGATTACTATTTATAGAATTTTTGACGTTTATATAAATTGATCAGAGGTTATTTTAAAGAAAAGAAATTAAAGGGGTAACATTTCGAAAATTTTCATGACACGGAAAAAAACTGCCGCAAGATTCTGTATACAATTCAGGGATCATGTGTGGTTGTCCCTAAATTTTAGTTTCTTTATTAAAAATATATACGTAGGAAACATACCTTCCCGTCACAAGTTGGTTTGAAAAATTTCCGCTTTTTCACTTTTACATGTATGTAGACCGAATTAGAAATGTTGATATTACGGATCAAGTCATTTGTTGCTTGAGGAAATATAGTACATGGAACAGCCACTGCGATAGTGTGACCAACACCCTGAGGCAAGTGACCCAAATCGTAATATGATACATGTTTTTAAAAATTGGAATAATTTAGCACTAACCTGACATGCATTTCTAACACGAATTTATTATTCCTTATTGCATGTGTTAAATAAAGTTAATTTTATTAACAAACAACGCATGTTAGTAGTATTGTGTATGTGCCTACAGCGCCGAAATGAAACAGTTACAAGGAGTACGGGGGGGGGGGGAGGGTAGAATTTAAAAGTTGTGTTCTAAGCACTCTGATATAGCAAGCTTACGGCATTAGCGGGAACGAGTGCACCGGAAGGCGGACAATTTAGAGCAGAGGTGGCCTAACCGTGGCGCATGCGCCAAATGAGGCGTCTGGACGATTAAAAGTGACGTATTTCATCCTTGAGCCTGTCTGTATTTCAGACGAGAAGTACCTTTAAATTGTTAAAAAGAATTGCTCAGTTAGACACGTATTATAAATAAATGCTGTGAATGGCCAAAAGTCAGAAATAGAAGAATTTAATAACAGAGAGAACAGACTATTCCAAGCTCCAAGCTGATCTCGTAACTGTGGTCCAGAGTTATCTTCACCAAACGATACTCTCTGTCAGATATAGCGGCAGGAACATGTTTGTAGAATAGTGCTTCATTGTTGTGGTGTTCAGTCCCAAGACAGCTCTGATACAACCCTTCATGCTAACCTATCTTGCGCAAGCCTTTTCATTTCCGCATAATACCACATCCCACTTCCTCCCTCTTCTGTTTTTACCCTACACACTTCCCTCTAATGCTAATTTTACAAGACCCTCATGTCTTAAAACGTCCTCCATATTGTTCGCTCTACATTTATTCTGTTAGTGATTCTATCCACCCATCAGATTTTCAGAAAATTTCAAAGGTTTCTACTGTTTTCCTTTCTGCAACTCCTACCGCCCACGTTTCGCACCCATATAAAGCCACACTCCATACGAACATTTTTAGCAACGATTTCCTAATATTCACACTTATATTACTCGTAAGTAAATTCCTCTTTTATTCCGAAGGCCTTCCTTGCCTGTGCTATCCTACTCTTTACGTCTACTACACTTCTACCGTCCTACCATGCTGCCCTTCAAAACATCTCTTCCCTTTGTTATTCCACTGTTTCCCACACTGTATTCCATTACCTTGGTTTTCCCTCTATTAATCCTCATATTGAACTTTTTCTCCAGGACCACGTTCATGCCATTTATAATGTTTTCCAAGTCTTCTTCTGACTCCCCTAATACTACAATATCATCTGCAAAGCGTATGATTTTTATTTCTTCTCCTTGCAGCACGATTCTTTTTTCCATATTCCGTTTTAACTTTCTTAGTGCTTCATTAAATAGGCTTAAATCGTTAGTTTAACTGCGTCAAGTTATTCCTAAGCGAAGCAGATTCTGTCCTCATATCTATTTTCCAACCCCTAACCATGGACGCAAGGCGATATAAAATATGCCATATGGCGCATCTGAACTCGTCTGTCAAAAAATAGGGGCTTGGTATGAAAAATCGAAGCAGAACTTCACACTCTTAAAACACAGTTCTGATAAAGGATTTTAAAAATAAGGAAATAATTTTTTTAACGTGTTGTAGCACATATATGCTAGCCGCTGTAGTGCCAGACACTATGGCTAATTGTTGAACAGACAACCTTAATGAGAATTATTTTCTATAATTCGTGTTTCCCAGCGGTGGATAAATGATATTTTTTAACACTTCACCGATCCATAGGAAATGGCAGTGTTCTAATTAATCTATAGCATTGTTTACTAGGAATCCACCGTCACCGTGAAAGGGTTGCTGGATTGGAAAAGAGCATATAAATTACAAGAACTGTTCACCGCGGGCGAGTTTTCTACGCTTTTACCGCCACCACAGACCTATAAAGGCGACGTGTGGTATTTAGTAAACCCCGCCGAAGGAGAAGACTATGCGGAAAATTTATCCAGGTATTCCTGTCTTCCTCGATTTTGTTTCGTATTTGTCACTTAAAAATCGACAAATCGATGAGAATTGAATTAATTTAGTATTTTATGCCTAATATCATTTTCAGCAACCGACATAACGAAGCGGGGCCATTTTCTGGTTCTGAAATTGTTATTCGAAAGTTACTTTCTATGTTCCACCCAAACGTGTTCATACAGACAAGATTTACGCCTAGAGGGTGCCTCGCCATGTTGCAGGCTGAGACTAATAAACTTATATCAGTACTCCTGAGGTAATGTAGAATCTATCCGGTGATAAAAAATATACACACGCTTCATTTTCACGACATCCACAAAATTGTCAATTTTCTGTCTTTCAAGGTGTCATGTCGAGTTCCAGTTGAATGAGCCTCCACTGAAGCCATTTTGGTTCACTCCAGCGAAGTTTGAAGGACAAATCATACTTTTTAAGGATTCAGGAAAACCCATCTACCTGACACTGGAAGTACCTAACACAAATCACGTAAATGTTGGTACGAGTAATGTAAGCTCATATCTGTCAACTTGTAATTTAAATTGTGCAATTACAGGTTGACCAAAAAATATTAACGTTGAAATAAGTTTGTTTATTCATGGAGAAAAAAATATATTATTTCAGACATGGAGTGGGTTTCATCTGAACATTCCATGCATGTTGACATCGGCTATATGCCTTTAATGAAACTGCAGTTGTTAGGTAAATTTTTACAGTTCTTTATTATAACAGACGGCCATCTTTTGATTTAAAAATTGACAATCGCGTGTTTTATGTATTTCAGCAGAGGATTGGGATCCATCGACTGAACACTGGACTAATATTAGCTCCATAGAAACTGGATTCAGAATCTTAGAACAAAAAATGCTACCATTTAAACAAGTAAGGATAATTTTATTTCACTTTACAGGCTTTAGTAGCCGATAAATCTTATTCGGTCGTATAAATTGTTGTGATTCATAAGTAGTGCATTTAGAAGACAGAAAAATTTGTTTTTGCGTAAGGGCATTAAATTCTACAGAAGTTATGACAAAAATATATCCGTATTAAAGGCGACTGAAATTCATCACTTTAAAACGAATGATATTGATGCAAAAGAAACCAGATATTTTGCCAAATTTAATGTATACAAAAATAATGTGCCTAATAGTTTTAAATTACGGGTATTACTTTTGTAGTAGCTTTCAATATCACATATTAATGTTTTCTCATCTTACTAAAAATAATGGAAACCCCCTAAATGATCTTGTATTAAAATTAGATGACTCTTGTAAAACAAATTAAATATATTGGTTTTAAATAACGGCGGGTCGATGTTGAAATGTGTGTGAAATATTAATGAAATTATTATTTTTTTATTTGAAAGGGCATACATGGGATTTTTAAATAAAAAAAGAACTTCTTTATACCTTACACACAGCTTGTTTTTATTTCACTTCAACATCGACCCACCCTAATTGAAAAATCATACCATTTTGAAAGGTAGATCATTCGCATCCCAACTTCAAACTTTAATTATGATAGGTATTATTGCCAGTCTTCATTTCTACGTAAGGAAATTAATTAATTAATTTATTATCATAATTGATCTGGTGCTTCAAACTTTCATTTAATATTTACCTAGCACATTTCACTTTCTTCGTCTCCATTTATTGGGATTCATTTTTCTTACTATTTTGATATATATAAAAGCACACTAGTTGATATTCACTATATTTGCTCTCTTCAGCTACATCATGCCCCTGCACGAGTTTTCTCTTCATGACTATTTCAGTATACTTAGTTTGATCATTTCAGTGATGGTCGGAGTTGTGATGAGCTAGTATTTTAAATCAGACTTTGTTGATTTGTTTACATGCCTTCTTCCATATCTCATATTTGGTAAAATTCCGAAAAACGTTTTCCATCCATGGATTCTAACAATTAAAACTTGCTCGTTTGTTTGAAAATAATCACCGTGTGTCTGTTAGTGAGATATAATGGTACAACTAATCTCTCACCGTTAAAATTTCAGGTGGAATATCATAGATTTCCAGAAGCACTGGTTTTATCCCGGGAAAAGCATATGCCAATACACTGTGTCGTCCTTTGGGGTGCATTGGACGATCAGTCTTGCTGAGGATCTGGAAGGTTCTTGAGAGCTGGACCATTATCAAGCAGCATCGTCAAGGACATTCTGGACGCTCAGTTCATAAACTGTTGGGTTCTCCTAGCAGAGTTGAAGGTTGGCTCTCTATTTCTTTATCAATACAAGTTGCAATAAATAGGTTCAAACGTATTATGGCTGACGTTCACCAATTAGATAAAGCAATTATATGAAATAAAACATGAGTGCAGTATTCTCCGGCAACTTTAATTACATCACCCATGATCAATGGGCATTTTGGTGATATTATTTTGTATGTAAAAAGGGCTAAGTTAAACCAAAGAGTATCATATATATCTTTGGGTTATCTGTAGCACAAACGAATTCAAAAAGTGGTAATTGCTTCCCCTTAAAAATCAGGGACAACAGACAGACTGCTGAAGTATATTAATTGTAATGTGCAATTATTATTACATCATGCATCATTAAAATTTATTTTTAAATCATTACCTTAGCCCAAAATTACAATGAAGTATTTTAAGATTTTTTAGGTCTTTCACATCTGATAATAATTGGTAGCAGTACTTTATAAAGATTAATTATACTGTAAGACTGATCATCAATGCTTGTGTACCCTACCCTTTTGCCTCAGTACAATGATTTAATTCTGTTATTGTAGGAACTTTCGCTCCAAGGAAACGAATTAGCTTCAGCTGCTTCTAATCTTCTTTCACGATACGAGTTTCCAGTAACGAGTGAAATTCTGTCACCATCTGGTAACGTGTTACTAACTCTAAACACCAACGATATTATGGAAACAAGTGTTCCTGATGAAACGTGGAATAGGTACTATATCGCTTTTCAAATAAATACGTAAAATATTTATCCCTGTGTAATGTACTACGTTTTTCATTTCAGATATCAAGATCCAGCAGAATTCGTTTACTTGAGATTTCTCAAAGATGCTATTAGTAACATTCGATCAAGTAGAAAGAAAAAGTAAAAAAGAAAACCTCAATACTAATTTAGTAGAATGTGTTTACTTTCTTTCGGCGTACATTGTTTCCTTAGTACACGTTGATATGTTAGTTGTCATTTGCCTGTTATTCCCCGGAGCTCAGAATACTGGAGGATTACAAAGTAACGTCCTAAGAGAACTAATGGCAATGGCAACTGATTTTGGTTTCTGTATGCATGTTATTCTATCTGAAAAATAATAGCTAAATATTTAACGACAGTTTGTTGCGTATGACTATCGAACATAAAAACCAGAAATGGAAGTGTTCTAATATGATGCTTCACTAAACTGTTATTAAATTTTATTAAACGAAATATTTTCTTCTCACAATAAAGAGTTTTGTTCATCATTTTAATCTATTGATTAGTTATTTCTATCGAGTCTTAATATGAATACTCAGCCACATGAACCTGTAATATTATTTTGTCCCACCCATTACAACATAAAAAATTTAAACGAAAACATCATTGAACTTTGTTCCGTCATTTATAATTGCCCCACATTATGGAATACGAAACAATGATTACGTGCTAATTAAATAAAAATATCATTACAATATCTTTCATACTCTTCTCTCAAACTTAAGTATGAAAAATGGATATTGAAGTTATAAACTTGGCATGTGTTATATACATTTCTTATTATCGTTTGAATTTACTAGATCTGAAGTATAGCTTAGCGTTACCGCTGTTAAAACTTAATAATATTCCTATATAGTAGCCTTGAAAATTATAACGCTTTATATGTTAAACTAAATAATTTTTAATGTAACAATTTAACACAATTTTGTGAAAAACAAAAGGACATAAAAAGCAAACATTTGCTATACTAAGTTTAAGATGTTAACAGGAATATTTATCATAACATTAGCATTCAAGTGTCTTTATAATATATTATATTTCTTGTTCGGGTAATTCAGATAACTTGGCTGATATTTTAGATTACAAGCATTTAATATCACTTCTCATTTTAGTTGTATTAGTGGCTTACATTGTAACAACGACAATAAGGGCATTCAATGCCCTGTACGTTGCATTCTATAAACTTCTTTCCATATTCGAATGGATATTGGCGCATATATTTCCACTCATATCGCTTTTTGAAGAAATAAACAATATTAACGGAGAACGATGCTATTAATATTATACGCAAATAGCTTGTCATAAATTCCATACAATCTTCTTCTTGAATGAAGTCACACCAGCAATTAGCAACTTTAAAAATGAAATCTTGTGTAATGGAGTAAAATAGAATAATTGTGTCCTTGCAATTAGATATTACCAATCCTAGCAGTTCCATCACTGTACATGTAACTGGTATGGGAATCTGTTTCTCTTGATTAGTACAAGTTTTGAAAACACTGTAATGTAATGTTGAGAGGCATAAAATACCAGTTAAGAGGAAATAGGTAATTTCTTGTTTTGTAACTCTCAGCATTTTATTAAATCGACAACGATAAGTTGCCATTTTATGTACAATTTAGCTTAGATCAATGACACTAATTGCATATACGACTCAGATATGCCCTTGTCTTAATTCAATATCTTTGAGGTGCGCTGATAAAAACGAAAAATATTTTATAGAAAAGAAATTAAACATTTCGATTGATTTACTATATCTGGAAGAAATTCTGTATTTACAATATTAATATAAAATAATTATAGACTTTTTAACACAACATAATGTAATATGAGAAGAAAAAAATTATATATATATATAGAAACTAAAATTACTATACAAATCCAGTGATGTAGATAGGGACAGAATCACATTCAAGAGAAGTCCGAATTGCTGAATTCTAAATTTAAAGCACTAACAACAGGTACTGGAATAATTTTTAACAAATACTTAATGTTTAATTTTAATTTTATCAAAGATAATCAGGTATTGTGTACTTTACTCATTAGTTTTAGCTTACTTGAGAATGAATAAATGTTAATTTAAACCTCACAATAATGGCGGAATGTAGAACTTCCCGTATTATAATAATCTTTGTAATTTCCAGTCGATGTTTCAATGGAAAGATATATGCATTACGTACGTCATATCTTTCAGTTTGTGTTGTGAAGAAGTATCTTTGGTATAACATGTGTACCTCTCGTGTATATATATAATTTAGGGTTATGGAACATTGATTAATTTGGTGCTATTTAAATTAACGTGAAATATTAAAATAGGCTAAGTTTAACAAATCTCAATTACATATAGTGAGAAGCTGATGCGATTGTAGTAGATAATTTTATGTGTTCTTAAAATAAATATCATGATGAAGAATTTGAAATGGAAACCTGTACAATTGAATGAAAACATTTTGTCCAAAGGCGTGGATGGTTTGATAGGCATAGAAGAATTGACAGAATACGATGCAAGTACAGTCAAGAGGAGTGACAAAAAGCATAAGGTACGATCTATCACCCCACTGGTGAATCACATGATATTGCAGTACTTTGTATGGAATAAAATACATTTTGGGTTCTTTTAAAATAATGACATTCTGTATTATATGTGAATGGATAAAAGAACAAAGACTTGATATGAAATATAAGATTAGGCGAAGTAGTTAGAACTAAGGTAATTTTCGTAAACTGATATTTTGTTTAAATTACCTACACCATAATATACCAAAATCATATCGAAAGTACTAATTTACTTTTTCGATAGGATTTATTTAAAAAATAAACGTTGGTTGGTGATATATGTTTTTTTTGCAAATGTGCCTATTTTGTAAAGTATCCGTGATTGGGCACTTAATTTGAAGCTTAACTGTAAAGTATTTCTGATGAGGTGTTAATTTCTGTAATTGTTGACTAAGTCTATTTGTTGTTTTTAACAATTCAAGAAAATTTGTACATATTTTGAGTACTTATTGTTGTTTGATTAAAATTTCAGAATCAGCAGAAAAATGACACCTTAAAGGGGAAGAAAACAGCTAAAAGTAAGGTGGCAAAGGAGGAAATTCTCAATGAAGTGACAGAAACCCCTACTAATGTCAAGAAACATGACAAACCAATGAAGAGAAAGATTAAAAGTACTACTGATGATTCAAATTGCATTATTAAAAAAGTAAAACATGAAAATGAAGATACTCATGTTGATTCCAGTAATAACAGTGATAACAATAATGCTCTTCCAATTATGGAAGGAATGGAAGCATGGTATGGTTTAGGTGTTCCAAATTATATACTTAAAGCACTATTTGAACAAGGGTTTAAGAAACCAACCGAAATACAGGTAATTGTGTTTGAATTTATAATGTAAGACTTATTATTAGCTCAGTTTGTTTTATGTAATTTTAATTACTTTCAGGCATTAGCTCTGCCACCTGCAATTTTTGGAAGGAGGGATATTCTAGGAGCTGCTGAGACAGGCAGTGGAAAAACTCTAGCATTTGGCATCCCTATCCTTTATGGTATAATGCAAAACAAGAAGAAAGATAATGGTATGTTTAGTTAAAGAATGTGTTGTGATTTGAATTATCATATCAATAATACTAATAACTAATGTATTTTATTGGGACATTATTGAAATTTTTGCCTTTCCTCTGTGAATGTTTTATTTTTGATGGTTGATGTGTGTGGCAACTGGACTTCTATATCATTTTTCAAGTTTGTTTACAACACGTTCTTTCAGTATTACTATGCAGTTTTATATTATAGTCAAAGAGCTCAATTACTGTGCAAAAGATAAGTAATAATTTGTCATTTGAGTAATCAGCGAATGTTTGAAAAGAATAACATTGGTTTGCTTTTTTGTCATAAAAGTGGTCCCATTCTGTTGTTAAATCAGTCATGTATCATTCTTGATTACATGTTTTAAATGTACATTTAAAACAAACTTGCATTGTCTTAATTGAAAATTTTAATTATCTTCTGCAAATAAGTACTATTTATTTGAGAACTAACCTTCAAAATTATAGACAACATCTTAAATATACCCATTAATATATTCCAGTGCTCTTAAGGGGTCTTAGAATCGTATTAATGTGGAAAAGGGGAATTTATTTTTAATTTCTATTCTTCACCTTGGCACAGCCAATTTCAATGCCTTTTGTTCTTTGATACACATTTCAAAATTGCTTTTGGAATAAAATATTGAAGGTAACACAATTCATAATTCTCTTTAGTAGTATTATATTATTTACAGAAAAGAAAAAGGCCCAAGTTCAACAAGCAGACAATGAAGGAGATTCATCATCAGGAGAAGAGTTTGTTTCTGACAATGGAAATGAACTTGGGTGTGTCAAGGTTATTGACAATGTTAATCTTGAGCCATTATGTGCGCCAGCCACTCAACGGAAACTGTATGCTTTAATACTTACTCCTACTAGAGAATTAGCTATTCAAGTTAGGAACCATATTGTATCTGCATCAAAATATACTGGGATAAAGGTATTAATGCAAATGTTATTGTATTATCTTCCCATCATTGAATTAATTACATTTTTAATAAAAGCTTTTTGCTTTAGACTGCAGTGGTAGTTGGGGGCATGTCATCTCAGAAACAAGAGCGAATCCTAAAGAAATGCCCAGAAATTGTTGTAGCTACACCAGGGCGTCTATGGGAACTTATTCAAGAAGGAAATCCTCACTTATCTCAGGTTGATAAAATCAAGTAAGATTTTATTAAATTAATTTATTTAATATATTATATATTTTTTAATTATAACATATAATTGCCCTTTGGACATGTAGCTTAGTCCCAGTATGTTAATTCATTTCAGGTTTTTAGCTATAGATGAAACTGATCGTATGGTTGAAAGAGGACATTTTCAAGAACTGCAAACTTTGTTGGAACGTTTGAATGTAGATGAAAATATACGTAAAAGTAGACAAAACTTTGTTTTCTCTGCAACCTTAACTCTTGTGCATGAAATGCCACAACATCTGAGGCAAAAGAAGAGAAAACGAATAACTCCTGGACAAAAATTGCAAAGTGTTATTTCTATGATTGGAATAACTAATCCAAAGGTGATTGACATCACGAGAACAACTGGTATGTTTCCTTTATTTAAATGGACTATTCTAATTTTTTAGTTTCTATTACAAGGGTTCTTTCTTTATAAAATTTGGTTCGGTTTTGCAGTTATTAATAAATTCATAATATAACTTCAAATAATGTACATTTGTAAAACATATCTAATAATGTAAAAACTAGTCGGCCTGTAGTTGGAAATGTTGTAATTGAATGAAATTTTTCAAATTTTCAGGTACTGTAAAGTCATTAACTGAAGCTCGAATTTACTGTACGTTGGAGGAAAAAGACCTTTATTTGTATTACTTTTGCCAGCGCCACCCTGGCCGCACCCTTGTGTTCTGCAACAGTATTAATTGTGTTCGTCGCTTAACACAGTTAATGGGATTATTGAAGTGTCAACCACTTCCACTGCATGCTAGCATGGCTCAGCGTCAGCGTTTGAAAAACTTGGAGAGATTCAGTAAAAATCCAAATAGTTTGCTCTTGGCAACTGATGTGGCTGCTCGAGGCTTGGATATTCCTGATGTTCAGCATGTAATCCATTATCAAGTACCACGTACATCTGAGGTGAAACTATATAATATCTTCTATGTGTTAACATATTTCAAATATTGCATTGTTTATGGCAGTGTAAATTGTTTTCCCCCTATATTTTATGCAATACTGAAATTGCCCTCTTATTTTAAATATCAGCCATATTTTGTAATTACTATTTATAATATGTTCTCCACATAAGATTTAAAGGTATATATATATATTTTTAACAGAGCTATGTGCATCGTAGTGGACGAACTGCTCGTGCAGAAAATGAGGGACTTACCATACTACTCATTGAGCCATCGGAGATTGCTTTTTACACGCGTTTGTGTAGAAATCTTGGGCGAGGTAAATTATACTTAATTTCAACTAACTTTATATTTTGATTTAGAAATGATTGTTACTTAAACAAAGTGCATAGTTTGAGACCACTTTAAGGAATAAGTTATCTTCTTCAGGCAGAACTACTATTTAAAAACCAAGACGAATCATATTTACTTATTGTATCAGTAATAATTAGTGAACTGTGACATGCAGAGTTAGAGTAATTTGCGTAGAGGCTTGATGTTTGAACTGTGAATGCTTTTTTTCCAGATAAAGATATTCCTGACTTTCCTGTTGATGATGCACTGTTTTCGACAGTTAAACAAACAGTTCAATTAGCAAGAGATTTGGACAAATTGGAACTGGCATCACGGCGAAATAATATCCAAACAAATTGGTTCCAAAAAGCCATACAGGATATGGATATGATATGTGATGCAACTGATTTGTATCCTTTTAACTAATAGATAATATTTGTACATTTTTCAATTTATGTATGAGCTAAGCCGGTACAATATTGATAACTTCTGGTTACTGAATAATGAAATGTTGTGCCTTATTTTAGGTGTAAGTGCATAATGTAGATTTAACTCATATTGTCTTTCCATTACTATGAAATGTTTAAAATCCTGAAATTCCATTCTTCTGACAAAAATCATTATTTAAAAACTCCCTTTTTATTTATTTATTGTCTTTCAACTCGATGCTTGCACCTTAACTGAACTGCAGACCAAAATCTTTAAGCCAAGAAGCTTCACAGGAAATTAAGAAAGCAACTTTAGTGAAAAGAAAACAGTTAGCTGCCCTTCTGGAAAAGCCACTATTACCTAAAGGCTTTTCGGGAAAGTATCCAACACAGACTGGAAAATTGGAACTGCCATTTAGCAAAGGCACCAACACATCAACAACAGCTGTACAATTATTAAAGGAATCTAATGTTAATAAGAAAAGGACAAAAAAGAAGCCTGGTGCTTTTGTTCGTGTCAGAAAAAGTTGAAAAATATTAATAATTAAGTGATGTAAATATATGAATTGTATATATACATAATGTTTTAAATAAAAGTTATAGATATTTTGTTTAATAAAGAGTTCTCATGCCATTAAGATTCGTCTTCTTGGTCAGCTTCACAGTCCTTGTAGAACTGTGACCTCCTTTACCATCTTCCTCCATTTCTGTCTATAGCCAGTGTAATGTAATTTTTAATAATAATTTCTACATTTGTAGTTTACAAATATTGAGTATTATACTTGATTATACTAAGTATAGTATCAAAGGGAACACACAGTTTTATGGTAGAATATGATTGTTAAAACAAGACAATTATAATGTCTACAATACTATAGGAAACAAAACATTGCGTCATGTTACTTCATAGAATATAGGCAAATATTTTGTACTTTCCTGTATTACATTCATTAGGCTGAAAAAATGTTCATGAATATGAAATAAAATATGCTTTTTATTCAATTCTAATTAGGACAAATTACAAAGCATCACATTACTTATATACAGTATAAATAAATTGAATATTTACAATTTAAGAATTCTGTTGTACAATTAGCAGCATTTTCCTTCATTAAACTTATGGATATAGCTCCACATTACATCCTATTTCTAGAACTTCTAGAGAAAGTTACAAATTGGATTCAACTCCTTAAAAAAAAATTCAGTTCATCTATGAATGTTGTTGAAGAAGAATTGTTCAGTTTTTCTGCATTTTAAGACATTTCATAGGTTTCCCCAAAAATTAAAAAGTTATTGTGATCATTTCCTATTTGAATTCATCGTAGATTGAAATTTAGCACATCTTAAATATCATGATTTTTGTTCCTTTAATCCTGTTGTTTCTGTTTATATTCAATCACTTTTACCTTGAGTTATTTTTTTAAAATTTTAACAAATTAGTGTAAAAGTAAATATGTACACTCCACCATAACCTTAGGACATTTTATGATACATTTAAGTAAGTCATATATTGGAAAAAATATGTTAAGTATTTCAGATTAAAATTGATATTTTATCATCAGCTTCAATAGATATTCTTAGAACATGTTACAGAGGTTTGTGGAAGTTATATACTGTCATAAAAATAAATGTGAAATCTTTCAAAGCCTCAGTTGACTAATTGACCATAATATGGTAGTTCATAGAGAAATCTGTATGGCTCTAAACCTATACTTAAAAGCTTGTCTGCACTTGTGCTGTGTAACATACACTAATCTTAACAATTTTTCAGACAGTTCTTTCAGATGATAATACTGAATAATTTGTTAATAATTAATAAATTAAAATGTATATGTAAAACATTTTTTGTTGCCGACCTGTGGTGTAGTGGTTAGCATTGCTACCTCGCACCATAGAGGCCCTGAGTTTGAATCCTCGCATGGGCTTGGATGTTGTGTTGTTTGAGTTACCTTACTATGATTATCTTACTTAGATATAAATTTCCACATAATTGCGTACAGACGCTAATACTGTAGTTGTTGGTGTGACTAAACAATAATGAAAAATAAAATTTGTTGCTAAATTTTAATTAAATGAAAGCAGGTCAAATTTATGAAAAGATGTGTGTTCCTGCACAATGATATTTCATTATTTAGATGGAAAGTTTGGTATATAGGTTTGTGTCGTTACTGTGGAGATGCAAGTATTCACATCATTACTTGTTCAAACACACTTAGTTTTAAAATTATTGTTTTACAATGTGTCTAATTAAAATAATATATTTATGAACTGTACATGACTGAATATTTATCACAATTACTGATTTTATGACAAGGTACTTTTACTTTGAATTAGAAGTATAGAGCAGAATCAGATTGTATTGACTTATAATAGCAAAATTGTAATATTTAAACTCCTGTTATATTGTGATTCTACACTGTACATTATGTATGTATACTCCAATAATTTATTAAGTTTTACTTCCAAACATAATTTTTTAGCTAAAGAAGTACACACAGCACAATTTTAGGAGTATTTACTATTTTACTTTACAGTACATTATTAGTAGCCAGCGGAAGAAACATTTAAATTTCTTACATATTGTTTTTGTAATGTTAACAGAGTTCAGTTTATTCGACAATATAAATGCTACCTAATTGCACAATACATAATAGTACATTATTAGCCATGGCCATACAACATTGAGCATTTTTTTTAATCTTAAGCATATACACACACTTTTTAAAGTTTTATTTACAATAAGCTAGTAATTAATTTTTCAGTTACAAATGTAACAAACGTCAGCTGGGTATCAAAACTGCATGCCATTGAAAATATGTGTACACACCAATTTCTTAAAATGACTACTGTAATTCTTTTTTAAAAAATGTAAATAAAATCTTTAAAACACTTTTATGTTTTACATTAACAGTTATTCAAACATTTTACTCAAAATAATTTTTCAAGGTGCAGATAATGATTTGCAAATCTTAAATTATTGTTGACATAGAAAAACTTGTGCACGACTACTTGTGGTAACAATATTATATTTTAAAGTATTAATGTGAATATGCATATTAATTTCCATTATCTTATTTTTATCAGTGTTTAGCATATATCCAAAATGAAAAAGTTAAATGGTTTTACTCTTGATGTGCTAATTCAAATAGTTCTGAAATTCCAAGAAGTATATTCACATTTCTAGTCGTACAAGTTTTAACACCCAGCTGTTGAAAAACTGCAACATACATGGTTGAAAAGTAATACTGCTTAATATGTTTTATACAATTAAAAAAAATAATTTCTACAATTTGATCTTCCTAGAGTTAAATTTATCGGTTGACCCAACGCTTCATGGCTTCTTCCCAATCAGTGGAACCTCCATCATCATCATCTGTTCTTACATAGGAGTCATCATCATCTTTATAGCTGTCATCATCTGTCAGACCACTTGCACGACGTCGGAGGGGCTGCTAATATAAGAACAAAGTTTCAAATACTTTTATTATTCGCTGGAATTTATTTTTTAAGACCTTGGATTTAAAAAACTAACATCAGGATCTGTTCGGATGAAATCTTTATGGTTAACCAACTGGTTCAGGCTTTTAAAAAAACACATTTCTGCAGCCATTTTCTGCCGCTGTCTTCAAAAAACGTTTCTTTAAAATCCTGACCCAGTTGGTTAACCATGAAGTATTCATCCATTAATCAGGATCTATTACTGTAAAATATATTTATTATGAATCCAAACACCCAGTAAATAATGTATAAGAAAATAAATCAATATTAATAAAAGGGGGCTATTAAGTAATCAAGATTTTATGTGGATATTCTTCATACCTGTTGTTGCTCAAACATATCACCATCCTCGTTCCCAGATTTGTTTTCCCCTGATGACTATAAGAAACAATCAAAAAGTTGATCTTTTTAGTAGTGTCATCATTATTAATAAAATAATCTCTGAAAATAAATGAAAAATTACCTTTTCATCAAAATCTTGACCATTACCAAGATTTCTTGCTCTAAGTTCTGCGATGAACTGAGATTCCTGTTCATACCTCTTTCGAATTTCTTCTCTCCATAGTGCAGCAGTGTTGCTTGTACCATCAGACTCACCATCTGTTTCAAAATCTGAGAACAACCATAAATAAATGCAATTTTTGATTAATAAACTGAGATTTGTAAACAATAAAAACTTTCTCACCACCTTATAACAATCTGATATTAAATTTTCCCATAAAATGTTATATATATGAAGCATGTTCAGAAATTAAGTGTATTTCACCATAAATGGTTAAGGTTTTTTTGATGGTTGGCAACACTGAGATGTAGAGGGGGATCCGCTGACAGAGTGAGAATCACAGTATGTTAGCTCATGTTGTAGTGTCCAGTTGTGTTAAAAAGGTGTCAATAATAAATTGTGTCACATGCTGTGATCCACTTCCGACTGAATCAAAATGGTTTACTCATTACATGTTGTTGTGGTATTCAGTCCAAGGACTGGTTTGGTTAAACCCTCCATGCAAGCCTTCATTTCTACACAGCTACTACATCCCACCTCTGCTTCCATCATTTGCCTCCCTCTTCTGTTCTTACCCCACACACTTCTCTCTAATGCTAATTTTACAAAACCATCATGTCTTAAAACGTGGATTATTAATCTATCCCTTCTATTGGTCAACGTCCTCCATATTGTTCATTTTCCCCCTATTCTGTTTAGAATTTCCTTGTTAGTGATTCTATCCACCCATCTGATGTTCAGCATTCTCCTATAGCACAACATTTTGAAAGCTTCCATTCTTTTCCTTTCTGCAACCCCTATTGTCCATGTTTCGCACACATATAAAGCCACACTCCATCCAAACATTTTTAGTAATGATTTACTGTTGCATGGCTGAGCAAGGGGAAACTTCAACTGTGTCTTCAATTTCTCATGCACATGCAACACTACTCATTACATGCCTGAGTCAAAAAGACAGTTCTCACAGAGATGTCACACCAATTCCTCATCTTCCCAATAATTCAAAACCTCAACTTTGGACAAAAGAAAAATTGCTTTGGTGTTTGGGACCAAAAAGTCATGATTTTGGTCAAATTTCTGTTTCAGTGGAGACCCTAAATAACTTGAAAAAGGAACGTTCAAAATAAAATGAAGGGAATGCTGACAAGAGAAGTGTGCTTACTGCACAACGCCCATCCTCACTCATAGCCTTAGCCTCCAAGAGACCCCTCCCCCATATTCCCCTGATTGGTGTATTCAGATTATTACTTTTCACCTCCCTGAAGGCACACGTGTATAGAATTAAATTTTCAACCAATGAGAAGGTGTAGAAAGGGATTCTGAAATGGGGGAAGAAGCTGACATAAGAGTTCTTGGAGGATGGCATAAAGGAGCTTGCACCATGGCTCACCACATACATTGACTGGGATAGCAATCATGTGGAAAAATAGTCAACAAGTGTTTAAACAATATCCTGTAATGTTTTTTCAAATACACTTTTTATGAAAGAATACAAAAATCTAGTACACTTACTTTCTGACCATGCCAGACAGTTGTACATAAACTCATGTTGCCACAAAGCAAACATGAAAAACCCCTCAGCTATTTAACACCTAAAAATTTCTTTTAAAGCTACTTTAAGTGGATGTCTCAGAACTTATGAAACTAGGGTTACCTTTTTAGATTATTAAGAGTTCTCTATTTTTCTATCCCAAAATTATTTCATACATTACCACATACTGTTTCTACTTGTAATTAGATAATTATTCTGAATGAGTTCATAATCATTATCTGCTATAGAATTATTTTTAAGTAAAGTTATTTATAAGTGGACAACTGATATAAATTGAATGAAATTTTGAAAATAACAACAAATGGTTTCATGAACAACATAGCAATTTATAGATAGTTTCTCTGCAGACATATGTAGATATTTTCAAAGGAGCATACAAGATGACTCAAATCAGATTTACTATGGATATATTTGAGGCTGGTTATGGAAACTTATTTCATATGGATAGTGAGTTTAACAAGAAAAGTATGGTCATATGTAATAGAATCTGATAGCAAATCAAGTAATGAATTCCATAGTGAAGGAGACGGGGTAGAGGTTGGCAACTGGATGGTGCTCCATGCACATGCTGACATACATGAGAAAAATTGGTAATGTCAAGAATTGGATTGAGATAATGATTACTGCCTACCTGAACTTCAAATTTTGAATCCATAATTGTATAACAAAATTTCCTTTGTTATGGAGGATCAGGAGCAGGTCATAATTTGTCAACATTTATTCAACATATAAATGTTGTACAAGTTAAGTTATCCTGTATTTCATATAGCCTGACAAAATATCATCTCACAATACCTGTAAATACCTGCTAGTAATTGTGGAATACTGAACATTTTGTTTGGGGTTTTACACATTGTAGTACATTGTGCAGTAAGTGATAAACACTGGAATAATTTATTTTGAAGAAGGTTACAGAGTGATGCATGGACTCTCTTAAATATTCAGCTAAGGCTTCTTTTTTTATTCATTACTTACTTACATAAATATATATCTTAGATCATGTGCATTTTTATGTACAGTACACTCGATGTCTCTTTGATACATTTTGTGTTGTTTGAAAAATATTTACACCTAAAAAACTCCAAGTTTCAGAAACATGGTATGGTATTTTTTATCTCTTAATTTTGTCCATTTGCAGATTACTTCATTATTGGAACTAAACATTGTAGAAACTAAAAATAATTTTGATGACTAAAATGAGATAACACCATTGATGATTATAGAAACATCACATTTTTGTAACTATTCACATACAGTATTTACCTTTGCAAGTATAACTTCCTATAGTTTAATGCAATAAAGTTAACATAACAGTATAAGTGGGTTTTGTTACATAAACCTTATGATTGAAGATATATTTATTATTTACTTGTAATGTTAAATGTATTTTTACTGCACAATATACTTAGGTATTTTTTATATTTCAATGAATTAATAATTATTATAAAAAAATATAAAATGAAACGCCTACCTAAAGGTTTTCTGATGTTGTCGTCACCATCCTCTTGGTCAGAGCCCTCTGAAATAAGATCCAGTAATGGTTGTAGGAACAAAAACTAATGCTAAGCTAGCTACACATCACATTCCAAAACGTTCACACTAATGGAAGGTGCACATCTAGAACAATAAGTAGGAGTATATACACAAACTTGCATCCACAATCTGTAAAATAATATTTGTGATAATTTTGAAAAATATATTATATGAATCACTATAAGGATACAAGTAGGGGATAACATTCCACTATGTTCAGAAGTGGCATTCACTGTGCTACAAGAATAAGTTTAAATAAGTTTGAATTTGAAATATAAGTTTCATAACTTGTAGTTTTAATTACATATTTCTCTTTAAAGTATTATTAAAATATAATTTATGCTACAATTTTGAACTGCTACAAAAGGGAGGTCAATTTTATTATTAACGTAAGTATAATGGCTAATATATTGTTATATTATATCTAATAGCTAATTTAGTATTTGAAGAATGTACATTGATTCCAAAAAAATTTAACAAACAAAAATAATTAAAACCATTGGCATTCTTGTAATAGCATAAGCTTAGTACTGATGTTACAGGAAAAGATAATATTCAAAATTATAATTAAAACCAGTTTCATATTATAACAAAAAATATGATGTTGAAATTATCAAGCAAATAAATTCTGATAGAATAGTTCCACATCTTTTCAATTTGTTTCTGTTTTATCATTATTATTCTTACAGACATTAAAAAATTGGTCTTTTGTCATTAGTTGTTATGATTGGTCAGTTCTCAATGAATATGTCAAGTATTCATTTTTGAACAATATTAACTAATTAATATTTTGTAATTCAATGCCTCATTTATATGATGCCTGCCTGTCACTGGAAATGTTTTCCTAACCTACTGATCAAGGGGATGGTGCCTTCGGAAATTTAGATAACTCCAAACCGTAGAGGTAAGTCACCTACTTTCTGTCTCTCTTTCCTGTCCATATTAATTGTTTTAATTAATTAATGACAATGTCATTTCCTGATGCATATCCATATATCACATCACATCATATATATATATATATACCTGAGGTTCATAGATGGTAGACACCTTGTGAGTTTTGGAGAACTTGAATTTTCGGAGGCACCGCCCCCTTCATCAGAAGGTTAGGAAGACATTTCCAGTGATCGGCTAGCCGACGACTGAGCAGCCAAAATTTGCTGCTCTGCTAACTTGGGTCGTAAACAATTGACCCCACCAGGTCATCAACTTTCTCTCTCAATAAGGGTCTGGGAAGAGGCAAGGACTGGATGGGGGTTGGGGAGATGCATACTGACACCCCCATCTTGACACACATTCATTCAGACACATCCACCCTTAGAGGTGTCAATATTTAAATATTGATACACACTCTCATACATACATACAAACATACATACATACATACATACATACATACATACATACACCATTCAAACAAAAGGCAAGGTATACACACACACACACACAGAAGGTTTTATTGTATGTACAATTCAATGAACTCGTGCTTTGGAGGGGGGGGGGGGGAAAGGTTGGAGATAAAGTTATAGGATATTGAGTCCAGGGCTTTGTCTAGACTGTAGGACATGCTGGAATGAAAGTTCCCACAGATGGAGTTCAGCTTCTGATGAGTCGGGAGGTAGGGTTTTGAGGGGGGTCAGTGTGAAGCACTGGTTGAAGATGTTGGTGTTGTGGCTATGGGCATGGGCGGCTATGGGGAATTGGGTTTTGAGGAGTTTTACTGTGCTGCGGTGGTTGGCAATCCGTTCGGGGAGGGGTCTCTTTGTCTGACCGATGTAAAAGGCTGGGCAGAGTGTGCAGTTTATTTTGTAGATAGTGTGGGAGGACAGACAGGTTATGTTTTCCTTAATTTTGTAGGTAGTGCTGTTGGTGGGGCTCTGGAAGGTTGTGGTAGGTGGGAGTATTGGGCAGACATGGCATCTGTTTCTGCCACACGGTCTGCAACCAATTGTGGGTGGAGGGTTGGGTGTGTGGGGTTTGCAGGGTCTGACCAGGATATTACGGAGGTTGGGAGGGCGCCTAAAGGCAACCCTTGGACAGGTGGGTAGTATGGTCGGGAGGATGAAGGGGGCGGTGCCTCCGAAAATTCAAGTTCTCCAAAACTCACAAGGTGTCTACCATCTATGAACCTCAGGTAAGTCATCTTCTTTCTATCTCTCTGTCCTTTCCCCATTAATTGTTTTAAACATGACAATGTCATTTCCTATCTCATATATATATATAATATATATATATATATATATATATATATATATATATATATATATATATATATATTTATTTATTTCATTTGGATGGGACAGAGGGAGAGACTCACCTTATATGGCTGGTAGGTGTCACTAGGTTGGGAAACAGTAATGTGTAAAATTTTTGAGAAACTGAGGCCCCTTTCTCAGGACAGTGTATGATGGTGAGATGGATAACTAATCAGTGTTGAATTCAAACCATGGCATGTCAGCTATTATACAGCAACAATTGACACCAAACAAAGCTAACAACTCACTCTCTTTCTCTCTCACACACATACAATGAAAGGTCACAACAATCAAAACATAATGGAATAATATATACATACAAACAATCAATATACATACACAATACACACACAAACTAGATGTGAAAAGTAATGTAAGTGCCATTGGGGAAAGACATTTGTTAGAGAATGTTTTGAGTCCAGGACTTTTCTTGGGCTGTTGGATATGTTGGAAAAAAAGATCTCAAAGATGGAGTTCAGGAGAAAATGAGACATTTTTCCAATTGCCAGCTGGCAGTGGTCAACTCAGACTGAATGGCTGGCCGCCATGTCATCCAGACGTGCTGTCTTTATGACTTGCAAAAATTTTACTTGTTCCTGCTACCCACCCTGGAGATGCCTACTTTTCATTTAAGGTTAGTTAACTGCTCTCTATACATGTTTTCTATCCAAATGATGTACATACATATATTAGAGATGGGCAGTTCTTGAGTGAGTCGTTCAAAATGAATGACTCACTCACATAAACAGCTGAACACTTGCTCCTGACTAGGGAGCGAATCACTCTTTTCAACCGTTCTTGTTCGGGGTTTACTGGAGTGGCAAAAACATCATTCTTCAAATGCTGTCAAGCATGTATCAATGCTGATGGATGCAATTTTGAACACTTATTGTAAATTAATTTCCACTTGTAAACAAGGTTATGAAAATAAAACACTTTCTCTATTATTTGTTCTTTCCTGTGTTTGTGCTTCGATGCTTCACTTTTGATCATACATTCCTATACAAAATGTGATTGTTACAGTGTCCTGTACCAGCCCTCAAATTTGTACCATGAATTAGCAGTCACCCTGTATATATGCATCAGAAAATGACACCGTCATGTTAATTAAAACAATTAATAAGGAAAGGAAAGAGAGATAGAAAGTAGGTGACTTACCTGAGGTTCACAAATGGTAAGCACCTTGTAAGGTTTGGAGTTGTTTAAATTTTCGGAGGCACCGCCCCTGTCATCAGAAGTCTGCTCAGTCGTCGGCTAGCCGGTCACTGGAAATGTCTTCCTAACTTTCTGATGAAGGGGGCAGTGCCTCTGAAAATTTAAAGAACTACAAACCTTACAAGGGGCCTACCATCTATGAACTTCAGGTAAGTCACCCTACTTTCTATCTCTCTTTCCCCTCCTTATTAATTATATGTAGATGTATATATTAGAGATTGAAATATTCTTACTGTTTAGTAAGTGGCTTCAAAGTGTTTGTAATACAGTATAATTATTGAAAAAAAATTAGGTGAAAATGGCAATGGCTTTAAGGATTATTGGCAGAATTAATATTTGAAACATTGTTTGCAGCATATTCGAATGCGCAAATGTTGGCTCATAAACATTTTCATGTGTACCAATTACAATATGTACAAATTATTCAGTACACATTAAAAACAAGCAAAAGACAGATTGCAAAAAATATATGATAGTATATAAAATGTACATAGTCAATTTTATAATATTGAGATATATTTTGTCAGTCAATTTCAAGTAAATTGATGAGTGTAGTTAGGATGTGTTCCAGTGATGAAATATTAAGTACTTTTTCAATCAATCCCTTCATGCAAAATACAATTGTATAAATTAGAGCAAAAATGATTTTGTACACCATATGAAAATAGATAAGGAAGTAAGTATTCAATCAAGCTAGTTAACACTAAACATTCCTATATTACAGGTTGATTAAGAAGCATAGTATTTGAAAATAGCATTATTTGGGGAAGAATCTCACCTTTTGTTTCTTGATATTTTAATATTATATTGAAACTCAAATTGTGCTGATTAAACTTTTTGGAAAGAAATCTCATTAGCATACTTTGTATGGGAAATCTGAAAATTATCAACACACAAAGTATGCATGCAAATGCTTATTAAAATAAAATAACAATTAGTTTTATATACACTATGTTCCCAGTTATTTAAGTCACTTCCCATGACTGACTTATATGGATTAAATTAAATACTTTTTTTTTCTGCAGAAAGAAACCTGAATATGTGCTCTTTTGAGTAGGATTACATTTCAAATGAGCATCACAATTTTACATTAATGTTTAAATATCTGTTATAAAATAGTAGGGAACAGAATGTATATATAACAATAAAGTTGGTATTACACATACCAGAATTTAACTCTCGAACTAGGGTTGACATGGCATTGGTGACAGAATCGGCAGCGACAAGCAGATCATTGCGCAAACTTCTGCTGCTGCTATTGGTTGTCCCTGAGTTGTTAGTGGAACCCGCAAGAGATGATGTTGATGATCCTAGAAATTTAAATTATATAAATAAAATAAAGTTTTAAAATAACCAAAAAATGTATGACAATTTAATATTATATTATATTAAAGTGAATGATAAACATCAATCTTAAGTAAAAAATGCACAATGAGTGCAGAATACCTTTAAGTGTCATGTTATCAGAAAATAAAATAAATTTAAGATATGGTAGGTAATTAATTATAAGATAAATCATCCATAATTATAGTGCTACTATAGAAAATGGTAAAATATGGAATTTTTTAAGATGTCACATAGTGGCTTATATTATTTCAAATATTTTGTTTTTTCATCTTACCCATAGTATTTTACTGTCTAGCTTATTTCATTACATCCCAACAATTTCTTAACCAGGGAAATTCTAGACTTAATTTTTTGTGACTGATTGATAATTATTTTATTTTTATTTTACAAGAGGACTTTGGTCTGCCAAGAGTAGTAGTCTGTCATCTTCTGTGAAATTTTGAATTTGGAATAGTATGTGGATTGCATATTGATTCTCCCTCAGTCTTAACATTGGTTTCCATTGACCATGATGAAGATAGACATATCCATGGCCATACTAGGACCTCTGTGCTGTAGGGAAGCAACACTAACAGCTATACCACAGGAGACTGATAATGCCAATAGAAAATTGATTCATTGAATCTGTTCTTTAACACATACCAAGTAAATATGAACACTTTGTCATTACAAATTCACTCATTTTAAACATACTATTCTCATTAATATAGGCATCACATATTGGTTCTTAGGCCACTACCTAATTCCATTAACAGTAAAATAATAACCTTCCATTCCATTCCATGCACAATTAATCCTGAATATATAAAAATAAGGTTTCGGGCATTAAGTAAAATTAATAAATAAAAATACAGCCAATTATGTCACCAAACACATTTAACATGTTTCATCCAACTTTGTGGATTTCTTCAGGTAATTTTTTAAGTATGTAAAAGTAGATAATTCCACTAAATAAAACTAAATTAATTTCAACCACAATGCCAAATTACTCACAATGGAATTAGTTTTATCCACCTGAAGACATCCACAAAGATAGATGAAATGTAGTATTTATATTAACAAAATGTTAATTAATTTTTTTGCTGACAGTCTTGGCCATATTTTTATTTATTAATCCTGTGTTTCATGAGCTTATCTTATAATTTTATTGCAAAGGTTGGCAATGCACCTGAAGGCTTTTGATTTTATGTATATAATAGAGAAGTTTTAAATTGGATTTGAGAATGTGTTCAAGATTATATTCGGACCTGCTTGTTAGTTCCCCCCCTCTAAAATTAACTACTATTTGATAAAAAAATACTTTCATTTTTCCTTCTGTATTTTATTCTCAGGTGAAAACAGAGGTTCTTTCTCCTAACAAACATGGACCCATACCATACATTTATAACTTTTGTCTTTAAATACATTCCACTTACCTTTTATTTTCAATCAGAATTTATTTCTTGTAACCTTTCATATTTTATATGCTTATTGACTTAAATCTTATAAACCTTTCACACTTGAAATTCCTGTCGTAGACAGATATTTACTAATAATGCAAAATTTAGTTTTTCTCATTATAATAATGAGAGAATTTCTATTGTACTTAAATGGTAACCTCATACATGTATATTGATTACATGAAACAGAGTTTTATAATTTTGGTACTTGGTAGTGGGAAAATCATGTTTCATGAATTCCTCTTTAATAATCTAATCTGGTTTATAGACCTCTGATTAATAAAGCACACTTAGAATATATTACAGATTTTAATTAAATTAGTTATTAATATACTATGTAAAACTTTCAACAATAAGCAAAACAATATTTGTAGTCTTAAATACCTCACAGTTGTGAAACAGACATGTACTAATAATTACTACACCAATAGTAAACATAGCTTTCCCAGTGAAGCTGTTGGATGGAGTTTTCTACAGATTCCATCTGGGAATTGACATTGTGGCAAACAAACATCAATACCCTGATGGAATCCTGAGAAAACTATATCCCATTACTACTCCATTAAGAAACTTTACACAAAGTGCATTCCTCAAAATAAAAGCAAAGTAAAGGGAAATACTGGATGATGCTTATCTTGCAGTGATCCAAGTTATGTCCATTCCATAAATGTCCAAATAATTAATCAGAAACTACATCATCTGAATGGGGTTTGAGTCAATTACATTATCCTGATTGACTGTTTCCTGACATGCCATTATCATGATGATGTTAGTCTGACAGGTTGAGTGAGAGTGACAATCCCAAAAACTATTTATTTGAAACCAATATTGGTCATTTCATATTTTCTATAACTGCATTTCTCTTCCACCCTAACCCTTCCGCATGCTGGGGTGTCTCAGACAAACATTGATTGATACTGGATCATAATTTATATGGTTACAAAGTTAAACTGAAATTTCTCTGTGTATGGTTAACTCTTTGTCATCCACTTCCAATCCCACACATAGGGGCTGAACTTTAATTTAATTGCAAAAGAATATCTATTTAAACCTGGCAACAACCATAAACTGATATTCAACACAAATATTGGTCATTATCACATTATTTTTATCACCCCCACCCTAGAAGTTCTTCCCATACAATTAGGGATTGAAATTAGACACTAAAAGACTGACACTATGAATTTGATGCCATATATAATGTTTCCATATATTTTAAAAATGCCACCTACTTAAGTACACACAGTTGTCTTACATCTGTAACGTTTGGTCCCATAATGTGACACGTGTACCAATTTGGTTGAAATTGTTCCACACATTACTTAATAACTTAATTTACAATAGAAGCCATGTATAATAATTTAACTAACATATTAAATATTCTATTTAATAAAAAAACCACACCTTTAGGAAAATGCCCCATCAGGACACTGACCTCTAGAGAAGCCATCAATCAGGATAATGCAGTCAGGAAAACATGCGTTGGGCAAGTGTATGTCAGGCAAATGACTGGGATCCTCCATTTAAACACTGACAAAATCAATCTTATGGATCTTTCTTTGCTTGAAAAGTTTATTCTAAATACTTTGTGAAAACAAAACCTATATTTTTAATTTGTTATATTTACATGTTTAAAGTAATTTCCCTCACTCACCTTCTTAAATAGTGAACTCAATGTCACACAACTCCTACAAAGTTTGAAGTGTGAAAATGGTATTTGCTTTAGTAGCAATTTTGAACTGGCACAAACAAAAAAAGTGCAGAGGCATACAACACAATTAATTACCTTATGAATGTGTGGAAAAATTGAGTCTAAACTATAAATGATGCTTAATTATTGCGTAAAATAATTATTGAAAAATGACTGGTACATGTTGGCAGCAACCATTCAATACATAAATATTTCAATTTTGCCAATAATTTCTCAGTCTTGCTTTACTATTATTTTGATATCACATTATTCTCAGAAGCTTATACACATAGTTTATGACCAGCTATACTGAGAACTTCAGGTATGCCACCACCTTTCTACCTCTCTTTCCTGTCCTTATAAATTGTGTGTATATAAATAAATATGCAAAAATAATATTTCTGAGTTATAATAATAATAAATAACAAAATTTACTTCCTGCCAGTTGAAACCTTGTATCAATTTAACTTATGTCAATGACTTTTTTGTCTCTATTTTCTATATCAAATTCATATATATATTTATAATTCATTTGGACAGAAAGAGAGACAGTAAGTTAATGACTTACCTGAAATTTAGGGCCAGTTCCACAATGTTTGAAAGGAATGTGTCAAAACTAGATAAAGTAGAATTATTATCACTAGTATTACTTCTTTCTAAATTATTATTTATAATGCACACTAGTTATGTGACTTTGATTACACTACAAAAAAATGGCTCCCTATGTAATGTGGGCTGTGAGTTTTTTAGTGTTTCATATCCAAAGCCACACACAATGTATAGTGACATTTATATTTTGCTGTTTGTAATATTATAACAATAAACATTTATATTTGGTTGATGTAGTGACCTCTGGGATAAAACTGTAAAAAATTTCAAATAAAATCTCTTTAAAAATATTAATTGGAACTTTATATGAGTGGTTTCCATGAATGACAGTAGCATTAATAATGTGATGCACACTGCTCGAGGAAAATAGAAAGTATGAATATGTTGCTAACTAACATGAAATGGAAAAACAAACTTCTCTTCCTAGAATATTATATACCTTTAATTAGATTAAATTTTCTTGTGTACATAACACAAATATTTAATACATATGACACTGCATTATGTATCCTAGAGGGAATTTAAATTTATTCTTTTTGCATTGATCTATCAATTTCCACATACACGAATTTCCATGTAGCTTCAGAATTTTCCTTTTCTAATATTCCATCTCATGCATATGAGAATAATAAGCAAGGTGGCTTTATTCAAATTTAGCTTTGCTGAAATTACTCACTTTCCAAAAGTGATAAAATGATATAATAATAAATAGTAAATTAACAGTATGATGAATAAACCAAAAAAACTGAAGACTAATTTAACAAATTTATCCAACATAATAATTTAATAGTAAACCATTGAAAAGAAAAATAAATAGTTTGGTTGTTATAAAAGCTAAAGATAAATTTACTCTTGGCATAAAAGAAGCATGTATTGCAAATATGCGGAATAATTGTGTATAAATGTAAAAGAATAGCTTCTTGGAATATTTCTAATCCTTCTGGACTTTGATTTGACAGTTCCCGAGAATTTTCCTTTATTGAAGAATTAAGTCACCTCAATAAGCAATATCAATATACATCCTATGTTCAAAAAGAAACTATATATTGGCTTTTAATTATCTATTAATAGCTAATAATAATATGTTTTTGGTTAATTTCTATCACAATATTTCTTCCATGCCATGTAAATAGTCATGACATGCACTTTGAATCATTATGACTGGCGTTAAAAGTAGTTTAATGATGAATAGTATTAATGAAATCTGTACCAACTCAAAATGTGGTGAATAAGTTGTTTTCCCAAAGGTCTGGTGGTCTCTCATGTTTCCAGGCTTTTGTGGTAATAAGAATGTTGACACTTTTTTATATTGAAAACAAAGTGAAAAGGCAATTTAAAAGTTTAACTTGGGATATTATGTTGTTGTAACACTGAATATTAATAAATTTTCTTATCATATTATTAGCTGAATACACACTACACAAGTTAGGACACAATTGTAATTATGGCTACCACAGTTATTAAAAATACAGTCAACTGCCAATTGGACTTACCTAAATAAACATACATATAGTATATGGCTGTTATGTTTTAGGATATTGAATCTCTCCAAACACAAACAGCACCAAGAGAATCTTTTATTATTTTGTTCCTAGAATAAATTAGTACCTTAGTCATATCAAAATCACTGTAAAATATTATTCTGAATTAATATGTTCGTTGGTGGAAATATTTTGCTTCATATTTACCTAACCTAAAAACAATGCATATTTTTAAAGTTGTAAGTTTCGTAGTAATAAATTTTGGTAACAAAGAATAATCTCACAAGAAACACTTCCATGTAAAAGGAAGCAAAAATTTTAATATTACTTTGATGCCTGGATTTCATATTAAGGGTTAAATGTGGGAGCAGTAAACAGCCACCATGAGGTTAGGCCTTGCATGATGTGATGTAAGGCCATAATTCATGGGGTGATTGGGGAGAAGTGGTGATGAACTTTAAATGGACATTAATGAGTGTGCAGGCAAATTGGATTAGTTTTGAGATGTAGGATTATGTTATTAACATTTAAATGTTGTAACTTGGTTTTGTTGGTTACTGCTGGCACATCTTGACCCACATTAATGTTGCTCAATATTACATTAAATTGTAGGAAATAAAATGTCACATTGATTATGCTACTTTTATCTGTAATAGTGATTTATTGAAATCTTTTCTTGTTTTGGTTAGTGAAAATGACCAGTGAACATTACAAACCTATTGATTTTGTTCACAAGATTCTCAGAATTAGCACATAGTAGTAAGATTCAAATATAAGTTGTATGAATAAATGTTTCAAAATTGGTAAAGCTCAAAAGTTTATTATGGACAATTAAAAAAACATGATATTGTGTTGGTGTAGAAGCTATCTTAGAACAAGTTTCATGAAAAATAATGATTGGGAAATATATTGAGGTAACTTATAGACAAGCTGAGCACGTACATATACTCACTAAATACCATGGTTATAACCTGCTTCTATGGCATTTTTTTTTGCTACATTACAAATATCATGAGGGGAAGCCTTTTTTATGTATTTTTAATTTACACTAGCAGTTTAAAAATAAATACTTAGTCATTTCCTACCTTATAAATGATTCTATAAATCATTTCATAGTTAAAACTGTTAATGCTAACAAATGATATTGTAATTGGATATCCATAGTTTTTTAATCAGTCTCAGTTTTCAAGTCGAAGGGAGAAGAAATGCTTCTATTAAAGCTCAGACGAAGAGTGTAAGGCTCTCATTTTTTTTTCTTCAAAGCATTAATAAATTTATTTATTAATATATTTATGAATATTGTTACAATTTTGAGACATCTAAAACCTATGGGTATCCAATTACAATATAAATTAACCCATAATGAATCATAAATTTTTTTTCTAGAATCAGAAGATTAGGTAGACATTCCGAGTGACAGCCAGCCATCTACAAGCAGTCAAAATTGTGACACGGCTAACTTTGTTGTGTATGTTTATATATATATATTCTCACATAACTTTTCAGACATGCTTCTTATCAAGAAACAAAAACAAAAATACAGTTTCATAACCATGCTTTTACAAAAACTTATTGCATTATATCAGGTTGCGTACTTTTAATAAAAAGCTAATACCAAAGTTAAGTGCAAATATTTGTGTTAACAGAATTGTCTTTGTGTTATAGTTGAAATGAATCACATGCTTTCATGTTTTCTATGTTTATAATATTTTTGAGTATCACAGCAGCAATGACAATGATTTATCATGCTAAAAGTACAAATACAGTACAATCTAATTTTCTCAGGCACTAATTTTATTATGGTTTATTTATAAAAGAAATTACTACAGAGCATATACAGTTTTTAATAATTCTACGACACAAAGAAGAATAAGCTTACAATTGAGTTTTGAAGAAATAAAATTTGGAATGTTTACAATATCACACAAACTGTAACATAGATTTATCTACCAATAATTCCTGATGATGCTCCAAAAGCAGATCTAACATCACCACCAACCCCAGTAAGTGAATCAGCACCAGTGCCTAGAGAGGACATCATTGATGGCTGTAGTTGTCCTCCTGGTGTTGGTGGAGCTGAGCGAGAAGATGGCACACCGGGTGGCAGAGGAGGAGATTTGGTAGATCTTGGAGATGAATTTGGAGTTGATCGAGGTGACGCTTGATGATTCTATACATGCAGTCAAAACCATTTAAATTACAAGACAGCTTGGCATTTCTTAAACAATTAAGGTTTCTCTACAGTTCAAATAATCAATTTTATGGAATAAAACTCAAATAAATGATGATAATAAACTATAGTTTGACACAATGCATTCCAATGCAAAGGGAGTTGAAAGAATGCCAAAGATAAAATTTTAAGATAACTACATGATTAAAAATTAATTGTTCACTAGTTCATCTAATTAATAATAAAAGGTACAAATTGATTTTATCTATAACAGACATTGAGTGAACCTTAGAAATTTAAGACAATGCAAGCATATGTAAAACAATTAAATAATTTAGTTATAACTTCATTTCTATGATGTTATATCACATTTGATAAATATAAAGTGAAATAATGTTTGTAATATCAATAAAACCAACATTGTTATAATGGTAGTTACTTATTGGAATAAAATTTTGTCATTCAATTAATTGCAAATAGAAAATTATCGAAACTTAAAAAGTGTATAATTGTAACTATTACTACAGCAAATAAAATGAGGAAGTCTCAACTCAAAAGGGAGACTAAATATATGCAATTGAATAGTAATAAATTTATATGCTGACTTATTGGCCGTCTTTTTATTTATTATAAATTTAAAGTCAGAAAATTAAGTTAAAATGATAATTCTTTTATACACTCAGAATGCACCAATTTTCAGATTTTACAATTGATCAGAACAGTGACATAAATGTCAAGCATGGACTGCAGCCTGATTAATTATTATCAAAATTTTAATGTACCTCTTTGTTTGTTTATTTTTCAAACAAGAGTCACGCAGTAGAGCAGATCTAAAATTAATTAATTATTTTCTCTAAAGTAAAGGTTGAGAAAAGAAAAAGTTGGTGACTGTTTACAATACATTATGCCTACCTTTAGAAGCTTCATTAGACCTTCCAACTGCACCATTAACTGTCTTCTAGAGTCTTGGAGTGCTCCCAGGTGACTTTCCAGTTCTTCTTTCCTTTGCCTTAGAGCTCGAAGCTCTGCAACAAGTGCTGGATTCTCTTCACCGGATCCTCCTGGCCCCATACCTGCTGATTCAAGTTCCTGTTGTCTTCTACAAGTGCAAAAATAACAACAAAATCTATCAGCAGTGAACATTACCTTTAATATATAAAATTAATAAAATAAATACTTTTTTGAGAATCTAACAGTAAATGATTTAACTAGACTTACTAAATATGAATTAGAGATATCATGCAAATGATTTCTGCATTCATGCATGAGAATTGAAAAATTATATTGAAATATACCTCAGTAAAAGTAATTTTTCAATGGTAACCAAATTATTATTTCAAAAAGTGATTTAAGTTTGGTTTCCCCTAATAGAAAAGTAGAGTTATCTTTTGGAATTGTCACAAATCAAAAGTTTCTAATCAGAACTTCATTGAATATATTACATGTACAGCCAAAATATTGGGATGGAAATATTGTGCTTGACTTTAATGTGACTTTCTATGATATAACCAATTTCTGTCAATAGTTATGGAATAGTAAATTTGGAAATGCTATGGTTAGCATATTTTAAAACCAAAACACTATAAGAAGATTGAAATGAAGTAATCTTAAAACTATAATCTACATCAGTAACTACTATATATTAGTTATTGTAAATATCCTAAGTGTTTAAATATCAAATAAGCATCTACAAGCTCTTTCTAGTGAAATTTTGTGGATGAAGGCTTATGTATTATTCAAGAGCAGTATTATTATATCACTTAATATTTCAAGACTTAATATTTACTCACCTTCTATTGATTAATGAAAAAATAATTTAAAGTGGTATAGCTTCATTGCAGTAGGAAAGAATAAATTGATTACTTCCAAAATGTATGAAATTATTTAAATAACAATAATAGTTTCCATTTATAACATTTAACTCAGATCAATTCACTTCAATGCACCATTAAAATATTCTATAAGCACGAGTATGGAAATAATTTGTTTGTTTTAGCATTGATTACAAATAGAAAGTATGCTTTTCAACACACAAAAAATTGTTTAATTTGAAATATAACTAAATACAATAAAGTAACTATTCTATTATCACAATCCAATAAACAGTGATCACAAACTCAAAACGCATTACATTTCTAACTGTATCTACAAAATAAAAACTGTGATGTGAAAAACACTCATTATTAAATAATTTACATGCCAACATAACATGATGTAAACATCACAGTACTATCTACATTATTAGTCACACAAATACAAAAAATGCAAAAATCTACAATAATTTAGAATTTAAATAAAAACAACTATTTTGACAAATGTTCATTTAAAGTATCAAAACAGATGTCACTTCTTTCCATGTTAAATAAAGAGAATTTAAAGTTTGGTTCATACAACAATACCTTTTCCATATTTCCTCTATTATGATAAGAAACAGATATCATGGAATATAATTAGTGAAAAATTATTGGTGTAATAGAGTTTTATTAACTTTTATAGTATAGCATCATGTTTCTGTACAGTTAATAATGTATGCTAAATTCTTCAGTATGCAGAGCGTATATCCATAAGTAATATTAGATTCCTTAATAATGTAAGGATAATAACATAGATAAACAATTTTGTAATTATAAATCCAAGTACACTTCAATTACCTATGAACATGAAAGAATATTTGAAACTAATTAATAGATTGTTTAATATTTCTCATATATTTTTAAGGTGATCATTATTCTTATGTATAATAGCAGTGGCTTCATTTTCATGAATATGACTATTTCACTGCTTTCTTAATAAAAGAAAACATTTTAATATGACTGTTTACCTGAAATTTAATTTTCTTGTATTGGTATTACATTTTATACTCACACTACAATCATACTTCTTTCTCAAATACTTTGCCTGCTTTGGAAAATTTATTTGTCGGGTATCATATAATCAAAATTTTGACCAAATCTTTTATTATGTAGATAAAATACTATGTTAGAACCTGACTTTGCATTCCTGCATCAATGTGTTTACATAAAAATATTTTTCATTTCAAGAAAGATATTGGTTACAGAGTTCTGTAGATGATTCTGTACATCTTCCCCATGAACTCCAGGAAAATTAAATTCTAGCAGAATCATATTACTAATTCATATCATTATTTTTGTTAAAGAAATATTATTAGCTTAAGTTTTGTAAAATAATACCATAAAGATACTTTCAGAACAGTTCCCAGGGCCCTTCATAATAAATTTATGTGATATCTATATTTGTACACTTATTTATACTTCTGCATAGCTGTTTCTCTGTTTATTACAAATGTTTTCAGTATTTTGTAAATTAGAGAAAGAAAATCTGATTAAGAATGATAATGACTTCAATGAATAATTAATTATTGGCTATGTGTGTACACACACACAAAGGTAAATATAAAAATTAAGTAAAATTTAATTATTGAATGTGTGCTTCTTTTAAGTAACACTGAAATTTTCTCCTTTGTACCATGAAAATCAAATCATGCCCTGAACTCTGTAGTTTTTTTTACAATGAAACCTCTCAGAATAAAATAATCTCTCATGGTTATTCTACTACAAAAAGAAATTTGAAGTAATGCTGTCACTATGAGAATAGTTTGTTCATTCTACCTGAAATGTTATCTTTAAAGATCAATCAAATTGTAAAACAGAAAAGACAACACTTAAAGACATAATTGGAGAGTATAAAGCCTGAAAAAGCAGAAATGGAGAAAACCTGATTAGAGAATGTACAAGCAGATAATTTTATAAGAATTGAAAACCTAACATTATTAACACTTCATTAGATGGTGTTTACCAAATGCTGTATGTATTAAATTTGTTTCAGCAGAAATAAAACAGAAACATTTTGTTTAAAGAAGTATATTTGCAGCATCTTAAAATTATTACTTGTGATTAAAATATGATTACAACAATATGATCTAAAAATAAAAATGTGCGTAACTGGCATGCATGCAAACACAAGACACACCATTGACAAGCAATACCTTAACCTTGCAATCTCCCGCATAATTTCTCGATTCTTTGCTTCTAACTGACTAATGAGTTCTCTCTGTGCCCGAGAAGTGTCCAGACTAAGACTGCTTTCAGAAGGTGCTCTACCCTGTTGCTGTAAAAAGTATACTTCAATCAAAAAGTTGGACAAATTAATTAATAAACATTACAAATTGCAAATTAAAGTGTATTAATAAAAAAAGCATCATATGTGAAGAACAACTTACAACAGTTCTAGCTTCTGCAGCTAAACGAGCTGCATATCTTGCTATAAGTCTATGCTCATCATCAAGTCGTGTAGATTCCAGGCTAGATGTGTATTTTCCAGGACTACTAGAAGACATTCCACTGTAAAAATTTCATATTTATTATTTTTTAACTTCTAGTAATTATATAAGCCCTTGTGTCAAAGTACCATTAAAAAACTATTACACTGACACCTTTTGTTTGGTGCCTAGTGACAACTTTAATTTGCTACACAACAGTACTGCAATATTTCATAAAATAGAATTTATAGTGATTAATGAATTATAAGTTCTGATGTCATCACCTTCGACAAGTGGAGCGGCTATCCATTGAACTTCCATCAAATGGAGATGCAAATGAACTCTCAGGAAATCCATTATGTGATGGAAGAGGAGATGGAGGACTAAAATTTATTTTACCACAATTAAAATGAAATCCAGATTTGATTTAAATATACAATGTTTTACAAAATACTTACACTATATGAGAGAGGTTAAGTGTTTTCTCAGGTTCATCTGGAAAACGTGGAATGTTTGGTCTTCCTTTCTCAGGTACACATCGAAAGGATTTTCGTAATGAGTGACCTATTTGTTTACTGGGTGATTTCTAAAATAAATCATCATTTAAATTTAAAAACTTTGTAAGGTCAAATGAGAGTTTAAAATTTTAAACTTACATAAGTAGTATACTCCTTGACTTCATGGTCATTTGTATGAGGGCCAGAAACTCTACCACGCCAAAAGCAATCTTGACATAACTGATAACTATGACACTTTTGACAGCGGTAACGAAATCCTGAGAAGCCTTCCCTCTGGCATGCATCACAAGCCATTGGATGAACAACTAAAAGAAAAAACATTAAGGAACACAAAACTGCAAACTTATTGTTGAAAAGGGGATGTAATTTTACTAAGTTTACCTGTTTCAACACTTGCCAGCCTATGAAGTAAGGGAAGCCAAACTAAACAATGAGGTCCTGGGTCTGACATCATAGTATCCATAAAGTCATTTACTGTTACTTTACTATTCTATATGGACATAATTAACACATATTAGTAAACTTTGGTAATTCAATTTGTAATGTATTATAATTTTTCTTAAGTTGCATACTCTTGCAAAAAACAAAACAAGTATGAGGCATAAATTAAAAAAAAATTAATGATCCCATATGGGATGAATCAATTGCATGAAATATTAATTCCCAATATTTTTTGACTACTGCATGCATAAATTAATTTAATACATTTAATTGTATAATTTTAACATTGTAATGTATAATTTTTGTTTAAGTTGCATACGTCTTGATAAACAATCAAGTATGAGGCATAAATTAAAAAAAAATTAATGATCCCATATGGGATGAATCAATTGCATGAAATATTAATTCCCAATATTTTTTGACTACTGCATGCATAAATTAATTTAATATAAGTCATTTCAATATGTATTATAGTTTATAAACATAAATGTCTAATGTAGAAACGTTTCTTGGGTTTCCAACCGGGTAGTCTCAGTAAACAGCGACGTTTCGATAGATAGCAACTCCGTCATCTTCCAGGCTGAAGTGTTTATGTTCCGTCCGAGACCCGTATATATACCCCATCAGGGTGCCCGAGAAACGTTTCTACATATTCTTCACCGGGAAAGCCTTCGTTCTTTAATAAATGTCTAATAGTTATTAGGCAACAAGTCCAAAAAAAACTTAGAAGAAAGTAATGTAAATATACCCCAGGGAAAATTGTATTAGCCAGTCCGTCTGAGTAGTTAAAAGAAGGAGACTCATACACAGCTGCAGGCAGTGCCAGCACTTCCTGCAAGTATTCAGTAAACTTCCAAACTACCATATGCCCATTGCTGTCAGATATCTGAGAAAATATGTCTGGAAGAAAACATTGAAAATATTTTCTTAATTACTATAGTAACATATTCAACTATTACAATAAAATGTATTCAATTCATATCTCTGAGGAATTTCAAATTATAAATAAACATATTTTTCATATTCACAAGGATTTCTTGGGCTGAAAACACAGTAATTACATGATGTTTCGACAGCGGTCAATGCTTTCATATTTACAAGATGATGGTATTGACCGATGATATACATAATGTAATTACTGTGTTTTCACCTGGTTGGAATCCCAAGAAAACCTTTTCAACTACAGACACAAGGAAAGCCAGCATTCAATTATATTTTTCATATGTTAACATGAAGCTTTAAGTTGTTAAGCATCCATTATCAACATTTATTTAAGGGATCTATGCAATCAGAATGCAAAAGAACTTATAGTTTAATTACTTCTGTGTACATGTGTCAATCTAAGAAATGTTCTATTATAAACTGTTTTCTGGAAGACAAAAAGTTTAGTATAATTTTATCAATGGGAAATAATCCATATTTTATTAGCTATTCTTTAAAAAAGCAAAAATTAAATATACTGATGTAGATTTTCATACACAGACATTGCTCCTGGAGTTTTTTGGAATTTACTAAATATAAGTATCGAAGGTTGCTAATATTGGACAGAATACAGGTGGGACACACTTTTTTTCATATTATATACACTATTTAATTTCTACTTACACCTCAATTTATCCATGAGTTTACCAGCACACATTGTAGCTAATGCAACCTTAATAGAGAAAACTCGTATTTTTCCCACATTTTCCCTGAAACACAGGAATGTACTACAAATTAGGTGAAAGGAACAAAGATTAATATTTCTACTACCAATTTTTTATACTAACACAGAATAAGCAGCCAACAGCCAATTTAGCAGCAGTCCAGAACATGTTTCAACATGGACTTGTTGTGCCACAGGCAATCGTTTATTTAAATTATGGTATACACTTGAAATTAAAGTCTCCAAACGTGAAACGTTAACTTCTGTTTGTGGCTCAAGTGTGTTGAGCCCATTTTCTCTAAATGCTTCAATCACATTCCAGATGTCAACAGCATGTACTATAAAAAAAGTCATAAATAAATATATGTAAAACAATTGCCTATAACTGACAATAGGTAATATAGTGAATTTTAATAACCAAACAATTGAAATAAAAATAAATCAATCTACAGTATTTACATATCAAATGTGTATCAATAACTTAAAATGTATTCAAAATACATTTAGACAAAAAATACTCAGAGCAAATGATTAAGTATTTGAGGGAAAACTAGCAAAGCCTTGTAGTTATGAATCCTGGGTTATTGGAAGGCAAAGAGTTACTTATGCTTGAAATACACTCATTTATAATATAATTACTAAAAAAAAAGCTCAAGTAAATAATGAAAATTTTTTAGAAGCAATATTTGCCATTTTCTTCTTTTTTTTGAAGGAAATAATACTTCTCAAATCACACACAATACCATAAAGCAGACATCAAAATAAATACATCATTTAACATAAATGTACAAATCTAGTGCACTAATTTGAGCAGTGTAGTGAGATATGATACTGCATATCCTTTAACTTCTGAGTGAAAATGGAAACTTCTAATTGTTGTATAATGAAGATAGTAAAATGTATGTTTTTTTATGCATTTGTATGTATAATGTTAGAGACTCACAAAATGTCTGTGAAGTATCTTGGGTTATGGGTGATATGACTTTGGAAATCAACAAGTAAGGTAATGAAATGGATATTAAATATTGTCCATTTAATTATGCTATAGCATTAGAGCATTAATATAAAAGATGAAAATACTTACAATTTGCTCGTTTTTGAACAAAACGAAGTTTACATGCAGTGCGATAAGATGCAAAGCGAATCATGTCAAAATTCTGTCCCCTCATCTCCTGCAGAAGCTGGAGACGCTGGTCAGAACTCCGGCTATCTTCTCCTGCCATCATAGATTCTGAAGAAGAAAAAAAGGTTCAAATTAATAACAAAATGGCAATAAGTAGCCAAAATAAGTCAAAAATAGTCAGCCAACGTCCGATTCAAGACCACTAAGTGAGGAGAAGTATTGCACATTAATTCTCCAGTATACGACTAATATTATATTACTTAATAGCTTTCAATTGAAGACAAAACATCAGTTAACTTCTGACTGAAGAAAGGATTATTCATATACTAGGTCAATGTGATTTCATGAAAATATTAGCTGGACACCATTCCGAAAGATGAGTTCCTTGAGAGCTTCCATCACTTGTTTGAAGTAGATTAGAGTAAATTTTTAAATATTTACTAGATGTGTCTAAGAATTCTTCTTCTGTTTTCTACTAAACACATGTTTTCTTTAAATTAAAGATTTATAATAGTTGAAGCCAACATCTAAATGACTTCATACATATTGTTTGGGTATAACAATCATGTGGGGCGTGGGTTGTCTTAATTCTTAATGTTTTGATAATTACCACAAAGCATCCCTCTAAATTTTGTGTTATGGAATTTGAAAAATCTTTTGTATCTATGCTATTTTGTTAAGGCATTCTACAAGAACTGGAATAAGGGTTTCCGCTGTCTTTAAGATGAAATACTTCGCGTGACCATAGATTCTGTGGCTTCTGTCAGCAATCGATGCCAATTAACGTTCCGGAAACCGGCGTCGCTCGATACTCTTCATCGCAGCAAGTTCAGCATAATTTAAGAGATTTCTTTGAGAACCTGCTGTATAAATTATTTGGCTTGAACCAACGAACTCGTAGAGTATTCACGCGTAGGATAGAAACATGAAAGTTAAACTTGTAATGCCAATAGTTGAAAATTTATGGTATGTCGACATTTAGGCCTACTGTTAATTTAAGCATCATCGCTCGGTACAAATTAATAGATCCAGAGCCTTGAAAATTTTATTTACAAAATGTGGTAGCAAAGGAGACCGACAAATCTTTATTTATAGACACTTGTTGACCCTGTCTTTCCACCTTAAGCCTTTCTCATTATATATATTTTTGGTACAAATAAAATTGAAATTGATTTTAAAATTTCAAGTCCCATCATACTATTGCTTTAACTCGTTTTCCGTTTACGATCTTTCTGATTTTTCTTCTCATTTTAATGACTATCGGCTAATACGATAGACAATTAAGGCATGGAGTGGAACCCAGTTTGAAATAGGCAACATTAGAAGCATAAAAGGCTACGTGATAATCATACATTCTTATTAGTTATGAATAATCTTGGCAAGTGACGCAATGCTCGGTTATGTGATTCCCCTACTTATATCGATCCATCATTTCTTTCTTACTGTGCGTTATTTTTCAGGGTTTGCTTTGCTTCAGAAGAGATCAAACTCTCAGACGATGACGAAGAGGCGCGAAGACTTGCTCATCGGAAATAATAAATCACTCACAGTAGGGAGCAAATGCCCCCTCATAATTGCCTGTCACAGCTACCATTTCGATTCTAATAGCACTTAATATCCTCCATCAGCATCTTAAATGCCCCCCAATCATATGAACGACATCTCTACAACCAGTTATTCCGATTTCGTTCTTTTCCGTCATATAATTAGAGCTGAAACGAGTTCAAGCAAGCACGCTCAAGCTTCGACTGGATTCAATTCTGTCGTCAATAGATCTCCCCAAAAAATATTTATGAAGGACATAAAATCCTTTCCTGACTCGTTTATGTAGTCGTCTTATAACAGCTTGTCAATAGTTTCTTTTTTTAAAAAATATCCTGTTCCGATTCCAATGTACAACGAGTAAGGTCACCAGTATTTTCATGTAAAACTGCCCTCTTGATGGAAAAGCAACGTTTAAAGAAGCTGATCATAACAGGCAACCTACAAAAGGGTAGTTTAAAATTAAAAAATAGAGAAATAGTTATGGTAATTTGCAAAATTGAAAATATTAGTTTCAAGGCTGTAGAAAATGTATAAAGGATTTTGATATTTATGGAACGGAAAATACTTCGAAGTAAAACCGCGCACAGAAGAAGTAAATTTGCAAAATAAGTGATTCGTTTCTGACCAGAAGGATTTCTCTCTTTCTAACATTCCTTTCTTCGTTTTCAAGACTTTGAATGATAGAAATTATACAGTACGTATTATTCATACACCCAACTAATAATCCAAAGATAAAAGTTTTATAAAAAATAAAACAAACGGGTCGTATGTCGGAGCAGTTAACAGTCGCCAAGAGGTTAGGTTAGGCCGCGCATGACGTGACGCAAGGACTGGAGCTTTCGATGTTAATTCATGGGACAATTGTGGTGGAATGAGCCTTTTCGACATAGGCTAATTCAAGGACTGATTGGGGCGAAGTGGTGTCGAATTTTAATTGGAAATTAATGAGAATACAAGGCAAATTGGATTATTTATGACTTTAAGGATCATACTACTGACGTGTAAATGTTGCAACTTGGTTACGCTCTGTTGTTTACTACTGGCGCATCTTAACCAAAAGAAAATAAATTAAAAAACGTGTTATTCACAAACAAATCAACTCTGGTTCTGAGCAATATATTTTTTCTATTTAACATGATTTTCGTTCACTTGTCCGCTTGTTCACTTATCCGTATAGTTTTAAAAATAAGACTGACCGTCAACAGCCATCGGTATAGAGAAATACATAAATGTTATCGATCTGTTAGAATACACACGCCTGCGGTGGTAAACTTGAATGACCTTATCGCGTCCACGTAACTGTACACAATTCTCCAACCAAACATGGAAATCACTCTGAAAATTGTAAACAAGTCATCTTTCAGATAAGGAGATGCTGCAAACACAAGTAGGTAATGTCTTGACGGCGTATCAGTGGGAATAACTCCGCATGTCAATTCTAAATTTGATCCGATAGCAACCGTAATAAGATAGTGATACAAGGTCACTTATGTAACGTAGGATACAGAGAGTGCAACTTCTTAATGTGATATCTCAACCAATGCTAGAGACGGAATTCACAGAGACTCCAAAATAATTCCAATATGGAACTAAAGGGAGACGAGACACGATTATGAACAAACAGTCTCAGATAAACGGGACTGACGAACGACTAGGAAACAAACCGAATTTCAGAAATAAATTTTGTGAAAGGAAATGTAAAAACTAACCAAATTACAGACAAGATAAAAAAAATGCCACACGACGTTCCTGCAATCATTATTGGTTTCGTCAGGTGATTGAAGAGTAGCAAAAAAAAGAGACTCCACAAAAATAAGGTAAAAAAGGTAAAGCTTAATTGTAAAAATAGTATAAAAGCAAAGAAGTTAGCTTAACAATAAGGGGTCATTAACTTTCTTGAGCTTCTCAGTACCAGTTTGTACTTTCTTTGCAGAGAATATAATACTTGAATATCACCCTAGTTCCACATCTAAAAACTTAGCTAATTGATAATCAATGAATTTTTAGAATTGATGATATGTTTGTCAATGTGAAGTTAAGAGGTTTTTAAAATTACACAATGTTTGCTATCAAGTGGACTCCAGTAGTTTCTTATCAACAAGGAAAGTATACTAGTAGATCTGTAAATGAAATACTAACTTGTGAATTAAAAAATAATAATAAAGGTGGACAAGAAAAAAAAATTGGATTCGGGTAATTCGGGACGAAGAAATGTGGTTAGAAGGGGAAATGGCGAGATCTCGCAAGACCACATTTCTTCTGTTTTTCGTTCAACTAAAAATGAGCAGTCTTTTAGTTTTAGTATTAAATCATATTCCATTGAACCCACAGAGAAGCAGAACTTCAGGAATGTGAGACGTTTGACGTTTAACAATAAATTGGAGATGAAGATAGGAAATCATATGAATTAAAAAAATACCTGTAAAAATTCCCAATTACGAATCATTTCGGGTTTGGAGAAATGCAACTCGGTGAGCTGAAGTATAATGTAAAATATGAAATTCATATTTCGGAAAGCTTCCTTGTTATCTAAAATTATTAACACATAAATATGTTTCCCGCAAAAGAAATTTCGAAATATGGAGTATTTAATTTGAAAATTTCAGTACAGACTCGTTCACTGTAGTAAGGTCTACATTTATCTGACTTCATTGAATTATAAATGAATAAACCAGTGTGGGTACCCATAAAATTTGAACCATGTATTAATAAATATATGAATTATTTTCAGACTTTCAGAATTTTTATATTTGTACGAGAAAGGACACTGGACAATTTCTATTTTAGTATGTTCAATTTTTTTATTTTATTAAATTATATTTTTGACAATTAGCTGGAATATTAATTTACAATTCATTAAATGGCCAAATCAGTAGATACGACAAATTATTTGACGAAATAGTGAAATAATTAAGATAAAATAATAATTTTAATATTCTCAATTCCTATATCTGTTTTTATTTTCATCATTTACTATGGTCGAACGTCTTCATCTTATTATTTATTAAAAGACTTATAATTATTACAATGATGAAGATAATGGATATTATAGAAGAGATATTTATTTAAGGTACGATTTATTGATAAAATGTCACAAATTTTCCCAAAAGAAAGACGATATACCGACTTCCTGTGGTGTAGTGGTTGACGTCGCTGCCTCGTGCAACAGAGGCCCCGGGTTCGAATCCTGGCACGGGTTTGGACGTTGTGTTGTTTGAGTAACCTTACTACGATGCCCTTACATAGATGTAAGTTCCCCTAAAGACCTCAGCTGTTGGTGCAAAAAAAAAGAAGATATGCGCAGTAGCACGGATGACGTCGCTGCGCAGGGGAAGTTTGCGAATGAAATTACCCGCATTAGCCAAAAATTATTGAGATCAGTAATTTAAAAAAAATTTAATTACCTATAAGCAAAATTTGGATTTTGTGTTCAATTTGATCCTAATCTAAAAACCGCTCATAATATTTTTTATACTTACAGGAATATATTTGTAAACACTGAAGAAGTTTCAAATAACGAAACAATATTAATTTTGTTTAATATAATAAGGTTGGTAATATTACATTTTTATTGAATAAAATATATAAATGTTTTATTGCTGGTTGATGTTGGATCAATGGCAAACATACGATGTAATTTTATATAAAAGAAAAATAGAGTGATTAGAGTCCAACGACACATGCCATTTCAGTCAGTCATATCTAAAGTTTAGTGTAATGTTTGTGTAGCTAACACGGGTGTGGCACAACGCTGGAAATTAATACCAGTGAGGAGGGAAGCCGTAATGGACGCGGTTTGTACATCAATCATGCAGGGAGCACTCCCACGCCTGCATGGTCGATCTCATGTAGGAACAAAGAGTCGGCCGCCGAATAACTCATGAGGATGTGTGCAAAATTAGACCGTAACCTCAATCAATTTTCCAAGTTCCTGGGTTTACAGGTCCCGGCGTGGAAAATACTTCGAAATTCCTGAACGTGGAGTGAGGCACGGGTTCTAGAAAGAACCAAAAATTGTTACTGCTTCGGTGGGAAACATGCTTGAATTGCTTTGGCCCATGCTCAAAGGAACGGAGGAGGAACAGAAAAAAAAGGAGGTCTGTGTTTAGACGATGAGACTTGCAGACCGTTTCGGATCTATCTGCTACAGTGAAGATGTGACAAGGTCTGTCACTAAGAAATTCTTTGTTTTGATATTTATGTGGACAAATCGGTTATTTCGTTGTATGTAGAACTGAACACTGTCTTTCACTAGAGACAAGCTGTTTCTTTTATGTACGTAAATGTGTTTTCTTACTTCATACTTCCTACATATCTCACAGTCAATTAATTTTCTCTATACGTGCATATTGTAAGTTCAAATATTTCCCATTCAATCAGAAGTCGAAATACTACAGGCCTAAAATTTTCAGACTTTCAACAATAGCGAAGAATACCCAAAAGCACATTTCACAAATTTGAAAATATTTATATAAAAAAAATCCAGTGTGCGAGTGTCCCTAATTCTTCTAAACGGATTGACTGATTTGGATTTTTTTTTGTATTTATTGGGTCACCTGGATGGTTCTTAGCTAGAACCGATATGTGGAGCTCTTATCGATATCCAATTTTTTTAAATTTTCCAACCAAATTATGTTTAAATATTTTTTTTGGATTTCTCACATAAAAATATATTTAATTTCAAATTTTCAGCTTGACCGTTTGAATAATACGTGGCATTTGAATTGCGCATCAATAAATGCACACGCTCATTGCGTCGTAGCTTGGCATTGTTTTGTCATTTCGATTTCTGATGGCTGAGTTATGATATATTCCTCAAATTGTAAGTGGGTGCATGCTGAGTGAATTATTTATCAATTAATTCGACGTTGAACAAATTTTATTTTCAGCGTTTATTTGTGCGATTTCGACGATAGGACGAGTGAAATGTATTTTTTTTTTAAATTTGACTATCCATACGATGGTTGTTACAGCACTATGGGATAAAATGTACCACGGGAAGATGTAATTCCGTTTAACATTACATCCTCCATATATTAGAAAGCCAGACTCTGCTGCGAAACATCGTCACTCTGTGCTTTCCTTTGTTAGAGCGTTCTGAAATGTTGAAGACAATAGAACGAATCACCGTCTGAAGAAGGCCGTGATTTTCTATCGCACATAGTTACAGGTGATGGGACATGGGTGTCCTGAATCAAAGCAACAAGTCATGGAGAAGAGGCACACAACATACTCAGTGAAAAAGAAATTCAAACAGACGCTATCCACTGGCAAGAACAAGGACACGGTTTTCTGGGACAGACTAGATGTTTTGTTAGTTCCATTCTTGCCCAGGAATACAAGAATCAACAAATATGTTTATTGAGAGACACTGCGAAAGCTCCGTCGTACAATTCAGAATAAAAGGCGTGGAATGTTTTCGCGTGAAATTATTTGGATTCACGACAACGCCCGGTCACACGCCGTCAAACAAACTCCAGATACGATCGCATCATTGGTTGAGAACAATTCTCTGGTTTCCTCTTGCGACAACTGCCTGAATATCGGCGATGACTATATACGCCATAGGAGGAACATGTGCTGGTAATGATTAGTAATTGTATGAACTACGAAGTAAATTTAATTCTATTGAATTCTAACGCCAATAATCGTGTTTCGTTGGAATCTTTGCTTTGAAGTGTTGTGAAATCTAGCGAAGTGATATGTGCCAAAGACAGACATACAAATCAATCCATTAAAGGTCAGGGTATCAATGTATTCGAACCACTGCCAATTTTCCAACCTTTATTTTCTTGGTATATCTTGAAAGTAAGATCTCATGCTTAAATAAATAATAATTTGAAGTAATTGTTAACAGCAGGCTTGATTTCTTTAAATTAATGAATTAAAATTTTACGGCGCCCAATCCTGTAGAGATCTAAAACTTTTGTAACGTGATACCACGCAACGTGTGGGTTGTGTTGAAAAATTTAAATAAATATTAACTCGCCCGCCCTCTGATTTCATACAAGCGAAAAAATTAATCGTGTAAAATTTCGCCTAGAAGCAAATCTAATTCTAATCGCCGTGACGAGAAAGTTGCAAAACTGTCTACAGGCCGCCATATCTGTGACACTTTTTAAATAAAATATCGCTTCAGTAAACAGGCTATCTTTGACGAGTCTACGAGGGCAAACTACTAATCTTCATCTCCCATGAGGACGCAAATAAATTAATTTTAATGGAAACTCAAGATTAATTAAATGGTTTTAAACACAATTTTACTGCAGTTTACAACGGAAAAGTACAAGGGACAAGGCTAGATCAGCATAACGAGTTTAATGAATTTACAGTGTTCACAGTTGTTCTAATAAAGTAGCTGGGTGCCCGGCCATGCCGCGGCACTTATTTGTATCAGCCCGGTACAGTATTTATTCGACAGTAATGTAATTTTAGCGGTACAGAGCGCGTTGTCAGTTTTCCCTACCTCCTGATTCTAAGAGCGATTTTAGAAATTCTTATTGCCATTTTATTATGTCAAAAGCATACAAAAAATTTAACAAGTACATTCAAATTTTAAATACAAACATAAACAAGTTCTCCCTTATGCAATTCAAAAAAATTCTATTATGATTAAAAAATTTTAGCTTTGGTTTTATAAGTTTGTCTTTGGCAAATGTTGTTTCAATTCTACCGTAGTTACTTAAAACGTGAGAAAATTTTAAGGATGTACAAGAATATTTCGTATTTATTATATCCTTCCATCTGTTCGTATTTCGATTTAAAATATTAACTTTCAGATCATGAAGTAGGTTAATAATCTATTTAATTAACACTGCTAGGTTTAATGAAAGCAAACGTTTATTCTTATATTTATTTCGATATTAAGTTCCGGTTCATTTCTAGAAATATATAATTTATAAATGTAGAAGTAACACTAACCCCTAAAACTAAAGTGTACTCTCTGTACCGTAGTTTCTTTGACGAAGCTTAAGCCGAGCGTATCCGAAATGTCCCAAAGCGGAATATATAAATAGCGTATTACATAAATAGGGACAACATTTCACAGAAATTACGTTTGATTAAATTTTGTTCAATGCCTATAACGTCAACATTATCCCAATCAAATTGATGATTTCATTCTAATTTGGTAGTATTTGAATAAAACTTTTATTTTGACTGTAAATTGGCCGTTTTATTATTTTTTTAGAAGAACAGACGTTAAATAAAATATTCTTAACATATGGGAGACTGTTATCGATAAAGTAGGAAGGTAAACTTTCAAGAAGAAGCGTTTATTAGTTTCTACTTTCGAATCATATTGTAATAAATCACAAGTAATCGATATTAGATATGAAGTAGTTATTAATATAGATATGTACTAGACGTTAAGATATTAGTTATTAAATTAGATAGATTCATTTTTTTAGTATCCGGAATACCAGTTGGGCGTAATTTATGTTTTATAAATTATTATGTGGTGAGGGAATAGACTCTTTGTCTTTACAATTAAACATTTGAACCAGATTTTAATATTATCAAAAAGCGAACCCAAAGCCAAAAAAATTAAATGTGGTGTACTTTGTTTAATGTTTAATTGTAAAAACAAATTGTCTGTTCCCGCACCACAATATATAAGAATATGAAGCTTCGACTGTCGATAATCCTGTAAAGACTGGCCGTCTGTAAACGTGAAATATTAAATGGACAGATATATGACGTATAATTAACGGCAACATTCGTTAAGAAACCGAAGTAGGTAAAGCATCGTTTAAAGTGGAGAGAAGGAATAAAAACGAAGAAAGTACAGTGCTTCAAATCCAGTCTTTTAAGTATGTCGGGGGTGTTTCAAGAACTTTGTTGCCTAAAGGTAGAACAAGATGGATAACCGCATGAAGCTAGTCACTTCTTAAGTACGTTGGTAATTTTATTGAAATATACGAAGCAACGCACGGAGCAGGAATGGGAGCTGGATTTACAGTAAAATTGTATACGCCAAGTACCACAGGTAAAATAGGTAAATATATGAGGTATTTAAAAAAGTTTCAGAATATCAAATAACGTGAACTGTTTAAAACAAAAAATACAGGAAAAAGAGACTCTTTTAAGTTATTTTTATGTAAAGGGCTGTGACTATACGTGTCATATAAGATCATATATATATATATATATATATATCAGAAATATTGTTAGGATAGAGGGTCATGCCCATAATGTGGGAGGCGTGAACCTAATAGCCTTGGTAGTGGTTTCCCTTGTGGCGTCGTGGTCTTACGAGGACGCGGTATCGATTACAAGCCACGGGTTTGACCCCTTGTCCTCGACGGCACATCCGCGTCGACCGAGATTCAGCAACCACCGAAGAGGACTGACCTCCTACGCTATACGATGTCTTACGCGAATGTTCCGGGTTCGCTTCCCCGGGGCCTCGACGTCGTCTCAGCCGTGAACCCTTTGGCACGTGTCAAGAAATTGGCTTAGGAAACCTGCACGATCGATTTCCGCCGACAGGCAAACCAACTAAGAGTCTGTGGAAACAGGGTTTTGCGTCTTTTAAATTATTAGAATAAATTAGCTGAAGTGCCTGGTGTTGTTCGGGTTCACGTAAATAACAAAGCAGGGCTGTATTTAAAGATAAGTACTTGAGGGTACGCTACATTCATAGTTCTACGCCAGAGGGATCATTTGTAGCTAGAGGGGTGTGTAAACACTAGTTTCATGTCTTTCAACAGCCTAAATCTATTTCTGTTGTCAAATCCAATCTATTTAATATCCTAGGTTGTGAAAGTGGCGAAAAATCGTCAATATGTTAGTTGTCTTTTGCAGAGAGGTTTCATTTTGACCTGGTGGTCTGAGAAGAAAAAGGTCTCATGACAAACATTGCAGAGAATCGAATTTACAATCGACTATATGTCCTCAGAAATTTCCTAAATTCTCAGTTTTAGAATTACAAAAAATGAATTTTTTACTATGTTGTAGCTCAGGGGGGAAATTAAGACATCTACTAAAAAGCCTCAGTGAGACAAAAAGAGAATAAGGCCTTACTCGTTTCTTCAAGTCGAGTACGGACTTCGTTAGAGGCGGAAAACCACTGAAAAACCCTTAAAAAAGTGAAGGTCTGTTGACATTTTCCCCACATATATACAGTATTGTTGTTATTAAAGTTTATTTAATTTAATACTTTTACCTGTGATGAATGTCACTGTCAAATGCATAATATTTTATTTGCTTTTACAAATGAGCAGTTACTAAATATTAAAATTTAACTCACGCGAAAAATAAAACTAGTTTACGTATACATCGTATCGACGATCCATAGACGCATACCGAATTTGAATTCACCGACACTTCGCTGGAAGATGACGACAGTGCCTCACGTCGAGCTATTATTGCAGTTTGACCCAGGTGGAAACCGGAGAATGTTTTCTTCAAGAATTATCTACTCGGAAAGCCTACGATCGTTGATGATCCATAGAAGGTTTATTTTTTATCATGGAGTTAGCTCTCTGCCAACGATAAGCAGATTACGACGCGAAATGTTTATAACTTAAGAAACATACAATTAAAGACCAAGAATATAGGAGATCTCGGTGCGTGTATGGGACACGAAAACTTATAACTAAAATGTTTTTCACTTTTTTTTTCAAATATATAACTTCACTATATTAAAAAAATTAAATAACACGTGTGCCAAATTTGGTCAAATTTGGACCAGTAGTTTGGACACCTACAGCTGTGAAATACATTCTGACAAAGGTTTTAGAAATAAATTATACAATAATGAAGAGGACATATTAATGGGAATGTCGATACAGTCTTTAATTAAAGGAGGCAGCTTATTTACACGGTGATAGCACGACCTCGAAAATACTTCCACGATAAATCACCGATAGGAGTGCCATGAAAGAGCGATGTCAACAGTGTGACGAAAATTGACTGCTGCTGTCATCGGTGCGAAATGATCAAAATTAAATATACAAATGCCGCGGAATAATTTTACGTATAAGAATGGATAAAATGAATGCGTTCCTCAAAGATATAATTTATTTTAGTTCTGTTAACTAGGGATTACGACTGGACTGTCAGAGGATTTAGGAATGTGGACTATCGAAGATCAGTATGTTATTTCACATACTAATTTGGCCATTAAAACAGTGAAAGATTAGAGATTGTAAGTGGCCGTGGAAGTTTTAATAACGAGCGCAAGACTTGCTTTAGTCCGTGGCGGAAAAGGAAAAAAAAACTAAATGAGCAAGGTGCTAATTGTATTCCCAGTATCCTTAAATCACCAACTACCAACCTGTACAAGTAGGAAGTTCGGTTGGGCCGAGTGGCGGGACCGATATAGCATCTCTGACTCCAGCGACAAGTTCCAGGCAAAGCCGAAGAAAGGGTAATTACACGGTTTGTAACCTTTTGCCGATTCCGCGTAAGATTTGTGTATGTATTCTGCTTCCATGAGTAGGCCCGCTAAGACGACCGATAAAATAGATCTGAAGTCTCTAGTAAGTAAGAAATCTAATGTATGTAAATATTGTAAAATATATATTGTTAATCGTTAACAAAGCCGGATTTGTAACTTATAAGTGATCCAATTATAGAATTACATAAATGTTAAGTAAACGGATTTTTCATTCGTATATAATTCTTTATTTTAAAACATTTATATATTTCAAATCGTTCAACAAAATTCGCCACCTTTATCTACAATTTTGCGATGTTTTCGGGTTCACTGAACGATAGCTACGTGACTGAACACAAATATCGGTGTAGTGTGTCGAAAAAAACCTGCTTAAGTTTTTTACAGTATTTTAATGAAATGTAGTTGAGCATAACAGGCAAACGATATATATGATTATTGACAAGCAACAGATAATGACGACTCAACTGATTGCGTAATTCATTTTATTTACTGAACACCAGAATACGAAGTCTGACTTAAATGATACCCGAAACAGACAATTGTGCGCTGAAATAAGGTGGAAATTGCACGAATCAGTGCGCTAAGCCTATGGCACTACGCAAACATTTAATGGGTATTTGATAAAAACTGCAAAACGCGTATAAAAGGCCAAATGAACGTGTTTGGAAGTACTCACAGAGGAATAACAGGTTCCGGAGCGACGCGCGTTTTCGCACGTTCCGGGCACAACACTGGAGAAGCCGGCTAGAAACGGCCGAAATCGAGGTCGAAATTTCCTTAACGTCCGCCAATTTGCATCCCTAATTCTTTCCCTCACACTAAACCGACAGTAGCGTTTTTTCTTTTAAAAAATGCCCCAGATTCAGGACGTGCTCAGGTTTAACCCAATTACTGACACTCGCGCAGGATCTTACAGTTATCAGTATGAACGTCTTCTAGGGGAAATTTAATACTTTTTCTAAGAAAAAAGCAGCATGGCGCACACAGAATGGTTAAATAATGTCTTAATTTTCATTTAGATGCGTCATCCGTATAATTAAAATCATAATACGAAAGCTGTTTTTCCTGTAAACGATTTAAGAACTTGGCAATAAAATACTAACAAGTGACAACCCGTTTAATGTATATAATGAATAGCTCACACACACTTAGTATTAAACGGTTCTGGCTCATTATTTCAAAGAACCAAATTTAAATTTCAGGAAAAACGTGAATAGTAACCGAGTTTTTATTTTTCTCTAGTGAATTAAATATTACGGCTAGTGAATTGCAGTTGTTTGACCAGGGAAAATAAAATATTGCAAGTTTAATATCATATATATATATATAATATTAAACGGATAGTCAAAATATGACACAGCTAGATTTGCGAATCTAGGACAAAGGCTTCACTTGAAAAGGCCAATTATCTTCAGTGAAATACAAAAGAAGAAGGCTCCACGCTCTTTACGAAATTTACATTGGAAGAGAGAACTTCTCAGATTCAAAAGCCGACTTAATTTGAGAGGAGTGCCGTCAGTAAATTGAAATGGGAAAGCGTTCTTAACTTAAAGAATCGATGAATGGCCGAAACGGAATGCTTAAAGCGGAACTCGAAGAACGTCTTTGAAAAGAAATGAGAGTCCTCTTCCAATTCTATTTATTTCGCAGGTAATTTGGCGATTTTTTAGTCGTAAATTACTGATCAGTTAGTTAACCTACGAGGTTCGTTTTTTAGTAACTTGCCAATAAATACAACAAAATATATAGCTTTATATTACTATTTCAAACTTAATGCCAATTCAACTACTGCAGATATTAATTTCATAACTGTTTTTTTTCTCTACCTTCCACATCCCCCCTTTCGATTACCTTCCTATTCTATTAAAGGGGAGTTGCCTTATCAGAATCACCCTTATGTAGCCTGTTACCAAAAGAAAGGATTATTACATTCACTACAAATCACAAAATATGCTGAATGAAACAATTGTGAAAATATATCCAAAGTCTCGTAGGGAAGGATATTTTTTCACGAAAATTTGATATATTCATAGATATCGATTATCAGAATTGAAGTTTGACGTTGGACGTTCTTCAGTTATTTTCGCAATCGTTGGGCAGTGAGAAAAGTTTGACTTACAATGCGAGTTTAATGTTTAAAGAAATGGAATACATATAAGTATTAATATATGTAAGAAACTAATAAAGGGATTTACGGAAAAACATTAGTCATTTTTTCGAGAAAACAGATCTCAGAAAAAAAGCATAATACGAGGTTGTCACTCTTTAATTGCTTCACTCGTTAAATTGCAGTTACGAAAGACTAGGATTAAAGTTTTTCAGCGCAAATACGTTATGAGTGAATCACAAACATTTAAGAGATAAATAAATGTCACGCTGTGATGGAAAAAGTTGCAAACTCTCTGAACTAGAAAGCTGGAAATTAAATGTGAGTATACATTTCTTACACGATTCTTTTTTCGATTAAACGTTGCCTCGGCTATAAATTTCTATACTCGGACAGCACACAATATATATAGACACCTTTCTGTTGCAAATCCTGGGAAAAGTAAAAGAAAAGCGATTTCCCGCTAATGAATCACACTGGTCAACATGATTTTTGTCTCACAAGTACCAATAGCTGTTCTTGATGCTGTTCTCTGTCGCGTTTCCAACCATGTGTTCAAAATTTCTCCAATATAAATTCAATTTCTTAAAATAAAGGTTTCTTTCGTCCATTTCACTCAGGAATAAAAATGAAACTTGTCTCAGAAATGAAGCAGGAACTATGAAAAGGACCGGCTTTAGAATTAATATAAAGAATAACTACGATTCTGGAGCTTCCAGAAAAGATATCCACACATCCAAAGATATCCATTTGCGACGTGGTTGCTAATTATGTCGGATGAAGTCCATGTGAATTGACAATGGCAAAGCCACCATGGATCAACACAAGGATAGCTCTCATTCATAAGTATAAAATAATAGCCGATTAGGGCGGATGACGCCCAAGAGAATTGGCAGTGGCAAAGCCACCATGGATCAACACAATACGGACACAAGAATGACTCTCATAAGCATAAAATAATAACTTACATAGATACAGCTATTCGAATATAATGATAAATCTTATTCTTTACTCGGCGATATTTACATGAGAGGATGATTTGTCAATGGATAAATATGCTCAGTCTAGAACAATAATATTTACATTTTTTTATTTAATACAAAAAGGTTTTTTCCTAAAGATTGTCAGTTTGTACAATAAATGATCCAGTATAAACATAAATAAAAATAGTACATATAATTAACATTTATATATGTATGTAGGTTAATCCATTTAATTAACCTACTTTAGCAGATGGGTTAGTTTTTTTTTACATTCTTCTTGTACCTAATAATCGGGCCTTATGAAGTTTGTCACTAATCTTGTATAAGAGATGATTTTTCCACAGCATTCAAGACTATTTTTGAAGCTTAAAAAGACGAGGTTTTAAAATGAAAAATATTGATTTTAGTAGAATTGAATGTGCTCTTTGCAGTGGTATCAGAAAAAAAATTCAGAGTAGTTCTTGTACTTCTTTTTTTATTATGGAAAATGGCCGAATTTTAATCATTTTACGTTTGGAGCACTCTTTGAACTTAAGTGAAATATGAACTAAGTAAAATCACGCCAAAATATTTTAATAGTTATTTATTGATCTCTAGGTCAAGGGACGAATTTCTTTCATTTTTGGCCGAAAAAGTTTTTAAGGCTTAAAAACCGACTAAAATTTCCACTTCAGCTTTTATCAGACATTTTCGTGCATTTTTTTGGAACATACACTGAAGTTGTATCCATAAAAATTATGTTTTTCTTATTTATTGCAAGAAAAGTTCTGCGGTTGTGAAAATCAGGGCGTTCCAGCTTGCTTCAGTTTTGTAACAATGCAGTGACGGGATATGTTTATGAAGATAAATAACTTTTTACTTCCTTTGTAGTCTGGTATTATACGTGTGTTTAATTTTTTTTAAAATATGCAGGTTTTGAAAATGTTTCTTTGATAAAACAAGCCTCAATCGGGAACCTTTCCGTGTTAAATCAAATAACAAATTAGACTATATAAGGGGAATATGTAATGAAGGTAAGGAGACTCGTTTATTAAGTGGCAGTGCGATGGAGACAAACAGTACTCACCTGGAAGAGTTTATCCCTCAGGCTAACCTGACGGGCTGGTTTGTTTCTACACGCTCGCTTTGAGTGCTTTCCTCTGTAGTGGAGGCTTTTAAACCGATGTCGAAAAACGCCCGCTAAATACCTCAAGCCAACGTTTCAATAGCCGGCCGCTTCACGTACTAACCCGCCATCCTACAACTTTTCTGCTCAGCTTTTTGTTTCGTTTTCCCCCCTGAAAAGCCGCGCCTCCGCACAAATTAAAAGCCAACATCACGCAGTTAATTTAACATGATGCCAGACACACGGAATAAATTTTAAAATACACCGTAGTAATTTCAAATTACACTCACGTTCAGCTGTCCCGACTGAAGTTAATACAATTATAATTAAATATATAATTGGCACGTAACAAATGTAGAGGTGGCTATGAACAGTGATATCCCTGCTATATTACATTTAATATGATAATTAGCATAATTATTAAATTGTGTATTTTTTATAATCCTGTAGTGATTTATTTTTAATGTTACGTAGGGGAGGAAGGTGGGTTTCAGTTTCTAAATTACATCCATTGTGGCGAATTATAACATTTGAAAACAACACTCCATCTAATAAACAGTCATCGGGCGAATGAGTCAGAGATTGTACTTAAGTTGATATGATTATTTTTAACTTATAAATAATGATTACAGGAGCATTGCTCAAGCATTGTTTTATAAATAGTTATGTAAAAACATTATGTTAAGTATTACAAAAAATGTATTTATTGTCTATTATAATAAACAGATTGTACGTAAATTGGAGTCAATAAGAATAATAAAATTCTACAGAGAAGACAAGACATACGATTTATACCTGATACATAATATATTGATAAATAGTAAATCAATTATATTCCAATAATTAAATGAAATAAATTAACGACGAGTTTTGCAGACACTGTTTTAAATTTAGATTAAACGACGTTTCGTCACAATATTTGAGCATTCCTCAGGTGATAAATTTTGATGAAAAGGAGCCAAATATGTAAAAATACAGACTTTACCGCCTCCAAGGGCAGTTTCAACCAAGTGATAGGTTAATGTATCACATTTTGGTTGAATGTCATTTTAAAGACATTAACAACATATTTATGATAAAAATGTATATCACAAATCCCTATGTACATTTTGAGAAATAAACGAACTGAACACAAGTCAGAAAAAATTAATAATATACAAATCAATTAATACGACATAAATATATTACTAAGTAACACAACTTATTTGGATAATAATCACATGTTCATTAATTGTTATGAGTCCACTTTAAGAAAAATTAGTTCAATGAAGATGAGTATTAACAATAATTTGTATACAATGCCAAAATCGTCCAGTAATATATATTTTTTTAAATTATAAAAAAATTCCGGTGTACTTGTTAGTAATTCTTTTCTTTCAAAACGGATTCTTATTGCATTTATGGGGTCACCGGGATGATTTTTAGATTTAATTGGACCTGGTAGGTGGCGCATTTGTCGACATCTAGATTTTTTAAAATTTCCTACCAAAACTATATATTATATTGTATTTCTCAGATTAAAATACATATGATCCCAAAAGTTCAGCCTGATCGTTTGAATGATCTGTGGCATTTGACTTACCCACCAACACATGCGCAAGTTCATTGCGTCGGAGCTTGGCATTGTTTTGACATTTCGACTTCGGATTGCTGAGTTCTGGTACATTACATGTATTGCAATTGCGTGAATACGGAGTGTATTAATTATCGATTAGTTCGACAGTCAAGAAATGAAGCGTTCAAACGTGAAAGGTGCTTATCTTGAATTACGATTTATACACATGGTCATTCGGCGGTATTCCGTCTAATAAGAGATATTATATTTAGCGTTTATTTATGCGATGTCTATAATATTGGGCGTGAAATGGTGAATAAAAAAATGGGTCATTATATCAGATGGTTTAATCACATGTTGACCAAGAGGTTACTGTCGAATACTGTAGTGGGGTAATATAATTGAATTACCAGGCAACGCCGGGCAGACAGCTAGTTAATATTATATGAATAATATTAAAGTTAATTTCAAAGGAATGGTCTGTTTTTCCTCTCTCTTTAACCAAATGTAATATTTTTTTTGTATTGACTTCTGTGTTGACTGTTTATCTTTCGATTTATGGCCATTTTGTTTAATTAATGTTACTTTGTGTAAGCTATAATTATTAATGCAGGCTCATTTCAAATCTTCAGAAAGGATCTCATGATTTATTTTCATTTTCGAGGTTAACGTTCTTCAACGCGCGACCTACTTGCCGGGAGGTTTTCCTTCACAATTCTAACAGAAGTCATTGTTTAAAAGTATCCCGCATTCCTGAGCGCTACGAGGCACGACGCGATATTTACAACGGCGATAAGGCTTCAGATTCCAGTTCTGCTACTTCGTAGGGACACGGCTCCGGTTAGCCAAGTGCGTATTTCAAGCTGTTTTATTTCCTCAGGAATTCGGCAGCTCGCCAACTAGCGAGCAATATCACTTCCGTGCCCAAATACAAGGAACTTGCCTTATACAGACCTTCAGTCAATAAAGTTGTGGCACTGTCACACGAAATCCCTCCTACGTAATACAACATTCCTAATCACTTATTTTTAAATCCCGTGTTACCTGTCTTGTCTTTGGTTCTCTCTCTACAGACACAGTGAGCGACCCGCCAACTTGTCTCGATTTTTTTTACAGGTTTCCAAGCCAATCTACTAAAGTATTTTTTTTTGTAGAACGAAGGTTATACCCTGAGTAGAAAGTGGAATTCAGACCGGGTATGCTCTTTGGCAAGCGACGCTTCGATAACTGTCCACGTCGTCATCTTATATTTTCTTTGCTTCATATTTTGTATCTACATGTAATACTTACCATTATCTAACTGTGCCACATTTCAAACGATTTCAGCTTCTCCTATTTTCTCTGGCTTCCCAACTTCCAAGGTTTTATTTACATAAAAAACCTGAATTCCACACAACTGTACAACTGGAGGAAACTTCTTGCACAATCTTCATTGTTCGTAGCTATAATTCTTAAAGGCAAAATACAATCGTAGCAGCCTTCCTCGGTGGCCCACTTCCTTTGACATGGATAGTCTTGGTGGAGTAAGCACCAATCAAAAACCATCCCCTTCTTTTGTGTTACGACGTTTCACTACACTAACATTGCTTGACAGACGTCACGTTTTATTCGTTAGAGGCTTAGGAAATTGTTTAAATTTTAGTCGATGTAATAAAGATTGTTATAAGACTGCTGTGGATGTGCATGTATAATAAAACCGAGGACTAGAAAAACAGGCTGGTTGGTTAGGATTCATAGTTTTATACTTCAACGTGGAAGTAAATATCTCATATTATTTGCTAAAGGAACCTCGACGAAGCCAAAAATTTTAAACGGCACATTGCCGTGGGTAAAAGAGCAATGGAAGAGAGTATATTAACGGGAACGAGAGAGTATGAAGAAGCTTTATCCCTTATGCTATATACTCATTCCGACTGGTCTTCCGTTTAACATTAAGAGATTAAAATCTCTAGAGAGATAGTCGTTCACAATCAGGATCAACAATTCAAAGAGGTTGTCTGTAAAATACTGCGGAGTAGATTTGCGATTGTCATCTTTATACCACGTGTAACGCAGCCAATTAAAAATTCTCTTAAAATGATGGGAAACGCAAGTTGCTTTCAAACTGTGCGCAGCAAATCAAATTTCCCGTTTAAGCAGGATGGCCTAAGTAAGTCCCTGGACAAATGTCTCACCAAGGAGATTTAGAGGTCCCGGGAAAAAACAAGTAAGCGTCAGGCTGTGCGCCCTGGGTAGCGTCTTCCGGGAACTTTGCCGCAACAGATAAATGACTACTTTCGCGAAAGCTGGTCCTAGGAACCTCTCGATTCGCTAGGAACATAGTAGAGAGTTATGCCTCTGGAAGGGAGGAGAGAGGTTTGTAACGAGAGAAGACATAGATGCGGAGCTGTAGACGAGTTCGGCTTTGAGTCACGAGTTTTTATTGAGCAATCATTGAGAGAGCTACTGGTTCTTGGGACAGGTTTAATCTCACCATTCCAGTATAGAGTTCTTCGGCGATGCTACCACCGCGGAATTCCCACAAGATTAGGGTAAATCAGCCTAAAATCCGCAGATTCTTATTTTACAGATAAATTTTGAGGAAGAAGAAACTAAGATGAAAATCGTAGAAGAAGGCAGTTTAAAATATGAGGCGGTAAAGGAACTCATCTTGCGGTTTTTTTTAATGAAAAGATTTCGCGAAGACTGTTCTCTGAAGTTGGTCCTACTACGTCAAAAGATGCCAAGCGGAAAGGAAATGCAAATTTCGGATACGTTATAGGTAACCGCGCGGAACGAGGTAGTTAAAAATTGCAGCGGTTGCCGAGGCCGTTCGTGAAGCTCATAAATAATCTGCAGACTGCAAGAATCACGGGGAACGTAAAAGTCGCCGTCACAAGCTTTCCCGATGGAACAGCGGGCCTTTACGACCCACCACGAGACAGTTCTGTAGTCTCCCAGAATATTATTCTCACGATAGAAGTCGCATAGGTTTGCGCGTTAAACGCTCGACGGTCTTTGGCTACGTGGTTAAGCACCAGAAGTACCTGACTTAATACATAAAACATTTAAAAAAGGGAAATAATACCTTATCTTGGAAGATAGTCTGCTTTGGGGTCGATACACTTTTTTCCATCCAAAAATTAAAAGTGATAACTACCTACCTCCGCTAAACAGCAACCAACCACAGATTCTACTTCTTTCTGGTGGCAAATCTTATACCACCGAGCTAATTTTTCAAGTTTGGATAGCCAAAAAAATCCGAGGGAACAAATCTTGCGAATCAGGAACCTGTGGAGAGGATTCGAACTTTAAATCATTGATTTTGACTATTGCGATAATAGCTTTGTGAGCTGGTGCATTGTCGTGATCAAAGAATGACGCGGCTCTTTTTTTCTTGATTTCACCACTCAAAAGCTGCATTAAGTTCGCATAACACCTACCGTAGACAGCCTTTTCTTTTTTAAAAATTAATAAATGCAAATTATTCCACTCGAATCCCAAAACACTGATGCCTTGATCTTGCAGGAGACGGAACTGTCTTGGTCTTTTTTGGGCCTATTTTCCCCTTTCATAACATTGCTTTAATTGTTCCTTCGTTTCAGGTGTGAAGTTATGGGCCTGGCTTTATTGCTGTGAAACATTGCCAAACACTTAATTGAAACATCATCACTGAGCTGCTTTGGTTCCATTGTAAGCAAACACGGCACCCTTCTTGCGTACATCTTTCTCCAGTCCAAATTTTCAATCTATATGCGATGTACATCATTTTATGAAATATCTAACTTGTTACAAGATGGAAGAAGGTATCACTGGACATGTTTATTTTTCAGCTACAATTGTTTACCACTTATAGTTTAGAATAACGGAATGTGATACGGTATCAAATTTGTTGTCAATTGGACCACAAACACAGATTTTAGGTTAATGATATATAACTTGACGAGGAAAAAGTTCGCCTTCGACAAAGAAAGATCTGCGGATCTATTAAAAATCTGAGTTTAAACAACGTGATACGTTAAATGAACCCGATCCATTTATCGATTTTGCCGGTGACTAAATCCAATGAATATTTGAGCAGTGATTTTATTGATTCGTCAACAAACCTCGGAACCGTACCGTTGAAATAGAACAGTATTACTTGGGTGTGTGTTTTATGGCCGCAATCTTTGGGAAACTTGCACTACCGACTTAATCCGATATAGAAGAGTTGAGCATAAATAAATACTAAGTAGGTGAGATAGGATGGCCTTGTTGGCGAAAGTTCAAGAATTCAGGCGCTTCATGTGCAATACGACAAAACGACTCTTCTTCCTCTTCGACTTTTGTAGCATTACTTTTTCCCCCGATTTCTTGGAAGTAAATCAGGGAAGTGTATGTCTCTACATTTTAACCACAATGCCAATATTTTCCGTGCGTTTTTAAAAATTGTGGGAGAATAATTAAAAATCTTGGAGTATTCTAATGTTTATCATCTAGAATCTACCAATCGCGGAGTTCCTAGTCTTGAACGAAAGGGTTTAAAACTATTTTGACAAATCTGTAGTGCATGTTGCTCAAAGAATGTCTCTGATTCGTATTTGAAAACGAGATGAATAGGAATAAGACATTCTACTGTGAAAACAAAAAGTACTTAAGATGGCCTATGATCATCCGAGCGCCGCATTCATCATGGAAAACGAAGCCTCTACTTTCATCCAATCTTCGACGATGACTGGCAAACAAGCCCATAATGTGTTTGGTTCGCTCTGGCGTATAAAAGTCAAGGATAGCCAGCTGCAGAGTTGTGATTTAAATTGACCTGGCGTGGACCAGTCCGGAAATTAATCGCATGCGATGGAATTGGTTGGACGAGTTCCGGACTAAACCTAATCACATACAGACTTTTTTTTCGGGTAGCCCTGGTGGAAACAATTCGAATAGAGTAAATGTAAATTCCGCTGTGACGCTTTAAACGTGGCGGATTTTTGTGTCGTCATGAGGAAGGAATTCTTAGTGCGCAGCTACAAAGATACGTGATCTGAAGCAAGAAGCGTTGCGGAAGGCCAATTCATGTCTTGGATTATATAACTGACTGAAATCACAATTACCTAATTCTCTTTATATTGCGTTTTTCTCTACACAGAATAGGGGGTTTGATAAGATATAACGGATTATTTGAACTATAACACGATAACTTAAAAATTAATAAGGTTTATCTAATTTAGATGATTCAATATATAAATTAATTCAAGTTTATTTCTCTCTGTGCTGTAGGCGGGTACTGAATCAGCACAGTATGATAAAAAAGTAATTTGATAATTATCGAAGGGCTAAACCTTCGACATTGGTTATGCGATCGTTTCAATTTTATAACTTACGTAAACATTGGAATAGAGTGAATTATGCGTGTCACCAGAAGATAATTCGCTGATGTGTTGCCCAAAATTGCTGGATGTTGTGATTGTGCTTTTCATGATCTTAACTGAAAAAGCAATTCCAGTCTGGCAATGAGTTATTCCTTAAATTATTCTAAATCCACATTTAGAATTGCAAATTGTGTTTGCATAATAGTTTTTCAGTTTAGATGAAAATGACTTGTTCAAGGCGAAAGCTACTAGCAAAACGTTAAAGAATTAACCAATGTGTGATTCAACTGGGTTGGTATTTTAATATAGCCAATAAGTTATTATCTGTATAATTTCTTTCTACTGAAGAATATTCGCACTTGTTTGTTCTTTTCTAATCCCCATCTCCCACTTAAGATTTCCTACATTTTTTTAAAAATTGATATTTCACTCTTTTTCCCTTACGTAGGCCATAACGTGATTCCATTCTTACTGCCCATACTTTCCGTTTAGGCGACGCCTTTGGAAACAGTACACTATGTTTATATTTGGGACATTTTCAAAAAACCTTTCAGTAAATTGACATTCTCAGCCCCTCAGGACGTTACAATTCAAATAGGATTTCGAAAACAAAGGCCAGATAAAAACGTTGTATCGGTTTGGACAGTTGACAACGAAAAACGTTATCTATTCATTTCTTAAGAACCATAGTCTTTTGAAGGGGAATGCGGGTGAAGAAAAGTGGGAGAAATTGAGAATAATAAGAACGGGTATTAGAACCGGGGAAAGAATGGGAAGAAGAATGAAATTGAATGAAAGAAATATGTGGGAAAATATGGGTGTAAAGGAACGTGAAATATGCTGTGGTAAGGATGGAACGTAGGAAGAAAGAAGGTCGACGAAAACTAAGAAGGAACAGCCTCTTGCTTCGTCCTTGGCCGACGCTTCCTGCTAACAAGCCTTGGCCACTGCTATCAGCATGCTAATTCCATGCTTTCCTTCTAAATAAAGAAACCGATAAGCGCAAATGCAGTAACAAACACTACTATGTTTTCTTATAGCGCAGTTAATATGCAACACAATCATTGATTTAAGCTGTAGAGGAAAGGATTTGAACAGTGGCTTGAGTAGTCTTTTGGTATCAATTCGCACAAGTCTCACAGACTAGAAAATGAATTTTTGTTGCTGACCAGTCTAATTTTAAACGACGAAACTCATCAATAATACATCAAAATTGACGCCTGATAAAACATATGATAATACATCAGAATTAATGTCTGATAAAACAACAATAAAAAATATGACCTTAGTTTTACACTTCCATCTAATAAATGACACTTTATTGGTTTTAATTTTCAATTTGTATTAATTTTGGATGTGTATGTTATACGCCAGTTTTTTTTACAAGTGAGTCATTTTTAATACAAAAAATTCCTGCCTGTGGGTGACATCACTCCTATTTTAGATCACATACTAGCTGAAGTATCGGCGTCGTACGGGTTCGTGTAATTATAAAGAAGGAATGTAATTAAAGATAAGTTTCTTATAATACTTGAGAGTACACTACAATCTATACGTCAGCAACATATCTGAACAAGTTTGAAAATCATTTGGAGACAGGCAAATATTTTGCATGAAAATTTCCCCGAAAAGGGGAGAAATTTTCTTTCTTCATTGAACTTTATTTTTCTGGCTCTTTATACCTCGAGAAAACCGACATGTTCAAACTTCTGTTAACTCCTGTATCTTTGGTCGCTAAAGATCAAGTCGTCGAAGCGACGTTAAACAGTTAATAATAATATAGTATAGCGCGATAGTTGTATTTGATCATTTCTTAATATAGCGTTAACAAGGATGGGAAAGTTAGAATTTGCGTCAGCATGTCGGGGCTTGGTGCCGCCTTTAATCCCCTGGGATGGCTTTTGGGCACGGAGGAATATGACCTGCGGAATTCCCGCAAACAGTTTGTGTGGGAATCGGGGACCCACGAACGCAATGGAATATTTAAATACAACGTGGTTGCCCGAACCAAAAGGGTTTCGTGGACTAAAGAAAATCTGTGGAACTTGAAGGAGACGGATGGAAACCGACGCTAGGTCTCGGACGTATATGAAGGAGCTCAACAGTTGACGCTGAAGAAGGCGCCCTACAGAGAAGCAGGCGAAGAGACGACGCCACACTACAAATGAGGTACGCTGTCAGGTTTCCTTGACGTCTAGAGAGGGTATCGCCCACGGTTTTTATCCTGAGATTAGTAACAGATCAGATTGCTTCCTCGAACCTACAAAATTTGTAAATATTTCCTTAATTGTTTTTCCTAGTTAAGTTCTTTTGGAAATAAATTTCACATTATCTTTTAAATACCCTTTTAATATTTTATACCCAAGTCACAACACAAAAGAAAGAGCTTTAATAACTATGGGATGAAATCTTGTTTTGGGCTACCAGTAAAAACATCTATGATTCGTGTGAAAAGTCTAGAAATTCCTGTACAGGAAAGGAGAAATTACCAGAAAACTAACAATGGATTTAGAAACGTTAATCCGAGGTTCTACGGTAGTAGACGAGAGGGGTTGCCTACTCAAGAAGATAGGTATCTTACCTTCCAGCATTAATAAACTTAATAGGAATCTTCGAGTAATAGTATATTATTTCTGATGTGCAGTTGTTGTAATTAAACCCGTTGGTGAATGCCCAATTTGAAGTTAATTAAATACATATGCGCACAGACGAGGCTGGATATAACTAATGAGCGACATGCAAACAGCGACGATAATCCGGAGCGCTGATGAGGGCCGCGAAATTAGGATGGAATAATTATAAGTCAGAGCTCGCAATGGCGTCGCCCTGAAGCGAAAGACTTAGCTCCGGCACGGGCTTTACTTGTCCAATTATGCAGCACTCGCAAACCACAGCAGACCTTCGAGAGTCGTAATTAATGTTCCCCGCTAGCAAACTTCCATATCCAATCACGTATTCATTTGTTTAATGCTGCTACTGCTGACCGATTCTGCCCGCGGCCGGCCATCGATTTTCTAATTAGGAAGTTGGGGGAGCTATTTCTCCCAAAGAACCACACAATAAACCTCTCCCAGTCAGTCAAACCAGCAATCACGAAATGCTTACCTTCAATTTCGGTTGAAAAGGAAACAAATTATGGTTATTAAAAGTACATAAACAAAACGAAAATTTGAATGGAATCTATGGTCGTATATGGTTCTTATTCGACGACTGAGACTTTGACAAAACAATGATATTAATTACCCGGTTCTTTGATGTAAGTTGATGAAAGACCGGAGCTGTAAAATATAAAAAAAATTCTGTAAAATCTCAACTTCGGGAAGAATATAAAAATTAGCAACCAACATGTACCTAAAATAGATATTTACTAGCTGAAGTACTCGCCGTTGCTCGGGTACACGTAAACAATAAAGCAGGAATGTAATTAAAGAGAAGTTCATTACAGTACTTGAGGGTACACTACAATCTATTTCTGTTGTCAAATCTGAACTATTTTCAATCTTAGGTTGTATAAATGACGAAAAATCATAAAAATGGTAGTGTTTTATTGAAGGTGTCTTTTTGACCCATTTCCGTCGGTCTGAGAAGAAAAATTGTAGAGAATCGAATTTCTCAGAGTCGCGGGTCTTAAGTTGGAGTGGTTCAAAAAATCAGTTTTTTATTGCGTTGTAGCTCAGGGGAGGGAAAGGAGCGGGGGGTTGGTCCACCTTGGAAATAAAGGCATCTACTGAGACGTACCTCTTTGAGACAAAGAGAAGCCCTATTTTCTTTAAGTTCAGTACGGACTTTGCTATAGGCGGAAAACAACCGAAAAACGCCATCGAAAAGTGAAGGTTTGTTGACATTTTTCACTTTCTTCACATATATACAGTATTTTTGTTATTAAAGTTTATTTGATTTAATACTTTTACCTGTGATGTCACTATCAAATGCAAAATGTTTTATTTGCTTTTACAAATGAGCAATTACTAGATATTAAAATTTAACTGACGCGAAAAATAAAACTAATTTACGTATACAACGTACTAACGATCCATAGAAGTTTTTTATTTCTCAGGGTGTTAGCCCTCTGCCAACGATAAGTTAATTAATTAAGTATTTTAGATCAAGAATATAGGAGGTCTGGATGCGTGTATGGGACACGAAAGCCTTTACGTAAAATGTTTTTCAATTTTTCACTAACTTCTGTAAATTAAAAAAAATAAAGAATACATGTGTCAAATTTGGTCAAATTCGGACAAGTAGTTTGTACGCCTAGAGCTGTGACATACATACACAATCTTAAAGGTTTATATATATATATATATATATATATATATATATTATTGTTCTGGTATTCAGTCCTAAGACTGGTCTGATGCAACCCTCCATGCTAACCTATCTTGCACATGCCTTTTCATGTCCGCATTAGTAGCACATCCCACATCATGCCTAATCTACTTATCGTATTCCATCCTTGTCCTCCCTATGCTATTCATACCCAACACATATTCCCTCTTACGCTAATTTTACAAGACTCTCATGTCTTAAAACGTGGCCTACTTGGTCAACGTCCCCCATATTATTCGCTCTTCTCCTATTCTGTTTATAACTTCTTCGTTAGTGATTCTATCCACCCATCTGGTTTTCAGTATTCGCCCTCAGCACCACATTTCAAAGGCATCTATTCTTTTTCTTTCAGCAACTCCTATCGTCCACGTTTCGCACCCATATAACACCACGCTCCATATAAACAGTTTTAGTAAAGATTTCCTAATATTCACACTAATATTACCCGAAACGAAATTCCTCTTTTTCGCGGAAGCCTTCCTTGCCTGTGCCATCCTACTCTTTATGTCTACTATTCCTAGTTATTATGCTGCGCAAGTAGCAGAATTCCTTAACTTCCATCAAAATATCCCTTCCCACTCCAACACCCTTTGTTATTCCACTGTTTCCCATACTACACTCCATTACCTTGGTTTTCCCTCTATTAATCCTCATATTGAACTCTTTCTCCTGGACCACGTTCATGCCATTTAATATAGCTTCCAAGTCTTTTTCTGCCACCCCCTCCCCCCGTTATACTACTAAATCATCGGCAAAGCGTAGGGTTTTTATTTCTTCTCCTTGCTTTCTAAACTATCTTTCGGTTGTGGGTACTAATAACTTCCAATTTTGTTCTTTTGCGACGTTTCTAATAATAACAGGACTGCATACGAAGATTGCTGGTATGGAAAAAAAACGTTTCTGTTAGATCATTTGAAAGCTAATACAGGGAAAAAAAAGTGATAAGTGTAGCGACATTTGTGGTGATGAATTCCCAGATGATTTGGACGATGTCGCTGATGACACACAAATGGCTGAACGGGTTGGCTATCGATCGGCACTTAATACACACAGCTAATATACTCCCTTCATGACAAGGCAGCTAATAACGCAAATGAGTTACAAGGTAGCGTAGGTTACAATTAATTCTTTTGGGTCAAAACTAAGCTGTGTGCTTTGAGTGAGACGTGATTGGAAATTGGTGAACGTCGGTTTCTCGGCTGTTAATAATATCGTGTAGGAATAAATAATGTTTGTCGTGGCCTAGATCCGTGCTCGTAGTGCATTCGAGCTTGAAACTTTGATAGTGGTCGTGCAGGTGACCCGAGAGTGCGTGAATGACAGCGCCGTGCCGGGATCAATAGGGACGTGAGTGAGGTCTGCGGGGCAATCCTCCTCGTGCCACACACGTGCAAATCGCGGAACACGGCATTGTCCATTACCGCATGTGGGAAGCCCTCAGGGGATCAGGGGATAGGGGCCAAGTGTTCCCCACCACGATGACATTCACGGCGAGATCACCAATCAGGAAGAACGGGATCTCAGTGCAAAAAAGGAAAATTGAGGATCTGGAAAAAAATAATAAAAGAATTTGTTGAACTTAAACTGGACTGAAAGGAGGGTAACAAATGAAGTGGTGCCAAGAAGAGTAGATGAAGAGAGATCTATATTGACGGCGAACATGAGATCTGTCTTTTGAAACATTATCAAACGAATAATAAATCATACAACGTCAGATATTAAAACAAATAACTGAAATAAATTAACGACAAGATTTTCAGACAATTTTCATTTAGATCAAATGACGTTTCGTCACCACATTAAGGACTTCGGGTGTTACTACAAAAATTATACAAAATACTTACACGAAAAATTATTAAAATATCAGACTATTAATAACATTAGTAATAATAAATAATAAAACTTTGTTGTTGTTGTTGTGGTATTCAGTCCTAAGACTGGTCTGAAGAACGCCTCCATGCTAACCTATCTAGAGCAAGCCTTTTCATTTCCTTATAACTAGCACAACCCACATCCTCTCTAATCTGCAAAGCGTATTTTATCCTTGGCCTCCCTTTTCTGTTCTTACCCCACACATTTCCCTCTTAGTCACCGTCCTCCATATTGTTCGCCTTTCCCTAACTTTATACAAATTAAAAAAAATAATAATGAAAAAATTAGTTGCATTATCTGACTGTTTAGAATTAACAAATAGTAAAAAAGCCTATATATAACAGTTTACATAAACATATAAAAATGATTAACATTAGTTCATTACACTACACGACGTTTCAGTCCTTAATTAGGAACCTCATGTGGTGAATTTTAAACAATCAAGAAATTTAAGACGATGAAAATTTTGGCATTAATGTCTCACGAGCATAGAAGCCGAAAAAATTTCTTATTTTAAGATTATTGGTACACTGATAGGTTGTTATGTGATACATCGTTATTTTTGCTTTATTTGTATCATTGTATCATATTTCAGTTGAAGCTAACCTTAGAGGTGGTCAAGTTTGGAATTTTACATATTTGGCTTTTTTCTTCTTTCATCAAAATTGTAGGTTTTCCATTTTAGTATAACTAATGTTATTAATATTCTGTTATTTTAATAATTTTTTAAGTAAATATTTTATTCAATTTTTGTAGTAACACCTGAAGAAGTCCCAAATGTGGAGATGAAACGTCATTTAATCTAAATAAAAACTGTGTCTGAAAATCTGGTTTTTAATTTATTTAATTTAATTATAACATGAAATTAAATGAGTAAACATCCTCGTTAGGAATAAAATTTAATGAGCAGAATGTAGTACATCACGACGTTGCGTTTTTTTCATTGTAACATATGCCGGTCGAATAATAAATTTTAAATGTGTTTTTTTTTCTATCTAGGCTGTTTAATAATTTATTTTCAAAGAAGTATGATCAATATAATTATTGTAACAAAAACATGTTAACATTGCAGTTGGTGCGACAATAAATAAAAAAAATTAAAATAAATATGTCTCGGAGGTCACGAATAATTGTTAAAAGACTAAGTACATGTTTCAAACTCAATAAACGTACTCGATAAGGCATTATTTAAATTTTGATTGGAGTAGAACTACGAGCTTCTTAACAGTTTTGCAGCATCGCTTTGTTTACGGGAATTTATTTCTCCTGGTACCGCTCGCCGTTTACTGCTTTCTCGAAATAAATCGCGAGTAGTCTCCAACAAAGTCCATGGAAACGGCGCTGGTCTTGGTTCTTACTTTTCGGAAAAGCAACGGAAGGGATTTCCTCCCTGATTACAACTATAGCACTTGAAGCTCCGTGATTTCATTACTCAGAATCAGCAGAGAGGATGGCTTTTGTTGAAAGCTAAAAAGCAACATTGGGAACGATGCCAAACATAAACACGTAAGAAATTATGTAAATAAATAACCAAGCTGCGTTGTAAATAATTAAGTTCTCCATTCATTATTTGTTTGTCAGTCGTCAAAAGTGTACTTTTTCTATTCATATTGGAATACTAACTAATGGAAACATTTTGCATAGACACCATGGAAATTAGAACACAAAATAGGAAAGTCTTAATTTCCAACAAAAAGCCAGAAGTATGGAAAAAGTCAGTGAAATAAAATATTTACATGGATATTTAAATTTAAAGTTACTGAAAAATGTTTGAAAATTAATGAACGAAAACGCACTGGAATGTACAAATAAACATCAAACAGCCAATTTGTCAGACTTAAAAAAAATTATTCTACATATTATATACAGTAATGATTAACACAACTACGTGCGGTACGGAATCAAAGGCAAGCTGTTTTGAGGGAAGGTAAAGGTTACAGACAGGGATAATAAAACCCAGATACCACGGCGCTACAGGGGTTTTTCCCAAGTATGGTGAAATTTGGCGGAATCGGGTGGAGTTTTCCCAAAAACTTTGGTGGAGAGGGACAGACAGCTCCTTCCAGAGAGGACAGATAAGAATTTTATTGGACAATATAGAGCCCCATCACAGACGGAATATAAAATAAGAAAGTGGGGAAATTTATTAAAAAGTCACGTAAAATCGATTTTTGATATTATTAAGGGCGTAGTGGTTAAGATGGGACATTAAAGACGTGGATTTTTAGATATGGAGGTGGAGTTTAACATTATTAAGGAGGTCGTGATTAAGATTGAACATTTAAGAAGATTAGGAGTGGATGTTAAGATGGAACATTAAGTGAAGTTGAAGGTTGAGTTTTAAGAGGAAACAATAAGAAATTGGAGATTGTCCTGACCGAATACATTAAAATAGCGGAAGAAAAGCGTGATCTAGTCCGGAGTTCCAAAGTGCTCTTCATCACTCAACGAGGAAGTCCGGATGTGTCCAACCTGGGACGACACGATAAATACCACCGTTTGTAACCTTTTGCAGATTTCCTGGAACTGTCAATTCCGAGTAGGATTTGTGTTAGTGATTCTGCTTTATGGGAAGGCCCGTTTAGACTATTCTTAAGTTAATAATAGACAAAAAATGGTGGCATATAACGTAGCAGTTGGCAGCCGATAGGTTGGGTTAGGCCGTTTATGACGTGACGTAAGGCCTGAAGCTTTCGACATTAATTCATGAAGCAATTGTGGTGGAATGAGCTTTTAATAGCAAATTATTGAGTATGCAAGCCAAAATGGATTAGTTATGAGTTGTAGGATCATATTACTCACGTATAAATGATGTAATTCGGTTACATTTTGTTCTTTACTGTTGGAACACATTATCGAAAAAAAAATTGAATTGTCAATATTTCTTTACAATATAATTATAATGTTTTAAATTAAATTATTAAAATATTAAATCAGGTTAGTAAAAAATATTTCAATCAAAATTGAATAGTTTACATATTAAAGTAGTATTGCCAATTTAAATATATAATTCGTTGGAAAAGATATTTGCGTTTGTAGAGAAGCTCAGAAGAAATTTGATTTCGTCTGTTTTTCCTTAAAAGAAAGTCCCAAAATTCAGCAAAGTTTCAGTGCATATTTCAGGTTGTAACTTTTTCCTTACCCCCAAAAATGATAAATATTTCTTTTCATATAATTAATAAGCAAGATTAAGTACAGAATCTTAATAAAACACCCTGTTTTATCTGGATTTTTTTAGATTTATATAGATATTTGTTTGTAGCCCTTAAAATGAATATGTGGGTTATACTGGATTAGATAAATTAATAATTATGAAAAATACATTTACTTAACACTCATTAATTTATTAGATACAATAATTCAATCGGTATTAATTTACGAATCAGGCATTTTTTTGATTAAAATTATATACTATTTACAAACTAGAGAGTACACATGTCTTCCAACATTACAAGGTTTTCCGGAATTTCAATGAGTTAATAAAAACCAACCCGGCGCCAACTTGTCTAGGTTTTATTACTCTGTCAGGTACACTTTCGATTTTGTACCGCCAAATTCCAAATTTTGTTGTATTTTACAAATTGAACACTCTTCAAATAAAGGTATGACGCGTTGGGATAGTTTTGTAATTAATCAATTTTTTAAATTAAAATTAAATTATGACTAAATTGCCCTTGTTCTAAATTTAGGTCCCTGAAGTTAGATACTTTTATCTATTAGGATTAAATATTATTTCAGACTCAGTCAACAATATTTATATATGTGTATTTACAGTTCGGCTTACGATTCTGACTTACGGTTCACTACAGAAGGAAGTTTTTTGGCGGTTTCCTGGTGTCCACCCCACATAAATTTTACGAGCTCTGGCGCTTCTTTTTCTGAAGCAAGTAATAGCCTTTTAGCAAAACTGACTCGAGCTATCTAATATGCATTAAAACGGAGTCTTCAATTCCTTTGTGCGGCTTAATTCTCTTTCACGAAATGTCTTTGTGAAATTATATCTTTGTTCTACACTCAGAATAATTGTTCCTTATTATGATCATCTCCAAAGATGATTGAGACGACAACCACTTTAACTTTATATTCCGAATTAACCTTTTTAAAAATGATTTAATAATAAAACTTCAGTTTTAGATAGTAAAACTGTAAGACAAGATTAAATCACCGAAATTCTCCCCGCCATTTTTTAAAAGAAAAATAAACTTCTATTTCTTTGTTCAGAGCTGCTCGACAGAAGTTACAAGCTCTTAAAGTTATTAAATGCAGCAATATCTCATATGACGAAACACTCCCCTAGAAGTTGCGAAACTGCCGAACTAACTTAAAGTGGCGGAGACTTGGGAATACTCTTCTACAGAACTCCAGGAATTTAGGCAATATTCTGTTTGGGAAAGCCTCAACCTCAAGCAGCTTATACTAACATGAAGGGAAAAATCAAAACTGTTACTTGGTTTCAATTTTTCTCGGTACCATTTTCAAAAGAAGAAATTGGCGGGAAGGTGTCTGCACAAAATTACTAACAGTTAAAATTCAGGAGGGAATGATTTTATTTAACTGATTGACGATCAATTTCTTCTACTGAAAGTTAGGTTCCTCTCATCATTTTTATAGTTGGCTATCTCAAAACAAATGTTATGGAAGATGTGAACATGGCTGGAATAAAATCATTAATTTGGGAGTTAAAACATTTTAAATCATAATTTACAGAAAATTAATAATTGATAAACGAGCAGACAAAGGAATATTAAAAAAAGCATTATTGGAGGGTTTGGAACGTACTAGACGTTCACTTTGTAATGGTAAAACACAACTAAATGCGGAATCAATTAAGCAGCGTGAGAGCAGTTGAAGGTTACAGATAGTTATAAAACCCCAACAAGTCGGCGCGGCCCGAGTTTCTCTAAAGGCTTTGAGATTCTTCGGCATTGGGTTGTGAGAAAACATGGCGTTTTCCCCAAAACATCGGTGGAGTGGGGTGAATGGCTCCTCCCAGACTAGACAGATAAATAATTTTGATTGGCGCCGCCACCGACGGAAATAAAATAATGAAGAGGGGACAAGGTGTTACAAACCCAGGAAAAATGGATTTTGGGATGATTGAGTATTAGGTGTCTAAGTATTTGTACATTCAGCATTAGGTGACTAAGGATTCAGGACACAGAGTGGTCATTGAGCATTGGTACGCTAAGATTTTGGAGTTCCATTTATTAAGAATTAAGTAGTGGTTAGTTAAGTCCCGAAAGAGATTGGAGATTGTACTGGTCATGGATATTGAATAACGGGCAGAAGGATTGCTCTAGTCCGAGGAAGAAAACTAAGTGAGAAAGGTGCTCATTATAGCGAAGAGGAAGTTCGGTGGGACCAAGCGGCAGGCTAAGCTGAGAAGAAAGGATTACACTCTCTCAAACCATTTGCCAATTTTCTAATACTACCAATTCCGCGTAGGATTTGTGTTATGTAGTTCTGCTTCTATGAGAAAGCCCGCTAAGACGGCTATTAGAATAGAACTCATGAATCTAGTTTATAACATATCTAATGTGTGTAAATATATTTTTTAATCGTTAAAAAAAGGTCGGCTTTGTGAATTAAAATCTATTCAAATCATTGTAAATATTAAATTGATAAATGTTAAGTACATGGATTTTTGATTTGTATTATTTTTAAATAACAAAACCCACTATATTCATTTCATCTTAATAGTATCGCTGTGAAATGTGACAGCAATTTTAAACCAAATTCGTACGTTTTTTAAAAGCTTTGTCGTTTGTTTGAAGCAAAATATTTGGTGATTTTAATTGTACCTTAGAATCAATCCCAGACACATCACGTGCCCTCATTCTCCTCAGCACTGAAAAGCCGTTCGAATTCAACTTGTAAATGAAGAAATAGCAAACTAATGGCCATGGAAAAAAATCTACTTAGTTCGTAATGGACGCAAGAAAGCTTTCCTGGTGAATCGATTTAACAAACGATTCTCGACTTATTATCCGGGTCAAACTTTTGTTGGAACAAGTTTTTGCGATAATCGTAATCACCGTCGTCAGTTAGATTGGGTGTGCCGATAAATACTTAGGTCATGTTTGAATTTGGACTTGTATTATCTACTAACCGGGCGTCATGATTTGTAACTAAATACACTGGGTAGTCAAGTGAATACGGTTCGTTCAGGCAAGCTTTTAATGCGATCTTTGAAAATAGTGGTAATACACAAATAGGAAAGCGTGTCATTATTGTTAATGACCCCAATCACGTTTTTGGAAGTGGTTGTTACTGACCTACATATTTATGTGGAAAAAATAAGTATAAAAACCGACAACACAAAAGCTATGTCCACATGTAGATGTACGAGGAACAGAAGAATATTCAAGTACGTTTATAATACCGAGTGTGAAGACGAAAATCTAACCCCACTTCAACAGCAAACGATGCAAGAAACATCTCGCCAGGATCAGCAATCTAGGTTAACGTGTGTAACATGATAACATGAAGTCTGAAAGTTTGCCATTTTGTTATATTTATCTCGTATTTCAACTCGGGTAAACAGATTCTCCGTAAATATTTACCATCCAGTAACACAAACAAGTAACCTGATATAAACTTTTCCTAATATGATAAGTTTAACCCAGAAATTAATACCAATTGTTTCGTAACCAAATTTCTAATATTAATATTTATAAAAAATTATAAACGAAAAGTTTTTTACTGTCAAATATTTGTTTTAATTTACTCTACAACATTTCATTAGAAAGAAAAAAAAGTCAAATATTTATTTTAACTTCCTCTATAGCTTTCGAATTTGTTCACAGTAATAAATAAAATATTTCTTAATTAGTCTTACTATCACGTTTTAAAATCATTTATCTTTGTACCACTTTTATTACACTAATAATAAATAGTATATACTGAATGTCCCATTTCTTTTGCGTACATTAGAAATTGTGCACCCAAAGATACTGAATTTATTTAGTTTACATTACTTGTATATACTGTATAATTATAATTTTGTAGTCAATTTTTCTCTATTTCGGTTATTTCTGTTCTCTAATAACAATATTTTTCCAATTTTTTTTATATTTAATGTTTTGAAAGATCTCAGTATAGTACCGTACAATAATTTTATAAATGAATGAATAGTAAATTTAATTAGAATTAATTTTCTTTTTAAAAATAATAAAGCAGCACAACGTCTCGTTTCATTCTTTCTTCAGGAGCACAAAAACTTCTTTAATAAATCTAAAAAGATCCAAAGAAAACAGCTTTCACAATATATGATATTAATAACACAATTTAATGAAAATATATGAAATATTACAATTTAAAAGAATGTGCTAATTGAAGTCTGATAAAATTAACTTTTAAAGATGATTATGATTAATAAGATCTAAAACTCCAAAAGATATAAAAAACAAATATATGTTAAAACTGCATACTGTTTTTCCCTTTAAAAACGAAGCCCAAATAAAACATTTTATGTATTAATTTTTTTTATTACAGACTCATATCAATAATTCTACTTTGCAGAAATAATCGAATATATTATTTCATAAGTAAAAAAGCTATTACTATTGTTATGTCATATCTATGTACTAAAACCACGGCTACTTTAAAATAATAATATATTTCGTCTTAAAAGTAACTAATTTCATTATTTGCCTTAACGTCTAATGTTAATACTAAAAACATAGTTTGATCTAGATTACATAGTAGAATTGATAATAAAACTTTTTTAAGCTTTAAGTTGTTACGCTTCATATGTCTTTGCCAAACAAGATGTAGATGAAATGAGCTAAGACGGAAATAAAACATGAGAAACAAAGATATTACACATACTGTATATTCTGCAGTAAAATTTCACGGATTGTTAAAGTCCATCGTTCCATCTCGTTTGATAATAATTCAATTAATTAAAGCTGTTTAATTTTTATTTCAATAAGTGGAATGTCGTTGAGCGTTATACCGATGACATTTTTTAATAGAGTTCAATTCCAAATTCGATGATTTGAAAGAATTTTTTTTAAAAGTTTTGAGTTTTTAACACACTTACTTTGGTTCATCGCTACATCCGAAGAACGCGTGATTTTATTAAATATCGAATGCTGTCGCCGTCTGGAGCGTGCAGAAGAGATGGGTTTCTTCGACATACTTTTTGTCTTTGGTTTAGGTAGAGAGATACGTGCCTCAGCATCCTCCTTTAAGAGTTCAACTAAGGCGTGCGGGAGTTTATCGCAGCGCCTTGTTTACACGGAAACATGCTACAAATCTCTTTCGCCTGATATAGCCGTTTACAGCGCTCTTGATATAAAGCACGAGTACTCCTCCAGAATGTCAATGCGAACTTTTCGGGAGGGGGGGAGGTAGAATTTTTAAATCTCCGGGCCGAGTCGATACAGCGGTAGAAGCTAGTATTGTATACCTTAGTTAGCTACAATTTATAATCAATCAATATACATTATCATCTTAGAGATTCATTTTCGCAGATACGGCACAACAGCTTTGTGAATATAAAAGTCGTTTCGGATGTATTGTGTGGGTAAATAAATTTTCTGCCGCTAATTTTTAATTATGTTATGATATTTTGATATATAAATTTAAATATGACTATTTCACTTTATATATTTGCAACCAAAGAGGTTCCAAAACAGGAACGACACGTCGCGCAAAAATTCATTTTATTCTATTAAAATGTCTGACAAATTTGGCTGGTTTACTCGTTATTCATTGAAGTTATCTACAAATCGTTGTATTATGTATATAAATTTTTGTATACGAACTAACGCCATTCACGTCGTTCATAATTCTCGTGAACGATCTCATGTTGTGGCTTAAATGAATTGGGAACCCTAAGCGGAATATTCTGCACCGTCCGTGAAACAAATATTAACGCCAATCAGACGCGAAATATTTTGCCATCGAAAATATCCTTAGGAGCAACTATAGTATTCACAACTGAGTTAACAAGTTTTTTTAATGACTAGAGTTTATTACGATCTATTTCAACAGACCATAAATCCATGTCCTGTAATACATTGATTAATGCTTACCTAACAATACCTGTCTCTAATTAAAAAAAATTGCTTGGGTCAAGTCGGAAGCTACGCGTAGATAATTGGAAACTGCTAAAAATTTTCCTGTTGGCTGCAATCTTGTAAAAAACCAACGAATGGATACTATTTGAAATTGCTGCTGATTGACTATTGGAAAAGGGAGGACGCAAATTCTGAGCCATACGAGACGAACTGTACAGCGAGTAATTAAATTGAGGACCGCTGCCGAGAGCAGAGTTGAGGTATTGAGTCCTGAGGGGATGTGAAATTTTGGTAGAAGTTTCAACTAATTTTCGATCCACAGCATGTTTCATGCAGCCAGATCATCCCGACTCAAAGAGAAACTAATCGTCTTAGCCAGCGCCTCCGAATTTGTCAACTCGCAGCAGACCGTATCGCCGCCATCAAAGAAAACAGCTGCAGTCTTCTGTCGCTATCGTTGATATAAAATTTAATAATTTCACATTGCCAGTCCTATTTTCCATAGAATCTTTGCTTCCTTTGGTTCATCCCACAGTTTCAACGTTAATTATTAATGCTCTAACGTCATTTTATTCAATTGCCTTGTTGTTCGCATATCAAATCTTAATTATTGTTATTAAATTATAAATCATTAATTAAAACCTTTTCTTTTCTCTTTGAATCCTTCATAAAATTATCCTTTTGGCCAACAAGTTAACGGCTAAGTATCAAAATTGTCGCCCAACTTAGGAGCATAATTAATTTATTATAAGTAAATTAAACCGCCTCATTTTTAATTATTACAATATTATGTAGTTCATTAGATTTCTTTAAATAAGAGAAATAAATCAGCGAGAAAGGCTTTTGGTTCATTCTTGAACAGAGTTCTTCCCAGTTGATTTTGGTGTCTTTTGTAACCCTGTTTTCGTGGCTGTTGCTGAAATTAGTTATTTCTTGACGGACTGTGTTGTGGTGGGAATATACCATTGTGAGTTTACCATTGACCAGAGGTACTTTATTTTGAAGCCTCTGTATCATATCTATGTTAGATGAACTCGCCGTTCCTCATAATGTTAATCCATGCGTCGAGATACGTTTATATGATCGTTTTATATAGCAGGAGCTTATTTTCGATAGATAATGGAGATTCTATGCCCAGCAGCCAGTAGTACATTGGGGCGAATTAGTGAATTGTTGAATAAGTGTGGTGGAAAAGTTAATATTCTGTCCAGGTATACTCCAATTTGTTTCTTTATTTGGTATACGTTTAAAAGTTGTTCCTGGACAGTTTCCAAGATTCAGTGCAAATGTAATACGGGTTGATTTTGCCTCATTTGCTTAAATTCTTCAGCGTAGTAGCCATTCTTCTAGCAGATTTGTAGATTTCTGTAAGGTACAGGGGGATCTGCCTGTGATTATAAAATTGTTGTAACATCAGCATAAGTCACGACAACTGTTTGAACCGTTTCTGGTAAATCTGCGATTTAAATTGAGTACAAAGTTGAACAGAGAATGTAACAATTTTTTTTGCCCGGGAGGGGGAATGAGGGGGGGGGGGTAACAGGCTACATGACGGTGATCCTGAAACAGGCAACTCCCCTTTAATTGCAATAGCATAGGAAGGGCATTGAACATGTAACCAAGGGTTGACTAGATCCCCCGGGCTATAATTTAAGGAACCTACTCGGTGTTTCACCTAAAGAGATGCAGCGAAACCCCTAGAAAACCTACATCAGGTAGGTCGGGATATTGGGTACTATTCCCACGTCCTATCGAATGACGAAGGATGAGTTTGATGTGAGGAACCATCGGTATTTACCATTGTATGATAATTTTGTGTGTGTATGATTTGAATGAGTTATCGAAGATGCATTATGTTTGTAAATTGAATAGAGTCGCCGTTAGGAAAGTTTTTTGCGATATAATTTTGGACACTGAAATGCTCGTTGAATAGTGTGTTTTCAGAAGTGGAATATTGTATGTTATATATGGGATACATAAAGTGTATGTATATGTTGCTATAGTGGCACGTTTTGAAACATACTGCAAGTAAGTTCATTAATAGAAAGACGCTAAAGGGGAATACTATTCCCCAAATGTATACGTCATGACCTGGCCCCTCCCCGCCCCGTACAAGCCACGACCATTATTAACGGTAATGTCGCAAATATTAATAATCATTTGCCGGGAATATTTTATCATTCGGTGGAAGATATAACTAGTGAATAGAAAGCAAGTGGTCTGGTTGAAATGCTATTTAAATTGCAAGGCCTGAGCTGTTGTCAGTTATTTTTACAGGTAACGTGTAACGTCGCCGTCGCAGACTGAGTAGAGTAGAGTGGAGTGGAAGGTAGCTTGTGACGTGCGCGTTAGCATGGGGATGAAGAGTGCGTGGGAGGTTTATTGCACGGCGAAGTGGCAACACCGGAGCGCCCGCGGTGTTTGAGTCACGCCCGCTGAAACTTGAAGACCCGTCACAAAGATTTATGCTCGTTTAATGCATCGGCTTACCGCGACGGGAAACGCCTTCCATGCAACGTGCAAAAATACACACCACGCCAAGCCATTCTCTCCAGACGCATCCACAGCCTACGCAAAGAATTTCCGCCATTGGCCACGCGTATATGGCAAAGAAATACATGTCGCTTCCATTGGACGTTCAAAAAAAAAATCCACACCTTTATGATGCGAATCTGATGGCCTGGTAGCTTCCAAGCCGGCCTTCTGAAACTTCAAGGTCTCTAGAACATTCATAATTCATTTATTGGCGCTTATGGCTCCATGGCATTGAGAAGGCACTTAACGTCAGCGACGATGTATGAAAAAGGGTAAGGGAACCTCACGAGGAATAACTGTACACATCATGGGGTCTTAAAGACCTGCCACTCTTGTCCAAATTAGAAACACGCCTTAAAGATCCAAGTCTCCTTAAATACCACTTCCATGACTTCATACTCCGAAATAATGCGGTGGCAGAATTTCTTATTGTAAATAATCCATGAAACCAAAGAGTTTGTTGTTGTAGTAGTATGCAGTCTTTCGACTACATATGCTAACCTTTTCATTTATACACAACTACCACATACTCCCGTATCTGCTTAGCGTCCTCCATCCTTGGCATCCCTTTTCCGTTTTTATCTCACTTACTTCCCTCTAATGCTAATTTACAAGACCCTCATGTCTCAAAACGTGGCTTATTAACCTATCCCTTCTCTTGGTCAAAGTCCTCCACATTGTTTTCTCTTCTACCCATCAGATTATCAGCCTTCTCCTATAGCACAACATTTCGCCAATATCATAGCAAACCGTAGTAGGGTTCTTATTTCTTCTCCTTACAGAATGATTCCTTTTTAGCTTTCTTCATCAAATGTTCTATATAACTATATAGTTTCTCTTTTGCCTGGAACTACTACGGAATTCAGATTCCTCGTCGTGCAGCTCCAAGACGTCACATTAGGGTGTGTTTTAGCTGTTTAGTGTGCGTTTCGTGTTTTCAGTTATTCTATACTATGTCTTGTTAACTCTAGTTACGAATTTAAGGAATTTTTGTTACTTAATTGTACCTTATTTTAATTTGCTCTTATAATTATTATTTAATGCATTACGAATTCCTTTTCCTCAACCGAGGACTAATAAAAACAAAAATAAATCTAAAGCATGTCCACAACGGTGTATGAAAAAGAAATAGTCGGGAATATTTTATTTTCAGCAAAGGACAATTTCATATCTATTTGTAAGAAACAACGTAGGAAAAGGAGGGGGGAAAATCAACAAACAGAATAATTAACTGCTTTGGAGTTTAACGGAAAAAGTTTTAAGGACCAACTTCGATCTTTTAGATGGGTAACTTTGAAAGTGGAAGGGCTGCAGGATATTTTGTAAATCAATTCTGGCAGCGCTATTTTAAAGAATTGTTTATTAGTGTTTTTTCCTTTTTTGTGCGTTTTTAAAATTATTTTTATATAAAAACGAGAATCTTCCGACCTATCATATATTTATTTAACAAAAATCAATTTAAAATTTCAACGCCGTTTCAGTACGACTTTATACCTATATCAGGTTGTGGCTCACTCTTCAAAAATTACCAATTTCATCAGCAAAATTAGTAATGTCCTAAAATACAATTTATTATGTGGACAATGTGCAAATGATGTCTGCGATTAGTCGAGAAATTCTTTACAGGCTCAAGGAAATTCTTAAATAGCTCTACGTATCGTTCTTGGGAAGTGCATGTAAACATTTATTACATTTCTGTAACACATTTTCGAGTTTGACTCGCCGAGTCCTACAGTAAATAATTTTATTAAATTGTCGTCATAAAAATCTAATTGGTGAATAAGCTATATCTGATTTTATGACGATATTTTTTTTTAAAAAAACTGAAACTCTAAAAAATATACAATGGAATGGATGAGATCAGTTTTATCAGGGGATATTTATCAGGTCAGTAATTACTCGCGCTATAACTGACTAATGTAAATTAATCGTGACCAGCATAATCCACGAGTCGAGTTTTGGACAGTAAACCGATCGCGTGTCACAAAGAGGGATAAAAAAATGAAGATAATAGGGCTGAGGTCGAACTCCTGGTTTAGTCGTGTACCATGACCTTGTCGGGCTAATGAGGAGATCGTGAATTCGCAACTCATCCGTTGCATTATGTAAGGAACCTGCCAATCGCAGCGTTTCGGAATCGCGGAATACGATCTGATACTGCTAGAGTCTGTGACCGATAACAGTGAGCGCATTGTTTCGCAAATCAATTGATATTTTTATAATTATTCAGCGTGTGGATGTTTTTATTTTTTTTTCGCCATAAAACAGCAACTGGCAATAATTATGAATTAGAGCGCTTTGTATTAAAATCACCTTGGGTTCACGCTCAGCAAGAGAGAAGACGAATGTTTGGGATGAATCATAACCTGTACTAATATTTGAACAGAGTCTAACATTTGATTGAACGATTTTCGGGAAAATTAAGTAGCATATATTATGATTTCCGGTTGGGAGTAGGAGCTCAGGTACTTAATTCTAGTTCTTTACGATTAAAAAATGCAGATGTTTGATTTCTAATTCGTATTCATTTTGAGCAATAAATATACCTATGGCGGAATGGCAGGAACCATTTTATTATCTTTGGGTATTTGATTTTTGGGGGGATGGAGGTAACGGGCTACGTGAGAGTGATCCTGAAACAGTAAATTTAAAAAAGGGTAGACAGTGGAAGGAAGCCAAAAGGATTGACCAGAGCCCCCGGGCTGACTGAGGGTGTCGTCTACATATTTCAATAAATTAATTTCAACTGAGAGAACATTGAAGCAACATGCGTTTGGCCGGGAGAACTGTTGATAGATTTAAATAATTAATTGTAATTGGGAGAATACTGAAACAAATGTATTTGGCTGAGAGTGCGACTTAGGGGAAATCGGAATAGAATGGGACACTTATACTTCAACAATTTTTGTAAAATTTTCGAAAAGGAAAAATCGCTTCATAAAGATATAAAACATTAGTTTAGTCTATTATTTACTTAATATAATATCAATATAACTTAAAACAACGAATTTAGATTCTTGGTGAATTTTTGAAAAGAAACTTACAAATTTTCCGTTCTGCCCCGGGGGGTGAGATAGGATGTTTTGTAATTATAATTTAAACAATAAAATTAATTTTAAATTAAGAAATACCTGAACACCTTGTGTGTTTTCTTTCTTATATTTATTTGGCGTACAGTTTGTCGCTTTATCAATTTTTCCTTTCGCAAAAAGATTTTATTGCAACTGTACAGTCTTTGCTAACATTTTACCCCTTTTCCCGATCCTTTTCTTTCTTTATCTATTCTTTTTGGGCACAGATTCCTGTAACTCATTTTTATAAGGCGAGTTTGTCAGCTTTTTTCTTTTTTTCTTGAGGAATACATCACATTTTGCCTTTTAAGTAGTATCCCATTCGGCCCGCACGCTGGTTACAGATTTTTCACAGAGCCATAATACAAGCAGATTTAAGCCTCATACGTAACTTATATGCAGTTACCGACACCTAGTTTACGAATATATATCATTAAAGAGGTAAAAGCGAGGAATTTTGTAGATTAGCTCGTGTCGAAATGCTGCGAAAATGATAAATTCACAGATGTAAGACACCAAGAGAAGAGTTCATTTACAAGGTGTTGTCAGAACTTGGTCAAGTCGACTTCCGGGATTTCTTCCTCGACCAGTGACCATGTTACACCTCTATTTACTAAACTTCAGAACGATCCAGTAAAAATTACAGTATCCCGTTCTACCCTGCTATTCCGTTCCGCCCTGAGTTCCCCAATATTTATTTTTAATAGATAATAGTGGTTGAAAGAGACACTTATTTTAATTAATTTAATTGTCGTTGGGAGATCAGAATTTCAAGTTCTCATTAACTGATGTTCGGCTGCCTAAACAGCAGACAACCAGACGAGGGAGAACAGTCTGAGTTTTGCCATTTCTGTTCGCAACTGGAAGTTTTACGCTATTGTGAACGATAGAGTTGTCTATTCATTACTTAGATTACTTTTGTTTTCTTTTCTTTTCCCACCAAAAGACCCACAGTTTGACCCTAAAAGTCACATAAAATAGCCGTATTCTTTGGTTAACAGTTCTTGGGTTTCCACCCGGGTTCAACAGAGCTTAAGCCACGACGTTTCGATGGCGTATTCTGCCATCTTTCTCACTTCAATTATTCCGGGTGGAAGCCCAAGAACTGTTTATCCAGAATATACACTAGGATAATATTTCATCTTTGATAGCTCATTGAACCGGCATTATTCTTCCATCCGTTTACGTATCGGAATCGCTTTTATTCCATTACGGTTCCAGGACTATGTTTATCTCCCTTAAGGTATAGAACTCTCAGAATTACAAGCACACAAATCCATACACATTTTTTGTGACGCAAGTTATTAACAGCTGGTGATTGGTTTTGTACTCCCTAAAATATTGAAAAGTCCCGACATCTCCAAATTCCTCTCCTTCCATTTTTAAACCCTTGCTGTAACTGTATACTTTAACATAGTACTGAACACAGAAACAAGGATGGCAGAGCCTGGAATAGATTTCGCAACAGGCGCCACAACTTGCCGCTAAAATTCTCTCCATCCGTAGAGTCAACATTCCACGGCAGTGCTTATAAAAGAAAATTGAATTTGCGGTTCTTAATATTTGAGTTTGCTTCGTGTCCCAGTGGCCTTTCTTCTCCCAGATATCCCCGGAGAGTTCTACAAACTCAGACGACAGAAAACAGCACCACAATTTTAATATAATTAAGAAAATCAAGCTTAAATAAGCATAATTCATTTTCTTAAGTTTAAAAGCGTAGCAAGGGATTGACTAACAATTCGTCATACATAGTTATAATTTACGCTGAAATTTGGGCAAGTAGTTTTGTACCGAGTCCATTTTTTTAAGGATCTAAGAGTCGCACAGTATCCAAAATATTGCGGGGAATTGTTGTTTTATTCTTTAATGCAATACGAAAGCCGTCATTATTGTCCAAACTGATAGTCTTTACGATAAAAGTTTTTTATATGAATAAAAAAAAGCCAAAGTTATGTTACAGTATCACATTCATATGTCCATATACTACGGTAATTTAATGGCAGTTTTATGCAATTGGAAGGCGGACAGTCGGGATTACAGCGTGAGGAATGCGGGACACTAAGATCTCGAGGGGGACAGATTTGATTGCGAAGTGACAAGAAATGAAAAGCGCGAGGATATTGATATAAGATATTGTAATGAATAATTACTTCACACACATTTTTAATAATTTTAATATAAAATTATAAAACAAAAATATTTACACAATTTTGGAAGGTACGATTTTAAGGATCAGAAATAAGTGGACGTTTTCTCTCAGGGTTATTCAGTATGAGGTAAAACATTGGCAAAAATTAATATTATGGCACTACGTGAAAAAAAAGTACTAGAAAAATCATAAAGACAATTTATTTTATCTTATAGCCCAGAATGGTTTCCTCCTTCTCGTGAACTTTATCTTTACCAGACCATTTCACTTTCTAATACACCCACATTATTTTGCTTTTTAGATTCACTAAGATTTTACTTCTCATTTTTAAAAACCCGTTCGTATCAAGTATCATCACGTGAATCAATCGGCGGCTGCTTACAACTTTCTACTACTTATATTTACTCTCAAAAGAGCTACGGTAGCAACTTGTGCATTTTTATATTACTTTAAATTTTGTCAGCATCCAGTCACTTGACCGAATACTTTACGCGAGTCCCGTCCACATCTGTTTTCCTAGGACTTGCTTTACTTATCAGTGTAACAAAAGAATTATTTATGGTCGCCAGCTTCCACCCATCCCTTATCCCTCATAGGCGAACTTACTGCCCCTCTGAACGTCTTCGAATAGCATTATATTTTGACCAAATAATTTTTACTCTTTACAATACTACCAGATGGACTTCAATCTCTCTAGAGGATACACCAGAGACCCTACGCGCCCCGAAGAACGGCTTGGTAGGCCGCGCGCATTGCTCCTTTAAGAAATAACGTACTCAGGGTCACACTGCAGGGAGGCGTTGCACTTGCCATAAAACTGGGACATTACAGCAAGACAGAATGAGCTCCCAAGCTAGGTCTACATCCTTATAAGCAGCCGGGGCAATGCAAGTGGATGACTATGACCAGGCGGATTCAGCATCGGATACTAAAAGGATGGAGATTTTTTAACTTCGAAAAGTCGTGCACATTGTTCCTTTGAATTATTGGAGGCTTTTCTGCTGGTGGAAGGGGAATGTTTTTGTTGTATGTCACGAAGAGTTACACTACAAAGAAGTTGCACATGACTTGACACAGTTATCGTCCGAAAAATTGACGTTTAAAACTTAGAATTGCAAACAAACTTCTCCGCAAATTTTAATGTGATATTTACGACGTCATGGTAATTGTTGAACGATGAAAATTACATAAACCTAACAGAAAAGAAATGCTTTTCGTACTTTTTTTAAAAAAATGCAAAAAAAAACTTTTTGGTTACAAAAAAATTACCTGGGGCCCTATGTGTGTGATGATTCACACTCGCATCTTCGTGGAAATCTGAGTAGCGTCAGCACGAGTTTGCTGAGAACGAGTATATATATATATATATATATATATATATAAGCTCTGACGAGGAAGTGCATGCAGAGGAAGTATTGAACCAATTCGGACTTGGAAGTTGACTCCGTTACATGTAGAAGATTACACCTGCAAAGAAGCATTTCAACTGGCTTCTGAAAGTAAGATCAGAAAACTGTAAAGAAACTTCTTTACATAAGGCTATGAGGAACACGAAGCATTCAAATATAATAAAGGCAGGAATGACAGGCAGGATCTTTGCAATGTATTTTAAAATACTACAAACTGAGCGGAGTACGGCCTTGAAAGAAGAAAGTAGACAAAGAAAAAGGAATGCGGGTTACTGCGAGAAGATATTTAGCATTTTACGGTATTCAGGATAATAAATTATAATTGAGGTCTTGTCTCGCGATGGGCATTAGTGCGAAGGACGAGGTGTCTTGTGTGCGTCTGAAAGATCTTATTAACGAAGTGGAAACTCTTTCCATGGTCAAAGCAGACTTTTCCTGGTAGACTAGTAGCATATTACCTGCGCAGTAGGGAAACACAATTCACTAAGCATGACACGTTACCAGACACTGTAATGAAACACGCAGAAATAATTGAAGCCGAGTACTAAGCCAATAGAGACATTGAACGTATTTCTGTATCTTATAGAGTAATATTACCGGAGCCGTTTCAGAGCTCGTGATCCACGTCTGCCAACATTTCGCGGTTGTCTGCACACAAGCGTCCTCTCCACATGTTCATGTCCCACGCGTGTTCCTCCTGTCTCCTCCTAATCTCGTATCATAAGCGCCCAAATCTCTCAGTTCTCCCTCTTCCAGTTTCACGCTCCGTGGATTTCCGGACAACGGATCTCACAGGCTCATGGTGAAGAAGACAACTTCCGTCCTCATACCGCGTCAATTCCCCAAACTTACAATCATTCGTTCCCAGCCCAAATTTGCCTTTCTTACCCCGGCCGCCTACATGATTACCAAGTACGTCTTGTAGAAACATTTTCTTACGCGCTTTCAAATTTTCTCAAGCTTCCAATAGAAAAGAAAACTAACCTAATCTCTTGCATGACGATATTAGACTGCTAAAACTTTGACAGAAGTTTAAATAAAATTTAGAAACTTGAAATAGAGCACAAGAAAATTAAGACAATACGAGATAGCTAATTATAATAAACAAAAACGCTAATAATATTTCGCTCGCCTGACGTATGCCAAATTAGGTATAAAACGTGGCGTTTCTCTGTTTATATTATTAAATGTCATTTTAACCAGTGAAGTGGATACACGGTATAGAACTTGTTCTAACTAATTAGGCAATATATTTATTTATTCTGGTCGTATGTCGGAGCAGTAAACTGCCCTTAAGAGGTTAGGTTAGGTTAGCCGCGCATGACGTGACGTAAGGCCTGGAGCTTTCAACATTAATTCATGGGGCGACTGTGGTGGAGAGAGCTTTTTCGACATAATTAATGGGGTGATTGGGGCGGAGCGGTGACGAACTTTAATACTAAATTAATGAGTATGCCTGGAAAATTGGAGTACTTATAAGGAACATAAAATTTGCAGGACTGATTATGAATTAAACTACATTGTACGTATTAAATCAGTTTCATTTTTATCATGACTATCTAAATTGATAAAAAACGACATTTGAAGAGTCTGTAGGTGTATGGCGTTCTCAAACAATCCTAATATATTTCCCTAAGTTTGAAACGTTTTTGTGTAGAAACCGGTGCACTGAAGATAAATCTAGACTCCACGTAAAATCTTTTACTAAAAATTAGGAGACAATTAAAGGTGCGAATAATACGATTAGTGGTCATTTTGATTTTAATTTTCTTAAAGAAAATTTTGTTGTTGAATTTAAAATATATGTTTGGACAAATTAATATGGGATGTTTGTTAAGAAAATATTTTCATATAATTTGGTTTCTTTACAGATGAATATGGCACATTATGCCTAAGGCTCTTATCAAACAAATTAACGATATTAATTTATGTAAAAATGATTGACATAAAGCATAAGGGTACTATATACTTATTCAATTTATCACTAAGCATCAGATTAAATATCAATATTAAACTGATTTTTGATATCTTAAACAATTTGACGCGTAGCCGTATTTCTTTCTTCTTCTTTCGCTTTCTCCTAATTCAGTGTACGTTAGATCAATCACTGTTTAATGTTCTGTTAGTTTTTCTCGGTTCAGTATTGTTTCATTATTTGTGTTCTTGCATTCTTTTCTTCGTCGGAGATTTGGTTTTGACTTTGACTTGCCTTCATCTTTCTATTTGAATATCTTTTTTTTGTGATTTGTTGATCATTGATGTTCTTCTTTGTTTTCTAGAAACAGTTCCCTTTACTTTTTATGTTGCGGAAGTATATCAAGATTTTTGATTCGAATATTTGGGTACATTCTGAGAATGTGTCCAAAGAATTAATATAAGAAATGTTTCAGAGTTTTTCGGTTCTTTGGTAAAAGGTTTCATTTCTGATGTGGATTAGTTATTTTGTTACGGAATTTGGGGAATAGAATGTTTCTTAGTACCTTCCATCCATTCTCTTAAGCCACGGTTGGTGATCGACTGTGTTTACTCTCTGGTTTCTGTGTCTTACGTTTTCATTTCACAGGTGACTTTTTGTCGTGATTTTTAAAAAATAGTTTATTATAATTTTATACTTGTCTTTTCTAAATTTTATTTTGTTCAATGTCGTTTTTCATTTACATTAAAATTTCAAATCTTTCCAACAAAATAGTTATTGCGAGAATAGAATTTTTTTTTACTTTGCACAAAACTGAATGTTTTATGAATTGTATCCAAACGCAGAGAAATCAACCCAATTAGCCAGGCGTGTGTGATAACTTAATTCTTGAATCTGCAGTTCTCCGGTTTTCCGCCCCAGAAATCGTTTAAACAACGTTTCGACGGTTAGCTCCGCCAGTGTAATTTTTATTTACACAACTAGGATATCAGAAATAACTGGACTCGTAAATGTAGTTCAACAGTGGTAGTTTGGGAGAAAGGCTCCTCACAAATTATTTATTGGAGAGGATTTTGTCCTCGCCACCGACGGAAGTTAAATAATGGAGTGGCGGAAAGATTATTAAAATAGACACAAATTGGGTTTCAGAAAAGTGGCAAAGGAGAATTAGGATGATGATGGATGGAAACTTGGAGTGAGGTTGTGTGCAGGATTAAGAGACTTTAGATCTGAGTGAGACTGTTTCGGTCTTTTGAGTGGTCGTGAATTGGATGATCCAGGGCGGGATCTTCTTGATCATAGCAGCGGGTAAGAAGATTAAATGAGCAAGGTGTTCATTTTAAAACACGGAAATCTAGAGGAATCTGTGAGGATCGGCACGTGATCTGAGGGTCTACGACGAGTTTCAGAAGTGCAAAACAGGAATTTTCTCAGTTTGTAACCATTCTTCCGATTTCCGCGTACCGTAGGGTGTTTGTTTTTAAATATGTTTCTACAAAAGGCCCTTAAACACGGCCTGAGAATAGATCTCATGGTTATAAATTTTAGTTTTTAAGTAATTTAATTTTTGTGAATGTTGTATAAAGAGTATATTATCAATACTGAAAAACTATTTGGACAAAACTTATTACATCATATTAATTAATAAATGTAATGTTAATTTATTCCCATTGATAGATACGTAATATTCCTTTATTTAAAATAGTTAAATTCCTGCTTAATTCATTTTACACTCTTCACATATTCCACGTTTCTCTAGCATGTAAATTACGGTTCATATTAATCAAATTTATATAGCGAGAGCCACGATAAGTGCTCTGACACCCATTCAACCGCATTCAAAAACGTTGGACATTTTAATAAGACTTTTTGATTAATACTGGGGATTTTCTCCCTCGCGCCACAGTAAATAATCTATTTTTCAAGGCCTACTTCTGTCGCGGATCTGTGGTTATTATGAGCAGTAATTGGTCATAATTACAGAATAACGCGTGGAAGCGCCGAGTGCTTTGAGAAGATTTATGAAGCTAATGTGGTAAAGTTCGCAAGCTGGTGGCGTTCAGCTAGGAACGTGAGGGAGGTATGGGAACGCTTTAAATCTTTTCGGTATGCAGCGGCTGATCTTTCTCAATATCCGCAATATTTCACCGACCCCAGTTGCCTGCATTAAACATTCCGAACAAGCGAATATATTTTAAGCTTGGGATCTCCGACTATAAAATACTCTGTTGAGAACGTGCCAATTTTTGTTAATGACAGACGATAGCACGTGATAGAAGAGACAAAAAGAAAACCGATTCCACATAGTGTTTTATAAACTCCATAATTACGCCAGAATCGTCTTGAAATCAAATTGTACGATTTAGACGAGCAAATATTAAACTCTGCTGATCAATTTGTGGACACAGAGATAAATACCAAAACATTTTTTTTCTCTTTTCTCGTTAAAAAAGTCGCTCCAGAGCAGAACCAACAACTTCTGTCACGATCGCATACATTTAATATATATTGCTCCAGTCTGTCTTTCATGGCGGATGAAAGAGAGCATTTCTGAAATTAGAATCGATACACTCCTGCATAATTTTACAATTATCCGTTTCCCGGAAACTATTGCTTATAATGACGATTGCACGAGACGTGCCGTGGAATTACGACGGAAGTTCCTTTGACAGCGGCTGAGAAGTTCTCAAGAACTTAGAAAATGTCTGTCAAGAGACCGAATGTCAGTGCCAAAACAAACAGAGAAGGAAAGGTTATTCCAATCTAATCTAATGGTAGCCCAAGTTTACCTACACCAGGAGACAACAAAATGGCGAATAGGCGCGTGATGCCAATCGTAAAGATGGATAGACTGTAACAATTGTCTTTCAAGACAGTGGGAAGCAGCGCACAAGTTTTCTTCATGACAATGGATCACAAAACTTCTCAGTACCGTTCCCATCCGCACTCAAGCAGTCTGAAACGTGGTAAGATACAGAAGAAAAGAACAGTTGTGCAAGTATCTGAGAAGCGTCTGTGCCTTAAAAAATGTAACTGTAGTCACTAAATTCAGAAAATGTGCTATTTTAAATTTTTAAGAGAATTAACATCTGTTCTGCAAATGAGCGATTCATAGCATTACAAAAGTCAACAGGACACCAAGAAAAAAATTCAAGGGATTAATTAATATTTGAATATTAAACTATCGAGTAAATTACCCCAATAAAATATATCTGCTTCTCGTTATAAGTTAAAAAAATTAATTTATTTTAAAAGTGAAAATAAAACAAAGGAACTGTCTCTGCAACTGTAATTCTGTGTGTGAGTGCAGAATGTTAAAATAGAGACTTCACAAACAAGAAACTTTGATTAACTTATTTACTTTTTCCAATCTGGTATATATATAATATAACCACAAGAAGACTTTATTCTTCAAGAATTTGACTTTTTAAGCAAAAATTTACATTCAAACAAAGTAGTGAATGGATCACTAATGAGATTACTTCTTTCTTCTTATTTGGCTCTTCAGCCCATTGAGGGGCCTGGGCCTTACGGGTCGGCTGTGGACTGTCACCTTGCATGACTCATTCTGAATTTGGAGTGATACGTGGTCAGCATATCAATTTTCCAATGGTCTACACAACTATGACGAGCCAATGCCAGGATTGGAACTTGGGGACCCCTAGGTTGTGAGGTAGCTACGCTAACCATTAGACCATAGGGGGTCGGCTTACTTCTTGCTTACCCAATCAAAAAAACAAGTGAAATAAGAAATGACTGACATACAATATTCCCTGACCAACTTCCAGAAATCAGATTCAGAAATTTAACTCTTAAAATTATATCCACATATTAACCATCATTCTTTTTAATGAATGAATAATGGCTGTACAATATTACTGATATATTATTAAATTTAATTTATTTGGTAATATGAATATTAATAAATAAATTAGGTAATTTTGGCTGACCCCATTGAAACTAAAATTTCAATGCAGCAAATTTTTAGTAGTTATAATTACAAAAGAGATTACAGAATATTTCCAACAAACTTTTTGTTTGAGACATTCAAGCAGTATGTACAATCAGCAACATCCTTCATCTATATAGCTAAGAATGTTTATTTAGCTATTATTTCAAATAACTGAATGTGCCATTCAACCAAATAAACAGCATTATGAAGCAAATTAAATGTAGTAAATTTAACCCCATCAAATCGGGTGTTACATCAACACCACTACTGCTTTCTGATGCTGAAACATGTGCCAAAGTGAGAGGAAAAGGAGTAATGATAATATAAATATCAGTAAATCAATTAACATTTGCTTTTCCAATAATTAAATGAAATAATTTTTTACAAGCATAATTTTTATTTAATTATAATGACATTTTGCCACCACATTTGGGACTTCCTCTGATAATTTTGATGGAAAAAAAAGGTGCCAAATGTGTAAAAATCAAAGCTTCACTGCATAGAAGGGCAGTTTCAACCTAAATATTTTTAAGATAATGTACTCCTATAAAATATAATTTTTTTATATAAACAAAAACTTCCATGATAAAATTTGAAAGAGACATCACAATTTCAAGTGACAACTACATATTTATGATCTTTAAAGTGAATTCGTGTATTTTGAATAAGAATTTTACATATATTAATGTAATGAAGGTATAAACGAACCAACTTAAACCGCCTTAACCAATTCAATTGATGTCCAGAAAACTGTAAAGATTAATACTGTTTAAAAGTCCAATAGTCTTACTGTTTAGTAAAAAATATATTGATAAAACATTCATGCTATTGACAGAAGGGTTAGTGAGGTTAGAAATAATTGGTACAGTTTTGAAATGATATCCAATTACAGGATTAATTTGTCAGATAAGTAAATTTTTCAATGAAACTGGAGCTGTTTATGTATACAGGAAAATTCTGTTTGGATTTATTTTATTTTAAAAATTAAACCAAAGTTTTATAAATCTTAATAAGCATTATGCCCCAAGGCAAGAAACAATGCTGAATATTAAGATTAACTGTAATTTATTCCTTAGGCTCTAATAATGATGAATAACTATGAACAATTTATGGTAAAATAATACGCACGTTTTATTCTTGTTGAGATGTGCTACATGTTATATTTATTAACGGAAACATTAAATAAAATTTTCTATTGAAGGTAATGCCTATCAACCTTTTGCTACGCAAACTATGAGCTGTTCTTCAAATGGTATATGATCCAACCAATTCTTGTAACAATATTTTGATGGAAGGTTTCATAAACTGTTTTCAATTTACACATGAACAAAATTCACAATTAAAATTTAACTGTCAAACGCCGAAAACATATTTCACCCAATGATCTATAGCATATTTATGACGACTTCAGTACCTATACGGGAATCTTATCTATATTAATGTAACTATTTGACTTACTTTTGATTCTTCACTTAAGTGCTTCTTAATAAAATCCATTATTTCTTAAGGAACACATTTTTGCACTCGCGAAACCACAAGTCGATAAACAAACTGAGGTACACTTCAAAGTAGTATGATTAAGCTCCTGAAGAGTGCAGGTGGCTGCGCGACCCAGCCGCCATATTCAAATACACGTGCCAAATGGACATTGATTTGTCAATATATTACTCATGTTGCTTTTAATCAATATTAAAATTATCAAATAAAAACTTACATTTAATTCTTCTAACCCATATGCCACGAAACACTCCAAACATTTTAGCTACTATTACAGTATATGTAATGTGACTGTCTTATGCTACCATTCAAAACTCAGTTTTTTAAATTCCTGTTATAATGGACTGGAAATTGTACTGAAATGAACACAGTCCGCATAATTGAAAATTGCAGCATCTACACATTAGAATATTAACTTGCAGAATGAAAAATTCTTTGGAACATAGTAAACTAAGAATAAGGGTAACATTGTGGAGTTTTTACTTCACAAATAACTACATTAAATAACCCAAATTAAATAATAAGTAAACCACTCTCTATCCCTATTTCCTGTTTAAATTATTTATAGGTAATTTGTTTGTGTTTGTTGGCTGGGATGCAGGAACATGCCATCTTTTCAAGAGCCTGGCTGAGCATAATTGTCATATTGTTTGGAATTGTGTATGCAATGTTCATTATAACTATGTAATACTAATCATTGTAAAATAAATCTTTATTAAAAATCATTATTATAAATTAAATATAATAAAAAGTAACAGATATAAAATAAAATAGACTGAAATTAATTACAGTTATTATACTAATCAAATATAAATTCTTCAAAAATGCCCCTCCCCCCTCTTACCTTCCATTCCAAAATACTTATCTACTGATAAAAATGGAGGCAGAAAACAGTAATTGATTTACCTTAAATTAATTGTATATGACATATATGAGAAAAATAAAGGTAAGGTTAGGTGACAATGTCAAAATAATCGATTCTTTTCAATAGATGGATAGAGAGATTGACTTACCTAAAATTGATAAAAGATGTCACCAATGTTGGCAGCTGTGTCTCAAAATTTTGATAGCTTGAAACATCTTCTTTAAATAGTGTCAGAAATTTATGGCTGCCAGTTGTTCATTCATATATTATTTCTGTAATATATTTTGCAATATTTGTTAAGTCAATATATGCTTAAATAACTAAGGAACGCCAAAAAATTTACTCATAAAGTTTTCTGAGTCTGCTTGGATTAGATTAACTTACTTTTGTTTTTATATTACATCTTCTTCACTTTATAAATCTTTGAACATGTTGCGAGTGTGAAGGTGAAATGCTAGAAGTTTAATATTGATATGGGATATTAAATTTGCAGTTGATTTGTTTGTGAATTTTGGAGTGAGACAAGTGGAAATGAAGTTTCTGTATGTGTAGTTCAATGTAATTTATTTTGCCAGAAATTTAATATAATCAATAGATTTCATAGCACAGTACTTAAGAAGTACACACCTGAATAACTATTATTCAGCATCATAAAACTTTTGTGAGTATGAAATGTCGTTATCATTACAATACAGAAATATTTCTGAGTTGTCAGTCCATTATTTTGAGCTACACTTTTCTTATCATTATTTCTTTCTAAATTATGAAATAAAGTTCTTAAATAGACTTTTTACTGCTTTATTAGCTATTACTTTAATCAATATCAGAGTTTCAATAGTTGACTCTAAATGTATTCAGGAAAGGTTTTTGTATGATATTCATTACTTATTGGTTTTGGTATTGTGTGGGCCTATATTTTTATTTGTATTAGTTAGATATGGAAGGCACAAGTGAACAATAAAAATGTACTTCAACATGTGAATTTCAATGGTATGATTTTTTATTACAAATTCATAGAGTAGATCTTTACAATGTTATACACATATACATTTCAACAAAAAATCATTTACAAACAATTAAGGCACATCACAATAATATATATTATATATAAATAATTTGAATGAAGAGTGACATAGTTGATAGTGCAGTACTAAATCAACACTTTTCAAAACTATATAAGAGTCAATACTTAAAGGAATAGGTACTGTTAATTATCTTTTTTAAAATGTAGTTATTGTTGAAGTGTCAAGTTCAGATTACAAAGTTACATATATATAAAATGAAAAATATCAAAAAGAAAAGGTTTACATAAGTGATTGTAAATTAGAATTAATGTATGATGTATATACAATGTTAGGATAGGAAGTAAATAGAAACCATGGTTTCTCATAGCATTAACGATAGATTCCACAAAGTGGACAAGTACAAATATTTCTTTAAGATACAAGTAAACCATAATTTCTAAATCTCCTGTCCCTAACCTATCATTCATTGACTATGTCTTATAAACTATATATATAATGAAGTTTTTTCTACAATTTATTCCTGAAGTTTTATAATAAATTCAAGGAGATTTGAGTGTAATACGATTCATTCCTGATGTATCTGCATACAAAACACACTTCCATATCTGTTTCAGTGTAACACATATTGCTTTTACTGCAGCTCATTTGAATTCTTTGAGAATGCAAAATAAGCTGTAACTATTAAATATATTAATTATAAATCTAAGAAATAAATATTAAATTTATGGGAAACTTGACAGATATAATCAGGCTTTTACGAGAAACAATATTTGTTCCCAAATGTGAGAAAATATTGTTACATTGAACATTTCATATGGCACATATTTTACAGTAAAATATTATGAGTAGATATCATTTGCAAGATCTGTACAGAAGTAAAACTAGGAACACATTTTAAATCTTGACTTAATGTATAACATAATTTGTGAATGTCGTTAGTGTACCTTAAAAATAACTCATCAACCATATAATCTTGCATTACATATTAGAGTGACTATATGTTATCACAAGTTTACTGTTCAGATATTAAGCCCTTAAAATGAACAGAATACTGACATTTTTGTAAGTCTGAGTAATACATAAAAATATTTATTTTAATGTGATTAATGAGCTTGAAAAAAATACAAACTAATTAAAAAGAAACAAATGATAGTATAATAAGCATTGTCTCTCAAATGGCAGTGATATAAGCTTGAAGACAGTGTCTTGGTTTACATTACAATAGCTCTGCAACGAAGGAGCATTACAAATATTGTAACTTTTGATAGAAAATAATAATAGACTTATCAACATTGGTATTTTTAATTAATCAGTGACATAACATATATATGAAAAACATATATCTATCAACCCTTGATACTTTATGAAAAAACAAAATATTTTTCAAACATATTTTAACCTATTTTTTAGGTCTTATTTTCATGAATTTAATTTATTTCAAACTATCTTTTTCAGTTTTTGTCACCACAATAGTCTCTAGAAGAGAAATAGGTCCTTAACACATTAGTGTTTTTATTAATAGTTTTTGCTCAACATTTATTCTTGTCACACATTCATTCCTATCATTGGTGAAGACACTTCAAGGTCCTTTCACATTGCCAGATGGCCTTTGTGCTGCCAAAGAAGCCACATAATTACTTCCAGGATAATTACAAAATTCGCAGAATCCTGGAGGACCCTGAGCACCAGGAGCTCCTCGAAGTCCTGGTAGTCCTGAACAATAGAAAGTAATTATTCTAACATATATAATAATTAGGAAAATCTTAATAACATATAAAACCCCTTGTAGATATAAGAAATATAACATTATTTTCAGCACATTGTTTATAAACATACCATTACATAGTGACTACAAATAAAGTTACACACTGTTAAAATAGTAATAAAATCAATGATGACAAGTTGTTAACCAATTCACAAAAAATTGATTGTGAAAAAATGTATTTCCTCTTTTCCAATTTCAAAGTGCATTGTAATGTGGTACATTTCAAAAGCAATGCAGATTTGAGCTAATTTATAACTGCTACTAGACAAACTCAATAGAAAATCTCCTAAAACATATAAGTGTTGTTTATTTTGGATGCAAAAATATTAATAAATTTTACTGGGAACATTATTATTGTTAATATAAAAGCATAGTTTAGTGATAAATATTTTCATTTTATAAAAGTTTTACTTTTCTGTCAGCTGAATTAAACAAAAGAAAACCTACTATAACATTTGTTAATATAACACATATACCAAAAGTTCATTCTGTTTAAGAAACAAAAATTAAAATAAACAATAAATAGTTTTACCTGGTCTTCCAGGTTCTCCTCTTTCTCCTTCTCTTCCCGGTAACCCTACTCCATCAGGTCCTGGTGGACCTATAGTATGAAAAATACAAATATCATTATCATATATTACTATACAACTAAAATGACTCACACACTGAAAAGTTTTATGTTCCTTTTCTACATGGTGACTCTGGTCCTCAATATCTCTTTCCCATTCATATAAATTATTTTGAAAGTGACACATTTATTTATACTTCTATATGATACAGCAGTTATTCTAAATGTGTTTACAGAATAAGAGTGGCTTGAATTTTAAATGTAACTAGATTGTTGTAATCTAATAAGGAAGTTCGTAAAAAGTTAATATTTCTGTGTAAGGTAACATAGGTCATTTTGTACAACTGATACAGAATTATGTATATATATAAATTAATGATTGAAACGTGACATCGTCACACACATTGTATATTTGGAGAAGGTGTAAGGATAGAAAATGTTTGTCTTTTGTAATATATTTGCATAATCTATAAAGGGAATAACTTAAGGGGTTGAATTCAAGAAATTTGGCATATAATTTATTTATATTAACAAAATAGTTTTCCTAAAATAAAACCCTGTTAAGCTCCAACTTTTATGTCTCATAACTGTGACCTATATGTCTGCCCAGATGCATTCACTAAATTTACTAAAAATAACAATTCCTATATAAGTACCTGGCAATCCTCTTATTCCCATTGGTCCTTCTATGCCTACTCCTTCTGGTCCTCTATCACCTTTATCACCTCTTTCTCCTGCTGAACCTGGTGGACCAGATGGGCCTACTGGTCCAGGTAATCCAGTGAAACCTCTCTCCCCTGGCAAACCTGGTGGTCCAGGATCACCTAAATTTGGAATGAAAATATAAGCACTGCATAATGAAGACAAACATACAAGTATTCTACAGTGTTTTATATAATTCAATTAATATAATTTTTTGATTATATTTTGATTAAGTCTTAATTATCATCCATTATAAACCTAGATTTGACTAATAATTTCATGACATGATAAAAATTCAATCTGAAAAGCCTACAAGTGAATCATTATATTTTTGTCAAGCTAGCAATAATTCATGGGACATTTTCTTACAGAAGAAACTTTTTAATTTACCTATAGAGAAAAGCTATTGAGTAAATAAGCTTTACAACTCCTGAATATAGTTGAAGACCATAATTAATCATTAAATCATTTCTTTATATTTATTTTCAATTATTTATTTCAATTTATCTATAATTCACTCATCAACTGATTTGTATCAAGGCTCAGTAAAAGATTTACATATTGACTTGAAAGCGCTTTCAAATGGAGGAATAAATGCTATTGTTCTACCTTTTGATGGTTTATTAGCTTGATAATTAAATATAACAAACTTTTTTCAAATATAAAGTTCTGCATGGATCAAACCAAACTTTTAATTAACAAAACATAAACAATTATACCAATGTATGAATTGTTTCTGAGAGCTTCCTAAATATACTTGGGGAATAAAATATATGTAGTGACTTACCATTCTTCAAGTGAAAGTCAGTAAGGAGTGAATTGATGTGAAATTCCAAGTTTATGAGCAATATTACTCCTTCTTCTGTTTACTAATAAATAGAGAAAGTTAAAGAAGTTCCTAAATAATGGAATTATGACAAGGAAGAATTTATAATAGAAAATGTAGATGAATATTTTTGGTCATTTTGAATCGTTGATTTGAATGAATGTAGAATAGTTCGAAAGATTAATTATAGGTAAAAGCAGTTTATCCCTCATTTGTGTCTTTTAATTTATTGAAAGGAAAACCAGTTAGTGTATTTGAATACATGGGAATGATAGTTGTAATGACAGAAAAAAGATTATTTACATTCTCCCCAAAATTTTTCTAATGGCTGCCAAGGCTTATTGAGGATTTTTGAAATTAAGATTTAAAAATTTAATACATCATAATACTTTTCACTTAATATTTTGGACTTGTAAATAGTGTATTTTGACAAATTCAATAGGGTTAGAAGATGAATGAGCCTTACTTAAATTTATGTTTCTTATTTTCTCATTTCATGATTACCAATGTTTGTTCGTTTCAGCTACATGAATGAATTTTGTATGATTAGAGTAGTAACAGATAAAAATTTATTTTCACTTGAATCAAATATGCAATTATACGTTTTACAATTTATTTGAAATAAACTGTATTGTACAATTCTTATTTTGTTAATGAAACTGCCTGGTAAAGGAAGACAGGTTTTTCAAAGCATTTTAAGAAATCAATGAATGTACTGATTGAGATAATGAGGTAAGAAATGGGAGAATCAATCATGTAAAATATGGTATTTCTTTTTAAAAAAGGAAATGAAATTTATAAAGATAAATAATGTTTATGTCATGCAAATTAAGTTGATCCAATAGAAAGTATGTAAAAGTTATTTAAGTGATTTTTTTTACATATTTTTCATCATGAGAATTTCTGAAATTGATTGAGCTTAAATTTTCTACAATGTTCTACTGTTTTTTAAATAAATAAACTTAAATTTTTAATATGGTAGTCTTTAGTTTGACAAGATTGAAGTAATTATGAATTTATTATTTTTAAATGTAATAATTTCATGAAATGTCACAGTTTTTTTACATTTTTAATGAAAGTTATGAAATTTAGTATGCTATTGTGTTTATTTAATTTTGGTAAAACTATACAGAGAAATAAAATAAATTATATTTTGATAGAATTTGAATGTTATATGAAAAGTTTAGATTTTATTCAGAACGCAGTTAGAAGTGCACATGTAAGATGAAATATTTAACTTGAATTGAAATTTTTGTGAAGTTTTTCTCAAGGAATGAAATTTTGAACTCCTAAATTTTCTATTGGACATGAGCCCTTCAACAACGCAAAATGTCAACACACAAAAATTAATGTTTCTTATTTGTTTCAAATGAAAATATTATTAAATGATATCAAACACCATCAAAGACAACACACATATTTTGTTCTGTTTTTCACTCTAAATAAGAATTCTCTAAATTACTTGCAATTCTACCAGAAATTATTAGTTTAAGGTATCAACAAAAACTTTCATATGATCTTAATTCACAATTATTAAAATACCAATTGGTGGATATTTAACATTCTTGGTGTTAATGTAAATATATTTACTTGTTTAAAATAACTTATCACCATGTGTAATTAATGTTAGTAGTATCACTGCCTTAGAAATAGTTTGCTTGTAATATACATGCTTTTGTCTTTGTTACTTTTTTCATTCATTATCTTTGGCGTGTGTTGTCATGATGTCTGTTCAATAAGTTAACCATGCTTCCATAGACAGTATTAAAGTTTCATTTAAACCATGAACTTGGAATTATTTCATCATAAATATTTTGCCTAATACCTAATATAATGTCATACTTGGGAGTTATTAAGTTTCCTCTATCATAAATAATTATAAAGCTCCAATGGATGAAAATACCAATCACAATAATTATAATGGGTTATCTTACTCAAGTTAAGAGCTCAACAAAATTACTCAGAAGGCCTTACAACAACTAGCAAAGAATGTGTATCTACGACAATAGCAACATATTTAATGCAAATTTTTCTTGAAATTTTCTATATATTTTGACTTTCTTTTTCATGATCTTCTTATATGATAATTATTCATAAAATGTAATTATCACCAGCAATCATTACCATATATAGTTCTATATAATATTTATTCTTTAAAGTCTGCATTTTTGTAAGGAAAATGTACTTATTTGTGGAATAATTATACCTATAGAAGAAAACTTGTCTGAGTTACTAGAAGCTTTACAGTCAAGAAGATAACTACTAGGATTATGTTACTTAAGTATTAGCATGTTTTCATATCATTAGCTGCAGCTAAAATGTTGGCCACTGTTTGGAAAATTTTTCAGAATAATATTTAACAGTTATATTTAGGTTGTTATATCTCTGGAAGGAGTGCCAATGATTAAAATTAATCTAGCTTATTTGACAGCATAAACAAATACAGCGACTCATACACAAATTAAATTACATTTAGGAATTTTAAAACAGTTGCATCACACTTCAAAACTTTAAAATTTATTCTTACATAAAGATATTAATAACTGGGAGTATGATTATTTTAACTTTAATAATAAAGCTGTAAATTCATTCTTAATATTTTAATAAAATATTAATTTTATCAATGATATTATGTTAAATGTTTATATATAGTTATAAATGACTCAGTTAAATTAGTATATATTAGTAAATACAGTGTTATATTGTTAAGATTAAAATGAACCATTTCTGTATTTCATGCTTTATTAGGAATATATTTAAGCACATGTAGTTAAAATCTAAGATTAATTTGCTGTATTAAAAAGGTTTATCAAATGAAGAAGACCAAGAAGAAATATGTAACCTAAGTGTAGAAATTTTCACATGGTTGTTCAGGGAGGGATACCTGGGATGCCTTGACGGCCAACATGGCCTGGTTTTCCCTGTCTGCTTTTACCAGGGGGACCTGGGGGACCGTGCAGCCCTGAAGTTAGTTCATCCATTCGATCTGTATGGGAAGGAACAGAGTGAGCAGGAACTAATAAAAATTAAAACTACACAGGGGAAATGACAGAAGATTTCTGCTGTGTTGTTGCATTTTCCATTATGTGCGGAGTGCTAGAAGTGTTGAATAAAAAATAATTTTGATTTTGCCTGAGCAGAGACTGTTTTACTTAACATCATGATTTTTCTAACAATTCCAAGCATATCTCAACCGATTTTTCTCTATGTTCAGGCAGAACCAATTGCGTTAGTACTTAGTCACAACCTGCATGAAATAATTAACATTTCTCAATTCAGCTATTTTATTATATTTATAGATTAAAAATTTCATGTAGACTGTAGCTAAGGAACAAAATACAGGCTTCAAATATCAAACCTGGGGCACCCTGTGGGCCGGGAGGCCCTGGTCTTCCTGTCTTGCTTCTCCCAGGAGGGCCTGGGGGCCCCACTAGAGTAGCAGTCAATTCACTCATCTGGTCTAAACAGTAAAAGAAGACAACCTGAACATTGTTAAACTAAAAACAGTGAAATTGTTAATTTATGAATACAGTATAATAATAAAAGTATTGTGTTCTTAAATTATTAAATAATAAAAATTCCAGGGGGATGTATATAATTTTTTATATGAAAAATACTTGTATTTAAAAACTTAATGAAAAGAAATGACCAATTTTGTTCTTAAACAAATAGCAACACATGAATGGAAGTAAGATACAAAAAGTATTAATGAAGAAGAACAATTAAAATCTTGATGCTCTTACCCTATTTTTAAAATAAATATGGAGAATATGACATATGGGCAAAAATTAGAGGATGAAGAGAAAGTTAAATATGTAGAGGCCAGAAAGGTGTTGATATGACAAATGTGAGAGACTGTTCTTTCAAAATACGCCAGATTTGTTTAATTTCTTAAGGCAATGTATTTCTGTATCTATGTATATTCATATTCAAATAATTAATTATCATAACTTCAATCTTTCACAGTCCTGAGTAATTGACTTAAAAGGTTTAGTGCTCACCTGTTACCATGATAGAAATGCTACACCTGAGAGAAGTCATTTGCTCCCAATATGATTATTCATTTCATATGTTAATATAACAAATGATTGCATCAACATTTGCAAACAGTAGTTACACAAATATAAAATAGCTACAGAAGTGTTGGGAGCAGTAATAGTCAAAATTACTTCTTAAAGGGAAAAGAAACAAATAAAAATTTCAATTATAAATTTCTATATAAATATTACAGCATCTAAATAGCTTTTACTTGCACTGTTCTTTTCTGAGATACAAAATCTAAAACATTTCTGAATGCACAAATAGTAATTTTAAACTTTTTATATGTATATTTTACATTGTAATTATAAAATTATTTTTCATAACTATTAATTAACTAATGACATTGATTTTCACTTAATTTTGATTTCTAATTGTTTTTATATGGGCACAGACATACTGACCACATATCACTCCAAATTTGAAATGTGTCACATAAGAGTATAGTCAACAGTCTACCCTGTAGGCCAAGGCCTTGATTGGGCTGCAGAGCCAAATATTTTCAGATTATACTCAATATACTAAATATTCTATTACCTATATGAAATTTTAAATTAATTCACTTTCAAATTATTTAAAATATATATTTTATTTTCACATTACCTCTTAGAACAGCTGCACATATGTCTCTGATTTCTGATTCAGAAAAACTTCGACCCTGAAAAAGAAATCACTTTAGGTTAATAATTAAAAAATATACCATGTTTATAGCTTTGATGTTCAAAACTCACTGGAGGCCCAGGCATTCCATGAATTCCTGGCTGCCCTCTCTGTCCAGGAGAGCCTGGTAAGCCAGGAGCACCATCTTTACCTGGCATTCCCAGTGGACCTGGTGGCCCATCAGGTCCTCTGTCACCAGCAGCTCCACGTTCTCCTGGCTAAAGTTAATATATTATGTATGATTTTTTATCTGAATTATGAAAATATGAAATGTACCATGAATCTATACAAACCGGTCCTGGAGAACCTTGTGGTCCTCGTGGTCCAGCTATACCACGAACTATATTATCTTCTAGGGAAATAGTGTTGGGAATATAGTTACTATCACCAGGGGGTCCTGGAGGACCTGGCGGTCCAGGTGGTCCAGCAGGTCCAATAAAACCTGGAAGGCCTGGGGAACCAGCAGGTCCTGGTAGTCCCTGAGAACCCTGTTAAAAAGAAATCCTATGATAAGAGTAGTTTTTTCTTCTGAAATGTGGGAAAGTTCCTGTTATTTTACAAATAAATTCATAATATCTAGCCCATATGATATGACACTGATTCAAAATTGTATTGGTAAAGCAATATATTCATTATTTTGACATACCATGGAACCTGGAAGTCCTCTTGGTCCTACAGGACCTTGTGCACCATCTTCACCCTTTTCTCCTTTAAAACCTTGTTTTCCCATTATTCCTGGTAATCCAGGTTTACCAAGTGGCCCCTTGAATAAAATAATCCTCAATTTAAATGGATTATTAAATTTAATATGAAATTCATAATCATGAATATTTCTATCTCAAAAATATTTTTCTTATAAAGGTTGATAAGCATTTTAATATTATCTTTAGACATTATTTAAAGATAATAAAATAATATATTTTCTGTAGCATTTGTGTATATAGTAAAATAAACAATTTTCCAGTATAGCCATACAATGTAATCAACATTTAACTTCAGTTAATATCTTATAATAATAAAATATAGGACTGTATCAAGCAAAATAAGATGAAAATAATAGCAATTTCTATTTTACAAACATGACTGATTCTGTAAAAGTAATTGGAAGAAAAATTCATACTAACTTCTGGTCCTTCAGGTCCTCTGGGTCCTTCCTCTCCTCTAGGCCCTGGTAAGCCCTAGGTACATAATAATTATTATACAATCAAAACTGTACATATTACACAGACAATATTACACCCATAAATAAATGATCTTGAGTCAGAAAACTATTTATTACAAAAATATCTATTTCACAACAGTGATGTTTTGTCCTCTTCTGTGGCCTTTTCAGAGTTATTATGCATGTTATATAGTAATAAAAATAATTATTTTCATAACCTTACATTTTTGACTAATATTCAACATAAATTGATAGATCTGTTTAATACTTATGATGTTGGATAATATTTAATTAATTTAACAATCTTATTTTAGTTAATAATATTAATAATCTGTAAAACATAATTCTTTTTTAAAATTAATTCTACAGATTACAATTACAATTATACAAACCAAACAAAGAGATTATTAAAAACCAACATCAATGATCTTAAAAAAAGAATTTAAATAAAATAGTCAAAATTGTGCTGTGTCTAAAACTTTGTATCACCATAATCACAAATTTGATTGGAACAATATAATAATATAATATTAGATGAAGAAATGAGATATTTTCCCAGACTGATTATATGACATTCCACTCCAACAGCTTTAAATGGAAAATCTATTAATAAATAAACAACATTTATGATACTCTGTTATAATATAACAATTTAAACATTTAAACATACTGTAATAATAGAATTTGAAACTTTATAGCATTGTTTAGATATAAAGGTAACAATACATTGTTTTGTAACAAATTTCACTGCTCCTTGAAAGTTGTATTTAGGTTATAACAGGTAAATTTTACTCATGTCAAAACTATTAATAGTAACAATGATTGAATACAAAACTATGCTTTAATATAAACATTTCTTCTCCCTTTGATTTGAATTCAATACATCTTTGATCAATTTAAACAATTGTCCATTCTCCACTGAATTCCTGGAGTTAGGTTGTGAAGAATGTGATTAGTAAATTGTAGGTGAGCTGAGCTAAAGTTTATAAGAATGGAGGGATGCCGAATTGGTCCTTGAGATGTTGACTTGGGGTAGCTTAGTGTTACTACACCCGTGTGGTATGTGGGAGGTCCTGAGTCCCAAGTCTGGTCGACATTTTCCCATTCAGTTCCTCTACAAATATTATTTTATCCCCAAATTATCTATCAGAATTGTTATATATGAAGAAAACCCAGAAGAAGATGAAATGTCATAAATTGGACATTTTTGTAATAAGTACTACTCTGAATCAATTAATTTATTTAGTCAAATTATTATTATAAATTCCAGAAGATGGTTTTTCAATAATATTACACACACAAATTACAGTTGACAGATGGCATTATAAGAAGTTTTTTATATAAAGAACATATGCCCTTTCAAATAAAAAGAGAATTTTGTTAATACCTCACTCACACCTTGTTTTGTTCTACTTTTTGTATTTGCAGAAAATTACTTTTGCTGTATAAAAAGTTGGCCAATAAAGGTTTAATAATTAAATATTTTTTTGTAAAAATGGTACCCACACAGTTATGTCAAAATTGTGTTTTAAAATACAGTAACTCACTTTCTCCCCCTCTTCTCCAGGCAATCCCTCTCTTCCAGGAAGTCCTATTGGCCCTGGAGGTCCAGGAGGTCCAGCTTCTCCAGGACTCCCTTTCTCTCCTCTGTCACCATCTTCACCTTGAGGTCCTGGTGGGCCAGGTGGTCCCTGCACTCCTGGATCCCCTGCAGATGCAGCTGTACCAGGCAAACCTGGTTCCCCTGGAGTCCCCGGTTCTCCTTTTTGACCTGGGGTACCAGGTGATCCAGCAGTTCCAATAGGGCCCTAATGTAAAGAGCTCTCTAATTAACTTCGTCTGCAATTTCTTTCTTATATTCAAATATTTTGTTAACTTTAAAATATTTTTACTTACTGGTAGACCCACAAGACCAGGAAGACCTTGAAGACCAGGGGACCCAGGATATCCAGATTCTCCTTTTTCACCTGGACTTCCAACAGGTCCTTCTCTACCTTGTTCTCCTCTTAAACCATCTTGACCCGGCTTTCCAGGAATACCATGCTCACCTGTTCATATAGTTTTATTTCATTACAGTGATAACATTTCAATGTAGTTTAATTATATGACAAGTATGGAAACTATGTTTATGTATCATACTCTATTTATATTTGATCACGACTGAATTATTTATTTTTCAGAACTCTGTGTTAACATTATTGACACTGATACATGATATGCTTAAAACAATGATAAATCTTATTCAATTAACTTACTTAAACTATGATATAAATAAATTATTAAAAACTGCCAAACAAACAAAGAATAATGAATCTCATTCAACCTAATTTGTTCATAAGAACAAACTGTAAACTGGCAAATAGTTTTTTATTTATATGAGTAATAAGAGAATTAAAATAGAAGTTTATTTTATAATAAGTTAATAATATATTGATTAATGTAAATGTGCACAAAATCAATGATCAGCAATCACCTCATATTTAGAAATGTCTCAAGCATCCACTGAAAGGAATATTTTATATGCAGGGAAGTTATGAATTAATTATATAATTGCTCTATTGACTCTGGTTTTCATCAAATTTGAGGTCTCAACAACTTACATAGCGAGCTAGCAGTTTTATGCAGATTTCACAACATTGATGGTAGTTCATCATCAAAGCTCATAAATGCCATAAGGTAATGCCCCTGAAATATTCTTTGCATTATTATTAACACTGTATGCCTGTCATATAGAATTCCTTGTATTAATAGGACTTTACAATGTACACATTTATTCAGTTGCTAAACCACAAAAAGTGGATAATGAGCATTCTATATAACATTGTTGTTTTATAATATTTCTTCATTATGAGGTTCTAAAACTGATTGGAAATGCATATATATTTAATGATTATATTTATATGGGTTACCTCTATCACCATGGAGTCCAGGTTCTCCACGTTCACCCTGTGAACCTTTGCTTCCCTTCTCACCTGGAGTGCCAGGAATACCAGGTTCACCAGGATTACCAGGTATACCAGGTTCACCAGGTGATGTGTTCCCAGTGACTCTACTTCCAGGTGGGCCTGGAGGTCCAGATGGTCCCTGATTAACAAATGTTTACTTTGGATAATTCACTTGGTTAAATTAGACTGTTTTATGACAAATCAAAAAAATGAAGATTAAAATTTCTTGTATTCAGATTTTAAATTTGAGAAGTGTTTGATATCATTGCAAAATTCATTCTTCAAAAATAAATTACATATTAAACTAGCTATGAAATGTGAGAAAAGCTAATAATCAGGTACTACATTGTCACAGAATATAAATTACTATGACAGCTATGTAAAAAATTGGATTGGAGACAATTTGTAATGGCTTTTGAATAAGAATATTTATATTTTCAATCTTTTGATAAACTATGACAAAAACAGAAGAGGCAACATGCAGTAGAAAGCTTAGTTTCATATATAGAATTGATCATATCATATCTATTGATAGATTTAATAATGGGATCATACAAAATAAAATAAAAAGGAATTAAATAATTTTAAATTTTAATGCCTTATAGTATAAATATTTAAAACGAAGAAATAACTTTTACAATATTCTGTACTAACTGTAGCACCAGGCAGGCCCCTCATTCCAGGAGAACCTTGATCTCCACGATCTCCTTTGAGACCTCTCTCACCATTTATACCATCTTTGCCAGGAATTCCCTGTAACCCAGGTTCACCAGGAAGACCCCGTTGTCCTTGCACACCTTCAGGACCCTCTGGTCCTCGTGGGCCCTCAAGAAAATTAAATGTGAATAGTTATTGCACCTTTTTATACTTCTGATAGAACAATAGATAGTATAATAAATAGTATTGATTGACTCTATTATTAATAAAGTGAAATAATTCAAATACATATTTAAAAATGAAAATGTACATTTTAATCTAACATTTTAACAGATTAAAGAAAAGAATTGTTCATACTTAGTTTCTGTATACAGAATTAGATAAATTATTATAACATTCGATCTTGTAATAATACATACAGGTGGTCCAGCTGGTCCTCGGGGTCCTGGTATACTAGTAACATTATGAAAACCAGTTCCATTTCCTGGAGGACCTGGGGAACCAGCAACTCCAGGTAATCCAGTATCTCCTCTTTCACCTCTAAGACCTGGTGGACCAATTTCACCCTACAAATGTTACATAATATTGTTGCTATTTCTTTTATAGAAGAATATTACTAAATGGTTCTAATGCTGTATAAGATGTTGTGGAAAATACACTTAATATTCATTTATATTATACATTATAAAATAATGTAAAATTGAATGTGTTTCAAAGTATAATGAAAACACACAATTAAACTTATTTTATTGGGTTTAATAGTAGTTAGCACATGTAACAGAGACCATAAATATTAAATAGTATTAAATACAATTTGTGACACTATTGAATGAATTCAGAGAATTTATAGATTTACAATTATAGTACTTCTTATACTGTGCACTGGTAACAAAGTACAAATTTTGCTTAATTTAATTGAAAATTTTGTGTGGTCTACATCTACAAGAAAGTTGATACAGAACTAAAGCCTTCTATAGATACTAAATTACTTTTTTCTCAAAATGATTTCAATTGACAATGTCCGAGTAGCCAAATGAATGATATTCTGAATGGTAATATTTTATTTCTGTAAAATATATCTGATCTTACCTGATCACCTTTAACTCCTGGAGGACCAGAAATTCCCACAGGTCCAATATCACCACGTAATCCATTTAAACCTCTAGGTCCCTGGATACCAGGAAGGCCTTGAGGACCCTGTTGGCCAGGTAAGTAATTCAATATAGATGATAAATATAAAGTTTATCCTTTTATTTATTTAAAGTTTACATCAATTTGATGATAAATTCCAAATATTTCTATTTATTTTCTCTTTTAGAAAATTTATAACTGAATGTATCAAAGCTATGAATGAGAAATACAAATAACATGGAAAAGGTTCTGGTTCATATTACTTTTACTGACAATTGGTAGTTAATTCATTGTGATATAATTTCAAACATCTTTCTTAGAGTAATTATGGAAACAATTACAGGAGTTCATAATATATCTATATTATTCCAATTACTTTAAAAGTTGAAACTATTTCATTACTGATGTATTTCAAATGAAGAGAGACATACATATATAAATTTTAATGCTTAAATAGTAAATAAAGAACTTTGAAAAGAAAAGCTAAATAAGTGTTAAAATGTTATGTAACTTGTTCTCATTCAATCAAAAAAAAACCATTATGACTAAATCACATGCAAAAAGTTTACTGTTTAATATTGAAAACAATATGGATAAATAAATTAGTTTATGTTGTTGATGTAATTAATTATGGATTAACAGGTGATTAATAAGTGTAACTGCCACATACACTCATTTTATTTGTTGTAAATAAAAAAGTACTGTTAATTATATATTTATGTCTTTTGCAGGGATAGTGAGGAATGTGGCAGAGTTACCGGCTGGTTAGTGGGGGTTCGAACCTACAGGGCGGCCAGGGGGTCCTGTTGCTCCCTTTGCGCCTTTAAAACCTGGGATACCAGGTTCTCCAATAGGCCCTTCTGGTCCAATAGGCCCGGGAAAACCCTAAAAGTATGTGTGGAAAAGTAATTCTATTAGATCCCAATAGAAATATCTACAGGAATCCCAAAGAAACCCTTTACCTTGCAAATGCTGCAAACTCAACTAACTAATAATTTTTACAAACATCTGATATACAACAAAAGTTTTCTATATACCATCAAAACACCACTCTGTACACCATATATAAAAAAGTATTAGTGCCAAATCTAGTTCTAACATGCATCAACATCATCTACACTGTAAAGGATTTCCTGAGATGCATCTACATAAATTAATAATTCATTCAGCACCTTGTTGCACCACCAAACTGAAATACTGTTAATTTTCAATACTGAAAATAAATTGTTAAATTACTAACTACACATTATCAGTTCATGGTTTTTGTGACCTTTGTTGACAAATGATTTGTGCTACCCAAGTAATTGCCTACAAGTAACCTAAATTGGAGAAAATGTTATGAATACTCGGCAGCATAGACAGTCAAATAGTTCATGTAGTTAAGTTCATATGTGAATTATTATATTTTGTATGCACATAATTTTACTTCACAGTACAATTGAAATCTTTTTGAAATGTGTGTGTATACTGCACTTATTCTTCACATTGTAAGCATGATCACAAATACTATGAACAGATAGTGGCTACTTTTGCCACATACAGGTGATCCATCCTTGCCAGGATCTCCAGGATTGCCTTTATCACCTTGAAGACCAGGACGACCTCTAGGACCTGGAACACCGGGAGGACCTTGGATCCCCTAAGAATTGCAACAATCATTACATAATAAAATATCAATATGTATAGAGCAGCTCTTCAATTTCACACACACACACACTATTAAGATGTCACTATCCATGGGCATTACAGCAGTTGCTTTCCAACAATCAACATTCTTCAAATTCCAATAATCTTATGATAATATTCATCCTGAAAACATGATACAATTATAATTGTTTTACTAGGTCTAGCAAAAGAGGCTTCATACAGAATTCTATAATTATCTTATAAATATTATATTGTGAAATATAAGTTAGTGATTGTCTACTCTTTTTACTTTGAACTTTCATCATTCATTTAATTTTATAATCATATTTCTGATTCAATAACACATTTTTATGTTTTAAAATGAAAGTAGTACACATTTCATGAATGAAATATAGTAGCATAAAACAAACTTACATTGGTGCCATTAAAACCTGGTGGACCTTGGGGACAAATAGTTTCACATGGAGCAGGCTGAGGTCTTACAGAAATTCTCTAGAAGTACAGAACATATAATATAGTGATAGCTACATTAAAAGTTGTAACTAGAATAAGAAATCATTTAAAACAGTTCCAATGATTTATTTATAAAATTACAAGTCTCAAGAGCTTTTTACCTTACCTCATAATCATTCAAACATAACACAAATAATGAACTTACATTAAATGTATCAAATGGTGTCAATGCTGTAGATACATCATCACATTATAGTGTTGTGGTTACTGTAGCAAAACTTGTACTATCTTTAAGTATATGTTATGACCAAAGCACCAAATAAAGCATACATCATCCTTGTTGGAACTACACACTACTAGTGCTGCTATCTTTATTTCTGATGGAACACTACATACAACAATTTGCTTAGAATATACACAATAATAGTACACTATTGACAACAGTCATTTACTAATACTTATAACATATCATCATTAGTTGTGTTGTGTTTATCAACAATGTTTATTCCCAGATTTTCAGTTAGATTCATAAATATTATTGCCTAATTATTTATTTTATTTTATTTACTTTCTCCACTTAATAACAGGAAATGTATCACTGTTGTAATGTGTGTACTGATATATATCATCATCACCTTTAAACTTTAAAATTAATTTATGTTAATGATGAAACATGTGTAGTATAAAATCAACTTCATAAATTTAACCATCTAGAAAGATTAATAGTGAATACACTAAAAAGTTTGATTACATATTTTGTAGCACTTACTGGCAGTTCATCGCAGCTTTCTCTTTCAGGTCTTGTAGGATCACAGCTCAGAACCATCCATTGAAGGTCAACCTATCATTAAGACATTAAAATGATCAAAGATTTGTTCATCTATAAATATATAATTAAGAAAATAAAAGTTATACATAATATAAAAATTAATATTTTAGGAGTGTAAATTATTAATTGTTCTGAAGGAGAAATTAAATTGTTTACCTTATTAATAGCCATTAGTCTTCAGAATTGCATCTTATTGCCAGGAACCAAGCACTATCCATTTCCAGGGGGCGAAGGAGTGGTTGTGCATTTGGGACTTGGTGCACTAATTTTTTCTAGTTAGCTAAAGCCGAGTGACATGGTTGGTAAGAAAATATTATGTTTTAATTTGAAAAAAAGATAAATTAAAACAAGTGATAAGTTAGAATGAGTGATAACTATTTTGGTGGGGAGTAATGGAACAATAGACGCATACGTAATTTTTAATTACATCCAAATTTATTCAAAATATATTAAACAATCCATGTCACTCTAGCAAGGTTTATTTATTTATTTGAAGCTTTATGGGAAGTTAATTCTATTAGCACCATACTAGCAAATCAGCTACACTTACCAGTTGTGAAGGCTGCTGAGATGAAAAAAGAAAGAAAATAAAGAACTATGTTAGTGCACTGTGCATCATGTCAACTACAAGTGGCAGTTATAAGTTATATTCAAGTACATATAAGGTTTTTTTTACAATATACTATGTACAGTAAAATTATATGTGAGCTTGGTTATGAAGTTGTTCGAAAGTATTCAAATGTTATGGTTAAAAATAAGTTTATTAATACTTACAGGTACAGTCTCCTTTTTTCCAACAACTTTTGCTATAGTAATTTCACCATTAACATCAATTGGGCCTCTAGGTTCTAACCTCTCCATGGTAGTTTCTTCACAGTCTACATATAATACTACTTGTTCTTGATACACACCAAAGTGAATCTTATGCCAGTTTTTATCGAACACCTTAAAAACATACATGGTGAAAGTACAGAAGAAAATTTACATTTATGGCAATGGAGGATTTTCATTTGAGAAATAATTATTTAGTTTACTGTGAATATGATTCTTTCCAGCACTCATTCAGACTATTCAAACAATTTAAATTCAAGACAAGATATGATCATTATTAAAAAAAATTACCCTTCTTATTAAACTTAACTATGATTTACCATTGGATTTCATATTGTTTCCCAACAGATATTTCATTCTCTAAGTTATCTTAAGTTCTACCATTTCCCTAACAGATTTGTAAAATTTTTATCATTTTAAAATCAAAGAAAGACCTGACACATTTATTTCCTTCAATACAAAATAAAGATGACATTATTTTTATCAATATTGAAAATAAGATATAAGCTATTTAGCATTCTTACCGGTGCTTTGTTAAATACAAGTGTTTGTAGTCGGCCATCAAAGTTAATGATTGAAAATTCAATACTTTCCCTTCGGGGATTAAGTGTAACCAGGAACTGAGGTCTGCCTTGAGGGTCTGAAATTCGGATCACATTCCAAGGACTTTTGGCTAATTTGCGTGTTCGGAAAGTGCAGATAAAAGAAAATTGTTCTGGCAGTCCAAGTGGGAATATGTCCCTAAAAAATAAAGTTTATTCTTAAGAATGAAAACCGAATAATCACATGCATCTGACAAAAATAAAATTAATTTTAACTAGATTTTATTATTATATTCATGTGGCATTAATAGAATCAGTTTTGCAATAAAGAAGTGCAAATGATTAATATGAAGTTACAGACAATTTTCAAACTTAATCAACATGTTATAAAATAATGTAACAAGTTCATGATGCATGAATAACAACTGTTTCACGTAATGTTACATGTTGGGCAAACTTCCAATGAGTCAGATTATTGTTTTATTAACCTGAAATTACATCAACTTTAAAACAAACCTCCTATTTAATAATTATTAAGGTAATCAATTTTGGTAGTATAATCATGTTCCTCATTAGAATGATTGAACTTGATGAACAAAGAATTGCAAATAAGGTTTAAATATTTGCTATAATTTATTATTAAAATTATTTTAAAAGGTGAAGAAGACACATTTAGACACAGGATTACCTTGTTGGCAATTTTAAGTCAGCATCACGATCTAATCTATAGGCTGTTTGCATTCTATTTGATCCTCGAACTCTTGTCACACCAGGATATTGAGTTTCCAGAACATCAAGTCTAAAGCGCCGAATGAAATCAAATGCCTGCAGATCATCTTCTCCTGGTCTGAAGTCGGCACAAGGTCCACTCTCACCCGTAAGATCAAACTCTGTAAGTAAATTTAATTAAATTAAAATTACTTTTATTCCTTAATATTATATGAATTTTTATTTTGAGTATTTCCTAGGAAAAGATAGGAAATTTTTAGAGTAGAAGTGTGTCATAAGAATAAAATGGTGAATTAAATACTAAGTGTACTCACTAATGGCATTTTTAATCTTTAATTGTGATAAATTTAGTACCAATGCTGATTAAACATATATAATTTACAGATGAATTTTGAGTCATTCATAGTTTTATAAAAGAATAATGACAATTGTTAAACACATATTTCTCTGTTGGTAGTGGTTTTGTATATGGATCTCAACAATGTCACCTTTTCCACATCTGTTTCAGGCTGTTAAGTCATTGAAGGGTGGAGTTTTTTTCAATTAAATGTTCCTCCACTGTCCTATATTAATATTTTATGAAGGATTGAATTCAGACTTAAATTTCGGAGAGTTCAACAATACACTAGTGGGAATTACAATGATTGGTCAAGGCTAAGATGATTTTACTTGAAGTGGCACAATCAGACAGCAGATTTCTAAAAATAATTTTATGAGTCAGGAATAGGAAAGCGTTGCGAGACCTTAACTCTTTTTGACTTGTAGTAAAACACTCCAAAAATAGATGGCCATGCATGTCTGTGGGCAATAGCTTCTTTCCTTGACTCACCAGGAATGACAGTTTCGTGACGTCACCGCCCCGCCCACCACTCTGTTTAAATCAGAGCGATTACTTAGAATGAATAGTCTGGCGTAGGTTCACAGAAAATTCTGCAAAACTTGATGTATTCCCGACTTAGATGAAGCATTGGTCATTTGATGTTAAGGATATAAACTATTACAAGATGCAACCCTTATCCGTTTTTTAAGAAAGAAGAATAGACAAAACCAGTTAATTAAAAATATACTTAAAAACTTGGTAGCACTTGTTGATTTTTCTGTATGGCCGCCCTTTATTAACTGTGAAGTACGATAATTCTAGATTGGTGATATAAATAAAATTTAACAAAACATATTTTTATGATTCCTATATTCTTATTTGGAAACGAATGAAAAAGATATTACAATCTTAACTATAATTTATAACGTAAATTAAGTATCCCGCGATTCGCAAAATTAAAGAAGACATAACATTAACTAAAGAAATAATAAAAAGACCTTTTGTCGTTCATCTTTGTTTTTCTAAGAAGTGAATTATTATAACGGTAGCATTCGACAGATTAAAATGCCATATTAATCCATACATCATAAAAAATGGACTTAACATTATTTGTACAGTGTACTTCGGCGCGAAATTTCAAGGATGAATGTGCCAGTTTAATATACCGAAAGCTACCGCTATAATAAATTACTTCTTATAAAAACAACGGTGACCGTCAAAGAATTTTTTATATTATTTCTTCAATGTCAATATTAAACGGTTAAGAAAACTGATGCAAAAAAAATTAACTGTAAAACACACACAGTAAGAACCTTTTAATAAATAATTCGTGAACATTTTTTGGTATTCTTCCACAAAAAAATAAAATAAAAAACCTATTAAAGTTTTGGAAATTCATTTGACTCTTTACTCTTTTCTAAAGAGCAACATTTTTATCAATAAAAATTCTTCAACTTAAGTTCAGAGGAATATAAATTCACTCTTTTGCAACAGACTCAGACTTTCATAACTTCGTCAGACACTTCTTCATGAATGCTAGTTAAAAAAAAGTTTAAGTTGACATTATAATCATTTTTATTTGTAAATCCTTTAACTCATTTACTTTTTAGGGCGTTTATTCTAGTTAGAGACGACAAGGCTACGGTTCGTTTAGCCCACTGATCAAATTGGATTAGTAGATCGCTGGTACAAGATTCAGTTATGGGTAATAAAACTCTTACATAGAAAGGGAAAATATTCCTAAATATATAATTGCCAATTTGTCAGGGTAGGTTTCGTAATAAGAAACGCAACTAATACTATCAGATTCATATAGTAACAAAGCTTTATCCTAACTTGGGACTTCATCAGGAGAGCAATAGATAAAAAAGGGAAAACGAGACGATTATGATAAATATGATCTAAAATTTAGTTGATGTTTTTTTTATACAGTTCCAAGATTTTAAATTATTAAGTTACAAAAATGATGTAATATTGTATTTTGAATAATTTTAAACGCATTGTCTTTGATCTGATGACTTTTAAATGTCTTAATTACTTTTCATTATGATTTTACAGTGTTTTAATTTAGCAGGTAGTATTCTCATAAGGAGGCATACCTCATATTTTTTCCCCTAGTCAAGCAAGTCGTCCTTGTCGTACACTACTACTCCAGGCACTGGAGCACGTACACGAATATTCTTTTTTTTTATGCGCTGTATATTCTTGTGAACGGAGACCTGCGAGAATAAAAGCGTGCGTCGTAAATAAAGCCGTAGCTGTGCTGCTAGGAAAACCAGGAGACAAAAACCTTTGTCTCTGCGCTGCGGCTCGTAAATCTCGTGGAGCAGTGCCATAATCTTGTACTGAGCTAGAAGTTCCTGTTGAGACGCAACCCGCATGCGAGGAAGCTGGTTGGGTCCTCTAAATCCTCAGGTAAACGGCGAAATGAGAAAGAACTGGTTTCAAAGAAGACAACGTAATAACGTTTTACAAAATCAACACTCAGTTGCATCCCAGTTACGTCTCTATATCCGTTCAGTAGTCTGCTTCCTCCAAATATTACCGACGTATGAAGCCACTTCCAGTCATCTTTACTTAATTAATAAAAATAAAACGGAGACTTAAATTAAATGCAATGCCACAAAACCTCTTAGTGACTATTCTTGAAACCAAATTTTGTTCAAAGAGACGTAAACGTTCAATGATCAGGTTCCAAAGATATTAAAGAAATTACAGTGCTCTAGTGAAAATCTAACCGTGGCACAGTCTCTTTAAAATGCTAATTATTCAGTCGGCGATAGCTTTCCACCAACTATGTCATTTTAAACCACTAATTAGCTCTGATAAATACTTTCCACTTTATCTCATTAAGCGGAATTATCCGCAGCACGTCAACACGTTGGAACAGTCGACCAGCTGCTTTCTCCTATTCTGCTCCAGATGTGAGGAAGTGAATTCTGCGTCCGCAAAGATATGTCAGTATAGTCATTTAAAGACAAAGGAACGGTTTGATTAATTAAAAACAATGCACGGAGTTCTTCTTATGCAAGTTGAGTTCGAAACTGGTACTTTAAATTTTACACGTCATTGAGTCCACATTTGGCTTCAAAAAGGTCTACCTTTACTTTTTATTAGTATAGTTGATTACAAGTTGGGTGATACGTTATATACCCTTGTGCATTTTTATAAGACGTAATTACCTATATTAATAGTATAAAAACCAGAATATTCAGACTTTATTAACTGTTTTATTTACACTTAACGACAGACAAATATTAAATTTAGGAATAAGTATCGGAGCAATTTTATTGACGTATTGGTTCTTAGGATTTTGTCTCGCAGTTTAAACGCTCCAGAATGACCGATCTACCCGATGCAATCTTTCCAGGGGTTTCCCTGCATCTCTTTAGGTGAAACACCGGGTAGCATCCTTAAACTATAGCACGGGGGACCTATTCAACCCTTGGCTATCTTGCTCTGTCTTCCAGTGCCCCCCTTCCTATGCTATTGAAGGGGAGTTGCCTGTTTGAGGATCACCCTCGTGTAGTGTGTTACCAAAAAAAAGGATCACCCTCATGTAGCCTGTTAACTAAAAAAATTGGAGCGACGTTGGACAAGCATAATTTTATTTCGTACACTTAATACTTTAAGATAAAATTGAAACTAGAGTGAAAGTTTTTAATTCACTCATAAAATATTTAAGTGAAGATCAATTTTTTTAGGACAACAGGCTACATGAGAGTGATCCTGAAACAGGTAACTCCCCTTAAATAGCATATGAGTAAGGTAGATGTGGAAGGTAGCTTAGGGTTGACTAGGGCCCCCGGGCTATAGTTTAAGGATTCCTACCCTGTGTTTCACCTAAAGAGATCCAGGGAAAACCCTATAAAACCTTGGGAAAGATACCTGCGCGAGAAAGCCCCCTCAGGCATTCTACAAGTAACAATTTGGGGGGAGGGGGGGTAACAGGCTACATGAGGGTGATGTAGATTTATTTAGAGTTTACGTTTGCCACTTTTATGCAAATTACGTAAAGGAAACCATAGTATGGAGTCCTTAGTTAAATCTTGAATGCATTTCCCTCTGTAAATAATTTATATGTTTATTATGTTGACGGTATGTAGGACGTTATTCACCCATCCAGGGGTTGGCGACAGAAGCGAGCTCCCCGTTGTGTATAACTGCGTTGACGTCATGGAGCCTAGAGGACGGCAGCAATAGACCTGTCAACTTTCTAACAGGCACGTGGGCCAGCATGACAGGCGTGGGCCCCGCTAAATATTTCATGCACAACAGATACACGTACAGGTACAATTTACATTTTATTCTTGTATGGCGTAATAAATTTCTACGCGAAATTACTCCTGATTAACTGTTTATGAGACAAATATTGTGCTCCGTTGTCATTATTATTTATCTGCCCACTAATATTCGGTATCGAACATCTACAAATTTGAATTAGCAACAAAAATAATAGGTCGTTGTTTACTTGACTGACTATACTTAGAGCGATTTTTTTAATTAGAAAATTGCTACGCCGTCATCATCCAAAGTAATTATTTTTATATTTAGTCAGATAATTGATGTATTATAAAGCAAAATGGTCTCAGTATAAACTCTGGGTCACGCTTCACTACAGACAATTGTCTTCGAGCATTTTCAGCACTTCTGTTATTTCTCTCTCTTAACGTAGTTTTTAAGAAAGACGTATGTAATATTTTGGTATTAATGACCATTGATGAGAAGTTCAAACGGATTACGTAGTAGCGACGGTGCTTTTTCGATACTGAATCGAGAGAGGGAATGTTTTTGGAGAATCATCGAACGACAAGTAGAATGATTGTTAGTTTAATTTGGTTTCAGCTGAGTGAACGGACGTCGAGTAAAATCACGTAGTAATTTGCACGATAATATAAGGACTGGCTAACATTTATGTGTTGTTTAAATATTCTATTTTAACATTATTTTTCAAGTATAGTGTGTTATATTTAACACAAAATTAACAGAATTTTTATTATATAATGAACAGTCGACGTATAGTAATTTGTATACTAAAAACAACGCATTAATAAAAAATATATCAAACCGGCACAACAGAGGTAATATTTTCTATATATATAATAGCACTGAGTAACGTTCGGTACATGAAGGGTACGCTCGGCTTTAGCTTCGTCAAAGAAACTACTGTACAGAGAGTATACCTGAGCTCAAAGTAATTAGTGCTACTTCTACTATTATCATACTCCTATAAATTAACCTATTTTATGAACTGAAACTTAATATCATCTTCGAAATAAATATCAAGTATAAACTTTTGGTTACGTAAAACTAACATTGTTAAATAATTAGATTATTAACCTATTTAATCAACTGAAACCTAATATTTCAAACCAAAATACGAACACACGGAAGGATGATGATACTAAATGCGAAAGGTTTTCTTAAATCCTTAATTTTTTCCCACATTTCAAGTAACCATGGAAGATTTAAAACTAAATTTGCCTAAGACAAAATTTTAAAACCATAGCTAAGATTTTTAACCCTTATAATTTAATAGATTTTTTTAAGTTGCATATGTAAACTTGGTTGTGTGTTTTTTAAATTTTATATTTTTTTAATTGCATGCTTTTGATGTAATAAAATTGAAAAGTTTTTTAAAACCCAGTGTTGAGGTTAGAGGTTATATTTTGTGTTGAGTGCTCATCATGTAAGCGGTTAGGGGTTGTACGAGTGAGTCGTGACGTAACAGTAAATATCTCCATAATTTCGAGTGTGAAAAAATATATACAGGTATTGGAATCATGATGAGTATCTACAAATGCCAAATAAGAAGATAGTCACATAGGTCTATTACTCTGTTAATATTCTTAGACCCAGGGGACAACGCGCTCTATATCCATTAAATTACATTAGTGTGGAATTAACTAATACAAAGAAGTGACCGAGCATGGCCGGGTACCCAGCTAGTAGTACATATTTTTAGACTAGGCTATGGCTGAAAACCAACTGTAGATTTGACAATATCTTACTTAGAAATGGACCACAATGATGCAGGGTCCAATAGAACCATTTTAGATCTCAAGAAACATAGAAATATCTTCACTGTTTTTAATATTCTAGCTTATGTTTACACTAGAAATGTTCATTCACTCGATAGTTCTCCCATGAAGATGGTATATGTAAGTTCCGAAACGTAGAGCTGTTAACTATTTTTTTTTAATTCATAGAACGTTGTTTGATTCGTAAAGACTGTTAATTGATGGTTTTGTTTTATTTATGTCTTGCATCTATTTATAGTCTGTGTGTTTCTTATGTTTGTTTTTATTATTATTAATAATATAAAAAACTTTTATCTTTACGAGTCTTATTGTTGTATTTAGCTGTTATGCCCACCATTGGGGAAATTTAAATATTTATACAGATAGGCCTATAGGCAGAGTTGTAGTTGCTTCTGTGACGTGGGCCACTGTGCCACTTCTGTTTGGAATCCAGTTCCTCGGGAGCCGTACACGCCAACAGATTTCAATCTCCTATGGCACGCCAGCAACAACTGCGTTATAGGTACTTATCACGCTCACCATTTCCCTCAGACAAATAAGACAGTTTCAATTAAAGTGGAGGAGCGAGAATGTTGCTACGAGCCGTCTCTTTCAGACAAGTGCACAGAATTCATATCATCAACTAGTTGCATGCTGCCTGTAAACAGCCACTTTAAATCAGCAAGAGTTTACTTCGCTGTAAATTATTAAGAAAAAACACATTGCTGCAAATTATAAATAGGCTTTGAATAAATTAAAAACTATTAGTATAAAAATTTATTAGAAAGGAATTATTTGAAAAAGCCAAACATGCCAGGTTAACAGAACCACATACATGATAAATTATATCGAAACAGAAAACATAATCGAATTTAATATTTTCATGTTTTTGTGTCTTGTCACCTAAAGTTCTATATTAGTCATAATGCTTTATAATAAAACCACTTTATAATTTTAAAAATAATTTAATTTTGAAAGCGATAGCTTTTGGGCACATACTTATATGATCACCTATAAATAAAGTTAACTCTAAATCTTTAGACAATATTCTCATTATATCTGTACAGAAATACATAAACAATAATCAAAATAAAATACATTAAAATTTCACAAAATTACCATATCTATTATATTTGCGAAAATTAATATTCTGTTTTACGGAACATTTTCGACATTGATGATCTACATTATTTTTAGATAATTGGTCAATGGTCAATCGTACAGATAGGATTGGATTGCAGGTGCGAGTCAATTTATTTTACTGTATTTTCAGTTAGACATGTATCCCTCTGGAAAACGAGACACTTAGAAAATTAACGATTTATACGTAGAGAAATAATAAATTTTGACTAATTGAAGATGTGTGGTATTAAATAATGAAATTGAACATTTATTTATATAATATTATTGTTTATTGTAGAATTGTAAATGTGTTATTTTAAATTTATAATTTTTGTTATATGTACAGATGAGCCTAAAGACCGGGTTTTCCAAAAATTAATTTTTTTAAGAATTTATTGTTGAAGCAGACAACTTCCCTTTAATAGAATAGGAAGGTAGCTGTAAAGGGGGATGTGGAAGGTAGCCAAGGGTTGAGTAGGGCCACCGGGCTATAATTTAAGGGTCCTGCCTGTTGATACACCAAAAAGAGACGCAGGGAAGAACCCTAGAAAATCCGAGTGACGGGAGTTTTCCGTGGGGTCGCAGCATTCCCTGTCTTAAGCAGGCAGTTGGCTGACTGATCCAGTGGGATCAGAGGAGAACTCTTACCGTATGCCCAAGGTCTTCGATCCCAGTACATATACTTCCTAACAGAGATTAAGGTTTCTCGGCATGTGAGAACTTTGCGCTTTAGCTCATGTGACTTTGGCGCTCCTAATTTGGACGCCATAGGCAGTCGCCTACCATGACTTCCACTTGTTATCAAATGTTAAATATGTAATAATGAAGTCAACAAGTATACATACATACATCGTCTGATATTTACGTAATTTTGTAACTATTTTTCTTTTAAACTTCTCTTTATTCGCAAGCACTCAACACGAGGACATTAACCAAGAAAATTACGAGACTATTCATTTCGAATATTGAAATGAGCAACTTGTAGCGGATTTATAACGTATAAATATTATGAAAGTGTCTCAAGCAGTGTATTCGATTTGTAAGGATAATTTATGCCGTCGTGCCAAGCATTGGCACTATATTGGCTCATATATCTCTCTAGCTCGAATTTCAATATACAGTGCAGTGAAGTTTTATTACTACACGTCTACGAGTGTCTGCTATTCCGTCTCAAGGCCACTTGGAATGTGTTTACAATGTCCACCTAGTGGAAATACCAACGTAGGAAATCATATCACGAGAATATTTAATTTGCGGTCAAATATGCACATGAGATTATGTTTTACTTCTTGTCCGTAAAGCCTCAATTTATGTCTGTATTATAATTTTGCGTCTTCTTAATCCTATTTAGCATATGCTTAGAATGACCAAGGGAATTTCTGTCAGCAGTGTAATCTACTTTTATTTCGGTTAAACACTTAGCATCACAATTTACTGTTAGCTTCGTGCACTTGCTGGACGAGGATGACACATGAACTATGAGTGCATCGGACAGGAATCCGCCTTTTCCGTCGACAATGGACGGCTATTTTCGTCCGTCACATTTACATGCGCAAGTGCGTACGCATCTCTGCAGACAGCTACATTACGTCATTTGTTCCTCAGATTAATTGGCACTGGCCAAATGTCACAGACCCTCAAAGCCATATGACAAGCCTTCTGGAGCTGAGGTGAGGTCATCAGCGAAAAATTCCAAATTTTTGTCTCAGCTATACGTTCTTGTTTTTTCACATTAAGTAATTGATAATATTGTCAATTTTATTTACCCACAAATTCATGTATTTATTTTCAAACTATCAATTTGTCTTTATTGCTTGACGGGACTTTTCTGAATTTTAATTAATATTTTACTAAATGCATATTTTCATCTTATTGAAATATAAATAAAATAGCCATTAGTTTGATTCAATTACAACGACGTTTAGACCACATATTTAAGACTTCATCAGGTAAAAAAGACAAAAAAGTTGTTAAGGTTTTAAATTTTTGAAAAAAAATGCAATTATACAAAAATTCGATTACTTTTCCCGGAAAAGTACTGTCAACTCTATCTAAAAATGGTAAAAGACTGACGGACAGGTTAGGCAGTCTAGGTAAATTGATTTATGAAACTGAAGAGTAAAAAGTAGAAGCATAATTAGCACTACTGGAATGCAAATAAGTAAATTTGAATTGTTGTGGAGTGAGATTCATTCTAAAGAAAATGTTATAATAGGGTTATTAAAATGAAAAATTAAAAGACTAGACATTTTAAAAATATTTTATTCAACGACGTTTAATAAATAAATAGAAATATTAATTACGGCAGCGGTTTTAAGTGTGTACAGGTCTCGAGAAATAGCTTATTGTCAGCGAGCATAGCCGTTGGAGAGTGGCTACAATATTCTTAAAAATATTAATTGCATTTTTAGTAATGAAATTTAACTTTTACTGATGAGTTTTTTGTTATTTAACACATCCTGAGGGTCAATATTTTAAGAGCAACTTTTACACTACGAAGTTACTCTAATAAAGTATCGTGTTAAAATGAGCTCCGTCCTATCCCCGTATAAGTAGACTACTGCACGTCGTACTCCATGTTTATCCAGTAAATAACGAATATTTTACATATTAAAATATTTTATGATACTGGTGAATGACTGGAAGTTTTTATTTTTAGTGAAAAATAATCTGAAAACATTGGCAAAGATGCGTTTTATGCTGTTTTTTATTTAAATTTAGATATAACTTTATCTTCAAATATAGTTGCCACCACGTGCAAGGCTAAGTGTAATTAATAATTTCGTTCATTCGTAAAGCTTGATCAGTCTCCCGAATTAAATTTCGTCTCTTTCAAATTTGTACTCGTGCCTATTAAAACCCAAGTATCAGAGTACGAACACAACTCAGTGACGTTAGGTAATGCCATTTGAAACTATTAGACTAGCAGGGATTCACGGGCACGAAATGAAGGGTAATATTTTATGTTTTCAACCGCAGTAGTATTTTTTTTGTAAGTTAGCTTTCATTTTTGGCACTCAGTGGCGAAGCCCCGCGGCGACTTCGGGCTTCACGTGGCGATGTGTAGAAAAAAACGACTTTCTCGATGCAGAATCGTTTACTCAATAAAGAATACTATAGACGTGGCCATTTTTGCTCATTGGACATAAATCAGCTTGAATAATGACACACTTTTCTTGTGTGGTTTTTGTTTGTCTTACTATAGCTAGATGATGTTTTTTCGCGTAACGGAGAAAAATATATTGACTTTATATTTAAAACAATCAATCATAAAACACACCGAAAGCTTTCCTTGACTGCTTAAAAATATTCATCCAAAATTTAGGAAAATTAGCTCTGGTGGCACGAAAGGTTTAGTGGTATATAATTACGTATTGGCAGATTAAATATTTTTTTATTGATAATAACTTAGTTGACCTGTTTTCTAGATTCAATAACAGGTCGTTTTTAACAATGTTTTTCTTTTCTTGATACATTAATTTTTTACATAGATATTATATATATGTATGATTGCAATGATCAAAAATATATATGTATATTTAAAATTGGTTTTAGAATTTAAGATATTTTAGTGATTTATATTCACAATGTGCAAGAATCAGAGTGACAGTCCAGAGGTCAATCAATTAGTACCATACACAGTGAACCAGACTGACAGTCTTCAGTTGCCTGCCGTACGTCAGCGGTAGCAGTTGTCAATTTAAAAGAGATCAACCGGTTTGGTTTTAATAATGGCAATAATGTAAAAATTAACGTCCGTGGAACCAACAAAAATTGATACGACCTTATATTAATAGACAAACTTTATAAAATAAAGAGAACTGACGTTTCGTTGTTGACTTTGCGTCTTAATCAAATGGCTATTATAAAGTAAACTGACAAAATTTAAAACAAAGATATAATGCCTATAATGTCATATCTATTATTATAATAATGGCAATTGTCACTAAAATAACAGGGAAGCGTTGACGTTGCGTGAAAGAATCGTTAAAACTCGCCAAAAGTATACGTATTTATTTACTGTGCTAATTTCAGCGATAAATGCATTATTTAGTAACAAGCAGCGATTCAAGATATTTCTCGAAATGGTTTAAGGTAATCTGTGCAGAAAAAAAAGGATAGTGCAATAAAGTAATGGGTCCATATTGAAAAGAGCCAAATAGGTGTAAATATGATTCTGCATTTATTTGGAGAGATCTGTTAATGGATGAAAGTTGATTAGTGATAGATGTTCTAAATTGTTACTTTCGCCTTTTGTATGTCTTAAGTTGGATATAAATCCCAGCGAAATACTTAATCTTAAGGGCAGGAATAAGCAATAAGTAGGCAATTATTGACATTTATTACGAGAATTTTAACTATTCAATATGAAACTGTTCCTAGTCCTTAGAATTAAATAATAATTTTAATTAGACGCCTTTTCAAAAATACTCTAGTCATGAGAATTTTCTCGTTTTATTGTAACTGGCATTCACTTTGCCTATCGTATATTAATGTTTCCTTTAGGTCACGTAACCTGTCTCTTGTACCGCTCATCCTACGTTTCTTTTAAAGTCTAAGAACTGCAGCCATATTAATTCAAATAATTATGCAGAGTAAATTGACGACAATGAATGTGTAGCACGTGACGTAGCATGTGACGGATATTGTACACTTTCTTTCTGAACTATTTGTCCGAATCTCTTTATCAGTGGGATCCGCTTTGCGAGAAGACTGAAAAAGAATTGTATAAAATTTTTCAGATATTGAGAAAGCTTCTTCATCTTCTGGGCCGCTATAGGGTCATTAAGCCCTCAGCAACGGCAAACGGGGGTAGCAGGTAGAAATTCTTTGTCCTGGCGCAACCACTTTGGAGGCGGGGTTTGGGCGGGCCTATATACCCCTCAGATTGACGCTAAGACATCAAAATTTTTGGATATCCGTGATTCACGGTGTCAGTCTACCATTCACACTAAAAAATACTGGCATTTTCTGCTAATACTGACTGTCAGATTGGTCGTGTAAGGACCCCTTGAATATGAATTATCCAGTAAGAACTTACAACGATAACACGATTGCTGCTTTACAGGTAAAATATTGGATAACATCTACCGAAATAGATTAACTACAATTTCAGATCATGTTAATTAGTAAACTGAACTTTTTCAGAGAATTTTTTTGAGCTATTCAACGGCAACGGCTATTAATGTAGAGCTTATATTACTGCAATATAAAAAATTCTCACCTATCATTGCAGCCAGGTCTATTAGCACGTTAAGTTTAATTAACTTCGGTAACGGATGAAACGACAGAGGACTTTCATCGTGTTGGCCTTTCATACTTGAGAACAAAGAAATAGCAGCGCTCTTTCAGTTAAACACTTACAGTGATCGCTATTATACTATTATTGTGAATAGCTTTTGTCTGTGACACCACCTGGCCATGAGTCAAGCTCGAACGGAACTAATAATTGAAAATTAATAATTATTTTTTAAATCAATTGTGCTACTCCTGAGCTTGAATAATGAAGTACTCCGGCTTTCAAGAATACCCTGAGACGGGACTGAATGCAACTCGGTAGAATACACTTCTGGGAACTGATATTCATTTTAAATTATTTGATGCTCACATCATTACATTACTAAATATAAATATATATAAATATTCATTTTTTAAGGTGTTGATGAACAATAAGTAACTGAATGTTTTATGATTTAGTTTTACTTTTTTGTGACTAATTATGTTCCATATACATTCCTCGGTGACCAAGAAAACTACACAGACTGTCAAGATCCTTGAAATAGTCATAGTCGTACTTGACCAATCTGCTGATTCTCCTCGGTATTATTGGCTATTTCTTAATTCAAAATTTTTGATTGAGGAGCAATGCTGGGACACAAGTAACCGTTTAAATAACGTCCGTGACGTGGAGCGATTATCATTCGGAAGTGAATGTGGCGATTTAAACATACATTGCTTATTAATAACTCTTCATTTGTGACGTGGGTATGATGTACGCAGGTATATAATTAATTATTACAACGTTGAAATTTAATTACAATTATATAGAATTAATTTAAGTACTTATTACTTCCGCCTTCAAATACGTGTAACTTTTTTAATGAAGTTTAATACTTGCTTTTTATTTAAAAAGTAACCTGTTATACATTTTTAAAACATTTGATACCACACTATTCTTGCATTGGATTATTAAATACTTAATCTCATGAAACTACGTGTTGTTAAAATTTCAAGGGTTCTATGTTTGGGCATACGGTAATTGCTGTTCTCTTATCCTATTGGATCAGTCAACCAAATGCCTCTTAAATTTGTAGAGACAGGGAAAAGGGAAAGCTTCGGCCCCACATCAAACTAGTCTCTCATCATTCGGAAAGGCGTAATACAAGTACCCAGATGCCGACCAACCTGATTGGAAAATTCTCTGGAATTTACCTTTGAAAATTTTTTCGTTAGTCTAATTTTGGATAGAATGCTTCCATTATAGTCAGGAATTTTAGATGACACTTATTTACCTCCTTTGCTTTTCCATTCTGCTCCTTAAGCAACCTTCTAACCTTTTACGTGGAATTAAACGGAAGTGGCCTGATAAATATAATTACTATCTTTATTAAAATTATGACGTTGTATCCTCATATTTTCAGTACTGGTTTGTTTTTAACGGAACTGTAATAATTTGTCATAAATAACAAATAATGTTGGGTCAACTATATCTATTCTTAATGAGGCCAGAAATTTCCTCTCGAATGCAACAGAGGAAAACTTTACTCCTCTTAACGGCTACATGAAGCTTAACTTTCACCACCTGTGAATTCTTTACAGACAACATTTTTGTATTAAATTTGCCAACAAAAATGGATGACGCTGATGCCTCTCAAACTCTCAAAACACCACAACGTGTAATTGAATTTCTTAATAATTGCTACACAGTTTCTGCACCATGAAATGGGGGTTCATTGATATACTACATTCATGTGGTTATTTTCGAGGTGTACCAATCGTAAACGTTTCGGTCATCGCGGACCTTTTCTGCGAAGAGAATAGATCTAACGATATTGGTTCACATCTCGAGTTTTTAAATAGATCTACTAGAACGTTAGACCGGTTTCTAATCTTGCAGAAGATTCGAAGCAAGTTGGTTCCATGAAGTAACGGTATTATAAATGAACTGTTAATGAGGTCTGATAAACGATCTGCCACGTCTTGAGATCCCTCAGGGTCTGTGTCGTAGTTTATGTCTTTACTTGTTTCCATTTTTGGAGAAACAAGTCATCAACTAGTAATTAGAATGTCCTACAAATAAAACGCATAGACTCACTACCTATTTATCGATACAAAACTGAAACGGAGATAAGGGATCTCTGCGAAGGAAGCTGCGTCGTGGGAACATGTCCGAAGATTTGTAGCTCCAGAGGAATCACAGTTAACGCAAAATAAACCAGTCCTTCTAATCGTGAGTTAATCTGCAGACTGTTTAATCTACCTCGTTAGCTCACTGAGCCCTGCCGTCCGTACTAATAGCTCGTCCTGGGAGATGAACTGCCACACGCTTGCCACACGTCATGAATACGCATGAGGTGCGACTTTGGCGCTTCTCCTCTTCGGATTTCCTGATTTGAAATGCAAGGCCTTCGACGACGACGACGATGGCTATTCCTTTTTGGTGGTAGGTATACTCCGACAGTCTGGGCCATACTGAAAGGTTTGCGAAGTTTTCATTCTTACATTCTAGATCAGGTTAAGACGGAGATTGCGATAAATAGGTTTGTGAAGAACTCACCAGATTTTACAGAAAAATACAACATATAAACATTGGCCACTCAAGCCTCAATATGAGAATTACACGTTTAACAACTAAGATCATAATCACGAATTTTAAGCCGTACTATTTGAACAATTGTTACCACTACAGTGAAAAGTAATCTTTATTGCTACAGGAATTCATGTTTCAAATTGTATTTATATTAAATCGATGATCTCGTATTAGAAAAAAATTTTGAGTGATTGAAGGTACGCAAATTTAAAAACAAGTTATTTTAAATTTTATTGAATTTTAATTGACTAAAAGTAAGTTTTAAAGATGACAATATATACATATAGGACTTTAAAATTGAAAAACTTTTATATTAAAAATTATTTTATTTGTAGAGATGATTATAGCAAAATTATTTTCATCAGTTACTCTCCCTCAAATTTGTGACAAAATTAATAATTAAATGTTTACCATCATAAGAATAGATTGAAAACAAATTTCAAATCTAATACTGAATTAACAATCCATTGTAAGAAATTAAAACATGAGATGGCTTTTGAGCCTGATGAAATATTACAAATGGAAAGAAATATATTCAAGAGGAGATTTATTGAAAGTATATACACACACAAAAAATAAAGAGATGAATTTAAAAAAGGAAGCAAGTGTAATGGGTACTACTTACGCTAATTAGGTTAATATGATATTAATATGTACAAGTATAGTGCGATGACAAGTACACGCGGAGTAAAATAATTACAAGAATGAAAAAGGCTATAAATTATACACTTTATTTTTTCAATGTTAAATTAATCGGTAAATAATACATTCAGTAAGTACTCAATTACAATCCACGGAATATTAAAAGAACTCAGCAATCCGAAATCGAAATGTCAAAACAATGTCAAGCTACGACGCTATGAACTTTGCAATAAACTGATGCGTAAGTCAAAGGCTAAAGATTATTCAAACGGCCAGGATGAAAATACGGGATTACATGTCTATTTATGTGACAAATCCAAAGAAAAAAGTATTTAAAACAATTTTGGTAGGAAAATTTTAAAAAATCGGACAAATACGCCGCCTATCGGGTCTAAGTACAGCGACGAACCACCCAGGTGAATCCATAAATACAACAAAAAAAATTCATAAAGATGGATCAAGTCATTTAGAACACACGCACACCAGAATTTTATACATAAAAATATGGCGTGCAATAAATAAAATTTTGAAAATTTACTGAGGACATTTTATCGGCTGACAGTCTGTCTTAAAATGTCTTAATGGAGTTGAGAATATTATTGAGACAAATTGAAAAACAATGGTGATGTAGTACATCTTCCTTGGCTGTACAGCCCATTCAGGGCTTTGGCCTACCCGGTCGACTGCGGACTGTCACGTTCCGAATTTGGAGTGATACTTGGTCCGCATGTCAATTCTACAGCGGTCTCAATCCCAATCTCAGTGACCACGACGGCACAAACCTAGAACATGTCAGGATTCGAACCCGGGAACAATGTGTTGTGAGGCATCGACGCTGGTCACAAAATTACACGAGGTCGGCGGTGATGTAGTACATAAATATTTAAAATATAATTTTTGGTTACAACTGGTGTGTTATATGAAATCAATTTATGACGGATGAGAGTGGAATAGCTTGGGATTGTATAAGGATTGTTTACTTTTCAAGTCTAAAATTAGTACAATATACACCAGATAAGTCGTAAATTAAGGAAGAATCGTTATTAAATTATATTTTTATCAAATATACAAAATAGCTTAAGTTTTTGATTTATTTTACTGCTAGTACAACGTTTCATCAAGTGTTTTGGACTTCTTCAGGTTAATTTTGAATTTTATCAATTCTTTTGTCAAACATTATTTATTCTCCTCACTTATGACCAGTTCCCTTATGCCTACTGATTACAATAATTAAAACGAAAAATTATTTGGCAACATGTTGTCGACCTTTTTCAACAGTCGACGTGTGTGAACGTGGCCTTTTGCTCGCCCTTGCGCCTAGAGCTAGTTATCCCCGCAAAGAGGAACAGCCCTTGTTCCTGGATAAGAAGGTCCTGTGTTCCCAGCACCTCATTGTCCGCGGTGCTCTATCCATCAGGCTGTACACGTGCGCGCATATCCTTAAACACGCCACTGGAGTGCGGACACGCTGCGGGAATGTCGGCGCTGACAAGACGACCTCATTGTTCTCCGGCGAACAGGCCCTGGCCCTCGTGAAATTATCTGATATGAGCGCGACAAGGATCCAGAATGCCAGAGTATTGCTCAGCGACATGCGTGAGTTCACTTCTCCAGACTGAGCGACTGTTCACCGCGCACTTCCTGACTAAGAAAATCGCGTCGCCGGAGTAGAATGTTAAAATGGACGGTAAATGAATGATGGTTCATTGCATGTCTAGTAGCTACTTTTGACTATAGTGATAAGAACACAAAAAAAACATCCATATTTCATATGGAAGCAGCGAACAGGTAAAAATATATTCATCAGGATCCGTGAATATAATGTAGAATGACCACAAAGAACTGAGGAAACGAAGAAACCACATTTACTATGAATGAGGGGAACTTTATAATCTGAAATAGTATAAAAATTGTAATTTAAGGTTGGTTTTTGTTATATTTTTTATGTTATTGTTGTAGTAATCAGTCCTTAAATTGTCCAATGCAAACCCTATTCTGCGTAAGCTTTTTCATTTCTACATTACTTACTCATCCTCCTTAATCTGCTTCTGCATTCCATCCTCGGCCTCCCTCTTCTGTTCTAACCCCACACACTTCCTTCTTATGCTAATTTTACAAGATCATTACGTCTCAAAACGTGGACTATTAATCTATCTCTTCTATTGGTCAAAGTCCTCCAAATTGTTCTCTCTTCCCCTATTCTGCTTAGAATTTCCTGGTTAATAACTCTATCCACCCATCTGATTTTCAGCATTCTTCTGTAGCACCAGATTTCGAAAGCTTCTTTTCCTTTCTGCAAGCCCTATAGTCCACGTTTCGCACCATATAACGCTACACACTCTATTCGAACATTTTTAGTAATGATTTCCTAACATTCATACTTATATTAACCCTAAGCAAATCCCCCTATTTTGCGAAAGCCTTCCTCGCCTGTGCTATCATGCTCTTTATGTCTACTATACTTCTACCATCCCTAGTTATTACGCTACGCAAGTAACAGAATTCCTTAACTTCCTTCAAAATATTCCTTTCCTATCTAAAACCATTTTTTATTCCACTGTTTCCCATTCTACACTCAATTACCTTGGTAATTGTTGAATTCTTTTTCTTCAATTTTTTGATATATAATAATAATGTGGTGTATTCCCATATTTATGGGTGAGTTAAGTTTTTATACCGGGTAATGTTTTTCAGGATATTTTCCAGATATACCAACATTAATTTTTAATATTATTTATCTTGTTCATTGGTTATACCGTATTTTCTGGGTAAAATAATCAAGATTTTATTGTTCTAAGTTAAATAATTCTGCTTCTCGACTTATATTTAGCCAAATAAAATTTATAATGTACATACTCTTCATCCAGAATACTTTATTAATTAAATATAACATCACAAAAGTTTAAAACGTCATAATATTTTGTTTTTCTGTTCGTAGCTCACGTAACAGAAAGCATGTTTGTACATGTAGGCACCTTTATGGCCAATGAAGATGAAGAGAACTTATTTTGCAATTAACATTGGTGCACCTGGACAATATAAGTTCTGATATATAAGATAAGAAGAAGTGTTTTCAATAAAGTTCAGCTATAAAGGATGTGAAACTGCGATAACGGATTATGTTAGACATTAGGTGAATATTTAATTTCCTTCACAGTTGTTGCTAAGTCACGATAAATTAAAGTAGAAAACATACCGTGGATTCCTGTCTGAAGCTTCAGTAACACTTTATCCAGCAACAGTCGCGAGAAGTTTCCGTGAGCAATTTGAGTCTAGTTGTAACTCGACGCGTTCCTGTCCTTTTTTTACACCTTTCGTGTTTGCGGTTTAAGACCAAATAAATTAACATCTGTATTGAATTTTACGTGGCCCCTCTAGTTTTGAAATTAGACTGACAATACAGACTTCATCGTCCAAGTTACAACATTTTCGTAGATGAAATTCTCAAACTAAGAAAAAATTATAGATAGAATTTTTTACGTGTATCACAAATATTAATATTTTTCATGAGAGAAATATAGAAGAAATTTTATATTATAAAATAATACATGTAAATATTAATCCTAAAGAAATCAGATTAATTTAAAATTGTTTGAATAATCACTATTTCAACCCTGCTATATCTGTCTCGTTTAATCATTAAATATCAGAAATATTGAAATATATAAATTATTGTAGAATAGCGTCAGAAATATAGTCACGCTTGTGTTTTGCTGTCTAGAATAGAAAAAAGGGGTTTTTTATATTCCAAGATGTTTCTGAATATATTCTGATGCTTGTCACAAGTGACTAGCTTGATACAGACGGCTTTTGTCCTCAAGCAGTGTATCAAGTATAGAAGTCGGTTGAATCTTTCTTCACCAACAATAACTAATTGCAGTCTTGGTACTTTTTTATGGTGGAAGCAGATTTATATAAAAATATCTGGGTATATTAGCCCGGTAAGTATTTAATTCGGCATTATTATTATTATTTTGGTTTCATGTGATTTAAGATCTATTGTTCGAGTTGTGCGTGCGGGATCAAAGCAAATCATTTCATAAAAACAGATATTGGTACAATTATTAATTAAAACATATTATTCATTCTGCTCTCACCCTCCTTTCATAAGGTTAAAAATAAAATGTAGAAACATCTGTGCTGTATCGATAACGGTTTCCTAGCAAAATGTACCTAAAAATAATTACTACAACATTGGCAAGATAGTTCCTTCGAACTCCCATTAAGAGACTTAAAAACATTCACGCTGCATTAGGTGAATGAAAAATATTCCCGGTTCTTTAAGGCGTTAAAAATTTTCCCAGTACCCTAAGAGAGTACAGAATATACGCGGTACAATGAATTCCAGTACTTAAGTGGTAATTCAATAATGATCACCTGGTATCTTAACATAGTAGCAATGGTATCTTAAGGAAGTGAAGGATGATTCCGGTATTAAGGGAGAGTAATGGATATTCTGTCAAGGAAGAGTGAGAGAGATGGAGGGGGAGGAGAGGTGTGGTTTGTCTAAAAAAAGTGTATCTTAAATAGATATAGGGGCAATGTCTACAGGCGGCAGCGTGACGATCATCCCCACTCCACTAGGATCAACTCGTTCGTAGATCCATAAGAGCCCATGTAAAAACAGCGCTTTTTGAGTCCGCTAAAAATCCATATTAAAGCAGTAAAAGGCAAATTAAAGTGGATTATTTATTTACACCATATATTAGTATTTTTAAATGTGTAAGATAAAAATATTAATTCATACGGAATATTAAGAAAAGTGACCATGTTTATAAATCAATATTGCGAGTTGAAGTTATATCAACAGATTTCTCAATAAATATTAAAAACATAATTTTCTATTCGCAAATATAAATTATTTTCCTTAGGTCTAAGTTCTGAAAATAGGATATCTTTCATAATGTAATGTAGATAGGTCTACGTTTCGATGCGACATTAACATTGGAAATATAGACAGTGCTCTGGGATTAGCAGCAAAACTCGCCCAAATTTTATCGCACGATGCATTCATTCTTATTTATGACATTGTTAAATCATTACCATTTTGCTCTCAACTTCTGCAAGTGTAATAAAATGGGAAAAAAATTACTACATATCCTACAGCTAAGGCTGATGCTAAATTTTATATCAGTGTAACAATTTGATTCGATTTGCCATCTACGTGATGCTGATTTTACAGTGTTTTATGGATATTCCCAGTGACAAGTGTGGGTGAAAAATATTTCTACTTTCCTATGTTTAGATATCGTTGGGAAAAGAGAAGATATTTATTTATTACTGATTAATATTTTCATATGATTAAACCCTAAAAGGAACATAAAATGTCGACTGATTACTGCTATGCAACCGCCAATATTCCTAACGTTGGTAGCACTTGTTAAGATGATGGCTCTTAGCTTAAGAGAGTAATGAAGTCGCATACCCGGGGCTGCAGGAATGGAGTTACGTATCGTACCCGTTAGCAGATCGGACTCCTCGCCATAGTCCACGTCGTCTCCGTACGCGCCGCTCTCTACAACACACGGTACAATAACCATCTTAGCCGTCTCCTCTAGTTAAACTAACAAGGATATAACTTAAAAGAGCAAGCATGCTTTTCGTCGCAAAATAAAGGTCGGCGCCATAATTCACCGGAGCCCCAGGTGGGCCGTGTTAGCAGGGACGGAGCTGTGTCTCGGAAACGTGTTCTATCTTATTATATTTCACAAAGTCATTTATCTTCAGTCTCTAATGCCGTGGAATAGTAGTCAGCGTGACGCGGAAGTGCATGGCAGGTCCTCACCGGGGCAAATTACTGCCAACTGTGCGGAAAAAAGAAAGAGACTTACTTGTCATTCATTATTTCGCAATCTTTCTCACAAATCTTTCAAATAATTTGGTGGTTCTGACCCTACATAACAAGCTAATATTTAACACACATATTACAGACAACACAGGGATCTCTAAGTTACTAGAAAAATACATTTGTAATTATTTAATGGTTAAACCACGACATTTCGCTAATTAGAAAGGAACTTTAGAAACTTCATACTGTGTAGCAGTCGTCTGTGAAGGAAAATCGTCAATAATTGTCTACAAATTTATAATAAAATATTAAAATAAAATATTAATAGTGGAATAACAAAGGGCGTTAGATCGGGAAGGGATATTTTGAAGGAAGTTAGGGAATTCTGCTACTTGGGGAGAGTAATAACTAGGGATTGTAAAGTTAAAAAGACATAAAAAGTAGGATACCGCAGGCGAGGAAGGCTTTCGCAAAAAAAGAGGAATTTACTTAGGGTAATGTAAGTGTGAATAATAGGAAATCGTTGCTAAAATTTTGGAATGGAGCGTGGCGTTATATGTGTGCGAAATGTGGATGGTAGGAGTTGCGAAAAGGAAAAGAATAGAAACTTTGAAATGTGGTGCTATAGTAGAACGCTGAAAATCAGATGGGTGAATAGAGTAACTAACGAGGAAGTTATAAACAGAATAGGGGAAGAGCGAACAATATGGAGGACGATAGATTAATAGGTCACGATGCGTCAAGACTGATAATGTCAACCAAAATTTTGAAACATTTTAAAGCTGGACTATTAATTATAATTTTAAAAATAACGTACCAAGTAATATGTGTTTTTTTTATCAATTTATCAAGATTTTTAAAGTTTTTTATGTGAGATTTGTGTTGGTTGATTAGATTTTTCCCTGAAGGTGAACAATGAAAGTTCAATAAACATTGGCCTGTAATTTAACTTATGTTATTATTTGGTAGCGAATAGCTCACTTTTCTCGTTTGATTCAATTGTAATTTTATTTATTATTTAAATTTAAATGTAATGTAAATTACCGCGTTAAATGTACGTCTTTTGAAAGCCTCACAAGACACAGGTAAGGAATTTCCTGAATAAGCGTCCAGGTAAGAATATCTCACAGACAGACGGTTTCCCGGAAGCTCAAGTACGTAGCCAGAGAGGGAAAATTTCTCCACCAACCAATCAGGAAATTGGTGACAGATTAAGACGGTAGTGTTAAAACCAGTTTCCACAAATAAGGTCAACTGTACGAAAAAGATAGATGGAGGACAGGAGGCCAGAAGGGCAGACAGAGAAAAACCACTTTTTGGTCAGAATTGTGGGAGTAAGGTTTTGGGAGATGGAGACAGGAGCCGAATGAAACGGACTTTGTTTCAGCCCTGTTGCTGAAATCCTGTTCTGGTAAGTCGTCGGAAGTTACTTTTCTGTAGTTTTTCTGACGCTTAAGTTATTAATTTTTTACATCTAAATTCCTTTCGAGTTTTCATATCGAAACACCAGAGAACAGAATATCATGTTGTAGCAGTCGGCAATTTATTTAACTTAGTTCATTTTCATTTGATTTATTTCTTTGAATAAATGTATAATTTTAAATATAAATTTTAATTCGTGGTAGTATTACCCGTGGCGCCCATAAATTAATCAGTTTTATTTATTAGACTGTTTCGCAACATATACGTAAGGCGTGCAACAAGCGGAAGAATATTTATACATGTATCATCTAGGAATGAATTTGTAATACGGATCACTTATTTTCTCATACCGTTGATGACATTGAGGGATTGGTAAATTAATGACTCTAATTGAGATTATCAGGATTCCTGGATATATCCATTTTAAGCTAATTTTACTCAACGGATATTACTAAAGTTTTGTTCCGAAGCGTTTCAATAAATGTCCCTGCCACCTTCAGTTGACGCCAGATTGTTGCGTTTTATGGTACCAAGCCCACCATCTTATCTCCAAGGCAACCATAATGAATTGGTGCTACTACGAACCACGGGTGGGCCGTGGACTTGTTTCCGAACATTTGCAATTTGTCACGTGTCAAGCGCGACCTCACCACAAACAAAACCAATCAACGTAAAAGAGTCATTCCAGAGATTCTGATCGGGTCGCAATTAGCTCGAGTCGACCGCCCTTTCCAGATTTTGAAGCCTCTGCTCCTGACGCAAGGATTCATTTAAATGTACCGTCGCGTGTATAATTTCACCCGTCTAATAAACTGCTATCTTGGCGGACATAAATACTATTTTAATCTTGATGAAACAGGTTCACTTAATTATTCAAGCATGTTAATGCAGCCATTTAATAGCCTTTTCGTGTTTAATATTTCTCTCAGTTTGCGTCAAACAATCTGAAACTATTTTTGAGTGGGCCGATATTGCTGAATTATTAATAGAAACTTCTCCGAAGGATTTCTCTTGTATAATACCACGGGCCACATTATTTCATTTTCAAAATATTTAACAGCTAAAATCAAACAAAATGTTGAACCATAAAATATTTGCAAATTAAATCAGAATGATTTTTTTTGGATTGCAGCACAATTGTGGCATTATAGATTAGAAATTTTGGAAGGTAATAGACTCCCCATAAGTAAGACTGAGCAACCTTTGAGGAATGCAACAAGCAATACACCATTGGTACCGAAGGAGTATTCGATTATTTTTAAAATAAAATACCATTTACCATTACAAGATGTCTAACGAGTAAAGCACTTTTAGGATAATCGATTCATTTATTTGTATTTTTTACGGATATGTTTAAGAAATTTCAGGAAAGTATAAAAAAGTGGAGTGAGACAAAGTATAAATTTGTAAGTTAGAAAAAAAATACATTTATTAAACTTTTATTGATACACGGAAAATATCATTTTGATTTTTATACATTTCATTTCATTGCATTCACTTTGTAGATGTAGTGATTTTTTTACATTATTCTGTTTTGAAATTATTAAGTTATGGATTGTGGCTTTTTTTATTTTTAACAATCAACCATACTTATTATTCAAGAAATACGTATTTATTATGGTGTACTAGTAAATTTACTATCTTATAAAAGTTTTCTCTTTAATCTATATAAATTCAGATATATTGCGAGAAATGACATTAAACTCGAGTTCACCCCAGATAAAAATATAAAGACCTATATTACAAATGTTAAAGACAAAATTCCAATTAACGAACAAACAGATGTAATTTATAGAACAGATTGTAAAGATTGTGACAAAAAATATGTTTGACATACCGGTAAACTAAATACAAAAATTAGTACTGCATTGTTATGAAACCATTTAGGAACAACGTAAAAATTTTGCACAATCAACGAAATAAATGAAAATAATTTATGAATTCAAAAATAAATACGGTATCTAGCAAAATTTGTGAACATTATGCTAAAAGTTTGGACATTTAGGTTAAGTAATAAAATTGAAATACAGCCAAATTTGTTAGAAAAACATTTGCTTACTATTTAGTTAATATAATTACAATTACGAAATTTCTTCCATTTTCGTGGAATTCATCAGGTAAATTTTAAGTAGAAAAGAAGCCATTACAAAATGTGAAAAATTTTGTCATTTCTGTCGCCGAAATTAATTATTTAATTTATTATGCTTAATGTCAGATAGTTTACTTTTGAGGTTAAGTAACCCCTATATGTGAATTTTAAATCTATATATATATATATTTTTTATTTAAAACGTTGACGTACCCTTCTAATGCAACTTGTATCCGTACAAGCATTTTAGACCTGTCATTTACTTTAGAATAGCGGAGCAATTCACACAAACAATTTTATTTTTAAATTGATGAATTTTGAACGTGAGATTGGAGTGCCTTGATGAGTATCCGGATTATATGGACGGAGTCGTTTTATTTTGACAGTAATTTGTAAGCCACACCTCACTGAGAAAAAATCTAGAGCTCCACGTTCGAACTTTTTAGGAAATATTTTATAGACAAAATTAAAAATATGGAAAATAGAAGTAGGTGTCATTTTGATTTGTTTTATAAGCCGTAATTAATTATTTTAATAGGACAGACTAATTTTCAATTGCTCTGTGGCTGTTCTGTATTATTTATGAGCAGCTAACCTGCCAACATGTTGTGTCTCAATATCTTTATTTAATTTGTTTCACGAGTACTGAATTTTTAAAAACAAGTTGGCAGGTTAAAGAGAAAATAATTTTTGGAAATTATTTTTTTTACAATTTTGATATATTACTTATGTATAGTATAGTATGTTTGATTCTAATTCATTGTAATGCTCAATGAGTGTTTGTGAGCGGATTCTAGTCTGTCTATTATAATACGTAATCTAGCTTGAATAAAGGGAAATTGCAACTATTACAGATAAATGGAGCTTAAATTCGTTTCACGGTTGGCTTTGTGTGTAGCTGTTGGGCTGCCAAGGCATAATGCTCGCCAGGCACGTAGGAAACACATCAAATAACCGCCTTGTCGTGCTGAAAAATAAAATAAAAAAAAGAGAAACGAAAGACTTCAACAGCGACACATGGCCCAAGTGGCGAATTCCTTGTACCCAGGACTTGTTATCGGGGACCACTTGCGGAGGAATGTGGACGTGTGAAATTTATGAATTAACTCGCGCTAAAAAGAGCACTTGCACTCTTTATTCAAACAGATTCGAGATTTCTCAAATATAATAATATGATAAATTTTTTTATTACAGTAATCGAGTACGTAACTTAAAAAAATACTAAATGATATAGCGGAAATTATTAACTATGTTTTGTATTTCTACACATTGAAAAACTAGTCAAAAGCAAACGAACAAATTATCCATAAAAAACACACATGGGCTGATATTTAAACATTCCAGTTGCGTCGATGAAATTTATTTGTAAATTTCAAATACTCGAAACCGGAGGCCGATAAATATTTGTTTTGATATGTATATATAATTCCCAGAAACATCTATCCTGCATTATAATTGGAATATTATTGTTTGGCAAAATCATATTTTCATGATCGATTTTAATATGTTTCAAATACATATAATCATGTTTTTACATAAATATAAACCTCCAGGTGCTAGTTATTAAAATCCATTAAAGACAGCATGATTTATATTTTTGTTTCCAAAAATTAATAAATATCGTCTGTTCATTTCTCATTATCATTCATGACGATTTAATTTAATTTAGTCTCAGTGTCATGTCAGCTTTCAGTGTGTAAAAAATATGGGGGATGCGGTTTATTTATTATTATTAATTAATTAAACTATTATTTAGTAAGGGGAATCCTGAAGAGATTAAATATAATAATATTTGAGGAAACATCAATATTTTCCAATTATTTACAAAAATACCCAACAATACAGTATTCTTATGCTGTGAATATACGAACATATTCCGTTAAATGAATTAAATTATCATTATGTATTATATTTATTTTTTATTTTTGGTAATGTAACTTTAATTTATTATTATTATTTGTATTACATTATTATATCAATTCATACACTTAACTTATTACAAACGAGGGAATAAAATATTCCAATTTGTGGTAGAAAATAAATTTTTAATACATATTCCAGAATTTAAAAAAAATAAATTAATCAAATTCTGTTGTGTGATTTTATGTTTCTACGTTTTTCCCTCGGAAAACTGGAGGCTTGGTGATTGCATATTTCTCTTGTGAAGTACATGCTGGGGAATCTTTGGGAATGAAATATTTTAGCATTCAATATATGCTGCAGCCACAAACAACTCACATACTTTAAAAAATGAAAAACGTTCCTCCGTACACGTCTGTAGAAACATATAAGGTTGTTGTCGATGTCGATGTTTTTTTTTGTATTCTGAAAGCACGTGCTGATCAAACAACAGAATTATGGAAGCAATATGAATAATTTAAAGGTTAGTATATTTCAGGAGCAGGGTCGCCTCGATACACCTGTTCCCCGGGAGAATTCGCACGTAGGCCTGCTAACAATGCCAAGCATTAATAAACATAAGGCGGGCATGTTGAGGCGGACCCCTGCAGAGGTAGACGAGGCCCTCCTCTACTTCCTACCAGAAACAACACTGCTTTCGTTACTGTAATTAAAAAATATATATATACAGTAGTGGCGCCATTTACCGCTGATTTGGGAAAGTGTTAATATCAAATGGGAAACTCTGCAGGCCAGTTAAGAATCTCTTTGTGCCGGACCATTTCACCTGAAAGGGTGTGCCCGGAAATCGAACTAAGTGTCCCGAGAAACCTCTATATAACGGTAGGCGAGAGGAATTTCACGATCATCCTATTTTAAACTTCCTTCGAAAACAAGTCCGGGGCCTTTTTGAGGAAAGTATTAATTTCTCTCACAAAAATACTGTCCTTTCTTTATCAGCAGTTGTTTCATTTTAATAAGGTTATAAAATCACATTTGACTTTTTGCAGTTATAGCTCCCAAGATTGATTTGGGGGCTTATGTTTGGGGATGCCTCGTACTCTCTCTTTTATTTTCAAGGTTCTCACATGCCGAGGCACCTTCATCTATTTTAGGAGGTGTATGTACTGTGGTCGGAGACCTTGGGCATACGGTAAGAGTTGTCTGCTGATATCAGTGGATCAGTCGGCCAGCTGCCTCACAAAACTGGCGAAAGATACGGAGAAGTGAATGCAGCGACCCCAAAGCAAACTCATTTCGCGTTATTCGGAAGGGCTTGAGAAAAGTACCAAATAAACTGATGTAAGTTTTCTATGGGTTTCCCTGCATCTATTTTAGGTGGGACCAGAGTAGGATCCTTAAAACATATTCCGGGGGCCATTATCAACCCTTGGCCACCTTGCTCTACCTTCCACATCCCCACGTTTCAATTCCCTCTCCCCCTCCCCCGCACAAAAACATTGATGTTCACTTAAATACTTTAATAATGCATTAATGTAGGATTCAATTGTATCTCAAATCATTAAATATACTTTTTTCAATTCTTAACGTTTAATGTCTACGCTAAATTGCCCATAATCATATTAAATTGTCTTACATAATAATGGTATTTTCTCTGTCCTATATTTAAAGTAAATCATATTTAAGCTTTTCATCTTTCGATAATATTACGTATATTTTTTGTGTTATCATACCGGAAATTTCTTTGCTGGAAATAGAATACGTTTAAGTTTACTTTTTCTTAAATATCATACATAATTTTAAGACTAGTCTGATGCAACCCTCCATGCTAACCTATCTTTCGCAAGTCTTTTCATTTCCACAACTAAAAAATCCCACATCCTCCCTAATCTGTTTCCGTATAGAGTCCTTTGCATCCAACCTCTGTTCTTACCCTACACATTTCCCTCTAATGCTAATTTTACAAGGCCCTCAGGTCTCAAAACGTGGCCTATTGATTTATAGCTCCTTTCCTCGTTAGTGATTCTATCCACCCATCTGATTTTCAGCATTCTTTTATAGCATCACATTACAAAGGCTTCTATTCTTTTCCTTTCTGCAACTCCCACCGTCCACATTTGCACCCATATAACGCAACATTCCATACGAACATTTTTAGCATCGATTTCTTAATATTCTCACTTATATTACCGGTAATTAACTTCCTCTTTTTTGCGAAAGCCTCCCTTGCCTGTGGTATCCTACTCTTTATGCCTACTATATTTCTACCATCCCTAGTTATTATGATGCCCAAGGATCAGAATTCCTTAACTTCCTTCAAAATATCCCTTCCCAATCTAACACCCTTTGTTATTCCACTCTTTCCCATATACATTACCTTGGTTTTCCCTCTATTCATCCTCATACTGAACTCTTTCTCCAGGACCACGTTCATGATATTTATTATGTTTTATTCTGACTCCCCTAATACTACAATATAATCGGCGAATAGTAGGGTTTTCACTTCTTATCCTTTTTTCTTCTCCATTCTTCTCCAACAACAACAATTTTAAGTAGACATTTTTCCTTAATATATCAATAAAACAATGAACATCTTAGTTAAATAAATAGTTATTACTAATTTTATTAATAATAATTGATTACCCTGCTAAGGTTTTTTACGAGGATATTCGTAACGACACACAGTGAACCAAGTCTTATCCTAGTTTATATATAATGACTATCGTAAAGGAATTAACGAATACATTCACTCTAACGACGCAATCAAATAATGTTTCAGGTACCGGAATTTATAGCAGAGACATAGTAACCCCAGACCAGATAGCAATAATATAGAGTAGCTAATAAAGACGCGAGGCAATTAGAGAACAACACGGGATGAGATAGCAAATCCGCGCGTTAATTAACATCGTGAAGAAGAAGTGCCAATAAAAATTAATGTAGAAAGGACATCAAGTGGAACTTACGAGCTGAGGCTGGATCCGTCAGCAGCAGGAACAGCAGGGATGCCAACAGGCAGAGTTCCGGCACTCCCCTGCAAAACAAGAGAGCTAATCAGCATGCACAATAGCATTGTCATAACAAAAAACGACAACAGAAAAAACCTACGTGAGAGAGTTTCTACCAATACTCGGACCCATTCACTAACAACATTTTCTCATTCACTGCCCAAAATAAAAAAAAGGCTATTTACAGTGTCGGGGATTGCCTAACCATCAGGGGAGCAAATCCATACATTGACGTGATTCAAGCCAACGCTTGAAAATTCTTGAAACTCGTCACCTTAGACGAGTTATCAGATCAATAAAAATATTTTTAGCTAATCAACTTTGGCCAGCCATCAGCAAACTATGGTCCGCAGATCAAAAGCTACATTAGTTCGTTATTGACAAACTCCGTCCCCTTAAAAACAATGTTTTATTCTTGAGAAAAAAATTTCTCCAAAATGTAAATTTTATCTTCGTTACTTTACAACATATTAATGAAATGGTCATAATTCTGGGAAGAAACTGACAAATCTTTTGGTAAAAATATAGTATCGCTACGCTCCTTCCAAGTGTATATTGGAGATATTTATAACTTGGGAGTGTTATAAATCTGAAATTTAAAGTAATTACTTTAAAATGTGCTGAGAACAAGTATATAACATATGTATATATAAATATGTGTATAAAAAATTCGTCAGCGCACGTTTTAATAAATTTACTTGTGTGCCAAGTTATATTTATATTTTATTAATTTTAGTTACAAAATTAATTAACTTCAATTTGTGTTTTATTATAAAATCAGACAAGAGTTTTGTATTTCATTTCTGTACATCAAAATTACAATTAGTCATTCTTTGTAAATTGAAGATTTATAATATTACATGTCTTAATTTCCACATCATTAAAACCTAAATAAAGGACGACATGTTGTAAAATTATATTTTTATCAATTGCCTTTTAATAAATAATTTTTTGCCTTATAGGCTAGTTCATTTATTTATAATATAATATAATAAAATTCATTAGATAGTTATAATTATTAAATAGTAAGTTCCGAAAGTTTTACTCTTTTGGTTGCGCACATAATAGAAGTTATAAGCACTTGCAAGTTTATATGTTTATTTAAAGCAATAGTGTTAATGAAAAATACAAAAATAATTGCGACAATTTCATAAAAATTCTCAAGGTGTCAGTTGTTAATTATTTTCAAACTAAAGAAAAGCAGTAAGTTGTACTTATTTATATTTGATATCTGGAATTAAAATTCTTGAATTATTAGTAGTTCCTGTATCAAAAGTCGAGTATCTTCATTAATAAAATTTTAACGATCTTATGCGATTCTTTACTTGTTTTAAAAGAAGTAAAGACAAGTAAAGAGAGTGCGTAAATTTTGATCAGTCAAAGTAAGTCTTCTTGCCACTAATTCTACTTGAGTTTGTTGTAAACTGGCTTATTTACAAAATATCAAGCTCATGGATCAATTAAGTATGCGTTCACAGTAAATGGTATCTTGCCATTAATTTTCATTGTAGTAAAATTGTCTGATTAAACGAAGAAACCTAATTTCAAAGCAATACATGACTGTTGTTATGGAGAAATTGCAACAACGTTGAAAAATGTCTGAATTGGCGAGAAATGTGAAGTGGCAATGTAAGGAGGATATAGTGGGCTCCAACTTAGTTGTAATTGAACGTAATGGCCTAGACGGTTTCCGTTGACATCGCCCCCGACGTAAATAAAATAAGCGCGTAGCTTACGACCCGACGCAGTTATATTGCGGGTCGTAACTTCGCCACAGCGTGGTGTCTTAGTAGCGACAAGAATAATAAATTGTATCCGGCTGAGTCTGTGCAGTAAGATTGGCGAACATCTACCCTCGAGTAAGGATCCATCTTCATTGAATTTAGCAATTACAGGCAACGTAATGACCAATATCTAACTAACATGAAATGAAGTATCTAAGGAAGTAAATGCCTCATAAGAAAATGAAAATGACGATTTAATGAATAACTGTATAACTCATTCGTTCTACTGTTGAACGTAGTTTCTCAGGGTTTTGTGAGAACGTTTCGGCGACCTACCCCATACCGGTTCCATCTTCAGTGCAATAAATGTGCAGACACTCTTCGTTATGTAGTTTGGAAGGTGGGAGGAAATGCGGAATCAAAATATACAATAATTATAAAGTTAAAGCGGCTTCAATTATATTCTATTTCAAAATATAGTTAAGGTAGTAAAGCGATTAAGAAGCTTATACGTTTATCGTACTTATTTCAGACGCAATGATTGTGCATTGGGAACATTGAAAATTTATCCATATGTAACTCATGAAATCATGTAATTGTATTATAAATGTTGTTTTAGTAAAATCTGTTTTTTTTCTTACATTTTAAGCATTGTTATATCCTGACGATGTTCCTACGAAAGGAATGACACGTCGTGCTATTGTCATTACTATGCTCTAAACTTTTTTTACTAATTAAACTGCTACTCGGAATGTGTCATGTAAGTCGACTCGGTAGGCCCAGGCCCTAAATGGGCTGTAGAGCCATGGAGAAAGAAAAAAAATTAAACTGCTGAACGTTATTTATAAAATAACTGTTCATAAACTGTTTAATGAGAAATACTATGAAAGCAGTTGAATTAAAATTGTGCATACGATTGATTAGTCAGATGACAGATCTTACGCGTGATGGAGAATAAGTGACCGTAGAAGTGTCGGTGTGTTGCTGAAAATAGTCTGATTATTGGAATAGAATGGAGGTGTGCGATGCTTTTTCTTAATAGTGAAACAAGTTGGAATTTATAGCAATATTAAATAACATTTCGGCTATTCCTCTGTGTTACAGTGGCAAGTGCGTTAATTCAGTGTAAGTTTAGAATCGGCGTAACTTATGTGGAGAACGCCTCGCGCCTGGACCGTGAATACAGGGTGGGAATCTTCGGTGATTTAGCGCGTTTAAATAAATTTTCTGCCTTGAGGATCATTACAGTGCATATAAATTGATATAAAACGAATATACCACAAGTTGCCAAGACAAGGTTCTGTTTCTGCCAATGGTGGACTGGTACGCCACGAAACCTGTTAGTGAACCTTTGCCCTGTGAAGAGTAATGAACTGAACTATGTTCAACTTTACTGGCACCCTCCCACCCGTGAGACTTTGCAATTAATACGTAACAGGTTATGTGCGCAACATTCTCACGACCTTGTCGTTTTTCTAACGAAAAAGTCGTGATTTAGCTTGACATTGAATTCACGAAATCACTACACCTCCAATTTTTGCAAGGTATTACCAGAGCTACTTGTCAAACGTTCATATTACATTGATTTTTTGTAATTTAGTTTATGACAGATTAATTACTTTCCTTCATATTATTTTTATCTACCAACGCTTCAAAGTTTGATTTTTCAACGTTTAACCAATTCATAGAAAAATGTAATGTTTGATAGATTGTAATGATTCAAAACCAGGAAAGCGCTAAATTTTACATGTATTTTATTATTTAGCTGGTCGTCAGCTTGCCAAGCTCTGAATTAATTATTGGTTGAATACAAACGATTAAACTTGATTTTTGACTGAGAGTGCCGTTTATATATTTTGAAGGATTATATTTTAGGTGCGGAAAGCACGATGCATTAAAAATAACATCTATGTGATCTTCTGTCAATTGAGAGAAATTTAAAAATTAATTTTGTTTTTGCTCAACTGATTATCCCCCTTCTGAATTACGAGATTTCAAACTACATTTGCCTAAGCCTATCTTTTAAAACAAATATAAAACTTTTTAATAATTTAAATTTAATAGCATTTTTGTCGATTGCATAAGGGAGAATTTTTGATAAATGTATTGTAAATTTAATATTGTTTTATTTAATTCTATGCCTTTGACAACATAATAAAATTAGAAACTTATTTAAAACACAATTTTGAAATTAGAGGTTGTCTTTTGGGTTGAGTTCGCATCATTGAGATTATAGAGGAGTGAGTGGTGATGTCACGATGAGATATCTCTGTAATTACCAGTAGGAATTGTAAAAAAAAATACGGGAATTGGAATTACGATGAGTATTTACAAATGGCAAATAAAAAGAGATTCACATAGTTCTAATACATGTTAATTAGACTTCCCATAACCGTTCTTAAAACTGAGGGGTAGAGACATCCGTCAACGCGCTCCCTATACAGCTTCATTCGCATTAAATTACATTAGTGTTTAATTAAGAGATGCTGGAATAATTGCAAGGGGGATATCTTTTATAAATCTATCCAGATCGTTGCATATGAAGACGACATAGATATGATTGGTAGAGCACCAGGAGCCATGAAAGGGGGATTCATATGCTTGTAAAAATCTGGAATTAACCAAAATAAAACTAAATACATGCCAGTAACTAGAAAGGTCCACTGTAATGTTCCTTGTTTTTTTAAAAATCGGCACATATACATTTGAAACTGTAAATGGGTTTATATATCTGAGATTTGAGGTCCATTGCAAAGATAACATTAGTGCTGCGATCCAGAAACGTATCTGCAAATAAATCATTCTATGGGCTTAGGAAGCATCACAGGTCACATCTTGTTTCAGGAAAGACTAAACTAAGGCTATACAAAGTGCTCGTGAGACCAGCACTTGTTATCTTTGAAATGAGGATCTTAAGTTGCAATTTTGGAGCAGTAAGGGAGAGTCATCACTACAGGAAGAAATAGATGAATTATTTAATTAACCAGGTATTGTTAAATATATTAAGATTGGCAGGTTGTGCAGGGTGGATCATGTAATGTCGGATGGACAACAACAGGACTTGTTAAGTCGTATGTTTAATGCTAAACCGGAAGGGACAAGATGATTTGGACGACACAAAATTAAGATGGAGTGGCTTAGGATATGAAAGACCCTCCGTGGAAAATGTTCCCCAAAAACCACCCCACAGAAATCACAAATGCATTTAAAGAATTATGGATAAAAACCCAAGAAAAACTTACACAGTCATGGAATACAGTATGGAAGTCATTTAAAGTCAGCAAGATCCATTATGAAACAAACGACATCTACGCAGTAAAACACAACAAGAAAGTCAAGAGAAGAGACCAAATAAACTTATTAACAGAACATACAAAAATTACACATCTTTATATTGGAACAAAGGCTCTCCAACACCGATTTGTGATCAGTGCAATATACAGATTTCAGTTGAACACCTGTTGAAGAACTGTCCGAAATGCGATGATGAGAGGAAGGAAACTTTAAAAGAAAATGATTTCAACCAGTTTGTAAAAGGGAAAAATGCACAGGAAAATTTAATATAATTATTTAAAAAAAATTGAATTGTACCATAAATTGTAATTTTTTATTATATATCATTATGTATATTTAAGTTTTGCATTAAAAACACAAATTTCAGGTTAAATGTATAAAATTGTTAATTTAAAGACCAAAATGTAATGGTTATTGTAATTTTGTATAAGTTGCTAATGACTACTTTGTTGATGCGACTATAAAGAATTTTTTTTAAAAAAACACCTAAGAGGTATTGAATTGGTGGAAGGTCGCCATGAACAGGAAGGAATGGCAGGAGATTCTGAAGAAGGCCAAGGTCCACATCTTGATGATGAATTAAATTCTGTTCCGCGCATGGGCGGGCACCCAGATAGTTAATTTATAATTTTACAGAATGGTAATGGCGAATACAGAAGAAAGTTTCGGTTATTGTTAATACGAAAAATAATGGGCAGGCTACATTTATTTTATAAATTGGTTATGAAGGAACGAAGTATTTCCACGACGTGTCTGTTTGATGGAGGCTGCGAGACACTTGCAGATGATGAATCACGCACAGTAACCCGATGGAGAAGGCTTGGGAAATTCGACACGCCCGCGTCTCCATTGTGGCAGCTATCCCGCGAATCGCGATGCTCAGCGGAGATACGGAGAGGCGAGATGGCCGCGAAAGAGCGCGAGATAAACTGCTCTGTGGGAACCTGGTCACCCCGCCCGGGTCAACGAGCATTTCCACGCCAATTTTTATTAATACCACTCTATCACCCTGGCAATCTTCCTCATTAATTACGGCTAACGCACACTTTTATAATTACACACACAGGCTGCCTTTATACACACATACTTATACATACTCGCGGTCTGTTGTTTTAATTATAGCGGTTTGTTGAGTATTAAGAGGTTGTTTTTGTGACGACGGAGATAAAGCGGTGTAATGACCGCCGAGGTCCAGTGCTGGCGATGGCTATCTCGCAGCCTCCCAGAGAGCTCTCGCTCTGCAGATTAGCATCGGATGCAGTCGTCAAAGAGCCGCGGCGCGACACGACGGGGAAAAGTAATTAACAGTTGCAGTCGTAAAACTTTATTGCTTGCTACAAGCGCGATGATACTTCGCACATTGTTTTCTCACTCGGTCGCGCCCAAGGTGTCTCGGAGCTCAAGGTCGCACTCCTCCCTGGTAGATAGTTTCTTTTTTCTGCTTCCCCATTCCCAATGTCACAAATTGAAAAGATGGCAAAACTAGCTTATTCAGAAGAGGAAAATGACTAACAGCTTCTTCTCCTAGTCTATTTAAAGACTTAACACTTAATAAATAAACGTCATTCACCCTCGTGTAACCTGTTCCCCCCCCCCCAAAAAAAAACCCGCATCCCCCCTTTTCAATTCCCTTCCTATGCTATTAAAGGGGAGTTGCCTGTTTCAGGATCACCCTCAAGTAGCCTGTTAACCCCCCAAAAAAGCGCTGCGGGCCAGAGTGACTGCGGGGCTCACCTGATCATGTCGGGGATGCCTCGCACTCTCTCTGGGTACTTTTTATCAAATTTCTCATATGCCGAGACACCTTCACCTATTTTAGGAGGTATATGTACCGGGGTCAAAGACCTTGGGCATATGGCAAGAGTTGTTCGCTGATCCCATTGGATCAGTCGGCCAACTGCCTCCTGAAACTGGTGGAGACACGGAGAAGGGAATGCTGCAACCCCACAGCAGACTCGTCTCCCGTCATTTGGAAGGGCGTGAGAATAGTACCCAATGCCCGACCTACCTGATGCAGGTTTTCTAGGGTTTTCCCTGCATCTCTTTAGGTGAAATACCGGGTAGGATCCTTAAACTATAGCTCGGGGGCCCTAGTTTACCCTGGGCTACCTTGTTCTACCTTCCGCATCCCCCCTTTTCAATTCCCTTCCAATGCTATTAAAGGAGAGTTTCCTGTTTCAGGGTCACCCTCATGTAGCCTGTTAACCCCAAAAAAGAGTTAGTTTTAGCTGGAAACATTTTGAAAACAGACTTCAGAGACTTTAAAATTTTATATTTTTAATTTCGCAATATAAAAGTATACTACATAAATAAATGCAACTGTCAGCCAGGAAAGTTAAGGGACACTGGAACTGAAATTTGTAATTCCCGTAAATGAATTGCTACTGAGCTGAAATTTCAACTGTGTGATAACACGCGTGAGTAACACTGCACAAAATTTTTTTTCTGTAAACTTGTAGAAATATTTTGAAAATGATTTAAAAAATTTGGCAGTTGTCAAAATGTTCCTTGCATTACGTACTTGAGTATATGTTAGCTTTTCTTACATTAATATGCAGCTCTGACCATCGTTATCAATTGTCAGTATTCTTTTTGAAATAGATTTAAATTGTGGGCAGTAAATTTTTTTTTCTAAGAGCGTCATACGGTTACTTAAAAATTAATGCTTTTCAGCAGTTTGAATTTTTTTTTCAACCAAAATACTTGAACAATTAGATAAATAATCCTTGTATTTAAAGGTATTAGCATGTAAAATATGCACAAAAAGAATTAAGAGAACATCTTAATATTTGTGACGCATAGAAAATTTTTTGATACCAGAAATCATAAAGCTCGGAAAATTATATTTTTTGAATAAAAATAAATAATTTACTAATTTAGAATCAAACGTATTAATTAAAATTGTCCTACAGCATATGTTACACCTTCCTTGTTTTGTTTGTCAGCTTCTTTTTTCAGTTTACTGAATTTATAGGTATATTAATGTAAATAAATTAGAATATTGATTTTTTAGACTAATAAAAAGTGAGTGAATGTGCATTGCGGTTTGCTTTCTATTTTTATTACATTATAAAGATTTTTTAGTGTTACTATTAACTTCCTAACTAAACTTTAAATGTCTGTTAAATATTCCCGAATGATTGTTCAATTAATAAGACAATTTTTATTGAGTGTCGCAGTTATCTACATTAAAGTAAATGGACGTTATAAATTTTAAAACTCGAACCAGCGTTGATGGGACCGCTTAAATGAGATGCTCCATCCCCGAAGAAAGTGGAATACGGAAAACTCTTAGGCATCAATCATTTGTCAAAGTCTGGACACTGTACAACGTGGTTTGTGTACATCTCATTGACGATCTGTCACCGCAGTCGACGACTCTTTGGCCCTCGTAACTCATCAGTCCTCTTGGAATGTTTGTGTGTCTAGCGGCAGCTCAGATGAAAGCTTAACAATGCGGAAAATATCGCTTTCGAGGTGAGAAGTATCCGAAGAAAGCGGCAATATTCCGTTTCATTTGCGAGAAACGATCGTATTATAATTATATTTTTTCTTCTAATAGGACAGGGTTATTCCATTCCTAAGGTCGTATACTTGACGTAAATAAAAACTATTTATTAACTCAAAGAGATCAGAAATGTTTCAAAGCACTCTCTTCAAGCCTTGCACGAAGCTGTTTTTTTTAATATTTTGGCCATTAATATTATGTTAAAAACGACACAAATAATTTAATTTTTTATAATTATCTACTTATTATAAACATTTCATTTCATTCATTGTTAAAAAATTTTCATTGTTGTTTTAAACACTAATAAAACAATTATGAGCTATTGGTCTTAATTTTTATTTCGACCTCTTTTTTGTCGACATGTACGTAAAAAAGCTCTTACACTGGAGGAAAGAAACAATTATTTTCGTAAGGTAAAGCGGCGGGTTCGTTAAATATTGACATCATTTGATTGTCCGTGATTTTAACTATTCTATTATTTTATTATTAATTTTTGCTGTTAACAGGCGTACAATAATAATTTATTAAATCAGAAAATTTATTGTATAAATATCGAATAACACCACTTGCTGAAATCTTCAGTGGTATTATTTTTATTATCCCACGTTTCCCGATATTACTTCTCCAATACCCTTTTTCGACTTTGTTCCCATTTTAAAAATTATTTCTCGCTTTCGGAAACATTGTAGAGACTGTGTGGAAGATTCCACCTCAATTAATTCACAAATGCCAGCTTTTTTCATTTATTCGATATTGGCGCGTTAAGAATTTTGAGATTAACAAAAAATAAAAGGGAAAGAATGGCCAAAAGTCATAAATGGAATAATTTAATTTGAAAATATTCGTTCCCCAACTTTCGATACCTACGCAGTTCTTTAAGTAAAATATAACAAAATTTTCATGAAGCTGCGGCAACGTCCGAGGCAGAAAAAAATGATATATATTAAAAATAGAGGAGCTCTAGAAAGTTTGGGGGACGAAACGTTTAAATTAAATTATTCCATTTCTGACTTTTGACCATTCTTCGTGTTTTATTTATAATAATTAGTCAGATTAGTTCAATTATTTTATTTTAATTAAATATTCTATTAATTACTTCTCAATGTTGTAATTTTTGTGCCCCGCATAATACTCTCATTCTTTGCACATGCATAACAACTGAATCTCCAATAATTTTTAAGACAATTAAATAATTATTTTGTGCAATCTGTTTACATGCAGTAAGTAAGAACTTATATTTTGGCCTGCAAATTTAAAACACCAATATGTCTCGATCTTAAGCTAAGGTGTTAAGATAATTTATTATTCCTAAAGAATTATTGTTTTAATTTTTCTAACCTTGGTAAGTTTCTGAACTCCTGTGAATCAAGTGATTATAGGCGAATACACGGTTGTGAAAAAAATATATTTAATTTGATAGTTCACTTATTTGTTGATATTTGTGCGTGGCATGGAAAGGAGTATTTAATGTCATATAATCTGTGAAAGGAGGGAACATCTTGCTCTGAAGAGTATAAATTACATACTTAACGAGTTTGCAGCGTGTTCTGCAAGCATACAAGATTATTCACGTTATTGTGGGCGCTTATGAATGGTACAGTACGGGCCATTTTTTAGTCGTCCACAAAGAAATTTGCATACTGACAATAACATCTGTTTCAGGACTTAATAACTGCATGAGCTGAAGGATGGCAGCTGAGGCGTGGCTCTTGAATTACTGACGGTGAACGTCGCGTTGAATCAGGACATGGCATAATTTCTAGTAAAAAAAAGAATGTCCTCGTGCACACATTCGCATGTTCTTGGAGTTAAAGGTGGAGACAGTGGACTTTATGGTTAATGAAGTGGGTCTGGCATACCGTCTGAAGCCTCACTATGATCCTCAGATCCAACCAAAATTTATTGTTGAATTGGTTGCACCTCTTGTAAAAACAATTTCTTCGCTCATTGTTCATTTCTACAGTAACTGCACTAAAAATAAAACTTTAAAAGTTACAGATTGAACAATATCGACGTACTTCCAAATTACGTACCAGCGCAAGTTCTCAAAGATTCAGGTTCTCCTTATTACATACCCCTTTTACTTGCAGAGGACGACAACGATTTTTTTACAACTTTTTTGCCACTGGTCAGATATAGCATTGTGATTAATAACTCATTTCTATACGAATGTTTCTAATTTTCTAACGCTTTATGATGTATAAATAGATGGAAAACATTAGTATAATATATAAAGTAATAATAATTTAAATATAAAATACTTATCATTATAAAATAGTTTGGTGTTATTTTATTACATACATTTGCCTCTCCAATTAAGCAACTAAATAATAAAATTTTTGCTCGCAATGGTTTATCAGTTAACGATAAACATTTCAAATTGGCGCAAAACTGTGGGGCGAGTTTAAACAAGCAGGGGTAAACATTTTAGTGTTAATGTTGTGGCTGAATAATTATATTATTATTTAAAATGCTGCGTAGTTGTCAGTAAACCTTGGTACAAAGATGTTTTTAAGTTTCAAAAATAAACTGAGTGACACAAAGTATAATAAATAAAAGACTGCAGCCAATTTTGTCATAAAAAATTAATTAATATTTATATAATATAATTATAAATAAACGTATACATCTATCTTTATGGTATTCTTCAGGTAAAATTTTAAACGGACGCAGTCCACGACGTACATCTAGCTGATGTAATCCTCAAAGAGCTACGAAACGTTATAATTAAATAAAATAAATAATAATTAACTTTTTTCAGACAAAATTGGCTGTATGTTTTATTTATTTGAATCTCATCTAAAACCTACAACACTTGGATTGAAATTATAAAAATATAGTGGATTTGTTTCTTCGTTAATAATTTTTAAGTTTTACCAATTGAAATATTTTCTTTCTCCTGATTTATGCAGTTTCCTTTTAACGTATTACAGAATTTTATACTCTAGAGTTTTCAATACTCTGACTTTATCCGTTGATCGAACTGTGAACCAAGTATTTGGTATGAAGGAATTTGTAATACTGTGACAGCTTAAGTGTGAAATAAATTTTTAAAAGAATATGCAAAACGTAATTAATTTTATTTCTGAAAGTGAACACTTCTTTCAAACAGTATCAGACAAAAAGAAAATTGTATTCTAGGATAATTTTATAAATTCAAAACATAAAAGCGAAAATGCCGCAATCAACAAAGTCAAACAATGATTTATTAATACATGTATATTCTTTATTAATAAAACAATATCAAATTTCAAATCAATTATACTATCAAAAAGAAATTTAAAGTTTTGCAAATTATCCTTTTAATTCTTTCAAAGAATATCTTTGTAAAATGCAATGAGTGGTCAAGAGGTAAAATGGGATAATTTATTTTGAAAAAGTTTCGTCCCCAAACTTTAGTGTCCAAGTTCTTTGTACAAAAAATATTGTATACTTAAATATACATAATCGAAAATAAATGATTAAACAAATAAATAAACGTGGTATGCTGTAGATATTTCCTATTAAAATTAACTTAGTTTATTAATTTATTTACATTCAACTACGTATATTTAATAATATATACTTTTTTTAGAAAGAACCGAGGAGGTCCGAAAGTTGGGAGGATGGGGGAAGAATCGTTTTCAAATATAATTATTCCATTTCTGACTTTTGGCCACTCTTTTTATTTTATTTATAATAATAAGTCAGATAAATTTAATTACTTTATTTATAATGTAGTTGGAAATTTAAGTTTTCTCTTCTTTTTTAATATCTGAAAGGAAAAATTATGTGATGTTAATTAAATTAAGTTTTAAAGACTGCTAACTTTGTTTGGTGTTTAATTGGTTAAATGCAATAGGTGTAAATTTAAACAATAGTAATTTCGTTTATTACTCACGTTTTTTCAGCGGCCACGTGTCGCGTTAAGTACCAAAAATGTTTTAATTAACTGATAATAATATTTACGGAAGTTATTTTTACACGAACTAATTTTATATAATCAATAAAAATTTGCTGTTAGAAATATTTTGCTTTAAAAATGTGGGCAGAAAATGTTTAATGAATTCATAAAAACGGTTCCTGTAGGTTCGATGCTACTTTATAGCTCCCGGAACTGTAAAGGGGTAATTTGGAATGTATTTTGCTGCCTCGCTTTGTTAATGCGAACGAACTCTGGAGTGTTTCGAAGTTGTTGAGTCACTCGCCTCCAGGCTATCGGTGGATACGGCAAACACGACGATTTCTTACGACTTCACTTCAAATGAATTATTGCTATTTGACTTCACGGTTCGATGCGTTAAGGAACTGATCAGTTTATTCTCACAATGCCGGAGTACACATAAATCTTTTGTGATTATCTCTGGGAATAAATGCGCTTGTGTCTTCAATGCACAATTGGTCATGCATATAACAGCGTTACGCAGATTAGCAAACTCGTTTTAAATTTCTGATTTCTCAGTTGAAACTCAATTGAATACGGGCATTAAGCTGCTATGAAATGTGTTTATATCTGATTTAATCTTCGACTTAATTTTCGAAACTGATCAAATTAGAAGTAAACAAACTGTGACAGAAAAGGAAAGAAAACTATTTGGTTTCAGGATTGTTAGGAAAGGAAAATAAATCATTATCGAACTTAAAAAAAGGAGAAAGTGAACTGATACTGCTTACAATATAGGTGAAGTCGGGGTGGAACGGGATAGCGGAGGAAAAACGGGATACCTTTTTTTACTGGATAGTGCTAGAGGTTAGTAGATAGGGAAGGAACATAGTAACTGGTCAAGGAAGAAGTCCTGGCAGCCAACTTGACCAGGTTTTGACTCCACCTTGTGAACAAACTCTTGTTTTGCAGCATTTCGATAGACGGTAATTCACAAAACTCCTCGCTTTTAAGTCTTTAATGATATATATTCGTAAACTGCGCATCTTTAGCTGCATATTAGTTACGTATAAGGCTTAAATATGCTTGTATTAAGGCTCGGTGGAAAACCTTAAACTGAAACTAGCATGTGTGCATAAGGCAAAATGTAACATTTTCCTGAAGGAAACAGGAAAACCAGGCAGATTCAACTTATAGGAATCAGTTATAGGACGCTGTACCCAAAGAGAATAGATTAAAAAAGAAAAGGAACGGAACGGAACGGAAAAGGGGAAAATACTAGGAAAGACTGGGCAGTTGCAAAAAAAGGAAAAATGTACCCGAAGTAAGCGTAAGGTGTTAATATTTCTATTAAATTTAATTTAATTTTATTGCATTAATTGTAAATAGAAAACATCCTATTCTATTCTTCACGGGAGTGTGGTGGGGGAGGGGGGGACGGGTGTGGAAGAACAGGCAATTTGTAAGTTTTTTTAAAAAAATTCGTAAAAAATTTAAATTCGTTGTTTCAAATTATATTGATATTAGATTCAGTAAATATTACATAAACTAATGTTTTATACTATTACGAAGTAAATTTTCTTTTTCCATAATTTTACAATAATTGTTAAAAAAATAACTGTCCCGTTCCACCCCGAGGTCCATATATATATATATATATAATAATTTGATTTTATAAAATATTTAGCACTTGGTTTAATTTACCATTTTTATTAGCTCTGTGAGTTTTTATATATATATAATAAAAATGGTAAATTAAACCAAGTGCTAAATATTTTATAAAATCAAATTATTCTATATAGAAAGGGTGTTTGCGTGTTCACTTTCAGGTATAAATAATGTACGTTTAAAGGATCTTTTATTAATATTATACCATAGCTTTGTTTTTCATTTTAGTTGTCACTCAATAATTTTCGTTATAATCGGAAATCACAATGCTGCATAAATAGACTGCATAGTACTCGATACTCAATTTATGTTTCCTTAGAACGGAAATGGTATTTCAAGAACATTGGAGACCGTGCATAAGTGTTTGATGGCTCACCTAACAAAATTACACGCCCATTAATCTGTTTTAAGGAAAACTGATGTATCGTTCATTGCATCAAGATTACGATTACATGTTACTTTCCCAAACAGTGGTTGTTATGCGATCGGCTTTGCGCAACCAATATTAAATTACGTGATTAATCATTAGTTTCAGGTTGAGTCTCAGAGATTCCGTCACGCGCAAGATGTTGAAATAATTACTCAGCCGATATTTCCTCCCGCGAACTCGCTTCATTCCAATGAAGATAAACGAGAGCTATGATTTATCTTTCGAATTCTCCGGGAAACAGGTTGAGCTGAAATACTTAACACTAACAAACCTGCTTTTGTTTGTCTGTAAAAATTCTAATAAATATTATAGAGGTAATATGTAAGTAAAATGACTTATTATGCTATAATTAATGTCGGTTAATGCTCCTGAAACATTATTTGTAAATAGTACGCTATAGATTTAGTCAAACTTAAGATCATTAAAGTTAAAACCTTATTGTGTTTATCAGACGTTGTTCTAATGCTCTTCATTGTCATTTTCATATATTTAAATTTCTTGGAAACTAGACTTCCATATGAAATTAATTTTATTTGAAATAAATTTATTGAGTCCTTCCCTCAAACCCAGGGTTTCAATTACGATACGAGAAACTTGATATTCTCAAATATTCTTTCATGCATAGTCACTAATAAGGCACTGGAATATTTAAACTGTAAATGATCGAAAATTACTTGAGTAAAGCGGAAATTATTTAAATAAAATTTCAGGATAATAGTTATGTTCAATTTACTTTATTATAATAAATGAATATAGCAGTATAAATAATTATAAAAAATGCTAATAAAAGAGGGCTCTTGGAACGTAAGATAAAACTAGAACGACGCTTCGTTTCTTTCTTTATAACATCTTCAGATGAAGATATAATTTTTTATAAACAATTATTTCATGAAATTTAATATTGAAAATTTTGAAGTCTCCTCGTCCTATTTTTACCTTAATATAATCCAATTTTTTATTTTATTTCCTTTCGATATGGCTGTTGTATTTATTTATCACAGGATATAAGATTAATAACTTTTGTGTACCAGAGAATCTTGACAGATAATTTAAAGTATGTGTGAAAAAAGAATTTTAAAAAATTTGAACAGTGACTACGTGGGTAAGTATCAGGGAAAGACGTTTCAATGGCAGATTATACAGGGTGAGTCAAAAGTGGCAGTATATTCAAGATATCCGATTTCAAGACGGCGCTTATGTTACATAACGTAAAAGATAGACCATCTCAAGCATACTTAACTGGAATATTTCGGTTTCCCAATTTCTGCAGAGTTTTTGAAATAACAGGCTGTGCTGCGACTTTTGACTTAAACTGTACTATCTTTTTCATTGCTTAGTCACTGAAATATATAACTTTCATATTTTTCTGGTACTGTGTTGAAAGGATTTTCTATTTGCAAATTGAATTAATTTTGACGTTGAAAGAAATTTTCTGGAGTACGTAGGATAAATGAATGATTAGTAGAGGATATACTGGAATATAAAAATAGTAATTACAGGCCATGATCATAATACATAAATCCGATAATTACAATATGAATAATTTATTGGAGAAGAGGGATCAATGCAGATAACAATTCAAACAGTTTGAATTAATGTAAATCACTTGTTTTATTCTGTGATAATATATTTTTTGTGGTTAGAATCGTCAGTCAGTTGTGTATTCCTTAATATTAATTATTTCCTTAAAAGTCTCCCCTCCTTATTCCTCTAATTCACATACTTCTCTCCGTTTCTAACAATGGAAAGGATAAAGCAATTTTCTGAATTAAGCAGACTGTAGTCACTATTATTTAAAATCTTAGTGACTACTGTTTTGTTATGTAAATTTTTTAATAGGGAAAGAAAATTTGCCGATCAACGAGTAATTCTGTGTCACTGACCCTCAACGCTTTCTCTAGCAAGTTTTATGAAGTCTCTTTATCGTTACTGTGATATGTGACGATAGTGCATTCTACTTTTACGACACGAGCCCCATAACGGATCTATCCGAGAAGTCCGTTCCGTTCCCTGTCAAAGACCTCTGGCTTCAAAGGCACAGGAGCAGCGAACAATCGCGTCCAAGGCCACGTGCGTTTTCAATGGACGCCAGGCAGGCCCACGTGGAAGCGGCGCGGCGGGCAACGGTCAGGCCTACGAATGATCCCGGAGTTTCTGGGTTGGCTGATCAAACTGTAAATGGTACGTTGCCCATACCGGTAAACTTAAGGAGAATACTGTCAATATATACATTTATACCAATAAATAAAATCTTAAGTGTCCCATTGTCTGTCTGGAAGATTGTCTCAAATAGACGTCGAAACGGCTCAACGGATTTCAATAAAAAGATTAGGGATTAAATCAAGAATTTCACCTGAAGTTTTTGTGTATGTTTCATTTAGATACCTTTCACGGTTCATAGCATATTTATATAAATATTTGTTAATCCATATTGGCTTGTCGCGCCAAAGCGGGAACTGTCCGAAACCAAATGTGAGTTCTAAGGTTCGCGTTCCTATACCATTCATCCGATTACAGTGAAATTTTGGTGTTTAGCGCTGATCATCCCGGAGTAGTTTTCTATCGATCATTTTAAAATTTAGATATCAATTTTATATTTATATTATTTACAACATAAATTAATGGTCAAAAGTCATAAAAAGAAATTGGGATGAAACGTCTTATTTTGAATTAAAATTCTTCTTTTACTGACTTTTGGCCGTACATTGTATTTATATATGTAGCATGGAGGGTTGTATCTGACCGGTTCAACGACCGACTACTACTGCATATAATAATAAGTCAGATTAATTTCATTTTTTTTAAATGACTGTAAGCGGCCCAGCGCGTCGTATTTCTATGGCGCCAGTAATAAAACAATTTTGTATATTAAAAATAAAACAAAAAGAATCACCAAAAGTCATAAATGGATTGAATACGTTTCGTCCCTCAACTTTTAGGTCTCCTCAGTTCTTTAATAAAAAAAATTACAAAAATTTTATGTTGCTCCCGCATTGCCCAGTAAAATGGATATAAAATTTATAAAATTCTATAATAAAGGCAAATTAATTAGATTAATCAATATTTAGAAAAATATTAATTTTAAGGAAAATAAGTTAACTGCTTAAAATAAAATAAATTGTATGTTATATAATATTAACTACAGTCTATAATTTATATCCCTTATAGTTATATGGTTTTGTTGGGACGATAATACGTCAAGAAGATGACAATGAGAGAGAGACAAGAGAGCTCAGTGTTGTATTAACGGCTGTTGCGAGTGGAAACGGCTACTGTCAGTGCATAGAAGACGGTTGAGACTAATTTAGCGAAAGTGGCTCTGTGTTAATGTGTGTGGCCATCCTACTCTGTATTACAATTCACGGTAACATGAATTAAATCATTTGGGTTGTCAATTTTTCTCTGCAGATATCAAATATGAACTATAGGCTCTAAAGTAGTTTTGAGTACAAAATCATGTCTATTCTTATACTTTTATTTTTGCAGTGTATGCAGAAATTATACAACTATACACTCCCTAGTGTACGTCTGTGAGGTTCAGTACCGTGTGTTGTGAAATTACATATTTAGTGAATGGTGATATTTGAGTGTCTTAGTGTGATACATATTTTGTAAATATTATAACACACCTTTAGTAACCTTTAAATATTTTTATTATTGTTGTTAGATTGTATTTGTAACTATGTCGGGAAGAATAAAAAATATATGTCTCGATTTTTAGTCTATGAGCACTTTAACGTCTAATTATTATTGATTGCAGTATGCATGAATTATTTTGTATTGACTTATCCTGTTTCTTCATTCGTGGAATAATACAATAAATAAGTCAAGACGTTTACGCTGCCTTTAACACTAACAGGTCCTTCTAGAAGGTTGTGTCGTAGGGCGATCATAGAAACTTCTTGTATATCCCATTGTTAATGTCACCGTTTCGGCAAAGCGACGATCCAACTACATTATTGCAGTAGAGTTGCCTAAACTACTTGTTATGAAGTATCTATCATTCAGAAAAATTCAAACGGACTGGGAAAATAGTGCAACAGGTCTAGTTTCATAAGACAGAGGATGAAGAAAATTTAGAAAAGGATAGCAAGTAGAGGTCGCCGTTCTCTTGCTCCTTATAGTTATGATGAATTTGCAAACGCTTATTCACTTATGTTTATTGAGAATATTTACCTCTAACTTCACACGATTGCAACGAGCCACTCATTCTGGCAAATAATACAAACGTGAATCACAATGTGCTATTATTAATGCCATTTCATATGGGTTAAGTTTTATGGATATTCTTTTTTGCTGTTTAAAGGATACTTATTCATAGAAGAAGGAATGTTTGTGTTAAAAAATGAAAGACTGTGAAATGTGAATTTTATCGTATTCCATTAACTATCGTGCAGTAACTCATCTCTTTTATTAGCCTCGTTAACTTACAAGAGATAAAAATCTGTAACTGCGTGCTTGCCAAAATTGGTTAATATTCACCATCTTAAGACTATTAACATATTACGTAATGTTAAAACCGAAATATCGGGTTACTTGACTTAATTAAATGAGTTATCGAGTGTGGGGGAACTTGTTTGTGTCTTGAATCGAATTCTCCTTTATTTTTGTTAGTGCTCAGGTTTTGATGAAGTCATTATTTAACCATTTACTTTTTAATTAGTTAATTAAGGGCAGAAAGCAATACCATAATGGAATCAACAACATGTGTGCTGACGATGACGTTAAGCTGCGCTTTTATTGCGGGACGATAATTATTGTGATTCGACCTGCGAAGACATGATGAAACACAGTCACTAATTGTTCCCAATAAAAATGTATATTTTGTTTCATAGAACAGACTTTTTGTGCAGCAAACAATGAATACATATTAAATTTTCTTGCCCGTAGAGTCGAATAACACCATGCGGATGGTATTTTAAACATTTTTAAGTAACCCGGAAAAATAAAAAGTAACATCAAAATTTCAAATCAAATGTTACATTTTGGAACATATCATACATACTATTTTAAGAACGCCCTTAAAATAAAAATGTTCATTATGGGTAGTTTTTGACGTTATCTTTTTCCTTTTCGACGGATAATTGAGGTTGTTTCTTTTGGGGTGTCAAAGTCTATGGATTTTTAGTTTGCCGTGTACTGGAGGATCACAGGCGACCTTTACGGATTTATTTAGTTGGAAGCTGTGAGTCTTTGTCCGTCTGGTCACGACGTTCTCCCAATATACGCACGTTGCTCGTTAACTGTGATCCTTCTCGTCGATCGACAAGCAGGACACGCACGATACATGTACACTCAGCGGCTCCACAACCTCAAACAGACCTTTCCAATATTTTCTTCGTCCTGTGTCACGTTCCCTACTCTGTGAAATAGAAGTGTTGCGTCCGTTTCTAAAGAAACATTAAGTTTGAGTTTTTCTGAACAGTCCATCATACATATGAATTAGTACTGGCTACATACTCAAATCACCTACGCGTTTCGTCGCTTTTCCTACGTAGTTTCATTAACAATGGGATACACGAGAAATTTCAATGGTGGCGCAACGAACCTTCTAGAAGGACCTGGTAATGGAAAAGTTGCTCCTTGTTATGATTTAGGACAGTGTTCAGTGTGGCAGAGCGCTCAGTTCACAGAAATAGCTGAATAATTTCTATATGAATTGCAAAGAGGTTAAAACAAATAAAGAAGATTGAAGATCCTAGACTTTCCAGGTGAATTTGTTGAATTAAACGCTCTTGGGTTACAACTGGGGTCACATTAGAATTTAAAACCTACATTTCGATGAATAACTGATTTATCTTTATCAAGTAAAATAACACTTGATAAAGATGACGTCGGTTTTAATTTCTAATATGACCCCGGTTATAATACAAGAACTTTTTATTCAAGTAAAGAACATATATTTTTAATTTTAAAGAAACTTTACAGTGAATTTCAGTATTGAAGTACTTCAAATCTAATGAGTCTGCTGAAAGAACCCGGAAAATATCAAAATATTTTTGTACTTTAGTTCTAAATCAGCATTTCAAAAATAAATAAATAGGTGGGAATACTACTTTTAATGGCAAAATATCTAGTTCCAATTTCTAATTATATACAGCATAAAATATGTTTTTAAAGTAAATACCTATACTTATTTAAAAATAACCCATTTCTCCATATAGTCATCGCCGTTATTCAGGCACCTGTCGTACCGGGAAACCACTTTTTGTTCGCCTACGGCAAAGCAAGTTTTCACTTGCGATTACAGACGGTCATGCGCACCGCGACTCATCGTGCATATTTACACGATCATTGAAAACTGTCTAATCCACTTCCTTGCGATTCCGTGGCTCACTTTTGTTTCCCCATACACCACACACAATTGCCATTTAAGGGTTTTTTGGCGTAGCTTTCCTTACAACCGAGAAATGAATCACTTACCTGACTTTACAATCGTCGGGTCATTTTATTGTATTGAACATTTCGAAACGTTCGAACAAAATGAAAATACAAAGGGACCATGCTTCACAGCTGCATCCCGCTTCCTTATGAATGCATCTTGTGATCACGCATGCTCAAAATCGAAACTACAGCGATAAAATACTATAAACAACTCTGGTACCATCCGATTCCTACTTCACAGTTCTATTTGTTTCACTTTCGAATCAAAAGAATTATCAAAAAAATTCTAAAGATTAATAATTCTAATCACCTCTTCCCTGAAATTCATTAATTCATACCATCAGGATATACCTGAGTTTTATCCATATTGGTTCGACGTTAAATACTAATTTACTATCATATAGTTTAGAAATGAGACAGTATGCCTCAAGTAGACTAACAGGTAGATTTTCAAATTCACAATTTGATTTTATAAAAATAAAAAATTTTCCGACTCCTGTTAGCCCTTTATTTCGCTTACGTAAGCTATATTATAAACTATAAACGTTTTCTCGAACCAGAATTTAAATAATTTAATTTGAGATAGTCCTTGGAAATTATTTTTTGGGTTGGTTTTAAATTCTATCCTCTTCTGACATCTTCTACCCTACGTACTCAGAGTTACTGTTAGTGATTGATCTTGAAGAACCAAATATAGAACTATAAAAATTATCGTTCATTTTCGTTCGAATTTCCCGAAGGAATTATAATAAACAGTTATGAACTTAATATATTTTATTTTTATTTTCAAATATTTGCAATTAAACGGTGTCGGTTAAGTATGGGCCCTACCATCAACACTGAAGGAACTTTCAATGGGCTGTTTGTCTCAATCTTACTTCAGAGTCAACGAATCTAATGATTAATGTGTACGTAATTACTCTGGAAAGCGTAATACAGACGTCTGACGGTTCAAAGACCAGCTACAGTCGTGACTGCCTACGAAATGTAATTATATTCAGAAAATTAATAGAGGTACGATTATTATTGATCATCGGTAATATTATTCAGTTTTGCACGATTAATTGTTGAAGCTGTCTTCGCTACGCGATCGCAACACGTAAGCGAGTTTCGGGCGTGCTAATAATTTCTGAGTTAGGAGGCAATACACAAACACAGTACGTGAATCACGGATGTGCAATTTGCCGACACTCGCAAATTGGGTTTGGAGCGGCCGATGCCCTCTAATTAAGGCCAACGCTTAAATGGCGATTAAGGGGCATTGAGGCTTTAGCAAGCCTTCAGCGGTCACAATACGCGAAAACACTTTCAATCAACACATACTTGAAAACTTAAGAAAATCACGACTAATGAAGCATTGTTACGGCGAATCTTCACCTTACAAAAATTAAAACAAGTAAAAGAAAGAGATTTCATAATTAAATCTATTCTTCTCTGCTTTCAACTTCCCCGAAAATGTAATCTATATTATTAATAATTTTGACTGATAAAAAATAAAAAAAATACACAAAAGAGTATTACTTACGTTGTAAAATAATTTTTGTCAGCTACATTGTCTGTCTTGAGACTGTACAGTATTCCTCTGTCACAATGGAACAGTAATACTTTTAATAATGAAGAGGATGGGCAGTACTTGATACTTGAAACGCAACGTTACACTTCTTAAATCATTTTGTACATCGGATTTACAGACTAAAAAATTTTCTTGCGCTCATCCCGTCATACTTGCGATTTATCAAATATTAGAAACGAGTCGTCACAGAAGTAATAAAATTTTTGTAACTTAGGAAGACCGGAGCGCAACACACTTGACATTTCCTCTGTGCTGTTAAAGTCATAATCTGAATTCCTGCGCGAGATACGGCCATCTGCTCAAAGAAGACAGTGTATTCGCCTTGATTCATACAGGAATGTGAGACCGTCTCTGATGTGAACCCTGATAGCAGAAAGTCGTCAATTACTGGAATATTTATAGACGTCTTGTTACACTGCATTCGCTCATTACACGATACGGCAGTAAAATTAGCAGCTGCGTGAAGGCGCATCTCTATGTCCTCGGCCCATTCAGCATCCTCGAGTGTGTTGCACCACCAGTTAATATTCCTTTAGTCTGGCGCTAATATTACGATTAAATATATCATTCAAAAGTACTGGCCTTATTGTGATACCTCGTAAATTTCCAAATAGAGACTACTACAGTTTTTAATAATATTAACAACAATCCAAATGACGATTAACAGAATTTATGACTCTCGTAACCAGTCAATTTTTAAGAAAATGTCACGGATCAGTTGTCCGTCCGTTACTACATAATTTACAGGAATTTTTGTAACATACAAAGACATACTCATCTGTAAACGTTGCCTTTCTTCTTTCTTGCTGTTTCTCATATCGTAATGACTTATGAGGAAGTTTTTTGTTGCTTGAAAGGTTAACAAAGACCTAATTTCTATTATTATTAACAATAATGTCTATAATTCAAGGGAAAAGTCGTATGAGTCATGATAGCACAGTTCCGAAGTCATATAATACACATTATGGGCCGTTATAAATTACTTGTATCAGGAGGAATTCCGATTAAATTAGTTTAAAGGATGAATCAGTGACCGTGTAACTCAGTTGTAAATAATTAACAGAATTAGATAAAATTCTTCTGCCTCATTGAGAAGACAATAAATATTTTAAATATGATGTTTGTTATGTTACCTGATGACATCTCTTTACTGGGTCATTTGAATAATTTTCCGGAAAATAATTTAATTGCTTGTTATATAATTCCGTTATTCTACAGTGTTCTCCGTCCGTTACTACATAATTTACAGGAATTTTTGTAACATACAAAGACATTGCCTTTCTTCTTTCTTGCTGTTTCTCATATCGTAATGACTTACGAGGAAGTTTTATGTTGCTTGAAAGGTTAACTAAGACCTAATTTCTATTATTATTAACAATAATGTCTATAATTCAAGGGAAAAGTCGTATGAGTCATGATAGCACAGTTCCGAAGTCATATAATACACATTATGGGCCGTTAAAAATTATATATCAAGAAAGCGGCACGCCGCACATGTAAAATTGTATGAATGATACAACACGCTCTGATCTGTAAATCATTAACTTTTAAACGCGTTGATACAGAGCAGGTGACCGTAGCGACACTTAAAATGTGTATAAAAGAAGAGATGTTACGGCAGGTTTATAATACAGTTGTTTGTGAATATGCTTTGTGCAAGGATAAATGTCTACCAGCACGTTCTGTACTTTTATCGAGGAAATAATTGTAGCCTACTGGCTGTAGCATATCATATCACCGCATTGCTGTTCTCGTTGGCCTGTCATTAGAATATGGAATCAATGGGTTCAGGAAAGTCGAATAGAAAGGCATGCCGGACCTCGGCGGTCCTCCATTGAGACTGAAATCTTATCCGCATGGCCTTTAAGGATCATATAGTAACGTCACGAATCCTGCGTAAAGAAATGGAAATGTTATCAAGATGACAAGTGTCTGCACAAAAAGCTCGATGATGTTTGCTGCAGCATGGGCTGACAGACCGGTGAGTTTGACTTCGGCTGTAGCCCATTCAGGAGCGCCTCCAATGGCGTGACAGACGACGAAAATGGACGCAAGAATCGCGAAACGACGTCTTTTTAAATGACTCCCAGTACTGAAAAATGATGGTCGGATCCTTGTTTTGGGGCATTGTGGAAGAAGCTAATTAATTGGTGAAGTAACGTCCGTCAGTCAATGGTGCTAACATTTCATCTGTAGACCGAAACGGGAAATGTCTACGCTTTGCAAACTTGTTGATTTCCGTGAGGTCTAGACAGATCTGAACTCTTCCTGTTACATTTCTCATGTTTTAGGCCCGTGGCTGCAATATATACTAATCCACAGTAATTCTACGTTTCAGCAAAACAAAGCACGCTGCATGTTACCCATGCTCTCACCGATTGAAATCATTTGGTCAGTGGTCACCTAGCAACTGTCAACACACGTCAGTCACCATGGTCAACGAACTGTCGGACGATGTCGAAGATGTACATGATATCCAATGTCTTGTCGACTCCATGCACAGGTGGGTAAGTCCCGTTATTGCCACCATATGTGGCTACTCTTGGTACCGATTTGCCAGGATCTATATCTCCAAATTTCCAGAAAAATTAATTACTTATTCGTTCCACTATAAAGTTTGTATCAATCTGTTATTTTTATTCCTCCCTGGTGAACCAATTTTGATAGGCAGTAGTGTGTTTTATCAAAGTTAATGCTGTAAATAGAAGAACTATGATTCGACAGTTATTTATGGACATTCCGGGAAAGCGAACGAAATTTGGTAGTAGTTCATCTGGGCGTTAGTTGATCTTGGTAAGAGTACAGCTGATCATTACTATTCTGGAATAGCCACAGACTGAATAGGAAAACTGGAGGAACGCTGAACTTTTAAAACATATTGTTACATATTACGAGTTGTTCATCATGCTTCCTGAAGATCATGCGATACAAATGGCGGAAAGATTGAGACGAAGTGAGGCATAAGACTATTAAGGGGCGGTTGCTCCTAGTCTTCAGTGGCGTGTTTACACCGGATCGCGATGTAAAGCATCCTGTCGTTAAGAAGGTACACGTGCATCAACAATGCGGGACCTGACACTGATGGACAAGAATACACACACACATACAGACAAGGAGACGCAGGTCGGCGTGTGCGTGGGTGATCACAGCATCTGCTCAAGCGGTCTGGTGAATCATTCGCCGAAAGTTTGCACATGTGTATCAACGATGACACGACACTCGCTGACAGACTGGAGTACACCAACGCCTTGGTGCTTGACGCTGTCGGGTAATAGCGTCTTCTTTTGATCGTCACAAAAACAATGGCGACCCCATTAAAATATCTGGCCTTCGCTTCATAAATTGAATAACCTGGATATATATTATATTTTTCCTATTTGAATTATGAAGTGTCAGACAGATTAGTTATACCTTGCAAATAATTTCTTAATTTCACAAAAACATCAATTTTTTCGATATTTGAACCACCTGAAGAAGTTACAAATATCAAAGCAAAATATGAAGTAGTATGTAAAGATTGCAAAATGCGTCATAAAAACTCAATTTTTTCCAGGCTACATAAGGAATTGTAACACAGACGTTTTGAGCCAATTCCTTGAAAATAAAACTCTAGAAATACAAAGAAAATGAAAGGGTAAATAAAAATGTAATAGTTAAAATGTATACCGGAAAATTTGTTAGTTATTGGTAATTTTTATACTTAACTGAATAAACACACAAGCAAAGTAGAGTATTGTCTAGTAAAAGACCTATTCATTATAATTTGATACTATTTTTGGTAACATTAACCAGTGCCAATATATTATGAATATGTTAATTAATATATTTTCATTCATAGCACTTGTTTTAATTAGCCTATTGTAATGATTTATTTTGTAATTAAGTAACACTCAATAACCGTTTTGATTAGACAGTTGGAAACAGTGGCGGATTTTTATTTTCTTTTATAAATTTTAATTGTAAATCAATTGTAAATTCTGATATTTTTATTATTAATAAAGTCAAAAACCATTAAATGTTACGTCATTTGTTGTAGAAATAAATTTCACATTTCCCTTGCTTGAATAAAATAAAGGAGCTGTCGATCAATGGAACATAATCATCTGTGTATATATCTGCCCATTACACATGAGCTTCACCCAACAGTGTTCATTGTTGAAGTTGAGTGGGAAAGGTTCGATTGGGTGAAGCTGATGGGTGATGGACAGATACATAGATGCACAAATGATTATGTTCTATTGATCGAAAGCTCTTGTATTTTATTCAATCACCGTGAAATTCATTTCAAACAATAAATGATTACGTAAAATTGAATGGTTTTTGACTTATTTCATAAGTGGTTGTACGCATCTGATGTATATTATCATATATTTATTATTTTATAGAAGAATTTTACCAAAAATAGCGTCGAAAGATCCTAAATTTAAAAAAAATGTTTGTAGGTTAACCTGAACGCCTGAATATTTTTATGGCTTCTATGACACTGAAATATTAAGATTAATAATTTAGAAACCCGATTTAATTTTTCAAACGACTTAAATATCAAAATAATCTGTTAATTGGTACACTGAAATAATTATAATTGATAACTGACAGCAACCATTCATAATGATAGCGTATAAAATAATTAAACTATTTCACACTGACGTCATCACAATTGAGATTATGGAAAGCCAGACAAAGGTTTACACATATTTGTCCAATAATGAGCTCTTTTAATATTAAATAACAAGAATTGGGATTGGTCAAATTAATAAAGAACCATCTCATATATAAACGTGTTCGTACTCAATTGTAACTGTTTCAATATTTTATACAGAAATTGGCATATAAACTACTATTTCTTCCTCTAGATACATCTATCTAAATCCAAAATGATTAATTGCAGAATATGAAATTTGTCTTCAGTGATGCGCAGTCCATACCACAAATTACTTTACATAAAACGTGTTAATGCTTCGTGTAGGAACGGCAGAAAATGTCATCTATATAGTAATACCTTATACATCTTATAAATGCATGAATGACACACAATGCTCTCTTACATGTCAGTGTCAAAACTGAAGATCGTATCATGAGTGTGTGTGTTCTTAAGATGGGACCCATGCTGCTCAAATCAGGAGTCTGCGTGGGCGAGACTACGACAGAATAGCTTTATACAAATAATTTGAAAGATATTGCACACATGTGGCACAGCATGAGTCAGATATTGCTTTAAGCTCCCTGGTCTCTTGTCTGCAAAAGCCATTGTTTCAGATCCAACAGAAATGGATCTCATTTTTAAAGCGGATCATGTGTCCAGTTGGATGATTCGGTTGATGCACCTGCCAATGTATAAATTAATCACTAAGCGTATTCAATACTTCGAAAAAATTTTACAAAATTGAGTTATTTTTGTATTTGTATTAAATATTCGTGTAAGTTGAGTGACCGCTGGTGCAGAGAACCTGAACCTTTGACGCATTTGTTCACAAATTTGACCGTTTAGCTTAATGGCTACTTACCACTGAATGCGTTTCTTTGTGGGCAGGTCACAGACACATTTTAGCCGCAGTTACGTCCAGACAATAATTTACGATTTCTGAGTAAGCTGGCTCCTATTTCTTTCTCTCTTCCCCTTCCCTCTTTCTCAGCCGCATTTCATTCTCATTCTGCAACGGCTTGTTCAGACGAAGAAATTCGACTTTCTATTTTTAAAAAAAGGGCTCCGTAATAACTAAAAATGAAATACAATCTGTTATTCCAGAATTTTACTATCAATTCCACATAATCACTATTTTAGAGAATTTCCTTACGCCTTGTCTCAAATCAGCCATAATTTAATTTTAAATGAGAAATCATCAGATATTGATTACTTCCGTGACATAGTGTGAATGATAATATAAAATTATTATTTAAAGATAATTTATATGCTCAGTGAGTGATCAAAAAATTTTAATTAAGGAAATGTAATATTCCTAGCCAACCCTGTCAGAGTAAAATTATGTACGGAAGTGTTTTTGACTACTCATTAATAATGTACTTTTTGAATTCTAACAAAGTCTATTGAAATGGTCATTAAATATATCTTAGTTTCCGTTAAGACTTTAGTTTTCAAATTAAGAATAAAGAATAAAGAGTCCGCGACGTAATTTCCGTTTCCTCAACAGAATACAAACACTAATGAAAGTTCCTAATTAAAGGAGGTTCTTCAGGTGTAAACAATCTATAAGCAACAATGAGCATAATTGAAGTAGGTAACAATATAGAATAGTAAATATACTTATATAAACATACATAAGATAAATTTTTTGACACACTTACCGTAAGTAAAATCAAAAACGTTATAATCGAAACTCAAAATTAACTGAAAGGTTGTTGACACAAATAACACTCACTCATGATCCATATCAAATTTATAACTGAAACACCGTCTCCGAGGGGAACGTTATGCTATATTCTAGTTAATAAATATTGCTTCCTACAATTCTGACTAATTTGGCCGTCATTAGTCCAGCATCCAAAATAGTATAAGAAATTAACAGTGGCAGAGAGTTACATTATTAAGAAAATCGGTAACAATATTAGTTGACGCAACGGCTGCTGTTAATATGTGAAACACGTTGAAGTCCAAAAGATAATAATTTTTTGATTCGAAAGTCAATGAAGAAATTACATAAAATAGTAGTCGGATACCATTAAAATAATGGTTAATTTCGCATGAAAACGAGTATGGTTATGTATTATAATAGATTCACGTCAAAGTGAGCTGTAGGTAATCAGACGGACTGGGATTGGGAGAATGTTTCCTTTCTCTAAATACAGCTATTAAGAGCCATGCCGAGATCGATACATCAGACTGCAGCTTCCAAACAACACAATTACACAGACCGGCTAACACTTTGGGCCCCATTCATTATATGGTAATACCTTGCATCCTTCGTCTGTACATTACGTCATGCTAAATCACCTGGCCAGAGGAACATAAAGTGTGGAGGAAAGGTTAGGGACATTCCTAGTCCAAGTCCGGCTCCGAGTAGCCAAGGTCGAAGGATGTTGTCGGCTCCAACAAGAAGAACCCTTCGAAATACTCTGGGTACGATTCTGCATAAGGTCCGAGAGAGATTTGAAAACCATTCAATAGCGAAAGATGTATAATCATTAAATCGATTAAATCTGAGAATGATAATTTACACATTAAAAAAAGTTTGTATGTCAGCTTTTTATTTAACAATATTTATTTAAGGTTTCTACATTTCGTCAAAATTTTTGGATTTCTTCAGGGCCAGGAAGAAAAATTTTATTTTTATATGTATTTTTATCCACATAAGATTTAACGTCTGTTGAAAATTTATTAATACGATATCTTAAGAAGTCTAAAAATCTGGACGAAACATCATCCTGCTTTGTTTCTCTCTAAATAAATTATCATTATACTAATTAAAACATCCACACAACTAATGAGCATACCAATCGTTATTTCGAACAATTATATAGATGTTCCGTAATCAGTGAATTACTCTACTGCACTTTTAGTAGGTAACCTTCTTACGTCAGCTTTTCTTGGGCCAGACACGATCAATGAAGGATATTCTTGGATTTGACTTCCATATCTCCATCCAGCACAGACAGGTTCTCTTCGGGTCGTCAACAGTAGAGTAATAAGAATCAAAAATGAACGCCCCATGCTGAATTAATCGTACCATAAGTTTGCTAAAAAGGTACTTGGATATTACTCCGACGAGGTCAAGGTATATGATCAGGATTATGTTTCGATGGTCTTAATTAACGTTTTCTGCACCTCGAATCTCTCTCTAAAATTCCAACGAACATCTGTCATAGAAAATCCATTCAAAATCTGAACCCTAATTTTCTCTCCCTCTCTTCAGTTGCAAGTTTTCAAATTTCTTCTTATCCAATTTAGGAATATATTTATTTTTTATCTGTTTTCCTAAATTAAATGAAGTATAAAAATTTTCACCAAAGCCATATGCTCCAGAGGGAGCAACAGAAACTAAGTCAAGTATATCGATTTCCTCTGCCTCTTCCATCAAATACGATTAATCTGAGTAACAGTGGAAATATAAGCCAATGAACACTCCAAGCCCAGCGGGGAAATCATAAGCTAATGATAAATTAAATGATGTTGCCTAATTGACTTATAACTTGAAAATAATAGAAAATTTTATTGAACAATTAACTCAACACAATATTGAGATGGCCTCGTTTATTTCTTCGTAGTTGCACACTTACTTGAAATCAGGAGGAATTCCGATTAAATTAGTTTAAAGGATGAATCAGTGACCGTGACCGTGTAACGCAGTTGTAAATAGTTAACAGAATTAGATAAAATTCTTCTGTCTCATTGAGAAGACAATAAATATTTTAAATATGATGATTGTTAAGTTACCTGATGACATCTCTACTGGGTCATTTGAATTATTTTCTGGAATATAATTTAATTGCTTGTTATATAATTCCGTTATTCTACAGTGTTTGATAACCGGTCGTGTTTACATTTTCTAGTGGATTTAGTAGAAAATAGTTTGCAGCTAGGGGAATAAGTGACGTGTAGTCTGGATAACAAGATTTACTGACGTCAGGTTTTATTCACAGACAAATCAACTCCTTTGTTATAGTTACCGTTCATGTTCAACTTCAAATAAGAGACCATATTTCCTTGTAATGTAATAGCAGTCCAATTACTGCGCTGCTCGAGCTTGGATGATCGCCTTCTTACCAGAGACTGGAGCTGCTGCTCCTGGCCCAGCCAAGTGGCCTTCACCTCCACTTCTACAACACCTTTATTAAGCGATCGCTTACTTATTATGCATCTCAACCACGCAGCTTAATTCTCCATTTGCAGCAGAAAATAAAGGAGAAAAAAAGAAGCATTGCATCAATCACGATGGGACGAAAATAACAGCATGCCTCGGCTCGCCACCCAGAATCCGGCTCGCGGGGTTTGACACGCTGATTCCTGATAATTAACCCACTAATGAGCCAGGAAAGCGTAACTGTCAAAAGTGCAATTATCAGAACATGATATATAAAGGCTGTCGAGAAGTGGTCAGCCGCGTGGGCGGAGGAAGGCCACTGGTATTTGACCCAATCGTGGAACCCTTCCAGGACCCATTTTTGGCGCAAGGAAATTCCAGCCAGGTTGACGACGGCTTAGAGACTACGTGACAATCTGAGTGGGAAAAGACGACATTTCAAGAAAGCGATTACTGTCCGCCTTCAGGCTTCTCAAGTAATCCGTTTCGGTTGGCACAGGTTCAATTATCCGTGGATTGATGGATGGAATCTATGGGCGTATACAACTCCCGCTGTTAGGTGTTACACTTATTGAGATAAAGTAACAGTACTTGTTCGACAGATCGAGTCAGAGGTGCCTGTGGGAGTTTCTCTCGCAGGCATTTCCCCCCAGAGTGACTGCGGGGCTCACCTCATTATGTCGGGAATACCTCGTACTCTCTCGCTTCTTTTTAATCAAAGTTCTCACATACCGAGACACCTTCACCTATTTTGGGAGGTGTATGTACTGGGGTCGAAGACCTTGGGCATACGGCAAGAGTTGTTCGCCGATCCTTTTGGAACAGTCGGCAAACTGCCTCCTACAACTGGTGGAGACAAGGAGAAAGGTATGATGCGACCCTACAGCAAACTCATCTCTCGTCATTCGGAAGGGCGTGAGAATAGTACCCAATGCCCGACCTACCTCATGCAGGATTTCTAGGGTTTTCCCTGCATCTATTTAGGTGAAACGCCGGGTAGGATCCTTAAACCACAGCCCGGGGACCCTAATCAACCCTTGACTACCTTTCTCCACCTTTCGCATCCCCCTTTTTAATTCCGTTCCTATGCTATTAAAGAGGAGTTGCCTATTTCAGGATCACCCTCATGTAGCCTATTAACCCCCCCCCACCCCCAAACACGACAGATCGAGCAAAATTGTTTTGAATTTATAAAGATTCATGAAAATTTTAATAGTTAATTTTTAACTGACTTCAGTTAAATAAATGATTAACATTGCCAATTTCGTCAGAATTAAATTTCAATTTAAAGGGCAATTTTAAAACATATTGGAAACGATAAACAACGTCTCCACTTCCTGTGAAACCTCTTCAGATGGATTTTTTTTATAAAATATATCCTGTCTTGGCTTCTCCTTCCATTTCTGTTAATTTCATCTTCAACATTCCTCCTCCGTGCTGATTAACTAAGACGGATGACATTAACTTAATAATATTTTATTAATTTACCCGTGTAGTTCTGTTCGAGCCTTTCTATAGCTGCCAGGTTTGTTGACGTCGTCGTCATTTAAGTTTAGATACTGACTACTACCCGGAACCTCGGCGAGTGTATTACTTTAGTGCAAAAAATCTCCTTCTGTATCCGTTTGTTGATTGATCTTTTCGCGGTTCGCATAAATTAAGAATTCTTCCATTGCTCTTATATTTAGTGCCACAATATCGATAACCTTCCGTAGACTTTCAATAAAAAATATTGCGATTATTAATATGGTCTTATTAAGTATTTGCTCTTAAATAAAACTGACTTGCAATAGCTGACAACAGAGCGGTAAAATGTCAATGTTTCTAAACTGTATGTTTAATTCTAAAATTTATTTACCTCATTAGAGATAGAGCGATATTGTATTGTTTATTCTGAAGATTTTTCAAGAAATATCTTAAAATCGTGGAGGGAGACGATCTGTATGTTTCTTTCGTTCTCACCACAGTGAGATAGTGAAGTGTAAAAATCATCCTAGTGTGAATTGGAATGTACCCACGTGGAAACCCAAAAACCTTCTTCAGCACCTGCAGCCTTGGTTTTTGGATTAGATTTAATCGAATCAAGGAAGGTGATTGATGTAGAAAGCACACGAGAGGAAACCCACTCACTGGAATGTAACATCCAGAGTGCTCTCGATTTGGATACATGTTACGATGTGTACCTTTACGGGGGAGTTCTGGGAGTGAGTGTGTTCTGTGTACCCAAATACCCACACGCGCCGCCCACCTCGCAGCTGCCGCGCGCTACAAACGTGAGCAAGCCATTTAGCTCAACAATAACATTGCAAGGTACACCACCATTACAGGATAACTACACGTTGGTATTTTTAGTTACTTTTTGTGTAATTCGCATTCCTTTATCTACTCTCTTTACACTCAAAGTTCAGTCAATAAATAGTCAGTTTAAATAGTTGTAAAATTATATTACCATCTTCAGTTCCAATTCCGTTCACAGGTTATTTCATTAGGTAAACCATTTTATACACAACCTTTGCCTGTTTCTCGCAAACTGACTCACATTTAAATTTGGGTAATCACGTGAGCTAGGTCGCAGGTTAAGGGTGGAGGGCGATACACTTCATCAACGGGGTCATGACGAAAAGTGCGATAAAAACCAAGATTTCCGCTTACAAGTCGCTGGTCAGGCCAATTTTTTAATAAGGGTAATATGTTGGAATCCATACAGACATGAACACTTTCTAGAATTGGAAAAAAATACAAGAACGGGATGAAAAAAAATTTTGGAAGTCGATTCGCAAACAATCCTCACGAGAATTTGGAAGCTCATAGTGATGTGAGGAAACATGCTAGGCTTTGCGCAATATATAAAGCTTATGCAGGTGAACCGGTCTGCAAAGATATAACAAATCATTTTACGGCACCGAGTCATGCCTCTAAAAATGATCATACTTTCACAATTAAAGAAAATGGTTAACGCCCAGGCGTCAGATAATTTTCATTTGTAAATAGATCAATACGTGATTGGAATTACTTGCTTGCAGAAATTTTGATGACTATCTCTAGGTAGCACCGATCAGTAATTATTTTGTACAGAAAGCATAAAAATAGTGACGTGCAATTAAGCGAATTTCGAATTGCTCCTGACTTCTGTTTCTTCTTTCAGGTCCCAAATTTCGTAAGACAGTATAAAATTGGTCTTAAGTGTAAATTTAAATTGTGAATTATTAAGCTAACTTTGTTTATAACAGCTAAAGGGCAAACGCCCAAAAGCACCTGAGTAGTAATAATAATGAGTAGTCTCATATAATATTAATCTATGCTGTCCTAAACAGCTTCACGATATGCATGAAATGTTACGCATTAAATCAAACTGTTCATCAATTAATACCAAAATCCTCAGCAACATTTATGACTAGTCTCAAATAACAACATAGTTTTCTGACTTTAAAATTTACGATAAATAAAAAGACGGCCAAAAAGTCAACATATAAATATATCACCATTTATTCACAAAAGCGACGTTTCATCTCCATTTTGAGACTTCCTCAGGTTTAAAATATAGCAATACATCATATTTACTCCTTGACTCCCTCAGCCGAAAAGATAATAGTCTATTCTCAAATAAGCTATTTGGTCTCCTTTCTTTCAGTTTATTAGTAGCGCACGTCTGATGAGCTTCATAGATTCAGGATTATCAATTTTTTATAAACATCACGTGCAAGTAATTTTTATGTGTAAATAAATCATTCTTAACTGGCATTTTGCCATTATAGATTATGAACGTTTAATATTTTTTTCACTCATGAAGTCTCAAATTAGGGATGTAATGTACAGATTATTAAATTTTATTTGTATTATTTTTCAGTGTTAATGTAACCATTATATTAAATTATTCTGAATTATTGGCTATTATATTTACCTGTTTTCTTATTTATGTCAATCATATATAGACCGCTGGTCTATCAGCGCACTTTACATCATTTCACTATCAATATTTCGACAACTTGTAGTTTTCATAGTAATAATTTTAACAACAACGCCTTGCCACTTGTCTCCAGACAGCAATTGTTCTGCAGATTCAAAATGTTCCATTCATTGCTTCTCGTCAGAGGCAGACCTTTAGAAATCTCATATTCAAGGCATCACGTCGACATCGACGTTATATCCTGATATTGAAATTACGATGGCGGGGGAGGGGAGGGGGGAAAGATAAAGAAAGTAGCTGGGATGCTAATAGTATGTAGTGATGAGTCATGAGCAGGAATAGGAGTGACTGATTAGGGTTCGGTCCACCCACAGGAGGCACCGCTGGCCGGCCAAGTCATTGCCCTGTTTGTTATCACATTACACCATCGCGGTGAATAATGACCGGCTGCATCCGGTAGCACGGATGGGTTCGAATCCTGGACGCGGCTCACAACTCCAAATATAGCGGTGATGCTGGTTAGGGGAATGCGGGAGCACTTCTATCACGTTTCAAGACTCGACATTTATTGCCAATTTCAAGAAAGTGATCTGGAGTTGCTTGAAAACGGAAAATGACTCCACGTGAAGACACCAAAGTCACTCTTCACAAAAGCAAAGATAAACATGTCAAATAAAGTACATGAGAAGAATAAACGAGCTAAGCACGAGGACTTATCAAGTGTCCAGTCAAAAATTCGTAGTAATACTAATAAGGAAAATTATTCTCATCAAACGTTCATTAATCAATTTAAAACCTAGTTAATCATTTTATATTGTAAACCAATTGTAATGCAAATATTTAGGTTAAAATATTGCTTACATTAACACTTTCCACGAAATAATTTTTTTTAACCAATTGCTAATTAGTACGAGAACGGTATTCATTGTTCTGATATGACAACGGTGGGTGATGGACGTCAAAATTAATCATTCACTTCTCAGACAACAGACAACTTACTTCATACGTGAACTTTTAAATTGTCTTATAAATATTTTATTGCATTGACAAAAATACCCTGACGAATACTTCATCTAAATTCATGACGTGTACTATAATAGTTGTTGTTGTTTTAATTATTTTGGATTTACTTACTACTTCAAAAAATATCGATGTTTAAGTGTTAAACTGATCAACCTAAGATAAATTCAGTAAAAATGTTTCGTACTTTTGCCACTGCCAAAAGTTTTATATGTTTAAGGGATGCTATTATTAGTTCTCGAAATTTTCAAATTTCTTTTTCCCGGTAGTACAACAATTAATTTTTATTCATCTGTGACAGCATTTTCAAAAAACAGACTGATTAAAATCCTAAGATATTGTTATTTATTCAAACTTAAATAATAGATGAAATATATTTAATTAAAATAACATGTTTAAAGAATTTGATATTATTTTAACATGATTTAAAAAGCACAACATGTCGTTCCTTTATACAAATATAAATGTTTTCTTGCACCTGAATAGATTTAAAATTATAAGCAGGAGTTTGAACGGAGGACAAATATTATTCAATTAGTATTGTTAATAGTCAAAATTATCTAACCGTGCAATATATGAGTATCGCATTGGATTTAGATAGAATTGAATTATAATAAATATAATTACCTAATTTTCGATAAAGAAATTACAAATTTAGATTCTTTTCTGAAATGCTGCTACAAACCACGTAAAAAACAAATGTCTCTCAGTGTCAAAACGGAGACTGATTTATGAAGGAATATTTTAATACGTGATAATACAATCTTTTATGCTATTTATCTTTGTTATTTCAACTAAGTTTTATAATTATTGGATACATCTTTGTAGACATATATCTATAATTTTTAATATCTTTAATGTTAACCTGCTGAGGGTCCATAGTCAGACTGAAACATGTTAAATTAAATTATAATTTTAAATTGCAGTTTGGACGTTATTAATAATTTTTACTCTACAAATGAATATTCCTTAGTGTATCTTACAAATAATATCAATGTACCTAAATAATTCGTAACAATAGATACTATTTAATCAACGAATAACAATAGACTTCTGTAATTTTGTTTGCAGAGATGTCGATATTTAATCTCTGTGAATTTATCTAGAGTAAAATAAGTTTCTTAAATGTCAGATATTAATTTTTTTTCGACGCCTTCAGAGCGAGTGATTTACGAAGGCATCGCCAAGATGCAGGAAATCTCTGTCAAATAATATAGCTTCGTTTAACAGCAGATGGAACGAGGAAATTGCAGTGTTTGTGCTGGCGAATTCTCTTCCGCTATGATACATAAAACACGTGTGTTCCTGCTGCCAGCGGCTTTAAAAATATCAGGGACCCCGCCTCCATAATACCAAGGTGTGAAACGTCCTCGGCCGGGAAACTTCAGAAGCTTGAACTATCAGAATCGTGACTCAAAGTTGTGTTCTCCTATCCTTCTTAAATACAAGCACAGAAGCGCTATGGATGTGGAAACTTTGTGAGAAAAGAAGGAAGACGTTCACTACGAAAACGGAAATGAAATTATCCGAGAAATAAACTTATCTCAAGCTAAATAAGAATCCAATTTAAATTCGACTTGGAAGGAAATCACGGCGCGATTATGATTTCTTTGCGTGGGGCCTCGAGCTACGAAGTTTCAGCATCTTTATTACTTCCCCTGGCAGCAAAGGCTGTAATTACAAGCACTGATTCATCTACGAGGCTGTGTGCGTGCAGCCCTCTGCAATTGGCCGCGAAACAGTTCCGAAAATTACTACATTATTTTGTATTGAATATCTGTGCCCATAGCCATTGCAATTCATCCGTGATAACTTTCTGGAAGGAATGGCTATTCTGCACGTTGCGTTGCTGTACTGCAAAACACTCTACGAGAGGGAGAGAAAGATTTAATTACATGCTCGCTTCATCTGACAATTACTGTCAGTAAATGAATTTAACCGAGATGTTTACTGAAATAAATGAGTCGTTAAACCGTGTGAAATTAGATATCACATAATGACACCTTATAATTTTAGACAAGTGCTAAGATAAAGAGGAGGGGTTGGAATCATGAATTGCCTTCGATTTATTAGTCAGAATAACTTGTGGTATCTAATATAGTCTTCGTTATTATATAATATATATATACATATAAGTAATATAATGCCATTGGTTAGTTAAATAACAAATTACGAGTCATCCTATCGATCAGAAGAAAAACATGAAGGTTTTGGTTACGAGTCTTGCTGGACGAGGCTGGAGAAGTCCAGAACTTTCGAAGGTTGGGTGACAGATAGTAATTACTAGCCTGGGAAAGCAAAATTTTGACCTGGATCCTAAGCCGCTCAGCCCCAAACAGCGAATTATTAACGAAGGAACAAAAGCTGACACATACCCCACACGTCAATAAGTTGGAACATAACCGACATATGTCTTATTCAAAAATAAGGGTTAGTGACAATTTCTTACGCCATAGGTCCATCGAAATCAAAATACCCCGCAGAGTAGTGACTCAAGAATTTGGCTGACACACTTCCAAGAATTATACATCAAACTTCCCCTTCCATAAGGAGTACGAAAAATATCATGCCTACAACTTGAAACGGGGGTTAAATTTCAAGTGCGGAGGCGGAGCTTCCAGAACAAAACTAACGAACATATTGAAGAGAGAATTCAATTCATTCAGTCATTAGATGACATATAGATATTCAAAATGTATTATCATCCAGTCTTAGTTATTTCTGAGAGAGACATCCAGATTTAAATTAGTATTCATGCAGTAGTCAATTTCGGATTCAGCCAAAGTTTCAATTAATCATTCAGGGACTTATAAATTCGTGCGCTCTGGGTTATTAGTCACTGTGCAGTATACATCCGACCCCGAAGACGAGCTCCAGAATAGACGCAGCGATCAAGTCAACCACCCTGACCGACCAGCCGTAAACAGCCCAAAAATCAGCAAGACGACAGGAAGGAAGATTGATGACGCCTTGGTGATGTACAAACCTATATGTTTCTTGCCTTTGGTCGTTGATATTCCATGAGACTAAGAATTCATGTTCACGATTGGCGAGGATCAATTTAAATTCGAGCGTAATAAAATGATTTTGTTAACCTTATACTAATAGTTATTATTCAGAACCTTCCCTTAATTTAAATCTAAAAATTATAAGTTCTTTATCCCTTGTATAGCTCACTATAAATAATCCCTCCCACCCTCATTTCCCAATTTAATTTATAAATCCACCAAAATTAATATGGATGGGTGAACATTCAACTGATTTTTTGGCTTCAATTATGTCTGAGGAATGAAGTTTTAATGACGTAAACCAGAAACTAATGGAATTAGTGGCAGATATAAAACGATAAATTTCTCCGATTTGTCTATCCAGAACCTTCCTGAAACAATTCGGATGAGGAAGAAGAGGTTTCAGAGACTGACGGAGATGGTGGGTGATGACGGCGGAATGTTGATGACATGATTAATCTGATCTAAAACCGTGAGTTTATCTTTTGAGGTATTAGTATTAGTTCAAATTCTACAGAGTATATAGAGTTGCTGGGTGTGAATCTTTGCAGAATAAAATACAATCTGTACAACATTTCAATACACTATAATTATTTTTAATTACTTGCATAAGCAGGTGTCATAATATTAGAGTGAGTTCTTTTCTAACGTGATTTTATACCAGAAAACTGTTTTATATTGTCTTCGAATATTTGGGTGGTATTTCATATTACTCTATCTTCCATAGAAATTAAGATCCTATATACAGTTAATGCAACATTAAACTTTTAACAAAAAATAGTATTTAATTCCTGCAGTGATGCTTTCGGTTGAGAAAGAATTTCTACTAACGTGATTGACAATTAAATTGACCCAACAGCTGTGATGCGCGTAAAAAATACTTCGAATTTCAAGAATGGTATCCCGGATTTCCAATTAGTTTAGGGAGCTATAATCACAGTTTAGTTGTATAGTAAATTCCAGGTTCCACGTATAAGTTATAATCGGTTAACTCATAAACGATTCCTGTTATTAAGGCGGTACGATATCCCACTTCTCTTTGGATCCGGAGAAGGATTTCAGAGCGGAATCGTTCACATTGGCGTGACTTTTCGGCATCATCCCAGACCTTATTTATGCCACTGACTCGGCAATTGGCTGGTTACTCGGCATTTCTGACTGGCCTTACTGAAGAGCTAATTTGATTCAATTTCTCCCGTAATGAAATCTGGACATCAAACCTTCTGTGCGACGGAACGGATCATCCCAATTTCTCAATTAAGTTCCCCCGGCAAGCAATTTGTCTTACGTACACTTTCTTTCATTTTTATTATTATAATATTTAATATTTATTAGATCTTAATCCGTAGACTGTGTAGAGGAGCTTGCTTAATGGTGTGAGACGAGTAATGAATGGCACATAATTACAATGTTATCTAATAATTATAAATATAATTTTACATTTAAACTAATTTAGCTACTTCATTAATTAAATAGTGGTGGTTAGGAAAAATGTGAATATTTAAAAAATTATCCTTTAAATTTTTAGTTTTAGGATGGTTGTTAAGTATAGTAATGCCATTGCAATGCTATGTAATTAACATTGATTTACCGTCTTTGAAAAACTTGTTCTCGTAACTGGTTTTTAAATTGTGCTCATCTGAGTTGGTCATGAATTGGTTTCTGTTACTTAAGACAAAGAGCATTTCTGGCATTCCAAATCCTTGAAGAGTCCCTTACTAGATGATCATGAGGAAAATTTGACACACAAGTCTAACAACCGTTTTCTGAAGAATAAAGATGTTCACCTTCGCTGAAGAATTACCCCGAAAAAAACTATTTCGTATGACAAAGATGTGTTAAAATATGACATTAGCGCATTTATACATTATTCCGACAGCATATGTAACCGAGTTTAATTTGGCTACAAGTTCATTAACGTGAATTTCCCAAATTATTTTATTTTCCCACTGATAATGCGAAATATTTTGAAGTAGTAACTTCACAAATTTTATTGTTAAGTGTCTTATTTTTCGTTTGAACTTACTCAAAAGGTATTTTTCATAATTAATTGATAATTAACCATTGGCCATTCCTTCTAATGTTCCGTATTTATCATTTATTAAAAATTCTTGCGTCGTTCTGCTAAACAGATGACATGAGTCATAGTTTTTGGTATGTCATTTCTGTATCAAAGGAAAGGAAGTGTGTCCAGAATGGTACCTTGTGGAACCACCTCCTTTATTTGTCCCAGGTCAGAATGAAAAGTTTTAGTAGAATTTGCATCTTTTAATGTAACCATTGTTTCCTGTTTCTTGAGTATAAAGTATTAAATAATTCCATTATACTTTAATTTCTCCTGTAGAATGAAATTAAAGTCTTTGGAAAGGATACTGTAGTTTGATTGAGATCCGTGATATTAGAAACTCTTACAGTGTGAAAGTAAAAATAGTAGCAATTTTTCGCTGAAGGGCAATAGGAATGAATGAGATTATCTTTCCAACGTTTAATGCTACCGATTCCGAGGTCTATGAAATAAGAAATCCGTTTAATCGGCTGTTCTTATGAATTTGAAATGGGAGGTGGAGAAGCAGTAGTTATGAATAGTTTGCGGTTTGGCCACCTCAGATATGTGTATTACGTTTCTTGTGTCGAGCAGAATGACCCAGTCGACGACGAGGTTGCATGCATAATTGAAGCGTGCCAGATGTCGCCTGTTCTGCATCTGCGGGTGAGGAGTTGCAGAATGCGCCCCGCGTCGCCCGTTTATTGTGTGACGTAAGGCTTGGAAACAGCGGGCCATTCATAAATTAATCAGGGAGGTCGCTCTACTTGACATCTCGCAGCTTTGCATAGCGACACTCGGGACGAGCCCGCCACAGAAAGAAACGAAAAAAACAATTCCGCTCAATTACTGAGCTCGAATTGACTCCATCAAATTTATTACCACTCTTTACAAAGCACTTTGTCGCAATTGGCACGACACGGCCAATGATCAGAGCATCGTGGATCGGAGCGGCTCGGAAAAGGAGGAAGCGAGAGATCAGTAGCCAAAAGGTTGCTCGTCAATTTGGGTGCATAGGTCATTAGCACCAGCTTAGAACAAAAGGCTTCACGAGGAGTCGTCGTAGAGGGCACCCCAATTCTTGGTCGTGCTGAGATTTATTACCATCTGCGACTCTCATACACCACTCAAAAAAAAAGTATGATCCGCCGGGAAGCTTGGAGTTTTGTTTATAATCAATGACATCATCCTGTCTCCATTGCTTATAAATCAAGGGAAGCAGGGAGGACAATAGCTCTACGGCAGCAGAGGCACAGGAATCGAAAGAGCGGTGCTTCTTGAGAGGAAACACAGGAAAATTGTGTTAATTACAAGTCAATTTGATGATTACCGGGTGAGTTTATTGTCACATTTCACATCATCATCGTCATCAACGATCTGACGATGGTAGTCACTGAAAAAATTGTACTCTGACAAATTGTCTCAGTTGATAAACCAATCGTCATTTATTAAATGCTAATTGTGTTGCTGATGAAGTAAATAAATCTGTATGTGAAACAGTTTCACATTTGAAATTTATCACGGAAAACTTTCACTTTGTGTTCAGATGTGCTCAGCATGTAAACGGAATGGAGAAGTTTCAAAAAATAAATGTTGGGATTAGCTCAGGGTTAAAAAAAGTTGTCCCTTGTATTCGTTTCTTTGACAAACAATCCTGTGTTTCTTAAATAGTGTGACTTGTAATCACAATAAATATCTAGTGACGTTTAACCTTATTGTCCGAATATCAGTATAATACCATTAGTAACAATACAATAAATGAGGAATTTTACTATAATCAATTTTCATTTAATTTCCGGCCTACTGTGGTGTAGGGGTCAGTGTCAACGCTTCTCATCACAGAGGTCCCAGGCTCGAATACCGGCATGGGACTTAATGTTTGTGTTCGTCAAAGCTACGAAAACTGGGGTTAAGACTGAAGCTGACCACGTAATACTTCAAATTCGGATGGAAGATGACTGCAGTCGAACAGGTAAGCCAAATAGAAATGAAGTTATTGAATTTCATCCCTATTATCTTTCTAAAATCATTTGGAAACTCTTGGGATACCAGTAAGAGATGAATTTCCAAACGAGAAATATGCATTTTATTCTAACTTTCTACTGCGTATTTATAAGACTTCGGACTTTCAATTCTCGCAATTATGAAAAGTTTAAACTGTATAGGATCAAGATTTTCTCAGTAAAATAGCAATTAATAATACGAATTTCTCATAGACTGCTATTTTTAATTTTTATACAACAATACATTTTAACAGAATACAATTATCGTATGTAAGAATTAAAAACAATTAACGACTCAAATAACAGACGATTACAAAAACCCAAATTTTGAAGTGAGCAGATTTTTGAATTAAAAGGTGTAATATTTGTCAATACTAGAGCCAAAAAGGTAGAAACAAATTGAAATTAATATATTTTAAAAAATTGTAGATTCTTTTATAAGGGTCGGTAAAAATACATTTTTAAGCGTTAAACGCTGAATAATTCAGTAAGTCAGCGACCATAGTTCGTTGTTTTGAGTATATTTCCTGCGTTAGTTGTTTCCGCGTGGTCTTGACAGTGCTCTAGACTGGCGTTTTATTTACTATTCTGACTGGATACAATTAAGACGTGGCTGTCAAGAGGCCCTTGCTCTCGCTGCTCTGTTTAGCTACGAAATTAATGCTTAGGCGCCCATTGTGTGTGTGACAGTTCCTGTACGAGCCGCTGGCTGGCTCTTGGCTGGAGCACGAGCAGATGTTATCGTGGACGTGAGCTACAGCCACAGCAGCCTCAAAACATCAACAAATTAAATAACACTCTGTCTCTCTTTTCTCGGTCGCTACCCTTTTCGACCTTAACAACGGAACAAAAACAATTTGACCTCTTGCTTTACATCTACATATTCATTCTACTAATTTTCTTCAATTAATAAATATCAACGATCAACTTGTTAGATATCGTTATTCAAAAAAGTTACAATTATACATTTATGATCTGGAAGCAAGGGATATTGCCATATTTATTTAAAGTTCTGTTATTAAGGATAAGATTTTTTCATATATCAAGAAAATTGGTGTAAATTGTAGTGTAGTGCAAAATTCCAATTGTAAACAAATGAATTACATCCGCGAAATAAACGTTTAAAATTTTCAAAAAAATAGATAATTTTGGAGATAAACATGTCCATTTTGCGTATTATTATTATTATTATTATTAGTGTGTGGTAATGAATCAACATCGCTACGGTATTAATGGCGACTGCGTGTGTAAACAATCAGTCTATCGTAAATTAAGCTGTTACAGAGTTTGAGGGAAGGGGTCACCATTCCTGCTTATATTTTACCAGAAGTGAAACCTGTGAGTGGCCAACTGTTTGTACGGGTAAAAATGAGAGGGGCGCCGTACAGAGAACTATATTACTGGACACCGTAGTTCCTTATTGTGTGGTGAGGAATGAGACTCAACAGAGACCGTATTGTTGACATGTATATAATATTTGTTTCTAAAACAATCTAATAATCAAATCCAAAGTATAATACATCATCCATTCAAACAAAGAAACACAATATTACAATGTAATATTTATGTATCTGTGCTGGAGACAAATATACAAACCAATCGTTACTGCAAATTTAGTCAGCTGTTCGAAAAATGGAATTGTCTTTTCCCTTAAATGCGGACAGGCATTTTAAAAGACTGTTGCAGACTTATCACAGACCTCAGCTCCTCGTGACTGCTGAATTTTTGTACGGAAGGTGTGTTTGGTCTCTGCATTTCAGCAAATATTGAGCAACATTGAAAGAGCGCGAGTAACAGCACAAAGCCGTTAACAGATTCTCTGTGGAATTGCTTCTAACCTCTGTACATTTATTTTTCCTTCATTTTGTAGCAACCGCCTGCCTAGCCCCGACTTTATATCCTGGTGTATATAATAAAACTTTATGGACTCTGGCGGAAGGAGAGCGACGGCGACTCCGCCGTTGTAAAAGAAGGTATTTCATTTCTGGGCAGAAGGAAACTCCTTCTTCAAAGGTCCGCTCAGGCAATTTCGTGGAATTAGCAAATCCGGGACCTGATAACTGGCCGTAAAGATTTAATTGTGTGTCAGCCTTATCTTGAATCCTCAAGGAAGCGAATAATTGGCCGTAAGTCAGTTTCTTGACACTCTTGTAAATCCTACGATTGCTTGCGGGCTATATGTTGTTTCGTTAAATTTCACAGTGCAGAAAACCAGAAGCAAGCTTTTCAAGACACAGAAAAACACGAAAAGAGATGCTGCATACTTACAGCTATGAACACCAATGTTATTATCAACAATTTCAGTACGTCAAACCAGCCATTAACTGCATCAGATTGTATCCTAAGCACACACAAAATAGTTTCCCAAATTTTGTTGTATTCCATTCAAATAACAATCACTCTTCATTCCAGTAACCTACAGTTTTTATAAGTTGATAATATACGCAACAATGAAAATAAAACGCAAATTCATATTAAACTGGTCTGATTCTTTTAGTTTTCGTTCCACAGTAAACAAGAGCCATGAGCTGGGCATATTCGAGAAGTAATTTTATCACTAATAGTTAATCGAAAGCTATGTTACGGGAGCTCATTATCGTGTAAACGCAAAGACTTTTCCTCCCATTGTTTGGCGTTTATCTGTGAACTCCGAACGAGATACTGCGTGAGTTATTACCCGAGACGCAATTTCCTGGCAAATATGCTAGTTTAACAGCTCCAGCGTGAGATGGGTTGCGTGAGACGCTTAAAACGTTCAAATGTACGATTATCGTCTGTAATATCTCACGGTGGTTAGTTTTACAACTTCGTCCAGTCAAGTCATGACAATTCTTCTGTTGGAAAACGCTCAAAGTGATAATAAAATACAACGTCGTTGCTAGTGGCATGAACGCGAACCGTAATGAGCGCTTATTTACTATTATTTCTTTTTTTCTGAACGTATATTGCAAATATAATTATCATTCGTTTTTAAATAGCTAACGTTTCCAATTTTTTAAATAATGTATCAAGACAAATATTATAATTTTAGTGACGTGATAAAACAATGTAATAATTATGAAGACAAGTATAAATAATCTACCACTTGAACTCACAGCTCCTAAAAATAATACTGATTACGTAACAAACGATTAATCACGCTATAATATTTTTCGTTATAATTACTCCCTGAAACAAATTAAATACACTAGACTGTTAATCAACAAACTTTAATTATTTCATAATTTATTTTTTCATACTTGAAAACAAATCCTGAGTATAATTTTTTTTATATAATTCCAACTCTCCACAGATTCTTATCAAACAAATTTCACAAAAAACTGTTTAAATTAACGGTTTCGGATATTTTTATGTTCCTAATCTGTACCTCCCAGATAAATCCAAAAATAACAGGTGCAACGTAGTGATTTGCTTTAAAGCTTTATAAAAATATAAATAACAAATTACATAATCATTTAAAAGTCGGATACGATGGAATATTTTAAGAACCATTATAAATAAGGACACATATTATATTATTATTAAAGACCATATAAGTAAGAAAAATAAAGTTTAATGAAAAAATCCATTTTTCTATCTATAAATATTTATTATATAAATCGATGTGTCTTCCTGAAATTTTAAATCTTCATCCTATGATGATAATTATTTAGAACTTTAAAACTATATGACAAATTGTCAATATTTTGATCTGTTGCAGCATAAAATTGAAATCTAAAATTTATTGAAACTAAACATTTAAACCCATAAATTATTAATTAACAAAAAATTTACTTCGTACAAGTTTATATTATAAATCTTTATTTGAAGATTATAATTTTGGAATAACTATTTTTCTCTCTTACAGTGCCATTAATGATAATATTATTATATTTTAAAAAGTCAGATGATTTTCAATTAAATATATTAATATACATATTAAATAATTTACTGTTGAATATGAAGTCACAGTGCAGTTTATAGACATAACGTACTTAGGTTTACAGTGTTAAAAATAACGGATAATATTTATAAATTGTAAAAGCGTCTTAAATAGTAAACAACTGTAACGTTGAATAATTAGTTTATTTGATATTTAAATTAATATTAAACGAGTTATAACAGCCACTTTGTCAGGTACGTTTCGTCTTTAATTTGATACTTCTTCAGCTATTAAAAGTTAACTGTTGATGGACCTCACTCCATGATATCGAAAAAGTCAGAGAGTGAGGCCCATCAACATCTAAATTTTTATACCTGAAGAAGTCTCAAATGATAGACGAAACGTACTATAGTTAATTATTTAAATAAAATAACTGACGAAGAGGCTGTTATAACTCATTTAAGTGTAATGTTGTTTAAATAACGAGGATTTAAGATGAAACTATTTAGTATCTTAATTACAAATAAAATAAATGGCGAAATAATTCCAAATAGACAAAAATGATCGTGAGAGATTTTAAACTCAGTAATGTTCTATAAAATTCCACACATTCCCTGAAGTAACAAACCGCCATTGTAACACTGGGGTGGTCTATTTTAATGGTATACGGACTTATCAGTTAAGAGTAAGTAAAATGATGGCCATCGTTAGTCTTATATCACGCTGCAGTTGTGAGACTGTCGTGACAGTCGTAAGCAATCTGTTCCAGCAATGTTGCACCGCGAGGTATCGAACCACGATCCAATGCCGTGCTCTGGCAATAAAGGCTCACGATCCCTCAGCACGCCAAACTTCTAAAATTATGTGCACTCTTCGACCTGAACGCAAGGGATTGCTATGTGACTGGGCAAAACACTGAGCAGGAAATAAGTAAAATAAGAAAACGTTTTCAACAATGACTACTCGTTCATTGTAACTTTTTAGCAATAGATCAACCCATTAGCATTTTCTAGTATCATAGATTATTCACTCGCTGTGGTTCACTTTTTAATAACAGAGGATACGACAATGCCAAAAAACCCTTGAGATTTTTTCTAGTAAGACTTTTTAGAAGTTTTAGCGTACTTACGTGTTCTTTTCTTCACATAGTTCATGCATATGCATGAACTGACAATTTTTAAATATTTTGGCATGAAATCAAAAAATTTATACTTCTCGTTAAAAACTAAAATGTCGCAAATAGAAATTATGTAGTGCTCCGCTGTCAAAATAAGTAAACGGTATCTATATTATAATAGGCTGCACAGTTGTCTCTTGAGTTCTACGATTTGTTGTTTTGTTTCTTTCTGAATCGACCTTGCCGTGTTCACTGTAGGTTGTAGTAGCTCCTGCACATTAAATTTGCATCTTTATTGCCGTGAGATTCGGCGCCAGTTATGTGGAATTGCAGAAGTGGCAGTCAGCGATTCGCATTCCTTCTGCAGCAATGGCGCCATTCTCGCCACTACGGTTCTATTCTATAAACTCTTTTCTCCTTAAGAATGCGCCGTTTCTTTTTGCGGAGATTAAGACTACACAGTAAGAGAAAAGGGTAAAAGTCGACTAGATATGTAATTTATTGTTATGAGATATGTTGTCAACTGAGGTCTTGTGGTTGTATCTGACCGCAAGTATATCACAATGCGCCGTCAGTTCAGGTTGGATCCGAAGGACTATTTTGTCCTCCATTTAAAGAACTTGAAAATACTGCTGAGTTTATTGGAGATATTATTTCCTTTCTTTTGAATCCTGTAGGCAAACCTCGATTCAAGACTCCTGAACCAGCTCTTGTACGCAAATAAAAGTAACTATACATAAAATGACACATATAGAACGATCAAAACAGCATTGAAAGAGGAAAAATCTTGAATATAAGTACTAAATTTAAATGCACGCAATTTTTCTGCCGCAAAACAAAATTTGAAATTTGCTTCACCCAGTGAAAGTCAAAGTACGTCTCTATACGCTAGAATTCTATCAAGCTACATCGGCCAAACGATAAGAACAATAAATGAAAGAGGAAAGTAATATCCGCCTCAAGCAGCCGTTGAAGTCACTACATACGCATGGATCATACTCGGTTTCAGGACACAAGAGTTCTTCAAAAGTGTAAAAACTACTGAAAGAGCGTGTTAATGGAGATTGTAGCCATAGAAAAAAGTTCCAAGGATTTTTAAACTGTGACCAAGGATTCCAGTTTAGCAAAGCATGCGATAGAATATTAACCAGGCTTAGACAGTGTGTCCAGAAACCAATTTAGAATAAAAAGAAGCATCGATAGCGAAGGGTGGGGCGTGTGGCGGAGGAGGTGAGGCATGCAGATATCACCCTGGGCTGTTACAACCGAATTATATTTCAGAAATATTTTCTGTCAATATTAATGTTTAATTACATACTTCAAAATTTCAAAAACCTGAAGCAATTTATTTGTGCCCGAGGAAGTCCGAAAAGCAAGAACGAAAAGTAATAGAATTTGAATAAAGCTTCTATTTTATCTTCGATCTCTAATGTTCTCTATTAGTAAAGAACAAAATGTTTTCCCAGAGACTGAATAAAATTATTGGTAGTGCAGAATATTAGGAATTAATTAAGGTTTATCTGCATTGTATCTTTTACAAATAGGGGAACTCGGGGTGGAACGGAATAGCGGGGTACTTTGGGATACCCTATTTTTTTTACTGGATAGTACTGAAGTTTAGTAAATAGGCGTGGAACATTGTAACTGATCACAGAAGAAATCCTGACAGCCGATTTGACCAAGTTCTGACTCCACTTTGTGGATGAACTCTTGTTTAGGCCTCTTAAATCTGTGAATTTATATTTTTTGCACAATTGACAGCTTCAGTACCACTCGCTTTCAACTCCTCAATTGTAGATGTCTATAAGTTACGTATTGGGCTTAAAACTACTTTTATTACGGATCGGTGAAAAATCTGAAACTGAAAGAGCTGAACAGGATACTACTGTATAAGGCAAAAAGTAACGTGTTCCTCTAGAAAAAAAGGAGGAACTTACAGGCTCACCTTATAAGAATGAGTTACAAGATGCTGTACACAAAAAGAATAGATAAAGAAAGAAATGGATACGGAAACATGAAAAAAATGCTAGCAAAGACTGTGCAGATGCAATCTCTTTGTGAAAGGAAAAGTTGATAAAGCGATCAAACGTACGGAAAATAAATGTAAGAAAGATAACACAAAAGATGTTAAGATTTTTCTTAATTTTAATAAATTTTATTGTATAAATTGTAATTACAAAGTATCCTGTCCGGTTCTGCCCCGGGGGTGGGGCAGAACAGGGAATTTGTGAATTTCTTTTCAAAATTTCATCAAATATCTAAATTCGTTTTTTTAAGCTATATTAATATTAGATTAACTAAATAAATGAATGAACTAATATTTTATACATTTATGAAGTGATTTTTCTTTTTCAAAAATTCCCCCACCTAATAAAATATTCTTGTCGGGTCAGCTGTTGGTGTTAGTGTATCAGTGCAAGAATTTTGCTATTTAAATAGGCGTATTGTTTTTTCATGCCATTAAGATATGACGCTCACGTTAATTTTTATGCAGTAGTGGCTATTCAGAGGCTCTGTAGGTGAATTAGCAGCTCTCCTACGCTTTGATCGTTCGGTATCAGCAAGGCGCTGTAATTGGCTGTCACCAATCTTTATAACGAGGTGGCCAACTCTTAAGCTCTGCAACATAGAAACTTCGGACGATTTTACATAAAATATGGCTTTTTATCTACCAAACACATTGACGGTGCCACATTGTAAATCAGGTTCTTAATGAGAACAAGCCATTTAAAGAAGACTGGTCGTGATGGGCGCATTAAATAATCAGTATAATGAATTCCCGCGAAAGTAGCAGTGCTTGGGTTCTAAACTGGTAGCTTAAGCAGGTGGAAATGGCCGCAGATCGTTTGTCACTTATCGTAAAATACATATTTTTGTCGCGAAATACGGACGTGGAGGTTTGAGATCGCCCACTCTGGGACTTTCGCTGTTTTTACGTAGGCAAGACGGGGACCGTGATTTGTGTGACTGGTTCTCGTGTCAGGATTTATGTGTCGCAGCCTTTCAAGCTATTCGTCAGCAGTACTTGACAGCCGTTTTGAATTGATGGCAGTGAAATCGGAGATTCGACGAAGCGTTTGAGTGTTTCCTGTAATTATAAACCTTAGAATTCCCCTTAGTAAATATTTCCCTCCTCGTTGCTCACCGTCACCTCCCAAAAAAATAATTGATTTTAACGAAGTGAACATGTAACATATGACGTATTGACATAAGCTTATAGAATGTTTAAAGCGTCACATGACTTCATTTAGAATATTAAGTCACGGAACATTAATATTTACCAGGCGCATTTGCATGCGCAGACGTCAGTAATCTTGTCATCAAACTCAGGTTTAAATTATCGCGGTTGAGGTGGGAGGGGAAGGGGAAAAAATTAACGGGAAATGAGTTTCTTTCGCCAGGACCTCATTTATATTCATGGAATTGTCCTTCTACATGCCGAAAAACATTATTTCACTATACTTATCTCGCCACTTCAAAACAAAAATATGGGAAAGCTAATGAAATGGAGGTTATGGAAACAGTGACATTCGTTGCGATTATGAAATTTATTCCATCAATGCATGTAGTTAACCGATACATAATACCTGTGGCCAGGAGTAAAATATTAGAGAACAAAGAACTCCATGAGTTGAAAGTAATTTATTATATCATTCAGACGCATTTGCGTTTAGTTATTAATACAAAACATACAATCAAAAATTATTTTTAATTAATTTAATTTAACCACAATTGCACGTTTCTGCTTGAATATGGACTGTCATCAGGTTGACAATAAATATGTTAAAACTTAAAGAAGTAAATTAATAATGACTCTAGTAACTAGTCAGAAATTGTTAAATAGATGAAATAGCAAAGTTAAATAGCCAAAGCTCAATTATGGATCAAAGCGAGATAAACACTGTTAGAAAATAGTATCAGTTTTGACGTTAAGAGAATTGGTATTTGACTTAATTTGAATCATTTTAAAAACTAATGCATATTTATAATTGTAGTTTTGATCTAAAATTTTGAAATTATACAATTAGTTTGTAAGTGACAGATAATTTGTCATTTTGAAGCTTAATGCTAGATCCTTGTTCCATAATTCTGGTAATTATGACTCTTTTGGGTTGCCCTATATATAAGTTTTAATTTCTACATTGTTAACCTGATGAGGGCTCATGTAGGGACAAAGATATGACGTTGTTTTTTATTGTTACAAGTCTACAATGGCCACACACACTAACACAGGAAAATGGCGTTAACATAACACTGAACTCGCTTATTTTTCTAGGTCATTGTCGTCCTCTGACGCGTTGTCACCGCAACAAAATCAAATAATTATAAGGGACATAAATTATCGACATAAAACTGCATTTTACAAATAATTCATACGTATAAAGTGTTTTACATTTAGGTCTTAAATTGTAAACCTACATACATTTCATACATTAAATAATAAACAGAAAGTGATGATGTGCTTTTAAAAAATTTTTAACACCATAACTAAAATTCGACGAATTACAACGCAATCTTCTCCTTCTTATTCAGGATAATTTACGAGGATATGTATCTCTAATTATTATTTTTTATTGTATTACACACACATTTCTAAATTATTTGTGAAGAATTAAACGTGCATTAGCTCTATTTTCATGTAACGTCACCTCATTTTAACTAAGGATTTATGTTTCAACAGAACACTACTTACTCTTGGGACATTATACTTATTAATTTATCCACATCACCAAATTCAGTCAAAAAATGTAGTTTTGCCTCATTATATTTTTCAATAACAGTATCCATACTTTATTATTAAGGTTACAATAAATAGAAAAAATATTTGTACTATAAAATAAGACTATAATGTTTTAGATTGAGTATTATATGGTATGTTTAAGCTGTGAATTTCCTGATAAATAATATTTAAAAGAATTATATATATATATATATATATATATGTGTGTGTGTGTGTTATTTGTAATTTTATAGATTGGTAATACAGTCAAAAAATCCTATATGCATATCAAAAATTTTAATCATTATTTGAGAATTTAATAAAGGATAAATTATGATTATGCATGTGCATAATATAATACCATGAGGAATATAATACCACGAGGAATATCCTAATAAACTCGAAATAAAGTATGAACTGAAAAATAATAATAGTTTGTTTTGTTTCCTTTTGAACTGTATTTAATTATAAACAATTACAACAAAATGGTTATATTTGGCTTTAATCGTTCAGATTACTGGACAACTATGTATCTCGTGTCTCAGTGACTACTATAATTAATTGTAAAAGTGTTATAAAGTTAGCGCTATAAAGCAAGTACAAAGAAAGTGGCTGAAAATACTTTTGGATTCTTTGTCTTCAAGAATTATATGTTTAATATAACTAAGTTTTAATTTTGCAATATGTGTAAATTGATTAAAGGAGGAATGATTTTACTTGAAAAGCCGAATAATTGCTTCAAACTGAATCTTTGTCATAAAAATGAATTTAGATCGGTTCTCGATCGTAATGGACTCTACATTGATCTAAGAAACTAGGCTGTGATGAATGTGATTACGTAAATTTTAGGTGAGCCTGAGCTGCAGGTGTATGTATACAAGGGATGGAGGATTCTCGACTTGGCAATTAGAAGCAATTCATTAGTCTTTTTCCTTTGGTTTTTATAAATACAAGACTTGAATTCTTGTACAATCATTGGATATTTTATTGTCAGTGATGTAGTGGGGCGGAAGATTTTGACATAAAATTTAGAAGTGCCTATTTTCTGGAGTAAAGAATTTGTTTCCCTGACTAGTTATCGAATCCATTTAAACGTTGTCGCTAATAGCGGTAAGCAATCAGTTTAGCACGAGTTTAATGTTCGACAATTAGCGGAGTTTTCAGAATTTAAACGGTCGGTTCATGTTTCATTTATGTATGAAATACGACTCAGCTTTACGTAACAAGGATGAATGGGACGGCAATTAGCAGTACAAAGGCGAGACATTGCGCCTATGATGATAGCTCGCCTTTGTCAAATTAATTGAGGTATGCATTCATTCTCTTATAAAGCCTCGTGATTGAGTTCTTGGGTGGTCGACCCAGTGGGTTCTCCAGATTATATCGCTACGCAAACAGCCTTGTCTTACACATAGCACGAAACAAAGACACTTCAAGTGAGACGCATTAAAGGTGATGCCGAGACGTAAGCAGTTATTAGCTACGGTATTTCGCTCAAGTCCTGTGTTCGCCGCCAGAGCAGAGCAACTATTAACTGACACGTCACCTGCCGATTTCATCAGGAAAAAATTCCCAAAATCTTTTATATTAAAAAATAAATGACAATAACTCATCAGGCGGAGTTTAAGAGACTAATATCCAAAATCTATTATTAAATACCAACAATATATCCAAAAGTGTAATAAAATTAATATAAAAGCCAAGAAATCAGAAAAAGCAATACGTACAATAAGAATAAAATGGACAGGCACAGCGTTTCGTCCTGACTTTGGGACTTCATCAGGTAATATATATTAACGAATAGAGAAGACAAGTTAATTAAAAATATCTATGAAATAACTTGTTGACGCAGTTGAAGTAAAATTTAGGTTACATCAATAATATATTCTACAGATTTATCAATTTATGCCATTACTATTCCTTAATGTATATTAAGTGATAACTCTCAAACTAGGGACGAAATGTCATTTATGTATATTTTTATTCGCATTAAATTATTTTACTTTTTCTAACTTATTTGTTATAATATTTAATTAATTTTAAAATTCCTCAAGCTCTTATATCCAATTCTTAATTTATTACAGTGATGCTGATCAGCGATTTAATTTGAAATATTTGTGAAGACATTAGAAGAAGAATTTACAGGAGAATGCAAATTTTATTCCAGCAGGACAATCATTCTGCTCCTTAGTTATTTATCTGACTTTGACAAATTAATTATAAGGAATCAATAATGACCACGAGAAATTTTATAAAAATTTTTAGGACGACTTATTTTATTTTAAGCTCCAATTCTGTTGCAATTAAAATCTTAGTACACCTTTGAAAATGTATATTTCATTGTAAGCTTGATCAACTCGTTTTAGTAATATCAGATAATATTAGATATAATATACGATACGATAAAATATATTTCTGCAGTAAGCTTTATTATATATTTCACAATTAACTATAAATATTTTTGTATGTGCACATATAACTTATATTCTAAATCATCATAACCCCTTCTATTCAAAATGTCTATTTCACCACAGGCAGTACATTGTACAAATAATAACTTATTCACTGGAATACGCATAAATAATAAATCGTGTTTATTAATACTATTCATAATTTCAACTCCATGAGAAAAAAATATTTGGACAGTACAAAATTCTCTGAAGTCACCATTAAGCAAAAATTATAAAGTTGTCCATGAATGGAGTGCGAAAATCTTAAATGTACTCCGCACTACAGATTGCTCTTGTAACTTGTTGAATATTATTTATGACGCAAGTCTAACTGGAAATTAGGTTTTTAAGTCAAGAACAGAAAAATATGCTTTGAAAGTGTCCCATCCGTATAATTATTGAAAATAAATTAAAGAATCAGGTTGGAAAAATCTCGATCGCAGTCCGGTGGTGCATGACAGCAACTTTAAGCTAATCCAGATGAATGAGGAGTATGCAGGGTACAAAAATTGTTTCAATTACATTGGCCAGCACTACCTTGTAGAAGAGTTTCTATTTGGCTAATTCTGTGCTTAAATGTCACCGGGAGAGTTGTAAAATAGATTAGCGACCCCCAAAAGTTGGAATCGACATCAATCTCGATCGTTTTGGACACATCTCTCACTCAAATCGTTTTGTAAAATTGATTAGTTCTTCTTTGCTAAAATTCGGTGAAAATCATTCATAGGATGAGTTCAAAAATGTTGCATGTAAGAAATAAGACAAATAAATAGATAACCCTCCAAGATTGGATCCCGGGTCAAGGTACTGACATGTGAAGCTCTGCTAATTTATTAGTTTAAAGCTTTTATTCAACAACTGTGTGGGATAGGTTTAGATGTAAAAGCGTAAAACGGGATTATGACCCATTGTAAGGCCCATTTCCGTCATCTCAGTTTAAAGTAATGTATTCTCTGGACCTGGAAAACGATTCTGACAGTTGAAGCTTGGTGTTACGGACAACCACAAAGGCTCATCTAGAGTAAACAAGCTCGAGCAAGTTTTACGACGTGCTTTTAGTGGACGACCGACTTTTCTCGGGAGCTGACACGAGGCAACTGGCTCGAAAGTAATTGTGAGAAGAGGGGATCCAGGAATTTTTGCGGAAGTATCAATCGAAGCACCTGGCGCTCTAAAACAAACGGGCCAGAATAGACCACGGGGGTGTGGTGGCGCCAGAGTCTATTTCGCTACCGTGATTTACGGCGTTCACCGACGCTCCGTGAGTAAGCGGCTGCTTGCATTCTTCACGCGGAAAAAAAAACGCTCAAGGTGCATTCACGCCGCTATTTCTGGCCGTCGAAGATTTTGCCAGCGGAAAGCATGAATGGAGTTATGTTGGGAAAGGAAGGAATCTGAAAGGGATACTTGAAATTCAAACCCCACTGATAGTCCATCCAGTATGGAATCTAATAGATAATATAAATGGAATAGAATTTAATTGAATCTCATATTTCGTCAGGTTAGAATGCTGATTTTTTTTAAGTTTCATTACTGGAATGGGAAAATAATTATTTAAGGAAAACGAGAGACAGGAACAGCGATGGAGGAGATTCGTAATTTGGACATTCTGTCAAAGTAATTGGTTACGCGCTTTGGCAAGGGAGAATTTCGTATTAACGGCACCGTGGCAAAGGAAAATTCCCGGAAGTTATTGGACCATGAACTGTAAAGGCAAACATTTCACGTCTTCTCGAGTAACAAGACAGAAGCTGCCGTCCGCTGTTATTTGTGAGCCCGGCTTTGTTTAGGGCTCCCCCCAAAAGTAATTAACTTTCGGAAAGCGAAATGAAATTTAATTTAATGTGGCGAGCTTTGGTCCTGGTCTGTAGGTTAGCCGAGATAAGTAGACTTAAGAACCGCCCAGTGTGGTTTTCCAATTAACTCGATGACGATGAGCTATACTTCAGGGGCGCTATGGTGATCCCTTCCTCAGCAGCAGCTGGCACGGCCACCAAATTATTTCGACTTGACTTCTGACAACAACGGAATCATATCTACTGGTCCTCTAAATTGGGTTTACTATAACGGAACCATTCGGACATTGGGAAATTTTCGTTTTCCAAATTATGAAAGACACGAGAACGGAAGAAAACATATATCACACTTCCCTATAAACTATGTCACGAATAATACATTAAAAGCGAATTTTAGATATCATTGCTTGTGTTTCATTTATAAAAATAAAACGAAGGGAACAAATAACCAATTATGCAAAAATATTTCTTCGCAAAAAGTCTGCAACGGTACTGGAGAATTTCTCTATAAATGCAAAAGTGTAAATTAATAGGATTATAAATATGAAAAAATGATTGTAAATTAAGTTAACTACTTGTAAAATAGATTAAGAACTACAGAGCGGCACGAATAAAAGTTAAAACTGAAATATTTGCTTCTAATATTGTTTTTTTCTCTCGTCTCATCTCCACAAAAATTCCCATTAGAACCAATATATATATACATATATTATGTGGTAGAAAACTTTGTCTGGTATAGCGACAACTTATTTTTGGATTCATTACTCTTTTAATTTAGTCTTTAAAAGACTTTCAATATAATACTAGAATCGCGTTAATGCAATTCAATTTTCCTAAAGTCTAAAAATTTAATTTAATCAAACCAGTGGTATTTATCTTGGATAATAGTTCCGCTATTGGTAACTTAATTTCACATATCTCCCGAGCTTTTCTCTTTATAGTAGATCTAATATTATAATAGAATTTCCCATAAAATCAATTGTCACGCTTCTCAACTTTCAATAAAATTTCAAAGTTATTTCTATGCTATCACTATGTATTAAGTTATAAAAATAGTAGCACAGAACAAAGAAAAACATAAAATAAATCCATCACTTATTTAAAATTCCTATTTTCCAAACTACCAAAGGGTTTTACTTGATCAATGATATAAAGTTAAATTATTTTATTTACCTATTTATTGTTAGTTATGCAAAGCTTTCTCCGAAAATAAGATATGAAATTATTTATAGATTTTTTGTAATTAACATTACAGGCTGAAATAAACACCGATAAAAACTATTAGGTGTGTAGAAAATATTTAAATGTATAATTTTTTGAGATAAAAATAATTGAATCACATATTAGTTTTTAGAAATCTAAGAAAATATATATAAAAATTAATATTTATAATTATTTATTTTAAATATATAAGAAATTTAACTTTATTAATTTCAATATATAAAAATATTTTTATAGCAACCCTATTCTTCGTTTCTCATCCCTCTGGTACCTTTCTGAATATATCAGTATTACAGCGTATTGTTCATAGTTTCTTCTTTTAGTATTTATAGACTCTAACTTTATATATTTAAATTTTTATTTTTTGTCTTTATCCATAGTCTTTATTCGCGCAGCCTCTAAGTGTTCAGTGTTTTATCCTCGGTTTTGTCATACTGATGATAAATCGCACGATTGTTCACGAAATGTGAACGGCACGAAGAAGAACGATGTAATGAAGTCCAGGACAGATCGTATCTTGAATGACTTAGTGAGAAGCGGTAAGAGAAATACAGGATGCATTGGGTGACACACGGTGAGAAAAGAGAAATAAAGACGGGAATGGAAACCCCACGGGATCATGAGCGACCAAGAGGACGGCCATTTGTTATGGTGGACAGGAACATTAAGAAGACCGCGGGGACTAACCGGATGAAAACTGTCCAATACAAGAACAAAGGACAGGAACGATTCGGTATTGCTCACTTGTACATCTGCTGAAATTGAACCTGAGGGAGAGACTACACGGAAAGATATGTGAACGATTAAAATGGTTATTTTACTTTTTTTGTTACTTGTCTGTTAAACAATGGCTGTAAGTTTTTCATGCTATTAATAGTTGACAACATGCAACTCGTGATATATCTCAGATTTCTATAGGCACCAGGCAAGTCCATTATTTCAGCCATTTCCTAACAAGAAGTGGAAAATCCATTTGGCTAGAAGGTTAAAGCCCCAGTCCACTACTTGTTAGGTATTTTCATTGAAAATATGTCGTCGTTGGGCACGCATACAGGGTAAATGTGTTGGTAAATACCACCCGTTCAGACAAAAATAAATGAGATGGTGCTTAGAAACCATTTAACGTGCTGTGTTGCTCAGTTGTGTTAGAAAGTAAACTGGCAACGGAACGACTCGATTGATGGACTCAGTTCTTTGGATGTGCAGTTGAATATTGAAGCTGATTTACCATACGATGGATAGGAAAAGTGATCAGCGCCACCTGTAGAGAAGAACGGACCTTAGTTTGAAGAACTTTGTAGAGTAAAAGCTATACTGAAAACATTGACGCAAATAAACATATTGTGTGAAGTTCAAGAAATGTTGTACGTCAAAAAGTTACTCAGTGAAATTTAAGAGATAGTACAAGGTTCGATAAAAATGTTTTGGCGTGGTCTGGATATCCCGTTACTAATACAATGAATATTTTTTTCTAAAAATGCTGGTTGACACTCTCCAACGACTATGCTGACTGACGACTGACGCGTGAGCACCTTAGGCAAGGGGTCTTTTTAGGACTTCACACGCCGTAAATGCACATTCGCATGGTAAAGCCCCAGGGCATACACGGGGTTAGGTGCTGGTCCATTTAATCACAAACTACCAACTGACGACAATACTCCCTTTCCATATTACCTTTATATCTACTGATCAATAACTACAGCACATTTTTAAGGATTATGTTTTTTTTCGATCACTAAGAGATTTATTTGGAGATAAGTGCGAGCACTAACGTAGACAACGGCAGTAGGAGCAATATCGCATTTACTGGAAAACAACTAGGAAGAGCGGCGGAGAAAGGTCGGGGGCAGGCCAGCGGGCATGGGTGACACCCTACTTTACCCTCCCGCTTCAATAAACTTTTCCTTTCTCCTTACACTTTTTAAAAATCGTATAAAATTTTGGAGCGTTGGTACATCAATGAAGTTTATGTTTTATATTTATTAGCTTCAACCACTAGAAGATGAACTTTGCTCCAATCTTCTGCGATCCGCTATTCAAGAGTTAGTAGAGGTCCACTAATTTTTTAATTTTAAAAAATGTGAGAAATACAGATGATTGCAACTTTATGGATATAACTGGCTGCACTGTTTTCAGACCGTTTAAAGCATTAGTTTGACATCTATGAGTTCTCAACGTCGAGATATGTAAAATTAAGACAAAAAAAATGACTTCTTCAGTTTTTCTCCCAAACACACGTTAAAATTGCTTTTAAATATTTTTCATTCACATATCATCAAATGGCATTGAATTATGCGTAAAATGAGACCTTTTACAATAACGTAGGTAATTCTATAGTGAGGTTTAAAATTCAGGGCTGTACTACAGTATTTTGACGATTATTCACACGCTATGCTATTTCTCGCGGAGTTATCATTTTTTTGGAGGTTTATGGCAATAAGTGGTTGTCGTGTTCCTTAATATCAAACGTAGAGGAGCGCGAACGGTGGCGATTTACGGGAAGAAAATGATGTACAGAAACGTGGAAGGAATAATCCAGATTGGTGTTAGATCAACGGGAAAAGTGACCACCAGTTATTCTAGATATCAGGTGAATAAACGAAGCTCCATCGCAAATATCGGTATGTTGTATCGGATAGTAATGAAATAAAACAGAAACACGTATGAAAAGTTGGTAGACGAAAAAGCTGGACGACATTCTGTTTTGGACAGACTGCACCCATTTCGGAATTCGTGCCACAAATCTGTCTCTTTTCTTTATGGACGAAGACGAATGGAGTTTATTTCTGTTGGAAACGATTTTTGACATCTTCCAAAGTTCCTTCTCTTGTACTTTTCTTCTATCAATGGTATTTCGGATAATTATCAATAAACTTCACCTAATGCAGCATATAAACCCGTGAATAGAAAACTGCGTGGGTGGCAAATATAGGTTGCACCGTTAATTTCTTAGGATTCGTTTTAGCAATTAGTGTCAATTGAATGGCAAACAACTGCAGTGCAAGCTGCGGCGTGCCCCAGCGCCGTCATTAAGCACGGTTCCGCACGCCTCCAGATCGCCGTAATCGATGCCTCAGACACGGCGCGCCCTCGGACCCACTCTCTAAAAATAGGACACGTTCTGCACTCTGCAACTTACTTCGCCATCAAAGGGGAAATGGAACAATTTATCAAATAATGTAACTTTAACATACTAGACACTACATTCTTATAAACGAAACTGGACCACAATGACCCTAGGGAGTGTGTAACTGGATATTGTTTCAAGTTTATAATAAGAGGGGAAAAGCCAACATCGTAAAAAAAGAAAAAATTGTCCACCAATGAGGTTTCTCGCTCCTGACAGCTATTCGGAATGTTGACACGTCTCCGTTTTTCTGTTGATTATTCGATTTAAAAGAGTTACTATTATTACACAAAAGGCGACACAAATTAACGTTCTCAAAACAATACCAATTTAAGACGGAGAAGAAGAGCATTACTGAGAAAAATACAGCTTTCAGATATCACAGAGAAGATATAAAAAGCCATTTCTCGTGTCTGAGATTTTAAATTATCGTTTGGGCAGGTTCTTTTTCCTTTTTTTAGGGAGCGGAGATAACAGGCTACATGAGGGTGGCACTGAAACAGTTATTTTGGGTAACAGGCTACTTGAGGGTGATCCTGAAACAGGCAACTCACCTTTTCATAGCACAGAAAATAAATTGAAAAGGGTGTATGTGGAAGATAGAAAGAGATAGCCAAGGTTTAACTAGGGCTCCCGATGTATACTTTAAGGATCTTACCCGGCGATTCACCTAAAAGAGATGCACGGAAAACCTCTAGAAAACCTGCAGCAGGTAGGTCAGGCTATTGGTTACTATTCTCACGCCATTACGAATGTGGGGAGAGGAGCTTGCTGTGGGGTCACAGCATTCTCTTCTCCGTGTCTCCACCAGTTTTAGGAGGCAGTTAGCCGACTGATCCAATGGAAGCAGCTGAGGCAACTCAATAGAGCTTTATTAGGTCTGCGGGAGTGAGTGAGTGTGAGAGCAAGCCCAGGTGCTCTAGTCAACGTTTGGTTTCTTGCTCGACCTTCCACTTCCCCTTTTCCAATGTCCTTCCTATATTATTAAAGAGGAGTTGCGTCTTTCAGGATCACCCTTATGTGGTCTGTTATCCCAAAAATAATAAAGGATCACCCTGATGTAGGCTATGCTTAAAAATGCCTTCTTCTTTCTACCAGATCCTCCATTTTAAGTAGTTTTAGAATCTATTGAATGAAAACTGCTAGCAAAAGGTTGATAATTATTTCGATGGTTAATATATTCGCTATAAAAGTATTAAGTAACACTAAATTATAATTAATGGAAATATATCATTTACCATATGCCAGAGTACTTTTAAGTAACTACCTCGAAATGCTTGTCACCTTAAGTAAATAGTAAACATTAAGTAATATAATGTAATTGGCATTATGGAAAACTGGTTTGAAGTGTACTCTCTGCAACGTGGTTTCTTTGATGAAGCTAAAGCCGAGCGGTTCCATGGCTTTACCGTGCGTTTCCCGAAGAGCGTTAGTCAAGGTTATTATATATATATATATATATATATATATATATTGTGAGACTTCTATGAATAATGCATTCTTCATTACGATTCAGTAGTAAATCTCTTTTGTAATGTTTTCATAAAATTTGATCCATAGGTTGCCTCAAATTTATGGACTCTATATTACGTTTATATGTTTAATTCCTCATCCCCTTCGTCTTTTGAAAGTTTCGTTTAATGTTTTGTAAGATTGTTTGAAAAAGTCTCGATTGTGGTGATGGACAATGCCTTTATCCATGTCTGTTATACCTTATGGATTTTTAGTTTTTTCTCCGGGATGGAGGGTTTTGTAACTAATTGACATACGGATACGAAACGTGGACGAAGTAATTTGTCCGTCAGTGAGTTTCTTTGCTAGTGGCACCGCGGAATGTTAACGCACCTCTGTTTTGTTTTTGCTATTGATCAGTTTAAAACTTCATTACTTTTACATACCTAGCTCTTAGTTTGTTTCCAAGAGTTAAATGAAATAGTGTTAATAAAAATCAACGTAAGACGATTAAGAAATGATTCTGAAACGAGAAACCAATTAATTGGTTTCACTGAATAAAGTAGTAATTGGGTACCACAAAGAAGATATAGATTGTCCTCTCGTCTCTGAGTTTTAATTTTTCTTTTCCCATATACCGGGGAGTGATCTGAATGGAGCATTATCAGTTCTGCGGAAGTGAGGGTGGAAGTAAACACAAAACTCTTCGGGAAACTCGGGACCCGTTTATCTCTCACTGAACAACGGCCTGTGTGAATTCAGCACTTGGGAGACCTTTTATGTCTCTAAGCTGGATCCGGGATCCTTTAACCTCTATGCAGCTCACAGTCTCTCTCGTTGTCTACGGGAAAGCTAAACGTTGACCATCGAAACATTCTCCAAACTTTCGCAGAATGATGTTCAGACTGACATGTAAAATATCGCGTTTTTTTTTCAAAAATCAAAGCCCTTTATTTGGTCCACGATACATCGACCGTTTGGTCTATCAACAAGGAAGGCGATTCTCATCCTCATTTGCCTTTTTCAAATAATTTATAATTAATACTCTCACAAAGTCTTGTGAACATTCTTTCCTAGGAAACTAATACTTCCAAAAATGATAAATCTACATTACTTTTTTCTAACATTTATAAACTAAAATACTCATTAAATTTCAATATCACTGTATCATTCAACACATTACATAGATAAAGATATCTGCATTTGCATCTATTTAACGATAGAAGAAATTTGATTACGTACCCGAACAAGTCTCAAAATTGTGGTAGAACCGTCTAAGAAATGAAGCGGTTTTATGACGTGTCGGCTGTTTATTAGTTAATTTTATGAATGTCAGATTAATTGAAAGATTTAATTTAAAATTTTGTTCTTAGCTTTGACGGAGTGTATGGAGCGTATATATATATATATATATATATATATATATATATATATATATAGAGAGAGAGAGAGAGAGAGAGAGAGAGAGAGCATGATCAGCTGAAACATATATACCTTAATGAGTCCACGTGCAGTGATTATCGAATGCTGATACAACAAATTCCTCGAGATAAGCTCCAGCCATTTAGAGAGTCTGTTACATTCAAGTTATTTCTTTTTGTTCTTTTTGTAGCTAAGTAATTTATTTCTACCAGTCTATTTGTGAAAGCATTCAGTTCGTTTTTGGCGGAATTTTTAATAATTTTGTGTGTCTTCCTTTTGTAATACGTTAAAATACTGAAAATGTGGTTCTATCTTAGTTTCTTTAATGTTTCTTTACGTGTCTCTCTGAAGTACTTCCGTTAATAAGAAAATTATAATAGTAGTATGCTGTGAAAATAAAACTAAAATTTCTCATTATTTAAACGTTTCACGATATGCCCATATTTTTTGAAGTTTTAAAAAATTTTTACCTCATTTATAAGCTTTTTACTTCTGTATTTTCCTATTTCACTTTTTTCTTGGATTTTTCATTTGTTAATTTTCATTATTTTCAATACTGTTCTAATTTACATGTGTCATTTGTCTTTATTCATCACGAATGTAATTTCGCAGTTTAGTACACTTATTTGTTCCATCACCATAGTACATCTGTGAAAGGTTGATACATTAAATACCTTTGTATTTTCCTATCTTAATTTCTTCTTCGTTATTAATTAATTAATTTTTATTTTAAATTATATATTTGTAGAATGAAGCTCATTAGGAATAATACAGTTTGATGGTTGCAAATAATTCGGACCTTAGTATTATTATACTAAATTAATATACAATATCAATAAGAAGGAATTGATACAATTAACACTTGAGTGAAATTTTGTATCATAAGAAAATTATATCACACTTATCATAAACTTCTGTTAAAAGGTACTCTGGTATTTTAATTTGATATTTAAAAGCCAACTAAGTTATAAATTGTTTTGCTAAATCACAGAAAAACTTTAATTGTTCAGCGATCTCTGGCCATTTTTATCGACTCTAATGGGACTTTTTGGCTTTTCTACTTTATTTTACTATTTTTAATATTTAAAATCACGTTGATATTTCCCCGTTCTCTAATAGTGTATTCTGGGTACATCCAACTCAAATTAACAGAACATTTACATGCAGATTATTACGTCATGCTACGTATTAAATAAATAATTGAATCTCATAAGTTATTTACTCAAAACGTTTGGCGGAATAAACTGTTTCTAGACAATATTTATTCGGGATATTTATACCACTGCACATTTTCACGCTTTTTTCTCTGTCATTGTCGTTCTCTAACGCGTTGTCACCCCAATATTATTATCTTCATTTGACGCGTTACCAGCCCAACAAAACCCAATAATTATAAGGGACATAAATTATGTACATATGGAACAGTTTCAACGATATTTTTTTCACCACCAAATTTAACAGTCACTTGGCTGATGTCCAGTTGTAATTACATAACATATTACATTCTTGAAAATGGTCTGTATACTAGTATAAAAAATTAGTAAGTAAATCTAGATTATTCATAAGAATTTTCAATTTACCAGATTAGTTTACGGTTAACTACTTTGAAAGGGGAAAATCTTTTATCATAATCCTATGAAAATAATTTTATTTCGTCATACTTTAATCCTGCGTATATTGTTCCATTACATTAATATTTTATGGGCGTTTATCTATACGTCAAACTTCGTCGCCACGAGAAAGCCGAAGCCACTGTCAGACATGACCATTTGTCTCTCTCTGTCAACAATGTCCAGTGTTAATTGAGATCTTGGAAAAGCTATTAGGTCCTACTGTATAAATAGCTTGACGTGCAGCGCCAGTGTAGGAACGCAAATGGACAGGCGTAGCTGAGCCATTTATTACAGAGAATCGCCATTCAGGCGTCACTTTCGAAGCAATAAAACATCGATGCAATACTTGCACGCCAATGCCAACAGTATGGTTCCGTCGTAATCCGGAGATGACAGATAAAATCGCGATCGAATTCGATACACGCTTCAAGACTTAAATTATTTCTTCCTTATGCGGGACAATGCTGCGCTCTGCACGGAGAAAAATACCGACTGGATCGCAGAGGACTTGTCCGAAGCTCAGGATCACGGAACGATATACTGCAAATCATGACTATTTTCTATGAAGTTGGTCGCCAACAGCACAACCCACATCACGTTGAATCATTTCTCATATCTGAATACAATGATGGCGGAGTTGCTACAATGGAGCTATTTGTCAAGTGTGTTGAGTTCATAAATAGATTACTTGGATGGGTTCTCTAGTATGAGTAATTCTTACCTAAGATACGCCTTGATAAAAAATTGACAATACAAATCAACAATTAATCACCAGTATAACAGATATTTTCACAAAAATTCTGAAGAATTTTTAACATAAACTAGACGTTTCGGCCATCCATTGTGGTCCTTGTCAATATATAAAACGTCTAGTTTCTTTTAAAATTTTCCGTGTAAATTCCGGTTTAGGTGTCGTTAATTATTCATTTGTATACGTTATTCACAGACGTTAATTGATCTTATAGTTTCTAGTAACCCATTATTCTAACCTATTCTCTCTCATTTAATAGTGGTATCTAATAAAATAATCTGGCGATTAACCAATATAATTTTATTGAAACAAATAATTTACATATTAATATTAAATTAATATTAAAAATGTAACAAAAACAAACATTTAAGAGCAGTTATGTAGGTAGCTGAATGGATAAACTAACATAAATTGGTAATTAAGAAATAAAAACTAGAACCACTTATAGGAACACTGCATTCACTTTAAACCGCCATTAGTGGTCATAGCGTAGCGATTCTTAGAGATTAGTGTCTGCGGTCGTTGGCGTCGTCTCCACATCAGCTTTTGAAATCAGTGTTGATGTGATCTACTCATCTTCACGCTGACTCTTACTAGCCGCTTCTTTGATCATCACTGCCCTATAACTATCCATTTCAGTTGCTACGTTTCAGAAGTCAAATACCATTCCCGGAATTACAAGGTTAATATACACGTCATTGCACCATCCTATTTTGTTGTTATTTGCCCCTATTTTTTGTTTATCAAGCTTTAATCTCTGCGTTCTACCGCCTTTATATTGCTTTTGGTAATATAATAGCATACAGCTTTTGGCAATGTCATAGCCTCAAAATATTTTTGGTTTCCTACTTTCCTGGCAGATTAACGAGGAAACAGGTTTCTACTGAGAACCTAGAAAAATGCTTTATTGCTACTGGGGTTTCGTCTAGACGTAGAACAAATATTAATTTATTCACGTAGTTACTTTCGATCTTTTCTTATTACTGGGATTATTATTATTGTTTTATAATTTATGAAAATATTTGTATAAAACTATACAATTAGTTTACTGGTGCGCCAGTTACTTATAATTATTCAGTATAACTCAACCTTCATAATACTTAAATAAATTTCAATGTTGTCTTTTTTATTGAAAATTATGGTCCTCGTCATTGGTTTGGCTAGTTTCGTCTATTTCACTTTTCTAATAGTTATTAAATGTAACTTTGAAAATAATTTACAGCATGGAGGTGAAAATTATTTTTATTCTAAACCTAAACAGGAATCGACGAAATTTGGTATTTTTCTTTATTGTTAATAAAATTTAACTCCTGTACAGCCCCGCCGCTAGAGGTGATAGTCGTGTCTTACTTCCACAGTGTTTGTTTCCGGATATTTTGTAAATATGCAAAAAAGTTTCATAATATTGAGGCTCATTATATAAAGAATTAACAATTCCATTTACACTCAATTTTATTCGTTAGATTAGATAGCGTGTTGCTAATATTTTGAAGTATTTTAAATTTATTTTTGGTTCCTAATTTTCAACTTTATTTTATATTATTAATATTCTCTGACTGACTCTTATGGGCCCACAACTCGAAATAAAAATATCTTACACTTAATATGAAGATTATTTGGAAATGCTTACTATTTAATAATCGGATCTCAGATGAAATATTTATCCATTTTTTGGTAATATAGAGTTTTTAGAAAGTATATTTGTGGGATATTCACACATGTGCTCAATTTCAACAGTCGCATTGAAATTTAACACCGTAATACAATTACTTTATGAAAATGAAATAGTCATGTATAACCTTGGCTGTTTTTATTTCCTTCATTCAATTAAGCTCTTTTTTGAATTAAAAATAAAATATTCTTTGCGCAGTAGGTTTCCTTATTACCTTAAGAGCTACAAAAGACATATTCTTTAAGAGAACCGGCAGGGCTTTCTTATCCTCTTACCTCAGACAAGAGAATGCATTCAGCTTTCCAATTTTTGTCTCATTCGCGAGGACAAAAGGACTGGACTGACCCTAACGGTTCCTCTTAAATCGTTTTGCGGTATATTATTTTCCCCATTTTACAACTCACTCTTAATGTTGGGCGTCTCCTTGTCTCTATTTCTTTTTATTTCGTCAGTGACTCAATTATGGACGTGTACAGGTGACCTGAAATTTTTGCATATCCAAGGTTATTCGCTTAGAAAATCACACTTTTACGCGTGAAATTAAACTTTTGAATAGCGTCTAAAATACGTATTAAGAACTGGATTGCAAGACGTTTTCTCACACGTGGTTGTTTGACAAAGCCAAGAGATAATTGTTACTAAATATATGTTCAAAAAGATTTTATATCATAAATTAAATTTAAACTAATTGAAAGCAAATTACAACTTTTGTTTACTTTAAAAGGTTTAATAAATTTTATTTTTCATGTATTTTATTAACTTACAACGTCTCTAGAGATATTATTGTTTCAGTACAGCATTTGTAGGTATTATATTGTATAATGGTTTAACCATTCTATCGAGAAAGTATGAATTTCAGTTGTTTTATAATATTTTCAAATTGTCTAAAGCTCTTTTCAAATGGGAGCTGATTTGACACTGAAGCTTTTCTTTGTGACGTCGAATCAAATTCATGCGACGTTGTCACATTATTGTCCACGCAGCTGCGCTGCAGTAAGCATCTGTTGTCATTTGTAGCAACATTATTTACTCTGTTTCTTTGAAAGCCAGAACGGCTCCAATTTGAAAACTGTTATAGTTGAAATATGATTGTTATACTAATAATATAATCTGAACGACCATTATAACAGCCATTTTAAAAATACTTTATTCAACTACGTTTTTACTGTTTCGCTCTAAACTTGTTTGGTGACTAACAGAATTATTTTAACAAAAATCTTATTAGAAAGTTTTTTTATTCGAATACTCAACGAAGATTATTATTTATTTTATCCTCAATCTATTTAAACTACTTAATGTTACATAAATACTTGTGTAAATTTAGTACAAATGATATCTTAGTGAGGGAAGGATTATGATAAATATATAATATATATAACATATACAATTTAAGAAATTAAAAAAGAGCTATTTTGACAGGTTAAAATCCTGAAAACTATTTAAGATACAAATAAATTTAATTGAAACTTAATTGTGGAAATTTTTGTCATCTTAAATTTTATATATCGTCACCATTTACGTATATGGCTATTATTACGTATAAAATATAAAATTATTTCAAAACCATAAATTAAGCATACATTCACAAAAAAACACAATTTCTACTCTGGTCTCACATTTAGGAATTAATCAAATGCTTTTATTCAGAATATTAAATTTTGAAGTATTTAGTTCTACGTGAATTTAGATAATCCATCTTTGTTGTATGAGGTCACAGCCTCAATTTATGTACAAGTTTTGAGCTATTGTTTTCGACTTTTGTCGTAGTTTTTATTTAAAACTTTAATTTACTTACCAAGATTTTGTTTGGTGTTTGGCGTTCTCCTGTGTTTTCTTTTATATTATTTATTTTTTTAAATTTTGTATTATTATTATTTTGTTAATTTCTATTATCTGAGTTTAGATAAACAATATATATATATATATATATATATATATATATTCGAGCTGGACTGCCTGTAGGGACAGTTTGCCTGTGAATTTGTCATCAAATTGAATTTAGTTTTATAAACAAAATAAAAGAAAATTGACTTTATAGGTTCCCTGCCCCATATTTACCACCTAACATCAAAGTTTACTTTTTAGTCACCCATAGCGGTGCTTTCCTACCCATAGCAATTTTTGTTGTTCATTGACTGGACTGTTAAATTGATGACCGTTAAATAAAATAAAATTTTAGAAAAATTGACGCTCTTAAAGTGAATCATCTTTACAGAGCAGAGGTTAGATCTCGCTCTCTAATCCGGCAATTTTAATCCTTATTTGCCTGGTTTTTAGAAACTGATAACCACTGAATGAAGATAACACCAGTGTCCAGAAAAAATACGCCATTGGCCGTTGAGTAACTAGGACTTACAATTAGAAACTTGTTTAGCAAAACTCGATTCATTAAATATTTTAGCCTGGATAATTTCTGAGGAATTGGACAGAGGTTGCTTAGAGTACACCCAATCACAATGCAATGCGCCGCTCACTTGCACAAGGCAAAAAAGCGCAAAACATCTTCAAAGAGCTGAGCACTCTCACCAAGAGGTTAAAAAGAAGGCACGAAGGCCTAATAGGATCGGCAGCAGGCTCCCATTGATCAATGTCACAGCCGAGGTTGATAGCTTTTAATCCGTACTCGTGTACGGTGATACGGAATTTGAATGGAGGGAATTAATTATGCGGCTCGTGAACTGGATTAATGGTCACACAATTAGTCTGGTGGATGTGCGAGCCGAAACGCGCGGAGAACTTGTGCAGAACTTGAACTGACGACATCGCTAGCAGAACATTTGGATTTTAGCGGGAAAGATTCTTGTTGTTTCCTCTTAGTTCTATAGCTCGTTACAACCGTGACTTGCAGATTCTTTAGCCTGTGAAAGTAATTGCAAAACGATCAGGTAAAATCGGCTCCACGCTAACAGGAAGTAATTTTTCCATCAGCACGAAACAGTTGATCAAAATGTCGATAACTTACATTTAAAATATATTACGTGAAGAATAACAGGAATCGCATAAATTACAAGCATCCGTTTGTCTGAATACGTCTTTAATTATATGAGTCAATCTTCCGAGTTTTAATACAAGCACTTTTCCCATAGTTTTAGTAGCTTATCTGTTAAGAATTCTTTATTTTTTGGGACAACAGGCTACATGAGGTTGACCCTGAAACAGGAAACTTCTTTTTAATAGCATGGGTCTTGAAAATAAGGATGTAAAAGGTTGACCAAGGTGGCCAATTCTTTTTTAAGGGGTTAACAGGCTACTTGAGGGTGATCCTGCAACTCTCCTTTAATAGCATAGGAAGGAATTTAAAAAAGGGGGATGTAGAAGGTAGAGAAAGGTAGGCAATGATTCACTAACTCTTGAAAAATAAGTTGTTCATATAACCACCTAGACATTTTTCCAGCTAGAAGAAAAATTTTAATTTTAAAGTTAGTAAAAATATTTGAATAGCGCTGCTTGAATAAATTGTGTTCAGATTTTCATTTTTGTAAGATAGATGCCTGATGTTTGTATTAAAAAAATAATAAATTCAATGCAAAAATATGAAAGCGTAAATAATCAAATATTTAAGAGAAAATGGTCATTTTGCCCAACGCTGATGACTAAACGGGCTTTCCTTCCCAATTAAAATGTTCACCTTCAATCTTTTTTACGTTAATGAATACTTTTGTCATTACCTCCGTAATAAAATAATATTTTGAACTGAAATGTAAATAAACTATTGCAGTAAGAATGCAAGGAACATGATAATACAAATAATGATAGATAATAAACAGTCCCAAAGTCTTCTGCTCTTACCCCACATACTTCCCTCTAATTCTAATTGTACAAGGCCCTCATGTCTTAAAATGTGGCCTAAAAATCTATCCCTTCATTTGGTCAATATCCGCCATATTGAACGCTCTTCCCCTATTTTGCTTGGAACTTCCTCGTTAGTGATTCTATCCACCCATCTGATTTTTAGCATTCTCCCATAGAACTATATTTCAAAGGCTTCTATTCTTTTTCCATATAACGCCACACTCCATATGAACTTTTATAGTAATGATTTCCGAATATTCACACATATATTGCCCGTAAGTAAATTCCTCTTTTTTTGCGAATGCCTTCCTTGCCTGTGCTATCCTACTCTTAACATCTACTATACTTCTACCACCCCTATTTATTATGATTCACAAGTAGCAGAATTTCTTAACTTCCTTCAAAATAACCGTTCCCAATCTAACACCCTTTGTTATTCCACTATAGCCAATACTACACTTCATTACCTTGGTTTTCCGTCTATTATTTTATGATAAACACACTTTTTGACTCTAAACAAATGTTTTGTTAATTACTTGTCTTATGTTTTGAACGATTACAAACTGAGATCGATAGCTCTCAAAATTTAGAATTTAGATATTTTAAATGGTTTGTAACCTAGTAATTTAAGTGTGATAAGCGGTCCGCTTAAGTTAGAATTAATAAATAATATATGACACCAACAAAGGGGTATACAATATATCTCACTTCCACAACTAGACGCATGGATTTCGTGTAATCACTCCTTAGACTCACGTTCCCACTACCCTAGTAAAATTGAGTTCTTCCTACGCTCTCAGACAGGTTCAATGTCCCCTTGTTTTGAGTCAAGTCACGTTGCAAATAATTTAGTTCTACGACATGTACGTGCGCACCTACTTTGTCACAATACGTTGCCCAAATAGTACGTTTTAAATAAATTCTTATTATAAAATTCACACACAATAGAAATTAAGTATGGAATGGTACTTTGGTAGTTATTTTCTCATATATAAATTGGTATCGAACATTTAATTCAGATTTCTTTAGATTTTGAATACAAAATTTTTCTGTTTACTATGGAGATAAACATTTAAAAAATTCTAGTATACCAAAACAGAAGTTGCATAATTTTGTTTAACTGTCCTCGTGTCACCTTCTTCCATATAAATAGGGCTCATTTTATGATATAATATAGAGACTTACAATAAGGGCGGGTTGATGTTAAAAGACTGACATGGAATATAACAATTTTTTTTGTGAAGTATTAAAATTCATTTTTCATTTTAAAGGTCCATGCATGCATGCCATTTCAAATAAAGGAAGACAACTAAATTTTATTCCATTTCAACATCGATCTGCCCTTATTGAAAAATTTTATATATCTTATCTTTTACATATATATTATAACGCATTTGAAGGACGAAGAATTATAAATCGTGGAAGCTGAAAACCTCCAAATTTGTGAACCCACGATTTATGAAACATACGAAGATAAATATTTTTTCATTCGGTTTACTACTAGCATAACCTAGAACAATACAAAATAACGCTTCCCGATTCCGCTTTGAACTAAAACAATATATGTTAAGCAATTTTGAAATAAAATGCAGATAAAGGTCTAATTTCATTTTATAAAATTTTTAAGTCTACGTATTGAAGCTACTACTAAAGTGGGTTTGAGAAACAAATCTACTTCCGTAAAGACAAATTCATATCACTAGAAACAGACAACATGATTTCTTGTCGAATAATGAATATTTAGTTTGTGATGTGACTACAAAGGAAGCATATCTTTGCCTAAGACGAGGAAGGAAAGATATCACGTTTGGCTGGGAGGAGTGTCGTCCCTGGCGAACAGTTTGCGGATATAGTAAGGAAGCTTACCTCTTTCGAACAAAAATATAGGTAGGGAGACGAGTCTTAAACGGCAGAGACTGATGGAAATACTTTGGTTGGGAAGCCTATAATAGTGAATTTTAAATTACGATCACTTCATTAAGCGGAAAATAGTTTGATTTATATAGTGTGTCGATTTGTGTTGGTTCATTCAAACTTCTTTAATATGTATAAATTCCTCTCGAGTTTCCAACCGGGTCAAAGATTTTAACAGTGACGTTTCGATGGCTTGCTCTGCCATCATCTTCAGACTGAAGTGTCAAATTCGGTGAGTGTAAGCATTTATATAGTCTGAGGCAAGTCTGTGCAAGCACAAACCGCCTGTGATTGGCTAGATGTGGACGCGGGAGCGAAGGCGTCTCCCATTGGTCCACTTGCTTAGTCATGCTCTAGTCCCCCGTGGCTGTGGTTGGAAACTCGAGCGGAATTTATACATGCCATTCACCGGGAAAGACCTCGTACTTCTTTAATATATTTGTGAAATTCATGTAAACTTTATTCATTTTGTAGTATAATAGTTTATTTGGTTGTAATTGAAACCACGATTTTGAAGCTGTGAAATATAGTAGACAGTTTATTTCGGTTTATGACGTCGTCAGCGTTTTGTTTCTCATAATGAGCCGCGAATATTTTAAGCTAAAGTAATAAAAATTTAGTTCCTTCCTTCCTTCCTCCTTGGCTCTAGAGCCCATTGAGGGCCTGGGCAAAAATTTAGTTATGCAAAGATTTTGACATTTACATTTATGGAAATCGTTAGATCATGTTACTTGTAATATTTAGAATACCCATGCCTGTCTCCGGTTGATGAATCGTAAAGCTCTTAATTTTTACACTCTCGCTTTTCCTTTTCTTTGGAAGGGAATATATTCCGAGCCTACATTCTGAAATACCGTTGTGAGTTCCTATCTGATCCCGATGAATTTTAGAATGACATTATCAGTTATCAAATAACTCGTCCTCTTCCCTTCAACGGATCATAGCGAAGGTTTGAGATTGATGGAAGACCTCAGTGATGAAAAATGACTAATGTTGAAATCATATACGGTAAATACGTTTTACCTCTGATTATGTTCTTAGATGAATGCCGTGTTAAGTAGGTTCGGAAGAGAACAATAGTCTATATAGAGTTACACGGAAAAGCTTTATCTTTCGATGAAACTATAAGATAATGGCGACCGTAGGCGAGGCTAATTAAAATCCACTTTTAATTATTGGAATAACTCCTGTTGAAACTTTCACTTTGTTATCTAAGGAATAAACATGCATTACTTGGATAAACTGAAAATGATAAGCCTCGCGAGTTGTGGTTTTCTTACGTTATACACTAAGTATCTGCTTTTATAATTGAGGAAAGGGAATAAAAACAATGCTGAAAGATGTGTTAAATTTTTCTTCAACACTTCTAAGAAACATTTGATTAAACTGTTTAATATTTCTTAAATACTACAGTAAAAATTACGTTGGAGTTTTTCATTGAATATTTATATCTCTGGTCTGTGATGTCGCATAAAATACTTGTCTATCAAAGATAGAAATAAAGAAAGAGTTAACTTTAAGTACATTTGATTACGTTCTGTGGCAACAACGGCTGTGTTGCGCATTGATGATAATATGTTGACACATGCTTAGAAATGTGAAAATAACCATATCTATTTACTTTATAATTTTTTATCGGCCATAGCTAAAGTAAAATATATTTACTTTGTATTATAATTTTATCTACTGTTATTTATGGTCTCTTTTCTTTAAAATAGCTGTTTTAATTGAATACTGTAGAAAGGGTTGACTTATAATGTTTTTATTTTCGTGAAAGTAGCACTGGGAAGGATTTTGGTGTAACTTTTAAATAAATAATCAGGGAGTTAACTTTACGACTATTCCGGTTTACGTTTAATGTACCCCGGGATTCGGAAAATCTAAAACCAAGGCATTAATGTATAGAGTTTTATAATTATATTGAAATTTTCTCTACAATTAAATTTTGAAAACATCAGCTTCTCGTTTTGTTTTTCATTATTTAGTGAAGACTGTGCAATCTTGCTTGTTGAGAATTTACCCATAATTCCTGGAGGCTTCCTGAGTGAACGCAGCGCGTAATCTTATTAAAAATACTAGCGTCAAGATCTGGTTCACCTTCAACAAGCTTACCCATCGTTTTAAATTAAAAACTTTCTAAACCTTCTTTCTCAAATTAACGTTCGTTTTTTTTTCTCTCCGTCTCCCCAAGTTTATCGCGATAAAATTATATGTTTGTTAATGACTTTTGTGAAATCGTCTTTTAGGATCTTATTTGCGACATCGTCGGTTTTTCCGTCGATTTCGTCGTCGTGATCTTTAAGAACGACGCACTTATTGTTTTAATTAATGTACTATGATGTACTTGGATTAGAGCCTCGATAGCGCTACATTATACAGTAAGTAAAAAAGCTCATCTCGAGTGCAATTAAATTATTAAAAGAGTAAGTCGTAAGATGGCTAATTACGGGTAGCAAAAAACCGCATATTCATATTTATTGAATTAAAGCGCTGTTCACCCAAAGTGTTTCAATATACATCTTTTAAATGGGATACATTTACGATCAATTACAGACAAAGTTTTCATTTAATTTAACGAAATTCCGGTTGGGGCTACTCTTGTCAGTCCACTTTAGATTTTTATATTATCCTGTTTCTATCTGTGCAGCAAAATTTAACATTATTACATGAGGAACTCTCAAATATGGTGACGAAACGTCAGTTCAATTAAATAAAAGCTTTGTCCGTAATTGGTCGTAAATTTATTCCATTCAATTTTTGTGAAAAAAGAATAGAAGTTAACTGATGTACTATATATGTTTTAGTTAGACGTATTCAGTAAGCGAATACTTTGCATTCAGGTTCTAACATTTGTGTGTGCATAATTACTTTCTTCGCTTCCCAACACCACTCTTGTTGCCAATGACTCTTTTATCACAAATTTGTTTCATCATTTGGAAAATTCAGCACAGATAAATTTATTAAAATCAACAAATGTGCATAATCTACAATGAATTAAATAAATCTTTGTGAATAAACGGCGGAATTCAAGTACTGATAATCAAGTAACTAGCATAAATTATAAAAAAGCAGTACAAAAATTTAATAAAAGTCCTCTAAACCTATGGTTATAAATGCAAAGAAAAGCCACTTGTCTTTAGACTATGGAAGACAAGAAACTATAGACTTGACAATGGAATCGTCAGGAATGGAAAATAGTACAGGGACTTACTACAAAATAATTGCCTGAATAACAGACAATACAATTTTTAACAAAGTAAAAATTAGGAAAAAGTTAAACGTTTCTACCGTCCCTTGTCAATAATTAAGACAGACTGAAATATTATGAACGAAGATAGTACAAAATAAAGAAGAACCCAAATATGCGACACACAAAGGCTATTTAATAAACAATCACACATTGAATATAACTGAGAAAAATCTTGTTTTACATTTACAGAAATTTTATTGAAGCTTTATAAAAAGCACTCAATGATTTGCTCCAATGAAACTGTTTTAGCTCCCAAGTAACCTCAACTTATTCATATTTCAGTTTATATAAGCTATGTTTATTGACTTGGCAGATATTTGGATAAATAAATTAAGCACGTACTAATAAAATGTAAATTATTTTTTGTTATTGGAGGTCTGAGCAATATAGGTGTTTTCAATAATGGCGGGTCGATTAAATCAAGCTGTGTGTGTGTGTGAAGTAGTAACGATTTTTTTTATTTTTGAAATATAAAATACTTGTGTTAATACGTCACACACAGCTTCTCTTCTCCAGTTCAAGATCGACCCACCAGTATTGAAAAATTCTATATTTCATTTTTATTCTAGATTTGTAGATTTTTCTGCACAAGATGGTTGATTTATTTTCTGTGCATCTTGTTCTAATAACTGTATAAGGATTGCCAATATGGGAACAAGTGAGGTGGTGTTGAGGTGTACTACTTATTACGCTACTTAATGGATAGGCTTCACCCTCCAAAATACAGCACATTTTCGTGAGTTACTTTATATAGAAATATTCAGGAATATTTTTTTCTTTTCTTGAAATCTGAATCGGTGGGCTTGTGTGAAACGTTTCGAATTGACCTGTCCATTCGTCGGCGTGTTTTCTGAGTTCCTGGTGGTCGACGCCTGAGCCGTGGACTCGCTGTCCGCCGATACACGTGTAGTTAATATGATGGCAATCAGAACCCCCCCTCCCTTCCCCATCCCCCCCTCTATACTTCCTGCCAGGACGCATTAATGGAGAAAGCCGGTTGCATAAAACTCTTCCGACGAGATACATTATAAGAATTTCGTAAGCGCGCAGCGGCAGATAGTTGTCTGTAATTACGCTTCAGCTACTGACCAGCAACCTTCACCTCCGCCACGGGGTAACTAGGCCCATAGCGCCTCACAATATTACCTTCCAACAATTGTGCGTTCAGGTAGAAGTACGCAGATAATAATGTAGCAGCGCGCGCGTAAGTGTTGGAATCTGCGTACACTTACACAAATTCCTTCAATAAGTAGACGTGAATGAATTTAAACAAATTTATAACGCATTTTGATTACTGAATGTATTTAATCTCATCACCTATTAAATAAAATTTAGGAAGACTTTACTACAGACTGAACAACTAATTATTATCACCGTAATTAAAACAACAACAAAAATCGGTTGTATGCTGCAGAAAAACTATATAATGGATGTTCAAGTAGCTTTTCCTAATAAATTGTTAGCAATTTTCCTCATAATAATATACCGTTTAATTAAAAATGCGAGTTCTAGAGCGGAATTCGTTCGTGCAAATAACGTAATGAATGATTAAAATTACAACTAATTACTGTATTACTATATTTACATCACTTTTAACATGTTCCTTTCTTCTTATATATTGAAGCGTAATTCAGTTATGGATACGTCATATAAAAGTCGGTCATTCAAATACACTTTATATCAAATATTTGTAGGCCTGCTAGATTATATTAAATTTAGTATTAAAATATTTATCCATCTGGATGTTGTACATAATGAATTTGCATTTAAATTCAATTCTTTGAAGTGATGATTTCAATATTCAGTATGGTCTGAAAACGTGTAAGGTTGTTTCAGGTTAGATTTTTCTGAGAAATGATTGTTCAGAAAAAATGCGCCGTTACCGATTTAATTAGCCTTGAAGTTAGATAATCACGTCGTTGCGTGCGCAAATTCAAGTAGCCCCCAAATGCTTCGGTTCGATACTTCTGGGCATAATGGTTTCCCGTGTTTCTTCCTATATATATGTTCGGTTTTTTCTAACAAAACGATGAATAGGTTTGTCAACACCGCCTAATGCTGCCTACTTGAATTAGCGCGCGCAACGACCTTATTGGCTAACATCAAGGCTAATTAAATTTGAAACGGTTCACCATATCGATATTTTTTAACGATTAATTCTCAATACATATTATCCTGACACACCCTTACCAGATTAACAGGCCTTTCATTACCATCCTGTATATGCTATAATGGTTCAAGTAACGCTTGGGCACGAAATGGCGTCAGATATCTTACGATTACTGGTGAATGAGTAATATATATTATAAAGTTTTCCTTTCCGATAGTTGTGTAGTAAATATTGTTCTCTAATACAACTGAAAATTTTTAATTCATTCATCGGTATGCTAGAAAAGTTCATTCTTAATAGATACTCTAAAATAACGCCATGAATAATGTGATCCAATAAATTGTATGTGAGATTGAATTCAGGTCGTACGTGACGGGGAATCATCTTCGATAATTCAGACGGAACAGCGTTCGCACAAGTCCTAGGTTCGATTTCCGATCAGGTAGAGATTTTTATATCTTGATCCTTTAATTCAGTTTCTTATCATCCATCGATGAGCTTGATTTGAAAGTATTTCCTCTGTTCTGTGTAATGTAATCGCTTACACAATGTGTGTATTGTTTAACGATTAATTTGACAATGTAAAAGTGAACTGTATCGAAATATTTTGTGCAAATGTGAAATATCCATCGTTTGAATTACAATTTATAGACATGCTCATTCGGCGGCATTACATGTAACCTCCTAAATAAGACATTTTATTTTCAGCGTTCATTTGAGCGCTTCTGATGATAGAGTGGGTTAAAAAGTAAATTTTCAAAAATTGACTACATATCTGATAAAAATCGCCGACCTCCTGTGGCAAATAGCGTTGCTGCCTCACAACCCAGGGGTCCCGGGTTCGAATCCTGGCATGGGCTTGGATGTTTGTGTCGTCATGGTCGCGAAGACCGGGATTAAGACTGTTGGAGGATCGATACGCTGAACACGTGTCACTCCAAATTCGGAATGTGTCAAGTACGATGACAGTCCGCAGTCGACTTGGTAGGCCCAGGCCCTCAATGGGCTGTAGAGACATGGAGAAAGAAAAAAAATTAAACTGCTGAACGTTATTTATAAAATAACTGTTCATAAACTGTTTAATGAGAAATACTATGAAAGCAGTTGAATTAAAATTGTGCATACGATTGATTAGTCAGATGACAGATCGTGATGGAGAATAAGTGACCGTAGAAGTGTCGGTGTGTTGCTAAAAATAGTCTGATTGTTGGAATAGAATGGATGCTTTTTCTTAATAGTGAAACAAGTTGAAATTTATAGCAATATTAAATAATATTTCGGCTATTCCTCTGTGTTACAGTGGCAAGTGAGTTAATTCAGTGTAAGTTTAGAATCTGATAATGATCACTTGTTGATAAAGAGATTATTATCGAATTATATACTGAAGAGGAAAAAATAATTAATTACGGGGCAACACCGGGAACCCAGATAGTATTGGTATAAATTTATTTATTTAACCTTGAAGGTCGTTGGTTTTTTTTAAAATTCATTCAACAATAATTTGTCAATTTGAATTTCTGGAGTCTTTGGCCATATCTAAAATATCGTATTGTGAAGGTCTGTGTAAATAATTTTATATTTAGAAATACATCGGAGAGTCGGATTCAGAGTACAATAGCGTGTTGTTGAAGATCGGACCTTAGCATGATCTGGGAACGTGGCAACAGGCTGAGCACGGGACACGGTCGGCGGAGATTCCACGCCCGTAATTATATCGCGACGATCTCTGTTCGCATATGGCGAAACAATGCGGGGGCGTGTGCGACTAATGAAAGTGACGCAGGAATGCAGCAGCTGGCTTCCCCAGTGACCTCGTGCAGGAGATGGCCGATTAGCGCCGGACCGCGCAAGGCCTTGGCGGCCACCTGTCAAGAGCTGCACCAGATTCACGGCATCAGTGGACCAGCGACGTCCTCCAGAGTGAGGGGAACCAACCACACATCGGACTTCAGAGAACAGGCTGGATGTTAACATGATTATAGTTCTTAGTTGATGACCTGAGGAATTGATAGGATAGTCAGGTTTGTCAGTTGGCGCGTCAAGCATACGCCATGGACTTCCCTCCACTTATGAACGACGTCCAACTATTGCTTATATTTCGAAATGAAGCGCTTCGAAGGTGGTTAGAAAGTAACCCCCAATTAGTCGGTATAACCTCTTTGGTTAATCTAGTTGTGAGGCGATGGCCGATTGTCAAGTGGTAAATATACGAAGGTCAGGATACCAACCTTTTCTTTATTTTTCTCGTTCTGCGTCAACTGTTATCAAAGTATTTTTCCCTTAATTTTCTACCGGGACTCAAATTAAATCTAATACGGTAGTAATTTGGTAATTAGGACGTACTAAAAACTAAATAAAGCTCATATGAGACGTAATATTATTGTTTTACGCTGCTGCGCTGCAGTAAGGGTTTGTTGTCATTCATTATTGACTTGCCACTTGCGGCAACGTTCATCTTTTTCTTTGCTCTCATTTTCTATAGGCCAGAACGGCCTTTTTATTTACATCAGCAGTCAAGATTAGCAGCGAGTCAAAACAACGAATGTTCGAACACCTAGGGTATAAGGAGAACCCGATTGTAACCGGCCAATTTTAATCCAATTGAAATAACTGTTCTTGGGTATAAATTGACTCATTGGGTTGGCTATGCAAGAGTCCAAAAACTACCTGCTTAATACGGCTCATTTATTGTGGGACGTTCCACACTTCTGAGGTCTGTCAGATGGGGAATGTCACGCTGCCCATTATACGATTGCGAAAGATTTATTCAGTGGAAATTAAGTTATAAGTGCGCGAATGTCTTTTGAAAGGTTAAAAATTAGCCATCAAAGGAGAAGTCGAACACGTGTGAACAAAATGGATTTTCAAAAGCCTCAACGTTACTTAACTTCAACATTTTGTCCTTAGAAATCAATGTAACAAGTGCAAAGTTGACAATTGAGCGATTGAGACAGAAGATTAATTTAGTGGTTCAAAGCTGAACGTGGTTCCTGTTCACAGTGATATCTGGATATAGCACGTAGAACGATTGACCAGAAAATAAACTTATCTGAAGATTTCTCATGTCATCCTCTATCAAATAAAATTCAGGAAAACAGACAACGGAGTTAAAGTTATCAATGTAATTTAACAAACTTAAAAAACTGGGTAATGGGTTGCAGCAAAACTATAACCTAGAAATTCAGGTATTTTTCCATATTACATTACTACCAACTTTTATAATATTTTTATACTATGTAATCAAGTCTATGGTCTGGAAGCATGTAGAATGTTTTTGTGTAATTATTAGTGACTTGAAAGACAAAAAAATAGAATGAGTTTTACACAATACAAATATATTTGCATTAGTTTTAATCTTCTGTTAACATTTTATTTTAACGTACTTATTTTTTTCATAAAATGAAAATAAGTTGTTCAGGATATTGATATTTCTTTAAAAGCCAAACAAAAACAAACAGTTGAGGTTAAATGAATCTTTATTGGGCCACTGGTAAAAATGAAAAAATTCTGTATAAAAATACCGTTTAATTTTCAGTTCAGCATCACTGCTTCAGAGTCATTTATGGAACCAAGGCTTCAGGCCGTGCAGGATGAGAATGAAGTGTGTATAACAACTCGCCCGCAGGACGTAGCGTATGCGCGAACCAGAGACGTAGATAGAGATCATGAAGTGCTTTGGGAAGGGGTGTGTGATCGCTGGATGTAGTGAGGCAAATAGAGTTTTTCTGGATTGTTGCAATTATATTTTAATAAGGACTTTTACCACTGAACGGCGTGTACTAGTTACAATCACAATTTATTCAGTATTAAAATCTCGTTATGAAAGAATACTTCATTGGAATGATTTGTTAAATTTGGGATTTTCTCAAACGTACGGAAGTCCGGGCAATGTAAGATATATGACGTGAAGCAGGTCATTATAACCTTATATTTTCGCTTGTTATTCCCACACGCTAGAAGTTTGACGGGATAGATATATATTACAATCTCCTCTGTAAATTTACGCAAGTTTTGGCGACGTCATCATACGTCAATCGCAAGATAATAGTGACCGCTGGCTTCCCTTTGGAAGATTTTAGTCGGACGTTTGAGTTATTTAATTAGTAGTAAGTGATAAAAAGAAATAAGAATTTGTTACAAGTGCAAAAGTCAACCTTTGGTGAAAATAAAGAAAAAATATAATTACTCTACACGTTCATCCAATAACTCAAGCATCCGTTTTTCAGAGCCGACTGCTTTGATTCCGATGCTCAGCTGTTCTCTGAAACGACAATCGCTGGCCTGTCAAAAAGCATCACTTCCACAGATATTTCATAAATAAGTTACTGTGGTGACTCATGACCCCTACATTCAACGGGTAAAGCAAAAATAATTTAGTTTTGTTTATTTGCGTACAGCAGGACGAAAAAGCGAGGGTGGTTTGGTCAAGGCCGAGTAGGCGGGAAACGTCGCCGTTTACAACATTATTTATTGCCTGGAGTGCATTGTATTTGGACAGTTGGTCCCGGGAGCTGTCCTGAGAAAGACGGAATAAGAGAGCAGTGGCTGAAGAAACAACATGCGTAAAAGTTAAATTCGGCATGTTTTGAGAAAGAAGATTCATTTGATGGGAGTACGGAAAACAAAAAGATAACATTTGATGGAGATTTAATCTGAAGAAGAGGCGCTAGAGGAGACGTGTCCAGCAAAGGAACCTCCGGCAACGGCAAACCAAGAACGACGTCACCACGCAGAACATCTGGTAACGGCATTTTTACCCGGTTTCCACTTAAACCATTCTCGTTGATTCGCGATTGTTTTTTATTTCAATTATATCGTTCGTCACCCGCGTTCCCGGGAGCAGCCTTTTAGAAGCTGCATAGATTCTTTTTGCTTTACCGACTGAGTCAATTTGATAATACATTTTATTCGTAAATTTATATTTTTACTAAAACTTAATTTGAGTTAATTTCTTTTGTAAATTTTATATTGTATTGCCACGATTTAGATCTTTATTATCATCATAATTAAATTTATTAATCGGAATCAAAATAAATGCAAATTTTAGAGTACATTAAAGTTACCGTAGCTACCTTAAATTGTATTTAGTATGACTCAATCTATCTGAGGATAATTTTTGTGGGCTTTTCGGGCAGTAGGAAATGAGACATACGCACCGGCGACTAATTTGCACTAACGCACTTATCTTCCGGGCCTTCATGTTTTGGGGCGGCTGCTTCCGCTGTTGACTTTGGCGTGGTTATCTGAGGCTGGCTTCCGAGAATCGGTGCTGGTGGCACTCCGAGGTTTTCTTCCTCGATTCCTGCCAATTACGTGAACGGGATTTAACCTTCCGCTGTTCCTCTTAGATTTTCTCGAGATTCAAAACAAACATTTCTTTCTCCTTTCCATCTTCTTACTACAAATTTCTGACTGCCGCTTTCTCTTTCAAGGATTCACTCCCGACTCTCTTCCTCCTCCCCAGAAAGTTATTTCCCCAGTTACCATTCACTCCCTCATCCCCAGTTACTCCTATTAATATTATTTGCCAACTGCCCAATTTCTGTCGTTTCTCCTCTCCAGGTCGACTATCCTCATGCCGTCACCATGGGGGGTTGATGGTGGATCACATGACCCCCAGCCTCAAACAAATGTCCAGTTTGACCCGCGGGCTTCTTCATAATTCGTGGAGGGAGATGCGGCCTTGGAAATTTCCGGTGCCAATTCTTTAATCCGGGAAACCCCAGATTTCCTCATGCCTCGGGTCTCTCTTAGCCGCCAACTTTAACCTTCTAGCGTGTTGTTGCCTGCTGAATGTCGCCAGTAGGCATATTCTCAGCCAGTGTATCGTCACTGGTCAAATAAAATGGTAACTGGCACCTAAATTCATTACAATATTTGTTTAATTTAGATATGTAATGTAATTTAGATTGTTTATAATGAAGTAGTGAACAAATACGTTGTTGCATTTTCCGAAATTTTTGAAACTATTCAAAAGCCCGTATACAACGAACTCTGACTATTACGAGGAAGATTGTATGGTTCCGTCTCGCTCTTGCATAATCACTTCTGATTTAGTTAGAAATTGGCAGATTCAGTAGAAATGCTCTTAATTTTACCAAGGGCACAGCTGACAAGTTATAAGATAAGGGAGACTTTTTTCAGACACTTCCACACTTAGCGATTGGGTAGCTGTACGTGCAAATTAATTTCAAGGTCGGCGGTTAATCTGGACCCGGGCTTCGGTATTTATCTTCTTAACTGTGCGGGACGGGATAAGTGCCGATGCGATCCGGTTCCGAGTCTTTCCTTCTTCGCCTAGGGCGAGTCTAGAATTTGCACACATTATTCGCCCCACGCCCTGCTGTGATGCGCCATTGTGTGCAGGCTCCAGGAGCAGGGATATGCAATTCCCGAAGCCGATCGTGCGCTCAGATAAACTTGCTTTATCAGACACACAACGCGGCTCTACGGTAAAGCACGGCTGCTCCGCGGGCAGCGGACAAGCAGGCGCCAGGACATCACTCGGCGCTTCGTCCTCCATTCACAAGAAAATAATCCTCCAACTACTTCCACAAAAATTTCACAATAAATTCTAAGGCGTAAACACGTTGAAACAAAATATTGTAAGAACCTTTATCGGGTCGGTGAATAAGTCTCTCCCTTGCACTCAATATTGATTAACCTTCAAAAGGTCGAAGATCATATTCACAACAATTAAACACAATTCGTTGGTCCAGTCCAATGAAGAACGGCATGGACATTTGCATTAACCGTAAATATTTCTATCATTTGATTAAAAATTTCTTCCAAAATGTGTCTCCATAAATTTTAATAAAACTATAATTATATGGAGAAGGAAACAGATAAAAGTATTGTTAGAGTCACAACGCTTCCTCCATAAATTGGCGAACCCTATCCAGTGAATAAATTTAACCCAAAGGTCACGAATTTATAAGCCAAACATATCGATCTGAATAACTTACATACTAAATAAAATATTATAAGACTGACTTAAGAACCACAATCACCTGTAACATTAATGATGTTACATTGATTTATTCTTAAAGAATAAGAATAAAAATAATAATTATTGAAATATAATAATAAACAATTAAATTTTTTCTTAAAAGAAAAGAATAAAAAATTGTTTCACTATTATTGTTCAAAGTGATAGCGATTTATAATTAAAATTTATGATTTTTTACTTAGTAAGTTCTTCGATCATATCTTTGGTTTATAAATACGCGGGCTTTGGGTCAAACTTATCCAGTCCACTAATTACTGGAGGACATGTCGTAACTTTAATATTACTTTTTTCTGTCTCTTTGACCATATAATTATTGTTTTTATGAAAATTACTTCTTCAATGAGCCTCGTAAAGTTTTATATTTTATCTCAGAGTCAGAAATAAGAAATTGAGGGGAACATATTAAGGGATATAGAAAAGCGAAGATTTAATTGTATCGTACCTAATTTAAATAAACCAAGAATAATTATTTTTTCATAAAATTAGAATAGTTAACTATAATTTTTGGGCCATTCACACTTCACTCCTTCCTTATTTCTTTTACCCCTTAGTACGACTTCAAGATACTCAATAATATTCTATAATAGTTGGCTATATCATAAAAATTAAAGAAAACAGAAAATATTGCAATAAAAAAACAATAAATGTTATAACACTTCTTATAAATACTTGTGATTGCGAACAACAGAATTTATAATGTCACAGACGCATGTTGCTAGGTTCTTTGGGTGTAAGTTCCGAGGTCAAAGACCTCATTAATAGAGTCGGTTAGCAGTTCCAATCAGGACACGAGGAAATTTGGGGGGGGGGAGGGTAAAGATGTTACGAAAAAAAAATTGAACTATCAGGGTTATAAACACTTTCATTTTTCCAAATTCATAAATAACTTAATAACGGTGGTTTCTGTAATCGTTTTGTAGACGTAATACACGGAAATTGCCTTTCCTAAATGCAGATACGAATTGGGAAAAGAAGTAGCCAGATAAAAAATAATAAATAATTGATAAATTAAATGACAACGATTCTGCGCCCTTCTTGATGTCGTCAGGTGATTAAGAAACCGCAAGAGCTCAAACGAGGTGAAGAGCCGAAAACGAGAAAAACTGTTTAAAAGTTCCAGAAGGTTTTGGCAGGCCGAACCAAGACAGGCATAAATATTGCAGGTTGCATATTGCGTTGATAGTTTCTTTACGAGACAATAAAGCAAGACCATTAAAACGTTTATATTTTAAAGCCTTCCATACTTCAGTTTATCGTGTACCTACAGTTGCGATTGAATACTGTGAAATAAACTAAAATGGTAAAAAACAAAGTAAATATTTCTTTGAAATTTCATGCTTTGAGGTTCAATGAAGGAATACAATTAAAATATAGACGAAGTATAAATTTTTGTATTTTTATTTCGATTACGAACATTAACAGATGACTTTTAAAAATATAGGGGGACGATACTACATAACGAGAAAATTTTAATACAAAACAATAATAAAAAGTTATACATATTGTACAATAATAGTTTATCATTTATTCATCCATGCCTGAAAATTTAATTTTTTTAATAGGGAAATATATTCAGATGACTTTTGTAAGAATATATTGTATTTTGAATCAATAAATACTTTTATATTTTTTAATAAACATAGTGATACAGTGGAAAGTATATTTTTAGTTGCTCCAAACTTTACCGTAGTATGTATTAGAAATAATTAACTTATAAAATTTTTCTCGATTTTTAATGTCTTTCTCCCTGCTGAAGACGTTAAAACTGTAAATATGCCGACGTAATTATGTGGCTATGGTGAAGAATTACATTTTTGCAATATGCAATTAACTCATTCAACCCCTAAAATTGTCGTTTTTGAGAGTCTTTTCTGGAAGTTGTTACTGTGAAGATAGATGAAAACGATGGTAAAGGGAAAAGCAGTGTTCGTACCTGAGGCTGGTCATGTCGAAGCAGATCCGCGACCGCTCTGCTACACCATCACACGCGCACTGGAGCACTGAAGCCCTGCGATCTGCGGCTCAGCCCTGGCCTCACTAGCGCCACGTCGCGAATCCTCCACAAGGCACCACGGCCCCAAATCTATCCAAAACACAGCTTCCTTCAACACCACGGGACAATGCTTCGCGGCAGCCGAGCGTTGAAACGCCACCTGACACAGATAAAAGAAGAAACCCCATACTCCGAACAACGGTATCCGAATTATATTTTACGGATATTCCATTTTCCGAAGAGCGTACGAACTTCGTGATGTGTTCGTTTGATGCCTTGTGTTCTTTCACCGATTGCGGGGCGTCCTCCGCAGAAGATAAGTCGCACTTAAACTGTCAACTACAGCTGAAAACTTGCTGCGAGTGGTATGTTCTTGCCTCGATCCTCATTATTAAAAGAAACATCCTGCGAAATATTGAAGCTTTAAATGAACAACCAGCTGCTGTCATGTTGCGATAACTTTTACACTTCATGACGGCAACTATAATATAGTTTTTGGTTATTATTATTTCAATAATTTAAAAAAAAAGGTATATTACACATTTCTTCATAATTACGCGTGGGAGGATTGAGTCACAGAATTAAAAGCTACCAAATATTATAAACAATTTTATTGTGACAACATTATTATTGCTTGTATAAAATTAGGATAAATTTAATATAACTGATATTTAGGAGAAATATTTCTGGAAAAATGAAGTAGAAAAATATAAAAATAATATTAGCGATATTTATGTGACATTCCAAAATTAGCTTTAATGCAGTAGCACGGTCAAGACTGTTGTTAAATATATTAAGAGGGGAAAAACATCGTGTCTCCAAAATTATGATTTATTTAGTCCGACGTTTTCGGCCTGCAAGGTCATTTCAAACATATTTTGAGCAGAAAAACGTATACTATAATTATGTCATTATTCATACGTTATAACCAAAGTTGCTCCTATTCAGCTATATTAATAATACGCGATCACATCTTACCCAATATTTTAAATATCAAGGTAATTATTCCTAAATTACAAATGTTTACAGATTTTATAGAACTATATAGAATCGTATTAACAATTAGTGATGATTTTCAAAATAAAAGTAACATTCCTCAGAGCATTTCTGAATTAAAATTATTAATTATCATTTTTTATTGGGCACGGTTCCAGCCTTCAAGAATTAAAACCTACTATCCCGTTGGCAGGCTTGGTTTAATTCATTTGTTGACGATACCAAAAAATCATTTTTCGACTCCTTAAGATGTTGATTAGTTGCAGACATAAAAATTTCTTATTCATTATCAATATTTAAAGTCTGAAAATCGAATAAAATTATAAAAATATATTATTGGCATTACCTAGCGCTATTTTTTATTTTATTAATAATATTCTAAGCCAATAATAATTTAAATTAATGAAACTAATTCCTTATGCATTTGCTTTTAGCAAGGTTATGAATATCTTTTGTTGTATTACATAAATTTAGTTAAGGTCATCTGGAACAAATTACTCAGATGTCATAGTTGTTTAGTAGTTTATTTTGCACAATGATAATAATAAACGATTTAACATGTCGAAAAAGTGACGGATTTGTCGGTCCATTACTTCAATATCCTTTGAAAAATTCCGGGTCTCACATGTTTCGGTTTTTAATTTGGGTCGAAGATGTAATTCAATTACGACTTAATAATCACTTGGGAAGTAATTTTTTAGACTAAGTTTTATTTATAACTCCTCTTTACGTAAATATAAAAGAACATCAAGCTAAAGGCTAATTTAGTGCTTTTTAATTGTAAATAAACATAATTAATATAAATTAAAGGAGAAATTTATATACACTGAGTGGCCAAATTGTTATGACTACCTGAGTTTGAACGCGGGATGACCGCAGGCGTTATCAGCAAAATTATCAGTCTTGAACAAGAGTTCAGTTCGCAAAGAAGCACAAGAGTTGTACAGTAGATGTCTGCAAGTGGGTCATATTGTTTGATGAATCATGATTTCAAACATACAATACAGGTGGCAGGGTTCCAATACGGAAAAATTAACACGAAATCAGGGGGTTCAAATGCATTACAACAACACTTCAAGCTGGTGGTTGCAAAATTATGATTTGTGGGATGTCTTCTTGGATTGGTATGTGTCCTTTGGTTCCTGTGAAACAACGTCTGAAAATCCAAGGGTATTTAAGTATTGTCGAAGATCAAGTACATCCTGTTGTGGTGCACTATGCCAGGGATGTATACTTCCAACAGAACAATTATCCTTGTCATAAAACTGGCATTGACGGATACTTTGGTTGGCCTGCACAATCACCAGATCTCAATCCAATTGAGAATTTATGGGATGAGATCGATTGTGCCATTACATACCTGGATCCAGTTGCATCAAATCTTAAGGAATGGGAAAAAACGGTTCATCAGATATGGTCTTAAATTCCTTCCACCACCTACCAACTCATAAAATCAATGCCCAGAAAAATATTGTATTGAGTGAGGGGGTGGTCATAATAATTTGGCCTCTCAGTCTAATTGTGATTATTCAAATTGATATGACTTTATTGGTATATTTGTTTCGTATTTGTACACATCGTCATATAAAATATTTAAATTTATTTTTTATTAATCACTAATTGGTTTATTTGAGATGGCTCAGTTGTGACAGTTGTCTTGTAGTTATTTCATACAAGATAACCTCGACGTATGGCCACTTTTTTTTCTTTGATCCTGCTAGAAGCATTCACAGCTTCCACGCGTCCTACTGCGAGTTCAGTGAACGCGTCTGCGAAAGTGCGTTTACGCGACGACGACGATTTCCAGGTCCGTCAGGAAAACAAAAATGGCCTCGCGTTGGCGATTCGTGACGCAAAACCTAGAAATTCATCACTTTCAGGAAGTCTGAACTATGTAAATACACGGAAGATTCATTGTACCACGACTATTTCTATGTTCATTCAGCAAAACTATTATTCTACATTCAACAAACGAAAAACTTATTTCTCATTCCTAAACAGAACCGTTCGGGATTCGAATATCCTGCCCGTATATGTATAAAACAATTCAAAAGAAGACAGCAGTATTTCTAATAGAATTGCTATTAATATAATTGAATGAATTGAAGTAAAAAATAAAATCTTATTTAATAAGCTACTTCATAGTTTTCTGACTTAAATAATTCCTTCCTCCTTGGCTCTACAGCCCATTGAGGGCCTGGGCCTACCGAGTCGACTGCGGACTGTCATCTTACATGACACATTCCGAATTTGGAGTGACACGTGGTCAGCGTATCGATCCTCTAACAGTCGACTTAAATAATTACAATAAATAAAAAAACAGCCAAAAAAGTCAGTATTAGATATAAAACTATTTATTAACAAAAGCGACGTTTTATCTCCATTTTGAGACTTAATCAGGCTTACTACAAACATAATATTGCAATAAATTAATTTTCTATTTATATAACTTACAAATTTATCAATACATCATGTTTATCCTTGACTCCCTCAGTCGAAAAGATTATTGAATTTACATGTGAAGGATTTGGTGTCGCGGACCTTCTCCAGCGACAGTTACGGCCGAAATGATGTGTAACAATGAGTGCTTTCGGCAGTTAAATTTTGACAATGGAGAAGAATATTAAAGCCTTAAACTACTACAATAAAAAAAGAGTATCGTAAATTTTGTTCAAATTATTCATGTCATTTTTAACACTGATTTCATGAGGGTTGTACCTGATATACAACATTTCACTCATAATTCTGGAGAAGTAATTATTTTCTTCATCTAAAATTTCCACATTTTGCCAGTCGAAATTTTGATTATTAACATGTATGTGTTTGGACTCAACTTTGTACTTTTGAATGTGTAATTTGATGATGCTTTTATGTTGTTCCATAATGCGAGTTTTAAAGCTCTTTTAGTTTGTCCGATATACAATGCGTTACAATATAAACAATTAATTTTGTTAATAAATAGTTATATATTTAATTCTGAAATTTTTGGCTGTCTTTATACTTGTTTAATAAGGATGTGGTGTTAGAAATTTAATTTAAAATTTAAGGCGTGAAGTGCTTTTAACTGTAGGACATCATTTATAGTACCAACGGTTGTTAAACTTTTATTAGTTGTAGGTAATAAGCCTTATAGGAGAAATGGAACCATTTTTCCCTTACTAAGTTACTGTTTTTATTTTTATGTTGATTGTGTTCTTCAGTTTTTGTATACTAATCTCTGCCAACTGCCTTTACCCAATGAAATTAAATAAATCTACCTGTCTATAAAATAGATGGTTTCATTTCTGTCACACTAAATATTGTAGGTAATTCTTCACTTTGTTATTCTCCAACTCACTCCAACACCTTTAAATTGAGTATTATCAAATGATTAACGTCGTTTTCTGTATTTGCCAATCGGCGTGTAGTCTTCAGGTTTCGGAAATTCTGTTACGTAAGTCGGGCATGGGGCACTATACCCATAAGCTGACACAAATTACTTATATACTTAAGAAGTGTCAACGTGGAAAGAGATCACGATCACATCTATTGAGTACAGTCTCCTGCTGCGTCTGCTGAATTTCAAGTCAGTCCTAAGACCGCGTTTTCCTGTCCGTTCAAATTATTTTGCGTAAATCTAAGCTGCTTTTCGGAATGCGCAGGGTGACAGGAGACGTGAAATACGCTGGCACCTGCTTTGATTAGCATTCCCATTAGTCGACCTGTTAGGATGTCCAGGCTAGGGCCTGTCCCCGAATAGTTGGAGCGGAACGCGGCATTAACGCAAAATAACTTTATTCCTTACATGCTAATATACAGCAAAATGCAAATACATTAGAAGTAACAGATGTGAAATCCTATCACTCTCGCCAATATTGTAAGAGTGCTGTAGTAGTGTCAATTAACTTCTCATCACAGTGAATAAAGTCTAAATATTTTGACAGGTGACATGAATGAAATCCACATGAAGGAAACTTACCTTTAATAGAGTAAGAAGGGCTTCGATAGAAGCGATGTGGACGAAGGTAGACAAGGGTTAACTAGGAACCCGACTCTACAATTTGTCTATATAAGTGATGCAGGGAAAACCCTAGCTAGCCTGCTTAATTACAGAGCAGGTTCTTGGTATTTGCCCTACGTCCTTCCGGCGTTAGCAGTGAGGCCGCAGCATTCCACTCTCTAGGCTCGCCAAGTTTAGGAGGCATCTGGCCGACTACTGCATCGAATAACCCGCATTACATAGGGCTGCGAATAACGCTCTTTACCGATAATCGGACTCTTCAGTCAGACCGATAATCGCCAATAAATAACAAAAAATAATAACATACATACTTAATGACAATAAAATTACCGTGATTATATAAACCCTGTTAAGAGAAAAACCATCAAGGACTTTTACGTCGGGTATAATTTTATAATGCATTTAGAAGCCGCCCAGAGGGATGCTGAACGTGAATGAGAAGAAGAAATAAAGCACTAGGTTAGGCAGAGAAGTTGTACTCGGTTCCCCGACCGTAAATCATGAGCACAAGGCCAACTGGTGTCATCATTAGCTTTGCGATTAATTTACAAGTCCCTCAGCCGTTTCAATTAAATGCAGTAATCGCACTGTTTAGCAGGCAATATATTACTGGATGGCCGTAAATCGAAAAATAAGTTGGCCATTAAAAGTAAGAATGCAAAAATTAATGAAATATTCCATTCTAAAATCTAAACGAGTTAATTTTGCTTTTGGGCAGGTCAGTCGAATTATCCTATGGAATACAGAAGTAAAGGTTTTAATATTTACCGAATATAATTTGGATGTAAAATGTATTTTTAAATTTCTTGTTTTGAGAGTAAAATATATTTATATAAAAATTACTTAAAGCCACATATGTATGATGGAATTTACACTTAAAATTAATAAGAACATTATTTACATTATTAGCAGACACGGACAGTACTTAATTACATTAAATCATCGTCGTCATGAGGCAGATAAACCAAGAATAGTTTCATCGGTAAAAAATAAGTTCATTAAAATATTTGTCTCAAATATATGTAAAATGTATCATTTATTCATTAACAGTTGAAGGAAACGAATCACTGCAATTTCCAGTTTTATATCATCAGGAAAAACGTTCTCATGGGATTCATCTTCAATGAATTACGAACTGAATTTTAAATTAAATATCACTAATAGTTTATTATGAAAGTCATTGAGAATATAATTAAATCAGAATCGAAGCTACTTTTATCCACTAAAAGAATTTCAAATTAAATATGTAAGATGTTATTATTTCAATAAATTTTTCTATTATTCACAGTTGACATATTTTGAAAAATTTTCAAAACACCATCTTATCTCTATTTTATGCTTTCGTCAAGTTATTTTCAGCCACTTCTTGATTATTATTGTAATAATTAATATAGCTGCGTTACTGGATACTAGTAAATTGGTATTCTATTAGAAGTCCACAAGTAATGGTGAAAATGGTGATCATAAATCACAACCCTGTGTGGTACGACCAGATAGACCACCCACGGTTTGAGTCACGAAATGACTAATATGGCGATAGCTGTTAAAACACGCGGAAACTCTCACTGAGAAGGGTGGACAGGTCCTGGTCACTTGCAGAGTGGAACACTCAGAATGAAAAGTCAGAGGCCGTTCGCGTGTAATTATGTCCGTAACTCTACACGAAGAGACTGGGAAACGTGCCCAAACTTTAGGGAGTTACAGACAATGAGAAGTAGGAGACGCCAACCTTTCAAATGCCTGAAGGTGCTGACCAACCTAAACAAATCTCGAAAGTTCCCATCATTGCACTTTACGAAATGGAGTTCAGTTAGTTTGTATATTTTTCCTAGAGACCACGATTTCGTATTAAAAGACACCTTCAGATGAAATATTCACATTTTCATAGAAATGGAAAGTAATATATATGTCAAAAATTATAAATTGTGTTTGAAATTATTTTTTAATTAATTGTTATTGATACAGAATTTAAGTATTATTCTTAATTATCCCATTACACCTTAACCTTCCGTGTTTTTGATATTAATTCCTTAAATCTTGTATTTTACTTCTTTATTATTTAAGTATCAAATATTATATTTTGTATTAATAAATTATTAAGCATCCGATTTAGAGACAATAAATTAAATTACATTAAAACTTCATTACGTTTCTATATATTTATTTTTTATTCCTGTCCTAAAATAAAGGAATGTCTAGAAAGAAGCTTATTCATAACCCCTACAGAAGGTAGGCAGCTGTAATTTGAATTGAAGATCAAGAAAAGAAAGGAGTAAGACAAGTATGCAGGCCTTCTCCCATGTTCTTTAACATATAATAACAGGCTATGAAGAAAATTAAAAAGGAAAACGTGGAAAAGGAATCATCCTGCAAGGACAAGAAATGAATCCCTACGCTTTTCCGATGATATTGTAGTATTAGAGGAGTCAGAAGAAGACTTGGAAACCGTAATAATTGGCATTAACGTAGTCCTGAAGGAAGAGAACAACATGAGAATTAATAGAAGAAAAACCGAGGTAATGGAGTGTAGTATGGTAAAAAGTAGAATAAAATAGGCTATTAGATTGGTAATGGATATTTTGAAGGAATTAAAGGATTCCTTGGGCAGCATAATAACTAGGGAATTATAATAAACATAAAGAGTAAGATAGCACAGGCTTTCACAAAAAAGATGAATTTACTCACCGGTAATATAAGTGTGAATATTAGAAAATCATAGCTAAAAATGTTCCTATGGAAGGTGGCGTTGTATGGGTATGAAACGTGGACGGAAGGAGTTACAGAAAGGGAAAGAAGGTTTTGAAATGTGGTGCTATAGGAGAATGCTGAAAATCAGATGGGTGAACAGAATCACTAACTAGGAAGTTCTAAACAGAATAGGGGAAGAGCGAACAATATGGAGGACGTTGAGCAAGAGGAGGGATAGATTATACGCCAAGTTTTTAATACATGTGGGTCTAATAAAGTTAGCATTATAGGGAAGTATATGAGGTAAGAGTAGAATAGGGAGGCCAATGATAGAATACGCTATGCAGATTAGGGAGGATGTGGGGTGTAGTAGCTATGCAGAAATGAATGGGCTTACGCAAGATAGGTTAGCATGGAGGGTTGGATCAGACCAGTCTTAGGACTGAATACCACATTTCAATATATTTATGTTTTTGATTGTGGTTCCCCCGCTTACATTTGTTAGAAATAATTTCCTTTACGTCGCCAAAATAGATTCATAAACTATTATAATATATAATTCGAGTAAAAGCCTTAAAAAAGGAGACGAGTAATAGTGCCACATCTTTGCTCGCCTCGTATGACGAAACAAATGTTCCCTCTTCTTGTTTGATAAAGTATCCCAAAGTTCATTCGTTACTTAGAGCTTGAGTTAGAGGCAGACGTGTAGGTGGCGCAGATATCATCGGCGACTCCGAATGTCACATGTGGCAAGAAAGGAGAAGCCTGGACCCGATAGCGCACCTTTAAATCAAGAACGGAATGTTACCACGCCAAAGCTTACAATGGATTCAGACGTATTGAATACTCGATTTTATAGATACTATTATGTGAACTGCCGCAGTATATTTGTTGGGATAAAACGTGGCATCATATATTGAACATGAAATCGATGGTCACGCAGCGTCAGTCTTTAACAAGGGGCTTGGCGCTTATGGGAACCATAAATGTAGTTTCATCAGCTATTTGACTTTTCAATCTGAAAGGAGGCTTTGCGTAAGGTGTATGAAATATGTACTAAAAACAGAAATAGTCAAAGCCACTGAACTAATCACAGTTGCTTTAGACAAAAATTTGAATGACAATGAATATTATAGGTTTAATTACTGTAGTGGAGTAGGACCCCTCCCTAATTTTAATCATGTCTTTGATTTTAAACGATCTAAATTCAGCAAGAGACATGCAGACTAGAGGTTGGAATTTCCCGACACCACGGAAATTGATGAGAACGTGCCTGTCTGCAGCTTCACAATATTAGGATTATTTTGCTGAAGGATCGTTCACCCTTCAAATTTTCTCAAGAATACTATTCTCTTCGTCAGAGGAAAAATTCCCGCGCTTGACGGAGGACAAATAAAGATTGACGAATACACGTCACGCGGGGTAGCGTTTCCCTTGGAGGAGGGGAAAATAAGAGTTTAGCTAGAATTGAGCAGTGTGGTTCAAGACGTTGAAAAAGGGTGAGAAAGCAGAGAGGCAGGAGTGTTGCTCAAAAGTTGAAGGAAACAGAAAACAGAGGAAATAGGAGAGAAGATAGAAATGAACAATTAATAAGATAGTGTTGATCGAGAGTTGAAAGGGAGGTAAGCAATTTCGATCTCGATTTAGAAGGAAGAGTGAGCAAGGAAATCCAGAACGTTGAACTTGGTTTAAGTTGAAAGCAAGTGGTTCGTCAAGAACGTGAAATCTCTGCGCCATGTCGTTACTCCAATAATTAACTGTTAATAATTAATTGTTTTACTGTACTGATTATAAGATTTTTACATAATTTGTAGAAATGAACATAAAGTAATTGAAATTAGGTTGCTTCGTATTTCGATAATAACCAGGTATTAGGGACGTCATCATGTTCATGACTAGCATTTAAGTTCTGTAATAATGGTGAATAAATAGATTTTCGTGTGAGCCGTAGAATTCTAAGCTCATGAAGGTAAAAGCAAGCTTCCTTCTGAATGGTCCGCTCTACGGTCCACAGCCACAAAAATATCCTTCAAAGCTGTCACCCTGTAATGTATTTAAATAGGCACATCGTAACAGCTTATTTTTATTTCAGATATCATTAATTATAGATTTCCGGCTTCGTACACTATTTTCAATTTCTTTGATTGTTTTAATTGTTGAAGAAGCTACGGGAACAACCACTCGAGCGCAAGACGAGAAAAACAATTTTAATGGCCAAAATGTATGCAACCTGAAAAATGGAATTAATATGACTAGTTGTGAAAGAAGATTCATGTGGACAGGGAGGACAAAAAAAACAAAAAACTGTTATTTGGAAATTTACTTAACACATTTGTGAAGTAACTTCAACGTATAAATTCATACAGACTGGTTTCGTTTTGGTTGATTTACCTCTTGGTTGTCAGTTTCAATAATCTGCCCACATTACTTAATTATACCCCAGGGAAAAGGACATTTCATCCAAGGCAATAACATTCAAATTACTAATGCACAATAAATATTGTAAGGTGTATAAAGAAGAGAAGACGAAGCTGATTAATCCAAGTAGCTGGTTTATTTAAACAGGATTTCAGTGGTAAAACAGAGCAATGAAGTTGATTGCTATTGGAGCTAAAGTAAAGAACAAAATCTTATTTTTGTTACAGTTTCAAAAAATACCACTAGTAGAATATTTCAAGTCTAAAAAAATGTAAGAGATAACAAAAATTTTCGTGAACTTTCGTAATATCACCATGGAAAGTATGAGTTCCTGATGATAACACAGCAAACATATTTGAAATAAAATTTAATACTGAAAATAATTTAAATTGTGATAGTCAGTATTATTTTATAAAATAATATATTTTTAAATCGTTTCCCCTGTATCGCAGGCGATTTAATCTTTCACGTAGCATTAGTTAGATAAAGTAACTGATTAATTTAGTTTCTGTTAGTTACATTGTTTTTAATCCTCATTAAAGATGAAATATTTGAAAAGGAGGTCAGTCATTGTGAGGGCTATTTCTGTATTGTAAGGAATGTAAGGTCAGAACAACAAGTAATAAAGGGAACATAAATAGTGGCTAATTATATCTGTAAGATGTTAACGCATACGTGGCCCATGTATAAACCTGCAGACATTTTCATTTTTTCGTAGAAAAGTGTTTAAGCCCTGTCTGCGTTCGCAGGAACATTTCCTGCTCTTAAACTGCGAGGAGGCAAATGAAATGGCTCCACGAAACAGCTGTAAGTAATGGGTATGAGAAAGGTTTCTCCAAGAGTTTCCTTAGATAATTTCTTCACTTTTGATGCAAATGATAATGCTATATGACGAAGCGCAGATTTTTATTTAATTTACATATCACTGACTCGTACGATTAATGGAACATTATCTGGTATTCCTAAAGTATAATATTAATTTCGATACCAATGTGATTAAAAAAACGAATTTTAATGAAAAACTATTTTTTTAAGCAGATTTGCTAGCATATAGTCCAAAACATAGACGTAAGTTATATGAACTACTAGCACAATTTCGTCGTATTAACTGTTCCACACCATTGTAAGTAAACTAACGTTGTTTTAAAATTCTCCTAATTATTTGACATTACTTACAGTAGGATTTTAGACTTAAATGTCAATTATATGACATACTTTTATATAACGAGGCTATTGTTTTATTAAATTATTTTCCCAGCTTAATATTTATGACACTGATGACTTTGAATACTTGCATGCATATTTAAATATATTCCGTGCTGTAACCACAAATAAAACACTTAATGGAAAATATTATAGATTAATATGCATTATTCTGTTGCAAACTTTAAATTTGAAATTACGTCATTTTCGCAGAAATTGGCGCAACAACATTCCTCGTGTTTTAACCCATTAAACTACTGAAATAACAGACTTTTCATCGAATATGTTTGGGAACTTAGCAGAAAACTTCGCTGATATTTAGGGTACTCCGTTCTGCGTCCTCACGTTGGAATCCTTGTTTCAAGCTCGGGTTAAGCTGTCCTAACAATCAGACCTCAATCCCATTCCCTACTGCGAAGCTGTCAGCTGCGTGTTTATGCTCGGTTAAAGAGAAATGAGCTAATAATAATGTACCTTCAGCATTCTTTCTAATGGGCGGGCCTTGGCAATTTGATAGCCGTCCTGTCCACGCATTCTTAATTAACTCAGCCTCGTAGTCTAGACAGTCAGGTAAATTTTATTTAAGAAAGTGATGTGTCTTTGCACATCGGTACACGATTCGTCAACATGCATGTTATAGGCTCTATAAAATAATTTTTATTATTATTAAAAAGCATTTTTAGACATCATAATTCTCTCATAAATTGTTTTCGTATCGACATATTGGTTGATTTTATAATATTTAACAATAAAATATTCGTTACGTATATTTTAATATGAATTATTACAAAAGTCTCTAATGATCGCTATATTAAGTTTTTAATTATACTTTTCATTATAACTCCAGTACATTTTTTAACGCATTTTACGGCATTATTATTTCAAAACGGATATTACTCTGAGACATTTTATTTGTTAGTCATGGGAATCATAAGGAATTCTTCAATGTCTTAACGCGCAACAATTAATATTCTTCACTAAGATATGACTGTATACGAAACCTCATTATTTGGAAAGAAATGCTTCGTGCTATCAGATAGATAGATAAAATATATATCCAAGATCTCTGCATATTACACAAGTTATTAAAATAGCACTGTTAAAAAATTCTAAATCCCTGACTAGTTTAAAGGACTACGATACACAATAAAAAATATTCAAATCCGGTGGAAGGGAATAAATTAGGCACCAACATCGAAGTATTTAGCGACTTGCTAATTAGATAACTTATTTCCTTTCCTTTTTCGGGTATTCTCAGCCAAGGAACGTGAATAAACACACCAAATCAATACCCTGGCCAGGAATCGAGACGGTGACCTCTGTGGTGCGAGGCTGTGCCACTAAATTTGCATCAGGAAACAACCGTTAGACCATTTGTAATTAGAACAGGTATTTTCTAACTTAGCCAATACGAGTGAAATAAGACACCAGTATCAAATGTGTATTGCGTGTTGCATGTAAATTTATTTCTCAAATTTAGTGAATCACTTTTCGAATGGAAGCTCGTATACATAAATTTAACAAGATTTAATAACTTGAAATCACTTCAATATACAATAAAATTCCATCAAACATGAAATGAAGTGTAGATTTAATTGCAGTTGTATGACACATTTTTTGCATCCTTATTTATTTTCACAAAACATTTTATTGAAAAGAATCTTTTTCTAAAACATCTAAATAGACGTATATTTTGACAAATAAATTGTAAAAACAATTAAGGCATACAGACGCTATAAGATTTGATATCTTCTTTCTTTTGAGACCATACATGGAATTTAACAGTTAAATTGCGATTTCCAATACTACTATAGTATTAAAAATGTATTACACTTCCATTGGTCATTGCGTCCCGTATCATAAATCATGTGAGTGTTGGAAACGGTTGACCGATTTTGATTCATTCTTTTTTTTGTTGTATTTATGGAGTCACCTGGTTGGTTCTTAACTAAGCTGCACATGGTAGGTGGTCTTGTTGTCAAATTTAGATTTTTTTAGTTTTTCAGCCATTTTTATATATTTTTTGGATTTCTAACATAAAAAATATGCGATCCCAAATTTCCCGGCTGGTCGTTTGAATAATGTTTGGCATTTGACTTGCGAAAGTTCATTGCGTCGTAGCTTCGCATTGTTTTAACATTTCGTTTTCGAAATCTGAGTTCTTATTTTTTCTGCGTATTGTAATAGCCCGAAACTGATTAAATATTAATTCAAATAAGGTACATTCATTTGTTCAATATAGAATTAATCGATAAATAATCTTCATTTTTCGGCATTCCTTCGAACCTCCTGAATAAATCGTTTTATGTTCAGCGTTCATTTGTGCGATTTCAATGTAAGGGTGTAATATGACCGACTGTCAGATAGTTTAATCACGTTTTGACAAAGATATTACTGTCGAATTCAATACTGCAGCGGGTTTAAATAAATCCGACTTTCACGGTATGAACTTAATACTGAAATGTCAATTTTTTATTATATGCATCAACATGTGGTAATCTTAGTACATAATAATGCGTATAAAGATTAACGATGTAACCCCTGAACACAGTTCGCCTAAAGTAAATTCTATCCGTGTATTGAAATCTGATGATGTAAGTAATTGTGCTGCAAAGATGTAAATTGGTTCATTAGAGTTTGTAATTTATTGGAGCAACTTCGTCTAAAGTTCCCAGATTATAGCCTCCCCACTAGTACAGATTCTTATTTAAACCAGAGTTAGAGCTACAAGTGATGTTGGTTTATTTAAATTTCTCGTTTTAGTGGCCCCAGATATTTTGCCTGTCAAATTTGTGGACGCCTGGGTTAACTCTTCAGAACGCGTCTTCTGGAAGGTATCTCGGAAGAGATGCAGTTGTGAGCTCTGCTTCCTCGTGCGAATAATATAAATATTACCTGTTTAGAGTCACCTGTCATAATTGGACTGTAACGTGCCCTTAGTTAAATCCGCTAACATGTCGTAAAGTTCTCCTTGCATATGAAGATAAGACATTCTCTTTGGCGTTAAAATGGAGTACAATTTTTTTTTTCATCTCCCCTCATCAAACTGTACAAAGTTTTCTTATAAATGTCATATTAAAGTTTCTCATAGAATGAAAAATTGATTAACTGGGTGATTTTTGAATTATTTAACCAATGCTAAACATCCATAATTATTCATTAACATCATAATGTAAAAGATTTAAAGTAAATTATATTAATTGATCAAGATGGAAAAAATCACTAGTATGCTAAACCTTCTAGATGAGTTTCTCTGAAAGCATTTCTTTTTGTTCTCGAGTAAATTGTATTTATTTTTTATGCCAGTCAACCGATTTTAAGTGATTCTGCAAATTTTATAAGCCCGCTTCTAAAGAAAAAACAAATAGCTTCAATTTATTTAAAACGAGAACTTTAAAGAAGATTTGATGAATCACGGTGCACTGAATAAAACAAATTTACAGGAAGAACCAAATCCATTCACTCTTCGAAAGAAAATTTATTAATGATGTGTAATGCTTTAATTTCTAACTCTAAATTATTTCATCAGTCTTTAAAAATCGTCAAACTTATTTAATTACAATGATTGAACTTATTTCATATTTAACTGTTATGAAATTCACTATTATCTTAAAAATAACACATAACCTATTACATCCCAGAATTTCATTAGTCTTTTTAAATGACACCAAATATATTAAATTATAACAATTAAAAGTATATATATTGCATTATGCAGCCTTGGATATTTCATGAATTTTATAATTAAGAATATAATTGGCTAAATTCGAGTTTGAAATGATGATCATTCGCCGCAGTTCCCTGAAATGTCATGTTTCCAAATAAATTGCAAATAAACAGATTAATGTATTCAATAATTTTTTTTGTATTGTTTATCATGCTTCCACGTGAGCCAGGTTGTCGTATAGCATGATAAGTGAAATTAGCTGAATTAAATAGCAGCCATATTGCACGGAATTAAAAATGGCTGATTTAATAGCATTCTGTCTATCAGATGTCACAACTTTCTCTTGTTGACACAGTTGCGTATTTTTATGTATATTTCCTTGCACGTTTGTATTAGGATTTCCGCCCCTGCGCCCCAAGTGTTTATTATGGGAATTTAAGGATTTTTTGTAGTATTCAGTGTTTTAAACTGGTTTGATGCAACTCTCCATGCTAAGAATCTGTGTATCTAGTGAAAACTGACATACAAACAACCATATTACACAGATTACCTATTGACAGCCGGAATAAATAATAATATCGTATTTCTACCTTTTATCTTATTCTGTGCTCGCCTAACGTTATTCAATGATAAATCAAAGAATTGGATGTCAAGGTCGTTTCACTACAACAAGATTCCATATTTATTTACACTTAAATTCATGGAAATAATTCTATCGCAGATTATATTATCTGACGTGGCAGTCGTGATGGTCCAGTGTCAAGAATTTTGTCATTACCCAAAAAGGTCGTGTCGTTGATCTGATAAGAAGCAAACAGTTCACTGTAAGGAATTTATCTCATTTGAGAAATCTGATTTGTAGCTGGGATTGTTGGTGACCTTGTCGGCGGCTGCTGCTGCGTCAGCGGCGCCACCAGTAATGCACTCGGAACATTATCACCTGTCCCTCGCCCTCATTTGAATACTTGGCTCCAGAGGAACACGGGTTCAAATTATATTGGCACGTCGTCCCAAATGAGCACAGAAAATTGTTAATGAAATGGAAGTCCTAAGCTCTAAATTCCATTTGATTAGAGCAACTTTCACGAAGTGTTGGCAGCGCCAGTGGTTCACGTCTCAAATTGTCAGACTTAGTTATTTGTCACTTGTGAACAAATAGCGCCGTCTAGTAGAAGTTGTTTCATTAAGGTTGTATTCATGTCTTCTTAGTAAAAACGCTGATATTTTCCATACCTACTATCTTGAAGTTGGTCAGATTGTTTATGTGGTCGTTACTGTTTAGCTGCTAAATTACACTACCTTCATTTTAGTTTTAAATACAAATTCCCTCAATTAATTTAATTTAATGCCTGTCATTTGCGACAACGTGTGGTCTGCTCGAATGCTCCCAATTACAATTGTATTTGATGGGTAAACGGTCAAAGAAACTTACAAAAACGTTTATATTAAGTAAAACTTAAGTTTAGATTCCTGTCAGCAGATGGTGCATAGACTCTGTTTTGCCATTCATTTATCAAAATGGTGACACCGCAGATGAAAGCGCAAACTGTTTTATGGTAAGAGGTGTCGAAATCAAAGAGAGTTTCGACGAGTCTTTAACCATGATGCTTAACTGCTAAAAGCATTGTTAAAGAGGCTTGGTGGTGGTCCTAAAACACCCGACAAACTGGTTGAAAATGTTCGAGGTGCCTATGAGCTTCGAGGAAACTTCAAAAACTGAAATAGTCCACAGACGTCTCAAACTGTACGCATATAAAGTACAGTTCTTGCAACATCTTGAGCCGAATCACACGCTCAAACGAGTGGAATTCGTCAATACGACGCTAGATCGTCTCGGAGCTGATCCTGATTTCATGCCCAGGATTCGCTTCTCGCACAAAGCCACTTTCCATGGATCAGGGAAGATAATCCCGCAGAATCCTCACATGACTCAAGAGCACATTCGTGATAGTCCCAAGTCAAATGTTTAGTGCAGTTTTTCACAGAAAAAAAGACGTTGGTCCGTTTTTCTTCGCCGAGAAAAATATCATACATATCGACATGCGCGAGCAGTTCTTTTTAACCGAAATCAAACAACTGAAGGCTAGCATCCTTTCCAAAAAGATGGTCTCTTCTTTCACTCTGGTTCAATGAAGTTAGTACGACGCAGGACAACATTTTCCCTGGTCGTTGAATTGCTAGGGGATGACCGGTGCCCCCAAGATCTCCCTATTTAACACCGCTCGATTTTTTTCTCTGGGAAACGTCAACGATAAAGTATACGCCATTCCAATCAGAGTTCTTAGTGAGCGTATCAGAGAGACTATTCAGCATTACAGAATACTTGCTCCAACGTTCTTTGCAAGTAATTGTTCATCATCTTGATATCGTCCCATCGCCTGCTGGAGCTCACATTGAGATGTAATGATGTGTATGTATCAAAAAGGAAACTTGGTGAGTTTTTTTCCATATTGACTTTGTAAAATGTTTCTATCTGTAACAGTTTACCCGTCATTTTTAATGGAAATTGGGACATTTTATAATAGTCCAAAAATCTTTCCAATGAGTAATTGAGAGATTGTAAAAACCGACGCAGAAATATAATTTATTGCGTTATACCCACAATTACATGTACAGAACTTCATGAGAAGGCGTTTAATTAACCGATATTACTTAGATTTATTCTTTCTTTTAAAATTACTATAGCAAAACAAAATTGTTTCCATGAAGAATGATTTGTTAGTAATGTGTTTAATTGAGAAAATTCCCAGGATCCTGGTCTTCAATGTGCTTTGTGTTGCCAGTGGCGGCTTGGGCGCATTAAGTGACTTAGGAAAATTAAGAACCTTTACAATAATTGTGTTTAATCAGTGTGACTTTCCGTCCCCATGCCCCACCCGTAAAGCTCCATAAACTGGCTCATTTCTGTGAACGCTGAAACTTAGTATCTTTCCTTTTCCGTGCTATGTTTCAGAGTCGATCGTATCAGGGAACAGTATAAGCAGCGAAATAAAAATAAATTTGAAAAATTTGGTAATTAAAAATTTCACTTGAAAGTAGCTTATCAAACGTACTTTTTGCGTAATATTTTTTGTAAAACTTCAAAAGAAAAAATTTTAGGAAAAAAATAATGCGCGGTATTTTGAAGTCTTTCATCAGACTGTGAAAATCTGCACGATCTTGAATAGGCTTGGCTTATTTCAAAACTTGTTTCATTTACAAAAAGAACGAAGGAAACAATTTTGATGCTTAAAATGTGTGACATTCTGCTGTCAAATTATTTCGCTCTTAAAAAGTGTGAACAAATGGAAACTATGCAGGCGGAACAGTAAGGATCGGATTATTGACGGCAGTTTCACAAATTTCTGCCCAATCGCTTCAGTGTTAGCTGTAGAATTTTAAAAAATAAAGGTTTTATTAGCTTGTATGTAACAAGGCCTTATTTTACAGATTTGAATTAGTAAAATAATTTTATAAAGTTATAGTTACAGAGGGTCTATCATTATTAACATCATCCTTTTAAAAACAGTCAGCTTTGTAAATTATTGTTGAAGTTTGCAATCATTGTTATTACTAACGAAACGTTACTTAAAGCGAGTCAATAGAATTATAAAGTTCTGCGTAAGTAAATTACGCCGGGTAACTTGCAATTCGACTGTTTGCAAGACCCGCCCGGGGCTTTCCCTTCCGACAGCGAAATCTTGTTTAAGTTAGACCATTTCTGCCAGGGGAATATAAATGTCAAAGGCAAAAGTTTCTTCGCGAAATTACTTACGAGAGCAAAAAGTGTGTAGCTTTCGACCGCTTACTTCTGTTACGAAAATGACGACCTTCGAATAGTTTGGGAAAATTCACTGATAAAAGTTAAGTGATATTACATTCTTTCTTTTACTGCCGACGATACCGCAGAAGTAATGGCTGAATGTTGGAATCAAAGAAAAGTTGTAGATACTGGAAACATATATTTTACAGTAATGGTAGTTTGGTTCCTTGTTTCTGAGACTATGTCTCAATTTTCCGACACGTTAACTTTATAAGACTTTTCTATTAAATAATCGTGGATAATATTGAGACAGGACTGAAAATAAATTATTTATGTCTGTGGCTGTAAAAATTATAAGTTATTAAAGATAAATAAAGCATTATTTTCACTAAAATCATCACGCAGTCAGAACCATATACGTATGGATACTGTATAGGATACCGAATAAATGTTCACACTATTTCCAGTTTAAATCATTTATAAATCTTTCGTCCAACAATTATATAGCTTATAAGGACATAATAATTGGCAATCAACAGAATAACATAGAAGAAAAGGACAATGTTTATACGTGTGCAAGAAGGACAAATAAAATGTATATAATATTTAACATGTAATATGCATAGCAGTACTTTATGTAGTTATTATTAAACAAAGATTAAAACAAGTAATTTTGTGAAAGAATTTATTGGGTAGTAACCGTAATGAGGGAATAAAACGGTTCAAATATAATTACTGATGGATGTTTACAGTATAATGTAAAAGCTTATAGAATAGTTGACAATATATACGCTTTAAAACGTAATGTTTTTTATGTTGTGTTCCTCATTTACATATATATATATATATATATATATATTATAACAGTTTATTTTGTTATGTTGTTGTTTATAACTTTAGGAGTGATCGAAATCTCGTTAATTATTGTAGAAAAGTTTAATCAAATTATTTAAATTAGATATAGTGTGAACCTTTATTTGGTATCCAATGCAGAATAAAATATTATATATATAATTCAATGGCCGTCGATTTTCAAAATATTCAACTTAGGAAGGAAGTTAATTCATTTTTATTCAGATTAAAATCATGCCATAAATATATTCTGATTAGCAAGTTGGTTATTCAGATATAATTGATTAAAGTTTTCGTAAATACCATATGGTATCAGATATTATTTACATATATATATATATATATAATCCCTCGATAAAAAGTCATAAACGTGATGCTTCGCCGGTAACGATGTATACAGCTTTCCCTTCGATAAAACATTTTTACATGGCAATTAAAATATACTTATTGCAATATTTAAATATAAGGCAAAGGACCGCTACTACTTTAAGAGAACTTAGTCAGTGTTACGTATTTTCTGAGTTATCATACTTAAGCCTGGACAGTTTCTAACCTCTCTGTTTTTAATTAATTACAACATTTGTCATATAAACTCTGGTGTGATTGCGTAAGAACCTCTTCAACTTAGTAATTTAAGACGTTTTAATGTCGAAAGGTGACTCAGACACTAGCACTCGTGTGTGAGTAACAGAATAAGAGATTACTGGTAAAGAGACAAAGGGAGAAAGCGGCCAGGGAGACAAATGATGCCTAAGTGAGTAAGCTGAGGAGGCTTTAAAGCGAGCTCCACTCTGGACGCGAATGCTGCATCAGGTGGACCCCGGATGGCGGTGAGATGAGAGATAACAGCAGGCAGGGTTATTAATGGACGAACAGGAACACTGGCAATCTCTGTAGTTCGTGCTATATGACGGATATACACTTCCTTCTTAGGGTTTTGCGCAGCGTCATCTTCCTGGTATGCGGTGGATCTAGTGAAAGACTTGCCAGGCCCAAGTCGCAAAACGTTCAATTTACGTTTGGGATATGCAACGTTTCCACAAAAATTATTACCGTACTACTATTACGACTTTTATTTTCTTTAGTTGCATCAAAGATGATCTTAGATTAGAATAAGTAATGTCCCTACCTCCTCTACACAATAACGAAATAAGATTTATGAAATTCCAGACAACTGTTTCATTTTAAAACTAAAATTATCTTATTGACGTCCAACAGATTGTGAGGAAAACCGCTTTCAACTGTCAATACTTGTGATGAAATTGGTTATGCAAATTATTGCCGAAAATTGAAATTACAATGACCAAATTAATTTTCAACACGCCATTGAAAATAGATTCACAAAGAAAATACCAACAGCCAACCCAGACATCCAAAACATAATGCATTGTTGATGTCTAAGTTTCTCTCTCTTTTGGAATTACAAATTATTTCAAGATCAATAAAACAATTGAGAAGTGGGTAATATAGTGTCTACTAAACAGGAGATAACAAAATACCTCACTTTGATTTATTTCTACAACTTTGACTATTAGCTTCAATATCTATTTCTTCATTTTCGTCTAATACAAGCGTTCATTATTTTTCTTCAGCAATCCAAGATCTAAATGTCAAAACAATGCCAAGCTACGACGCAATCCGTAAGTTAAATTCCACGGGTCAAACGATCGGGCTGAAAATTTGCGATTATGTTTCTTATGTGAGAAATTTGAAAAAATATATATAAAAAATTAGGTACGGAAAATTTTTAAAAATCTGGATGTCGACAAGTAACTCGCCTACCGTGGCTGATTAATTTGTCAATTATTCACTTAAGTTCTAGACAGATAAAGATCTAATCATTCTAAGAATTATGCATTTTACGTCTCTGATTCACAGCTGAAATAATTTCAAGGAGCCTTTCAAAATCCGCTGACCTCCTTTTGACCAGGAAATTGAATATTGCGGACCCGAGACAATTGTCTCTTTTGTCTATGTGAAAGCCGGACCTGGTTCCCGGACGACTTTCTTCTCTTCATTCCAATTAGGTTAACATGAGGCTGTTGCGGATAAAATTCCTAGATTGGTCCGAATATCAAACTTCATGTTACGCATAATGCCAATAAGATGAAAAATTGTCTAATATCAAACAAGTGACCTTGGATGCCGACATCGTAGCAGGAAGATGGAAGACCATGGGGAAGAAACAACTCTCTAACCTCAGATACGTAATCAAGAAGGTTAGATATTTCACAGGGATAATGAATGGGAGGTGAGAGTTCATACAGTTGGGTGTCGGCCGAGGCAGCTGGAGTGCTACACGCCTCATTCTTAAATAACAACGTACAACAGTATAAAATCGATACCGCGGGAACGATGCAGCAGGAACGTGTTATTACCAGACCACCGGAGTGATCCATATTTTACGATGACTGATGGACGGGAACTATGATGCCACGAAGGTGGTCTAGATAAAGAGGAGCCAATGCTTGTGTTGTGACATGGCGCCACAACTTCCACTGTGGTGCAACAAGCATAAACCGCTTGTCAGAATTTATGGAGCACTGGTCGACGCCGTTACGGAATATTTTCCACCGAAGTGACCCTACCCGTGTGTGCATATATCGATTGGAAGGCACTGTTGGCATTCAGACTTGAGCAGATGTGATGTTTGGGCGGACTGGAGCCGGTTCGGAGAGAAACGCCGCGACATTCAGCCGGTGCCTGACGTTTATTGGTTTCGTCTGAGTGGCGGCCTATTATAACTACGCCAACCAGGCCGTCGGAACACCCACAATTATGTCCGCTCTCGTGGCACCCAAGGAAACTCAAGCTGCACTGTGGCACGTCTCACTTCCGTGCAGTTACAGAACTGTGGGAAACGGGCCATGGTTATGAAAGACTCTTTCAGAAAGGAAAGAGAAGTACCCTTCAAATCTTACTCTGTTAAACCGGCGCGGAGAGAAGTTGACCATCCAAGTGAGTGTGGTAACTCACTTCTTGTTATATTTTCTTAAAATTTATTTCCCACTAATTTGGCTTTTTTTATATTATTTAATTATAATATTAAATAAATTCATTTAACAGAATTGTTTCTGGTATTATTATGTACACATAAACGTACTAGCATTTTCACTATTCTGTGTGTAACACACACTTCTAGAGGTTATAGACTTTTATTTAAGACGAAGTGCTGTACAGTGTCTCGTACTGCAAAAGACTGTCTCCGCTTCGAGGTCCAGTACAATTTTATACAATCGTGGAATAGAAACAAAACATTCTAGAAACAGAAAATACTAGAAACTGAAGGTAAATAAAGTGAATAAATTATCCCTCAACCTAGATAAAACTAAGTTAGTTCAGTTTAGTGCTGATGCTAGTAATAGGCCTGTAGACAACTTCTCAGCTAATGCACCTTTTCTCGGCCTTCGGATAGACGATAAATTAAAGTGGAATGACCATATAGATCTGCTTGCCGGAAAACTAAGTTCAGCTTGTTATTCTCTGCGAACACTAATGCAACACGCTGACAAAAAGTACGTCAAAATGGTTTATTTCGCGTATTTTCATTCAATTATGAGCTATGGTATCTCTAATTGGGGAAACTGCTCCAGGAGTAATGAAATATTTAAGTTGCAAAAGCGTGCAATTAGAATACTTTCTAGCACGAATTCTAGATCGAGTTGCAAACCTTTCTTCAAAAGTTTTCAAATACTTACTTTACCAAGCGTATATATTTATGAAATATTAAAGTTTGTAAAGCGAAACACTAATTTGTTTCAAACAAATGGCGAGTTTCATGAATACGCGACTAGAAATCGTTCAGCTCTAAGGTCGGACAAGCATCGCCTTGCTCTACACCAGAAAAGTATTCACAATACCGGGATAATTTTATACAACAGCCTTCCGCTAGAGGTTAAAAATAGTACCTACAAAAGCTTCGTGAAGCAGAGTAAAACTATTCTTTTAAATGGCGCGTTTTACTCGGTACAGGATTTTCTTAATCGTCCTTCTAGTATTTAAATCAAGGTTCCTGCAAAAAGTGTTGAATGAGCTGCCTTATAAAATAGCACATCACATATCTTTAAAATTTCTATTCAGTTTTTTCTGCTCTTTTGTTTGTTTCATGTATTGCCTGGAGCTGCGACGAAAGGACAGTTTCCTGGTCGCAGAGCTCCAGGTAGTTAAAATTCCATTGCGTGTTCCTCAGTGTGTGCTCGTTTGTGTTTCCCAGTGTGTGTGTGTGACATCGTGTGTCCGTGTTGTGTTTATATTGACTTTTGTCTATATACATTTTCTTTTATTAATTTATTTTAAGTTTATTTGTCTTTAATTATGTACTTTATTTTGTTCATTTTTAATTTTTAATGTATGACGTATCCTATTTCCTCAATCGAGGATTAATGGAAACAACAATAAATCTAAATCTAAACAAATAAAAAATGGCTGCCTTGAGAGGGTCTCGAACCCGGGTCCACATTTCTGTAGCACAGCTATGGCTACAGGTTCTCAGATGTGGTAATATATTAATATGTAACGTGGTCCTTAAATTTAAATATTCTTATTGTACATCTTAATGTTCCATAAATGGATGTAGTTTTATTTTAAGAGGATTGAACATATTTAGTTACTTAACCTATTGTGTTTCTGCGTTTTTTATATTTTTTATGAGCCTCAGCTTGCGGCACATCATAAATCTTGAGTCATCATTCTAACAGTAGAGCACGTGGTTAATATTATACTGTATCGCAGAGAACGTTAGATTGAAATATGATGAGAATTAAGCTGGACCTTAATAGTATAAGACTTGAGGAACAAGAAGGAATGTTAGTTGCCTGGCTGATACCTGGATCTGATTTGAATTATCATGCAGGAAATGATAGTCACTTCCTGGAAATTATTATAACAGAGAAACCATCAATTTAATAGATTATGATTGTAATAGATATTCGGCCTTTAGTTACAGTCACTTAAACATCTTGAGTAATTCCGTGGGAAAATAATACTTTTCCCGTTTTCTAGCAATGTTCAGTTTTATTGCATTCACAACAAATAAATATTATTTTAGTTTCAATTTTCAACATCTCCGGGAACTCAGATAGTTATTAATAAATAATAAATGTCGGATATATTAGAAATCAAACAATAAACGTGGGTGAAAATCTAAAATCAGTTCCCACCAAAGTCTACCAACGGAATCAGATGAAATCTGTGATCAATTACTGACGAGGAACACCTTTACATCACTGCTCCTGTGATCCTCAAAGCTGCGTAAAATAATTACGTATTTCGATCTTAATCTCCCGAGAACTTGAGAGAAGAAGTGTTTTGCTTTGCCTGTGGAGATATCACGCTGGAAATCTGATGTGAGTGCCTCAGACTGGTTCAGATAAAAGCCTTAATTATGTATTGCCTGTTTTCATGTTCAGTTTGAAAGAACGTGGTAACCTCGGGGATTGTGTTCTGGCGCTAAGAAACGTTGAGAATTATGAGGAATGTTTCACAGAACGAAATAGTACTAAAATTTCCAAATTCATTATAATTGTAGGTTACTTTTCTACTGATGTAGTAAATTTTGAGGACCGGAAAAATTAGTTCGTGATTTATTTCAAGGACAAATAAATGATTTCAGTCGGTCTATATTTTCACATCTTGATCCTTAAATTTATGATCTACTTATACGGTCTTGTAATTGTACTATTCTTATTCAGGCTTTCGTTAACTTTTGGTGTTAGTTAAATCACATGTTTCCTGAAGGTTAAGGATCTATTTACTCGCACAATTCTAGTTGCTGCAGTTGGAAGAAGTCTTGGCTCAAACGAACGCGTGTCCGGACTGCACGATGCGAACGGCGTAATGTCTTTTTTTAGAAGGGCACTTCACATCGGTGTCAAAATGACGCGCCAATCTCCTCAGCCGTTATCGCGGATCTCTGGAGCGGTCATTAGCATGTGCTTCAGTACGGGAGACCTTCCCATCAACTTTGGCCAACTGCCGGGCATTGTTGCTTGCTCTGAAAATTCACGTCGTGGCCTAAGCCGATATTGACACGGATAGAATCCGAAGAATTATATTCTATTCCTTAATAATTTTGACTTTTCACCACGTATTGGAAACTGCAACACATTTTATCTAGACACAGAAAAAATAATCAATAATGCAAACTAACAACAAACAAAATGTTATCGGAAAATTTTTAAATCTATTTGACTCGCTACAAATATTGAGCATCATTGTCTGAGTGCAACAAGCATCTCACATTCTGTCCGGTTTCTTCATTAGACTACTCTAGTTCATTCAATAAAACGGCTTTAGAAGTATGATACGTTTCAAATTATTTCTCAAATCTTATATAAGCCTAATATATTATGTATTTATTAAATCTACAAATGGGCAGATGCCCGGTGGCAGATACTTTAGAAATTAAACAATAATTAATAAACTGGTCGTAAGGACCACATTTAACCTATAGTTGAATGTATAATTATATTCAATATAAATAAATAAGTGTGGAATCATATTATTGGCTCAGAGAGCGCTGCGGGAGTTTTCTCGCAGGCGCTTCAGCCCAGAGTGACTGCGGGGCTCACCTGATCATGTCGGGAATGCCTCTGGGTACTTTTTATCAAAGTTCTCATATGCCGAGACACCTTCACCTATTTTAGGAGGTATATGTACCGGGGTCAAAGACCTTTGGCATAAGGCAAGGGTTGTCCACTGATCCCATTGGATCAGCTAACTGCCTCCTAAAACTGTTGGAGACACGGAGAAGGAAATGCTGTGACCCTACAGCAAAGTCGTCTCCCGTCATTCGGAAGGGCGTGAGAATAGTACCCAATGCCCGATCTACCTGATGCAGGTTTTCTAGGGTTTTCCCTGCATCTCTTTAGGTGAAACACCGGGTAGGATCCTTAAACCATAGCCCGGGGGCCCTAGTTAACCCTTGGCTACCTTGCTCTACCTTCCGCATCCCCCCTTTTCAATTCCCTTCCTATGCTATTAAAGGGGAGTTGCCTGTTTCAGGATCACCCTCATGTAGCCTGTTAACCAAAAAAATCATATTATTAGAAATGAATTATTAAAAAAAGAATAGTATTGTTTTCCCTGAAAAAAAAACTGGAAATATAATTCACTGTAGTATATTTTTAGAGATTTCGCAGCACTGATCACTTCACTACCCTGCACTACACTACACTAAACTTAGATTGAGTCGAAATTTTCTTTCTGTTAGAGGAAGTTCCCCAAACACTCCTGCAGGCAGATTGTTCCAGTCATTAATTGTCCTATTTAGGAATGAGTATTTTCCAACGTCTGTTTTTTGGTTCCTTCCTTGTAATTTAAACAGGTGATCACTCCTCCCGTTCCGAGTTGATTCTTTCGTTCTATCTCGGTTACCTTGCCAAGGTTTTTGACCTGCAAAAGCACTGTAGGAAATGTGTAGCCTAACTCTTTCTCTTCTTGTCTGTAGCGTGTCGCACCCAAGTCGCTTTACCTTTTCGTTCCCATACTTATATTAAGAAATCCATTATGAATTTCAGAAAAATTAAAATATAATTCCCAAAGTATTGGATACTATAGAAATAGATATTATCGAGTCTATAAGTAGACAGTTAAACCTTCAGCTAACCGATCTCTTAGACGGCCCTGTTAAAGCCTGACTTCGGAATTTTTTTCAAGTAACGTTGTTGTCCTTATCAAACGTAAACGGTAAATGTTAAGGGTAAATATTTTTATCTTAAACTGGTAAATGCGGATTTATTAGTCCTGAGCATTAAAAATAATTATCAGAAATTAATAAGTTAACTATATAAAACTGACGTTAATATAATTATAAGAGATCGTAGGTTTCGTCGGTGTATATGATGGATAAGTACTTTATGTGTTTATGCCAGAGTCAGTGAAAACATAAGCCATTTCGAAGACGCACACAACCATCCTATGGTTTGCGCATCATTTTTATACTCCATCCGTAGTGCTCCTTGCCTCCTGATTGGTTCCTAGCCTAAGGTGATATTGCCCTCTGCGATCTCTTCGCGATTATCCACGGCCGAACATCGCTCATACGCGTCGTCTAGTTGTATTATTGTTGGACTGGTCCAAAATTAGACAATAGAAGATTCCATGCTTTACTGAGATGCAATCCCTGGTCCACATTAACAAGATTGCAGTTGAATAAAAAGTTCAGGTAACTGAAGAGGATGGCGCAGTTAGCCTTCGAAACGTTGTATCTTACAAATGGCATTACCCCGGTGAAATCTCGAGAATTCTTATTCAGTCTAACCACCGGGAAAGCCTGCATTCTCTAATATTGCTATTTCTGATTTTAACTGTTACAGGTTCCATTGAAGTACCGTCCTAGCATATATCACGTTTGTGTAAAAGGCGCGTGTCTTCTAATCGTATTGTGTGTTTCGTTTGTAGGGAATGTTCAGCGATTTTAGACTTCATGGTTTGTTTGAGGCGTATCTTCCTTTCATGCTCCTGTCTCTTCTCCTCTGTGGCTTTTATTTTCTGGCCAATACATTTTAGTTTACATTCACGTGTGATTTCGTAGGCCTATGATAAGTTTAATTGTTGTAATATATAAAATATTCATGTTAATTTAAAAACTGGAAAAGTGATCTGAATAATATATTTTTTTTGGGTATACAGGCTACATGAGGGTGATCCTGAAACAGGCAACACCTCTTTAATGAAGAATATAAACCAAATTTATTCCTTAAAAATGTATTATAAAATTCAGCTAGTTGTTTTATTCTGAGCAAATGAGTTCAGTTTAAGGGAAGAAGATACTGTACGTTCTCGAGTATTAAGAGAATATTCTTTTTAATGTAATAAGGACGACCTTAGTTTTACTAAATTATTTCTCAGTAAATAAACTCCTTTCTACTTTAGTTTAAATAATATTTCTGAAGACGCAACCTTTCATTCAGTTTTTATAACTTATGGCATGCAAAAATTATTAATACCGACATGAGATGATCTTTAAAACATATACGTAATTACATAATTATATGCTGAATTTACGTATGATGGGGACAACTAACTCCAGCTTGCATCGTTTGAATAGCCGATATGCTATTTTACGATGTTCTAAAAGTTTATACATTTTGTATCATTTTACATATAATATTCAATCCTTTCGTTTAATGCAATTGTTTATGACTTAATTTGCAATGCATTTTCTTAAAATTTTTAATGAAGTTTTAGTAATAAAAATTATTTAAAAATTTTAAAATCGAAGAGTTTGTGAGTTAATATATTAGATTCCGGTGAAACTAACTCGTACACCTTAGATAATTATGCTTCGTATACATGTTTTCATACAAATTGGTTAACTATTGTTACTGGATAATACTCGAGATGGGTGTTGTCCTCTTATACCTAAGAGCTGAAATTTATTCGCACCATTAATTTTTATCATTATTTTCCTTGTTTATTTTAATGTTACAGCTTTGCATCAGTTACAAAATATATATTCATTCTCAGATATAAAACTGCAGTGTTGACAGAGGAATTTTTGAAGTACCTCACCACTTCGTTTGTGGGACGTTTTTATACGGCATCTTTTACGGCTATCTTTAGCGACATCCAGTTAAGGTAGCTTCATTCGGTATTTATGACGTAATATACATCGAGTTGAAACGTGACGTATAACTTGGGCAATAACTTGACCTGCAATTTACTACAAGATATATTTTCGTTAAAGATTGATCTCAAGGGGAAAGATTTCGAAAACATTTCAATTTATAAAAGGGGCAACGATCGATCATCTCAACAGCCACTAATATTTTTTTTTCTTTGTAATAACTAAGTTATTGACGGTAACATCGCTTAGGAACAGAAATGAGCAGTCGTGTCTTTCGAGGTGTATATATTAATCGTTGCCTTCCTCGCTTCGAACAAGTTGTGCTGTCATGGATCGTACTCGCTGTAAATTACGACATTAGACCGCTCACTTTATTGGCGTTAAGTGTTAAATAGAATTAAATTATAGTCGGCGCTGTTGTTAGGTCGGTTCTGCAGACTGCTAAATTGGTTTCGCAAATTGATTTATGCGGAAAGGAATTTTCTCTGATAAGCGACATAAAACATACTTTATTTGAATAAAGGTAATCATATGGAACATAATAAATATGGGTAACCTTTGTTTTCCCGCTTTATTCCCACAATTAAATGAAATTGAGGCAGAACTAAATTAATTCGACTCATGAAATAATATAGAAGTTAGTGACTTAACAGTGTGACAACAATAATTTCATAAAGCCTACTAATATGAAGCCTTAAACAATATAAAACTTAACCCATAATATTGCGTAATAATAATTATTGTACTTGCAGAAATCTTTCTCCGGTTTGCGCAAAAGTTGTTGTTTGACCTGAGAAAGATTTCTGCAACACATACACCGGAAAAGCCTTCGATTTTGATTATTGTCCCTACATATACGTTATCTCAATAGTTTAATAGGTAATATTCAAATTTTTCTACTTTAATTCCATATAACCTCGAATTATTCTAAGAACTAAGAAACTTTGTAGTTCTTTTTATAGAAAAAGTAATCAGTTGCGTCAGATGATTTTCAAAGCAATTGGTACAGGGAATAATTTTAGATAAAGAATAAAATTCAGGTTAATACTTTTGGTTGTTATGTTGGTTATCTGTTTAAAATCGTCACCTTTAGTTCACATCTGCCAGACGGTTTACAAATTCGTGGCCCACAAACAATTACGAATCCAAGCGGTTATAAAATCTGACTTTACCGGAATTGATTCAAGCCTAAGAAGTCAGAAGACTGTGGGAATGTGACGAATTCATCTTGAAAATTTGTGTGATTGCTACACTAATTTCAAATCTGAAATAATATAGGAAAACAGCGTGAGAAGAATAATTTTAGTAAAGCACATAAATATGATAAACAATATTAAATAGAAGAAAGACTAGAATGGAAAAATGTCAACCGGACCTCCCAATTTCCGGGCGGGTGTTCTAACCACTGAGCTAATCCGGTTGACATTTTTCCATTCTTGTCTTTCTTCTAAAATATCTATACGCTCCTGCTTGAACTTCTGGTGAAAGCATTTCTACTTACTTAGACAATATTTAATTTCCTCCGAATATTGTGCAGTAGTCATTATTGTACTTTCATGGTCGTTATCGTAATAAGTTAATGTTCAAATTTTTCCTACTTATATTTCAGATAAACGGAAGGTTGTTTCGCATTATTCTTATAATTTTGAAACTTGTATGAGACGTCAGATAACTTTCAAATCTATCAGAATATTCGATCATTTTATGTTAATTAGAGGTGCAATGTGTAACTTTAGTAAATAATAAATTTAAATTTTAGTTTTTGATTTCAATGTTGGTTAACCCATTACCTTTAGTACATAAACCTCGTCTGCCAGGCGGTTTGGTATTTTTACAAACTCGTGGCCTACAAAGGAGTGCGAATTGAAGCGGTTATACACTCGAACTTCCAACGGAATTGAATCATGTCGAGGAATTTAGCTGCCACTTTGACGAATTATTCTATAAACTGATTTCAGTAAATCAATTATTTAGTCGTACGGTTTTACCCAATATAATGAAGTAATCATTGCTTTTCTTACTACAAAGCTTATTTTAGTATGTTAACAGTCATATTTCTGCCTACATTTCAGGTAAACGGAAGACAGTCAAATAATAGTGACCCATAGACTTATACTGTTAGTTCCATTTCGAGAGAAAGTGAGTGGGTAAACCAGAGAGAGAAATCATGTGTATAATTTAAAAGAGTTTCTGTGAAATTGTGCGATGACTATTGTTGTGAGGGGAAAAGCAGTTCACCCGCTGAAGTGATTGACGATATCATCTCTGACTTAGCTAATCTATATTTAAATTAATCGGTGTACCGTGTACAGGGTAGTAATCTTTGCATTTAGTGGCTCATCAGTAGCTTTATGAACAATGGTACATGTGTGATGATAGTCTTGATACTTCAACGTTGCAATCTCCAATCGGAGAACTGTTGCGGTTGAAGATAGTGTGCCTGTATGCTTTATTGTTTCTAAATATATTTTACGTCGGATTGAGTAGTTTTACATGCACCTCAGATCTTTTATTTTGGAGCCTAGGGAAGGGAATAATTTAGCACGTCAGCGGTACTATTTTATTGTATTCTATAAGTCTTGCGGAAATGTTTGGCATTACTCCGTTCAGAGTCATGTAATACGCTCTCCGGAAGAGTTAATTACAGTAATCTCGTAGCGTAGTATGAGTTGGGACTGAAGAGCTTTGGCCCTCCCAGCAGTTGTTTTTACGAGATCTGACACTGCAATCAACACCTTTCCTTCCCTCGAGACAAACGTGTTTAGACGTCGTGGTTATGATTGGAGAGGAGCAAGAAGGTAACGACCGCCCGTCTAAAATCGGACACTCCCATATCAATTTCGTCGTTACTGCAGGTGTAATTTATCGGCGTGCGTTTTGTTAGTCCACATTTCCTCTTATCCCTACTTCTCATTCACCTGTTGCAACAGCATTCGTAATGAGTTCTTCACTGCCGAGTTATTTCAGTTTGAAAAGTGATATATGAGTTATAAGTAATTCCAGTCATTTATGATCTATTACACTTCCCTATCCAATTGATCTCAGTGTTACATGGTCCGACTTACAGATGTGAGAAAGATGATTTTGATTTGCTGCTGAGCGGGTATCCGTGAATGGGACATTAAAAGCAATGACGTATGTGAAGGAAACCTGTAACGATATACATCCCCTAGAAGTCTGTAATAGAAAATCTAAAACACGCTGTATACTTTTGTATGATATCTAGATAATAATTACGTTTACTTTGAAAACGAAATGATATTTTCGTTCCTGATAAGGACATACTTAATAATATTTTGCTTTTAATACACAAACATATGCCAGACGGTTTGATATTTTTACAAACTCGTGGCCCACAAACGAGTGCGATTCCAAGCAATTGTGCAGGATCAGACTTGAATTGATTCAATTTAATATTTTACTCTTCTTCACGCAGTGTTGCCCAATAATACAGTTTCAAAAATTCTCTAATTATAAATAATAGCATATAATTAAGCAACCTTCATTATTTTTTAAATTTCAACTTATGTTTTCAAGTGAATAAATGCATTATCTTCAGTTGAGTTGAATTATGTAGTTAAGATTTCTCCTCACATTTTTACAGAAGTATATATTATTTGAGGGTAAGATCGTAAAAGCCGTGAAGGTGACCGTAGATGCGTCACTATAGTCCATTTACGACTCCTATATATCATACTATTGCTGAAAAAATTACGCAGGTCCACCGACTCAAGCAAAGTTTTGTTTAATAATTGTTTTACAATGTACTTAGTAACAAAATTTAATTTAATTTATAGTGAGGTACATATGACGGCAGAGGATGCACTGATTTTTTCTTTCCTTTTTGTCAGTCTTTGCTGTTTGATAAGTCTTTTAGCCGTCTTCTATCGAGTCTTCAAGTAGTACGGGTGATTTTATGTGACCCTTTTACTATTTTGTCTGATTGGTCCGTAATTTGTTACTCAGAGCTGTCAGATAAACGACGAATCTCAGTATTAATAAAATGGGCCTTGAGGTAGATTTAGATTTATTGTTGTTTCCATTAGTCCACCATTGAGAAAATAGGACACGTCATACATTACAAATAACAAATAATTTTTAAGACCAAAATAAGGTACATAATTAATTACAAATAATCTTAAAATAAAAAATTATATGGTCTCATCATTAAAAACACTTCACGCACACAAGAGATCACAAGTACACACTGAGAAACACAAACACACGAAATGGAGTTTTGACTTCTTGGAGCTGTACGACCAGGAAACTATCCTTCCATAGTAGTTCCAGGCAATACATGAAACAAACAAATAAAAGAGAAGAAAAAACTGTACTGAAAGTTTAAATATATGGGGTGTGTTATTTTACACGCATTCAACACTTTTGCAGGAACCATGATTTTAAATATTAGAGGGACGATTAAGAAAATCCTGTACAGAGTAAAACGCGCCATTTAATAGAATAGTTTTACTCTGCTTCACGAAACTTTTGAATTAATTGTTTTTAACCTCTTGAGGGAGGCTGTTGTATAAAATTATCCCGGTAATGTGAATACTTTTCTGGTGGAGAGTAAGGCAGTGCTTGGCCGACCTTAGAGCTCAACGATTTCTGGTCGCGTATTCATGAAATTCGCCATAGTTGTGCAGGGTACGGGTTCGTTTGCTATTGTTCTTAAAACATTCGTTTGAAATGTTTGCACAATACTGAGCCTATTCATGCTCTGATGCTTTGGGCTTCGGTTTTATTTTTAACGAAAGACAGGAAAGAATTAGTATTTTGACAAAGCATAATCTATCGGTTGAATTCTTTTCAACGGTCTCTTTTGCTCATTCTGTGAGGGAATGGAGAGGTGTGTCAAATTTGAAATTTTCTCTGTGTCGTCACGTCGCTGTAGATCACTGGAAGGAGTGCTCCAGTTCCTTTTTGTTAAGAGATTACAAGATACACGGGCTAGGCGCAGATAAATGAGAACAACCAGCCGAACATACGGAAAGAGGCTCCAAGGACGCGTATTTGTAAAGACAGCGAGACAGCTACAAGAAATCGAGCATGTTAAGTAAGAAAGCGCCCAACAATGGCGGGAATGTGGCTAGTTTGTCAAGCCAGGCGACGCTCCTCTCTCTCTCTCCCTCCCTCTCTCTCCATTGGACGAATAAATTCGCGGAAGGAATGATTATTACCAGAGTCCACTTCGTTACTGACAGTAAGTGGCTGCCAAGTAGTTTATAAGCAACAGTCGCAAACGGCTTCCGTGGAGTCATTTCAATTTCAAATTTAAAGCGAAACTGGGAAACGAAATGGATGTACTTGTATCACAGCTCTACACATCTTCGATTAGAGTAAATCACTTCTGTCAATGACCTGGAAACATACTCATCAGATCTACATCTGGCAGGATAACTTCATAAATCAGCAACTATTTCATAATCCTGTGTCTCGTGCTGAGGGCCTTAATGAATAACTCAATAACATATTCTTAACAAAACATGTTTTATTTGAAGTTAAAGTCGTACAAAGGTGACTGTGACACGTTGCTCATGCGTCACGATAGAATATTTATGTAAATTAATTTTCCAAGAATAGGCAGGTACCAACAAAATATATTCATGCTCAACTATTTCAGAATTCCCTTAAAATTAATCGAAGTTTCTAGAGGAATCTCTTCGTAATCAATAACTCTGTTTAATTAATTACGTAGAACTTAAAATAAATATAGAAAAACATATTTCAGTACGGTTTTACTTTACAGTTTTTCACTTATTTTTTTATAAATAATGTATAAATACTTCACAACTTTTAGACGGCTACATTTATCAGCTAAGTTACAATAAGCTGGCCTTTTATTATAATATTTACTTGATATACTTTCGGTGTCAAATAAAAAGCCGTGTGTTAAAATTTCATCAGTTAGCAATACTTTTTAGAGATAGATAGATTTATTACGTTACAATGGGCTGATCCCAGTGGCAACATACATTAAATATTCCAATAAATGAATATCATTTAAAGAAATTAATAATAATAATAAATTAAATAAAATTATACTAATATAAACATTAATATACAAATACTCTAACACTAATTCTAAACCTCAATAAATTAAGCTAAACCATTTCCCTAATTCTGACCCTAAATAATTTTACACTTTTCGGAAAAGTCGTTAGTAGATAAACATAATTGTTCAGAAATTTAAAAATACGGTAAAATTTAAATGCTATCAAATCTCGAAACGAAATTGTAAGTTTAATTAGAGCCACTGTCAGTCCCTTAATAAGCAAGTGTTAAATTTTATAGTAAGCCCGCGATGAAAGTGATTTGAGTTAATGTTCCTTGTTGTCGATTTTAATATATTCCACAGATCAAGTGACTTCTCGGCGTACAGAATTATTTATTTGTGTAGATGCAACAAAACTCTTCTTATTCATTCATACAACGAATATGATTATTGTGTGATCCTTTATCCAAAATATAATATCGAAGTACAGGTATTTCCACTTACAACCTCTCCCCAACGATCTTCTTCCTTCCAGAAATGTTCTGCCCTATATTCCTTTCCTTCATACTGGACATTATTCACATTGTTTCTGTCAAATGAATCAACATAACTTCTATGCCACTGTCAAAATTACGCTATTCGGTACGAACTGCTTCGATAATTTTTATCACACTGGTTCCTTTATTATTGATATATTTAAATTAATTAATCGCATTTGGAGATCTAGAGCAATTTACCAATTCAAATACTTCCATCTTCTTATTTTAAAGATATACATCTATAAAATGATAAATTTAACTTGAAAAATAATTCAAAACAGAATTTTTCGATACTTAAGACAAAGTGAAAGTCACTAGTTTCGAAATGGGGAAATTTTTGCTCCGGACCCTGGTCCATAAATTCTTTTTCCGATTTAATCAAGTTATTCAGGTAAATATAGGATAAATCTGTCACTCATGCACGTCAAGAGTAATCGCTTTTAAATTTTATAAATAAAAAATATTACGAAACCCTAGACGACTAAGATTATCCAGGCAAGAAACTCAAAATATCGCATCTTGCGATAGCGATAATGAATATAATAATTTCATTAACTTGCATACTTATTTCACCAGGACTTAACATCAGAAGGATCAATTAATTACTACCGAAAGTTGGAAATTAGATAAAGTTGCAAGTCTTTTGAGAGTCAATTTCACTGGATGTGATCCCGATCTGATCTCCAAAAGTTTGTCGCTCGTTTATTCATAGCAGAATCAGGAAATGAACGTCATTTTGTTTTGATTATGGGCCAGTTAATGTTCCCTTCCCCGTTCCTGATTATGTAACAAGTGAATCAGTCAGTTTAAGTGACCAGAGATCACATTCCACAGCTGATCCGAGGTCCAATGTCAATGTTGCATTGTAAACAAGCACCCGGATTGCACTGGTCCACATGATCTTTATGACTATATGCTTAAAATGTTAATAGATTTCATTAAAAATTAATTGCAGTTGACATGTGGCTATTAAACAATCATTTATTTATTAGCAATAATACAACATGTAATGTAGAGAATAATTAACACGAATCTCAGATCTCTTCGAACTTATATTGGTTAATATGTAGAACCCGATTTTGAGAAATTCAACTTCCAATGTAAAAATATAAAATAAATAGATAAAATTACGAAGTACTAAATCTTACTTAATAAATATCTGTAAGTTAATTAATCGTGTCAGATTTAAAAAATAATAATTACATAAAATTGATTAACCGAAAAAGTCGACATTCATTAGTTACCGTACCGTATAATATAAACTCGCGTCAAAAATATTAACACGATTATTGAAAATGGTAATATGATTCCTATGATTTTCGGATGCTAGTTAAGGGCGTGATGTGAAGTTCTTCTGCTTTACTCACTAGAAAAAAATGTATGAGGGTCTTCTTGAAGCTACACTTGTGTCAACAAGTCTCAGCTGAGACCCTAAAGTATCTTACTTAATTCCCTCTCCCTCAACTGATCACTCACTATTGTAGAATACTTAAAAGATTGTCTATTCTCCAAAAATCTTTTATTACGGACTTTGGGAAATTAAAATGATGGATTTCGTTGCATATACTAGGATGAAGCTTAAGCACCATTCGAGAATCGTAAGCTGTAGAATAAGACGAGTTACGTGCCCCATAACCCGTCAGAGTCCCAGTATTATTTTCTTTTTCCATCTGAGAGGGCGACAAAGAAAATGGAATCTGCGAATCTGATACTCCGGACGTTGTCTGAACTCTTGGCCCCCAGGAACTGGTTTGGAGAAGTTTCGTGAATATGCCACTTTAGTGGTGAGTTTTATTAACATAGCTGCGGCGCCGTAACTTAACATCAACGCAATGAGCAGCTCTTCAGGCTTTTGCATTCCTGTGGCGCTCGCCAGATAATTTGTATCAAGCGCTCGCTGCACGAAACTTACGTTCGTAAAAAAAATTATATATTTTCCTTGCGCAGGAACAAAACGAACACCACTGGCTCGTTTGTGAGTGTCAAAATTCTATGCCTAACTACACCCGATGTTTAAATCTCCAATCATCAATCCTCAATTAGTTTTTATGCAAGAAAAAGAGTTCATTTATATACATTTCCTAATGCGGCGGGATTGACTTATATAAGAAAAATGAGTTAGCTACAGAAATATCAGTTGATAACTTTAAAATATACACAATGTTTTAAACACACTAGTAAAATTAAAAAATGCAGTAAAAGAAATAAGTATCAATGACAATTACAAATATTGCTCCATGGCCTTGGTATTACACTTCCGTGGTGCGGACTATAGTAAGAAAGTTGGCACACGCTTAGTTATGAATAACTGGGCTCTCAAATTCATCGTAATAAAGTGTAGAATCTCCAGAGACATTAGTATAATTTTCAATTGTGGAGGCGACACGATGAGATACGAGAAAACAAAACGAGCAAAAACTTAATACGTATAATACGGTCTTTTACAGGAAACCTCGGAAAAGCTTACCTTAGTTACAGTTATGGATTCTGAGCACATAAATCACTTTTGGTAAGAGGTTGAAATTCGAAAATTAATTCTTGTGAAGAAGAATATCGCATCAAATAAGGCAAGGAAGCATTTTACCAAAATATTTGTTGGCAAATCGTCTGTATCTATCAATATAATTTAACTATAAAATATTAATTGTCTGTTCGTGTACAGAATTAAGGGTAAAATAAATAGATCACAATGTCTCTGCAATCCATTTTGCTTTCGCCAGGTGAATCTAAAGTTACAAGACCGATTCACAGCACAAAACAGGTGATGAACTTAAAGGCTAATTTGAAATTAAAGGCGAATGTGTGAAGGAGCAACACTCTAATGACAGGAACAATTTATCACTTGATAAATATAACATTAAGCATGCTTTGCGTTTAATGAGTACAGTGTTTTAAAATAGAAAATATATGGTATTACTGAATTTTACACATATTTTGGAAACAATTTCGTTCGCGATTCAGATTTCACAACTGACGGCGAAGGTTGCTCCTTTTTCACACGCGATGCTGATGGTTGGTGAACTTTTGAACCGGGTTCTCGCTATTCCGAGATAGTTTCCATGCTCCACCCTTCCACGGCATGATTTATCGTTCCAAAGAACGGTTCCTCGAATGGCATTCACCACGTCACCAAGATTGCTTTTCTTTTGTCACCGATCTATTGTGTGTCTGGCCGGTGACATCATGAGGTATATGGTGGCTGGGTTAGCAGAATAAATATTCATATTTATCTGATGTCCGCGGCAGGATTTACGAGTTTCTTGCAGTGTGGTCTAATTAAGTTTCGCGCACGCCGCATAATGAAACGTGGCGAGCCTTCGGATGGCATTTCGTCGCTGGGAGAAATATGGCTCTGTCACCCCAAACTAGATCATTTACATAAAGCCTGGTTTCGAAGTCAGGTCTTCGCTAATGGCTTGTGGTCACGCGAGGTTTGGTGAAATCAATGTACGGTGGCTCACCTCAAAGGCCTCTATCCTTCAGGTCAAAATGCACAACATACACTAGGATTTCATATCAAATCATATGAACTTTATCTTCTCTTCTGCTTTATTATAAAAGGAACGTTTTTCTAATACCTGTTACTTTTTAAATAAATGCTAAAATCTTTTTACGCATGGAATTAATCTTAAGGAATAACAAATGTTTTAATAATCCAAAGAAGCATCTAAATTACAGACTAAATTAAGCGATAAAATAAAATACCACCAACGTTTCTGCAGTCATTGTTCCTTTAGTTAAGTGATTCAAAAATCCTAGAGTCGCTAAAAAAAATCGGCGCACTCAATAGAAAAGCTAAAACGATCTTGAACGCAAAGGTAGTATTTATAAATGAAAATAAAGTGTAAATTTAATTGTTTAATATTATTAACAAAGTTTAGTTGGGATTTTAAAATTATTTATTTATATATTAAAACACAATTTCACTGTTAGGTCCTGCACTAACTACATAATCAACAAATTGAGGATTTAAGTGGACTTAAAACCAATATTCCATCTCGGCGAAGTCGTTCACGTCTCAGCAGACGAAGCAATTTGTAACAGTTGATACCTGATTTATATTTTCGACATATTAGACTTTTATTGAAGCAGTTTATATTTACAAGCATGACTGGTGTATTCATTATTTTGTGAGGCATTTCACTTGGAAGCTTGTAGTCTTCGATTCAATTTGAGTAATACAAGTATTGTCAGAAGACTTAATCAAATAAATTTATCTGATTCGTTCAAATCGATGACATCATCGTATGACGTCATCCAACTGCTTCCGATTATACCGATTCTTTTCTGGGCTCTACCATTTCTTAATATAACAACAACCTGCACATCCGCGTGCCATATCTGCTTAATTAAAACTCAACTATATAATTGATTTGGCAGTATATTTTTGCAACAGTTTGTAACGGTTAAACACATCTACTCGGACTTTTGGTGGTATGGAGTCAAAAGAAAGGAGACAGCATTTGAGCCAGGGGCAATAAAACCCAGATTTCACGTCGCGCCTGGGGTGTTTCCCAATTTTGGTAAGATTTGGCGGCATCGGGTGGTGTTTTTTCCCCAAGTGTATCCTTAAATGTTATTGGTCAATATCTATTCCTGCCACTTGGGTGATTAACCAAAGAAGTGGGGAATAGTTTTTTAAAAAACGTGCAGAGAGATTTTAGAGGGGATTTTGACATATTTTTCGAGTGCGGTGAGACGGGAGAGATGGCAAGACAGATTTGGTGAGAGATTCCGAAAGAGGTTGCTGGATTGGAATTGTGGCAAGGGAGATTTCGGGCAGATGATCGGCATCCTTGGACAGGCAGTTCAAGGACAGGAGGATAAACGGAAATTATTCCTGAAGCAGGAAGAATAGCACCGGCGGCGGCTGTGATCTGGATAGAGAACGACTTTAAGATTAGATAAGGGTGGATGATGAATCCATATTTGGCTGCCTTATAATCGTTTTTAAATTCAAAAATAGGGTAAAATTTATATGCTCTTAACTCACGAACTTTTAGAATGCTCCATTTATTTTTATTCGAATTATAATACCAATATTTAGTTCGGCGAAAAAGAGAGAAAATGATTAGAAGGAATTAAAAAGAGAAGTGGTTGTGATAGAAACTGACCTGGTGAGCTGAGGATCTTCACTCAGCTGTTAAGTCGGATGAAAGAGCTGGTTCAAAAGCAGGTGAAACTGCGTATCCGAATAAATGTCTCTAGACAAACACATAGCATAATAATGAAAAAAATCAATTACTTGTGTTTTCGACATGTTTACCTCTCGTGAAAGTGACGACTATATAAATGTAATTAAGTTTTTCCGGACTTCCAATATTGAATGCTGTTATAGTATTAAAAATGTAAATTAAATTTGGAATATAAATTTACTAGTACGATTTTTCGAATCCATAGAAATATTTAGATGCTTTTTGCATCTCTGTTCTAGAGTTCTTAAATTTTATGAGAGCGGAATACGCTACAGGAAGACGAGAATAAAAATGTATGACATGCAAACGCATTGTTGAAGAGTCGTTAGGGAGGGAACGTACTCGCTTGTAGGAAATACGTGGTGGTTAAGGACTGGAGTATTCTCTCTCATTAAGGTCGAGCCGGTGGTGCAGTGATCTGTACGACCGATAGCGCCTTCTTCTGACAATTCTGGGGAACGTGAAAGATATAAATGAGAAATTATGAGGAAGAACAAGTTTCTTAATTTTCAAGCATTTAATCCATATTCCATTTTAAGGAGTAAAAATAATGCCGAAACGAGATAACCTACAGTCTTGAATCTCGGCTTCTACACAAAACCGTCAAATAAAAAATTATTATGAGTACATTTCTCATATTTATTTACCTTAATTTGGTTAAATAACATTGAGAAAATTTTTATCGCATTGCAGATCAAGTTTCCCTTACTTTGAACTACACGATACTTGTAAAAAATATAACGTACCTTCCTTTCCGATATCAGTGATAATTTTGCGTGCATTCAAGTCTCGAGCACCATTTTAGAAATAAAACACTGCCCAAATTTATCTATTTACCATAACTGTTTATTCACTATTGGAGTCATATTTGTATTTTTGTGTTTATTATTTGTGCTCTTCACAGGTTCCCCTAATAGATAAGGAAGCCCTTTCATATTTTTCAATTGTGCGGTATAAGTATCTTCCTTAACAAAACCTACAATATGAAGTTTCAAATAAATATTTGTGCCCTTCTTGTTAATGAACATGTTAATACTGGTAATAATAAATAAAGTCCTTACAAATTCATATTCTTTATTTGAGAAAAGCATCTGTAAATTTATATTAAACAGTATCTTTCGAATCATCTCATATCAAAATATCACATCACACAGATATCCACTAGTATACAAAGAAGCAGGAATACAATCAGTTAGCGAACAACCCATTTAAAATAATTTACATGTACAGAAGACACAATTTAATTCCAATTTTTGCGACACGTTGATTTTAAAACTTATTGCGACAACCATTAACTTTTTTTTACAGTTCAATCCCATTTGTACCAACTATATGAGTGACGTGAACCAATGAACATCAATCTTTATACATCAGATCTTAAATCTTTTTTTAAATTATATAGAACTCATTCACTCACTCCATTTATTCAAAAGATATAATGTTAATACTGATATTTATCAGACATGCACAGTAATTTAATAAATAAATATAATTTTTTAATAATTAACATTGTTAGTTATTACTTTATCACTACGTTTTGTCCCTATTTTGGTACTCATAAGTATTTCCCATGATAAGGCTCAATTTTATTTAACAATTGAGTTGAAAGAAGAAACAACAATAAACTTTAATAATACTAAAGTAAAAAAACAGATTTTAGTGTATTTCGAAATAATTTTTGCTTTAAATTATTCAAAACATATTCAAACTTACAATTTTATTGTCTGCAAATTCGGTACCTGCACAATTTTTTTTAAATATTTTGCGAAATTATATTTTAATATTTATATTATTCATGTATTCTATATTATTTATGATATGTATTTAAATTAGTTTTATTAAATTTGAATTTCGAAAGTGAAGCCGCACTACAGATTTTTAAATCATTTAATATAATATTAAATCATATTCTCAGCCAAATCACTGAAAATTCTGCGAATGTATAGAAGAAAATTTTAATTTTGATATAGTTTTATATAAATTAAAGAATCATTTTTTTCTAATCATCTTACACTATCATACAGTGAAATTGATAGAATTTAAGAATTTAGCAATTTCGTTGATGTTCAAGGTATGAGGTCACAGATTAGGGACTATGAGTAGTGATATATTGTTTTTAGTTGTGAATTGAATAATTATTAAACGTTTAGTGCCTGTTAGTTTTTTAATTTATTTATTGATAATGAATTATTCTATTTAATAATATATTGTTACAGTGAATGTTACAGTCAATTGTAAGAATATCATGGTATCCAAATTAGTCTGTCGAGCAGTATAAATGGAGATAAAAGAAGAGGTAGGCTTATTACATCGTAAAATTGTTCTTTAGGAACGAATACAAGTTGACAGATATGTTAATTATGGAGATCGATGACTCGCCTTTCCTGAGACGCAGGCTTCCGTTTTTAACATTTGGAATTGATAGAAACTTTCCGCTCGAATGACTTACACGAGACTGTAGTGGTCGCTTCTCGGGAGTGTCGTACAAGTCGTGCTTAATTGAAATAGGTCCCATTGCTATCTTTGCCAATTATCGCGCTCACTTGCAGAAATGGAGGACCGGTTCTGCGTTACGTGTGTCGCTGCATCAGTTACGGGGATCTGGTCACGCTCTCCTCAAATTACAATAATCCTCCGCCACCGTGGCTCTACCAACTCCATAACATACTACTTCCTCAGACGTACTCTAAATTATAAATTAATTCCAATCAAGAGTTCATTCAAGTAGATTACGTACCTCTAAGGAAAATGATAATAAATCAATAAAAGTCGCAACGATAAAATTATGGAGAGTGCATAAAGACTAATAGAAACTACTCTAAGGGCATTTATTATGATAAGCTTCCAATGGTAAATCCCTGTAGTCCACTTTTCAAATCTCACGATAAGAGTTATGCTAGCGCACTGGTCACAGGTTTTCAGGTGTAACTAAAACAGAATTTTATGGACAAATACCAACTGTCACTGAATCGATCAATCGAGCCTGAAACTTGTCACAGCATTCAAACAACGTAACTGCTTTACAGAATGTGGAAAATTGTTAGTAAGTTACAGAATCTATAATTTTTTCGACCCACTTTTCAAGTACATGAAGTATATGTTTTCCGTAAACATTAGCATAAAAACGCAGGTGTACGAAACAAAAAATAATAACACCAAATTCTCTGCACATGCAGAAGGAATAGTCGTCTAAATTTATGAGACTGGGAATTTTAGCGATAGCGTACTTAAAATTCTGAAATGTAAACAGAAACTTGAAAGTTACAGCAACACATGAGGAAGTCTTAAGTAGAAACTTAGGGTGAAATAACGATTGGGAAAGTAAACATTGAGGGTGCGGGGATGGATGGAACAGAGATCAGTGGTGACCAAAATGAAAACAGGAACAGAAACATTAAAGAGGCAGCATGAAAAAGAGCAGAGCAATATCGAGACAATAAAATTCATTACACTCATTTATCTAATGTTGAAAAAATATTATTCTGTTCATTTCAAAACCCAAATTTAATATATTTGTAACTCTTTTTCTTCATTTGGGATATATATTTAATTTAATAAATTCTTCGAAAATCGAAATTTTTTACTTATATAAACTCATCATCATCTGGAACCATGAACGAATATAGTAAAAATATTACGAGGCATGTTCAAAAAGTCAGTGTACTAGATTTCTATACGTTTTTAGGAAAATTTAATTTGAAAAAAAATACAGGATACAATTGTTGACTATTTTTCAACACAATCGTCATCCCCTTCAATGAATGTGGTGAGACGTGGCACAAGTTTCATTATGCCCTCCTCAAATATCTCTTCCGTCTGCTCTTTCTCCCACTTCAGAACGTCTTTCTGCACCAGCTCGACGGTTCAAAATTTAATTCCTATCGTCTGTGCCTTCGGGGGAGGCGAAACGATGACAATTTGAAGGCGCCAAGTATCAGGAGATTACTGGGGTTGGTTGAAAAAAAAATGAGTTCAAGTGCGCCTTGAAGGGTAAGGCTGTGTGAGGACGGGCATTGTACTGAAAGAAACATACTCCTCTCGTAATAAATCCCCTCCTTTTATTTTGAATGCTCCTTTGAGTTCTCACAATACCATTGTGCATTGATGTTCTCCCCCTGTAACAGAAGTGATCCTTCTCGATCCTAAAACACTTAAGTCATGAGTTTTTGAACATTTGTTCTGTCTCCTCTAAACTCTTTACACCACCTAAACACATAAAACCTTCGCCGTAAACCGTTTTAATTTGCGAAAAAATTTCTTCCGCGAGTAGAAAGCCAATCACAACTCGTGGCTGGCACTTTCACACAACTGGGCACTAAAACGCGTGTTTACGTACTGCTGTGTTCCTAAGATGCTCGTTCTATCAATTTAATTTTTTTTAAATATATTGTTAAAAGGATATTTAATAGTTTTGTCAGATATTTTCAATTATTTCAAAGTAAAAGAGACGTTTTATTTGCTTCCCTTTCTTTCTTATATTGATTATTTACTTGCGTGCCATCCGTTTAATTCAGGCTACTGATAAATCGATAATTTATACAGACATGTATTGCGTAGACATGATAACGAGGAAACGAGAGGTTTCAGATCCATTAGCATTCAGTTAAGAAACGGGATTTAATGTCAGATGATCTCTTCTAGATTCCCATCCGACTCATTTCAGCAATTCTGTCCGAGTGACGATAGATTTCAGAGATTATCAGTGGCATAAAATATTAATGTAGCCAGACGACTGTGGTATAATTCTGGATATTAATCATAAAATTCAAATACACAAGGTTATCCGATGCATAGCCATAAATCAGTCTAGATCACGATGAGTGAGTAAAAGAGAAAATTTTCGTCCATTATAAGAAACTCGAAGTAAATTTATGGTCAAAACACACCAAATGTGTAATTAAGTAAATTCTGGAATAGAACTGCGCTGTTTAGAACTCGGTTGACATTGATAGTAATTATTAAAAGTACAGAAAACGGAGGATAACTGGGACGAAAACATAAGTGTGACCTATAATCTTGATATTGATACCGATCTTTTCAAGCAAGATATGTTAGTGTCCCGGCAATTTAACGGAATTCGTCAGTGATGTTACAAACCCGTTCCTTGAGGCCCTGCGGAAACAGAAACCGCGAGACCTGAATCACTGATCACATGCTCAAAATGGAATCAAGTTTCTGAGAACTTGGCTCTTTCTAATACACATACACTACAATTCAGATAAATGTCGTCTCGTGCACTTACTGTAATCGGATTTTTACCAATTTAATAGAAGGCTAACTACGCGTAACTGTCGTAGAAGAGTTATTACCCACGTGAAAACCCCCAATTAATAAAACACAAAGAATGGGCAAAGTCAGAAATGAAATAACTTAATTAGAATACGTTTCATACCCCAACCTAAGAGACGTCCTCAGTTCTTTAATTAAATTTGTATAAAATTTCATGTTGCTCCTGTAACGTCCGGGGTCGAAATTCCTTCAAAGTTGGGGGATGAAACGCATTTTAATTAAATTATTTTATTTCTGACTTTTGGCCATTCTTTGTTTTTTATGTATAACATTAAGTCAAATAATATTATTACTTTAATAAACCCCGATTAATACTTTATTAACCCAAAGCAATTGCACGTATTCGTTCATATTAATTAAAAAATTCTTCAACATTTGACTAAAAATTCGTCAATCTATAAGCCTTCCCAGATTCTACATGGAAATAACAAAACTCGAGAACGTAGAAACAATTATATTAAATTTAACTTAAAACTTATTTTTAATTTACCCCTGGCATACTTGCCAACAAAAGAGAACGTTATTTATTACTTAGCAAGTTTAAGATCAAGTAAATATTTATATGTGATTAAAACATTTTAAAGAAAATAATAGGGTAGGTATGCAACAAGGAACGTATTCAAGGAAAAATATTAAGTGCATTTCACGAGTCTGCTTTAAAAACACAAAAATAATAAGTTGAAAATTATCAAACATCATTGAACATTTAATATAAACGATAAGGGTGAAATAAGTCAGAATAAAATGTGTAATAAACTTATTAGTTTCTTAACGTAAACGACGTTTCGTTCTTACATTAGGATTATTCAGGAATTAATATAGATAAAAGTGGCACACACGGGATAAGAAACAAAATACAGGAATTATGGAAATGGTTCACGTCCTGTCCGATACTGATCATGCCGTACAATAGATGTCACGTCGGGATCGTAAAGGTTATCAGTAACATTACGGCTTTTTCCTAACTGACGCCAGGCCAAAAATATATTAATTTAAAACTAAGAACCTTGAAAACAATATTTTGTATGTTACCAGTGACGTACTTATAGAGATTAAGATCTACTAAATAATAGTTTTATAAATATTTTATAAAAGTATTGCTGACCTCATGTGGCCTAGTGGCTAGCGTTGCTACCTCACGACCAAGAGGTCTCGGGTTCGAATCCTGGCATGTGCTTGGAAGTTGGTGCCGTCATGGTCACGGAGGCTGGAGTCAAGACTTACGGAGAGTCGATACGCTGACCACGTATCACTCCAAATTTGGAATGTGACATGTAAGATGACAGACCGCAGTCGTACTGGTAGGCCAAGGCCCTTAATGGACTGCAGAGCTGGAGAAGAATAAAAGAATTTTAAAGAATCAGCTGGGGTCGATAAACAGTCATATTAATTCCAAAATAAATCTGAGAAAAAAACTAAACAATACAGATCAACAGCATTGGGCTCATTGGGATTTATACATAATGCATCAGAAGATAAATGTTAGACATAAAATAAATATGATACATATATTTATATATTAAGAAGGAATCCTAGGATTTTAACTTCAATGTCTCAGTTTTATTCACCATTCATAAAACAATTATTATTAATGTTTTACTGTACAGGTAGATACCATTAAATTTCGCCTTAATTCAAGTCTATAAGAACAAGCTAATTAAGAAGTAGCATGGCTTATGAGTAGCGCTGTAGAAGGAGATAAGGAAGGGTGGTGGGCGGGAGTATGGTCTTAAGAGAGGAACAACCGTTGGAGAGAATTATTCAAAATGTCGTAACGGGATATATAGAAAGCGCCAAGGTCGTTTTACCAAATTGTTTACTTATGATCCCTTAAATTTTACAGATAATTTATTTAGTAGAACATTCTCTGAACTGAACATAATATACTTCCTTTCGTAAAACGTTTTCAGAATATTTTTTATACTTCCAAATCGTCGTAATATATGTTTGTGTTAAAGAGCTCCTAAATTTCCCCCCTCTATAAATGGTTCAATATGCATTGTATTTTTATACGGCCTGTTATTTCTCTCCAGCTATAAATTGCTTGTTACAATGCACTACCTGATTTGCAGTATCTCAATTAGTCCACAAATAATATCGAAATTAACCATGGATTCAATGGACTAATTTGGTTTCGACTAAACCGAATATATCTAAAAAAATCTTTTTTAATTAACTAAGGTCTAGAATAGAGAAGTCAACACATAATTTTATAAGTTCAGGTATACGTTATAACGCATTGAAAGGGTACATTATGGTGAAATAAATAAACCCGGGGGCTTCTGTCTTCTGTTCAGATGAATACGCGCACAGATTTACGACTTCGGTTTTTGTTCTCTCTCGACAGTTCCACAATTTTTCACGTAACCGGCGCGCCAAATCGCAGATAATATTTGCGAAGAGCACAATTAGCATGAGCAGGTGCTACGTCTGCGAATTCATTTCTGTAGATGATATCAGATGAATTATGGGGCAATAATTCAGACCCGGTTCGCGATATTTCTCTATTGCCTCTCCGAGAGAAGAGAACCTCTATGTTTTATTACTGCTTACGGCCGCGCCATCTGCCTGCTGTTACTACTAGGATTCTTCAAACTTGCTTACGGACACACACACACAAATAAACAAACATACGGCGTGGTATTTTACATTTGAAGAATGTTAATATTTAGTGATTCCTTGCATATTACTGTTTTTTATTATTAGAAGTGGAACGTGAAATGTTTAGGGGGACGGAAAAATGGCAGTAAGAAACTGCAAAAATTAAAAAGACGTTGAAAAATTAATACGAAATTGTTGAGGTGGAAATAATAGAAAAGGAAAAGAAGTCTGTTAAGGTAAAAAATGGAAGCTGGGTTTATTGTCACGATCCGGAATTCAGAGTCCGTGCAGACCTAGAAAGCAAGCTTTAAGATACCTAACTGATGTAATAGGTACACGGAGATGTATAGATCGAAATAATGTATGTGAATTGACCTTGCAAGTTGGTTTCCGTATCTTTCGATCAACACCGTGTGGTAAGCTCTGAGGCTGCTAACGGAAAATCATGGAGAAAACTTATTCCCCAAGACGATTTATTTGTAACTATCTGGATGCCCAGCGATGACCGGGATACTACAAATACAACCAACATTTTACTGAAGTTATAGTACTTTTTTGTTTTTCGCGAACGTCGTCGTCGCTGCCGCACGCATAAGGGTATAAGGTATCTTATACTAAGTTTTAACCCCTTCCTCTAATTCTCTGTTATCCCCTACCACCCTAAATTATTATATTTACCGTCAACAACAAGCTGAACAAATTACCGCAATAACCAAATTATATTCACAGTTCAGTCATTTCTCTCGCTATGAAATTGTTTGTCACAGGACATTCAATTATATCATGTAGTCGTGTTAAATACCATATACCATTAAAAACAACTGTAATATCCTCGGATAAAAGTTTTCGTAATTAAAAGAAAAAAATAGTAAGGTATATATGTCATTGGGGTAAGACGGATACAAATAGTGTTGCGGAAAACACCTTAAAAGTAATTGACCCCAAAACGTATTTATTCGACGGAAATATCGGTCGATTATGTGCTTTAAATATTTTTCAGTTACAAATAATTATATTATAATTGTATGTACATAATTGTTAAGTAAGATATACAGCTATAATAAAACATCCGTATTTGTTGGAATAAACTATTAATTTTTAATGTAAACTATTGTTTAATTCATGAGAAAAAGGACGGAAATTCGTAATATTCTTTGCGTTCATATGTGACTGCAATGAAAACCTGTCTCCGCTTTATCTATTCTTCCTTCATCGTTGATAGATGTGAAGTTTTCTTTACCTTTAATCCACTTAATTCTATATTATTGATGCGTTTCTCAAAAAGATTTCCCTTTCAAATGCCGTCATTAGCGCGAAATTCCAGTCCGCCGTAATTGCTTCCAAATTCTATGACAACGCGAAGGGCGCCGTTACTGAATTAAGTTCACGAAAACACGAAAATGTATGTTATTAACTATAAAATATGTCCAAGACATTGAAATTTCTTTCTAAGTTGCCGTCTCGAGAAGATTTATGGCCGGTGAGACAGGTCTTTAGTAACCCAAGGAAAAGAAAATAATGAAAGCGGATTGATAGTCTGCTTCTTGTACGTAATGACAGTCATAATCGGTATATGTTTTTTTTATATGTGTGAGCGCTCTTGAACATCATAAAGTGAGTTAGTAAAATTAGACTCTGTTGAAATAATGCTTAAAATATTTCATTTATGTATCCGCAATTATTTTTTGTGAGATATCAGTTACAGTTATAATTTGTGTTGAAATACGAAGCGAAAGTCCTAAAAATAATATTCACTGGCGGAACTCATTTGTTTTCTATAGATTACTCAGCGGTACATCCCTGATGACGGTGATGCAGCCAGTTGCCGAAACGTTGTACGTTTCTCAAACTTGACACGGAAATTTTTTAACAAGTTATACGATAATTTATTGTAAGTTCTTAGGTTAATTTCTGTTTCGAATTTAGCTTCATATCTTTGCTTGACTTCCGGTCTATTTTATTTGCTGTAAGGTTAGAAAAAGTCAATCTTTAACAAATTTAATCTTATCTTTTGTAATTTCTTCTCATTCTAAACATTGTCTACGTTTATTTGTATGTATTAAATAATAAGAAATTATGCGTCTTTGAATTGTTTACATTTTATGAAAGCAAGAGACATTAATCTTGGATTAAAAATTTAATATTTGAAGTATGAAATATTAATATTTGTAGGTATTTCCGGATTTCTCATTGAAGTCCTTATAAAAAACGCTACTTGTGACCAATTTACAGAAAATATTCAGGACTTCACTATTTTAATTCCCAAATAAAGGTCATTAATATTCACATTCTATTATCTATTTATTTTTATTTTCACGTTAAAAGAGTTTTCTTGACTCCAGTACTTTCCGCTTTGTGGTTTAGGCTAACCTCTGTCTTTTCCTTGTGGGATTTCCATGTAGTTATGACTCAATTTCAGGAACGAATAACCTTAGATTTCAACCATTGATTTCGTTTATACCAATAATATTTTCTCTTCAATTGAAGAGAGGTTTCCTAAGTTACAATATAAAAAATTTCTCAGAGTACCATTCTTTACTTCCTAGTAAGTCATATACGGTTGCTTTTATCCTCATGAGGCTCATGATTTTTAAAGAGTCAAATTATTTTCTCTATTTATTATTTATATCCCATTTTACGGACAATGTAAAATCCTGCTTCGCAGTTGAATTGAATACGAGTATCTAAGCTCGAATCCCGGCATCTTATGGCTGGCGTCTCCCTGTCGCCAGACTCTGACAACAAACAGGTTTCTGAGGCCAGCCGCATAACGACTCGGTAAATTCGTAACCGCAGTCACTTAGGGACCTCAGTCAAATTAATATAACGAGATGAAATTTGTACTGCTGAATTTTTCGGCCCACGTACAGGTCAGTTGTTGGAGAGAAGAGCCGCCAGTCCTAAGCCTAACAAAACCTGAAGTTTCTGTAACAAGATTAATAAGAAAACACCAATCGTCAAGTCAAGTAAATGTTTAGAAGGCTAAAAGTTAACATTAGCTGTTTACGTAGATAATTAGAGATATTAAGTCTTTAATCAACGAAGAAGATCGTTTAATGATGCGAATATGTTCGAAAGAATACTATTTCTGGCTACCGTGATGTAATAATTCCACTACGGCAATGCAATTAATATATTTTTGATACCATACATATATATGAAGGAAAAAATAAGTTTACGGAAGTTCATAAAAATAAAGGGGAGATAATAAGGACACAGGGACGAAGACGATAAAGTAAAGCAATATAATTACGTTTTTCTGACTTAAGTTAAATAAATTAATACCATAGACAAATTTAAATAGAATTTAATGAAAAAAATTGTCATATTATAAATACAATGCAATCAAAAAATGGAATAAACTGTCGAGAAAGGAGGATTATACATAGCATGTACAGAAGACAGGCAGCAGTAATTAAAATAGAAGATCAAGAAAACAAAGCCGTAATCAAGAAAGGAGTAAGCATGGATGCAGTCTGTCACCCATGCAGTTTAACTTATATATAGAATAGGCGATGAAGAAATTTAAAATGGAATATGGAAAAGAAATCATACCCCAAGGAGAAGAAATAAAAACCTTACTCTTTGCCGACGATATTGTAGTCAGAAGAAGACTTGGAAACAATAATAAATGGAATGAACGAAGGAAGGGATATTTAGACGGAAGTTAAAGAATTCTGCTACTTGGGAACCATAATAACTAGGGATGGTGGAAGTATGGTAGACATAAAGAGTAGGATAGCACAGGCAGGGAAGGCTTTCGCGAAAAACAGGAATTTACTTACGTGTGTATATTAGGGAATCGTTGCTAAAAATGTTCGTATGGAACGTGGCGTTATATGGGTGCGACACGTGGACGATAGGAGTTGGGGAAAGGAAAATAATAGAAGCCTTTGAAATGTGGTGCTATAGGCGAATGCTGAAAATCAGACGGGTGGATAGAATCACTAACGAGAAAGTTCTAAACAGAATAGGGGAAGAGCGAACAATATAGAGGTCGTTGACTAAGAGAAGGGATATTAGAATGGTCTAATGCAATCCTCCATACTAACTAATCTTGCGTAAGCCTTTACATTTCCGCATAACTACCACATCCCAGATCCTTCCTATCTGCTTAGCGTATTCCATTCTTAGCCTCCTCCTTCTGTTTTTTATCCCACACACTTCTCTCTATTGCTAATTTTAAAATTATTAATATATCCCTTCTGCTCCATATTGTCCGCTATTCCCCAATTGTGCTTAGAACTTTATGGTTAGTTACCCTATCCACCCATAAATTTTCAGCACTATCCTATAGCACCACATTACAAAGTCGTCCATTCTTTTCCTTTCTGCAACTTCTACCGTCCACGTCCCGCACCCATATAACGTCACACTCCATACGAATATTTTTAACAATAATTTACTAATATTCACACTTATATTCCCCGTAATTTTTTAATTTGATTAATTAAGTACTTTGAATAAATTTAAGAGTAAAGTCTGTTATGGACACACTACAATATTAATTGAGCAATATGACAGTCTCGAATTCACTAACATTTAAGATTTATTTATGGTAAACGGTAACGCCAGAATCTCTCACAAAAAAAGGCTTAAAAATGAGAATGAGTGGTATACGATAAAACGATAAAATACGTTACAAACAGTTTAACAGATTCTTTTCTTAAATAAATTGCCCTGCATGGTACTTACATACAATCTTATAGAAATACTTCGACGGAGTTCTATTAAGTTGGAGTGTCACCAATTAGCTGTGCGATCCCCAAGACAGGAATGGCGTTTATTAAACATTCCACGTTAATTAAAGATGGGATAATCCGTTCCAGTGGCTCCACTATTTTGTGGATCATACTCTGTGTTTAGAAGATTTCGTAAATTCAAATAAAAGTTAAAAGAAGATCTCATGTACGGCGAACAACCACCAGACCGTAATATTAAGTTTTGAATAATTTTTATTGCATTTATTGTTGGTCTACAATCAGGCGCAAGCCCGGTGGCAGATAGAAAATGAAATTACTTAAACATAAATATTCCTAATCTAAAAATTTCTATAGTCGTGAAAGAAAAAAGAGAAACACAAAAGAATTGTATTAAGTTAACACTTCTCTTCACTTTGACTTTAACATTTAAATTCGAATATGCATTTATATTATTCAAAATAGCCAGTTCACTTCACTCGTTGCTTGTGATTTGTCCTGAATTTATTTTCCTGAAGAGGATTTCCTCCAAACACTCCCACAGGTTAATTATTCCAGTCGTTGGTGGTTATATTTAGGAATGAGAATTTGCCAACATCTGTTTTTTGATTTCTACATTTTACTTTGAGTTGAAGATCCCATCTACCTTATAACTGGGCATTTTGAAGCTAATTCCAATTCATGAATTTTGAATTAAAGCACAAAACGTATGCTGTAATTTTTATTACAAGTAGGACTTAACTATAATATATTCTATGTTTATTATGCTATCTATTTCTTTATTTAAAAAAAGCAACTCTTTGTCAAATGTTATGTAATTATGGGCTAGAGTTCCGGAGCCACGCCTCACACTCGGGGTGGTCGCTGCAGACATTCCCCTCCATACTGGACAGAAGCTGAGTGAAGGTTAATGAGGGATTTAGAATGGTTATCTGTTTGCAGATTTTAATATCCCGTTATGAATTAGTGATGTGCGACACGGCGCGCCGGGCGCCAGACGCGGAGAGGCGCGTAAAGAGGCAGACGACACCTCCACCTCCACCTCCTCCTCCACCTACTCGTAACATCTACTCCCGCTGACCTCTGGAACAGGTTCTTCGCGATCGCCTCTGCCGTATGATGCATGGAGGCATGTCACTGCGAGGCCTTGAACCTCGGCCTGGACCTGGAGCTGGTCACGGGGGGATGATCATCGGTCATTGCTCAACAAACTTCTTCACGCGAGCGAAACACAACAACCAATAGCCTATTTAGTATAAACCGGTAAACTTCACAATTTATAAATTATACTGACATAAATCTGTTACATTACCTAAAACTCCAGTAATAGTTGTTACATTTTGTATTTTAATTTTATTTTGAGTCGCATTCCCGTCTTGATATTTAGCGTCTATATGTTAAACTATCTAAGTACCAGGCGTTGTTCGGGTTCACGTAAATAATAAAGCAGAAATGTAATTTAACATAAGTTTCTTACAGTACTCGAGGGTACACTACTTTCATAGTTCTATTTCAGACAAATCACTTTTATCTATATTGGAGTGGAAACAGTCTTTTTATATGTTTTCCAACAGCCTAAATTTTTCTGTTGTCCAATTCAACCTATTTTCAATCCTAGGTTGTTTAATGACAAAAAATCGTCAAGACGGTAGGTCTTTTTACAGACAGGTGTGATTTTGATCCATTTACAGTGGTGTGAGATGAAAAGATCATATAACCAAAATTGTAGAGAATCAAATTTTCAATCGTTGTCCTCAGAATTTTTCTAAAATCCTCACTTTTTGAATTACAGGGGCCTTAAGTTTTTTATTGTGTTGTACCTCAGGGAAGGGGCTGGGAATTGATCCACCTTGGAAATAAAGATATATCCTGATAGGTTTCGACAAGATAAATAGAATAAGCCCTTACTCGTTTCTTTAAGTTGAGTACGGACTTTGCTACAAGCGGAAAACCACCGAAAAAACACCGTCAAATGGAAAAAACAGACTTTGCTTGACATTTTCACTTTTTTCACATATATTCTGTATTGTTGTTATTAAAGTTTATTTAATTTAAACCTGCGATGAATGTCATTTCAAATGCATAATATTTTATGAGATATTAATGCGCATATGGGACAGTAAAACTTTTTAAGTAAAAAGTTTTTAATTTTTTTCACATATATAACTTCTGTATATTTAAAAATTTAAAGATCATGGACAACTTCAGTAACCAGATTATTATTTCGTTTTGCTCACTTGTCGTTAAGCTTTTAAAAATTTTATATTATGTTCATTTTCAATGAAAGTGTTTTTTAATTATATTCTTTTGTTTTTATGAAATGTCTTAGTAAGACTCTGTAAATCTATATAAACTAACAACACGACATACGGTTTATTCATTTGTCCAATCTTTATTTTACTATATTATATTTATAACAGACCATAAATCACTGGTTAAAAGCTTTAAATAATAATTTGTAAACGTTTTCATTTCTACATCATGAGAGTTATGAAAATAATTCAAATACAGGTACGTTCGATGATGAGTTACTTATATTAAGTTAATAGGGCAGTAATTTACAGTTTTATTTCAATTAATTTCTTTTTTTCAAAAATCATTTGACTTTTATTGTTTTCATAATCGTTGATCAAATGTATGCATACCGATAAATGGACCTTGGTTGATTTCAATATATGCAGCTGGTGCCAAGGCGGCAGTATTACAGCACTACGAATACTTTACAATGTCCATCTCATTTAAAATAACTGAATATTTCAACTAAGTTAATTTTTCTTCGCAATCCAAAACCATAACAATGTTACCACTTTCATAGTTTCTCTGTTAAACGTTCATTGAAGGAGAAAATAAACTTATTAACAATTACATATAAACATCAAAAGAAAGCAAGGTGGATATAATTTTATTAAATAATTTATGTGTAATTAGTTACTTATTCTGTACGATTGAAGGTCAGCTTCTCGATAGGATCAATGTAACGTGTAGATTCTTCTCGAAAGGTAGATTTTGTTATCCGTTTCACGTGAGGTTATGTTATCAAATGATGGAGGCTGAAAACACAGAGAACTGAAAATAAATAGAGCAGTGGAATTATTACGTAACACTGACTAAGAATTTCAATGGGGGATAAAGGAACAAGACGTCGACTCAGTAAGTGAGATTGAGATGAAGATATATGAGTATTGTAAAACATTGACTTGGGTACAATCTAGGTGTAAGCAGTTATAAATAACTGTCTTTTCACTACCAATAATCCATTATTCAGAATAACTTTCGTAATGACTTAGCCAAATTATAGCTCCAAAGATTCAACCATCTTCAATTTCACCTTCTGGGAATGTAACAATGGAATTATTTTTGAACCATTAAATTTTAAAGACAATATTTATACAAGCTAAGCGATAATGTGTCATTGGCATTCATTTTTATATTGACCTTCCTTGAAATGCTAGATCGCATCTCAGATTACACACCAGGAATACGGGGAGACGTAACCTCTCTATTTGCGTCCATTAACCTCTGGATTTTTCCTGTTGTAAAAGTTAGCATTCAGTTGTTGATGCTGTGATGTCGTACATGGAGTTGGAGTGAGACAGGTGGATGCGAATGCGTTAAGGCTATTTTTCATATTTAGTAACAGCTTTCGGAGAACCCGCTGCACAATTCAAGGGACGTAAAGGTTTTATTCTGTCTTCATTTTCTAATTTTATTAATTTTAAATTGGTACAGACGCTGCAACCGCTTATCAGATTCTTCTCCCGTCATTCGGAAGAGCGACTTACCTGATGCAGGATAACCCTTGGTTACCATGCTCTACCATCCACATCTCCATTTTTCAATTCCCTTCCTATGTTGTTAAAGAGGAGTAGCCTGTTACACACCCTAAAAATTTACCCTGATAAATAAATAATAATAAAAATTCTTCTGATCTTATCTCTCTTCTCTGAACTAAACATTTACATAATACATAATATGACCCTTTCAGAGCTGAATTAACGTAGTTTAAAGCCTTCATTACATGTTGTTGTAATCAGTGCTACGGCTGGTCTGATGCAACCCTCCATGCTAACCTATATTGCGCAACCCTTTCTTTTTCGCATAACTACCACATCCCACATTCTCACTAATGTACTTAGCATATTCCATCACCTTTGATGCAAAATTTTCAAGACCCTCATATCTCAAAACATGGCCTATTAATCTATTCCTTCTCTTGGTCAAAGCCCTTCAAATTGTTTTCTCTTCTGAACGTCTTGGTTAGTTACCCTATCCCCCCATCTGATTTTCAGCATTTTCCTATAGCACCTCATTTCAAAGGCTTCTATTCTTTTTCTGTCTGCAACTCCTATCGTCCACGTTTCGCATAACGCCACACTCCGGACGAACATTTTTAATCATGATTTCCAAGTATTCTTACTTATATTAGTCGTAAGAAACTTCCACTTTTTTTGCGAAAGCGTTCCTTGAATGTGCTCTCCTACTCTTTATGCCTGCTATACTTCTGCCATCCCTAGTTATTATGCTTCCAAGTAGCAGAATTCCTTAACGTCCTTCAAAATATTCCTTCCCAATCCAACACCCTTTGTTATTCCACAATTTCCCATACTACAATCCGTAACCTACGTTTTCCCTCCATTAATTCTCATGTTCCTGCAGGATCACGTTCATGCCATTTATTATGTTTTCCAATTTTTCTTCTGAATCACCTAATACTACAATATCATCAACAAACCTTGGGGTTTTTATTTCTTTTCCTTGCAGTTTGATTCCCTTTCTACATTCATTTTTAACTTTCTTCATGGCCTATTTTATATATAATTTAAACAGCATGGGCGACAGACCGCATCCTTTGTTTACTCCTTTCTTGATTTATGCTTTCTTTTCTCACCCTTCGATTCAAATTGCGGCTGACTGCCATCCGTAGAGATTATGGATAACTCTTCTTTCTTGATACTTTAATCCTGTGATCTTCAAAATCCTTAATAGTTTGTTCCACTTAACATTATGAAAAGATTAATTCTACAAATGCCCTGAACGTAGGCCTGTTTTTCTGATCATGTCTTCTAAAATTATACGAAGAGTCAATATTGGTTCTCTTATCCCTCATTTTTCCTAAAACAAAACTGATCTCCTAATTCGCATTCTATTTGACGCTGCTCCATCCTGATATATACTATTTTCGTCAATATTTTGCACGTTTGAGTTACATACGTCGTGTTAATAAGCTTTTTTAATTAAATTATATTCGGATAGTTTCAACAAAAGTTCGAAATCCTTTTTATTTGCTCATCTAATTTATTATTGTGATGAATAGATGCATCGGAAACGCAGGGAAATCAGAGTCTCAGTAGATAATGTGATAGTGCTCTGTAGAGCTGGTCAATGTTAAGTTGCGGTGCCGTAAAAGAAATTCAGTGGAAATCTCAGCATTTGGACCTGCTTTGTTCGTATCACGTAGCTCACAGTAAGGAATGGGCAGGATGAATTCCCTTTCCGAAACGATAGAGCTCTACCTGTTACTCAGAAGGGAAACAATGGCATATATAACGAGGTATATTTTCGTGTTGCGTCTGGATGTGTGAGATGCGAGTCCATACGAGCGTAACGAGATGGTAGATTATTTATATGAGCGTGAGCACGTCGAATCTGGGAATGCCACGCGCAAAGGTTTGCGGGATTAGCATGGGATCTAGATGGGAGATCTCGCGCGCGCTCATACATCATGATGCAGCTGCGTGGACGCTGACAGCCGCCTGTCAATTAGCAAGTCTCTTGGGTGCAGGCTTTTCTTATCCCGTCCGAGATATCTCCCCATCGATTTGTCTGCGAAATAATAGGAATCAATGAGGACGAAATTGAGACATACCCCAGCTTTCTTTACGAAATAGGGAGCAATTTTGTATAACGATGTAAGGGAATCGTTGATGGAGTTCTTATCATGTGTCTCAGTCAATTTTGCAGAGCGTAGTATTTCTCAGGTACACCTTGACTCATCTGCCGTTGTCTCGACACATTTCTTCTGGCATCGTCTTCATATTTTTCTCTCAACACCCAAATGACCGTTCTCTTAGTCGCTCACTATTCTGAGGATTTTCGCCAGTCCTCTTCGTTCCACTGCGTTCGTAGCTCCACTTCAAACTAAGTAATTCCTGAAACTACCTCATCTCTTTTCCAGCGATGGTAATCAAAGGCTTCTTCGGAATACCTTCTATTTGCTATAAATGAGTCGAATTTATTGCCTACGTTACTGGTAATAATGAAAATATTGTAATAAAATTTGCAGCATATTAAACATGCAGCTAGGTCAGAAAATTAAAATAAAGAAAATACTTTATCAACAGGTTTTTAAAATTTTTGAAATAGATAAAACAATTATTAATTTAATTGGTTAACCAAAGTAATGTATTCATATTTTACGGAGCTCACTCAACGACCTTGCGATTTATACAATTCGGGGCAAATCTGCCATCTGACCAGATATGCTTTGACGTGTAATTACCGGAAGTATTGTGAATATTGCAGTCAAATCTCTTTCAATGTAGAGGAATAGTTCGACAAGAGAGCGGTTATGAGCTGTTCATCATGTCAGCATGAAACAGCGGGTAGACTTCTCTTCCCAGTGATCGAATACACACACTCTCTACCAGATCTAACTCTTCCTGACGTTTCTCTCTGGATTTTCATATCTTCTTCTCGTAACAGGAACTATAGAGACAGGATTCGGGCCCTATTTTAAACTTCTGCAAATACCTATAATCTCGCACTTTTAATGATGTAGTGTTGGCCCGCTACCAGTCTGGTTGGGTGATGGTCAGACTGAAAAGTAGATGGAAACAGCGGCCAGGAACACCAAAGGAATTTATAAAATGCGCTGTAAGGAGTTACCTTGGAAACTCTGGTGAGAATATTAGATTTGACTAGTGCAAACAGTTTAATCTGTTTATAGAATAAATAGCTAATTTTGAATAATAAGAAGTTTACATCAATTGGTACAGAGTAAAGATTGAGCTTCAGCTGCCGTTCCAGGGCTTACATCTTGGTTTTGTTACCCCCTCCCTCCAGAATGACCGCTTCTGGGGGTTGTTGTTGGCATTCTGGGAGGAATGAGACAACCAATCTGGTGGTTCCCCTTCAAAATCACTGTAGTCGCAGTGCACCTGTCGTTCCCCTGCACTCGTTTTGCATCAGCATGCAATTTGATCGCATGCTGAAAATGTTAGTGACAACCTGCACATTCTACAGATCACGCCATGACAGCCCGGTGTCAGCCTTGACTCTATAGAAGCTCAAAAATGGTCTTTAGAATACGGGAATTTCATATTGAGATTAAAACATTAATTCAACTAATTTTCTACTACACTACACTTCACCCCCCTTTAGGTAATTTCCCCTCGCGATTGATTTGATATGATTGCTCGGATTCAAACCCCTTGGTGGACAACGAATTTTCAAGAACCCTTATATATTTACTCGAAATCTGTTAATAACTAATATCTTCATTCATGGAACAAATCACTTATCATATGTTTTACAGAATAATAATCTATAATTAAACTAACGACCACATCCCAGACAAAACAAGTCTTTATTTTATTCATATTTGGGACTCCATAAGGTAATATTTCTTCAGGGTATTACTACAAAAAATTATAATATAATGTAGCACTATTTTTTTAATTAAATTATTAAAATTTCATGTTTATTAATTTATTTACTTAAAATAAGTAATTAATATTACTTAAAAAGTTGAGGTCTGTAGTTACGCATTAATTTTCTCAAATTTTATATATCTGGACATCTTTTTTTTCTCAAAACTAATATTTAACAGTATACTTAAAAATTCTAATTAATATTATTTTAACGAAATTAATTAATTTATTGGAAATTATAGTAATTTAATTGATAACGAAATATTGCTACTAAAGATCGTAGGTTTTCCCGGTGAATTTGTTAATAAAAAGTTGTTGGATTTCATCCCGGACGTATTAAAATTAAAAACAGACGTTTCTATGAATAGCTCATTCATTTTGGTAAAGATAAAACAGTTTTTCATCGAAACGTCTGTTTGAGATACTGTTACATCATTTTTTACAACTTTTTTTACAGTTTTCGGTAGTAATATCTTGCAGAGGAATTACCAATAGCGAGGGCGAACCGTTATGTGAATAAAATAGAAACTCGGTTTGTCTGCAATTTGGTCGTCATTTTAATTCTATATTTCTCATACGAATTGTACGCATAGAGCGTAATATTATACTGTACTCGTTCCTCGTTATCACATTCAGGCAGTGTTTCGTGTGTAGCTTTGAGGATTATTTAGGGCTGAAAACTGAAATTCACTCTAGAATCGTTTACTTTTGTAACATTTGTACTTTCATGTAATCTCATCCTGTCTTTTAATTGCGAATGAATGGAACGAAAATGATTGTGAGACTGTCACCGATTTGTCTAATGAAATAGGCAGGCATATTTTTCATCAAATATTTTAAGGTAAATTTACTACTATTTAAAATAATATCATATTACCCTTTTCAAGAAAGCCTATTGGAAAAGTTTGATAATGCCAAGATTATTTTAGAATCGAATGACGCATAATTCTTCATAAATTACGGTAAGAATGCAGCATCAAAACGTACATGAACGATACAACAGGGATGCTGGATTAAGACCAGATGTTTCTTCCAGCTACATGGTGCAAGAAACGGTCAGGGGCTCGTAAATCAAAGCCAAACTGCTGTGTCGGACCGGAGAATGATGCTGTCTCGTTAGTCCAGGCCTCTTTTATGATGCTGTAATATTCTGGCAATTTTTTTGCGAGCAGATTCCAGCATTAAACTTCACCCGTACAGATTCCACTTAAACCATTATACGACGTCATTACTTCCTTAATATATCATCATTCTTAAGAAGGATACGCTTCCCCGTGGAGAACATAGTGAAAGAGTCTGTGTTAAGTTGTATTTATTGCGTATGTACCGTTAATGGCACAATTATACTTACAGGAATATACTTGTAAAAATTTTAAGCATTTAACCATAATTTTCGTTACCACATTTTTTTTAATTAACTGCCAAGCTTCATACCACAGATTCAATTATTGGTACTTCTGAAAATATTTTTATATAATGTAATTAATTAAGAGTTCCAACAGTTTCATTACCTTTAAAAGTTTTTGTAGTGTCTCCAAGCGTTCATTAATCTTAACTTTAAGGTGCACAACCTTTCGTCACTTCTTATTAAAATAGTTGTTTCCTTCTTCGTATTCGTGTATATATATATATATATATATATATATATACATCCACACTTCCCTCCCATTTACTTCACTAATCTTTTCTTAATTATTTATCACATTTATCAATACCAATCAAAAAATAGAAGTGTCTGTATGTTTGTCTCGAATAGGCCCCGGTACGGCTCAACGGATTTCAATGAAAGTTTGAGGGTTTCAAAACAGGGGATTTAGTTAAATATTCGTGCATATTTCATTACAATATAATGCAGACGACATAAAATATACGGGAAGATTTCTTCGCATACGTGCATCCGAGTCTCCAAAAAGTGAATGCGGGTTGATCTGTTTATGCTCCGAAATGGCTTAACGGATTTGAATGCAAATTACAGGGATTGAAACAGGAATATTAACTTAAATTTTCTTATGTTTCATTTCGATATATTGCAGAGTTCAGAATATTTAACGTAAAATCCATTGAATTGCCGCGTGAAAGGCGGGTGTGAAAATCAACTGCGAATTATAAGTCCTATTAGGCGTTCCTATAACACCCATTCCACTTACTATGTTAATATAAGCGTAATTTTGGCAACATGAGAGAGAGAGGGGGAGGGCGAATATTCTCACTCCATCCATTGTTGCAGTTGGATTCACGCCGTAATTAACCTATTTTTGGCCGTGAGCTAACTCCCTGAGAAATAATAAACTACTTTGGACCGTCAATACGTAAATTGGTTTTATTTGTCGCGTCAGGTAAATTTTAATAAATAATTGCTCGTTTTTATTGGCTCCGAAACGTATGAAAGCGTGACGTGACCAAAACCAACTACGAGTTATAAGTCTGCCCTGAAGTGATAATAAATATATGATGTATTTTTTGTATATTTAATTAATTCAACTTTATCAAAATTCTGTGCCTGTTGTTTTGTTTTTAGGACAAAATAAAAAGAATTATTTCCGCGCGAATGAAGTCGCTGGAATAGCTAGTTGAATAATAAGATCTGTCTTTATTTTAAGACTATATTTATTTTTCTATCTTAGTAATTATAAAACGTGTATAATTATACGTAAATGTGAGCCATATGCAACGGGGGCGGGGGCGAGGGCGGGATACACCTCTGTTTGTCCTGGCGAAGTCATAAGGTGCGAAACGGACTCATGTAGGCAGCGGACTGAACATCGGTCCACCTACCCAGTTAAACACGCAAACACGAACACAGAAGACAATGGTGAACACACAATAGTGCTCGTCGAGGAAACGCGTAACCGCCGGATAAATCAAGGAATGTGAGCGAGTGGGCTCTTTCATTCACAAGTAGCAGCAACTTCTACGTAAGGAAACTTGGCTAATAAAACCACTTAGGTAAACACTCGTTTCGTTGGATACAATATAGGAGGACATGTTTATTTTTTTTAAATTTACAACTTTCATCGGCTGCATGTTACAAAGAGAGTGGTTTTACACTAACTAACAATACGTACATAATGACCACTAACATCTATGTGCACCTAATTATCCACGTAATGTTCTTATATGAAGATTGAAACATAAACGGTACGTAAAAGTGTGATGAAGTTCTACCTGCTTCTGCACGAGTTTTGTTAGTCCCGGTAACAAGTTTTAAATTCAATATCGCAAATAGTTCATAAGTCCACTTAGGCAAGGCAAATGAAAACCACTTTTATACCACATTTCAGAATACGAAATATATACTTGGAATAAGGGGAGTCAGAAGGCCTTATCTTTGCAATGATAAAATAGAAAGTGAAAATTTCAGAGCCGATGTTCAATCTTATGGTACGAGTGTGGAAACAGAATAAATTATTCATTACAATTAGAATTTTAGTTCTTAATTTACTTATCTGGATCTATTTTTTATATAAAAAAACTCAAATATTTTCATTCATACCTATTAACTAAAATCATTTATTCCGCTTTCACACATATACAATAAAATTAAAATTAAGCCATATCTATATCGGTTCCCAAGAAAAGGATGCCTATTATGAAGTTGGTCAAGAAGGGACTTCCCAATCCTCTTAACAGAAATTCACAACTAAAATTCAAGTGTGAAATCAGTTTTCGTCGTTTCTCATACCTACAACGTTAACAGAGCAACAGACTTTAAGAATATTTTTTTTAGCTTTGCCAAACGTTCTCTACATTTCTCAATGAGACAATGTAATGAATGTTGAACGTGAAAATGGTAATTTCGACAAAATTTTAATTTTCCTTGCTGAGCGGGTGAATTACCACCTTCAATACACATACCACAGTGTGCTCAGTGTTTTTTTAATTTCGCAGTAATCCGTGACCCACAAAAGTGTTCGAGTCCAAATCGGACATGAAATTAAATGCGAGTTTGGTAATCTGGAGACTGCAATGATTGACTGACTGAAGAACTTACATGGTTTGAGAGTCCACTCGAAGTTACCGTTGACGAGACAGACAGCCATCATCAGTTTTATCCAGTTGGAATAAAAATACTAATGTTCATTCAAAGTCCAGCCATCCCTTGATTGCAGGCACTGGCTGTGAAGTCAGATTTATAATTATTTTTATATTAATTAATAATAAATTTTTCATTGCTTATTTTCTGTGTTCACCCTCTGAATTCAACATTCTATTATTTATTTTTTTGTAATTAAATTAAAATATTTTACAAATATTAAGTGAGACAAAAAACATTTAAAGTGGATAATAAGGATAAAGTTATTGAAATCCATCTGATGCTGACTGAAGGTTAATTTTCTTTCTAGGAGATTAGTGAAATTTACGACGTTAACATCATTGAATGAATTGGCGTACGAATACTTTCTAGTTTCTCCAATTTTATACTATATGTCCTGAGTTGGTAAAATATAAGTACACTTTCTGTAGATTTAACCTCTTTCAACTAATAAATTTAGTGCGAAAATTTCCTTGTGTGTGTTAGAGAAAAATAAAATTATTAAATTATTATTCTTTGCATATCACTTTTCTGATTGATAAGAAGCATGAACGATTTCTTAGGTGCATTTTGAGTCTTAACGACATATATAAGCATGTAATTGTAATAACTAGAAGTAGTTGACCAGCGATCAATTTTTTTCCATGTTTCTAAGTTTGTCGATGACACACAAGGCTATGGATTTCACACGAATCTGTAGAATTGGTTACAAGACACTTAAAAAACTTAATTAGGTACATGTAACCTTTGAGAAGTTGTATGATTGTTTATCTTTCCGGCTTCGTTTAATCTGGGTGTAATATTAATGCGTCTGGCTTGTGGGTTATGAGCTCCATATTTCTAAAATGTCACCCGTGTTGTAAGCTAAGCGCCGTTTTCTTGGAGCCCAGATATTAATGACAATTACTTCGCTCTATTAATAACTATCCTCGTGCTTCATCTACGACCGACATTCATCATATCCGCCTCTCACGTTACATTTATAATTGTTTCGCTTATTAATAATTACATCAAGAGGTGAAAAACATGTGTAGGGAATGATTGATATAAAAATTAGCTTAAATATGGAACTCCTTTATTAATCACGCCATTGTTGGTTATTTTACTTGTGTCCATGTATTTAGTTTTAATTTTAAAAAATAATTTTCAGTAATTACATACTTTTTAAATAATTATATTATTTAATTTTATATTCCTATTTAGCTTCTTTACAATCGTTTTTTACAGTGTTTAAAGATGTTTTAAGTTTAGCTGAACCAAGTACATTTAGATCTTTGTGCTCAAGAATTGTCTCGTGCTAATTCTCTGAAAAGGTGCTCCTCAAGACGAACAGTAGGTCCGTCAAATTACCGTTTGGTTTTATGACTGCATATTCATCTCAGGTTCGTGCCTTCCAACCCAGTTCAGAGATTAGATGCGCGATTTCTTGGCGCTACATAATACTAATGAAATTTGTCATTCACCCATCACTTCCTAATATCTATCTTTCTTTCCTCTTTCGCCTTACGTTTCTTGATATTTCAAACGCCTAAATCAAGTAGCTATTACTGTATTTGTACCAGTGCAAACTCAACCTCGTTTTATGATAATTTTTCACCCTTGCTACTTAAATTTATTTAGATTAAATCACGTTATATACGAACTATTTAATCGTTTCTCCTAAACGTTTCTTTTATTTTAGTTTTACAGGTGAATGAGAATTATTTTCTAAATAATTTTAGTCTTCTAATTACATTTTATTATTTAATACGTTAACTAGAAAAATGACTGCCCTTCTTTTACTTCTTCACTCACTATCGCCGCACTCATAAGGAACTGCATTACACTTCGTGAGATTTTCACCATCCCAGACTGCAACTACAATAATAAATTGTGTCGCTCGTTCCTTGCCCCATAATGATGGGCAAACACGATCCCACTTAAGCCTGGCTTGCATTCCAGTACAATGATGATCATTCCCATAAATCTTCGCGAAGTGCGTAGTTTGAAAGTCGGCCCGACGCAGTTTCGAGGAACGAAAATGACGAAGTGCGTACACTGAAATATGTGGCGTCGGTAGTTTGCCCTAACAATGAGCGGGGTTAATAACACCCATAAATAAGAGTCTGCGTTGGCACAAGGTGCGAGTCGGCCATTGTGGCAAGTGATATAGTACTGCAACAACAACAGTTGCCATCTATTTCTCGGCAGTAATCGCGAATGGAAAGAAAAGGTTCGGTTGACAATAACCCGACTTTCCTCTTAGTGGTTCGTAAGCCACTGAGATCCTCATTTGGCATTCCGTTACACAGTGGACCACTCGAGGCTAGACAATTTAGGTCCTTCTTCTAGTGAACAGCGGATTAAGTTAGAATTATTGTAACGAGGAGCACAGCTTACTTGATCAGGGTTCAACATCCCGTGTTGAATAATCTAAATGCACTCAGACCGAAGCTTTACAATGGATTTGTGATTTATATGTATCTACTCCATTAGTCCTCTATTGACTAAACAGGACAAGTATAAAATACGATATAACATACAAATCACATATGACCTCATTATTCAATATATAAATGAGGATAATTATTTTATAAGTGAGGAAAAATTCTTAAATACATAACACAATAATGGAAAAAAATATAAATAAATGAGAATTTTCGATATTAAAAAAATAATTTGTACCCGTTAAGAGAAAAAAAATATTCTTCAAGGTTTATAAATTTAAACTTTATATTTATGTATAAAACCTCACATTCTCAATAAATAATTTGAAACACGTGTTCAGCAAATAATGTTATATTTATTTAACTTGTCTTCAACGTTTCGTCAACATTTGTGGACTTCATCAGGTAAATTATTCTGATTTCGTACACTTTCATTAAATTTAACGACCACCTGTTAAGATATTCATCAAGTATTTATCAAATAAAAAAAATCTCTTTGCGGATTTACTTTAGTTATACTCAACAAAAACCAGATTCAATGTATATTGTATTGTTTTTAATGGGGAACCTATTTATACTTTAATTTTATAGATCAGGGTGAAATAACAATATGGAAGTTAAAAGTTATAATATATATAAAACATACCAAATAAAATCTTATTTTCCTGACCTAAAAAATATGCATTGTATAAAATGAATAAATAATTAAAATTAAATAAGAAAACAAACTGATTCTTTTTGTCGGGGGAAAGTAGGCTCAAATACCTGTTATTTATTATTTCGAATACTATTTGTTGATTGCGTCGACCTCTGTGGTATTTAGTTGTCGGCTATGAGAGGTTTATAGCACCATTTGTACGTTAGCATCGACGACATCACCGGAACCCTTGCCTTTGAAGCGGCAAAGCTGCTGGATCCAATACGAGGTTCACATGTCTTGCTTCAAAGTTGTGAAACCCCGCGCACCAAGTTATTACACTTTCTGTGGGAAAGTTTCTGACGTCTCAAAATGTTGTGATCGAAGCTTATCCACCCGACATATTTACGATCCTGGCTGGGTCTGCCGAGGTTTTCCTTAACCCATCAAAGGGCCACTATAACAAATTGTAATAACAAAGTATATTAATGATAGTAGAATTACAAATATCCTTAATAAAGTGTAATGAAGATAAATAATTAATTAGTGGTTAACGAACAGAGAAATGAACATAACCAGTATTTTATTTTGTAAATTCATGATTGTAAATAATATTTAAATAAATAATTGTCGCTGTGGTTGCTAATGACCAGGCAGTCGACAAGACCTTTATAAATATATATTTTTTTAATTTTCACATTCCGTTCGGTGGAGTTGCAAAGTAGGTTCACTAAGGAAGAAAAACTCTCCATGTGGAGAGAATTGCCCTCCCTTCCAATAACGGAGTATTAGTTATATATTAGAGGTAATAATAATCCTAATATTGTAAAGTGAGGTGTGGCCTAATCTTGCAGAGGGGGACGATCCACATTATATTCTCCATTGGCGACGATTACGGAAATTCATCAATCAATATAGTGGTGTTCGAAATGAGTAGCCTCTCATTAAACCTGCCACCTGTTTTAATTATTATTAATAAGGTTGTTAGTTGGAAATTTTGCTGGCAATTGATCAGGCCCACAATTTTCTGTGTCGTCGAAGAATTTGATTGATTCTGACGTTACAGGTGGCAGATCTACACCCCAGTATATCGCTAGAAAATTGCCGCAATCAGTCGTACACCTGTTTGAGGCGCGCCCATTAATCGCAGCCCATTATGAGGGAGTTGTGTACGGCATCAGTCAACACTTCAATGCCAGCCGCTCAATTAGGCGCCATTAAGCCGCCTCCAGCGCTGTCACCCACCTCGCAAGTAGCCATACAGTCTCACACAGCCACCAGAGACTATACGAAACCGATCAAGGAATGCCTTAGATTTATTTATCTCCAGTGTGGCCTCTATTTCGGTAAAAGTTCACTTAAATCTCTTTTTACGAGTTCATTGCGCATGAATAGATTTCACGTGAAAAGAGCTATTGACTTGAAAGAAAGTAAATATAACTTTCCAACCAGCTATGTAGGTCACATAATAAAAAAAGAATAAATTTATTGCTATCATAATATCATTTATGGTTCACGGAAGCAAAGAACACCTTTTTAATCGTATTTAATTGAAAATATTTCCGTAACATTGGGACAGTTCAGTTGTCACGTTGATCGAAATGAAAGTTTGCCATTACAATTAGTGTTATTAACACTGATCTCTTAAGAAAAATCAGAATCATCAATTCACGCTTAACGTTCCGGAAGCAATTTTTCCAGTAGTAGCTCATCAATAACCGTTAATTATCCTAGATCGTGAAAGAAGTGGAACCTGATCCTATGCTCAAAGAAAAACTTGGAAGATTATGATAATTATTTTAATTAATTATTTACCAAATTAAAAGTGGAAAATTTTGTGAATTCGGGTGTGCTGCGCAGCGTTTCGTCATTTTGATCTAATTATTCTTGGGCGGTGCTTGACAGAAGAGAAATCTGGAGATAAATTTTCTGCTGTAGGATATTTTCCTCACTTCGATTACATGGAAAACTATGAATTTCAGGCTTTGTAAATCCGCATTCACGTTTGATTAAATCTCTACTCAGAATATTTAATTTTGTACTCCTGGCACACTAATGGGTATCCTACGTAACCTTAACTTTCTGTTATTTCATAAAAAACCATTACCCACTGTTTTTATTAATTACAAGAGACATTTAAAGAAGGTAGGATAAAATTATATATCTTAAAAAGCATCAAATGTGGAAATCTATTAGTAATTTAAATAACCAATATCTTTATATCAGTGGCAGGAAATAACAAGTTATAATTTTTCAAACCCTTTTTTCTTTCAAAGTAGATTTACAAATATCACCATCAACTTAATTCTCAAAATATTTTTTTGTAGAATTCATTAAACTTTATTTGATCTGTTCCAATCAATTTACGGACAATGCCGAAGTTAAATTCATTTGACATTCTATGAATGCATTGATACAAACCATCCGGACAACCTGAAGGGTTAATATATGTGTTTTACATCACCCTAAATTATCTGGGAATAAAGCCCAGTATTTTTTAAAAAAATAAATCCAACTAAACCTGGACTTCCATATTTCAGCAGTGAAACCAAATTAAACATCGGTATTCGATTTATACTAAAACGAAAAATATTCAGAAGAATTAATTGGTTTAATTTTTACCATTGTTTCTATGGAATATTGTTGTTGTTGTTATTAGCCCTTAGACTGGTCTTATGCAACCCTGCAACTCCTTCCCTAATTTACTTAGCGTATTCCATCCTCTCCACCCTATTCTGTACACCACATAATTTCCTCTATTGCTTATTTTACAAGAACCTCATGACTTGAAACGTGGCCTATTAATCTATCCCTTCGCTTGGTCAAAGTCCTTCATATTGTTCTCTCTTCTCTTATTGTGCTTATAACTTCCTGGTTAGTAACTCTATCGAACATTCTATAGCACCACATTTCAAAAGCATCCATTCTTTTCCTTTCTGTAATTCCTACCGTCCACGTTTCGCACCCATATAGCTCCATACTCCATACGAACGTTTTTAATAATGATTTCTTTATATTCATACTTATATTAGCCGCAAGTAAGTTCCTCTTTTTGGCGAAAGCCTTCCTTGCCTGTGCCATCCTGCTCTTTACGTCTTCTATACTTCTACCGTCCCTAGTTATTATGCTGACCAAGTAGCAGAATTCCCTAACTTCCTTCAAAATAACTCTTCCCAATCTAACACTCTATGTTATTCCACCGTTTCCCATCACCTCGGTTTTCCCTCTATTAATAATCATGTGATACTCTTTGTCCAGGAGTATTAGAAAGAATAAATGGAGAATATGTTCGTAATCTGGAAGTCTACACATATAAACCACAAGTATGTACACATTCCACATTGACTCATTTGTTTATGTTGAGTCGGATTAACACCTCTTGGTCATTATCGGCTTTCTACCATTTGGGGGTCCTATTTCTTGTAGGATTTTCTCTGTATGGGAGCACAAACATACGCAACATATAAACCTTGCCAGTAGTCGAACCCGGGTCCTCTGAGGAAGTGGCGACAACCACTAGACCACACTTCACTTCTTACTTTTTTATTTGTGTGTCCAAGTAATTTTTAATGTAAATTCTTTACGTCGATTATGTTGCTGTCATAGTTTCTGCCATTATTTGATCGAATTCGTAATCTGCTTTATAATGTATATATTAGTTGTAGGTGTCACGTTTGAACGGCTTGCAGTTACTGTTACGACTTCACTCAGCGAACGACGAATATGATTCACACAGCAAGAATGCGTTGTGATGAAATTCTGAGGCGCCAAAATGATGTCACTGGACTGTGCACAAGATTCAAGGCGCGAAAGCCAACACGAAATGTCGTAAAATGTATGCGTCGAACGTGATAGAACATCTGTGCCTCAACATTCGCGTCGCGATCCACGGCTTCTCAGAAGTTTCACCGCCTGACGAAAATAATTCCTCAGTGGGAGCCTTGAAACGAGGACAAAATATATGTTCAAAGTCATTATTTGTATATATTCAATACCGCATAAAAAACTTGGTAATGCTACGCGGATGCGACTAATCAAGTTTAATTTATCTCCCATCGGATAAAATACACGTTCTAGTCAGTTTCTTTCAATATTCACCATTAATCTTATGTTGGGAATACGAATAAGTTCATATCTAAATAAGCGATTAGTGACAAATAAGAAAATAGAATTCGTCACTCCTCATCAGTAAGACGAAGCGCCCCTTACTCAATGCAACACGCATCTCTCCCGTTACACTTAAACTCTATGACAGGAAATAGCTACAAGGTGACTAAAGAGTAGTGCACTTTTCTCTCAGTTCCTCAATTCGGATATTCACTTGCCTGCCTTGTTGTAATCTTAAAGACATCCATCATAAATATCCAAAACTTTACTAAATTTTACTTCCCAAATTACTTAACTTTTAACAAACCTGCCATTTACGTATTTATAACTAGGCAATTTATGGAGAGATAACCACCAAACTCTCAATCTAAAATTTTTCACGTAGCTGTATGGCTTACACTCGAAGGCACGAAAAATTTGGCGGATTCAATTCTCATTTTTTCAAGTGAAATATCTTGAAGCAAAGTCAGTGTCATTTTTAAAGAACAAGTTTGTCGAAACATTAATAGACCGTATTACTACTAAAGGGATTTTCTTATTGATATTATATTCGCGTCAACAGGAGACGTTTTTGGATACTAAAAAAATTAATTACAATGGGAAACTAAATAATATATTGACATTGTGAACAAAACTAAAGGATTGGGAAGAGATATTGAGTCTTAGACCAGTGAAAAATGGTTCACACAGGCACATGGATAATTCTTAAATTTATTCTAGGCTAACAAATTTCTTCAATGAATTTCAGAAGACTATGAGCCGTCACTGGAGAAGAACACAGTTCACATGTGCAGTGGTTTCCTTCTGATGGTGTCATAGTGGGGGCAGTCAAAGAGAATGTGCGGCATCGTTACGGCGGTGTTACTATCAGAGCAGAGATGCTGAGGAGACCTAGGGAAAAAAATGAACGCCTAAGACGGGGAGTGGAAGGATTTGAATCTTTCAACAACGACCTGCTGTTTTCTCGAGATGTTATGTGAATAAGTTATTTCTTTGTAGGGCTCGATTTCTTTATAGATGATACCTACGTTTTTTCCTCTCCTATCTTTATTCCAACGTTCAGTCAGGAGATTCATATACCCGATCATTATTTCTTTTTTGAGCAGGTAGGAAGATCCGAGAGGTTTAGTTGTAATAAGTTCATTTCCCAAGATGCCCGCGTAAGCCAGGATCTAGCAGATGGTGATTTCTTGCTTTTTTCCTTTTATATTCTAAATAATGTCCTTGATTAATTGATGCAACCATTTCTACAAGAAAATATAATTATTTTCGATGCTTATTGTTTGTAAAAACTGTTATTGTAATGATACTAAAAGAGAATTTCTTAGTCATATTGATAAAAACTAAAACATGAGCTGCTTGGAAGAAATATCTGTGTTTCAACTCGTCGAAAATACTCGACGTGTTGATGACTATCCTTGACATCATCTCTCTAGAAGATGAGTAGCGTGTTTCAGAAGAGCACATAATGCTGGAATTACATTCATATTTCATCCTCTATATATACCTAATTCCTTTGTTTTAATCGGCGGCGGCAGAAGCAGCGACGTCTAACTGGAGATCCAGCCGCCGATATTTGTGGTCAGACTTCCTTCCGCGTGGAATCTATTTTGCGAGGAAGATGTATTAAATGGACCTGAAACATATTAATTTTACTATCCTAATTACCACAACTGTAAATGATATATATAATGGTAACATGACTTTTGAAAGACAGCCCTTCCATACACACACGCGCGCGCGTTAATATTTCCATTCATTCTCATACGTGCTGCTGTCTTTTTTCTAATATAAATCAATTAACTTTTCAATGAAAAGTTGTTCCGATTTATGTCAGCCAAAAATTGTGCAATTAAATAAATTGTTTGACATTAATCATAGTGTTCTGTCAGGAAGTGTTTTGTTATGAATATAAAGAAAACTATTTATCCTAAGTTATTCACTTCCTTCGCAACAAAATCAATCTTAACTTTCACTTCGTTTTGGGGTTGTAAATGTTTCGGCTGCCCGCAGAATGAGGCGCTCACTATTTGTGATGATTATTGAACATACAAATAATAGTAAAATTGAACTATGCTATTAAACATCGTAAAAAACTGTAAATAAATTAATTCTATAGACTAATAATAAAATAAACTCTCCACATTTATTAGTTTTAAGTAATACTAACATTTAAAATAAATAAATTTATGTTCTCTTTTATATTCCAGGTGATGTATATTCATCGATGAAGTCATGGGGCGTTTTAGAATAACTTGATGTGACAGGCTAATTACCTGTTGCAAGCGCGATAGTGCGATAAATTTGCCTACATATTAAGGCAAATTTTTGGTAACTGCCGCTTCCAACACTTGAGAAACGAGTTTTTTTTGCAAGTGTAAAATGTTTAAAATTAAGGCCAAGAAGGGAGAAAAAACAAGAAATTAATATTAGAATTAATAAACGATGTAATGAAGCGTATCGCCATCATCACATTTCTTGTTTAGTCGTTTATTGCCAAATCGGAAGGTGAGTCATGTCTGTAAGGAAATTTATTGTGGAGTGTTTTAACATACCTTGGCTTGCAGTCACACACGCACACCTGTGCATGAAAATATACAAAAAATTAAACAATTATTAATCTAAGGGAACAATATTTTATTTATTTATATTTTCGCGTTCTCATAAACGAGAAGGAAACTCTGGTTTATTTGGATTTAGATTAAATTATTTTTTGGTGTGTTGTTTTTAGCTTTATTAATCAGTGTTACAGAATTAAAAGTATGGTTTTCTTTAATAGGAACTCAAATTGGTACTTCGATTTTAAATTTGATCTAATAAGGTTCCATCACGTCGATTGGTTTTAAAATTCCATTACTTTTCGCTGAGTCGTATTTTAAATATTACAAAAAATAACTAACTAAATGAACATCAGTTTCTAAACTTGGCCACCATTAGACCACACACACTCAAATTGCCGTTGAAACAAATCGTGGATGTCAATTATATTTGACACGAAACCGCGGGGGGAAAGGCGTTCACCAGCAACCAAATGGTTGTTTGTTGGTAAACGATGCTGAGAGGAACAAAAGATTAATTTAGCGCACTCCTGGGGGCAATGACAGGTTTTTGAAATTGTTATTACTAGAAATGAATTTGAGAAATGCTCGGAAATTTAGTCATAAAGTAGTATTTCCTCAACGAGGAGAACAAAAGACAAGTCGGTAATTGGGAAAAGATTGATTAGGATCAGTCTGAGTCGCTGCCTTAACTTCCTGCAGTTCGCTTTTATCTCCACTGCTGCCACTGCATTATTATATTCTGTGTTATTTTCATTTCTACAAAGCTCTTGTTTCCAGTCCTTTCATTGTCTTGGTGCCTTAGGAAATTGCCTTTTTATGGATCAGCTTACACTTTAGCGATGTTTTTAATTCATAATTTTGATCTATCATATTTTGTTTTCATTTAGTACTTCGGTATTTTTCTTACATTAGTATAATCTGAAAGGATTGTATGCCAGGGATATTTATTTCCGTCAACTAGTAAAAATATGGAAATTTGTTATGAAATGGAGAATAAACATTAGGGGTAATTTTAATACGGATATATAATTGTGTATTAAAGAAAGGAAAACAAGGTTCAGTAAAAAAACAAGGAAGGCGGAAGTGGAACCATAGAGGAAAAATAATGAGTAAGAAAATAAAAATAATGTAGAGAATGTAGATTTTCCCGATGAATAGATTGAATATAAAGCTTTCGTGAAACGCAATGGATATAACCCGGGTAGTCTCCCGAGAACTTTATATGCAACACTAATATAAACCAATATTTTTTTCTTTATGCCCTTTATTATAGTTTTCCTTGTTCACTTTCGGACTGATTTTTTTACTACACACGTCTGTGTTTATTTTCTACAATCCGGTTCCACTAATCACTTCCTTGGTTGTTTTACTGTCTTATGTTTCCGCTCGTCATTTCCCAGCTGCTTTCACGTCTAAAAATTCCTTATTTTGAACTACTAGGTTTCAAATTTCCTACTACTAGTGTATTTCAGGTGTATTCATTTCCAGCTTATTTTTTATAATTAGACCCGCCTCTGTTTTAAAATTATTTACTTTAAAACCAGTAAAAATTTGTGACTTTATTTGGCGTATTAAAGGGACATTCAATTATAAACGTCTAAGAATGTCAAAAAAGGGAAAACAGTTCAACAATAGAAGTCAACCAGGAAGGTAGTAATGAAACAATCTCTTTCTTGTAGATTTTCTGTGAGCTGTTTCCAACGTTCCCTTCGTTTTTGATTTTACCTCAGTTATTTTGACTATTCTTTTCCTTCTGCTTTCAATCTACCGTTTCCAGTACTGTTTTTCTTGTTCATTTTATATCTAAAAATTCCACTAGTCTCCTTCGTTGATTTTCCGTTTGCTCTTTCCACTACAGTCTTTATTTTATGTTTTCTGTCCCCTCATTACCCTGCCGAGTTCATTGTTTGTCAATCCTCTGTTGTTGATCTTCGTTTTCCCTACTTTACCTTTCTTACTCAGATATTTGACGAAAATTGATTAAAATACTTCAGTATTAATTGATAAGACTAAATATACAGTCAATTTTCTGTGAAATTCCCTAAAAAAAATTTAACAAAATTAAAGATCTAAGGCTTTTCCGGTTCAATAGTTGAAGAAATATTTCTCGGGTTTTCCACACAGGTAACACAGCGATTTAAACCGCCTTTTCGATGACCGTAACCTCAGTCATCTTCCAGTCGAAATATACCAATTTATGGACTGAGAAAATATAAAAATTATCTACATCATCGGCAAATGGGAATTTCATATGGAATTTGAAAATTTCTATTGTGTGCAAGTTAAACACTTCCACAGCAGAGAATGTTCATGTTATGTATTAGTTGCCACCCGTGATCGCAGAGACCGCTATTAATTGTGATTACAGTGTAATTACAGCGCTGTATTCTGCATACAAAGTAGCCAAGACACGTTCCGCCGGAAAAGGTAGAGCAAGCAGGTTGCCGCGTGTGAACGAGCGTTCGCCACTTCTTCCTCAGGTAACCAGAAACACTTCATTGGCAAATCTTCAGTCATCGTTAGGCTTTCAAACAACTCAGAATTAATTTAAGCAATTTATTCTAATGTGCAAACACTCGAAATTATTACATTACAAATTTACTACTTCGATTACATTCGAAGAACTCTAAACTTCCTCCAACAAATTAAAAGGTTGAACGTTAGAAAACATGACGTCAAATTATTAATTTTTAAGTATTATAACTTAGCATAATGAACAATAACACTCTAAAAAATTAAAACATTTTCTGTCATAAACGCAATACGTCGACATTCTTTACTTTTTCGTGGATTTCTCTCAATTTTTAGAAGAATACTTTCGTCTCCTATATTAAAATGCACGCATGATAGATTACTTTCAACTGAAAAACCAGCATCGGATAAATTTATTAAAAAAAGAATTTGTATATACTTTCTAAACTTGTTTTTATCAGTGAAATGAGTAAAATATAAGTACCAACTTTGTCATCTCTTTCAAACTTGATATAGATTATTTATTAAAACACCTTCAGTTAAGCGACAAGGTTAAGTATAGGAAGGGGAAATTAATTAGCCTCATAATCATAATCTCATTCCTTAATCATGTCAGGAAAATCTTACTAGTTTCTTGTTGACACTATTTCTAAAACTATGCTAGATTATAATTTAATATCGTCAGTCTATTTATAAACGAGCAACTCTACTTGTCATGTTTTATGTACATTTTTATTCCAGTTTAAAGAAGAGTAAATAAAAATGAAGATTAAAATTTTATAATATATTTAATAAAAACAAAAAATTATCTTCCTGCTCTTTAAATTAAAGCATTTTAGATAATAAATTTTATTTTATAAATCAAAATAAAACAAATTGACTGTCTCTCACAAGATAGTGGGCTCAAATACCTGGTCTTTATTTTCTGAATACTAATTGTTGGTCGCAATGGCTGCTGTTGCATTTAGTTGACGATTTTGAGGGATTTGTACGTTACCATCAACGACTCCGGAACTCGTAAATAGATCATTACCGGAACCTTTGTAGCCATTGAAGCGGCAAAGCTTCTGGAACCGGATGCCGACAGCGCCGCCTTTGAAATCTGGTTGAATGCCTCGTCTCTGCTACCACCAGTTGTTTCACGTCCGCTCAACAATTTAACTAAATTTCTTAAATCTTATTAACCACTGTCTTAATTCTTCAACCCAACTCCACCAATTGCTATCTTAACCACTCAATTAAAATCTTTACCATACTTCAACAGCTACTTTTCCTTAAATCCTCAGGCTCACTGTCTTCCAATCTCTATTCCTCGGATCCTCCTCTAGATCCTAATCACCTACGACATTGGCATGTAGCAATTTATCCTACAGTTTCGAGTTCTTAATACGACCTTCACTTGTCTTGCTTCAAAGTCGTGGAACCTGACGCACTAGATTATTGCACGTTTCAGTGAGAAAGTTTCAGACGTATCAAAATGTTGAGACCCTCAACTGGCCAGCGGCTTCTAATCCCTTTCACATGTGGCCTCTTTAGTATTTTTTTGTTCGGTCTTTGATATCAGGCGTGCATTTTGACCACCACGAATTCCGCAGCTCAGAAAAATTTACTTTAACAAATTTATTAAAATAAAAATAAAGTAATTTAGTAAAACTCTGTACACTACACACTCAATATATTTATTGCAATGCATTCGTCACAATTCCGACCAAAATCAACGCGAGGTTTGTAGAATAGATCTCTTGTTCTTTTGACTGATGATGGACGCCAAGGATTAAATAATGAACGCAGTAAGAAAACATTTACATAATTTATTTTAATGGTATTAAAGACTGAATGATTTCATTCCGATTTATTAACATTTATTCATAAACAATATATTGTTATGGAAATGGTTTAATTATAAACGTTAATGAATATACTATTTAAGTTAAACTATTAATTAAACGATTCAATTAATTTGACTTTTTATAAAATATTAAATTTAGGTTTCAGTACCCAACTGTTAGTCCTCAAAAAGATAAAAAAACACTTATGTTAGTCAGTTTCATTTATTTCATCAGGAGCTTTCGGTCTTGACGAGAACAACGATGTCGGTGGATGATCGATTGTTTTTGACGTAGCTCAAGTTGAGCTAAGGAATGTTTATTTAATGGTTCTGTTAACTGTATATGCAACTGTTTTTAATTAATCAGCTGAATATGGTCTAATCAGGCCGAAAGCTCCTGATGTAATAAATTAAACTGAATGACAACTGTGTTTTTTGTCTTTTGAAGGACAAACAGTTGGGCACTGAAACCTAGATTTAGTTAAAATATTTTAAATTTATGTAAAGGCATCTTTATCGTCAGGATGTCGTGAGTTTCTGTGAGATAAACAGTGGATTTTGTGACAGTAAAATTCAACCAACTTGCTTTCACTTCTTTTTCTCACTTTCTTTATTTACCACCACTATTGTTCGTACTATTCATTTATCTTTATTACCACAAAAAATAGAACAAATTTATCTCGTTGCAATCATTATAATTTGCTCGAGTAGTACACACAATTTTTTAAAATAATTTATCACTATTCCCTTGATTCACTTCTTCCTTATCATCTACTACATTCCTTATTTCATCCATATAGCATAAATTGTTCTGCTATTTGAGATATCTGTTGGCAACGTAGAGGTAAGTAAACGGCGATGAAGAGCTCTTAAAGGGTGGGTATCTACAGAGGTGGGAGATCTGATCGCGGATGAGTGGGTTTCCGCCCCAGGGTCAAGGGCGTCCTAGGGAGTTTCGCGAAAGCTGCGTTATCTGGGACCCACATCGAGGTGGAAGGGCGACGTGCTGCTGTGAGAAATACCCGTCGTTAGTCTGTAATGGCGGCCTAAGTGGCTGAGGACGGTGTTCTGGCTGGGACATGGGTCACGAGAGAAACGAATACCAACAAGCCTCGGGCGACGCGCGTCGATAAATCAGGAACGCCTGGCAATAATTTGCATTCGGGAACAAGAACCTTATCATTACAGCTACAACAATGAAGATTGAGCCGCATTTCTCCCTGTCTAGCTAGAGAATCCATCTCTCAAGTGAAAGGTGGTGCACTAAGACAAACTCTTCTTTAGTCCATAATGGAGTGTCGATACAGCTGACCTAAAATAGAAATTCAGTAATTAAATAATTAGTTTAAAAATTATAATAACTTACATTCCACTCATTTCTCTCAACATTGCATTGAAGAATAGTTTCAGGAACCAATATGAAATACCCCAATAAAAAACAAAATTATTATTAGTTATGTAATAATAAATTTGATTTGATTTTCGCAAACGCAAAACTCTCATAAAGTAGAGCACGTGAAAATCTAAATTTTCAAAAATATCGTGTTGACAAAAAGGTAACTGCTGAATTAATTCTGTAAGTGGCTAATATAATAAATGAATTCCCGGGAAACGCCGGGCACCTAGCTAGTATGCAATAAAGTCCTGTAGGAAACAATTCTTCCAGCTCCATTTCCTCCAACGTTCAATCGATCCCGTTTCAACTGTCTTCATTTTTAATATATCAATATATAAATTATAGTTCGAATTTCTCGTTTGATTTAATTGTTGTTTATTTATTATTTTAATTTACTTTTAATGTAAGTTACCGAGTTAAATGTATATCGGTTAAAAGCGTTCAAAGGACAAGTAAGGAATTTTTGAATAAGTTTCCAGCTAAGAATATCCCACACTTTCCAGAAAGCGCCAGTACTTAACTGGAGAGGAAAACCTTTTCCACCAACCAATCAGGAAATTAGTAACAGATTTTGATAGTGGTGCTAAGACCTGTTCCCACCAATTAGGTGAACTGTACGAAAAAGGGAGAGGGGATGGCATCGATGCCAAAAAAGGCAGATGGAGAGAGAAACACTTTTTGGTCAGGATTGACGGAGGGAGGATCTTGTAATACGGAGAAGAGCAGATGGATTGCAGAAGACGTGTTTCAATGTACCGGACTTTGCTTCCAGCACAGTGGCAGTAATTTTTTTTAACCGTCAGCAGTTTCTTTCCTGGAGTGCGACGGTAACCTGGAGTAGAACAGCATGCTGGAGATCGACAATATTTTTTTAATTTAGCTCAATTTCTTTTGAATAAATTTTGTTTTATAATTTTTATTATTTTTTAATTTGTTTCTTTTAATTTGTGGTAGAACTACCACTTGGCGCCCATAACTTGACGACGTGTTGCAAAATGTTAACGTCTGCGTTTAAATATTTATGGTCTAAAACATCCGAGAATGAATTTGTTAAAAAACTTAATTAACTGTTGCTGTCCGAAAAGAAGATATCTGTTTCATCTTACAGAGATAAACTAACGCAAAGAAATATCATTTATCAGCGTGAAATTCCACGCATTGAGAAGATCCTTTCCCACGCCGAATGGCCGAGGCAGACACAACACGGTGTGAATTACGAGGGTCAGGCATAAAGGATGCCTCCTCGTATCGATTGGAACGTGCACGTACTCCGATAACATTAGTAGACTCATTCACAAATCATATCCAAGCAATTAAATTGATTACTTTTTCGAACCAGATTTCCCAAGGTAAACTAAGTCAGCCTCACGAAATCTCTCATCATTTTTCAATTTACAAGATATTGACTTCACCGATTCTTTCAATTATAAGAGCTAGCAATATATATAAGCCGAGTTTTTAGTTTGTGAATCATTAGAACATTAACAATTATTAACTTTTTCCTAGCTCAGAACAAATTTGATAACTAGACGGGTTGAACCTTTGGAACGCATCACATCGCCGACTAACTTCATCAGACGTTTGTGCGCGTTACTTTTTTCCCCTTCATGAATGCCTTAATTTTGCAGTTCATGAACGCCGTCCCTGACAGAAACAGGTCAAAGGGTTGCAGCTCCAATCCTGGATGCAGGGCGCCCATCTCGAGCGGACAATTGCTGAGGTTAAGTGGAAAAGAGTTAGCGCCTCTACACGCCAATTTCAGTCCGTTATGCAGGCAGTCAATAATTCTTAAGTACTCTTGAGGGCTACGCATATACAATATGTTTAACGGTCAATTTTTTTATTCCGATTAAAATATAAGTTAATGGAAGTTTTGAAGTTAAACTTTATAATTTCGCTTCTCTCTTAATCAGAAAAAAGTTTTATCACCAACGACTAAGTACCAGAAGAAAGTTATGCAAAAAACTTTTTAAAAATTTCTCCATATTTTACATATGGTATGTGTGTTGCTCAGGTCGACTACCGTAGTGTATTGAATTGATAAGTCTGGCGAATTTCAACTAATTGGCTAACGGTATGACGTCTGGAGACATTTTATGTATGTATGCATGTATATATTTATTCCGTACTTGGACCGTTTGTCCGGTGGTAGATGCAACAAGTTGCAATGACTTTACAAAAAGTGAAACTACAATAAATAAATAAAATTATTATTAAACAATTAATGACTTTATTCTACAAATTTATTCGTAACAATGTTTTTATGACTTCTTCGTGTTTTTTCCTCCCACAACAGTTTTAAATGAAAAAAAATTACATCAGTCCAACAATAGTAGTAGAGATCTGAGGCAACACGTAACACTTAAAATCATTTCTCACAAGTAGTCATAGAAAACTACATCCCTCAACGTTTTCACAAAAATTATTCTATGACGTCTTTTACGGCGTTTCGTATGGTTTGAATTTTCCTTTATTAAATTATTCTGCATAGTATGTCGAATTAATTAGCGATAAAAACTACCCACAGTTTTCTTTTTTTATTTGGCTACAAAAAATAATATATTTCATTTTTCAAGATATTTTTTAAACGAATGTGTTTTTAAAATTTACAGAATACTGTATTCAGTGGTCTCTCATAAGCTAATTTAAGTTAATAATTTCTTTTTATGTATCCTTTATTATCATAAGTTTCATTAGTTACAAATTAAATTAAATAAGAAAAAATATTAATTAATTATGTCGTCCTTTCATTGGAACTTCTTATTTACATTATTTATTATTGACCCTGAAGAGGTTCCAATAAAAATAATGACAAGCCGTACTATTGTAATTAATTTGTTTTTATTTTTACTTATTAATTATGATTCAATCCCTTACTAATTAGACTGTTGAACTAAATTATTATTTATTTATTTTCGGGTCAATTACGTTGTTGTTCTTAATCATTTTCAATGAAGTTAGAATAATGTAATTTTAATTATATACATTTAGCAAAACATTAGGACTTTAATTTTTAATAAAATTCTTTCTTCAGAAAATTAATGATTCAATATTTTTAATAATAAGTATTTTAGTCTAACTCATTTACTTGTGTTCAACCTAGACATAAAAATTTCCGCGTTGCTGAGTGCACCTTTTTTTGTTTAGGCGATTTTGTGAACAAGTCGAGTGCAGCAGTATAATAATTGCTTCCAGTGTGAAACATTACCAAGAACGATTTGTCGGGCAAGGTAGCGAAAGAGATGGATAATAGGGCTTTCATTGTATTTTGAAAAATTGTCGAGTGACTTAAAGTAATGTATTATTTACTTTAATGTGTACAATTAGAAGGTCTGTATAAAACGCGACTGTAACCAAGATCGTGATCGTCGATGAGTCACGATAGTACTTTTTTGTTAAATATATTAATAATATAATTTACCGGAACTCCAAATGAATACAACCATGAGGCATCGTTTGAGAGTTCGTTTAAAATGATATATTTTGGCTTGTCGAGACAGATGTTAAGTTAGGGCCTGCCCTGTGCATATTTACGCTGCCTTATTAGTTCTGCCGTGCTACGTTTTCACAACTTTCCGGCGCCTCTGCCCCAGCCCACTTCCATATTTCCACTCCCACCTCAAGAGAAATTTTCCTCTTCCTCATATGTATATTCGTCTATGCGAGCGATTTAATTGTAATATTCGGCTGAATGAAATACTTGACCTAATTGGCAGATACGACATTGTCAATTTGCGCACAGACTTACAGCTCCTCCGAACGTGTGGATGGGTGAAGCAGTACGCCGCATGCCGACGTAATTTATTGCGAAGAACATGAACCACAAAACTCGAATCCGGTTCCACTAAAGCAGACTCGTAAATTCCGAATCACGGCCAAATAGCGTTTAGGCCGCCCACGCGGTCGGCGTGAAGACGGAGGCTTTTACACGGTGCCAGGTATTAACTATACGCATTCCGACGCCATGCTGCATCCGACAAATTGGCCCGTGACAATGCACACAGGCATCCGACGGATTTGCATATGGACAAACTCCTGCGCAATAATCCCTCAAGAACAATGCGTGAGCTCGCTGTTAGCAGGATCCAATCTCGTATTGAACACCTAACGCACTTGTATTGTTTGTCAACGAAAATGCATGACGCTTGTTAGTGGGCAATAACGATATCTCTTGGAGTCATATAGGATTATTTTCAATCAAAATTTTAAAATACATTGACCAAGATTACAAGCCAGAATATCTCATAACATTTTTTTTCCCTACGGGTCTTTAACAAAAAGTAGAATAAAATTAATATTTTTAAATATAAACCTACAGATATTAAATATAATATTTTTAATCATCTCGTTAAAATTTTATCTGCAGATTTGAATTTCAACTTATCATTTCGAAATCTCATAAATGTATTACATATAAAAATCATATAAGTTCCAGCCCGCTGAAACTAGTGGGAACACAGCTTACAGTCAAAACTGAACAGAAACAAGAACCCAAAAACATCGACCAACAACCAATGTAAAAATGTTAGTGCTTACATTGTTAGTCATTACGATTATTGTATTTCCTTTGTTTGTGATCCATTGGTAAAAGTATGCGAGAAAAAATCTGACCATGCACACACACAAAATACGTAGCAGGCCTTTAGATTTTTTTCGTACAATAGAAATAGGCTTTCTTCGGATAATAGCAGAAAAAACCTTTTACGAACAATATGTGTCAGTCTCTTAAATGAATGGCATCCGTCTTTAATCAAGAAGGATTTACTTCTATCAAATCGGAAGCTACGCGTAGCTAATTGGAAACAACTACTGCACGTAACAAAACGCAAAAACTTGTGCAAAGACTCATCCGTCGGCTAAAAATGTTCCTATTGACTGCAATTTTGTAAATACCAACAAACTGATGCCATTTGAAATTACAAACGATTCGCTATTGGAAAAGGGAGGAAACATTGGTGCCATACGACGCGAAATGGACGAAAGCTTGTGGCAGTAGGAATCATAAAATTGCGGACTGCTGTCGATAGCTGGGTGGGACTCTTAAGACCACAGGCGATGTAGAAATGTTAGTATAAGTGTCCACTATTTTCGTCCCAAGGCTTCATCCATGCAGCGAGGACTTCCTTTCGCAGTCAGCGAAACGAGAGCCGCCTCCAAATCAAAGAAGACCGAAACGAGCGCCAACAGAGAATGCAACTGCAGTCTTCTGTCGGTATCGTTGATATAGAATTTAATAAGTTCAAATTTCCAGACCCATTTGCCATAGAACCTTTGCTTCTTTTGGTTCACCCTAATTTAAAGAGATTTAGCATATGTACAGCGAAAAAGAAGCAGGATTTTTCACATAAATAATGAAACTGAGTAGTCACTGCAACCCCTTCATCTTATTAAATATTCCCCAAGACAGTCCCACTCCATAAAAAATATATTCAAAGTATTACCTACCACTTATAAGCTGCTTTTATAATTCTTGTAATGCGTTTGGCAAAAATTATGAATCAATTCCATTGATTAATAATCAAGCTATTGAGAGACATATGACTCTTTCCAACTCCCATCGCTTAATAACTTTTCCAATTCTGTTTCTTGGCTTCTCTGAAAATTATCCAACTGTAATCCTGCTTTCTCCTTAGGCATAAACAGATTGTCTGTCACAAGTAATTCAAGAGCTTTTTTCATGGCGCCCAGGCAACAATCACAAATATAGTTAATCGCTGGATCAACATTTGTAAAAATAAATGACGTTATAAACAGATGATTTAGTGGAAACCCAACAATTCTGGTGTAAATATTCAGTAAGTCAATAAAATGAGCCTATAATTCAAGAAATTATTTATTTTGGCTATACCTACTAAAAACAAAATGAAACACGTGGTTAAAAAATGAAATTACTTTATTTCTTTCATCGTAGAAAAGATAAGTTTAATTCTATACATCTATACTTTCAATGAGTTACCACTATAACTTATTGATTTTGTAAACAAGAAGTTCCAAATTTAAATTACATTCTGTAATTATTGTGAGAAAATTGTTACCGTCCCTTCTTTTAACTTCAAAGCTCAATGGCCTGCAGCACGTGTGTGCCTTTATTCATTTCATAATTCTAATGTAAAGAGAAGGTGATTGATTGTAAAAATAAATCTGAGCGGAACTTGCAATCTCGAAGAAGTAATGTCTTGAGATCTGACAGAAGAAGCGTGCACCATCTGTCCATCGACCTGTGACGAATCACCGGACCAATTCATCACAATCAACCAGTTCTGAGGGCAAGAACCATAAACACGACACGTCTGGGGAAGATGGATATTTTAATTATTTTTCCGCTAAGGGCAGACAGAACAAAGCATTCAAAGTAAATCACACTCGTCTAATGAAAAATAATCATTAAGAAATTGTGATTACGTGTGTGATCGAAAAACAAAAAAAGACTCGTTTTTCTAAAGCTACAAATTCGACGTTGGCATATTTTTAATTTACACACTGTTGCCAAAACTAAAACTGGCGTCTGAATTCAAAACCCCCCGAAATGTGAAAGAATTTATTAATTTAATATTTCAAAGAACCATGAAAGTCATCAAGATTCACAATATATCAAAAATGTAAGCATGATTACTATATAAAATTCAATCTTTCGGTCTTCATGGCCATTTTCATCTGAAACTTCGTTAAGAAAAAGACAAACATGAATGATGATGCATAAAACTACATTAAATATTCACTCTATAGTATAGAATTAATGTACTTGCATCTATCACTCGCTGCTTTTTCTTCATTAAATTTCAGGTAAACATGACCATGAAGGCCGTAAGCTCGAATTTTTTTTGTCGAACTAAGCATTTAAAATAAATTGTGAATTTCGACGACTTACATTGTTTTTCAAATTGTTCATCGAGTATAGCCAAAAGTCGTTGTTTGGAAATTTATTAACATCTCAGACTGCTGCAGGAAAAAAAATTAAGGAAAATTATTAGATATGGAAGGTTCAAAGATGGATATTAAACACGAAATTACCGAATATAATGGCATACAATAATAATAGAGCTACAACAAAAGATCTAATAAAAATCTTACGGACGTGGCTAGTGCCACACTTGAACCCTATGTTACCCACATGACACGTTTGGCCTTTGTACTCATAAATAGCTAACTACTAATAATGAGCAGAATTAAAATATCAAGAATCTTTTGTCATTAAATTGTCCCCAAAATTCTTATTCCTTCTTTCTGGATCTATGAAACAAAACACAGTAATTAATTCACTTCCCTAAATATCAAAATCTATGTTTCTTTTGATTTGTATTGTATTAGCGTGAAATTTCATCCGCAGTTATTTGCTTAATTTTTCATTGCACTACAGAGAGCGCAGATATAAATAATAATAATTATTATTTATTTATTTTGTAACGCTATTCTCTGGCCTGTCTTAAAATTATTTTTGAAGTTTCGAGCTATATTTATTAAGATAATTGTCTGTGTTAAGTGAATATTTCTAGAGTTGGAACTACGTAAAAAATCTGTTGAAATTTAATGAACTGACACATGAAGAGAAAATTTATTAACACACTTTACTGAACTTACCATTTTCTAAAAGAAAAAGGAGTTGATTAAAATAGTTGTGTGGAAAATATTGTCCTGTAGGCTTTGAGCTTGACCTTCCTCGCAGATCCCGATCCCGCTTGGCGAGATGTTCGGTTTCGATCGTGTATTAGAGAAGCCAAAGTTACGACATTCGTGACCGCCCTCGTGCTACTGAGTTGTAAACATGGTGGACGTGCGGGCCAGCCAGATAAAGAAATCATGTCTTCAAGCCACTCACGTATACAATCATCAGATAAATGAAGCTATGGCGGAAAAGACCGGCCAGATTGTAACGGTCATGCTGGCTGGCAAAATATACTTGTGGACCTCGAAACTACAAACCTACCTTGGTTCTTACATTACAATAATTACATTTGTTTTAAAATAAGTAAAATTATTATAATCCCATAAAACCCTGATTCTATTTTTCAGACCCAAACTTAATATACAGAGAAAAGGGTTAACATAACTCAATGTTGTCCCCATCTTAATTTAATTACTCTTTACATCCCACCACTTCTGATGACAACTTTTCCCAGCTCATTACCAATACCAACTTCTTTTTTTGATTTTGTTGGCCTTCATCTTAAGTTAAAACAATTTTTACGGTATTCCAAAATAATCAGGCTTCTACAGATGTTGCCAGGTTGTATTATTTTTTCGACTGCAAAGTGTTATCATGATGGGAACCTCTCATACACTTATTTGGTAAGTGACAAAGTTCGATGTGCTGTATTTTTATTTTTCAAATACATTTGTATATTCCCTAATAGATCTCTGAAACTCACTCCCGTCTCCGTTAACGCTGTTACCAGATACAAATATACTAGCCTTTACATACGTCATAAGCCTTAGTAAATTTATTATAAACATTTATAAAGTATTTTCTGCAATTGCGGTTAACTTCTGATTGAATATCTGACCAATTCCTATGAAATTCAAAAATATTAGTAAATGACTTTGAAAGAATCAAGCGCAAACAAAAAGTTTCGAATAGATTAAATAAGAATTAACGGTCCGTATAACAGACAGTTATTTATTTTTAAACAAGAATTTAAAACGTTTCGACCAAACTTTGTGGTGGTCCTTGTCAATATTTGTAACAGACTGAAGTAATAAGAACAAAGTTAATTCTAACCAAAGATTAACCAAAAGATAGAACTAACAAAGACAATTTAATGACCCATCATATGATTTATTTTACTGAGAAGTGTCATATATTAAATTAGCAGAAAATATATTGTATGTACTAGGTAACATTTCAGAAGTTAACCTTTTCTTATAATTTATTTCCTCATATAAAATAACAGCCTTATCGAAATAAAACGAATGATTTTGTTCCAAAAAATGTTTTGTAATAGATGAATACTTGTACGATGGATAATTTAGATTTGCTCCTTAATTCTAATTGACAAAGAACGTTTAGTCTGATAAATGTAGCAGTATTATTAGAAGAAATTTTATAAACTGAATTATAGTAATCAAAACTATTGTTGACATCATTATGTTTTTTAACAAACTAAAATAAAGATTTGAAGATATTGAGATATCTAATTTATTCAATTGTGTTTTGAATTTAACAGAAAGAATTTCGTAAAAGGTAAACCAATGTAATTATTTGAAGTAGATTTTTGAACACGATTATTTGTTTTTATTTATACCGATAAATAAAATTGAAGTGTCTGTCAGTAAGTTTGTCCGAAACGGGTTCTGAAATGTCTCAAAGGATTTGAGGGATTGAAAAATGGAATTTTAACTTAAATTTAGCATCATGAGAGAGAGAGATGGTGGGGGAGGGCGGGTTGTCGAGCGTTCCCACTCTATCTATTGTCGCAACAGGAGTATTGATTGAGGTCAAGGAATTGTTGTTGAGGCTGCATTGATACAGGACTATCTACATGTGCTCGCTTTTAGTTTCAATTCGACGCAAATTTGTAAATTACTAATCAGATAAATGAATGGTTTTATAATAGATTGCTACACGTAGCCTAAATATCCGTCCTAAAAGGGACAAGGTGGGTTACGTGGACAAAGCCTAGAATACACCTCGTAGCTGGGAACAGAGGAATGAAACCGGGAAGTGACCCCGGAAAACGGTGGTGGAGGTTCACTCTAATATAATTGGAATTCCGATCATCCAAGTTCCGCGCAGACGAAGTCGCGGGCATGGTTAGTTATAAACATAACTAATTCTGACATTACTTAATTTGACAATGAGATCTACAGGATAATAATTGGTACATAATATCCTGAAAACTTAATTTATATTCTCCGAATGAAAAGGAAAATCAGACAATATATGGGCCGCTAATTCTTATATAATTTATGTTTAAAAAAAGGCGTTAAATTTTATAATATTTCTAAATGTCATTCCTCATTCGACTCTATTGATATGTAAAAGTAATTAACCGAATATATTTGATTACACTTGAAAATGGTAGTAATTGGAAGTAACCGGTATAATTTCTTGATTTGTGTGTTTATGACAAACGTTTACGTGTGATATTTAGAAACATCTAGAATCCAGCAACGAATTCTTTTTCTCGTAGCACTGAAATTGTTATCGTGAGCAGAGAAACCTTCGATGTAATGCCCCTAATCTAAATAAGTAACGCACGACACTCATAATCGTGAGAACCGGAGCAAAATTCCTTCCACGATCGGCTATTCTGATTTGCGATTCCCCGGGCAATCTTAAGTCACTTCACGTTCCAAACTTCAATGTTAGCTCTCAAAGTACGTTAGTAGAAGTTCCCGGCTCGATTCTCTCTCCAACTCGTGTGTATTTTCGCGAGAAGTTGCGAAGTTTACCATGGTTAAGACCACTCTTCGGCAGCCCCCACAATTCATTGAAGCGATTTTTCAGGGTACGAACCAAATAAATAATAATTTTAATGATAAAATAATATCATTGTAAGTGATGAATTATCTAAATAAATTTATTTGACAAAAATGTATTCAAAAGTAATGTAATAAAATATTTTGTTTCTGTCTTGGCCATTAAAAATCTTTGATTGCACTTGTAACCGTTCAGCATTATATTAAAAATAAATTATCATTGAAATTCTGTATTCTCTTTTTCATTAAATATTACGATACCTAAAGCTAAATTTTAAAGGCAATATCTTACTTTCAGAATTTATTATCGACATTCACGTTTGATTACGTGAGTGATACTCAGAATTGAAGGGGGGGAAAAGAGAACACTTCTTTGTAAAAGACGCCGACATGGAAATATTAACACAGAATTTTATTACGAGGAGCTGCATATTTTCTTCGGCCTAGTACGGTGGTTAAAATTTGAATAAATACTTGCCACAATATAATATTTTAGGACAAAATATTATCCTCTTAATATTTATTTTTCTTTGACCGAAGGCCAATTGCATGTCATGCATGTAAATGCTGACAGATGAGACGAAAGTGCTTCTTAATAATTTTAAAGACAGCTTCAATTGATGTTCCTCCTATCGCAAGTTGTCAGACGGCTCCGGATGTAATCGCTGGGAGCAAAGCGGGTACCTATTATCTTAAAAAGGATGACAAAGCGAAAGTGAAAGTCAGAAGAACTCGTCCACTTAAAAACGTAAAACCGCAACAGGGGCGATACGGAAGCAGCGGTCAATCACTCCGTATGAGTTATGCCAAAACACTAATATTATTCATTATTGCGATTTTGTCTTTTTGGACTCGGATTGTAATACAACACGAATTGATTCTTCAGGAAATAACGCTGCCATATATCAATAATTTCATAATTAAATACATTTTTTCCCAGATGCCGGAATTAAATTAAAACGCAATTTTATGGGCTAAGGAGAAATATTTTATATGGATATAATCTTAAATTCCAAATTTTGCAAATGACGTGTTTGTTTACATGCAATTATAAACTTATGTACGTTCTCTTGTTAAGGAAAATGAAAAATCCGATTAAAAAACACAGCCAACGGAAAAATAAATTAAAAGGTATGCCAGGGAATTTGAAAATCTTATTAATCAGTCCTGGAATTATTAGTTTTTAAAATTTACGTATCGAGAACTTTCGACCTTGAAGTAATATTCATTCTAAAAAATCAGCCTAACCGTTGCGTTACTGTTTTTTATTATGTTTTTACAGATTTCAACAGTATACTTTCTAATTTATTATATCGATGTACAGAATATATATCATTCTCGTAAAATAACTCACCTTTGAAGTTGGTTTTAGAATGAATATTACTGCAACATCAAAATTTCTCTAAAGTTTAATAAATCCTGGACTGATTAATAAGGTTTTTAACTTTCCTATCTCATCTATTTACATTAGTCTAATCCATCCTTCAATGATTTTTGGAAGTTTGTCCGTCGTCCGAACATATTCGAACCCTAGACTTGCATCCTTATATTCTGCCCTGTCGCATTTCTCTGTCTTCGGGGGATTTTAGTATTTGGTAATGGCAGAACACTCATTAGTATTTAGTATGTTAATCACGATTTATTTGTAAAAAATTTTCCAACTCCTCATCCAGAATTCTTTAATTAGTGCTCTTCCCGGCCTAAACATTGAACCCGGGGAACTCGTGACAGAAGCAACATCCTATGTTTCAAGAAAGTTAACTGCAGGAAAACCTAATTCTGTGAGGTAGGTAACCCTAAAGTTACGTTTCGGTGCTTATAACAAAGTAAATGGTCCCTTGTTCATCAATAACGACGGACGTTTACTTGGATATGTTGAGATTGTTTGTTGTACCAAAATTATAATATAAACGAACGTTTTATTCCAACAGGATGTGCGCCATTTCCTTGATGAATCATTCCCAGATCGGTGGATTGGTAGAGATGGACCATCTCATTCTACAGACGTCTGACCACTCAACTTCTTTTTCTGGAAATACCTGAAGAAGCGAGTATATGCTCCAGCATCAATGAATCGCCACAGAAATATCTACAGAGACTCCCCACATACTCAATAACGCCTTGAGGGAAATGAGGAATAGTCCTGATTTTCTCCGAGCAACTAATGGTGCTCATGTTGAAGTGTAAAGTCATTAGAATGCTAAATAAAAATCATTTATGTGCACGTTTTCATAAAGATGTAGTCTATTTGCGTGACAAGCTACAAAAATAAAATGGAAAATATTATTTCCAACGATGCTCTATCGACTAATTCCCAACTGAGTGGATGGGCTGAGCGCCGTTGTTAGGAGTGGAAGGGTGAAGGAAACGATGATAGGAATGTATTGGTTTGGAATCGGCTCTGTATTGAGAGCAGAGCGTTCCAGATAGTCTGATCACTGGTCGTGGTCAACCCTCCAGATGTGAAAGAATGGTTGAGTGTAATTTATTTTGCTAAATTTAAAACAGTTTTATTCCCTGAAAAAAACTATGGACACTATGAGGATTATCCATTTAATGGCATTAATTCAAAACTAAAGCATTACTTCCTCAAAAATGATAATCTTTGTATTGTTTTGGTGAATTAATTGATATATTCGGAGACACTCTGCTAGCATAATCTTTCCTAACTGGTTACATAAGCGATGGTGGCCAGACATTGAAAATTGCTCACCACCTTCGGAGGCGGTGGACAAGGGTTGCAAGCATAAAAGGCATTTTTTCAGAGGGGAGTTGTGTGAGGGGAATCTATTACCCAGCACCTTTCATATTTAGCGCCCTAAACTGAGTTTCATCATTGGTCAGCTCTCGGGCGTTGGTAGAAGGATGAACACTGCACTTGTCCATCGTGAAGACTAAGTCAATCTGCATCTAACAGCTTGCTTGTGACGTTGTTCAGCCTCCCAGCCAACATTTATTCTATGTACTATACTTTGATTTACTTTTAACCATTCCTTCACTTTTGGAGGGTTGATCCCGACCTGTGATCCGACTATCTAGAACGCTCTTTTCTAAATACAGAGCCGATTCCAAACCAATACTTCCCTATCATCGTTTTCTTCACTCTTCCACTCCCAACAAAGGCGCTCAGTCCATCCACTCAGTTGGGAATTAGAGGATCGATTGTTGTTGGAAGTAATAATTTTCCATTTAATATTTGTAGTGTGTCACGCAAGAAAACTACATCACCATAAAAAGGTGAACAAAAAAGCAAGTACTGGAGAAAATTAGAACAATCGACGCACCAACCTATCAATCATTCATGAACATAGCTGTCAATCGAACTACACGACACATTGTCGGATTTTACAGGTTTTCCTTGTTATCTTGCACTATTCAAAAGTCACTTTACAAAGATTTGTTCTTCACTTCAGTCTTGCTTTGTTTCTACCGTTCTGATCAGCCATTTATTTTTTTTATAACCACTGTTTAATAACGGCGTAATGGCTACTACAGTTATGTTCAGTTAATATGTAAGTTGTGTGGAGACTTGTATTACAAGTCATAAAATAACACAACCAATACGACGACCCAGAGTAATCGTCCATTAAATTAATAACTTAGAACCGGAACTACACGCTGTTGAAAGTAACTGCAAACTTTGGTGGCTTTTTTCCTCCATTTGTCTCATATTATCTTCAGGCTAACTTTGGTTAACTAGAATAAATCCCTTGATTATAGTTCTTAGAACCGCGTTATGAGGCTCATAGCATTATAGCTATTAAAATTCAGCAATAATTTCACTTGCAGTATTTTTTTGCGAAAATGAAACTGTTATTTACGTACGTACCAGGTAACGGTATAATTTAGGGTTAACATTTTTAAAGTATTTATTCCATGTAATATTTAAGATAATATTTAATAGGTGATTCTGTCTGAAAATATTTATGTAAAAAACCATAATCAACTGAAAGTGGCAGCGATACGTGCAGTATTTTTCCTCCATATTGAAAAGAATGTACAACAAAGTTATATTATGAGTTGAATTATTTTTACCTTTACAACGATGATTTGTTAAAAATATTGAACATTTTACCCACTCTATAATGATATTACATATTTACGCGTATATTTTATACTTCGAAGTAAGAAAAACACACTCTGTGGTTTCCAAACCATATATGACCAATTAAAAAGTTGCTGTTTCTTTCTTATTGAAAACATATGTGTCTCCTAAAAAACCTACTTAATCATAATTGTAATACAGTATTTTTATTCCTTTTGGATGGCTCAACGGTAGCTCTACATATTGATAAAACCCTTGAATATTCATGAATGGATTCCTTTGACACTCTGTCTTAAATCAACACCATGCTGTGGTTTGCTGAAAAAGGAATACAGCTCGTTGGTCAGAAACCGGTATCATTCGAATTCTAAAAAGGGAAAGTTGTACTCGCAATGAAGTGGGTTGGTTGACTTCGGTCGTTCATAAGATTCATCCAAATATAGATGACGTAAAGGACTCATCTCTCCCATCTCACGAGTAAAATTCACGAAGCAAAAAACAATTTGAGGACAGGTGTAATCCGAACAAATATATTCTCAGGGAAACCATCTCTCTAGTGTAAATTTTTAACGTGAAAATTTTTGTCCGACTTGTTATAACACAATAAATTAACATAATTGTCAAATAATCAGAAAAGGACTGATAATTTACAGTGCAATTAATACAATTCGGTCAACCCTGATACGAGTGGAAGCTAGACCATGCAATTTTAAATGTTTCCCATTTTATTTAATATAATATTATATAATTGTTAGAACATAACAATCGAAAATCTTGGAAGTCTATTCAATCAAATTTATCAGAATATTCAACATTATTGAATATTAGCCATTAAAATCTCATTCACTTTTATATACTATGTAAATACAATTTTAAATCATTTTTAGTAATAATAAATATAATTTAATTTGAATAAATTTTTCTGACTTATGTTGCCATTAATATTTACAATCATATCTATTTAGAGAATGTTTTCAGCAGTGGCAGAAACTTATCCAGAATGGTTTTGAATACCAATTAGGCAAAGTTACAGTTTAAGTTTTATTTTTTGTTACCCTGAGTGTATCTCGATTTGAAATAGCTATTATAGAAATTTTCGTGTTTCCTATTTCTGGGAAAGTTCAATCAAAAATGTCATGCACTCCAGATATACAGCGAGATCTTTTTTAATTTTATTTATTTATTTGTTGTGGACTATGTTCCGTGTTATATTAATGAAACAGTCGCTCAAAAAAATATATCTTAAAACAAAATTATATTTATAGAATATAGTAATCATTTGTAATGAAACTACTAACGTTAAGCAACGTTAATAATCCAGAAAGTTTGAAATCAATTACAAAAATATTAACCAGTTTTGAAATTATCATTATGGAATCGTTTAAAATATAATTTGCTACATAACGCTTTACCACAATCATTTGTTTCAATAAAGAGGCTCAATGAGGAATTCTAAAATTCAATTTATCAATCAAATCAATGCAAATAATATCCTCATAATCTAATTTCATAGCTTACAGCAACATTCATGTTCCAGAATGGTATTATCTGACATTTAAAAATTAACAAGTAAACAAAAAATCAGCTAATGTCAGGAAAACATTATATATTTAACACTTTACAAAGTTCCTTTACAACGTTTCGTCCACAATTTTGAGACTTCCTCTGGCATAGACATATCAACAAAGTTATTCTATACTTAAATTTTGAATAGATAAAATCACATGTGGATAAAACATTAGAGGTCAAAAAAAAATTTTTTACTCCACGGACTGCATCAGGTTCAAATGTTGTAATTTGTTGAATGTATAGTGATTTTCTGTCGTATTGGCTGATATTTTGTTTATTTGTATGTGTTTCAATAATTATGGCTTTTAAATTGGTCTCATAAATTATTCTACAAAATGTTATATTTAAAAATATGTTATAAATTTTCAATAAGTTAATTTTTAAGGGTGGCCAAACTACAGATCTAAACATTAATTATGGCTTCACTAGCGGTGCATACAACATTTTAATAATTTATGTACACAGTCTATTGTGCTTTTCCTTATTGTTGTTGTACTATTCAGTCCTAAGACTGGCCTGATGTAACCCTAACCTATTCTAACCAAGCCTTTTCATTTATACATAACTACCACAGTCCACATGCTCCCTAAACATCCTCGGTCTCCCTCTTCTCTTCTTATCCCACACACTTCTCTCTAATGCTAATTTTACAATACCGTCATGTCTCAAAACGTGGCCTATTAATCTGTCCCTTCTCTTGGTCAAAGTCCTACAAACGGTTTCTCTTCTCTTATTTTGCTTTTAACGTCCTGGTTAGTTACTGTATCCGCCCATTTGATTTTCAGTATTCTTCAAAAGCTTCTATTCTTTTCCTTTCTGCAACTCCTATCGTCTACGTTCCGCACCTATATATTTTTTTGGGGGTAACAGGCTACATGAGGGTGATCCTGAAACAGGCAACTCCCCTTTAATAGCATAGAAGCCCCACTCCTTATTTAAACATTTAATTGAGGGATAAATGGAAGCGAGAGAGATAAGATTGTTCTTCAATCAGTATCCATCCCTTCCTTTGCAATGAGCCAGCACTGTGTAATCTGCATTCCAAACGAGTGTACATATTAATTGCTGTTGGCGGTGAATATCATCCAAATAAAATTCTACAAACTGTCTTTCATATTTGACCTGTGGTCTCATCAGTATAGTAGCAAGCCATATATGCAGGTATTCAGATCCTATGGTTTTCACTACAATAGTAAGCAGACCTTACGCGAAATTGCTTGTTTTTATTTTTTGAGACGGCGTCAGTCGAGTGAGGTGAATGGTAGGACCAAAAGTGAAGCATCATCGGGCGACGTAATTGGCAGCTTTCGCCTAGTCCGCCCCTCGTCATTAAAAACCGGCCGGCCGTCCTCCCACGCTGCTATGTAAATGTAACGATACCGCAGGCCCACCTGCAATTTTACGGGGCTCCTTCCCCAAATAATGCGTTGCGTAATCCGCTCGGTCTGTTTTGCGGAAGTCGAGTCTGCGTTCATAATCCAGGCGCGCCCAGGGCGACGACCTCGGTGCGTGCTTTATTATTATTACCCCGTCACTGCGTCGTGCGTGTCACGTTACCGCGAGCCAACTGCTGTTTTGGGTCCATAACTAACGGTGCATCAATCCAAACCTCGTGATGCTGCTTGCAGTAATAGCGCCATCCGCTGTTTTCAATGCGAGTTGACCGAATATGAGGCAGTCAACAGACTCCAGACGACTCAAGATAAAATGTTGCTTTAAGAAAGTAGACAACTATCGAAGACCTTCATAAAATTTCTGAATACATTTCATGATACATGAGAACTGTTTTCTAATAAATTACAAGGGTGACCATATGGTAGCAATTAACTGAATTTCCATTACTTATAAATAATGTGAGTTGTTATGAATAATCAATTTAAGAGTGTGAAAATAAGTACTCTTAATTCCTTCAAGCAGAATCCGAGTACTTAAATATTAGTTCTAGAAGCGAATTAGATTCAAAGGTGTCCATAAGGTGTATTAATCAAATTATTCGTCACTACTATTTCACCTGTTATGGTGTCATATTTTAGAATTCTTGACAACTAACCGTTCAAATCATTTAAAAAAAATTTTCGTGTTCTCGAAGATTTATGAAGAACAAACCATTAAAATATCGTTAATGAAGCTGAGGTTTATAATTTTGCTCCTTCTGCACCCGTTATTTTATTCTCCTTAAATAAGTTCGTAATGTGAATGTTTAAATTTTGGCGCAATTCCTCATTTTTATCCGACCCACTGCAGTAACAACTTCCTAAGTCAACAGGTTGGAATTCGGCACCCTCTTGCAAAATGGCTGACATTGACGTAGTCCTGTGATTGAATTCTTATTTGCGGAAGATGAAACTCCCATTCTCATTCATGAAAGGCTGAAACATGTGTACATTGCTATATGGTGAAGCAACACTGGATGTCAGCAGTGTTCGGCAATGGATTAGTCGCTGTAACGATGCTGCTGGCCAAACGCCGTTGGCTGATGAAAAGCGAAGCGTCAGTCCGATTGCTGCAGCGACTCCATGCAACATTGTGAATGCAACATTCAGCGAGTCGATGAGCTCATTCAAGAGGAACACCGGGTAACAACTAGTAAATTGTCTCCCACTCTCTCCATCAGTAGAGGCAGTGTGATAACGATCAGTGAACAACTGTGATACTCCAAAGTGGGTACCATGAATGTTAACCGATTAGAAAAAAAAGACAAAAAAAGCAATAGTGTCTGAACGCGTAAATTGCTTCAATTTGGAGGGAGATGAATCTTTTTGAAAAAAATAATAGAAACTGGAATTGAAATAGTTTCATGGCTATGTGCTGAATCAAATATGCAGTCAAGGGAATGGCATCACACAACTTCGCCAAAGAAGAAAATATTCAAAACTGTGCGATCAGCAGGCAAAGCTGTGGCGACAGTATATGGGTGGTTCTGGTTGACTTTTTGGTGAAGGAGTACACAATAAATTCTCTCAAATACGTCAGCAACTTCAAAAAACGTAAAGCACGTCTTCGGCGAGTTCGCCCAACAAAAGCAATAGAGGACGTCCTTCTTTTGTAAGACAATGCAAGACCACACACCATTAAATAGTTTGGATGAGAAGTCCTGCCTCATCCACCATACAGCCCAAGCCTAAGCTTTTCAGACTTCCATTTATTGGGGCTAGTAAAGGAAACTCATTTTGGGATTCACTTTGAAGATGAGGAGGCTGTGAAAAAGGCCGTGCTTCGATGGCTTAGGAAGCAAGACCACGATTTGTACCGCAGTGGAATAAATGGTCTTGTTAAAAGGTAGACAAAAACCGTGGAAAAATGGAGACTATGTTGAAAAATGCAAATTTAATCATTAACGTAGTGGGTTTATGCTGCGTAAATTGTATTTGATTGTTTTGAAAAAGAGAAAAAAGAGGAGGCATTACTTATTGAACCATCCTCGTACTTACTAACTCACCGTAATCAGAAGTGATAAGTTAATCCCATTCAACGAAAGCGAGCTTTCAACATTGCTCCTGTCTCAACAGAAGGAGGGCCGAAGGGTCCATGGACCTCATTGTGCAACCAACAAATAAACGATTATTGCAGGCGTATGATTGTGGGAGTGTTCACAAAGGAAGCACATATATCGCCACGGTTATATCTAGAATCTGGAGCCGTGGCTAATTTAAATACTGCAGGCGACGGGCTAACAATAAGCTATCTGACGACAAAAGTGATGGCTTTATGCGGTGCCCAGACGTAAATCAAAAGCAACATCAGTTGGCTGCTTAGACTGGGCAATGGATCATCTGGTCTGCTATGGGCGAGAAAAAATTGTTGGAAATTCTATTATGATTTCCTCATTTAGATGATTAAATATCTCGATCCACAAGAATGAGAGAAAATTGGGCTATCACGTCAATGTTCCTGATTTATCGCTTATTTCCGTTGTTCTCTGTATTACAACACAGTTCCCCGAATACAATTTCTGTAAAAAAAATCGTTGAGTAAATTATTGATACAGATAGGATCGGAGTCCATTAACGTTTACATGGTGCATTACGCCCCTAGAATTAGAGTGTCACAGTAGGATCTCCGAATCGATTCGCGTTAACTTCAATTTTTTTGTGCTTAGTAATAGAGGCTAACTTTCCCACTTTATTATGCTTATGGATGTGTGTGTGGCCTCTTTCATCCCATCGTTACCAATTTCATTATCCGACGCTAATGGACAATAGACGTTGACGTAACATTTTAAACGATAATTAATTATAGTTTTCTTTCAGTTTCCTTTAAAGTACTCCGGCGTAAAAAGGCGAGTGACAGTCACATCCTGTCCGACTTAACTTTCTCTTAGTTTCCAGCATTTGGGGATAAAAAGGGGGACAGGAGGTAAATTAAAACCAATAAACAAATAACCATTGTAAATAATTTTTTACAACTTTTAACTATATATATATAATTCTGTTTTATTTTCACATTTCTTATATTCATTTAAGTAGAAACTAGGATAAATATGTATGTTATGAGCAAGAAATCACAAACTGTAATAATAAAGAAAATGCAATTTAACAAGGCGTAAATATCCATAAGTGTCAAATATATTAAACCTGAAAGTAATTTTAAATAGTTCATTACGTTTTCAAATACTGTAAGTCACATATTATTAGGAAAGAAGTATATTCGCTCGAAGAAACAGTTCAAAATTTGAAACTGCCGAAGAAAAGGACCCGACAGGTTGTAATACGAAAATACGCCCATTAAGTTTGTTGTATTAATGTCTTAATATTATTATTTTAAAAACGGTTAGCACGCCGGTTAATCCGATAATTACGGAAAATTGAAATGGGAAGTTAGCGTCAGTTTGAAAAATGGTCCAGGCTTAGTAATGCTACTGTTATTTCACTTCGGCAAGTCCTTAGCAGGTCATTTTGTGTCCTGTGATGAGAATGTCAAAGATCTTATATTAATGTATGGACAATAGCGACGGTAGGACGGGACCAACAGTGTAACAGCACTGTTACGTTTTATATATTTATGAATATCTCGAGATGGGAATAGCACTGGAGGCCACAAAGTGAGGGAATCCCTCGCAGGTTTTTAGAACATAGCAAATTGAAGAGTGATCCCAAATGGATACGTCACTAGGGTGCATCCTTGAGGGTCCAGTAACCTAGCCGCCTCCTCCGGGTTGTCAAGGCAACGAACATGTGGCCGGCTGACAACGCGCCAAGAACGCCGGAGATATGAATTGTATTTATTTTATGGGACAATTTTTAATAGTTTGCGGTCTAATGACCGACAGCCCTCTTTAAGGAAATGATTAAGTTAATTTTTTCCAAATTATTAATTTTAAATTCAGAAAAATTTTAATTAGGTTATTAAAATAGTAAATCTTTAAACTAATTGCTCAGAAAATGAAGTTAATCGTGACAATCAACGATTGAGAAGCCTTGTGGTTGATGAATTGGCATAAATTGCAGATAAATTTTCCTTCAATAAATTTTTATTTAAATATGAACGTGTTGTGTTTAATAAATAACACCTGAGAGTCTTATGGTACACTCACGAGGCTTGTAAAGTCGTTTATCTGAAATATGTAGTCTGTACAATGTTTGCATTGCACGGATCGAGTAATTTAAATTTTTTAGATGATGATTATGTTCCTTATGGTCAACAAGACGATACAAATAAAAATCATCCAAATTCCCATCCAGAGACGACAATAATCCGTTACTCGTGTGAAATACTTATACACAATTTTATTTCAGTTGTTCCGAAATATAGCAAATAAATTTTATATCTGTTCTCCTGTAGCAGAGCAAGGAAATATGTGGTCTGTACAATTCAACGATATATTCAAAACAAAAGATTATTTACAACATAGTACAAAGACAGATTGTTACTTCCAGTCATTCATACCAACTGTTGGTCGTTCATGCACATTCCAACATGCTCCCTTCACGTCATTTTATATATTTATAAAATATATATGCTAAATATTTTATCACCCGTATAAGACATGAAAGTACGATGGCTTTTTAGAGAAATTATTAAAAATGTACAGAGAATTTGTAAAAGTTAAAAATTTTTTGGTGAAATTACGTGAGATTCCCTCACATGCCGAAGAGTTTCATTCTACTCAAAATTTAGTTCACATTTCAACTTCACGATAAATATTGAAAATTATTAAGGGAATATAAAATTTATTACTAATTACGTATTTAAAATAATTTCGTTAATTTTTCCACGTAAAAACCATGTCAGCAGAACATATTAAGAAAAAATTGAAGGTTTCCTAAAAAGATATTCAGATATCATTTTTATTTTCAAAATTGATTGATTTTTATAAAATATAACTTTGTTTGACAAGAGAATATGGATTTTTGTTTCGTAAATGTTGAATGCAATCCAAAAAATTATTTCGGTATGATAATGAATATGGTACTGATGGCCGAAAGTATCTGTTGCAAAATTAACGAAATTAATAAATAATATTTATTAATTAATTTTTACATTTGGAGACTGATTTAAAACCATGAGGGATCTTTTTAAATTATAATGATAGCATTGAAAGAAAATTTTTTAAAACTTCAATGTACAATAATTCCGTTTAATTCAAGTTATTTTGATTTGCTATAACAATCTTTTTCCGAAGAAAATATATTTTCTCAAGCCAACATTCAATAAATAAGTATAAATATTGATGATTAATTTTTGTATTTAGTGCAATATAATTTTTGTTGAAATAATTATTATTAATATAGATTTGAAAATTCCATGGCAGCCCTTCGCCTCTATTTTTAGTTTTGAAATTTAAATCTTCCTAGGAAAAAAAGAATTATTGTTTGTTCCTTTCTAAATAAAAGAGTTTTCCATAGTTTACTGGATACTAAATTAATCCAATTCCAGTTTTTGCTCTACAATGATCAACACTCAACACTATTCCTTTCGAGTGATTCTGATTCGTGGCAAACATAACACGTCAGATCTGAGATTGGTCGATGTGTCCTTTTTTTCTACTTTATACGGCGGTGAATCTTTCCACATAGAACTTAATATATTAAATATGTAAAATTTTATCACACGACGCACTCAACGGGCGTAATCGAGAATGATTTTTATAGTTTGGGTTGTGGCCTGCCATTGACAATTCTTGTGGTAATTTCTCCCTGGGATCTTTGGTCGTAAATGCGGTGCGAGGAGTAGCACATATTATAAGGACTGTTGAATAAGAGGCAGTCTTGCAACAAGTTGTAATTTAGGTAGCGTGAATCGTAAAAGAAGTGGCTCATTACTGCAAATATAATTTAGTCATTAATGAAAAGCCAGTCAAGGGGTTATTGAAGTCAGTCAGGCATGTGCTGACATGATAACGTGTGTCTGCCAGCAGCGAAAAATGTTGCGATTATGCTGAATATGGTACTGACACCAGACAGACAGCGTCCACGAAATCAGGTGACTTACATCATCCAGTCATCCGCCATGCATCCACCAGAAAAATGGTGCGAGTTATTTGCTTTTTGAATTTCTTAGAATCCACCCACGTTCCCAAGAAAGTAGTCACTTAGACACTACAGAGTTTCTTTTTGGTTTTCTGCATAAGGCCGGAATTTATTGTTTTCTTACAAAATTTATTATTTTATAAAGATTTAATTTGAGTTTCAAAACTATCTTAAAATAAATATTCACAAATTAAATTGTAATTACATTAAATTGGGTATCAAATCAAAATCCTAAATAATAATAACGTTGGTCTAAGGCAATCACAACAGTATTGAGAAACAACGGTGCATTGCCAGCGAATCAGAACGTTAGTTTGAACCTCTATTATATAATAACTCGTCGCGTGGCTTCCTGTTTAGCGCTGCAGGTGTTAAACATGGCTTCCTGTGTATCTATCATCTATAGGACTGGTTTCTAACATGCTGTGAATGATGGTTTAACACATTTTTAAGCTGTGCTTAGGGAATGTAATAATTCCCATTCTCAGCGTGTGTTTAATCGAAATCAGCCGATTCGGCAAGTAAATAACGAGGTTTCTATGAGGCCAGACCCACAAACATGTCAGAGACTCGATAGTTTCTCTAGAAACCTTTATCGTGAAAACTCCTCGATGAATTCGTTCGTCGTTTCAACGAAAACAAATAAATTGCTTGACGTATTTCGTAGTTGTTCAGCGCCATAAGTCTTTTTCCACAACGGTATAGATAAAACGACATTAAATCGTTGATAACAGTTGAATGAATAGGAATAAATAATTTACATGAATTTTCCCCATTTCCCAATCTGATATCATATAGACCAGTCTATCAGACTTGATGTCCTTATGTTGTTCTTAAATTACAGCAGTATTAAGCTCCTATGGACGGACGGAGATATTCACTTAATTCTCGTGCGCAATTTGTCGTACAAGGATCGCCACCTCTCGCGTGCTCTTGCGGCAGAGTTATAAATCTGCGTGGTCCAGAGATCGGGCCCCGCTGGGCGCGATAGACATCAAACAAGCCGTGATCGCCTGAGTTACGAGATGCCGATCGTCGTTGCCGCACATCGGAATGGACAGCGATAATTATGGTTTCACCAGCACATTAGTGTACGCCGGGAATAAACAGAGCAGCGGTGCTTTATATCCGTGATGAATGGGGAGGAATCGGCACTCCTTGCGCTTGGAACCACGAACACGGTGTTAGCACGATTTATGGCGGGAGAACAGACTCGACACGAAGACAAAGAATACAGCTAGCGACGGTCACGGTGAACACGACATGAATACTGACCTCACAGAGGTATTAGACACAGTCATGATTCAATATAGAGGAATAAATTCACATATCCTACAGAGTTCTTAAAGACGATGTCCTCGGCTGGAAAAAATGCAAATATATCTTGCACTGACCTGAGCAATTGTAAAGCTCCATAAATTGATAACATTCCAGCGGAGTAGATAAGATCATCGAGCGAAGAAGCTGTATCATGGTAATTCAGAATAGTTTGCAAAATCTACGAAACAGGAAGAATACCAGAATATTTTAGTAACAACTTAATTATAACCATACCGAAGAAGACTGGGGTTGAAAGAAGCGAATAGCACAGTACAGTTAGTTTAGTATCTCATTCATGCAAAATATCAACGGAAATAGTAAATAGGAGGATGGAACGTCAAATAGAATGCCAGTTAGGGTACGATCAGTTGGGTTTTAGGAAGAATGTAGGGACAAGAGAAGTAATGTTGACTTTGCGTCTAATTTTAGAAGACAGGATAAGAAAAAATCAAATTACGTACATGTCATTTGTAGATTTATAAAAAGCGTTTGATAATGTGCATTGGAACACACTATTAAGGATTTTGAAGAGCACAGAAATAAAATATCTAGAAAGAAGACTTATAGATAACCTCTACAGAAGGCAGTCACAGCTTGTATTTATTAAATCTACAAATGGGCAGATGCCCGGTGGCAGATACATAGAACTTAAACAATAATTAATAAACTGGTCGTAAGGACAATATTTAACCTATAGTTGAATGTATAATTATATTCAATATAAATAAATAAGTGTGGAATCATATCAGCAGTAATTAGAATTGAAGATCAAGAAAAGAAAGCAGAAATCAAGAAAGGAGTAAGACAACGATGCAGTCTGTCGCTCATGCTGTTTAACTTATATCCAGAACAGACGATGAAGAAAGTTAAAACTGAATAAGGAAAAGGAATGATACTGCAAGTAGAAGAAATAAAAACCCTACGCTTTGCCGACGATATTGTAGTATTAGGGGAGTCAGAAGAATCCTTGGAAACCATAATAAATGGCACGAACGTGGTCATGGAGAAAGTTCAATATTAGGATTAATAGAGGGAAAGCCATGGTAATGGAATGTAATATGAGAAACAGTTGAATAACAAAGTGTGTTAGATTGAGAAGGGATATTTTGAAGGAAGTTAAGGAATTCTGCTACTTCGGAAGCGTAATAACTAGGGATTGTACACAAAAAGAGTGGGATAGTATAGGTAAGGAAGACTTTGAGAAAAAGAATAATTTACTTACGGGTAATATATGTGAGAATATTAGGAAATCCTTGCTAAAAATGTTCTTATGGAGCGTGGCGTTACATAGGTGCGTAATGTGAACGATAGGAGTTGCGGAAAAGAAAAGAATAGGAGTCCTTGAAATGTGGTGCTATAGGCGAAAGCTGAAAATCAGATGAGTGGATAGAATCACTAACGAGGAAGTTCTAAACAGAATAGGGGAAGAGCGAACAATATGAAGAACGTTGACCAAGATAACAGATAGATTAATAGCCGACGTTTTAAGACATGAGAGTCTAGTAAAATAGCATTAGAAGGAAGTTTGTGGTGTAATAACAGAAGAGGGAGGCCACGGATGGAATACGCTGAGCAGATTATGGAGGATGTTGGATGTGGTAGTTATGCGGATACGAAAAAGCTTGCACAAGATATACAGGCCGCATAATTTAGTGAAATAATTTATTAATTTGTAATACAATACAGTATAAGTTGCACAATAATAGAAAATTTTGGCTACTACAGTTGAATGAAAATTATCGTCTGTGTTTCTGATCCAGTAAGTGGACGGGAGGATTATTTTAGCAAAGAAGCTCTTAACGTTAACACTGATCTTATTAAAGATTCAAAGTTATCACCAAGAAGTTGGCACTTATAGCATCTCAGCAAAAAAACACAACTAAAGATCTTAACTTTATCACTTGAGTTTCCAGACAGAAAATAATTATTGGCCATTGGCAAGCCAAATTCATTTGACCTTAAAGCTTAACTTTCCATTGCTTCAGTAAAAGTCTCCATAAATTCTCTTCGTCTGCTTAACTGCCTTCTTGGTGCAAAGTACTTTCCACTTACTTTTTAATAGTCTTCAAAATGGGGGGAGGGGATATACATTGAATTATCGTATACTATGGAACGCCGATTTTATTAGTACTACTCTACAGTATCGCGTTCCTTTTCCCCATGATATCTTTATTCATTAACTACAAGAGTCTGTTGTGCATCGGAATATTAATTATGCTTTGTAATTAAATTTATTTATCGTTGAAAGTTAAATTAACTTTCTTCGTTTCTAAGTCAGACATTTTTGTCTCTACCTTCGTTTCCCATGCAACATCCTGAAATCTGTAGTGACCTGTCCCCTATAACAGTTTTCTTAAACACTAAAATTTTATCGTCGTAGGGAAAAACAAATAATTTATGTTATCAAAATGGTCGCGTAAGGCAAGTATTGGAGAATAATTTTCATAGCTGGGGTTGAGGATGTCTTCGATTATTATAAGGAACAGTTTGGCTAGAGAATCGGGGAGCGGCACAAATAACTTTTACATGTTGCGCGTTGAGGAAAGAAATCTACTTACCAGACGTCTTGAAAAAGTCTCAAATAATAACTGAAGTGGTGCAGGCACTTAAATTCGTTATTCGTTTCTAGATACAATTTATTCTCAGAATCAAAGTAATTAGAATATGAAAAATTTATTTATAAATTTATAAATATATATTTATAAATTGTTGCAGATAATTCATTCCACCTGGTTTAGGAACCAGAAAGTTTGTCCTAATGCTTGGACAGGATGAGTGAAATCTGAATACTGTGTAAAAAGTTTTTTCTTTTAATTATCTTTACATATTTTATAGTGTTTTACAACCAATTATATCTTAATTATTGAAAAATATCTGTTAAGTAGGAAAAACTAATCTTTTTCATATTTATATTCTCATGTCTGCCAAAGTTCTCGCATAATTCTCATCGTATTGATTTTGGGAGGAAACTTTTTTATGTCCGCAGGCAATTAATGTTCTCTTGCGTGTGAATTAAGCTGGCTCGACTCACATTAGTTTTCAACAAGACAGGTTTGAGAATCTTCCGCTGACTGTGTACAGGCCACCTACGATCCAGTCGCGAGCCATCACACATCACACGCGGCTGGAACATCACTTCACGTCCGAGACCATCCAGTGGGAAGAACTAACTGTTCTGCATTGATGAAAACATGACAGGTCTTCTAAGATTGCATCTGGTCTTGAGATAAAAGACACGGTGAACACGTGTTCCTAGTCGAGGTAACGCAAGTGATTTGTCTCTGTTCCTTGAGAACGGCTGTTATTATGGTAAAAGTATCACTAAAGTTATTTCATTGTTATTAATCATCATTTATAGAGGATAAAAATTTTTAGTGTTCCGATCTTTATTATAGACTATAAACATTGCATTTAAAAAAATTAAAATGGTTTATTTTGATCTGCCAGTAAGTCTATTTCAAACAGGTTGATAAACTACAGTTTATGAGCTACAAACTTACAGCCACCTCGAAACTTCAAAAAAATAAAATTCGATGTTTAGAGTCTCATCAATGTCACAGTTCTAAAAAATATAATAAATTATAAAATATAGCTTTGCCATACTTTTTCAGAATCAAATAATTTTTAAAAAATTACTCTCAGATTGCAATTTGAAATTCCTTGTTTTTCTCTTAAAGAAGAATTTATCAAAATCAATTCAATTGAAAAGTCAAATTTTTAAAATATTAATAAATTATTCATTAGGATTATTCAATCCGATTTTGAGTTAATTATTCATCGGTTAAGCGTAAAGAAGACATAACTTATTTGTTTATTCAACTATTTGAAGGTTATCGTCGTGAAGCATTATTCGACGAAACTAAAAATAAAATAATAAATCTTGAATACGACATCCGTTTTAAGTATTTTGTAATGAGTATTTTATTGAGGTTTTAATATTATTTATGTTTGGTATTTTTAATAATTCAGTACAGTAGTTCTTAAATGTGCTAATCACCCCAAGAATCATTTCTTACACTGTTAATTACGTAAAATTATTGACGGCATTTTCAAAACTTTGCGTTAATTTTTTTAAAACCGAAATTATTGAAACAAAGTTTTTCTAAATTTCTAACACTATGGTATTTTTATTCAAGTACGTTTTTAATAAAGAACGCTAATTTTAAGAACAAACCTCACGTGATGGCAATGATCGGCGTGACGAAAGTCTATTAAATATTTTTTCTTTAATATAATCTTTTATTAATTCAAATATATCATAAAAAGTTCACAAACAGTAATATTTTGTTTTAATGTGTCAAAACCATTCAAAATGGTAGCCTGATGTAGACTCTTCTCTGTGCCGTGGAGGAGCATGTCCTAATGTGCCTGATGAGTCCAAAGCACCTGGTGGTGGCAGTTTAAAGAGCTTTACGGGTAGTGCTGGGGGTGAAACGCAATCATTTCATACTTACACACTTCATGTGTTCAATGTCGAATTAATCGATAAATAATACACTCAGTACGCACGCAATTAGAATACTCAAAATAAATAAGAACTTAGGAATCCGACATCGAAATGTCAAAACAATTCCAAGCTACGGCGCAATAAACATGTGCATGAATTATTGCATAAGTCATTATTCAAATGGCCAGGCTAAAAGTTTGGAATTTTTTATGTTTTTTCGCTGAGATGTTATAAAAGCTACCTTACATTAAAAATTTTTGGTCGGAAAATAAATTCCGGATCTTCACAACTGTGCTACCTGCAGGGCCCAACTATATGAGGCGATACAACAACAGATATTTTAGAATATTTTCAACCTCTGTGGTGATTAATTTGGACAGGTCTCTCGTCTGAAGCGGTGAGCAGAAGAGGCGCTTCTCCTGTGGTGGGGCATGACATCATCAGAATTTTAAGGTGTTTTCGCCATTTGCATGGCGTGGCGTACAGCTTATATTTCAATGGGCGCCACACCTAGAGGCAGCAGACGCACACAATGCAACTCGTTACGGGGCAAGGCGGCCTCGTGATTCAGAACCAGACCACCACACACAAAGAATTTTCGCGCCTTAATGGCCTCAAAATCTCTTTACCTTTGAGAGAATCGCCACACCGTGGCCATTGATGAAAACCATTTAATACCTTGTCATATTTTCCACGGCTCGCATAAAAGGTCACCCACGTTGACTGCGGACGTGACAAATATATCTCTGGGTCTCTTCTGTAACGATATTTCTGAACGTCTCTTTCTATAAACCTAGATTCCTTCAGGTCTGATAGCTATTACTCGATGCAGAAAAACCAATTGCTGTGAATTAGAATAACTGTATTATCTTCCCCCTCTTCTCTTCCTAATTATGTCAACACATTCTCAGTAGTATGGAAACAGATCGTCTTTGAAACCATAATTGGTTGCATCTAAAATCAAACTCAACACACAAATCACTTAACAACTTCCTCGCTATCCACCTTCCCGAAAATGTATCCAGAAGACATCAAGCTGATCTTTGTAGAGTAAGATCCAGTCACTACATTAACTCACCCAATTTTTACAAATAGATCGCCTTATCATATTGACCAATATTTTCCCTTTTCTTAACTAAAATTCCATTAGACAGACAGCAGGATATGGCGAATAAACAAAATAGGTGTTTTTCTTTTCATGATGGCATCCGCAGAATTAAGGTCGCGTTCAGTTATAAAGATACACTTGCATAAAATCAGATTTAACTAGTTAAATAAGGGGGCCCTCAGGTCCACACGTGACTCAATTTTAGAATGTGATTAGCTTGTCTCCCACTTTATTACGTTGACAAAACGGAGAGGTGTAGCTACCAAAGCTTTTCAAAACTATAAGAAACTCTGGAACCATGGTTAAGCTTCTGGGCTCTCTTCAGCTCAGTATTCTGTTTCTAATGTATTAAAGTTATTCTAGCTTCTATGATTCCGTTCAGGTTTGGACGGACTGGTACCGAATCTTTCCTATTATCTATCCTGAATTCTTCTTACTTCGATTACTGAAGAAGAGAAGACAACGGATGTATTCCTACGTCCAATTCCTTTCAGTCTGATCAATTTCTGTCCTTGGCTAATAACTCAAATTTCAACACCAAACTTATTTTGGTTTCTCAAGTTTTATCCAGGAACAACATTTCAGCCTCCTAATTGGCGATCTTTGCAACAATATTATAACCAAGGAGCACCTGATCAACTCTTTCAGTAAATTTCTCTATGATAGACGCCGTATCCTCGCCGACGAAGACCAAAAACAGGTTTACCACTCACCGGACTATCAAGAAAGAATTACTAAGTTCCTAAATACAATTAATTGTTATGATGTTATATTTCTCACATTCGTAATCCCTAACGGTTAGATCACTAATGGCAATGCAGTTGATAAAGCTATTAATATATATATATATATATATATATAATATTTTCTAAAGAAGCATTAAAAGAAATTTGAGTGAGTCGATAGTGGCAGTTTACCAAGAGAACATTCGAGGAATAAATTTTAAACCAAAGTTTCTCTCGGTACTATCTCATTTTTAATATCACCACTTCTTTATATTTTTTAATTATTTAAAGGGAGATTTTTATTTTTACAAAGAACCGAAAATGTATCCCTTGGTCTAACTATGGGTCTTTCGATGAAAACAAAAATTATGCATGTCGTTGGAAATTCAGGAAAAATTCGTGACGGTAGTTATTAACAACTTCATAAAGACATAATACGTTCAATTAAGGTTGCGAAAACAACAACCGCGAAACTCGAAATGATCTGGTCTAGTCAGGGCGCGACCAGACTGCCGAAATAAGATACTTTTAATTACGACCTCTAAACGGCAATTAAATTTCAATTTCCACCAAGCAGAAACCAATTAAAACTGAACGAAAACAAAATACTTTAATGGCTCTCGACGTCAAAATGTGTGCCTTCCCTAACAGCATTCGCATTCAATAAGACATTTCTTGTTGGCTGTCCGAACGACAATTAATCCATTTTTAACACCTTCTAACGAAATAAACCTCGTAAAATTATGTCTATCAATGAAATATCTGTAGCCTAAACTAAATACAGATAAATTTTAGAATTTTATGAGTTTGAATCATTATGAAGGATAAACATGATTCAATAGTTGGTATAATAATTGGAATTTTAAATAGATTTTCCTAATCACTGCGGAAGAAAGCTGAATGCTTTTTCTGATCCGATCCTTCAAATATATCGCTTACAACCTTTGTTTACGGAATCAAGAGACTTGAATCGATGTAGTGGCTTCTCATCAGAGGCATCGTCGTTTTCCCAGAAATGATGCTACCGGAAACGATCCGCTGCACAATATCGGAGAATCTCTGTCCGATGTTCGACTTGACGTGCCTTTAGTTATAAATGGCGTTCATCGTCAGTGCGTGTCCAGGCGGGGGTCGGACTCACGCGGCGTCACGACGCTAATGGTGCAGCGTCACGCCCGACACAATGCACGTTCTGTCCAAATCCTTCTCACGACAGCTTTCCGGGAAGCCAAAAAGTCTTTCGCATACACAGTAGTTCGACGAAGACACAGGTGTCCTTGGTGCTATTTTTCCGCAAAGGATAACGGTGAAGCAAGAACCGAATATTTCATGCAGAAACAATCCTTCATTTGCTTATTTATTCTGTACCGACAACTTTACTTACTGTATTATTAGATACTTAATAAAATATTAATTTTCATGTATTCTTTATAATTCTTGAACTTGAATTAATACATAAATACTGACAATTAAAATTTAAAGTAAATCACCTTTGTAATAATTTCTTGTTGAAATAGGAAAATTGATTCAACATCCCGAAATTAATTGAAGACTTTTAAAAGGCAGTCTCACGGATTAAATGTCCAACCAATGAATGAGAAATTAACGGATCCCTGTGATCTTAAACAAAATAAATTGACTGTGAACGGCCCGATACGTCGCTTTTATACGGCACAGAGTGAGCGACGCACTCGATAGGTAAACATTTTTGTATATTTTATAAGTATTTAAAATATGTTGTTACTTAAATAAAACGTTCATTCAATTTACAAGCCATTTCGCGCTATACGGACCAAAATTATTAACAATGTGGTTCTAAGTGGAGGCTCAAGTGGTCTTTATGCGTGTGTCTGTGCATTTTAGTGCTCGTGTCGTGTATTCAGTTATTTCATACTACATCTTGGTTACCTATTTAAGAACTTTTGGTTGTTAATTGCATGTTATTTTATTTTGGTTTTATAGTTATTACTTGATAAAATGCATGATGTATCCTATTTCCTCAACGGAGGACTAATGAAAATAACAATATATCTAAATCTCTTCTCTTGTAAACTAATGATCCCGAAAAAACAAACAGCAATCATAAGGTTCTTTCGTTTTTTGAAAATGGAAAGTACGGAATAATTTATTATTGATGTTGGTTGACCAATCTTCTGAAATTCGTTTCCATTCCCATTATTACAATCTTCAGGCCATATAAGACTGGTCTAATTTTAGACACACACGCCTCCGAGAAACCTTGGATTGACTCCAGCAAATCAGAATAATTTTGGCATGCACGAAATATTGCCTGGAGGATATCCAAGTCGTATTTGTTGCTTCGCTTGAAATCGGCGCAGGCGAATGCATAAGCAACAGGTGGGTGCAGCTTAATGATAGAGACTCGCTGGCCGGAATGGGTAAAGAAAGATACGGAAAAGGTTGCCTGTAGCTACGTCACACGCTCGCACCAAATCCCGGCTCTAAATTTGGAAATAAACTTTCGAAAGGTTTCATGTGAACAAATACAACAACTTTTAAAGAAAATTGTATTAAATAAATGAATGATGTTCAACAGACTACAGCCTAATAATAAAGAGACAAACCAAACCAAATCTGTATTTAAACACTTCGTCACATAATATCAGTACTCAAGCGCAATAAAATTCCCAGTGCCGACAATTTTTTAACATTTTGATTTTAAATCAATCAAGGATTGAAACATTAATTTTTTTAATTCCCCATTCATAAAATATTCAATAGTAAGCCTGTATTCTCAGCTTCGAACGTTAAAACTATTTCTTATAGTAATGATGTCATAATGAGCAGATATAGGTATGAACCCTTTTCCAAAAAACTCTGACTGGGATTTTTCCAAAATCACAAGGCTGTCATAGCATGTACCTTTCCTACTCTCCTAAACTGATCGACGGAACCGAGGATATGAATTAAGGGAAAAACGGATGCAAATCATATCCAATATGTGTCAAGCCATGTTGATAGCCTGGCAGTCGTTTCGTTGGATTGTGCATACAAGAAAATGGAAAGAAAAAGTAATACGTAATTGTAATTATTATATAGAAAAAATGATATTGTATAAATAAATTAAGTTGAAACATAAAAAATTTTGAAATATCATTCTGTTGGTATTTTAAAGATAGTATTGTCAATATTAGGCCTTCAAACGTTTAATTTTAAACGAAAATGAATGTATGGGGTTATATTGGTTAAAATAAAGCAATTTTATATAAATTGGAATAGTTTAAATTTAAAATTATAAATTCATAATATACAATTAATAAAACAAATTCTTTTTATTAGTCCGACCCTTTTTTAGGATTAACAATATACACTTTATACAATATTTAGAAACATTAAAATACTAGAGTCTAATGTAAGGTATGGAATCAGGTTTATAAACAAAAACCCTACTCGGAATTGGCAGTACAAGGAAATCAGCAGAAAGGTTACCAACAGAGTAACCTTCTGCTTTGCCTGGAACTCGCCGCTCGTCCTCAGATGTCGTACCGGTCCCAACTAGCTTAACTTCTCTAAGATTCCTTGTTGGAAAATGTACACCGTGTTGATTAGATTTTCTCATATGCCGCAACGATCAAGAGCAAGCAATCCGCCCTGGATCTGCCAATCCAGGGCCACTCTACAGATTGAAATAGTCTCTTAATCCTGCTCCTATTTACCAGACACATTCTCTCTCTTTGTATCAACACATAATTATACAGCCCATTATCAATTGCCAAATTATTAATTTCCAAATTATAGTGTCTGAAAATATATTTGCGTCCATTTTTAATAACTTTTCCCCGCTCCATTGTTTAATTTTCTTCGGTTGCGGGGTCATGATCCTATCCAATCAAAAGTACTTACCTTAGCATTTTGGAGGATCCTTTCTCTCCACTTAACCACCAATGTTTGGGGAAAATACCATGTCTCGTCACAACCAGGTACCCTGAAGTCTCAACGGTTTTAGAAAACCCAGACCGACGCCAAATTGTCTAGGTTTATATTACCCTGTCTGCGACCTTCTTTAATTTCTCTAGAACCGACTGGTTTTAATTTTGTCACTAAATTCCTTATTTCGTACCACTATAAAACTTAAACAATGAGTTGTCTAAATTTCTTCTCTCACAACATCTAAATTCATTTGCATTTGTTACGTCGTTTACGCAAAACTGTAGACTATTGTATGACGCCATCTCACACTGTTAAACGTTTACACGAATGTATTGATATGGGCAAGTTTAGCCTGATGGTTTTCAAGTTCTAAGCATATAAGATATTCAGTGACAACGTTGATTTTTGTTAGCTGTTTCACCAGACCTAGAAGGCATGTTAATTGAATATCAGATTTCCGAGTGATTGATTGGCGTGTGTCCATTGCGCTCGGCGTTTCCAGGGTTAATAGACGGTTCCGTTAAGAGAATGGAAGAGTGCCATCTGTGCAGGTCGCGTACACGCCTCTATAAAGCGCTGTTGTGATCTGCGGCAGTCTGCGATACGATCAGATTTATTCAAAGCACATGCAACTCGATTTGCATGATGCGTGGCGCCTAACGAGCAGCCTAGCAGTCGGACCTGGCAAATTGCTGGCTCCCATTAGCTGCTGCGGCTGCGGGAAGACGTCGGCGCCTTCCGTTATTTTATCATCACCGGGGAAGTCATCCCGCCCACGCGGGGCACAAATCTATTCTCGATGTTCCTTGCAGGATTGAATTGAATTGATTATAAATTGGTGGGCAAAATAATCTTTAACAGGGTCGATGGTTTACTTTTTCTGTTCTAAATTTTTTTAATATTTTAACTAATTTAAATATACGGCGATGAGACGCAAGCATTTACAATCTAATCTCATGTACAATTTGTATGTGCGCCGAAATCCGCTATAGGGATAATTTGGAAAATAAAATAAATTTTAAAACAAGTAGTACATTTTTAAATTTAAAAATTAGCACGTAACCAATATTTTCTTCGTTTATTTTCTTCGTTAACAACGCATTATAGAATGCGGTAATTTATCGTCACTATTAATTAATTTAATAATATAAAAGATATTATTAGAAATGGAAATAGTGATGTCACGAGTGTACCTGTCAAAATTTACGGCTACTGTCTATCATAGTTAATTTTGGAAATAATGAGCTAAAAAAAGTTGCTTTTGGCATGATATTTTCTTAAAAACCTGTGAGAGTTGAACTTCAGGAAGTCGTAGTGATCTCGATCCAGTGATGGAACTATTGTCATCAATATTCAGTGATATGATAATTATATCATTACAAAAAAATAAATATAATTTATGAATTCTTCCATATTTAAACTATTATAATTCATTATCACGTAAGAATTTCAATTAAAATTCCATCTCCCTTGTTCTCAAGCTCTTTGCAGACAACCCACAAGTCAACGATATTTTTTTCCGCAACTAGATATCACCCTAGAAAATTCTCTATGTGGGAGTACCTGTGAAAGTTTTCTATCGCAGGTGTTTCTTCCCAAAGTGATGATGGGGTTTACCTTCGGGGATGCCTCGTTCTGTCTCTGGTTTCAAAGTTCCCTCATGCAGGTGCACCTTGATCCCTTTTGGGTGGTGTATGTACTAGGGTCGAAGGCCTTAGGTGTACGTTAAGAGTTGTCCATCGACCCAATTGGATCAGTCAACAAGCTTCCAGGGGCACGGATAAAGGAGTGCTTGCGACCCCACATCAAATTCCTCTCCTGTCGTTCGGAAGGGCATGAGAATAGTACCCAATCGTTTGACCTACCTGATCAGGTTTCCTAGGGTTCTCACTGAAACTCTTTTAGATGAATTGCCGGTTCGGTTACTTCAAATATAACCGGTGGTGCTAGTCAACCCTTGGTTACTTTGCTCTACCTTTCATGTCCCCCCTCCTTTTCAATTCCCTTCCTATGCTATTACAAGGGAGTTGCCTGTTTCAGAATCACCTTATGTAGCCTGTTACCCAAAAAAGAAAAGTAACTTTCGGCGAACGTAGAGGGTTTTCGTGTTTCAAATGTGGATCTTCCTGGACTGTTTATTAACTTACGTATTTAAATTAAAATGAAGTTCCTCCTAAGATAAAATGCTGTTCAAACATAAATGAATAAAAAGCCAAGTAGTCATAAATATATTTTTAATTAAAAAAATTAGTGCATATTAAACATATTCTTACTATTTGGTAACTTCTTCAGGTGCATATATAAGTAATTTGTGTCATGTATTTGAAAAAAAGAGAAGAAAGAAATGCTTTTTCAAAAGTGTGTGTTGTAACACACGTGCATCTAAAATATTGCAACAACATAATAAACGCGCGGTAAATTCATATTATTTGATACGAATTCCAGCACCATTAGAATCTTACAAGAGTAAAATGTAGGGATAAATAAGGTTGCTTCAAAGATGTAATGTAAAATGTTACACTAATCTCTTGCAAGCTGATGATTAAAATCCCGTCTCACCAAAACGATTTTCCAACTTAACTAGCTGCTTCCTCGGCCGTTGTTGACCTATGACGTCCAGCATGCTTCCGATTTTTAACATTCACTAGGTCACTAATTTAGAGCACCGGATCCGAACTCTGCAGGAATTAACTATCTAACCTTTCATGTAAAACAAAATTAACCGTTCACTAACGAACCCGTTGTGCTTACGTGAACTGGTAAACGGTGACATAACTTCTTTACAAAAACGTTATGATTACAATTACAAGCCTTTTGTTTGAAATTATTTTTCTAGACATTTTTATTGTAATCGAACTTCGGATAAATATTTTACATTACACCCGATCAAATAAATAAATGTTTTCCTACAAATAGAATACTATGTATTTAAAAATGGTCTGAGTTATAATGTATCATGTAAACAATCGTAACACTAAACTAGTTATGAATTGATTGAAAAGTATTATCATATTTGAACAAGTTCCAAAGATACTGTTGACACTCTGGAATATGAAAATTCCTATGTAAAACACAATTCTTTTGCGGGTTCAAACATACAAATTGATTTTATAATCCATTTCCGTAATCGGTGCGTCAAAATTGTTGGTATCTACGAATGTAGAGCAATGCTTATTTAAGCTTCAGGAAGTCCGTTAATATAGGAGAGAGTAACAACGTACTAGAATGCTTTCTACAAAAGGCCATAAATAAGTGTCTCATTAAAAACACGATAAAAATAAATGTTTGCCTGGTTTCAGCAACTAATCATTTATGAAGTACGTGACACAATGCATTTCCCATGAAGGATACAAAGCCATTGTACCGTTTGTAACAATCGCGACTACTCTTTTGTGCTCAGTTGGTGACACTGGCGCCTTCATTACTTACACAACTTTCCCTGTTGATGTTTATGACTCATTGTCGTGACTATTTTGAATCGCGTGATTCTGACTCTTAAAGAAGCAAATATAACGATAACAAGTGCGCCACTAACACAAAAATCCCCCTCCCCCCAAAAATGCTTTTTTAATTTTCCAGTAAAATTTGCTAAATGTTCCGATATATTACATTGAATGGATAATGAAAATACTATGTACTGTTTAATATATTTATTTATTGTAACCTACATAATAATTAAAATTTCATTATATTTTAAATTCATAGATCAACACTTCCTGAATTAAGCAAATTTAAGCTTGGTACTCAAAACAGTTTGCAGCTTATAGTTTTCGTGATGATATTAACTCGAAATATTTTTTTCTTTTTTGATCCTTTACTGTTAATTTCTGAACTATATCGCTGTACACAAGTAAGCAACTTATTTATGTATAATGTATTGTTACGTACGTCTCACAAATTTATTTAATCTAATTCTTTAAAAAGATCTCCAGTATAATTTGAAGGCAAAGATTTCTACTGCCTTTATTTATTTTTGACAAAAATATTGTTTTACTCGGATCTCGCCTTATACAAGTCTGACTACTTTTTGTCTTTGATAGCCAGTTTATTTGATTTATTAATTACTAACTGGGTTGTCAGCCTATTTCATGTTTAGACTACATTTATATTAGCCCCGAAGAGCAAGGAATATGATACTAATCTCTTGGTTACATCACGTGATACGTATTTTAACCGGCATAGAGACGAGCAATTTATTAGTCATCAACTCCTTGACGGACACACACCAATCTACACCTATTGCGAGTTAGCTTAAAATTACCAAGAACTCAAGATGAACAAAAGCAAACGACCTTAAGAAAGTCCAAAAAATTACCAGTGCATTAACAGACTAAAAAATATCTCCGGTAGAATGGACTTCTTTACCATACTTTTATGAATTACATATAAGAATCTTCAACATTTTACTTTGTCTTAGAAATATTAAAATATTTTCTCTGTAAATATTTTTATTATAGTATTTATAATTACTTCTATTGTCTTAACCTCAAAGATTTGGCTAAAAGATGAGAAACTTGTATAATTTAAAAGTCTGTTTGCAAATTTAAGTCTCATGTCAAATTTTAAATCAAAATGAGATGATTTACTATCATTTCATTAAAATAAATCTGTAATTAAATGTGTTAAAACTCCAAAATGGACAACGTCAAAACCTGTTAATTTGGAATCTAAATAAATTGTTTAACATTGCTTTTAAATTATTATAATAAAATAATTTCAAGGGCCCTTAAAAACGAATATTTCGTACAAAACAATACAACTTGTTGAATTGTATTGAATCACTACCAGAATTTAGACTAACTTTTTTAGAAACATTAAATTTAACCTCCAAAGTTCGTTTTAAAGCTATTTGTAATTTTATTGTAACTTTATTACAGTCACGTATTAAGATTGTTCGAATCATGCTTAAAGTATGTATTATGGTCACTGCGTAAAGGGAAATACTCCAACTCCATAAAAGATAATATATTAATTATGGGTAATGTTATTTCTTTGAAATTATTTAGTCAGACTAGCATTTAGAAAATCTGCAAAATTAATAATGCATTTATAACCTAACTTTCTGCAATTCTCACTTATTACAATTAAACCCTATAAAACCTTTGGTTTCTATCACCTTTTGATATTTTCTGTATTTTTTAATCCAAGATACAACTGAACAAAATGGCCCGTGCTCCCGTGAAATGTTTAGCATATTGAAATGCAAAATAGAAGAAAATATTTATACTTACCTATTTAAAACAAACATTCGTATTTTTTTTTCGTCATTTGTTCTAAGTGTTCTTATGCGAGGATACAATTGATCAAAGTTGACCGTAGCAGAAATTAAGCCCTGTTAAAGCTCGGTGACGTCACAATCTTTCTTATTCCTGCACACAAGCATATTTTAAAACTATAATTCATCCCAAATTTGCGCCAAGAGTTTCTCGCCTCTCCTCTCCCCTAGTGTTTCTTTCTCGGGCTTTTAATAATGTGTTTAAATTTGTATGTACAATTACAAAGAACTATATATTCTTTTTATAATATAACAATATTTAAATTAAAAAATAAATAAATTTACGTTATGCAGCGATGCAATAGTTAAAAATTTTGTCAAAATTCGAAATTCTAGTTGCCTTTTTCCTCAAGAAAATCATGAAGAAAAAAACATTAACTATCCTGAAAATGAATACATCCTGGTGTTTCCACAAGAACAGAAAGCTACAGTCAACCAGTGTATAAAAATCCTCAAAGATCTCATCGTCCGATCTTGGGTTGTATAGCACAGTTATTATTTTATAAATGCTTCAACACCACTGTAAAGGTTTGTCGTGGGAAGATTCTAGATGAAGGACCACTCTCTCTAAAAGGTATCCAGACCGGAATAGTAAACGAACCGCAACGTCCACGCATAACAGATGAATAATATATGAAGTACGCGTAGGTTCTGTATTGTTTACCAGCTACTTCGTCTCATTAGCAATCATTAGTAGGCGCTAAGCAGGGTCTTGTTATTAGAAGCTTCCAAATACAGCGGCAACGACACCTACCACCTTGAGAAAACGGAATCCTTGGGCTAAGTTCATTGCTTTCCCCTGTCGCTACTGTAGTGCAACATGCAATATTGCAAGAAGCAAACTGTAGAAATGTTTACAACCCACGTACATATTCCAGCAATATGCAGCGTTTTTCGGAAGAAATCTGACTGCTGTAATATAATTTCATAAACTAACTCGTTTATTTTAATATTTTACAATACACCTGCTTTTTAGAAAATATTTAAAGACAATTCAGAAGTATTATTGAACTACGACGTTTCTTCCTCAAAGGCGGTGGGTGCTTCATCAGGTATAAATCAGATATAAATAAATTTCATCAGGACTTCTGCTATCGAATATTGTACAAGAACTTAGAAATTTAAAGTGATAATATTTCGTTAAATATAAATTATTCAAATTTATAATTCTGAATTAATTTTGTTAAAATACATAAAACTTATAATTTTAATTACACAAAAAACTTGATCAAAGTAGAGACCCAAATAAAGAATCCAGAGACAATTACAATCGAAATTATATTCAGGAATATAAAGCAACAGTTGTATTTTAGACCGGTAAACTTCTCAACGTGAATTTGTGGCGATTGAAATAAATGAAGATACATCATAAACAATTATAACAAGTATTTAAAGAAAACAGTACAATTTAATATTTCAAATAACACTTGTCAATTTAACAATAAATTTTACCAAATATAAAATAATTATGACATATATATTGTAACATGAAAAGTTACATTGAACAATGCAGGCCAGCTTGCGAGTTGCAATTGTTGAGGAACTGACGCAGCCCGGGCCAACAATGTGGTCTGGTGAGACGTTTGGTGGTCCGCAAAATGGAGGGGGAGTCGTCATGGGGTGATGGGAGCAGCAGGTTGTGTCGGCGGGACGACGAGAGAGAGAATGACCACGCCCTGCAGATATAACTTTTTCGTGCTCTGATTGAAATTAAAAACTATTAATATCAATTTTTGGTGTTTTTTTATGAAAAATACCTGGCGCCCTAAAGGAATTAAGAAATCTTCGAATATGAAGGAACGACGGATCCGCTACAATATATAGCTATTAAACTGTAATTATTAAAAAATCACACCTTTGTTTTTTTGTCATGTTCAGTAGTTTATTATCCTAGATGTAACTAGGTAAAATTCGAGTTTGAAATATCCCATGTTTCCGTGAAATATTTGACATATTAAAAGACAAAAATTAACGAAAATACTTTAACTTGCGAATTTAAAACAATCTTTCGTATTCTTTTATCATTATGTATTATAAGTGTTCATGTACCAGGTTATAATTATAAACTTTTATTGTTTGCTATTATTATATCAGTATTTTTAATAATAATTAAATTACCAAAGTTAAAAATAAAGGATAGTAAATATTAATATATTTCATGCGAAATTAATCATTTTATAGTTGTAAGTATTGTTGAAACTGCATACATTCAAAAATGCAAATCTGTATTCCTTATGTAACTAAATTAATTGAGAACCTTGTGTTTTAACCATTTAATTTTTAATAAAATATGGTTCCTTTAAATTTAATTTTGTGCTATTTTTTCTGAAGTTAAAATCCCGAATAAATTTATTTGTCTTTTTTGTACCTGATGAGGACCCAAATTTGAGACGAAATATCGTAGTTAAATCAAATTTCTGCAATTCCTGTAAATCTCTATATCGTTTTCTTTAGTTTCGGTTATAGATAAATATAGGAATAACACAAACTTTGGGTGTAAGTAAAAAATTTTTGCCATAGTCAGCGCACTTCCTCACGTTTTAAGTGACGTCACTCGACAATTGATAACCATGAAAATCTCATACATCTGTATTTGTAATGATAACTAATTTTTAAAAATACTTGTGATATGAACCCGGGACGTTTGGTTTTGTATGCCGTTACCTTTTCCATTATAGAAGCGATGTAGGAAATATCAGTGAGACTAGGAAAACAGTTTGTCGAGGAACAAAGTACTGAGCTGGAATCGTCAGGATATCAAAGCGACCGTGAGGACTGTATGGAATAATCGGATAAAAACTCCACTATGTTGGTAATAATGAAAAAAATGACTCCTGAAGAAGTTTCTTCGGGGTAATATCAGTGAGACTAGGAAAACGGTTTGACGAGGAACAAAGTGGTGAGCTGGAATCGTCACGATCTCAAAGCGACCATGAGGACTGAGTGGACTAATATGATGAAAACTGCAACACCTTACATCAATGTGATCGTGAGTCAGGCACGTACTCCTTTTCAACATCTTTACCGTCGTCGCCTGAGGTTCAGGTCCTCCAAACTCCAGTTGAAGTTGAAAAATAGACTGAGTTCAGACTAATCAAGAAGTTAAGGAAGCTGCACCTGAAATATGTCTTGAAAAAAGATAATAATCGAGGACATTACTTGTTCTTTTTCCATACTACATCCACTATATTTCTCTTACCTTCTTTCATTCCATAGTTTTTAAGGCGATAACATGTACAAATAGTCGCCAAATGATATGACAGTACACTTTGTCATCTAAGCGCGCTTGGAGTTTATGGTAGTTGTTCATCTTTAAAATTATTTAATTTCTCTTTAAGCTGTTAACATGTAATTTTCTCGTGCGAGGCGAGGGAAATGAGGCAGCGGGTGCACTTAAATGCTTCCAGTCTGTTATTCATGAATACAAATGTCTTACTTCGGCGAGTCGGCCTCTTCATATTTAAATTATGGGTCAGGGTTCATCGTGTGATGCCGGGAGTTTCAGTGTTGTTGTCCAAATATACTCGTACGTTGATGTTCATCTAAGGGACGAATGTTTGCTTCTGAAGGCGATACGATATCTCGTAACAGCTAATTGGATGCGGGGAGAACTGAGCTGAAGTTAACAAACGCAATCAAAAATCCAGGAATATCAAAATAAAAGAAACCCTATTTTCCGGACATGGCTGAGGCTGTGACTAGTTCTATATTTGATCTCGAGCTTCTTCGCTAAATTGAGTGATCTTTCTTCCTCGAAACAACGGTGGATTACTTGGAGTCTGGACGGCAAATGGAATTAGTAGAGTGAGAGCAACTAAGGTCACTCTAGGAAGGACAGGGCCAACCAACTTAACGAGGTCGTGTTCTCACGACTGTCATTGCTCCCCGTAAAAACAATTATAGCCTCCACGCCGTTTTGTGGCAGTCAATAGAAGCAGAAATTGGCTTTAACTGCGTTAGGCGCCGTTGTACGTCATACTTTAGCCTCTGCTCAGTGTGAGACCTTCGAGTTTTTCTCGATATTTGGTACCTACAGTTGTTCCAGGGAATTGACGAACTACTTGGTGAAACTGAAATTAACTGAAACATCTGACATTATTCAGTCAATGTCAAAATTGTTCTGAGACTGCGGGAGGAGGGAACGTGATTTATTAATACGCACTAAAGTAAACATTGAAAACAAGTTTAAATCTTCATCATAAACTCGCAATATAAGTCCGACTTAATAAGTAAATTAAACAGGCCAAAAAGTTAGAAACAATTTCTTAAAAAATAAAACAACGTTTCGTTCCTACCTTCAGGTGTACTAGTATAAATAACAAATTGTATTGTCAGTGAAAAGTAAAGAAATTTTCTATTTATTGAAATTAAATTTATTCATTGCATTATAAATAATATTCATCAATATAAATTCTTTTTGTTATACTTGAGATTTTTATACCAGTACCAAATCCATTATTTTATACTTTTACACCTGAAGAGATTCTAGAAGAAACGAAATCCAGTGGGTTTTTTAATTAAATTGTTTCTGACTTGTTGGTCGTTTTATTTGATCATTTGATTTGTGCCACGATCGAGTACCTCCGCCGACGAATAGCAGATTTAATAATTAGTTGCAAAGTTCTTGCCATTGTCTCCTCAAGGGACAATTCAAAACAGTTAGAATTCCAACAAGTAACGAAGAAGGGAGAGATGTCTTGTATATGCAAATTTATTAAAGGGGTGGATACAGATGAATATAGCCAGTATGTAGGCTGAAAGCATATGATTTTTTGAAGGATAATTATAATAAAGTTGTCAATGATTGAAAAACTGTGAAGGTATTTATTTACAATTACAATAATAGCTTCGTTTAGTAACAAAGGCGCCTACCCACCGGAAACCCAGAGTTTGGATTTCTAAGGAAGCCGGTCATTCAACTTAACCGTCTAGACCACGTGAGTAAAGGGGATGGCGTTCTTTCTAAAGTGGAGAAAATAGGTTTATAAACCAAGGGAAAAGACTCGCGAGGCTATTTCTTCATTAGGAGGGTGTTGAGATGCCATTATTTTTCTCCTCATTGTAAAGAAACATGGACAAATGTTTGTGTCTCATAGATACAAGAATGAAAGCGAACTACGAGTCTGAACGAACGTCGGAGCACAGAAAGTCATTTCCTAATTTGCTGAAGACGCACAGAAGATCCTAAGGTTATTTAAGCAAATCCCGTAATAGTTCCTTGATTAGATTTCCTATAACGAGATGATATTATTTTATTTGTTCTAAAACAACGATTTTTATTGTAAAAAACTGAGACAGTTAACAAAACGGAGGCTGGCTATTCGCATAAATAAAGAAAGTGTAAAAATCAATTTATAAGTAAATTTGGACTGTTATTTGAATAATTTATAAACCAATAAAATTCATATTTTATATTATTTAACATCTATTATACATAAACCACCCCAAACTTATATCAGATAAATAAACCTCATTTAAAATGTCAATATTCGCAAGCGGAGATTTTAAGTTCACTGAGATTAAATTAAATTATAAGGGCCAAATTAGCAGAAACAAAAAGTTAACATACAAATTACAAATATGTAATTCTACATAATAATTTCTTTCTTAAACTTGTTTTCTTATTTATTCAGCCATTAACAATTATTTTATATCTTACAGGTAATTTTCAGGTTAAATTAGATTAAATAGGTGTTTGCTTGGAAAAAATAAGATTTCTCATTTCAGAACTTTATGTTTTGAAAATATTTATCTTAAAAACGTTTGTTACATCAATTCTTATTTTCTGATAAATTTTTCTCTCTTTACCTTCCTAATTTATTTGAAGGTAGACTGCACGATGGAACTCCATAAAAACAGAAAGGAAAGCAACGCAAACAATAAAAGATGTTTTTAAATGGGGCTCGAGAAATGCGAATATGCCACTCCAGATTTACAAATGTAATTCAGTAAATATAGAAAATTGTTTATGCCCAATCATATAGATAATTTAGTGGAAAGAATTAACTATAGAGTTTTTTAAATAAAACGAAAATAGAATATTAGATTTTACAGAGAGAGGGTTTTTTCTCTAGAAATCTTCGGACCTGTTGTAAGGTACAATATTTTATTAATATAATTACAAGTACAAAGCGAGATATATAATCATATAAAATCTGTACTGGTGGTAAATTTAAAAGAGAATACAAAGCCCTGCACAGAACATAAAGCACTGCGCGATACCATTTTAGCGTCTGGGAGAGGGCGGTGACATCGCGATCGCTATACTTGATGCACTCACACTACATCAATGAATGGTCTTTCATAAACAATTGAAGTATTTTTACATTTAGAGAATGTCAGGGGAGGAAAATTTAATTTCGTGCTTGCTCTGAAGTTCTTTGTTGTCCACTGAGGTAGGAGCATGACGTCATAGGGAAAGATATTTGAAAACTTTGGGGGAGATTACCGCAATTAATCCATCCGGTTATATAACTTATGACAGCGATTTCCAGCTTTTTATTTAAATTCAATCTAATACACAGTCTTGTTTTCTGGTTGTACTAAAACACCTTCTATCTTGCTGAATCGATTCGTTTCATTTTAATATTTATATGATATTAAATCTCAGCCTAAATTGCACAATTATACGTTAAAATTATAAGTGTTGTAACTCAAGGCAATTAAAATGAGCAATTTCTCAGATTGACATGAAAGCTATGGAACAAATGTGATAAATATCGTCATCCGATAGCGTTTCCAGTAATTTAATTTTAAAGATTTATTTTTTTTTCATAAAAATTTTCGATCTGTGAAAGAGCTATGGACTCATGACAACTCAGATGGTAAGTGAACCTGAGTCTTTACATATATTATATGTACGAAAAACAAACCCAAAACAAAATAATTTAGGACCATGCGATTCTTTTCCCATAAATTGTGACAATTGATTCCACGTGCCATCGAAAAATGGGTCGTGCTGTCGGGATCTGACGTCAAATTACGTCTGAATTCGTTTCTGATTTATCACAATTTGTCTGGCATTTGCCTCAGTTCCCTTGATGACATGTTTACTGTCGCTTTATTGAGCAGCAATCTGTTATAATTGGCCTGGGAGTGCTTCCAGCATGGCGCGCATTCTTTACCGCCGACGAAGATAACGCTGTTGAAGAGTAGAGGAATTTGAAACTCGCTTATAACAGATTTCCGCTTCTTATCTCTACTATGAAAGCAGTTTATTTATATAAACATGTATATTCGTCCGTTGGAGATGCATTTCTGGAGGCACCATCTTCAGTAGATAAGATTTATCAATGGATCTGATTGTCGTTCCATGTCAAAATTCGGTTATACAACTTGAATTGATTCAAAGGGCATTTATTATTCGAATTTAGGTCGATTCGTGCTGAAGTTCGATGTTTTAGTCATTTCAAAAACATAGTATCTCCGGAACATACGCCGTTCACTGTTAAGTCAGTCTTTAATTTCTGTGTCTTATTAATAAATTTACTAAATATAAAATTTGTAAAATAGTTTACTTCAATAATTTTAAAAATGGACGAATTTGTTATGACGTTAGGTACGGCTTGAGCAAAAATAAAAATAAGTAGAAAAAAACGAGGGCATTTTTTTATTTAAGTACCGACATTTGTTTAAAACTAACAGAACTTTTTTTATACATATTCTATTATATATTATTACCTCCCAGGGCGTTATTCAGGCACTTGTAACGGGAAACCAGTTTTTGTATGTCTCCATCAAATAAAGATGTCACCTGTGGTGAAAGACAAATCTGAAAATCCTGTTCAACTTCATCATCGTCGTTGAAACGTTTTCCACAACGTAATTTCTTCAGATGAAGACCGCTTGTTTCCGGAGTGAAGAGAGGGTTGTTGAACTGGTCCCTACAAAATGATCTCGACTTTATCTGTCGGTGTGTGACCGGGTGTTGTCACGAATCAAAACGATTCCACGCGAAAGTATTCCACATCTTTTGTTCTGTATTGCAGGCCGAGCTTTCGTAATGTCTCGCATACTGAATATGGGGAATCGTCTGTCCATATGAATGTTGTCACTCACGGCTTGCACTAAATCACCAGTGATCCCAGGCGGTCGGCCGGACCACTGCTCATCGTGCACATTTTCACGGCCTTCGTCAAACTGACTAGTCAATTTATTAGCAATTCCATCACTCATTATTTCTGCTATATACACTAATTGCCGATAAATATATTCTGGCATAACATTCACTGCATTCAAGAAACCAATCAGCGATCTGTTCTCATAGTCAGTTTGTCGTTCAATTGTTTTGAACATTTAGAAACGAAACAACAAAAGGAAAATGCTTCACAGTTGTGTCTCGCTTCCTAATAAGCGCTTGCTAAAATCGCCAAATTATTAAAACGGTATTTACTTCAAAAACAAACTGGAAACTATAATTTTTTTAAAATTTTTGTTTAAAGTTTAGTTACGCTGTGTATATTCCTGAAACGGAAGTGCGTCGGCATTAACCACTTAGCACAATTATTATCTATCCGTACGTCATGTTTGGTTAAATATTTTGTTAAACAGAGTATCAAATTCTTGTAAATATCGCTCAGAAGCCCGAAAAGTATTTTGGCAGAGAATGGCACTGTATAGAAATTGTTGTACGTTAAATCAGTTTTATATAATTGCGCCTAAATTATTCACCTGATGACGTCCTAAATTATGAACAAAATATATACATACCCCTAGGGAGGTGGAAGAAGTTCCAATGTAACTAACGCAACATTGTGTTCGAATTTTGTACTAATCTTTCTGTATTAAATTTTTCAGACTAATTGGCTGTTTGACTTAATTATTTTCAAGTTAATTAGATTTGTATTTTTAACAATTGCTTTAACAATTATCAGACATTAAAATTATTAAATTATTTTCTGTCTTATCGCCAGTACAATCGCTGTAACATTAAAATATGTCAGATAATTATAATTACACCGCAAGAATTACTCAACATTTCGTTTGTTCTATCACGTATATTTTCACACTTCATAGTTTTATTATAATTGAACACAAATAGTAGGGAGTGTTCCCTTCCTATATTTCTGATACAAATATTCTCCCTAAATGTCTCGGTAACTTTTTTGAATTATTAGGTGTTGCCGATATTGCAGACATTACTTTTCTTCATTCATTCAACTGAATTTACTAAAGTAGCCTTTCCGGCACAAGGTCACAAAATACGTCCTCACCGACCGATCTACATAATAGCTTTACTCCAATTTTAAAACGGCTCGTTTGTCATAACACAGAGTGATTGGAACAATGTTTGCGTTGCTTAAAATAATTATCTACAGTTTCTACTTCCAGCAAACTGTGAAGAGTGAATTACCTTGAATTACTTTGTATCTAACTCCCGATTCAAAACATTCAACTAACTAAATGTCGTGAATCACATTATGCTTAAGAAACTTTACAAAAATTAAATAAATAATCCAATCAAAATTCAAGCTGCATTCTATTTAATCCTCCTGTTGAGAAAACAATATTTTCGTCTCCTCTTATATACACATATATTTCCAGCGTACTCAAAATCGACTTCAATCTCATCGTCATTCTTCAGTTTACTTTGAAGGACACACAGAATATATTTATCTGATAGAAGTTAAATAAATCATAAAAATAAAACGGTCATCAAGTCAGAAATGAGTTTAAAAGAACGAGACGTTATTTCAGGTATGAAAGTATGAAATAAAATAATTAGTATTAATGATTACACACAACAATTTTCATATAAATATGTTATTCAAAAATTTAGAAAAACATTATTGAGCGTAATGTATGGAATTTGAGAGCTAATATTAAGATTGAAAACTCTTGGTAATATGTTTCATTAAATGATAAAAATAATTTTCAATAACAACGTATTATAAATTTTAGTTAAATTATTGGTGCCATTTTTTACATTTATTTGATACATGGGCAACATTTCACTCGTCAATCTTACACTCGATTTCTTCATCTAAAATTATTAGCATTTTCTCAATCCAAATTTTGGTTATTTAGAAATAAAAATTTATTGGGACACGGCTGAATACTTTGAAGCATTAAACTTCAAATTGTTTTAATGGGCATTAAATAAAGTTTTTAATGATCGTTTCGTTTGGCAAATGCAACAGGCAATGCAAACTATAAAATTAATTTTTAAAATCACATTACGTTATTTAAAATGATAATTTAGTCTTTAATATGTCATGATTATAATTTTCAGCAATACCTTTATCTAATTGAGGGTATTTTAAATTACATTACAGTTATCACTATTCGCTTTGAAATTAAAAAGGAGTAACCCAATAATATGGTGCAAATAATCAGAATATATATGTTATGAACGTCTCCGTCTCTAGATATACACAAAATGTCAATTATCGTTATCGTAAATCGTGCCGAATGGTGTTTAAATAGCTATGGGAAACAACAAGAATAAAATTAAACTCAATTCAATTTGTGGCAGAACACGTGCATAAGTTAATATTTTGAGGAGCCAAAGCTGTAATTCCGTTACACGAGATTCTATTGTCATGATATTTTAAGAGTTGCTATTGTAGGTTAATTTAATAACAGCTGTTTAAGTACAGATTTTTTTACATTCAATTACCTAAGAAAGGAGAGTGCAGATCGCAATATATTACCATAAATTCTATTGAATTACAGAAATTTATCTTTGTTTAATTAGTTATTATTCAGTAGGCAGAAAGCAAAGTGTAACAGTGAAGCATTAATGTGAGCAACCTTTTACTTGAGACAGAGGAAATATTTATGTTGGAGTACCACAGGGTTCTATTATCAGTCCACTGTTATTCTTAATATATTGCCCCAATTAATGAGTCTAGATTTTAACGCTATATATTTTCAGATGACACAAATATATTAAAAAGTCATTAGAAATTCTCTTGAAGAAACTGCACTGCTACTAATAGATTTAATACTATTTATACTATATAAATAATTTAACATTTAACTGTAATAAATCACAATGTTCTAAAACCAATATTTTTTAAAATTAATTAATGGAATTATAAAAAAACGTTAACCATAAAAGAGACAATCGAATTAAAACAGATTTACGGAAAATTGTTTTATTGAAAATCAGGAATTTACATTTTTATTGAGCTAACGATAATGAAGTAAAACTAGAACCTATTATTTTCAGAGATATTATGAATATACATTAAAACAATAAACAAAACTATTTAAATAATTTATAAAATCTAAATTAAAATGAAAACACTCTCTTTCGAAGGTTATTTGCTGTTAAATCGCGATCTAATTTAACAACTAACAGTCAAAATTAAGAAAAATCCCAGTTCCGTTCTTAAAAAAGTGCTGTGAATAGCTGCCATGAACTCGTAGTAGTCTTTCATTACTGAAATATTTAGAATGAAAGCATAATTATATTTATTTGTACCGTAAAAACTTAGTTTTTATCAGTTGATAAAGAAAAAAGACTTAACATGTTATCTTAATGTACATTGCCAGTCCAAAGCAATGTATAATATTACTCTTTCCATATGCTTGTCATGAGTATCTATGGAAATTAAATCAATTTTATTCTATACAACAGAAAACGTTTCGAACAGCATTAACCGCGTTCGTCTTCATTAAGTATAAATACGACTTAAATGCAATATCAACAATCATATGGAACATCTAAATTTAGTCTTAGAGAAACGGAGAATAGTGATTAAGACAAATACTAATTTATTCACAGCAATGTTAATACAGATACAGTTTTAGAAATATTTACTTGAAAATAAATGGTTTAGTGGGTCACTAAGTAAGTAGGCCGGTTAAGTCACTGTTTGGATTTGTAAATAGGAAATTCTGCCTGTATATATAAATATGCAGCAGGTCGTTTTGGAAACGTTCAACGCCGAGTCAGACAGATGTTTCAAAAATTAACTGGAAATTCACGTAATGGTATTGGCAGTAAACCAAAATTTTGTACAATGTTATTGAATTAAATGGTAACATCTCTCTTTGTAACATTAACTGAATGTTACTTACCAGTAAACGACTAAATGAACGTCTCCATATTCTTTCGATGGCAGCGCAATCTGCGAAATAATTTCCATGAATAATGAATTCAAATCAATGGTATTTGGCATGAGATGACCAAGGCTTCACATAAAAAATTTATATATATATACCTAAATTCCAAATATTAGAACGCTTTCGGAAGGACATTTCATTGGTAACCAACTGCGAAAATTCAAAAACATCATGTTCAATGAAGTTAGTTGATGATTTATAATTTTAACTACAAAAAAGCATTTCATCTTCACTTGTACCTACCACCCAGAAACACTAAGCCGAAATTTTCTGTATCACGGTATCCAGTTTCCTCATTATGTCACAATATCAAATCAAGATTTTATAAATAAAAATACAAAAAATGGCCAAAAGTCATAAATATAACAATTTAATTTGAATTAAATACTTTCGTCCTCAACGTTCATGATCTCTTCAGTTCACTCTACAAAAAAAATTATAGAATGAAATATACATAGATTAATATAAATAAATAAGCATGGTATGCTGTAGTAACAATTAAAAACAATGCCGAAAAAAGATCCGAATATTTTTAAACTACAAGAATTAAATTTCAAGGTTTCAAGAATGCACAAGTAAATTACAACAATAATGAGTCTTATATTTAAACTAAATTTTACGTAACTGTTTTCCCATTTATAGAATTAATGTGGAGTATTTCGTTCTTCAGTCTAGAATAATAATCGCTTTCTACGTCTAAAATTTTAACATTACTCCAATCAATCCTGTCGATTTGTGTTATCTGTTGCTTGTTTTAAGTTTCCGAAACGTTCCTTAATTCTTATTTGAAGCTTATCTGACCGATGTAACGGCCTCCACAGTCCAAACACTCAATTTTATACACAGCATTTTATTTATCAAAATTATTTATAAAACCTTTAGAACATTTAACAAAATTTGAACTTAAGAATGATCTAAATATTACCGTAACACTGTAACTAGGAAACAAGTCAGTTCATTTTTACTGACACAGTAATGTTAAGTGGCTTTGTTTGAAGTTCTTTGTAAAATTCATACTATGATATTTTTGTATAAGTATCACTAATTTGTTACCGTCCTATTTTAATAATTATTTAGGTTACAAGTATGATAGAAACCCATACAATGTTGGAAGTAAAGTAGTGTTAGATATAACTAGGGCTAGATTTGATTTAAAACACAACAGTATAATTATTACAGGCATAAAAGAATTTAACGAAATACCAATATAAATTAGGGAATTTAAGACTATTAGCAAACTTAAGGATAGCTTATGAAATGTAAACAATTGTAGTAGTGAGTAGCATTTCTTTACTAAATCAATTTATTCATGTGGGTGAATTAATTTTATAAATTTACTTCTAACAAATTTACTGACGAAACTTGGAGGATAAGAATTTAAAAATAGAATATTAAAATGAAATATAAATTCTCCTTGTGGAAATTAAATTCTTTTATTTCTGACTTTTGGCCATACTTTGTATTTTATTTATAATATTTAGTCTGATTATTTTACTTATTTTATTTATAATCTATACCAATAAATATTCGTGCATATTTAATTTAGTTATATTGCAGAAGATATCAATATAATATGAATATAAATAAAAATATTAATTCTACGGGAAGATTTCTTGGAATTGCCGCTGGGTGTGTAAACCAACTGCGAGTTATAAGTCCTATATCATTCATCCCACTTACTATCTATTGTTGCAGCAGGCTAAGAAAAAGTTAACTTCTTTGGATCGTCGATACGATGTATACATAAATTGATAAATTTGTTTTATTTCACGCATAAATTTTAAAATTTAGTAATTGCGAATATGAAAATAAAAAGGAAACTATCGAGTTTTGTGTCGAAACCGGTGTAATGCGAGTCGCTGTGTTACATTATGACTTTAAAAATGCGATTTAAGTACAAATTTAACCATTAAGTGGGGGGAAGGTTTATTCTGTTAGAATACTGAAAATATATTTATTTCTTCTTTTGTACCGGGGGTATTTTGGACTCTCTCGATGCTGAGAGTCAACTTCAGGTTCATAGCGTGACGTTTTCGATGTCGGTTTGGTTATGTGTTGACCAAGAATTAAATAATGTACCGGGATAATATAAATAAATAGTTGGGAAACGCCGGGTCCCCGGCTAGTCTAGAATATATTTATTTTCTTCTGCATTGTGCTGTATCTCTTGTAACGTTCACTAAGAACTCTAGCTTCGTCAAACGATAAATCCATCCTCAGGTTCAGGATTTCAAATGCTAGCATGTGGCTTTGTTACATGCCAGAGACATAGAGTCTTGTTTGGTTAGTAAAATCAAGCAACACCAAGTGGAAATATTTATAAACAAAATAAATGTTCCCATGAGCAGAATAAAGTACATGTGGAACCTATTACGCAAAAATATGAAGAAAAACTCTGGATTCGTCAGCACGCTCTGGCGTCTACTTTGTTAGGCAAATGGCTAACAATGGGGTCGAATGACGTGACCGCGCAAAGTATATTGCAGCTTTGTGTACAGTATAAATAGCCTTCGTGGCTAGAGACCAGGAGCAATCTAGTGATGATGTTCGCGGTGTACATTCATCTAGCGGTCTGCGTGTTGTTGGTTTCGGGAGGACTTGTGATCCCCGACGTCACTTGGGAAGAGACAAATGGATTACCGGAAGAGGAATTCGACAAAGTCAGCTGGGAAGAGGGACTTCTCCCGGAAGAGGAGTTCAAAGTCCCCAAGAACGGCACAGACCAGGGTCTGTTCAACATGGGATACTTCGAAGGAGATATTGTACTCAAGCCAGAGGTGAGTCGCTCATGTTGAGCTATAACAGTCCATGACGATTACACGAGATCTGATCTTTAACTTGAAATTTATTGAATGTTCATAATAAGCCCCTCACGGCTATTGAAACGTATAATCAGTCACCACGGAATCCTTCACTGTGAACTAGAGAAAAATTTCAAACAGGGTCTTCACTTGAATTTGTATAAATTCATTAAGAGCATAAATTGTTCAACTATCAACGCTCAGAAAATTTTATCACAAGTCATATGTAACAGACAAATAATTGAACTCTTTTTTACCATTAAATTTTATTTATGCCACATAAATGACAAGGTCTTCAACGACTATAAAGTTATGAATTACATATTATAAAATTACATCACACCTTAAATGACCATCTAGTAGTTTGTTAATTTAATTTCTTTCTGGTGCGTTGTTGAAATGGTGATTTTGCTCAGATCTTCTTTACCCAAGACATATTCTCTCTGTTCATCGTACTGCTTGCTGTTAATTGCACGTTACATGCATCGCAAATTGGTGGGGGGATTCCTATTTAAGATGTGGATATTTGTTATCTTTGAATATCCGGTTCTAATTCTTATGACGATTATCTGATCCCTTCTGTTCAATTTGTTGTTGGCTTCTTATTTGATTGCTAAATGCCCGGTTTTAATTAAAAGCTTCAGCGGAATCTTTTATTATGCAACAATGAACTTTAACCGTCTCTTGTTAAGACTGAGCACTAACTATTACTTCTCCTCTGTAGTTAAAAATTATAAATTAAATAGTTAGGTTAATCTTACTTATCTAAAAAAAAATAAAACTCAGTGTGTACGATTTTTTAGTGACAGGCTACATGAGGGTGATCCTGAAACAAACAACTCCCCTTTAATAGAATAGGAAGGGAATTGAAAAGGGGGAAGGTAGAGCAATTATAAAGAATAAGTAATAAAAAATAAAATGTTAGTTAAATTTAAACATTATTTCACACTAAATAGACCGAAGAGATGGCTCAAGTATTTTCTCCAAATTATTGACTGTTTCTGTGTATGCGTGTATTATGTGGATATGTTATTGCCGCTACCAAATCTAAACGCGTACAGCTATTTCGACCAAATATTGTACACGTGTTCCTAACACTCTCATTTGTTAATGATGTAACAGTTATGCCTAATATCATTCGATTTTATAATTTTCATAAATTTAAGTGCAATGGCAAAAGTCATAAAATTATTTTAAAAATTTTAATTTACAAAACATAAACTTTTCATTTTAATTATTAGGAGCCTATTCAGTTGTATTTAATTAATAATACATTTAAACAGAAAAAATAGGCTGCTCCCACGCCTTTTAGGGTCTAAATCTATGAACTATGTTGGTCTAAAGCACTACTAACGTCCGAAGGATGGTCAGGACGGAAGTTTTAAAACGGCCGATATTTGTGCCGAATAAATACATTTTGGAGCCAGTTACTTTGATAGTGTATCCCCCAACATTATTTATGTATAATTTGTATCCCATTCGCCATGGAAAGGGGGCCATTCATAGAGATGAGGGTGGAGGGGCGTTACATAAAAATGATCGAGCATCGTGTCGAATCCTGGTTTATGGAAGTCACAGAGTTTAATTCCGACATTCAACACACAACATCCCCAGGATGTGGGAAAGGGAGTGAAGGAATTCCCGTGAAACGCCGTACACCCAGCTAGTATTAAATAAAATCGAAGTATAATAATCCAAAGTAATAAATTTATTAAAAATTTTAATTCACATTACACAAAATGTTTTATTCGTATGATATGAATTTAAATAAAACTTTGTCAGTATTTTTATAATTCAAATATGAAATGTTACGATGTTTCGTCTCTGATTTGAGACTTCGGCCGAAGGAGTCATGGAGTGAGGTTCAATGAACAGCTAAAATTTGACCTGAAGAAGTCTCAAATGAGAGACGAAACGTCGTAATATTTCATATTTAAATTATAAAAATACTCGCAAAGAGGCTCATTAAATCGTTTATTATATATTTGTCAGAATAATTATTTAATTAAATAAAACATGTTAACAATGTAGACTGCTTCCAAGTTACACAGATCTTGTACAAATGAGAGTCGGCTGCACCTGAGCGACATAGTAGTAATAAAAGCAATCGTTCTTATCGTCGTAATTGCTGCCCGATACTCATAAATCATCAGCAACGTTTAGCCCCGGGGGCCCTGGTTAACCCTTGGCTACCTTGCTCTACCTTCCGCATCCCCCCTTTTCAATTCCCTTCCTATGCTATTAAAGGGGAGTTGCCTGTTTCAGAATCACCCTCATGTAGTCTGTTAACCCCTCAAAAAAAGGGCTATCTTGTCAATGTATATGTTAACTCTGTTTTATTATTATTATAGCTGAAGAATGCAGTGGCAGATCCTAACCTGTTGTGGCCATATGGAGCAATAGTGTACAAGGTTGCGGATGATGTTGGTAAGTTTTGTCATATATTATGAGTGGGTGGGTATTCTTGTAAAATGGCAATAAAATAAATATTATTTTATTAGAATAACAGCATTTTTCAAACGCAGAGAACGTTAATATTTCCATTTTGGATCACAGGGTTGTTTTTAAAGGGGTGATTCAAAACGTATCTCCTATGAAGAAGCCGTAATTACGGGGATTTAAATGAATTTTCATGTAGAAAACTTTCACCAAGGTCCCTTTACTTACTTTCGTAAACCTTTAACTGTCACCTTCAAATGGCGGCAGCTCTAAACCGTTTTTATAAATGTACAAGGGATTTTTTCACACAAAATATTTCCCAAAATTTTCCAATTTACCGGTGTTTGCACCCGTCTTTCAGATGCTAGCAACTTCCGCAACATTATAGAATTTTTTTAAAAAATTCTTGGGCAAAATTGTATTTTTTCTTAAGCGGGGGTTTCCTTTTAACATTTGAAAGCCACTCGTGAAATGGCTGTCCTCTTATTCGCTTATGACATCGGGGGATCGTTTTGTTAATCAGGCTATTTACTTTTCTCTAAACAGAATAGGATCCTTTCAGATTTTCATTACGTCAATCTTTTAAACTTCTTCGGCATTGATGTCTGAGTTTCTAACCCTTTGTTAACTTCGGAGAGTGCGCATATGGTCGTCCAAATTATGAGTCACTGATCATTTGAATTGAACGCCAAAGATCAGTCTTACATTAATTTTCGTTTAATTTTATTTTGACACTATTTCATTCATTGATTGATAATTTATTGCTCTTATCGAATTACTATCACCCTTAAAGATAGGTATTGCCCGCCGCCATACTGGTATTTTAGAATGCGCTCTAGGATACAAAACGTTATGAACCCCTGAATTACAGTAATTAATGTCAAAAATTGAACCAATAATATGAACAATATTTATGATAATTGCATATGAATCATTGGCTATATCAATATTTTTAACAACCTATTTTGTCCTTCCATTAAATTAATTCTTATTCCGTCATACGGCCCTGTTTTTTTTTTATTTCAACACTCCAGAGAATCTCAATCTAAGTTTATAATGTCCTTTAATTTGCATATTTAAAAAAAAATTGTTCAAATCGCGTCGCGTTTTCAGCTACAAAAATTCATCATGTTAATAATGAAAATATGGACGCGTGGTACAAGATCAGAGGGTAAATAAATATTCTGCAAGATATAGTCAATTAAAGTTTTTTAATTGTCATGGCCGCGGAGACGGTCCACAACAATAATAAAATATACGAACTCAGTTTTCAAAGTTTAATATGAGAAACAATTACATTGGTATTAAAATCCTGTTATATCCATATATATACATGTGAATATTAGGAAATCGTTGCTAAAAAGTTCTTATGGAGCGTGGCGTTATATGGGTGCGAAACATGGACGATAGGAGTTAGGGAAAGGAAAAAGAATAGAAGCCTTTGAAATGTGGTGCTATAGGCGAATGCTGAAAATCAGATGGGTGGATAGAATCACAAACGAGGAAGTTCTAAACAGAACAGGGGAAAAGCGAACAATATGCAGGACGTTGACTAAGAAAGGAATAGAATAATAGGCCACGTTTTAAGACTCGAGGGTCTTGTAAAATTAGCATTAGAGGGAAGTGTGTGGGGTAAGAACAGAAGAGGGAGGCCAAGGATGAAAACGCTAAGCAGATTAGGGAGGATGTGGGTTATGCTAGTTATAAGGAAATGAAAATGCTTGCACAAGATAGGTTAGCATGGAGGGTTGCATCAAACCAGTCTTAGGACTGAATATCACAACAACAACATATCCATCAGCTAGTTACAAAAACTGATCAAATCATTAATCTCTCTTAATAGAAGAGTTGTTGCCTATTGTTTCTGTTGAAGAAAACTCTTTGAAGACCAATTAAAATTTTGGTGAAATTCAAATTTTTTAATTACTTCTCTTAACATTTTGGCATGTTCCGAAAAGACTGCTTCATCAAGAATCGTATCTCCGTTTTCTGGATTGGTTTAATTAATGCTGACATGCTAACGGTTGCTAAGACTTTCAATATTCTTTGGCACACACACCATCCTTTACTTTATTTCTACTTATGACACAACAATTTGCCATATAGCCTAAGGACAGAGATCTTTATATATATATATTTTGAAACCTAACAGTTATATCCATAATGGCACTTGAATTAGAATACTAATTATCCTAACCTGAATCCCACAACATATCTCAAACCTTTAAAACATGCTAACAAACAGGGATATTATCATTATCAAACAAACAACAACAATTAAATGTTAAATAAAGAAGAAAAGCGCTGTCTTTCCTGTTTTGTTAACATTTATAATATCAGTAATAGGCTTGTATAATTTTATTTAATTTCTCCATTGGAAATATTTGATTGATTCAGGATGTCCTGATTCCTCCCAGTGTGAGATTTTGATGAAGGCTATGGACCATTATCACCGAAGGTCATGTGTTCGCTTTAAAGAATGGACTGGAGAATCCAACTATGTCAAGGTGTTCTTTAACCCAGATAGTGGAGCTTGTTGGTCTCCCGTGGGACGCACTGGAGTTGGAGAGCAACTGTTATCCCTAGGAGAACGCTGTTGGTAAGTAAAACATAAATTAATGCAAAATAAAACTGTAACATTCAAAATATTACATTTGGTTATGTGTCAACATAATTAATGAAGATTCTAGAGAAATACTTGATTTAATTTCATATGACACGCAGCATTATTGATGAACATACCCAAAAAATTCTGAACAGTATACTGTTCATACCATTTGTTTTAATATTCATTCAGTATCACCAAATTTAGCTATATTAACATTCTGTACATATATTGCAAGCTTTGTATCCCTGTATTTATTCTGTTGTAAAACTATTATAATAGTAAATTAATCTGTAATGTTAATATTATAATTTCTATAGGTACTTGGGTATTGTTATTCATGAACTGGGCCATGCAGTAGGATTTTGGCATGAAATGAACAGACCAGACCGTGATAGTTGGATAACAGTCTACTGGAATAATATTATATCAGTATGTATTTTATAATTCCATATTATGTTGCACCTGACAGTTTTTTTCTTTTGTAGAAGATAATTCCATTAAGAACCTGCTTTTGTTTCCAGGGATTTTCATCTGCATTTGACAAACATGATTCAAAATCAGTAGACACACTAGGCGAACAATTTGATTACAAATCAATTATGATGTATGATGAATATGCATTTTCAAAGGTATGTAAATAATTGCTTACAAAATTTAGAAATGTGTTAATAAAGTCTCACTAATCAGATATTATATTTTATGCTTAGGACTATGTTTCTCCAACAATAATTCCTAAAGTACCTGGTGTTGTGATTGGTCCAATCTGGCAGAAAAGTGGACTAAGTGACAGTGACATTCGTCGTCTTCATAAGCTCTACAAGTGTCAAGGTAAATAATTTTCAAACAAATAGTTCGAATCATGTTTGTCAAATGTTAGAATTAACGGAGTGACATTTCAATTATTTTCTCTGTCATCGTTTCTGGCACCAGAATTGGATGACAGAGAAAGTAATAAAAATGTCACTGTGTGTTAATTATAACCAATTAGAAGCCCGAGAATTATTTGCTCAAACATTACTCTGTGAAAAATTGCAATAGTTATTTTTTATCTATAAATAAATGTCAGAAATGTGTGCAAATAAATACAATAAAAATATTGATTTAATGTTTAAATAATTATATCAATAAGTTATTTTTGAAAAAGAAACATTTACAAAAATTAATATAAAATATTCCGGTAACAGATGTAGGCTTAACATTAAGTAGTCTTTTCTTTTCTTTTATAGGTCACAGACCAAAGGCAGGTTTTCCGTATGACATAAGCTGTAGTTTTAATTATGATACATGTGGATTCAACAATGGTGGAACAGCAACATGGCAATGGGAAAATGTTAACAGCACAGGTAAATTTTGAGTACATAAAAATTACATTTTACCTAAAACGTAATGCAATACCAATCATAAATATGTGCTTGAAAATAAAATATATATACTAGTTTTATTACTTCAAAGATGAAAAGGAGGTTAAAGGTGAAGTTAAACAAGGAAAAAGGCAAAAAGTCAGAGAAATAGCACCCATACACTATATATATATATATTGCAAAATTATAGTAAATAAGAGTTAAGACAATCATGGTACCCTAATAGAGGATATTCTAAATAAATTTATACCATTTTAGAAGATCAGAACAGAAAAATCTTGATGGGACCCAGGATTTGAAACTGAGACCTCCTGCCTACAGAGCAGTTTCTCTAACAACTGATCCATTCTGAGTCGATTCCAATGTGAGATGATTTCCTAGAGTAGGTTGTAAAGAGTGTAATTAGTTAATTGTAGATTAGTCTAAGATTCAGGTATACAGGGTTTATAGATCTCATATCAGATCCTGACATTGACTAGGACTGGCTTGCTGGTTAAGACAACTGCGGGTTAGTTCCAAGTCCAGTCGAGATTTCCCATTCTCATCTTCTAATTCAGTTTCATAGCTTTTGTCTGAGCTTAGTATTTCTTCTGTTTGAATAGATTGAAAGAAGAGTCTTAGCAAAAATTATAACAAAAGAAATTTATATTTAGCTTTGATACAAAAATCTAGTGTACAATCACAATAATCCATAATAAATGGGTGCTCTCTCTCGTACTTTTTCCTTATTTTCACCTTCAACACCCTTTTCAGCTTTGAAGTAATAAAACTGGTATATTGACAATAATGTCCCATATTTTACTTCTATTGCAGATGGATATGTGTATTCATCAAGTTTAAACACAGGATACTTAGTATCTTCTAGTTTTCATCCCTTGGCAGAAGGTGATAAACGAGGTCCATTAGGATGTGCACGTTTTTGGTACAATGTTCCAACTGGTGGGTCTCTGAAAGTAAGTTACTTCACATATTTGAATTATTACTAGTAACTTTGTATAAAAGATTCTGAACTGGAAGTTCCTCCTCCTAGATTTTACAGATGTACATGCGCTCAGTCACTCAACTTACCTATGGTACATCTAAGGAAGTTATTATATGGGAAGAAGGAGGCAATGTCTCTCCATCTCAATGGACACACACAGAGGTTCCACTCTATGTAACAAGGCCATTCAAGGTAAAAACAATTTTCTATAAAATAAAAGATAAAAAATATATCTACATATTGCACATAGTCAGCAATAAAGAACTGCTTACTTGCTCAACTGACAAAAATATTCAGAAGTTCACTCTGAAAGTATTGTGTGTTAATAATCTTCACTTAATCTTACCTACTTTCAATAATTGCATGTGAGGGAATTTACACTGGTATAAAAAAAAAATAGAAAGTATCCAGGCAACATTTGAGAGTTGATAGAAGTAGTATTTATATATGGTGAATGACAACTTAAATTTATAGGAAAATGAAATCTTTAAAATATCGTACTTTTCATTACAATTCCAAGAAATGTTCAGGACACAATCATATAAATTGGTGATAACTGCCAACAGTTTGGATAATATATAATGTATATTTAAAATTATTGTATTTATGCATGTATACCACAATTTTTTTTATTAAAAATCTATTGGGGAAAATGAGGTGTGGCTTGTACCCGGGCAATTTAGTTTAGAACACTTAACCAGCATGTTAGTATCTACATACCTTACAACATATTACATTTGAGCATCATTAAAATAGATAGTCATTACTCACTTGACAAATCACTCTCATGGCTGCTGACAGATGATTCACAGAACAGAGAAAATTGTCAACAAATGATTAATTTTCCTACTTGTCAACTCTGCCACATTTTATTTAATGAAGGTACTGTGATTCTACAATGGGATTCAAATATATTTGAATATAGCTATACCCAAGAATGGCAAGCAGTTACAATTTGAAAACTGAACCATAAAGACAGTTTTAGATATTTTAAATAAACAACACTTCTGTATATAAAATAAGTAATTTATTTTACATCATTATTATTTCAGCTCATATTTCTGTCACGAAGTGGAAGAGGAAGTGGCGCCATCGCTATAGATGATTTCGAATTGCATTACAGCCCTTGCAGTTCATCTACGAGTACAACCAACAGTATTCCACACACTACGACAAAACCAGTTTCATTTTCAACAATCAAACCATATACAACTACCAAAGTTACAACAAAATATTCTACCACACCAAAGTTCACTTGGAAACCAATTACCACCACAAAAAAACCCTCAACATTTAGTTCAACAAAGCCCAAGCCTCAAATATCTTTTATCCTGAAGCCAAAACCAGTAATACTGTCCTCAATTAAACCATCAATTCCAGCAAAGCCTGATTCTGCAACTATATTTCCCACTAATTTTATGGATTTCAAGAAAATTAATTTAAAGAAACAAGAACAATAATCCTATTACAAAGTTGTATAAAGCTTCCTACATGTAATCCACAATAAACGTAAAGTTTATTGATGGAAATTATTTGCACGAACTCAAGAGAATAATAAAATGTAACCGTGATAATGAATATAAAAATAAAACTCAAATTGTAATTACTTTTTAATCATTAAAATAACCTAACCACACTGTGATTTCTGAAATTTTCTAGGAAAACAGTAGCAATGTAAATTAAGCTTTGCATTATTTTCACTCCTTGATATGGTGATATAATGTAATTCACCAAGTAGCATAAAATGGAACAAATGCTCCAAAATAATTCTACATTAAATATTCTAACATAAAATTTCCAGGGATATGTATAAACAAAACATTTCCATAGAAAAAACTTATAACAAGGGAAAGGTTAAAGAACTAAAAAAGAAGAATTATAATTCAGATTTTAAATATAATTATTTGTATTTATCAACATTTAAGTAATAAGGCAAAGTACATTTTCTCATTTAATCAAAAATATAAACATAGTAAGAAAACTGAAGAAAATAACTAATTTTTCATTATAATTTTATCATTATAAATGAAAATAACACTTGGACATAGTTCTTAAATAGTACTTTCTTGCACCCTTAACATCACTCCTATTTTCATTTAATGGGGCAGTAACTTGTAGCATTTTAAAAGACATATAAATATTGCTATATTTATCAATTTTACAGACATACTCCAATAAAAAATTAATGTTTCAAAAGATTAGCTTGGTGAAATTGGCAGTGAAAAATCACAGGTGAAAATTGGCAGTATGAATTTAACATGTCTTACCTAACAACTAAATTCTCATTTGGAAGCACACCTTTAACAACAGGTCTATAAACACAAATTATAGGAAAATGAAAATAAATTAAATTGACACCTATGACAGCTTCCATAACAAAATAGTGAAAACAAAATATTTATACCTCACAAAAAAAAATATTATTCCAATTAGTCCAATCAATGAAATCAGCATTTTGTATTTTTATGTTAAGTTTTCAAAATACCATATTATATACAATATATTTACAAAATATTACAAATCATAATTAACTTAAATGCTACAAAATTTTGTCATTCTCAGCTCATTTAGTCAGATAAATATAAGTAATATTGGATGACATATTAAAACAATTATGTATATGTAAGGCATTTTCTTTTACCACCTCATTGATACCAAAAATGTCCAGATCAATATCAATTTTAATATATTTACAAATATCACACCAGATATTTGGCATTATGAAAAATTATAAAATGCTATCTATAAGTATTAAAAATAAATGAAATTATATTGAATAATATATCAGAGATCATGAATTGTGGCATGGAAACAAACTATGATGATAAATTGTGAAATATTAATTAACTTGCCTGTTTTAATATATATTTTTGAACCTAGTTTATCTTAATCAAGAATGTTTTCATATCAATATTACAACAACTTTACAAGAAGTGAGTCCTAGTCTTCTATTAAATAATTAATTGACATTAAATAATTAAGTTGTATTAAATAATTTGTTAACATCTATGTAAAATGAACATTAGTTCAGATATAGTAACTAGCAAACATAAACTAATAACTACAAAATATTAGTAAAACTGAAAATATAAAGAACATGCCACAAGAAAAACAAAAGAAAGATACAAATTCAAGAGAAAAGAAAAACTAATGACTATGGATAATAACCAGGATGTGTTTTGTAAACACATTTACTGGAATGTTGCTTAGCATGTGTGAAAATAATTCATAAAGTTTAACTGTGTGGAAATTTCACATACTTTAGTTGAAAACACAAAGTTCACAGAAAGTTTTAATCTATCAAAAGTGACTTCATTCCTGCTATTACAATTGTGTTCAATTACATTCTGAACACACAACATATTTTATTACATTATTAATAGCACATAAAAATATAATTTGAATATTTAACAAATTACTTAATTGTTGAACACTTAACAATGAGAAACTTGGCTCATCTGAGAGAAGTCGAAGGACTTAATATATTTAGTAATTATTACAAGTTGTGCTATAATTATTTTTGATAATACAAAATCAACAATAATTTGGGAATGAGAAATTTCTCCTTAGGAAGACCAAAAGTGAAAACAAAAAGAATATATATATATATATGAATACAAAACAGAACAATCACTAAAGAATTTAACGTGTTTTTTTCTTACTGGAAACTAAATTTAATTGTTGTAATATTATCATATTGCTTTTGAACCTTACTGTATCTGATATTAGACATTCCTTTTTCACAGCCACCAAGATGTTTAAAAGCACTTGATGAAAAACTATGAAGTTTTCTTAATATACACTATAATTTAATTAAAGAAACTACATTATGTTAATAAAAACGAAATTTGAAATGTAATTACACACTTAAGTGAACACTAAGCAGCCATGATACAAGTATAAATTTAAGATAATAAATGACTGCTTTTCAACTTTAATAAGTTTAATAAAATACTTTGCAAGATTTATAAAATATACAACTACTTGTAACTCATAAATATTATACACTCGGTTAAAAAATGTTTCAACATGGAATAAGAACACATCAGTCATAAAATTTCATAAACTGTGACAGTATTCTTAAATACAGGAAATATAAATATTTTCTTTCAAATTTTATTCCAATGTTTTACAAAAAACTCATTCAGTCTTGCTTTGTCCATTAACCATTCACACAATTTAAAACTATAATAATTATAATAAAATACAATTGAGCACTTTAACTGGCAGTTGAAGAAAGGTTGGAGAAGTGAGCCTGAAATCTATTTAGTTCTTTCTCCAGTTCCTGAAAATCAAATTAAAAGATGGTTAACTCTTGTTTTTCCATCTTCACACATTAATGGTTCAGCCTAATAAAAATAAAATAATTTTAATTCAGAAGAAATAAAATGGGGACAGAATCCTCAAAGAAATTTGAAATATATAAATACCTTGACACAACACTTACACATTTAAAGGACATCTACATCACACAAAATACATTAACTTTAAACATACTGGCAATGCCACAGTTCTAAGGAATCCTAGCTCATTTCTTCTAAAATTGTGAAAGCTTGTATTTGACCCTTGAATAAGCATGGTTCAGGAAAAATTGCATTAATCCCCCATTTCCTCTCCCTTTTATCACAACCTTGCTTATCAATATTTTGAGGGGTATTACCAAGAAACAACTGATTTCTGTTGCTTACAATCTCTTTATAAAGTCATCAGAAAAGACTTAAAAACATCAAATTATTACAAACCTAAGCCAAACTGATATTTATGCAAACTGAAAGTATATCTGTTTTGCTTACTACTCTAACACACATATTCATAAACCCATGGTTATGGTAATCAAACCACATAACTTTCAGAAGTCTAAATGTTTCCAATTGTATAGAACTTTTGTAATAAACTTACACAACAAATTAAGACCTTTGACTCACTATATCTAGATAATTGAAAATCAAACAAATATATTTACCTGAGGTAGAAAAGTTCGATCCAATGATTTACTGTATTTAAACACACACTTATTGAGTTGAACGTGTAATTCAATTAAAGTTTCAACTGGACAATTCTTTGTAACATAAACTGTTTTCAAAAGTAAAGCTTTTAATTTGTCTCTATCAATAACAACAGACTTTTTTACACTCACTGAAACAGAAAATTTTTTAATGAACATTTATATTTGTTGAACAAACTAGGTATAATTTCAAGTTCCATTGCTTATAACAAAAACAAAAAATTGAAACCACAAGGAATAACTAGAAACTATATTTTTCAACAACTAACTGAACAAGTGTTTGAAGTACATTAATTAAATTTACTTTCATGAGCTAACAAGCATTAATTTAATATTTTGTTTAGTGTTGGGTTACCTTTATGGTAAAGGGGGAGGGGGAATGGAGGGGAGGGAGAGAGGGGAGGGAGGGGAGGGAGGGGAGGGAGGGGAGGGAGAGGGAGGGGTGGAGGGGAGGGAGGGGGAGGGAGGGAGATGGAGGGGAGGGATGGGTGGAGGGGAGGGAGGGGGATGGGTGGAGGGGAGGGGAGGGAGGGGTGGAGGGGGGAGGGAGAGGGAGGGGTGAGGGGAGGGTGGAGGGGAGGGGGAGGGATGGGTGGAGGGGAGGGGGAGGGGGTGGAGGGGAGGGGTGGAGGGGAGGGGGAAGGGGAGAAGGAAGGGAGGAAAGAAAGAACACACCTTAGCAGGTTTGTGATGGGTGGTTCGATAGAATAACTTATGAGGAACTGATCAGTTCCATTGTATCAGTTTCAACAATTGTCAAAATATACCAATTTTACATAAATCGGTAACCACAAATAATTGAACCTTCCGAGACCTATGCCACTATTTTACAAACCGCAAACAGTAATAATTTACACAAGTAACTGCAATTCATCGAATGATGATAGGAGAGCTCTCCACCAAAAAATATTTAATCAAGTAGGAAACATGAGAATGTTTTATTCATAATTTACATTAATAAAGTCCTTGCTCTCTTACTACTCGAGTGTTTGAATACTATAATAAAAGGTTACACTTGTGTTCTTACCAGCCCCTGTATCCTGGTCAGCAGTAACTTCAAATTCATTTGCATTATCATCCTGACTAGCTGTATCACAGTTGCTTATGGCATCTATATTTTGAAAGTTATGAATGAATGAAGTCACGGGTGAACTACATGAACCAGTTTTTTGTGTACTCCCTGTAACAATTTACAAAAATACTACATATATGTGTTGCAAGTGACTTTAACAGTATTGAATATTGCCTTAAACATTGCCAAAATAGATATGCCCCAATTAACAACCTTAATAAAGATTCTATATTAAATTTATATTCATGGGGTGGATTATTGCAGTATTAACAAAAAAATAACTTGAAAACTAATATCATTCAATATAAAAACTTATTTGATCACAATGAATAATTTGTTTGGGCCAATTTTGTAGGAGAAATGAATAATGTCAGTAAAAATTATAACATGAGATAAATTAACACATTTAATACACATTTCCATATTCAAATTATAACATTTAACTGTCCCTTCAAATATGCATGTCTCTGAACCTTCCCAGACCTATGTAAATTATCTTACAAACCATAAATAATAAGAAAGATGCAGATAACAATAAATACATTATCATTCTGAAACAAAATATAGCTTATTAGACTACATGGAAATATGAGAAAGGTACTGCAAATGAATTAATTTATTCCTAACCAAAATATTAATAAATATAACTCACACGCAATTTCAATACTAGAGAACACAGCCTATTTATCCAAATAATGCTGCATGCAATGATAAATATAAGCTCACAATGAAATGAGGTTCAAAATATATCAATCATACTTAAAATAAATTAAATCTTTACCGTATTACCTTTGGTAGTTTTACTACTTGTCACACTGTCTGACGAGCAATCGCCATTAAATCTTTTATTGTGCATACCCCTCACATCATCTGAGGATTCCTGTTTCACAGAGATCATATCATTTCCTACCTGTAACAAAATTACAGTACTTAATATAAACATGCCAAATATTAAACATTTATGTGTTTAATAAAAATAATAATTAGAGCAAATAAATCTTAAGATTATTTGTTAACTGGACAGAATTTAAAGGACTGTTAATCTACTAGCATTGGAATTGCAAAAACTAATGTTGGGAAATTATCTGAATGAACTAAGAAGTCTGGCAAGAACAATATTTCATATGAATGTGGAAAAAAACTACATTTAAAGACCAGTGTTGAGAAGGCAGGAACACACACGATGTATTAGATTACTTTATCCGAACAAATCAGTTGTTGCAGAACACTGGTGCCAAATTAAAAAAAAAAACTCATAGCACCACACAAGGGTTTGGATCAGTCCACACCTGGATAGCAAGTACCCAATAAACTGAGATCATGGCATAATGCTAAATGAAGCACAGAAACCTGCATTCACAAACATTCCAAAGAGCACTCACACAGCATATTACTGACCATATATGTCAGTGCTATAAATATGACAATTCATGCCAGGTCACCAGGGTTACCAGACATTGTCATGTTTCTGAAGTGTGTAACACACACTGCTAGAGGTTATAGACATTTATTTGACACTAAGTACTGTACAATTGCTTGTATTGCAAAAGACTGACTGCACTTTGGGGTTCAGTACAATTTATGCATTCATGGAACATTCTCAAAACAGAAAGTATTATAAATGAAAGGTAAACAAATTAAATAAAGAAAACAAATAAAAAATTGTTGCATTGGGAGGGAGATGTGGCAATATAAAATCATGCTTCATTATATCATGTAGACCACAATTTGACTTCACCAGCTGACTGTGGCAAAGACATTTGTTGACAATTCATAGTGTTCAATAAATGCACTCTATCTACTTACTCAGCTATTTCTTACATTACTTTTAAAAAATTGTAAACTTTTATTTTTCCCACAGAAATGGAATTTGTATTAAAAAATAAACTGATACTCACTGAAGCTGAAAGCGAAGTACAGTGAATGTTATTTGCAGAGTTTGGACTCAAGGAACAAAGTCTCCTATCAAGTTTCTTCTTCTTTCCCCCATTGTGCTTGAGAAGCCCACGTGACCAGGCAGAGCGTCTTCGTTTCTTCACAAGGCAGGAATCACTGAACCTCCAATTCGATTTAATTAAATCTAAAAATTAATCATAATCATAATAATTTATAATATTTTATTAACTGTTAAAGAAAAGTGAATGTGTTTACCAGGACTACCGCCAGATCCAATACCATTTGCTTCCACTGAATTAGGGGAGGAATTCTTAGAATCAGATAATGGAGATGTTTCCAATGTTTTATTGCTATCTGGTTGTGCATTTTCTGCAAAGGATATATAGCTTCAATCCAAGTGTTTTAAGAACAAATTATAAAACGAACGAACATAAATATTTTTAACAATAATACAATAAGTTTATGGACTACTTCATTAGAAAAGCTTAATGTATAAAAAAATGTCACAAGATGTGTAGTAAATCTAACCTTTACTGGCCGAGGGTTCAGGTTTAGTTTGTACAAAATCAGGAGCAAATCTAGAAGGAGATTCTGCTCTCTCTCTTCGGGCTTTGGCAATCCCTTTACACTGTTCCTCAAAGTCTGAATCCATTTCTGCTTTAATCAATGTGTACGCAGTATCTCTCAATGAACAGGCACGATGTCTAATTAGTTTATCTGCAGGATCCCTGAAAAATTATTTTGAGAATCTTTATAAATAATGATGAAGTGTTTTCAAGTTTTACGAACACCTCTCTTCACTTAATCATATGCCAGCATAAGATATGTCCAATGTATGTGACCACATCATGTTTCAAACAATAATTTTATATGTATATATACTTTTTTTCTTTTTTTTATCAGAGGCACATTATAAAGTTGGAAATACATTTCCAGCGATTGGCTAGCATACGATATATATACATTAAATTTAAAGAACTCCAGACCTCACAAGGTGCCTACCATCTATGAAACTCAGGTTAGTCACCTACTTTCTATCTCTCTTTCCTTATTAATTGTGTGTGTATGTGTGTGTGTGTGTATATATATATATATATATATATATATATATATATATATCAGGAAATAATTGTTGTAATTGCAGAATTTTGAAGATATGTATTCACGTGTGAAAAGACCTAGGCGATCCAATAGAAGATTGATATTTTCACCTGAAAAGTCAACTACTAGATCTCGAAAATTAAATGGTAAGGAAGTTTCCAATATTATTTTATTTATATCCAGTACGTATTATGTCTATATATGTTTTAATATGCAGGGTACTTAGTCTTAACTTTAAACATTTTTGATTTCTAAGAGAAGGGTGACATGTTATGTTGAGGTACCGAGTAAAGACAGGAAGAAAATGTAAAGGCTACAATTATTAGCCACAGCGCCCAGAATCAATCTCAGATTATTTTATATGAATCCTATACAAGTATACATAAAATAACTGCACAATTGTTAAAAACTTGTTTAAAAATTTAATACGAAAATGAACTGATTCTGCTTATCATGCAACAAAAATTCTCACATAGAATTTTACTACCAAAACAACAAAAGTAATTGTAACGAAATGTATTATTTAGAGTTTATTAAATCAATTAATGCAGATAAAAATTTATAATTTAAATTTCAATATAAATATAAGATTTTAAAAAATTTCCTACTTATCAGGATTGTACTCCAACGCATTTCGACAAAGAAGGTCAACATCGTCTAAAAAATCCTGAGCACATGCATAACGGTGAAGATCAATTTTTGTCATCATTGTTTCCAAATCCATTGGTTGCTTTATAATAGAAAGATAATCAGGCACCTGATCAATATCTACAGGTTTTGTAAACATGTAGAATCTGCAACAATATTTATCTTACAATACAAATATATTGCAACATTTACATATAATAACATTTAAAAACCATATTTTTTTAAAAAAAATTCATAAATATATATTAGTTACTTACTGCCGATTGCGAGCAAGTTTGGAACAAATATCTCTAAGAAATATCCGTAATTCTCTCAGAGTTCCTTCTTCATTCTCATATAATGCTCTTAGTTCTGTTTCATTAAGTTTCGGAGGTGCAGGAGGTGGAGCGAAAGGTAATTCAGGCAGAGGTTCAACTATAAATCAGAAATATATATATTTTGAATAATAAAAAAATTATTTAAAAAATAAGTTACAAAAACAACCTTAAAAATTTGACATGTTTATTGCCAATTAGTTTGGAATTGCCAGGCTGAGAACCAATAACAGAAGAAATTTTTTAGGTGTTATCCTCTTCCTTACTCATGATAGTAAGACTGATTGCCATGCTTACAATTTAAGTGGTTAATTTCAATTAAATGTTTTGATTAATTTTTAATTAGATTATAGATACTTACAAAGTGTGCTGTGAAGAAATTCTAGTTTGTACGGTAGTAAAATTTGTCTGAAGAAAAGCAACTTTATTTAAAAAATAAGCAATTCTTTAAATACATAACATACCTGGTTTTCGCTCTACTTTAGGCGGCTTAACTGCTTCTGTCAGGAATAAGGATTTGAAAAATGCTTCCCTCTTGATATGATCAGGATTATCCATTTTTAACACTTCTCCTCTATACTCACTGAAAATACTGCACACCTGCAACATAAAGAAGAAATTTACTTACCTTTCACCTTTGTTTTGTGATAGTGGTATCACTTTAATCTGTATTCCTTTCTAATAATTAACCACTCTGGCACTAAACCATAAAACCATCATAAAATTGAAAATGCTTATTTAACTTTTTGAGTGCTAACATTTGCTTTCCGAGCATAAAAACAATCACACAAAAATTTCTTTATACGGATATAAGTGTAAAGAAAAATCAAATTTATTATTAAGCAAGATCAATTAAATATAACTTACATTATTAACTATCATCAAAATCATATATTAAATTATTTCCGACAGTTATTAACGATATGAATCTCTGTAATTAGATGTATTTTGTTACTTTGCTACTTTTAAGATTATAGGATTATAGACTGCTTTAAAAAACATACTGATATTCAGAGAATTGCTTACTGCAGAAGGTAGTTGATTATATGGTACATCTGATGTTGCGAGCAGAAGGACAGGTGTCCCTGGATCTAAAAGACGTAAATGTGATAAAAATACAGCCTGCAAAGTATCAGTTACCAATGACCACCAAACAGATATTCCAGGAACATAGATAATAGATGGAGTGTTTCTGCGTGCCTCTTGAAAAACCTGTCAGAAAAATAAAAAAAACAAAGTTACACATCTCTTCTCTAAACATTCCAACTAACTAACTAATAATAACCTAGACTGACAAAATCATAGCCAAGATGGTTAAGGCACCTCATAGCAATAGTAGAGAGGGTTCTGTGATGATCCTCTTCGAGTCCCAGCGATTCCAAATATTTATCAGTCTTCCTTTCCTCTCTACACATGTCTTTCTCTGAGCATAATTCTATGCCGATCATATGACAAAGCAAAATTCCCAACTTTCACCATCATTTTCTGTCCTTACTTTCTATATATATATATATATATATATATATATATATATATATATATATAATGGGGAAAGGACAGAGAGATAGAAAGAAGATGACTTACCTGAGGTTCATAGATGGTAGACACCTTTTGAGGTTTAGTGAACTTGAATTTTCGGAGGAACCGCCCCCTTCATCATATATATATAATTGGATAGAAAGAAAGATAGAAATATTTGGGAGAAAGGCAGGAAATTCACTCTTTGAATCATATGTACGGCATGGAAACATGCACAAGGAAATACATATGTCAAGCGTAGAAGGGAATGGAAGAAGGATGAAAGACTGAAAAAATTCGATGTGGCCAGGACTCGAACCTGGGTGCACGAAACAACATAATTAATGGGGAAAGGACAGAGAGATAGAAAGAAGATGACTTACCTGAGGTTCATAGATGGTAGACACCTTGTGAGTTTTGGAGAACTTGAATTTTCGGAGGCACCGCCCCCTTCATCAGAAGGTTAGGAAGACATTTCCAGTCGTCGGCTAGCCGATCACTGGAAATGTCTTCCTAACCTTCTGATGAAGGGGGCGGTGCCTCCGAAAATTCAAGTTCTCCAAAACTCACAAGGTGTCTACCATCTATGAACCTCAGGTAAGTCATCTTCTTTCTATCTCTCTGTCCTTTCCCCATTAATTGTTTTAAACATGACAATGTCATTTCCTATCTCATATATATATATCAATCTTCAGACTGGTCTAACGCAACCCTCCATGCTAACCCATCTTATGCAAGCCTTTCATTTCCACATAACTACCACATCCTCCCTAATCTGCTTCTGTTCTTACCCCACACTCTTCCCTCTAATGCTAATGATGCAAGACCCCCATGTCTCATGATGTGGCCTATTAATCTATCCCTTCTCTTGGTCAACGTCCTCCATATTGTTCGCTCTTCCCCCATTCTGCTTAGAGCTTCCTCATTAGTGATTATATCCACCCATTGATTTTTAGGATTCTCCTATAACGCCACATTTCAAAGCTTCTATTCTTTTCTTATCCGCAACTCCTATCATCCACGTTTCGCACCCATAAAACACCACTCTCCATTTGAACAGTTTTAGCAACAATTTCTTGGTATTCACACTTATATTACTCTTAGTAAATTCCACTTTTTCACGAAAGCCTTCCTTGCTTGTGCTATCCTACTCTTTATGTCTACTATACTTATACCATCCCGTTATTACACTTCCCAAGTAGCAGAATTCCTTAACATTCTTCAAAATTTTCCATTTGTATATAATACCCTTTGTTATTCCACTATTTCCCATACTACACTCCATCACTTGATGCCTCACAACCCAGAGGTCACGGGTTCGAATCCTGGCATGGGGTTGGATGTTTGTGTAGTCATGGTCACGAAGACTGGGATTAAGACTGTTGGAGGATCAATACGCTGACCATGTGTAGCTCCAAATTCGGAATTTGTCATGCAAGATGACAGTCTGCAGTCGACTCTAAAAGGCCAGGCCCTCAATGGACTGTAAAGCCATGGAAAAAGAAAAAAACACTCCATCGCACGTTTTAAGACATGAGGGTCTTGTAAAATTAACATTACTGTCGTCGTCAACATAGTAGAGCCACGAGTTTGAAGCCTCACTGTGCCCATTCGGAATGACCTACGCTATTGTGAAAGGTCTCATTTTACACATAATTTAATGCCATTTTATGATATGTAAATAAAAAAAATTAAAGACATTTTAAACATGCTGTTTGTCGAAAAAACTGAAAAAAGTCAGGGTTTTTTTGTCTTTCTCTCATATTGCTCAAATTTGACAACTCATAGATTTCAAACTGTTTCTTCAAACGGTCTGAAACTTTAGAATAAGACAGATAAAAGCCTTACAAACCTATCCACAAAGTTTCAATCATGTGTCTGAAGTTTTTCTAAATTAATTAATTAGTGGACCTCTGATAACTCTTTGACTGCACATCGCAGAAGAGTGAGACAAAGCTTTTCTTGTAGCGATTAAAAGTCATAAATATAAAATATAAGCTTCATTGATGTAGCAATGCTACAAAAGTTTATACGATTGTTTTAAAGTGTAGGGAGAAACGAAAGGGTGAAAGTAGGGTGGCACCACTGCCCAATGGCCGGGTCCTGACCTTTCTCCACCACTTTTCCTGGTTGTTTCATAGAAATGACATATTGGTTATACTGTTCTTTTAACAGATTAATGAATGTATGTGTCTTATATTCATCTTCATAATCACAGAGTCTGATTCCAAACCGCTAAGCTGAATTACTACAGTGCCACTTTCACTGTTTACATTACCTTAATTAATATAGAAAATTACCATATTTGGATAAGAAAAAGAGATAAAGAACAGTCAGGCAAACCAATCATAGCTGGCTTTGAAATGAGATGTTTCCTAGTCTTGTAACTGATCAACTTAAACAAATTCACACTCAATGACACTCATAACAAACTACTGAAATGATCACAGACTCGCACATACAATTCGTTGGCAAGAAGGCAGAGCAAGGGGTTGTGTGATCCTTTCTATGAAAATCTAGAATTAGACAAGTGTTTGGTTTCCCTGGGAAGTCAGAAAACCAAGAAAGTAAGTTGGGGAAAGGGAATGTGATTAATATTTACCTTATATTGAAATTTTAATTTTGAAGAACACACAAACTGGCATATGTAAATATGTTACTCAAGGAATGTAGTTAAATAACTATACTAGTTACCAAGTCATCAAATGTTCGTGAACTAGAATTTTTTTTCACCATGTCCTTTTTAGTATGTTGTTTGCATGATTTGGAAAAGATATTAGAACTTACACAAATAATAACCAGTTTTAAAAAATAATTCACAACAATAAAATGATAAAATGTAACAAACCTGAACACAAGCTTCTTCTGGGGTGCAACCTGTTATACCATAAAGTTTTGACAAGTCAAGAGTATGCACAGGCACATGTTCCATGCTATTTAATAAAGCTGGACCTAAATATGAAGTCTGCCCTTGAGCAGGTGATGATCCAACTAAAAGAAGCTGAGGTCTATGAATTATCTTTCCACAAATCATATTCCGCATGCTAGGAACAAGAATACATTATCATGAATATATGGTAAATAATATATTAATAAACAGTTAAAAGCATATATTTGTCTTTAATTGGGTTCAAAGAACACACTCTAGTGTCAAATAAAACTTCACAAGTATTTAGACTTATGACCCAAATACTTCAGATTGTTATGTAAGCTTGCGCTGCAATGCCACTTTCTTTATTCGATGCAAGTAACTAACAGATACAAATGACAAGTGGAAGAAAATGAAAATCTGATTTATGAAAAATTTATTTCAAAGTGAAAAACCTGTAGAGCTAAAATAAGAGAATTATTTAAGACAATCTTAACAAGTTTCATTAATTAAAATGTAATAAAGAACAGAACTTGCAGTAGAATTTTATAGAAGGAAACATTTAAGATAATGAACCCAAACAACTAAAAGAGTTCAGGACCATTTCTGAATTGTATTAGAATACCGAATAGTTTAACTAAAAAATTAATAATTTTTGGAGAAGATTTACCAGTGAAGAAACTGTAGTATCCTGCTAATAATTACATAAAACAAAAAATGATAAAATACAACATATTGCGACACAGATCCTCTTCGGTCTAGCAGTGAAAGTCATTGAAACGTTGCTGTTTAACATTACCCAAGTGGTAAACCGAGAAGCATTTCTTAACATTTAAATTTAAAATTGTTTTACATAAAAGTAACAAAAACAAGTACCTGGAAACAGATTGACATGTTGCAAATGGAAAAGATGTCCTTAATATCCTTATTGCAGAATCTAAAGATCCTTTTAACAAAGGTTCAACAACATATGTCAATTTTCGGCCAATACTTTGAGCAACACGATGAGCAGCTGGTACAATCATATTTTTGGCTTTAATAAAATCAATTTTCTGAACCTGTTTAATTATTCATAACTTAGTTAATAATATTTCACATGTAATATATAAACATGCTAAAACAAATTAGGATTTATTTCTGGTCAGTAAGGTTCGTACTAAATGTATTACAATCAAATTATGATTTTATAAAAGCTGATATAAATATATTAAATTTATGTTCAGCTTATATATTGATTATGAACTCACTGTAACTTTATCAGCATCAAGAAGCAATTTCTTAGTGGAATTGTATATTTGAGGGAATTGACGCCTTAGAGCTTGTATAACAGCTTCAGAACAAAGAGCTTGTAAATCAGAGCCACAATACCCCACAGCTTGCTCTGCCATTTGTCCAAGCAAACCAGTTGTAGGTGGATTTTGCCAACGGCTTACATGAATTTTTAATATTTCTTGCCTTTCCTGCAACATAAAACAAACTTTGAAAGAAGCCACAAGAGATTAGATGTATAAACAATTTTAAAATAATTGGTATGGAATGGAAAACTGACAGTTAGTGAATTACATGAAACTGAAGTCTGCTGTTGGCATGTTTCATATGAGAAAGTACTTCAAATTTTCCGAAGTGGTAGCCCCCTTCTTCAGGAGAGTGTTGCAGTGACACAAGACAAATTTGAAGAACTTTAACCATTCCAACTTAGAAATGTATGTACATTTCATAAGGCAATAATTTGTTTATTCAATTCCAAATTGAGATTGAAAATTATGAATTTCCAGCAAACTATTAAAATGAGGTTGTACTAATAAGTAACATAGGCATATGATGCAACATACCTTTTTTGCTGGCAAAGGGAAAAATAATTCTCTATCAAAACGGCCGGGACGTCTAAGAGCAGGATCTATAGCATCAATTCTATTTGTAGCACCAATCACAATCACTTCTCCTCTATTATCTAAGCCATCCATTAATGCAAGTAATGTAGAGACAATGCTTGCATGAATTTGTTCTTGCTTAGAAGAACGAACCGGGGCCAATCCATCAATTTCATCAAAAAATATAATCGAAGGACGCATCAAGTAAGCCTGAAATAGATAGAAACCTTGATAAACATTTTATTTATACCATGCTTATATAGAAAGACATATGTCAAACGCAGAGAAGAAAGAAAGACTGAAAATATTCAATGACGCCAGGACTCAATGTCAGATAGTCACAGAGCCTCACTGTAGCAGGCTTTGTGACGATCTGGGTTCGAGTCCCGGCGGCGCCAAATATTTTCAGTTTTACTTTCTTCTTCCTTTCTTCTTTTTTTTTTTGGTTAACAGGCTACATGAGGGTTATCCTGAAACAGGCAACTCCCCTTTAATAGCATAGGAAAGGAATTGAAAGGGGGGATGCGGAAGGTAGAGCAAGGTAGCCAAGGGTTAACTAGGGCCCCCGGGCTATGGTTTAAGGATCCTACCCGGTGTTTCACCTAAAGAGATGCAGGAAAAACCCTAGAAAACCTGCATCAGGTAGGTCGGGCATTGGGTACTATTATCACGCCTTTCCGAATGACAGGAGACGAGTCTGCTGTGGGGACACAGCATTCCCTTCTCCGTGTCTCCACCAGTTTCAGGAGGCAGTTGGCCGACTGATCCAATGGGATCAGCGGACAACTCTTGCCATATGCCGAAGGTATTTGACCCCGGTACATATACCTCCTAAAATAGGTGAAGGTGTCTCGGCATATGAGAACTTTGATAAAAAGTACCCAGAGAGAGTGCGAGGCATTCCCGACATGATCAGGTGAGCCCCAGTCACTCTGGGCTGAAGCGTCTGCGAGAAAACTCCCGCAGCGCCCTCCCTATATATCTTTCTCCCTCATTTACTATCCTTATATATATATATATAATTAATGGGGAAAGGACAGCAAGATAGAAACAAGGTGACTTACCTGATGTTCATAGATGGTAGACACCTTGTGAGGTTTAGAGTACTTGAATTTTCAGAGGCACTGCCCCCTTTATCAGAAATTTAGGAAGACATTTCCAGTGATCAGCTAGCCGACGACAATATATATATATATGGTATTTTTTCTCAACAAGTGTGATCAATTAATGTGTATATTTAATAGTGTATTAAATGCATTCATCATTAAATCATGACTGGTAAATCACAATAAATAATATATAAACAGAGTTAATAAGAAAAACTCGTGCTATTAGAATAAATCTATATCGTATCTACCTCAAGTAAAGTGACAAAAATTGAAACAAACACATTTGCCAAAATATATAATATGCTTACAGGTGAACAACAAAATTTAACATTTCTGAATACTTAATGACAAAAATATTAGTATTACCTGTTCAAATAATAATCGCAGTTGTCTTTCAGATTCTCCCACCCACTTGCTTAAGCAATCAGCACCTTTACGCATGAAAAATGAAACTTTGCGATCTCCTTGACTACATTCATTAGCTAAAGCTCTTGCAATCAATGTTTTTCCAGTTCCAGGTGGGCCATGAAATAAAACACCTTTAGGAGGTCGGACACAAAAGCGATCAAACACTTCTTGATAAAGCATTGGAAAAACAACCATTTCCTTTAGACATCTGATGTGATCTTCCAGTCCTCCAACATTTTCAAAGCGAATGCTTGTATCTAACTGCATTGGATTGATATCAGCAAGTTTCTTTCCCCCTTCATGAGATTTACTACTTACAGATAAATTTGTAGTACTAAAATTGATAGGCAAGCACCTGTAAAAAATTAATAATTTTTTAATAAATACAAGATTGCTCAAGATTTGAATGTCTGTTGAATAGTAATTTATAATAATATACAGACAAAAATAAAGCCAAAATAAAGTAATTAGGCTCATAAATGTATCTCTACCAGTGTAGAACTCGTCAGGTGAGAATATAACATAACACATGACAAGCACATCGAAAGTAGTGTGAATGTTACAACCAAGTCAAGTAGATATAATATGATCATAGATATTGTTCAATGAGTTCATATCACTCTGAACATTAATTATATTATTTTCCTTTCTATGAACCATTTTTGAAATCAAGTCTAGTTTGATACCTACGTTCTACCAAAGTTCAACTATGATAGAGTAAACCTTGTATGCCTAATTACTTTAATTTTGTCTGTACTAAGTGCATATTCTTTATTATTTACATAATAATTAATTATGAACAATTAGAAAAACATTGGAAGTTTTATGTACCAATTAATTAGCATTAATGAAGCCAATAGCACAATATTGCAATACACTCCACCTAAACACCAAGATCAGTACTGGTGTCAGACTGCTGTCACGAAATTCTAAACAAATTTTTAGTTAACATTTGTTGTTTTCACAAGACAAAAGCTCAATAATCAGACTGCCATAAGTGAACACAACATAATTGTTTAATGACTACCATCTTGGAATTTAGCACACAAAAGGGGTCTAAATAATTTAAATTATCAGAAATTGTACAATCACTGCATACCACATTAATTGTACAACAACCTCATAGCTGAAAGATATATGAGAATGTTATTTTATAGTTATAAATATTAAACCTATTTACCTGCTTCTATTTTTGTTATGCTTATTAACTTTTTTACGGTCAAATCTTTCATCATCACTAGAACTGGAAGAGCTTTCATTATGATGGTGCCTTCGCCTCACGGATGATAAAACAGAACGCAGAATGCGTGATGAACGTCTTGTAGGTTCTGAGAGTATACAAGTATAAAGTCAATACTTAATAAGATTTTGAACTGCTATTCTATATGCTAATGATCTAATCAGTTAACACAAAAGCCTCAGGCTAATGAGTTGTGGCCAAAATTTACAACACTTCCTTATGGATTTATGAGAGCAAGGATGAAGCCAGTCATCATACATTTAATTTAAATTCTGGAAAGCAAATTGATAACTTACCAACATTAATCTGAAATCGATCAACTGCAGGTTTAGTCTTACGAAGATGATATTTTTCACGACGTTCTACAACTTCATCTCCACTTTCATCAGTTGATGACTGACTTGTTTGAGTTTCTGTTGGAGCATCTTCACTGTCTTCTAAAAAAAAAAGAGTTATGTCACACTTGTTTGGCTTCTGTTCTGAATAATATGATGCACAAAAATATCCCCTCAGGCTTCCACAAAGCCCAAGCTAATGTAGAAGCATAAAGAATCTCCATTAATTAATTCAGTACAAGGATGACATACATCACTGGGGATTTTTTTTTGTTGTTGTAATACGCCAGTTATATATTTTATATTGTAATCAAAGCTACAAATAAAAAGGCATTCCACATACACACACACAAAATTTGTGAAAACTTGTCTTTAGGAAGACATTCTAGTGATCGGCTAGTAGTTTTTTATGTCAGTCATCAGTTAGCCTAACTTTCTGATGAAGGGGGCAGTGCCTCCGAAAATTCAAGAACTCTAAACCTCACAAGGTGTCCATCATCTATGAACCTCAGGTAAGTCAGCTACTTTCTATCTCTCTGTCCTTTCCCTATTAATTGTTTTAATTATATATATATATATATATATATATATATATATATATGCGTCAGGAAATGACATTGTTATGTTAATTAAAATAATTAATAAGGAAAGGAAAGAGAGATAGAAAGTAGGTAACTTACCTGAGGTTCATAGGACGGTGGCTTCGAAAGTATGTGTTAAAAATCTAATTAGTTGTTAATCAACATTATTAAAAAAAAGTCATTCAAAGAAATAGACAAATAAATTTACAGTCAGTGAAATTTGAGCTAGTGAAGGAAGTTTCTTATATATTATAACAACTCGGTACCTCAACATACCATGTAACCCTTCTCTTAGAAATCAAAAATGTTTAAAGTTAAGACTAAGTACCCTGCATATTAAAACATATATAGACATAATACATACTTGATATAAATAAAATAATATTGGAAACTTCCTTACCATTTAATTTTCGGGATCTAGTAGTTGACTTTTCAGGTGAAAAAATCAATCTTCTGTTGGATCGCCTAGGTCTTTTCACACGTGAATACATATCTTCAAAATTCTGCAATTACAACAATTATTGTGTACTGAAATTAAATAAACTTGCAACTAACTAAAAGCTCACAATTGAAAAAAGTGAAACAATAAAATAAAATAAATTAAAAATATTCCCCGTTTAACAACAGTCAATTTTATTGTTAAAATGTTAAATATTTAGTGAAACGATAAAATAAAGTAAATTAAAAATATTCCCCGTTTAACAACAGTCAATTTTATTGTTAAAATGTTAAATATTTTTCAAGAGTTTTAATAAAAAATATTTATCAGTTGATAAACCAAGGATCACTAATTAAATTGATAGACTGGGAAAGCTTACATTCATTCCATCACTACTAATTTGTCTCCATATTGTTAAGAGAGAAAAAACATATTTAAATAAAATCCTATCTATTATGAGTAAAAGTTTTCGATCCATTTAGCATGTGACTGTGAAGTCAATTTATTTTAAGGAAATAAAATGGATCACAGAATTTCAGAATGAGCATGGGCAATCCCTACCAAAAATAATTAAGGCTCTTCTCAATATCATAGATTTGGAAAAGTAGATTACATCCAAACTAAAGGAACATTGATATCAGTACAAAAGTGGCTGCATCATTCACAATTTTTAATACTAAACAAATGACACAACCCAGCTGAAGATAATTGAATATTTTATATCCTTTCAATATTTGATTTGGTTGCTTGAAATTATTGTAAATGATAATACATAATTTCCACATTTAATGCTGCTTAAATGATTAAATTTTTATACTGTAAAACTTATTTATACAGTTATCATAATTGATAAGTAAGCATTTTTTTGCTTTCTGTGTTAGCCTGAAACAGTACACACAAAATAGATGGAAGAACACTAAACATTTCTTGTCTACCTATATTTTCCCCACATTTTCAAAAGTGAATAACAAATTTTAAAAGGTCTGTGTGACAAACTCAACAGTACCATATATATAAAAAAATTTCAACTTTTTACAAAGATATAAAACCTGATTCATGTAGGCTATAGAACATGAAATACAAACTTACATCATCTGGTTCAGGAGGCATTTCAGCAACTGCCCTCCTCCTTTTCTTAGAGCAACCTTCTTTATTTTCATTTTCTTCTTCCTCCTCTTCCTCTTCATCTTCATCTTCAGCTCTACTAACTCCACCTTCTGGTAAATCTTTATCACCGTCTTCTTTATCAGGAGGAAACATTGGATAGCCACGCAATGTCTGAGTTCCAAGAATCCAACTGGTATTAAAATTATCATAGAGTAATTTTCGTTGTCTTGTACTTCGTCTGACTCCTATTAATTTAAATAAAACATTTCATCAACATCAAAACAAAAAAGGCTTGAAATTTTGAATATTATTTGCAACAACACACAAATCTCAGGTTTATAAATACAAGCATGGAAATGGCACTGTGAAAATATTAACACATTTAGTAAGGGAAGTAAAGATATTATATATATTCCAATTTACTCACCCTCTTGATTATCATCACCTTGTTTTTCTAAACTACTGTCATGGCCATTCATAACAGATCTGCCTAACCTCCTTGATGATCGACATGACTTTTGCTGATGGGACCTTTCATATGATAATCTAACGTGTCTTCGTCGGGACCGTCTGTTCAAAAAATATTGTTTTTTAATTAAATTGATATTTTACAAAATTAACCATTGAAGTTAATAAATACTTGATTTAACTTACAGCTAAATTGTTGTGCAAACATTCAGATGCTCAGATAAAATAAACTTACCTTACTCTTCCTTGACGACATGGACTAAAAATATCATCTTCATCCTCATCTGCATCCTCTTCACCATGTTCATATATATCATCATCTGAATCGTCTATCATATCGTTTGAGAACACCTGTTGTCTCTCATCTAGAGGGACAGGAATTCGACTTCTCCGAATTCTCTGTCTTGGCCTAATGTCTGTAAGTTAGATTTCAATTTAAGCCAATAAAATAAATATTGTCAACAATTATTATTATTATTAAATTCATAAACACCACAGAATATTAACAAAAACAAATTGAGAAAACATTGAATTGATCTGACATCATGCATATTATATTATCGCTTCTTCATGCAGTTTCCCTATTTTCATAAGCCGCAAAAAAGGATAACAAATTTTGAATTCACAAATACATCTTCAACACAATAATTTAAAATTAAAATTTTGTATATTTAATTATTCAGTGTATTACATCAAAAACTGAAATTCAAGTGCAAGATAAATTTCTTATTGAACCTGATCATGCTACCAACTAATGCAGTATACTATAATGCTCCTTTATCTACAAATATAAAATATGAATATTATACATGATTTCCATATAAATAAACATAATTGCAACAATAAATAAATACTATAGTGTAATTTTCCTGGTGAAGTAAGACAATGGAAGAGATAGCTATTGAAACGTGTTTTACAACCAATATAACCCATGTAGAAACACGAGAAATTTATATTCAATAAAATAATCTGACAATTGAGTAATATTAAATTAGCAATAAAACCAGTTTACCAGAAAACAATTGTATATTTATTTAATACATCTGCCACTTCATCCATATTTGTGGACTTCAGCAGGTTGGTTACCTCTAAATGGTAAATATATCACGTAAAATTGTTTACTGACAAATTCCTTTATTGTTTATTTTATAACTACAACAAATTATGAACAGAAGAAAAGCTTTCAATTCCAGCTCAACACTAAATGAATTGGAACTGAATCCATCCTGACCCTTAAATACACATTTGAATAGCTGTACATAACTGCAGGATTCAGTGCATGATATTCAGAAAATACCCCAAATTGCTTATGCAACTAGAGCATTACATATAATTACACAATAAATTACAATGTTATCAAAATTGTGAAATTAAAATACTTTGTAAATTTGAAGTTCAAAAGTCAAAAACTGTTTCAGACATGGATCAATATATTTACTCTAATTTTAAATACATGTAAACTATTACAAACTGCACACTTTAAATTTCAGTTAGAAGAAATCACCCATAACCACTGAAAATATAGCAATTAAGTATAACCTGGAGGAAGATTTATGAAGATGTCTTCCTAACATGCTGATGAAGGTGCCCACCATCCATGAACCTCAGATAACTCACAACTTTCTCTCTTCCTGACCTTATTTATTAATTATATATATATGATAACATTACTGTATATATGACAATTTTATAGATGATCTACACATAATTAACTAAATTATGTTTCATATTATCATAGGTAGATAAATGATTATACACAATTAATTAATCTGTTTAAACTTGAAATATATTCATGCATATCATGCAAACTGTCACTCATGCATCATATTTAACAACATGATTTCTTATTATGTCAACAAAAACTGAAAACAATAAAAGTCCAAATTTTAAATGTTATGGTACACAATATTTCAGTAATTATAGGAAATTATTAAAAAAATAAAACCTATAAGTTAATACAAGAGTAATTTATCCCACAGCGAGTATGCAAGTTTGCTTGTGTGAAATTTGTATACTTCTCAAGCGTGAATGCAGGTAACATGTTGCAACTGCAATTGAAGAAAAACTTGGGTAACTGTGTAAACACTTTCTATGAGATCAGTTCAAGAGCAGATCCATGTTTCTTTCTACTGACCATGTGTCATAGCATAAAGTCCACTTTGGGATGTGTGAAAGATAAGTGATCACATATTGGTTCTACTATTACCTTGATAATACTCGACAGAGTGAGATAAAATCGATCTCAAAGTAAACAGATCAGAGATGTTCTAATAACATGAGAATTAATATGTTTTTTCGTACAATAAATCTATGAATCTGTCATATGTGAAGTAGACGCTCGCACGCGCGGTGTGAATTAGAAATGGTTTAATGACTTGCTTCTATTGTCTTCGATTGTTGTCGCAGCTGTAACTTAAGGTTTAAATAAACTATATAACTAATGATAATTATATATTCACTACAATGTAAAATTCATACAAAAGATTCTTCTTATTTCTACATTAAAATGCCATGGGCAACATTAAGACTCGAACTCGTATCTATGTACAAGTCCTACACAAGCAGAGCATAAAAATTGTGATTATATGTATGTTGTCTACAAACTAGACTATAATGGTATTTATGGACAACTTTTGGTTACATGTTGAGGGAGATATGATAGTGATAACAGTATGTTTTGACTGAGGTAACGACTTTTAAGCTCAATATTTGATACTTTTACAATCTGGACAATTTTTATATCTTTCTCAGAAAAATGACTTAAAGTTGTTCTTGTTAAATAGTAAAAAACACATGGGCAAGCTAGAATGAAAGAGAACTTGTATGAAAAGCTATATAATATCACATTAATTACCGGATCAGGGGATTTCCCTTCAGTGTTGTTGATTTTGCCATAGACTGTTATAAATCGCTCGACTGTGACTAGCTACAGAGTGAATATAGTAGTCGCTCTCCACTCATCTCAAACAAGATTGGGGGATCGATACTAAACATGAGCAAGAAGAGTAATCATCACTCAACCAGTGTCCGCTTGATCAATGAAAAGAAATATAGAAGATGTTCCATCATACTTGATATAGAGTATGCTTATAAATAGCATGAAAAAAACTTCTGTACTGCATATTTTTTATGATGTAGCTATGTCATGTGAGACTAAATCACTTCTAATCTGATGAACTATGCAGTGCCTTTGATAGTGATGTTTTAAAATAGAGAGTTGAGAAGATGGTAATATAATCGGGTTTGACAAAAAGTTAATGTTATGATTATGACTAAATCCTGATTGCCGAATTATGGACAAAACACAAAAGATTCGAATAAGAGTAAAAAAGAATAAATAATAAATATATCCAGCCAGAGTGAAGAAATTGGTATATTAAGACACCAGAAAGTTGTGGTGTTTCAGAGGTGTATATAGAAATCCGCTGTTTGCGCGAGTTCGACAAATATTATACTATCGGTATCTCGAATTGTAAATTCAATAAATATAAGGAGTCCGATGGCAGTTCAGAGAGTACGCTATGTCCTTTGTGTTGACTCTTAATCTACGAGAGAAACAGTCTGTCATTATGTAATACTAAAATAATATAAAAGTAGTATGAAAAACCGCGTAAAATTATATGAGTTAATTGCAAATGAGTAATTACCATGGAGGATCGTTCTCGAGATAAAGAGAAATTAGTTTTTGGCACCAATGTGTAGATAATTTGATGAGATACATAGACTCAAGTTATAGGGAATGAGACAAAGTAAATTCTTATTATATAAGTGGATGTATGGTGACGTGTAAATAGATCTAATAGCGATTAAGAGGTGTGGACATTCAAATGCAGAATAGAAGTACAGTAGAGAGTCACTAGTTGTGTACTTCAGAGGACTAGAAACAATGAAATGAAGTAGAGAGCTAGATAGATATCTCAAATCAATTGTGAAATATATTTCTCTACTGCGATGTACTAAAGAAAGATTAAACGGTGAGACTATCTTTTGTCAGAGGACTCGCTGATACTTAGAGATATGTGTCGTAAATATAGTATAAAGATAATTTGTAACTTAAGAGCAGTTATAAAAATGTAATTCCACTCTCTGAACGATTGAACTCAGCAGAAGAATGTAAATTGAACAACTTCAAGTTTAGAAGTTGCAGCATGATATCTAGTCGCTTGAGAATAATTAATGATGTTAATAATTTTCGATTCTTGTTTATGAAGCAAAGAAAACGAGCAGATATAACAAACACTTCGGCAGGGTCGACATTATACAACGAGGTGTGTTAAGAGAGTGTTATAGATCTCTCAATGTTGACGCAAATATAACAGTAGTTGATTTAGCCCAGGGGTTAGTGATATTATGTTCCGTCTAGAACTGACAGTTAGAGTTAAATACTCAACTCAAGTAGATTAAGTCAACTCATCTTGATTCGAGATGATGTACGCTGCCGAGTTATTCTTGGCTCTCCCTATTATGTACTGATAGGGGTCGGAAGATCTATGACAGTATAAGTTGTTTTATGTGTGACACTAATGCTATAAGTCGCACTAGTTAATCACACGCTTATAACTCTGAGACATAAGAGCTAGAGGATTGTTAAATTTGAGTAGATAGAAGCTTAGATTTATAGAATAAAGAGTGGCTACAAAATCTACTCAGGGTGTTACATAACTAGATGGTTGAGTAGAACGGTAAAGTCTAGATCTAAGTTTATAAGAAGATAATAATATATGGCGTTGGGAGACTTTTATTGGTACAATAGATAGCCGAGAGTTAGAGAGTAAAGAGCCATATATTAACTTTGTAATCGAAATAGTGTGAATAAGAAAGAGGAAAGATGCATGGTGGAAGACAGGTTCATAGAAGAGAAGGGAGGTACATATATAGAAAAAACTTAAAGAATTCGGATTGAGCTGTGTCGAAGGTTTATAAAAACATTCTAGGTTCAACAAAAATGGGTCAAAAGTGTGTATCTCTGGAAAAAATATGGTGTACTGTCTAGTGTTGGCATACTCCTGTGACGATAAAAAAACAAGGAAGAGTCATTCTAAGACAGGGCAAAGAGTATCAATCATTTATACGCAAGGAGAAATAAATGAGACGCAAAACGAAGGGGAAATGTGGTAGCTACTCGAGATGCATTAGAGCTTAACGCTACAGCTCCTGAAGCTGTGTGAACGAATTCCATCATTTGTACGAGTAAGTATATAAGACGTGCCGAGATCAATACAATAGTTAAAAAAAGGGGCGCCGCTGTCTCAGTATTCGAGCCATATAAAAACTCGCTGGTAGTAGCGAATGATGTATCGCGATCAGTCGTCTAGGATCTAGAACTTAAGACTACGTAATTTGATACGGGGAATCACAGGCGTGTAGACCACTTTGTGTATGTTAATATTATTCTGAGACATTTATGAAAATGGGTCGAGCTAAGGCTTCGGATCGCACCATGGGTAGCGATATCAACTGTCCATAAACACATTTCAATTTGCAATTTCAGAAGTAGTTATGCTCCTATTGAAACCTCTGTAGTTTTACACATTGAATGAAAACTCCACATGATTGTGTCATGGGCTAAGGTCGTATATGCGCACACCATCGACATATTAAAGAGGCAGACTTTGCGTGATAAAGCTTTCGATTGCAGTATAAAATAAAAGAGCTGTTATATTATAATAGGAATATCTTTTTACACGCATGTAGTAGTGTACTTGAGATAGCAGTATCAGCATTATGTGATGTGGTTAATACACAGGACCATAAGAAATATATCTAGTGAGAGTCCATGTTGTTTTGCTAGTTTTCGTTTTCACTAAAGCACAGCTAAGTGCAGATGAGCGTAAAATAAACTTTGTGTCACTTCGCCGATCCATGTGAGTAATAGGAGCGCAGTGTGTGTAATCGTATAAGTGGTTCTCGCGTCGAAAGATCGCAAAACGTAGTCTAAAGGAGATCATTAACTCGTGAAATTGTCCTGAAAGTATTATTTGCTGGCTATATAACTTAGTTAGCATATAGATTCGCTATCGACATAACTAGAAGAACAAAGTTACTCTCAAAAAGGGTTAAACAGTACGTTCCGCATATGATGTAATTATAGTGTGTTTGTGACTATGGATATACTCACAAGAGGTACTCTAGATGCTCCAGTTATGTAGAGTGGATAGATACTCTTATTTTGTTGTGAGTACGCACACATCAAAAGTACCTCTGAAGCGCGCGAGCTCGATACTAGACGAATCAGCTGTTTCACAAATAGTCATTATCGCTATGTCTGTTGAGTAATACTCAGCTGGAATTTATCAAAAATGAGTTAGCAGTCGCGACTCACAGAATGTATTGTAGTGAGTATGTTCTATCATCACACAATTTAGTGATATGGGTGTAATGTGCTTTCGCATAAGGAAAAATGTGCGAGTGATGATGGTGTTGAAGGAAAGGTGAGTGGAGCAGTAGGAATGCAGAGACAATCAAAAGATTGCCCCTTCGCATCTACTCGCATACACACAGAGAAGATGAGCGGGACAAGGTATTATGGATGCCTAGTGCTCTGTTGTGTACGTGATATGTGAGGTTAGCTGTAAAAATGAGGCAAGTGAAATTGTGTGCACGCTTTCTCGCGCAGATTAGTGCGCCAAATCTGGCGTCAGATCGAGTCAAACGGGGAGGCGACCTAGAGTCCTCACCACGGAGATTAGCGCCGCGCCGTGACGCTGTGCTCACGCGCGTGAGAATGCATCATGTGATGCTAGACGCCTAGAGAACACGGTGGTCATGATTGTGACTGAAATGTTTGGCCGCGCGATCTCTAAATATGCGGAGGAGGGTAGTGTATGATGATGGGTTCTAGTCAGCAGGAGAATCATCTTACATCTGTCTACTCGGTTGCTCATCTCGCTGGTCGACAGTACTGAATGACCGCGCTACCATCCATGTTCCCTTGTGCGCTGTCTAAAGCCTCTCAATCCTATGGGGAGCAACAGAAGGATTTTCAGAACAAATGTAGCGTAGCATTACTGTATTGTTTCACATGCGTAATGATATGTTGTGTACTTTACGAGTCAAGGCAATTCTAAAAGAGAGAGAGTGCGAATGTAATTTGGAGAGGAATATAATCTGCGATAGAAGAACTCGGTATGTGTAGTCCAAGACCCGGTATTGTGTGAAAGATTTCAGTGTCAGAGTTGGAATTTTTCACGGGCATTTCTGTGTCTAAATCGTTGATAGTATCGCTACTTCTGGTTTTCACCATCTTCACAAAAACTTCCTGACAGTGGAGCTGCACTTACTGCTGCTCAAACACGATATCAATATCAAAAACATTCTTGAGGTATAAGTTGAAACAATTCTGTGATAATATTTGTATTAAACTAAGTGATTCTTCTAAGTATTTGTTGTTTGTATGAAAATATATGTTCCTTTTATACTTATTTTAACGCGAAACACAGTTGTTGTAGTCACTAAACGACTGAAATCTGCACACAAACAGAACGAGACAAAAGAGACTATCAAGCTTTGATCCTTCAACAACCGAACCTAACGAAATGGCGGTAATTCGTGCAGGGAGTGATCAATACGCCAGAGTAATATTTCTCCGTTAAAAGTGCTTTGGGAAACTGCAATAATATAATTCATCAATGCAATTAACAAAAAGAAACAGAATATGAATACAATATATATTGAAGAAAGTTAAACACACCTATAGAAGATAAATAAATGTTACGTGGAAAACGATATGAGAGTAATTGAAAGTAGGGAAATGTGTTACGTTGGTTCACTTGTCCTTCTTCATGATAGTTGAAAATCGTCTTAATGTTAGAAAATTAAAACGTAGTGAAACTTTTAAACGGCGGGTAATACTGTGTTGTAAATTTGCGCTTAATATGAACAAGAAGTTACCAACCTATATTAGTGATTTATAAAATATAATGGTAAATTATATGAGAGAAAGTGTTACCATTTTTGTTGTTCGATCACTGTAACTATAATGTCTCGTGATATTCGGTCGTACTTTCAAACCAAAGGAAATCGTCAAGACACTGACAAGATCGGAAAGAATGAAAATGTAAATTTAAAAACTAAAAAGAGGGTTATTGTTATAGAGTCGGACTCGGACGATGATTTGTTTCCTTCATTGGCAAAAAAACGTCTGAAGAAAGATGTTCAACATAATGTAAACAAGAACGAACAATCTCCCAAATTGAAACCTGTAACAGTCTCTGATGTACTAGGAAATGAGCATGTCAAAAGGTCTTCAAAAACAGTTTCTTCCACAAACAAAAAAAGCTCTGGAAAAACTCTGTCCTCAACAAGCAAAATTGATTCAGATTTGAAAAATAATCTTTTGGATAATGACTTTGATACTTCGTGGGAAAAACTTGATGAGCTGGAATCTAAATATTTTAATGATTGTGAAAGTCTTAAACTCAATGCATCCACTTTAAGTACTGAAGACACTAACAAACAAATTACCGAGAATGTTTTGACAATGAAGAGACCAGATGATAATCAACTGACACCTAAGGCAAAGAGGCAAAAGGTAGTGGATAAATTGACAGAAAAGTGTGGCGTAACTGAAAACAGTAACAGTAAACATACTCAGAATGAATCAGAAAATAGCAAACATGATCCACAAACACCAATACATAGAAAAATACATGATTTTGATCAAATTTCATCATCAGAGAAAAAGAAAGGCAATGCCATGAATTATATAAAGTACTTGAATAGAGAAGGACCCAAGCATCCAGGCAGTAAACAGATACCTGATGGTGTACCAAATTGTTTATCGGGTCTTGTCTTTGTCATTACGGGTGTATTGGATTCTCTAGACAGAGATGAAGCTTCTGACTTAATTAAAAAGTATGGGGGCCGTGTTACACACTCTATTAGTCGTAATACCAGCTATGTTTTAGTAGGTGATGATGCTGGACCAGCTAAACTTGAAAAGGCAAAGTCACTAAATGTGCATCAGTTAGATGAAGATGGGTTATTAAACTTAATTAAACAGAAGTCAGAAACTGCAAATTCAAAGACAAGTAAGGATCACCATAAAGCAAATAAGACATTAAAATATGATGAGGATCATTCCAAGAAGAAAGCAAATAAGGCCTCAAAATATGATGATGATCATGCCAACAAGAAAGAAAATAAAGCATTAAAATATGATGAGGGACATGCTAAGAAGAAAGAAGAAAAGGCATTAAAATATGATGGGGACCACAGCTTAAACCAAACAAAAAGTTCAACTAAGGATGATACAGGTAAAATAAGTTTAACTCATAATACTAATGATATAAATAAGAAGACAAGTGTAAGTGATTTATCAGTGAAAAACAATTTGCATTCAGAATCATCATTATGGGTAGATAAATACAGACCTAAAAACCTGAAGCAAATTATTGGACAGCAGGGGGAGAAGAGTGCAGTGAATAAACTTCTGAAGTGGCTTTCAAACTGGCATAAAAATCAATCCAGAACAAAAAAAATTAAACCAAGTCCTTGGGCAAAAGATGATGATGGGAGTTATTTTAAAGCAGCTTTACTATCTGGCCCTCCAGGAATTGGTAAGACAACTACAGCTCATCTGGTGTCAAAAGAACTTGAATTTGACATTGTTGAATTTAACGCTTCAGACACACGATCTAAGAAACTTCTCCATGCCGAAGTTTCTGAATTGTTATCTAACAAAAGCATTTATGGGTACTTTCATGGTGCTTCAAAGGCAAAACCATCTGAAAAGCATGTTCTGATCATGGATGAAGTGGATGGAATGGCTGGTAATGAAGATAGAGGTGGGATTCAAGAACTTATTCAGCTTATTAAGAATTCTCATATACCAATAATTTGCATGTGTAATGATCGTAATCATCCAAAAATTAGGAGTTTAGCTAATTATTGTTTTGATTTGAGAATGAGTAAACCAAGGGTTGAACAAATACGGGGAGCTATGATGTCAATATGTTTCAAAGAAGGGCTGAAAATACCTGCAGATGCATTATCGGAGGTTATTTCAGCATCTAATCAGGACCTACGGCAAGTTTTACACCACCTTTCGATACTTTCAGCAAATAAGAAGAACTTATCAGTTGGTGAAGTTAAATCATCTGCGCAGAATGCTAAGAAACAATTTAAATTAGGACCATGGGATGTTTTGAAAAAAGTTTTTTCTGCTGAAGATCACAAATCAATGAGCATTCATGATAAATCAGATCTCTTTTTCCATGATTATAACATAAGCCCTTTATTTGTACATGAAAATTATTTGTCAGTCCAACCTATTTCATCCAATGGCAATATAAACAGTACACTTGAACTTATTTCCAAAACAGCTGATAGTATTAGCATGGGAGATATTATTGAAAAAACTATTCGGTCTACAAATTCTTGGAGTTTGTTACCTATACAAGCTATGTTTTCAAGTGTAATCCCAGGAGAATATATGGAAGGCTACCTTCGAAGTCAGATTAATTTTCCATCCTGGTTGGGTAAAAATTCTCGTGCTAATAAATTTGAACGTTTAACTCAGGAACTCCAAACTCATATGAGATTAGCAATTTCTGGAAGTAAGCAAGATATTAGTTTAGATTATCTGTCTTGTTTAAAGGATGCTATTGTGAAACCTCTTCAAAAGGATGGTGTGGATGGGGTTTCATCTGTCATTAAAACTTTACAAGATTATTATCTAACTAGGGAAGATATTGAGAGTTTACTTGAACTCTCAACATGGCCAAATCAAAAGGACCCAATGAGTGGAGTAGAAAGTAAAGTGAAAGCTGCTTTAACAAGGGCTTACAATAAATCAGGATTTACACCACCTTATTCTGTCACTTCTGTTGTGAAGAAGAAAGCAGGAGGTTCAACAGATTTTGAGAATGAGGAAGACCAAGAAAGTGATAATGAGGCAGATGACGACCTTTCAATGGATGCAATGATCAAAATTAAAAAGAATTCAACAAAGAAGGCAGATCAACCTGCAAAGCAAACTGAAAGCAAAAGAGGCAAAGGTAAAGGGCGAGGAAAAACAAAACTGTAACTCTAAATTCTTTTTGAAGTTTACACTTGTAAATAAGTGAACAATGAAAGGCTGAAGGCCAAGCTAATATTTGGCTCTGATACTTATACCATTTCTTGTTTCTGTAAATGCTTGCTTTTTTGTGTTTAAAGGCATCTCTGTATCATGTTTAAGTTGTTGTTAATTTAATATTTTATATAAGAAAAATTAACTATCATATTTTAAGCATTAATTTTTTTAATACACTAACAGAATTAATTTCAAAATAAATTGAAAAATATTTTTTTCTTATTATAGTGTGTGCCAATTTTGTATAGTACTAATATCTTACATAAAATATAGACTATCAAACTGATGTCAACTTACATAGATGTTTTAAGAACTGTTTCATTGAATTATTTATATAAAATGATTTCACCCTCATAAATATTATCTAATAGTGAATTAATTCAATCCATTTAGATTTATCAGTTTTAATTCCAGAAACTTTCCGCCCTATTTTGGGTCAATTTAATCCATTTTAAATTAATTTAGTTCACTGGCCAAGTGGTTTGGTATTTCATTCTTGTGTCATTCAGTAACTAGTTTTGTTTTCTACTCCACACCTATGATTTAAGCTGATTAAAAACAAATGAATATGACCCAAAATAGGGTTGAATTCTTCTGCTGGTTGGACTAATAGAAAAGATTTAATTGCTAAAAGGGACTGAAGGGTGAAATAATTTGATATAAAAATTATCCCAAATTGTATTTGAACAGTTAAACTAAAAATACATTTTTGCCCTATAGAACTATTTTAAAGTTTGCTTTACTGTAATGTATTTCAAATTCAAAAACAAAAGTACATTGTCATTATATATGTGATAAATAACACACATGATTCTGTATACATTTTTGTTTCGTCTGGTATGTATAAGTATTTTAAATGGATCAATCACCATGTAAATTGTATTTCAACTTTATGTATATTGCCAATTAAGTTTGTATGCACACATAATTATTTAATTGGTTGAATTTATTTTTCCCTGTTATACTTTCTACTCAACTTACCTTTATTACTTATGGTTACCAATTGACTTATTACTATAGTTGAGTGAACATTTAGAATACATCAAATTGTGCTGGTTTTATGCGCAGTTTTTAAATAAATTATATCTAATTATTGTAACAAAATACTCAATTTGAATTATATGAATTCATGAAAAATTTAATTACAGGGATAATCATTACTTCCAAAGACGATTGTTACTATGATGTTACTGAAAGAACTAAACTATTTATCTGTATTGATATTGAATTTATTTACCTCTTACATAACCTAAGAATAAAGAAAATTTTGGTTCCATTACTTATTGTTATAAAAATTATCCTGCTAGAAATTTTACACTTTGTGTAAGTTTCTTGATACTTCATTGTTGCTGAAGTGGTTTTAACTGTTCAATAAATGAGCAAATGATAAAACTGATTTTGTGTGTCAGAATTTGTGACTTGAAGAAATAATTATAATGTGATACTTTAATAGTTATCTTCAAATGTTCTTTAATCATTTTCTGTGCTTAGTACTATGAAAAAATTGCCTGTATTTCCAGAGGGAAAATTAAATGACAAAGTCAAAATAATAAATTGATTTGGATAGGAAAGGGAGACAAATCAGCCAATACTTACCAGGATCTCTGTGGTGCAAGGCAGCAATGACTTTTAGTGTTGCACATTTTCAAAGGTCTTGCAACAAATTAATTTATTTATCAGGAATGTGTTTTTATAAAATTAGAGACTTCCTTGTAGTGGATATATCTAAGTAAGCTTACCAAAACCTCTGTAAGCAGCAGAAGTCTTACACTGGACTTTGGCACTCATTGAAGCAGTAAGGTTATAGACTTTTAGCCATTTGTATTTTGAAGTTGGAGGTATTTCAGGTAACATCAATAAATGAGATAACAACATGGCTGCCTTTGAGTGAAGAAAAGGTGAAACGAACCATTTGAAGTAATAATCCAACAAAAAAAAGGAAGCTTACTACTCGGTTACTAAGAAACCTTGACCTTAACAAAAAAAATAGGACTCGTATTGCATGGCTATAATTCAGTTTAAATCTCAACCAAACCAGCTGTAATTTTTGTGTACCTCATAAATTTTTGATTTACTAACATATTTATTTTAAAAAGGAATGAAGTGGGAATGTTGTAATTATTTTCTTTTTGATATATTTTTCACACAATATGACCAGTTTATTTTTAAATAAGTCAACATTTCATAATGTATGGGACTGTTCAATTACAAAACTAATTAATTTCAAGGCTCATTCAAAAATGATGAAATATTGGATTCTCACAGTTAAATTTTATTATGAAACAATATGTAATACCAACAATGGATCCCCCCTTTTCAATTTCCTTCCTATGCTATTAAAGGGGAGTTGCCTGTTCCAGGATCACCCTCATGTAGCCTGTTACCCAAAAAAAATAGTAAAAAGGATGTCTGTGGGAGATTTCTCTCGCAGGCATTTTCCCCCAGATTGGCTGTGGGACTCGCCTGACTGTGCTCTCCCTGGATTTTTAAAAGTTCTCATGTGCCAAGGCACCTTTGCCTATTTATATGAGGTGTATGTACTGGGGTCGAAGACCTTGGACATATGGTAAGAGTTGTCCTCTGATCCCATTGGATTGGTCTTCCAACTGCCCCTTTAAACTGGTGCAGACATAGAGAAGGGAATGCTGTGACTTCACAGCAAACACTTCTCCCATCATTTGGAAGGGCATAAGAATAGTACCCAATAGCCTAATCCACCTGATACAGGTTTTCTAGGGTTTTCCTGCATCTCTTTAGATGAAACACCAGGTACGATCCATAAACTATAGGTTGGGGGCCCTAGTTAACATTGGCTACATTGCTCTACCTTGCCCTTCTTATGCTATTAATGGTTTGCCTGTCAGGATCACCCTCATTCAATTTTTTTTAAACAATTCTGCTATTAATGTTTCAAAAATTGTTATATATTAATACATTTTGAATAAAACTTTAATGCCCTGATTATGTTTTATAACCAAAAAGAGAAATGCGTATCTTATTTCAGTTACAACAAGCTGTTGCCAAGTGTGGTTTTCTCAAAATTTATTTATATAATTCTACATTTTGTTTGAAGCTGTCCGTGTAGGGAGTCAAGTTTAGATAGTCTTTTATATGTTTCGCTTCCTTATTTTCATCAAAATTTAACATTGTCCCATATATGGTGACGAAACGTCGGTTCGACTAAATAAATTCTTTATATGCAATGGTCGTCAATTAACTAGATTTAACTCCTAATTTATATTAGGGATCAGTAGGAGTAAGTGTAAAAATTTAATACATGGTAATAATTATTTTCAATGTAATTGCTGCCGATGTAAAAAAATCTGGTCTTTTCTTGAATGCCCTTTTCAGTTCCATGCCATAGTTTCGAATTTTCCAGACTAATATTTTATAGATCTAGGATTTCCTCGCAGACAAAATTATTTTTATACGATTTTTGCGAATCCAAATCGATATTTTCATTTATCAGTTGGTCCTGTAAAGAAGTTTGTATTCTCGAATTTCCGTACCCTTTCTCACTTCACATCTTATTTCAGAGTAACTAAGACGCAATATTTACGATCCTTTAATATATTTTTCATTCTGGATTCAATAGTCAAAATTCTGTTTCGATACAATAATCCACTTAAATGTCTCAATTTGTGTGTGTACAATTTTTACAACTATTGTCACTTTAAGAATTCCTCAAACCTTATATTTTAGAGCTTCCTAACCAATCCAAGGAGCATATATTTAATTTTAAATAGGTTTAATATTAGCATGAGGGTGATCCTGAAACAGATAACTCTCCTTTAATAGCATAGAAAGAGAATTGAAAAGGGGGATGCGGATTCCGATTGACAGGAGACGAGTCTACTGTGGGGTCGCAGTATTTTCTATATTTCCACTTACACAAAATAGAAGAATTACAAAAACGAACAGCGGTTTTGTATTCTCTGTCAAATATTTGTATTCTTTCTCATATTATTCATTGAAATTGTTATGCTTAATTTAATTTGCCTATGCATGAATCGTTAATTGTCCAAGTAAACACGTAAAATATATTTTTTCCCGATTATAAATCTTGATCATTCCATTTTCTCGCTTTTAAAAACTGAAATTACTTTGATGTTCTGTCTATATCTCGAAAAATACAGGAAATCAATGACGGCCAAATTAGTCAGAACAATTATCAGATTTTGACTTCAATTTCATAAGCAACAGGCTTTAACATATTGGCAGTGACACATAAATCCATTAAGTTCATCAAGACTACTGCAACTACTTTTCATTTAACATGTCTTATCCAGATCACATTGAGATTACGTTTGGGACAAAGACGCATTTCGTAGAATTTGTGGTAAACTGATGGACCGCGTGTTTCATTCTGGCTGCCCAAATTCATTACTGGTGACAATGATGTCGATTTTGTAGTTTAATATTCGTTTTTAACTGATTGGAAGTTATGAGAAGATACTGTAGAATAAGAACAAATATCTAGGCCGCTATATCATGACAGCTAAGGCACCTCGACTTCTACAAGGGTACTAATGTTAAAGGCCTTAGACACATAATACTGCTGGCTGATAACGTTTATAGTTGATGAATAGATCACATCAGTTTCACTATCTTAACCACGACAGTACACTATATATATGGTCTTCTTCTTCTTAACCGGCGTTAGAGCTCTTTTTGAACCTGTATCTTCTTAATGATTGCCCGTCATCTATTCCTATCTCGAGCATCTATGCGCCATGCTTTTATTTTCAGCGTTTGTAGGTCCTTCAAAGGTCCATCTGTCCTTCTTAGCTTAGATCTTTCTTTCGCTCTTCTATTCACTGGCAGTGAGAAGGTTCATTTTTTACACAAAATTGAATCGCTGTGATCATATGAATCCAGGGTATGTCCGCGTATGAGCACAATACGAATATTTGTAACTTTCTTCCTTATCCTTTTCTTAACGTAATAATGCCGTACTATAGTTTCTGCAGGGTCTGTGATAATATAAAATGAATTTTGGATATGGGTTGATAAATGACAGAATGACTTATTTTAGCTAGGAACAACAGGGAAAATGTCTATCCCCCACTACGTGGTCTGCCGTAAATTGACCCATACCTTGCTTGCATAAAGGAGAAAGTCGGAAATTGACAGCTTGACCATACTAACCACTGAGGAGAAAGTTTTGAAGGGCCATGTCCAGTGTTCGGCGTTACATTATAAACCTTCAGTGTTAATAGAGTTACTCAGGGTAAAAGCGTATTTAGAATAAAATCTACTCCAAATCACATGCAAAGTAGAGAAGTTTAAGTTCTCTGCGTCAAATATAGTATGGAGTGCTTTGAGATAACCTATAAATTTAGTTAATATTACAGTTAAATTCCAATGTAATAAGTCTAATTGAAATACGAAAATGCTTGCATTGGACAGTGAAATTAAAATGTAATCTATATTTCAATTAATAAGGAAGGTTACTTAAGTTCTGTATATATTTTTTTGAAAAGTAACAATGAATATGTCATTGTTCACAAATTTCACTCAATATTTCGAACATGCTATAGGTAATTGAACTGTTAACTATGTTTCCTACGACATTAAGTTTCATAAGAAATGAAATAATTTATTTCTGGTTGTTTTCTAGTTGACTATATAGACGTTCATTTTACACTTTGGCTCACTTGGCTGCTAGCTCCACTTTTACTGGCCTTTTTATTGCCAATGGTTATATTTTTTATGTTTTATATGAACGCCGTAATATTGTACATTTACAAACTACACAGGTGAGTGCTTTAAATTATATTTTTGTTCAAATGTTTAATTGAATCTGTATTATGGAGAAATAGAATTTTATAGACTTTCTATTGGTTGAGAAAATTGAGAAAAGCAGTCAGTGTATGATAACGAAGAGTGGTGTTCAGATTTACTTTGGTTTACTTCTTCTTTAAAATGTTTGTATTTCTTCTGTGATTACTTTGTCAAAACTATGCCTGCCACTTCCTTGAATCTGATCATAGAATACGTCATTTGTTCTGGTATAGCTAATATCATCCAATTCTTCAATATCGTTTGCAAGGACATTTACACATTATTATATGAGGTATTGTAAGAGTTAACATGTTTTTTTTTTTGCTGTTGGCCATGTATGTACCAAAAGTTGGGTGGATATTGTAAGACTAAACTTGGTGAAAAATATTTCTAGGAAAAAATTTGAGATTCCATAATTTTATTAAAGCATGCCAGTTAGGGAATGGGTTAAATTTTTTATAATCCTTTAAAATAAACTATGGTAATATACTGAATCTCTTGGTTGCACTTACTTCAACAATAGAAATATATATTTATCAAAGTAAAATCACTCCCACAAAATTCACCGATAACTATTATTTTTTCTCCTATTTATTTCAATAATGCATCCTCAATATTTGAAATTTAGGACAAATATACTCACTGAAATACTTGAGAAAAGAGGTGGATAATTTTGTGATAACATTTACATAAGGTAATAACTATGGTCACAGTTCAACCTTAACTATTTCCAGTTGTGTCAATACAGGTTTGGATTTCTTATTTTTCTTGTGAGGGAACTTGGCCCTGATAGCAGTGACTTTATTATATACAGTAGTTTCCTTCTGTCTTTAAATCAGTGAATACTGTAAGTCTGTTAAGTATATATCCAATTTGTTAATACACTTAAATATTTAAAAAAAATTTTTTAGGGAACGACTGCGTCATGCATATGAAACAGATTTTTGGGATGGTGCAAGAAAAACTATAGCCGCTTTGTGGGATGCCCATGGTTGGATCTGGCATGGTATATGATTAATGTACAATAAATGTTTTTAGTTTTAATCTTAATTTGTCTTGCTAACTTTTCTTCTTACTTGGTTAACTTTCTTTATGTAAATTAATACAAAATATGTATAATAAATAAACTGCCTATTTTTCTTTCTTATTTGATTAGGCAACTAGAAACAAACTCAAATTAGAATGCTAAACTGTATACATCTTTAATGCCTAAGAAATATAATATATTTATTCACACATCCATTTTATTTAAATATTTTGCAAGAGGCTGAATCTTACATTTGTAAGTTTCAAGTCAGTTACATCTGGTGACATTTTCTGATCAATTTTGAAGTTAAAGTATACATTCATATAATGAAAACCCACATTTGTAGGTTACAGGGAATTTTGAAATAGTGTTGTATAAATACTGCCAAATGAAACATCATATAAACTAAACCTAAACTTTAAATTTAGGTTGTAATATTTACTTACAGTGCTTGGATTTTTATAGGAAGTAGGCTATTTGTAGTATAGTGGAGGAGCCATGAGTAAATAGGCATGTAAAGACATCTGGATCATAATGCTATTCTATATTGGCTTAGAATAAAGGGAGCACATCAAGATATATAAGACTTCACAAATTGCCAATCGTCATATAATGTCAGATCAATTTTAAATTTGATTCTGAGAAAATGAACCATAAAAGTTTCCAATGTTCTAAGTATGAATCAATATATTTTGTCCACAATCACTATCATGTAAACTACTTGTATTAACACATTAAAAAATTAATTTATTTCATAAAATGGCACAATTTTAGTAATTACATATTGTATCAATGAAAAGACAATGTAATATTATTGTCAATCCAATCAGGAAAATTGCTTCATGTTTTATCACATGTACCTATGAACCTATATAGTATACATAATGGTCTTCAATATTAGTTGACTCAAGTAACTTTTAGAATTATAAGTTTTTTAGCAGAAAGGGAAGGGGGGGGGGGGGCATGCCACCCCTTCCTATCCTATCCTATCCTTAGAAGAAAAAGTATCTTAAAATATTCCAAATAGATCAATGTGTTATTAATACTTTGTATAAAGTTAATTTTAAAAATATTGAATTTATCATTTTTATTTAAAAAACGTAATATAAAACTAATATAATTTATTTATTAGAAGCATCAACTCATGTCAGCTTTCTCCTACCCTTGCATTATATTTAGTGACTGGAGTGTGATTGTGTTTTTAAACCATTTTTGTGCATTTATTGGATTCTATTTTTTCCTTTTATTGAGAAAGTTTTTTTGCTTGTTCCGAATGCCATTAAAATTTTTGCATCTGTGCATGATAGTTTGTAACATAGTGACATCTGTTTTCTAAAAGTCGAATACTTTTTTTATTGAAAAGTCATCTACTCAGCTTTGAAAGAACTATCTTTTTAGTGTGCTGAAAAAAATAGTATAGACTTAATTTTTTATCTAATTAACACTAGTCAAGTAGTTCAAGTCGTTTATGATATTTTTAATTTTATTTGCAAAACTCTCAGAAATGTGTTACTGAACAGTAGGGTTCAGCTTAACATAGTTTGAAGACCATTGCCATACGCTAAATACGTTCATTAGTAACAATACAGGTTTCACAATCATTTAACTTTAAAATGGTGTCATAATTTTTAATTCTAAATTTTGTTGAATTGCAATTTAAATTTATAATGTTCTGCTCCATTCTCTTTGCTAATGTTTGTAATATATGAAATCCTTGCATTATAAATATCTTTCCAAGTTCAAATTAATGGTAGTAATTGACAGTTATGGCAAATATTTTCCAATTTCTTTTCAGGCTATGAAGTGTGTGGAATAGAAAACATTCCAGTGGATTCATCAGCCCTTATAGTTTACTATCATGGGGCTATACCAATTGATGTGTACTATCTTATATCAAAAGTTTATTTACTTAAAAACCGTTTGATTCACACTGTAGCTGATAGATTCCTGTTCAGGATACCTGGTAAGTGATTATGTACTTCATTTCTTGGTCATCTACATTTTATTTTAGTTACATACTGCCCATTAATGATAGGTGAAAATAATATAAAACCATTTAACTTGGCTCAAGGCTGCTTCATTAATATGCGCAACACTGTATTTTTACTCCGATTGCATATTTCCTTGTCTTGATGATTTTAATTATTAAATAATATCTATAAATTTATGTAGGGAAGATAAGTAATATAACAAAATAATTATGGAAGAAAGACAATGAGAAGGCGGGAGGGGATATCAATGGCCATTGGACAGAATTAAAATTTTCAGAGGTTTTAGGTTTTTTCTTAACTGATATTGCAACACCAGCTCTCAATTTAAGAGAGAGCCCACAATTTTTCTCTCTCTCTCTTCCCCCCCCCCCCCCACATATACACAAAAATAAAACTGTTCAATATTTCATTCTTTTTTTCATGTTTCAGTTAAATGTTCACATATTATTGTAATGTATCAAGTAATAAGCCAGGTTACCATTCTTCTGGAAAGAATAGGTTTTAACAATTGCATTAATCTGAATATTTTGAAAATAAATAAGGCAACCAATCTATTAGTCATAATAGTATGTCAGCTGTATCATTCATTCTTCTGTTACTGTCCTCAGCCAGTTTCAAAATGATAACAACATATAAATGCATTTTTCATGATTTACTGTTAAATATGCATTGTTTTATAACAGTTTCTTTCATGTAATTCTGCAGGCATTGACTTTGAGTATATGTCTAATCCAATATGTTTTAAATTATGAATCTTACTTCTAGGCTTTCACATTTCTAATATCAAATAGTTTTAACATGCATTTACACATAATGTTTCAGAATTAGTAATTAGAACTATTCATATCATAATACATATTTTTTCATTTCTTTATACTTGTTGAGAGATAAATACTTTTTTGTAACAATAAAAATTATTATATCATGAAATCTTTAATATGTACAGAACATATACAGTAACTTTTTTTCTGCTAGAAAAATGAACAGGATTAGAAATTTGTACATTTTATTTTGTTATTCGAGTTTTTGTTGAATTGTTCTTATTGCTAAATGTGGCAATTGTTATGACTATATCTCTAAGAATACAGGTGATAAGTAATGGCTAAATTAGTCATAATTATAAGGAAGTAATGCATTGCTTCCTTACAATTCTGACTAATTTGGCTGGTATTAATCTCCTGTATTCTTAATATAAGAATTTTGTCACTTCTTAGTTTTGTAATCTTTATTCATAATATACATTTCCTTCAAGTTTTTGGTATAATTCCTTATCCTGCATCCTCCTTTTTGCCTTTTATTTACTTAATGTTACTATAGTGCAATAAAATTAGAAGGTATTCTGGTTTTCCACGTGGAAGGAGGTGCTGATGTCATGTAAGCATGTCGACAAATGGACTCTATATACTGAAAATAGTAGAATAAAAAGGGATCTTTTTGGCAATTGTGCTTGTCCCACACTTCATTTTAAGCATTCTGATTGATGGATTCAAGGTCTACACCCATGGGGAAATAATAACCAAGTGCTTTCAATTTTTAATCACACAATTATATTTATTTCACTGTGATTAGATTTTTACCTTTAAACATACATTTGATTTTTATGATAGTTTACTATTCATAATGGTTGATCTTTATTTTCTAACAAATGCAATTTTTATTGCATTTAAAACAAATATATTATGAGTAGTAATGTTTTTTTCTTATTAATACACAAGGATATAAATTAATGTTTGTTAGAAGTACGTGTTTGTTTGTAAACTGCTTTTTATAGTGCATTGATAACAATTTTGTATTATTTAATTACACTTTTTAGTGTTCACATATATTGAGATGTTTTATTCTTATTCATAATGTAGGATATATTTTCCTTGTTTTGTAGAAGTACGAAATTATGCGTGCAATAATATATCTTCTGCAGTTTTGTTTGGGTTGTAGTTCTAAATAGTCATTCATTTTGATCATCCAAGTTCAGTTATTAAGGACCACTGAGACAAAATCCAAGTAACGTACAATTAATTTAGAAACAATCTGATTATTTTTATAATTAATCAATTTTTCATTCAAGATCTTATTGTGAAAAAAAATCTTTTCTGTTCATATTTACATGTGTTAATTATACTGAATTTAAAAAAATCATTCTGAGGAAGGTAAAAATGAGGAAATTTAAATTAATTGTAGTAAAATAAAATCATTTGCTGATTATTGCTCTCAATATGGAAGTTAGTACCTTCACTCCTGTGAAATTTATGCTAGAAAAATTATTCTAAAATTTTTAAAGTGTAAAACAGTTATTTGTAGATTGGTTGCAATGTAGTTACTTAGCAGTTTAGAAATCAATTTTACTTTATGATATATGTATTATGCAAAACCAATCTTATCTGATTTGTTTGACTAGTGTTCTAAATAATGAGTGCACATATTGACGTGTTTGCAATTTATTTTTGGCTAATTTTGCCTAGGTCTGTTTCTAGAACATTCTTCACAAGTTTCCTGTGGAACTCCTCAGTAATTTAAAATTAGTGTTTTTTTTTATCATTTCTCCTTCAGGATTATAATACTTATATAAAATTCATATTCAGTCAATGATAATTGGAAAAAGAACTTAGCAATTAATTTCACTGTCCAATGTGTACTGTTTGTCCCCAATCATAAGCATTTAATAAAATATGTTGTAACTATTTTCCAGTCTGATTATTTCGTTGCTTTAAATTTTTAATATCATGTTGTGTCTTAATTTCTTAAATTCTTTCAATTTTCCTATTCATTAACTTCAAGTAATAGTTGATTGTGATGATTTTTCAGAATTTCTAAATTGTTTGAATATTAAATAACTTAGTACATACAAACACACATATAATTTCTTTGATTTGAAATATATGAAGTGTAGGCAAGTGAGTTGAAGAATAGGAAAAAGAGACAGTATGTGGATTTGGTGACACCAGCTGCCAGTCTCAGATAAGCCATGTGTCTACTCTCTTTTTCCTGTGAATATCAATCATATATACCAGTATGAATATGTCTCTAACATGGTACAATTTGGAACTGTTTGTTTTCTCAGCTTTTATTTGTAAATGTGATGTCTTTTATTAATCCGGGGTAATTTGGAACTAGGAATATGAAAATTGGAAAAGCCAACTGACAGGACTGAAATAAATTCTCAAATTATAAGATATAATGTGACATTTAAGATTTTCAAAAAATTCCTTGAAAGATTTTCTTTGTTTTAAAATTCATCTTGTATCGTATGTGGCCCATGATGCCAAGTATAATTATTGGAAAGGCACTGTTCACTACTATTTCCAAAAATTCAACTACATCACTGATGTGTAGTGAATTGATGAAAATCTAGTACTCATTTCTATTGCAGGATGGTCTATTGTAGCAGAAGTTCTGAAGGTAATACCTGGAACTGTGCAGATTTGTTCTAACATTCTAAAAGAAAACGACAGTTTGCTTGCAATATCACCTGGTGGTGTGTACGAAGCACAATTTGGGGATTCTTATTATAGGCTCATGTGGAAGAAAAGACTTGGATTTGCTAAGGTTGCACTAGAAGCAAAAGTGGTAATGTAGTGCTTATTGCTATTAGGTGATCGGGCTGTTATTTTTATTATTCTTGGTGTGTTTCAAACACATTTGGTTGCAGTACTTTCAACTATTTTTTTCCAGAAAATTAAACTAACTTAAATGTAAACTAATTCTTAATAACATTAAAACAAGAATCAATTTTTATAACAAATGTTTTGTCAAATCTGTTATTAAATATATAAATAATCACATTGAAAGTTTCTGAGCAACTACTTGGTTTCTTGTGGATTTCAGCATGTTTTGATAATTTGTGCTCCTTATTGGATCTGTACTATCATCATTATATACTTACTTTGTTTTTATTTTTCAAAATTTCTTACTGCTTTTCAACTTATTGTTGACAACATGAAAAAATTTTGGTTTAAAAAGATTTTTGTGTCAACTACAAGCCTTTTTGCTAAATTCATATTTATTTCTCTATTTACATAATCAGTTTCTTCTCAATGCTGTTAAGATGTTCAAGATTTATAAAGTTTGTAATTTATATCCTGCATCTTTTGATGTGTCACAATGAAAATAAAATATATCCAGAGGTTAACAACCTGTATAACAGACCACTAAATTTTTTTTACATGAAATTTAACTTAAACTAAATAGACCGTAAGTGTTGGTCAAAACATCTATTTAGTGAAAGTTTTAAATTTCTTGTTCAAAAATTTGTAGTTGTCTGTTATGCTATTTAATTTACATTATTTTCAGACATTAGTTGTTCTTAGTTATGTTCATAACATTTGTGAATATAAATTGCAAATTAATACAGCAATTGAACAGGACTGAGAAACAATTACAACCAATTATAAATCAGTAAGACACTTACCCAATAAGAAAGTAAAGGAATATTAAATTCACAGGATCGAAGATAATTGAAAGCAGAATTGTTACAGTTAAACGAAACTTCCTTGGTCTAGTACAGCTTATGTAATAATTTCATATGAAATGAATAATATGACAAAATTTCATGTCATAGCTCTTATAACATCAAATTATTTCTTAAACTGCTTAAAGTGGTAATATTAAGGAGGAGTTCCTGTATGATTTTAATTGGATTGTAAAATTAAATATAAATACAGTTTAAAGACATTGATTTTGCATATTGCTGAATAGGATTTATTCTAATTAATTACATATCAATATTATGATTTGTTACTGCATCTTGTCTGTCAGCATCAAATGTTTTAAAAAAAAATCAGAGGTAATATTGTTTGTAGGAATCAATAGCATTTTAATAAATGATAAAGATAATACTTTCGAAGTAGTAGTCGCTACTGTTTTTAACTATTTTCCAAATTGGTTTTCAACTAAAGATTTTCAGTTAATGATAATAAAACACCATTCCTGCAGTTTTATACAGAAATTACTTAGAATCTGTTAAACATAATAAAAATTTGTGAAGTTCAAATTCAAAATTCGTGGAACTGTTTGTGGATAATACATTAAATTGGAAAATGCCATCAATACACTAACAAACAAAGTACATTCTGCTACCTGTGCAGTAAGTATGATCAAAGAGCAGTGATGTTAGAAAGTTTGTTAAATTTGCTCACTTTCACTTCTAAATAACAGGGGTCAAACTTCAAATTCCAAAATATTCTTCTACCTTAGAATTAAAATCTTACTCATAATTATATTAATGACTAGCTGGGTACCCAGTATTGTCCAACTATTTACTAGCCCAGTACAGTATTTAATTCTTGGTCAACACATTATTAAACTGGCATTGAAAGCATCACAATATGAGCCACAAATATACTGTAAAAAAAACTTCTCAGGAAATCAACCCAGTGGTATTGTTAATACACCATAACATTTTGGCAAATGTCGTCATTGCTATCTTCAGGTAAAGTGTCAGCTCTGGGTTCTCACAGTTCCTTTTATGGTGCCCTACTCTAGTAGATTCAGCTGTTTACTATCTGATTGGCTTGCCAATCTCTGGTCTTAAATCATAGTGGGGGGCTGTCTCTTGATTGCTCACTTTTGGGACAAGTGCTATTGTGTCCTGGCTAGGTCCCATTTATGCAATACCCCTCCAAAGTGGAAATGAGGTTGAGATAATACTCAAACTACATTTGTGGGAATATTATAAAAGTACTTGACCTCAAGAAATATTTACTTGACTCAAATATAAGTTATTTCATACATCTTGGATGGAAATTTTAAAAGATTTTTGACTATTTGAATCAAGTTAATTATAGTATTTATTTAACTCAAATATCATCTGAGTTTGCATAATTTAACATTTCCTGATGCTCCACCCCCTCCTCTCTCCACCATTAGGGTGTGAACTGCTGTTTAAATCGTATGTTAAATAGCAGAATTAACTTGGTTATTTATACAATTATGTATTTGACACCATTTCAGTTGTTTGGTGTATATTTATGTAACCCTCACCATTTTAAGCTAACCTCTCTCATGCCAACTAGGGTTGAAATCATATACTAAGAACATTGGGTGAAACACCATAAAAGTAATTAACCATGAAAAGTTAATATACATTAAGTTTTAATATCAGCTGTTTATTTATATTAAAAAAGTCCACTCTCTCCTTTTCTGCCCCTAGGAGTGTTAGACTGTCAATGGTTTTTGCAATGAGAAGGACACGTGAACAAAATATATCAAAATTGTTCCATCCTTGATAGATATTAAGTTTAAGTTTGTTTTATCCTCTTCCATACCTATCTTAGGGGATAAACTTAACTTAAACGACATGTTAAATGTCAGAATCAAAACTCAGTGACTCACATCACACCAGTTTTGCCATTAATCTTGGTTGTTTTCTATCTATCTTCATATGACACACTCCACCCCTACCCTCATGAATACTTCCATCCCACTGAAAGGGGTTTAGAATATACACAAATATTGTCAAAGGAAACACTATCACAGTAATTGACCCTGAAAAATATTTATTCAACAGAAATATTGGTAATTTTTTCATATACAAATTTTTCGCCCCCTCTATCCCTGCCCCAGATTACTGAGTCACAAAGAACACAATTACAATATTTGGTTGAAAGTTCTTCAATCATTTATATTTGTATGCAGAACATACATAACCATATACAATCAATTTATTATAGAGATAAATTAGCTGGATAAATTTATTCCACCAAAGTTTAATAAACTTAACTTGCTCATAATTATTTAGGGCAGGCTATACTGTACATTTCAATCTATAGTGTTTGTTAAAAGTAAAGATTTTCATTTTGTTTTTTTCTGAACAATGCCAATATTTCAAAAAATATTATTTTAATTGCTTCAGAATTCTGACACATATCAGGGTGAGCACCTGAAGTTGTTAATGTCACATATTGCAGGTGAAAATGTTGAGGACAAATTGATGTAGAGGAGCATCCAGTTCAGACCTTCATAAATGTCATTCTTGATTTTATTTTCGCATCTATTTTTGTTAAATATAAAGGATTAACTTTGATGATTAACAGACTTTCTTTTTCAGCCTAAAACATTTCAGTACTCTTTTATACCTTTATCAGGTTTTAAGTCATGGGAGAACTCCCATGGTGAAATTATAGTTTATTTGTTTAAAATATTACAAATAACACATCTTTAAATTAACAAATTGTTTTGAAATCAATATATTTAACCATTTTCCCAGCATGTTACTGAATATTATAAAACGAATAATGTTTTCCTATCCCTATCCCCTTACTCTCGTGTGTTGTATGATCCACTACGGATATCCACCTGAGATGTGTCAATACATTTAGGCAATACTTTTTCTGAGTAGTGGTATACAAAACAAAAAGAAATTATTTAGGTCTTGTGCAACAAGTGGCATGATTAAAAAACAAACATTTATAGATTAATTAGATTTGTAGTAAGTATAAGTTTAAAATACTATATTGGTTGTGTGAAATTTTATTAATATATGGGAATTCCACTAATGTTCATAGGTTTACCCTAAATTATTACAATGAATCATTTTTCAGCAAAATAAAAGTTTTTAATAATTTTGCATATTATAAATTAACATTATATCAAGTGTTAAGTCAAAAGAGAAAAATAATTTATATCTGATTGTTAAATATATGACATATCCTTATAATCATATTAATAATCGTGCTGTTGTGAAAACATTCTTGCAGGATGTTTATTAATTTTTCATCAATTAGGAATGAATAAATATCAGAACAAAAAACAATTATCTTGTGGCAAACTGTAAATCAAGGTAACTGCTTCTAATTTTCAGCCTATTATACCAATGTTTACACAAAACCTCAGAGAAGCCTTTCGGAGTGTTGGAATTTTTGCAAGACTGTGGTCAAAACTGTATAATATTACACGATTACCCATTGTTCCTATATATGGTGGGTTTCCTGTAAAACTTAAGACACACATTGGAAAGCCTATACCATATTGTGATAATTTGACTCCTGAACAACTTCAGCTAAAAGTAAGTTATTGTTTTAGAAACAACTTAAAAACCTAATATATAGACTGAAAATGTTTGATTGGTCGTACTCGATGTGGTGGCGGAAACAGTAAGACGCACGTCACGGCTCTAGTGGCGGTTACGCTGCTGACCGGGTTTGAGTCCTGGCAACATCAAATATTTTCCGTCATTCTTCCTTCTTCCATTCCTTTTTACACTTAACATATGTATTTCTTTGAGCAAATTTCCTACCTTTCTCTCAATTATTTCTATCTTTCTTTCTATCCAATGTAAGACTTTGTCACTTGTCCAATATATATTATATATATATGTCAGGAAATGACATTGTCATGTTAATTAAAACAATTAATGGGGAAAGGACAGAGAGATAGAAAGAAGGTGACTTACCTAAGGTTCAAAAGATGGTAGAAAACCTTGTGAGGTTTAGAGAACTTGAATTTTTCGGAGAGCATCGATCCGCCCACCTTCCAATATAACCGAAAGTAAGGAAGACATTTCCATTGATCCAACCTAGCCGAATAAACAATAAATTGGAAAGGACAGAGAGATAGAAAGAAGATGACTTACACTGAGGTTCATAGATGGATAGCCACCTGGTGGGTTAGAGACTTGAATTTACGAGGCACCAGACCACCGCCGCAACCCTTCATCAGAAAGTTAGGAAGACATTTCCAGTCGTCAGGCTAGCCGACGAACTCATTTACTATCCTTTACTTACTATCCTAATATCCATAAACCTGTGACTTCGTCACTTACAAAACTTTTTATTTTAATTTGTAAATTATCCATTAATGGATACTCCTAAATGAATCTCATTCTATCCCACCTACCTCTATACCATCCCAACTAAATACATTCGAGATATATATCCAAGACTGACTATCTACGACCGCACCAGCGACGTAGCCTAAATGGTTTAAGGCTCATCCGCAGCTACAGCGGAGCTCGACGAATCCGGGTTCAAGGTCCCGGCGTGCGCCTGAATATTTTTTCAGTCTCTCTTCTGTCCTTTCTTATCTACCTAAAAAACTCTAAAACGCATGACATATGTCCTTTCCCTGAGCACAATTCTGTGCCAACATAGTAAAAAAAAAAAAAAAAGCGTATTTCCTATTCCTTCTTTCGCCCATCATTTACTATCCTAATATAATAATATATATATATATATAAATATATATAAAACTCATAATCATTTCAATATTAATCATATACATTTCATCAATGGCTGATTATTTACTTATATCATTTCGGCCTCAACCTTTGATGGATGTCACTAAATTATTCACATTATGTATTTTTTTACCATTTAAAATGTACCTGTTGAAGTTCACAAAGATGGATGAAACATCTGTATTTATAAAACTGAATTGTAATTAAATGTTTTGCTGACAAATTTGGCTGTATTTCAGTTATTATACTTAATGTCAGACAATTAATTTTTTAAATTTTGTAACTAATTTTTTGTTGATTTATTACAAATATGTATTTTTGTAGATTCTACATGCGTTGGAAGAGTTGATACAAGAGCACCAAAGAATTCCTGGTAGCATCATGGGAGCGTTATTAGAAAGAGTTTATGAAAACCCAAAGGAGAAAAATAATTGATTATATGGCCGATTGTCAAACCATATAATTATTTTACTGAAGCTGCCAGTTTGAAGGAGTCCTTAAATATGTTACAGTATTCATATCATGAGCTAGAAAAATATATTTTTAAACCATTCCATACAAAAGTAAATAATATTCAGTACCATTGTTAGTGATATTTTAGTGACAAATTTTATATAATAATTTTTACTGTGTTACTTCATAATTTAAATTTTATTGACCGGTGTGTATTTTTTAAATATTTGTTATTTATATTAAGTTGTTCCTATGTGGACATAACATGCTAAAATTTTAGAATAGATTTTTTTTCTGTGATTCAGTTTTCAGTTATTTATTAGTATGTTTAAGAACATAGAGTATGACAACGAAATTTCTGATCATCATTAAATTTAGGTACCATTTGTTGATTTTTATAATTTGATGTACCTCTATTTTATTTTTACTTAATATATTAGCCATTCTATGAAATCATAACTTATATAAATCATTATGGAATACTAATGGTTTGTTTTTACTGATTCCCAGGAAGTTAATTTCATTTGAGGCAATTAAATTAATTGTAGATCTTTTTCCAGACTCTGAATATTGTTTAATATCATTTAGTCTTTATTGTTGGATATACATTTCATTGGATCCTTCTACAGGTCCGTATTATTATGAAATAAGACTGCTGGACAGTTATAGTGTTTATTTTTAATCTTTATTTGTATATTTATGAGTTTATTAAGTATATTTTGATTTTTATTACTAATATATATTTTTGTATGAAAGTATTTCAGGCAAAGAATTATGTTTGCATTTATAACTTTAGTACTCAAAATTACTGTGTGTAACTATTGTTTATGTTTTACTTTTTAAGTATGTTAACAGTGTCAGCCAGTTGTTTTGTGTGATGAAACAACTGTACTTGAATCTCTCAATCATAATTTATATTTATCCTCCCAAGCAAATAGTTTGCAATGTAGACAAATCAGTTTTCAACATTTTATTCTGTACTTAATAGTAATTAAGAATGTTAACAAAAATTTTTGGTATTTATTTCATTATCAACATGATATTTGGTGTTAATATTTGCAGACAAAAATCGGTGTTTACATATTTTTATAGTGTGTTAGTTGCGAGTATTAGGTAATTCATCATTCCAACCATATAGTGCTAGATTATATTAAATTGACAATTTTGTATCACTCCATTGTCCTCAATTTTAATATGATAAAACTAGAATCTGAATGGGTTGAGATAAAGTAAGTTCTTATAGAGGCCAAAATGACAAAATTATAATAATTAAATTTGACAAAATGGCATATTTATGTCCATATATGGACCCACATCATGTTTACAATAAATATATTATTGTCTGTTTTAACCTCTATTACCACTTAATTTAATGATTATTATATCTTATGGAGTCAGGGGTTGTGATAGATTTTAAAAAAGATTGTTTGGCCATTGCAGTTATTGCAGTGTAACAAATTTAATATTATAACATATCTTTAGGATTGTTTGTTTTTGAACAAGCTGTCCTAATCACTGATCTAGAATTTTTTTCTAATATGTGCTGCATCACAGAATGTAATGATTGGGATGTATGCCAGAAATAAATAGTTCAATTCTTTATCTAATCATTATGCATTTAACATAGACATTTTTTATAATTTATTCATTGATTATACTTTTCTGGATTCCATCTAATTTTGCAATGAGTTTACCCAGATGGAATCCTGAGAAGAGTTAATACATCAAATACTGTCTTCTGGGAAAGCCGTCACTCTTTAGTGTATTTATAGATTATAATTTTTAAACAAATTCAAGAAAATAGTTAGCAACATGCATTATTCCTTAACAAATGCTTGAGTCCTATTTTTAATTCAAGTTGATATTAACAAAATATTAATATTTTTTCAACTAATAAGGGATGTTAATATATTAATAAGGACAGTGAAGAGAGAGAGAAAACTGGTGGCTTACCTGAAGTGTACAGATGGATTGAGCTTTAATCAAAATAAAGGAAATTGTATCTGATGTACCTTTTTATTGCCAAGTGAGGTGGTCACAGCTCCTGTTAAAAATTGTTGAATAATAAAATATGGAATTTAAAGGCAATTTATTTTTGTATTAAAGAAATGATTGTTATGTTTCTAAATTGTGTAATTGATTTGGGTTAAACTATACACACAAATGTGAAATAAAGATAATGTGACAACAGTATGCGGTGAGCTAATAGAGGAATGTGCATTCTGTCTTCTGATGGAGCATAAAACCTCTAAAATTAACCTGGTTCCGGTTCATAGATGACATCTTCATGCTATGGACACACGGACAAGATGCCCTCTCAGACTTCCTCAACGACCTAAATACTAAATTCCCCGTCAAGTTCACTTGGAACTATTCCCTGACCAACATCACCTTCCTCGATGTGGACATCCAACTAAATTCAGGCCTCATTACCACCTCTGTCCATATAAAACCAACTAACACCCTTCAGTACCTCCACTTTTCCAGTTGCCACCCTGAACATACCAAACGATCCCTCCCCTACAGTCTTGCCCTTAGGGGAGCCCGCATATGCTCTACTCTGGACAGCCTAGCGTCCTACACTGACCGAATATTCATTGCCTTCCGGAACAGAAATTACCCCACAGACCTCCTCCAAAAGCAAATTACCCGTGCCCTCTCCACCTCCCAAATAGTCAGTCCCACCCCTAACCATCATACAGAACGTAGTCTTCCCCTAACCACTACCTACTTCCCCGGACTACGTAAACTGAACTCTTTCCTCCGCCTTGCCTACACTGGACTACAATCCAACCCGGACATGAAGAACATCCTCCCGACCATACTACCCACCTGTCCAAGGGTTGCCTTTAGGCGCCCACCCAACCTCCGTAATATCCTGGTCAGACCCTACAAACCCCACACCCCCAACCCCCCACCCACAATTGGTTGCAGACCGTGTGGCAGAAACAGATGCCATGTCTGCCCAATACTCCCACCTACCACGACCTTCCAGAGCCCCACCAACAGCACTACCTACAAAATTAGGGAAAACATAACCTGTCTGTCCTCCCACACTATCTACAAAATAAACTGCACACTCTGCCCAGCCTTTTACATCGGTCAGACAAAGAGACCCCTCCCCGAACGGATTGCCAACCACCGCAGCACAGTAAAACTCCTTAAAACCCAATTCCCCATAGCAGCCCATGCCCATAGCCACAACACAAACAACTTCAACCAGTGCTTCACACTGACCCCCCTCAAAGCCCTACCTCCCGACTCATCAGAAGCTGAACTCCATCTGTGGGAACTTTCATTCCAGCATGTCCTACAGTCAAGACAAAGCCCTGGACTCAATATCCTATAACTCTTTATCTCCAACCCCCCCCCCTCCAAAGCACAAGTCCATTGGAATTGTACATAACATAAAACCTTGTGTGTGTGTGTGTGTGGGTATACCTTGCCTTTTGTTTGAATGGTGGTTGTATGTATGTATGTATGAGAGTGTGTATCAATATTTAAATATTTACACCCCTAAGGGTGGATGTGTTTGAATGAATGTGTGTCAAGATGGGGGTGTTAGTATGCATGTCCCCAACCCCCATCAAGTCCTTGCCTCTTCCCAGACCCTTATTGAGAGAGAAAGTTGGTGACCTGGGGTCAATTGTTTACGACCTAAGTTAGCAGAGCAGCAAATTTTGGCTGCTCAGTCGTCAGCTAGCCGATCACTGGAAATGTCTTCCTAACTTTCTGATGAAGGGGGCGGTGCCTCCGAAAATTCAAGTTCTCTAAACCTCACAAGGTGTCTACCATCTATGAACCTCAGGTAAGTCATCTTCTTTCTATCTCTCTGTCCTTTCCCCATTAATTGTTTTAATAAACATGACAATGTCATTTCCTGACTCATATATATATATATAAGGATAGTAAATGAGGGAGAAAGATAGGAAATACGCTTTTTTTTAAACATATGTTTGGCACATAATTGTGCATATCTCTACGCTTGACATATGTTTTTCCCTGAGCACAATTCTGTGCCAAACATATGTTTAAAAAAAAGCCTATTTCCTATCTTTCTCCCTCATTTACTATCCTTACTTACTATCCTAATATCCAAAAACCTGTGACTTCGTCACGTTACCATCGTTTCATTAATTTATATATGAAATAAGGAAAGAGAGATTGAAAGTAGGTGACTTAACTGAGGTTCACAGATGGCAGGCAACTTGTAAGGTATGGAGTTCATTAAATTTTCGGAGGCACTGCCCCCTTCATCAGAAAGTTAGGAAGACATTTCCATTTGTGAACCTCAGGTAAGTCACCTACTTTCTGTCTCTCTTCTCTACCCTTATTAATTATTATTATTATTAATTAATTATATATGTATATGTATTTAATAAAGACAATGTGACATTTTCAAAATTGATGATGTGGATAGGAAAGAAAGAGGAGAAATTTGTGGCTTAATTTAGTGTGGTTGGTTACAATAAGGCACAAAATCTTGTATTGACACACAATACAATCTATCCTCTTTTATTAATTACCTGAAAAGTTATAACTTTATACTAATTTGCCATGTAACAATTCAGTTTACAATAAATAAAAAGACTGTCATTGTAAATTTTGAAGTCTGAAAACTATGTTGTATCATTTCAATTTAATTAAGAATAAAATTTGACACATTTGTTACAAATAATTATAAGCTCTGTTTATTTGTCATTATTGAATTAATAACTAAAAAATAAATGAGGGGAATGTATCATGTTTCATTTATTGCTATATTTATTATTACATAAAGTTGTCCAATAACAACTGTTTATTCTACCTCTGCAGTTTTCATCACATATTGCCAATATACATTACAGGTCAAAATGAATAAAGATACCACATATCTCAGAAAATTGAAAAAGACAGGTACATATGTCATGAAATTGCCCAGTATAATTTTCAAAACCCTCTCCTCATTATTATTATTATTATGTTTTCTTCAGATTTTTCCCCTAATTTGTAATCAAGTTTTACTCACACCTTCTAAAGAAGTAGATGACATAATTAATATCAGTACAAAATAATGTGTCTACAGATGTGTTCAGCCTCTGTAAAATTATCATGTTCTGTTTGACTAGGCGATATGAGAAATGCAGTTGATGAAAAGGAGAACTTCCTTTTCTGTGATTAATCTCTAGAATTTGATTTGAATAATTAAATCTAGAGGTATCGTGTTTGAAGAGTAATTAGTTTAATATTTTTTTTTTACAATTTGTGGTTATACCTGTAGGAACACTGTTTTTCTACAAAGATCTTTCCACACTTTTATTTAAAGTAAACGTATTTGTCTTCATTCTCTTTGCTTAAAACCTATGTATAATTTGTGCACAGTATTATCTTACACACTTAACATAAGTATGCAAATACAAACAACAGAAAGAAAAGAATTGATTTCAATAACTTCCATGGTACTCATATTATAAGTTATAAAAATGTAAACTATTGTAGTAATAAATTGTTGCATTATTATTTCATTATATATTTTATGAAGTCTTTAGTTCTTGTACATATTTCTTTTTGAAATTTTTATATATATTTATAATGAAGCAATTCTTGTTATTGATAAATTTATTTAATACTTATTTTGAGAAAAAATGAGAAGTAAAAGAATATTGAAATAATAAAAAAACATAAATATTTTTTATATTAATAAAACAATGGTGTCAGTATTCATGTAAATATTGTTACTGGTCATTGCTACATTGTATCTAAATAATATAAAAATATTTAATGTTGATGAAAAAGTAAATGTGTTTTTTTCATTAAACAATTTAATTCCTGATAATTTATTGAAATCTGAAAGTAAATTTAGTGACTGTAATATTCAAAAGATAAATTTATTGAGCTGTATCATGAATTGAATGGCCAAGGAAAAATTGTGAGCAATTTGTGATATATATAAATTCCTTCACCTCCCCCCCTTCACCCAAAAAAAAACCGACCACCCGTAGCAGCACGAGCACATGTATTCCCATCGGAATATGAATATGTACTAAATTCTTGATGTGTGTTTACTTCGTATGTTGTGTATGCCTTAATGTGTATACCTTGGTATGTGTATGTGTTATTTTTTACATATAGACACCTTTGAGGGTGGATGTCTTTGAATGAGTGTATGTATGTCAATATGGGGGTGTTTGAGTGCATTTCCCCAGCCTCCATCAAGCCCTTGCCTCTTCCCAGACTTTCATTGAAAGTAGAGTCCATTGTTTAAGAACTAAGCTAGCTGTGCAGCAAATTTATTTGGAAGACGAGACAGCTAGTGAAGGTTTGGTTAGATGGAAGTTTTGTAGATGATACCTTGGAAGGTTCTTTGAATTTCGAAAGGTAAGGTGTTAAGTGGTTTTAGGTTGACTGAGGGTGTTCTCAGTAAGATTCAGCTCCATTGGTCTGTTTAACAGAATTTCAAGTTGTCGTTGGTAAATGGGGAATAAAGCGAGCCCCTTATGCAACACAGAAATCTCCCAATCAGATAAGGCTTTGGAAGAATTGTTTACCCTGCTATTGACAGAGATTTGGGGAGTCTGATTAGTCCTGCTTTCCTGGGAGTGAAATTCCAATGTGGTAGGTATGGATTAATTGAAGATATGAACCATGTAATATTGCAATAAGGGGAGGAGGGAGGTGTTTATAGAAACCATGTTTGGGTAGCATGAATTAACTAGGTTGCGGAATTTGTGCAGTTGACATTGTGTAAAAAACGCGCCGAAAAATGTTGCCATTTTCTTTTTTAATTTTTCGAAATAGTTTCTTTCACGTCTTGGTCAAATAGTAGGGCTATTCAGATTTTTTACTATGCTATATTTTGTTAATGTTTGGTTGTGTTTAAATTCGTTAACCCACAACTAAAACGGACTTTAACTTTGGTGACAAATCCCCATCCAGTTCATCCATCTTGTCTTTGCTCCGGACTACGTCCTAATGCAAGAATATTTAATCACTACGCGATATTCACTTCTCTCCGCAGTTTATGACATAATCCCGACTGATATTTGGTACCTTTAGACTATAAAGAAATGATTAGAAACGTCAGTTGAGTTAATTTTATTTACTGTAACAAACAAAATTCCGGTTCGCGTGCATTTAGAAAGAAAAAAAAATGAAACTTTCGTAAATGTGGTGCTATAGAAGAATGCTGAAAATCAGATGGGTGGATAGAATCGCTAATGAGGAAGTTCTAAGTAGAATAGGGGAAGAGAGAACAATTTGGAGAACTTCGGCCAAGAGAAGGGATTAATTAATAGGTCACGTTTTGAGACACGAGGTTCTAGTAAAATTAGCATTAGAGGAAGTGTGTGGGGTAAGAACAGAAGTAGGAGACAAGAATGAAATACGCTAAGCAGCTATGGTAGCTATGTAGAAATGAAAAACTTGCGCAGAATAGGTTAGCATGGAGGGTTGCATAAAACCAGTCTTAGGACTGAATACCACAGCAACAGACTAGAATATTAGCTATTGTCAGGCAGAATTGGTGTTTTATAAGGACAATATTGAGAATATGCAGAGTAAAAGTATGTCTCTTTTCAGTTTTTGTGCGTAGGGAACGTGTGTTTGAAAGTACATAAAAAGAGAAGTACTGTCGGTGTTCAATTGCACCTTTCTTCAGGTTACCATTTGATTATACAACACATTCTTTCTAGTTTCTAATACTGTTTCTGTAGTAGTTGTAGTTGATTTGATACCACTATCTTGCCTCATATATTAAAAACAGTATCATTAATTTAAAGTATTGAATTTAGACAATTATTAGGTTTAAAATCGCTATTGAAAAAAGTTTGAGCACTTCGAACATATAGGAATAATATTTATTTATACAATTATCTTTCTTATAATAAATCTGTTGTATTGAAATTGGAGGCTAGAGGAAGTGGTTAAAATGATTCGATTGATTACAAGCATGTACTTTGGATTATGTTTGAAGTAGAACTAATTCTGCTGTTTTCGTAACGTCTTTGCTTCATATACGCCATTTTTTATTAGTTCGAATAAAAAGAAGTTCGTTGTAAATTATTGAAGGTGTTGGAAGTGTTGCTCGGTTAAGATTTACACTACCAATAATCGGATTCACCGACTCATCTTTGTGTTCTTATATTAGAATTTAATTTCACGATCTCAACATGGGCGTTGACGTGCAAGTTGTTTCGCCGGGTGATGGTAATTATTCAATATTAGTACATATGTATACTTGAAATATTGATTGAGCATGTTTAAATTTTATTATCATTGGGCATATACATTGGTGTTTTATAATTTCATTTAATTGTTCCTAAATTATCGGAAAAGGTATTTCATGTATTTATCGCACGTGATTGTGATGATAAAATTAGGCCAGCTGAATATCCATTTGGACTTTACCAAAACTCTCTTTGCGAAAAATTGTTTGGGAGCACCACTTAATACAGTCCCGATGTGCACATCTAGTTTGAATATAATTTTTATGACTACTACCCATTATTAAACATGTTTAGTGCATAGTACTGCAGACTGTTTGAAACCAGTGTGATTTAGAGTGCTGTAATATTTTCTCGAGTGTTTAATGAGAACTTGGGGTTAAATTTTGTATTTCATATATCATTTTTTAAGTTGCAGACCGTTTATTAGAATACAGATAATGTGATAACATTTGTTTTCAGGTCAGACTTACCCCAAAACTGGCCAGACTGTGGTAGTTCACTACACAGGTAAGTTAACACTTGACAAGTACATAAAGAATACACATGTAATACTGCTTTACATCCAATGAATAATTTTTGTGAATGTACATAAGGAAATATGTCACTTGAAGATGGATTAGTATAACATTGGGAAATCTGAATTTGGTTGATGTGTAAAGACACATTCTATGCTGTTTTAGAATTGTATTTTAACATGTCTGTGTCTGAATTTGCTGTTTTACACATTATTACATAGTTTAAAAAAATCCAATTTTTCTTGCAACTTCAGATGCCTTTTATTTGTTTGTAAATTACAGGAACAGAAATTTCTGGTTTTCTTCTGCCACAGTGAAATCAATTTGCGAGGATGATATTTTTTGAAGTGGTGTCAGCGAGAATGCTCTTCATGGTAATGTTTTGAACATGAAGTATTTAATTTTCAGGATTATTGCCCCATCTCTTTGACATCTACTTGAACCAACTACAGCATCTATGAACTTGCTCTCTATTCAGAGCCATTGGACTAGAGGTCTTCAATATTTTCAGTGAATAAGTTTATTGGGTACTTAAATTGTTATGAATGTCAGTGCCTCAAATATATCTTCATGATAGAACAACACTTTCCTGTGTGCATCTGTATAGTTTTTTATTAATTGTATTTTCTGCAGTCTTTTTGTGTAGAGAATTTTTTATGAATTTGTGGTAAAAATTATTAAAAATAATTTGCTCTCTAAAAGGATTGTGTTTCAGGTACTTTGGAAAATGGAGTGAAATTTGATTCCTCACGTGATAGAGGTGTGCCATTCAAATTCCGTTTAGGAAAAGGAGAGGTTATTAAAGGTTGGGACCAAGGTGTTGCCCAAGTAAGTTTTTGTATCTTTTTGCATATTTCGCTTGAAGGAAGTAGTTTCCTTTGGAAAACAATGCTACTGTTGAAGATATTGAATAATGTAATGAATTACAGATTCATTGATTTTGTTTCAACCAATCCTATTATATACTTGTAAGAGTACAGTCTTTTAAGTCATATTGAAAATGTGATATCTTTCCAAGTGATGTAGATTTAAAGTTTATATTAATACTTTCTGGTCCTCTATTTTCAAAGAAATCCACAAGCCAAACTAACCTTTGTTCACATATCACAATAAATTGTAAATTTAATATAAGGTATAATTTGTTGAGGTTTCATATTCTCTCCCTATTGTTTTTTATTATAGGAGTTTTAATAAGAGAACTTGATTTTCTAAAATATTTAATTCTGAGAACCTGTTAGTAATGGAAATATTTCTGTAGTGTTCTAGAAATTAAAAAAACCAAATTATTTTTTGCTTTTTTTAATGGTGACCATATTTTATTTCATTGAAAATTCTCAACCCAAAAATTGCACCTTTTATTTTACACATTTACAATATAGATTCCAAATGCTAGCTACTTTTTTGAGTTATGAAACCGCTTGGGTTTCCAATTGGGCGAGATCGTTAAACTCTCAATGATTTGAGTACATTCTTCAAATTTCGCCATAATGTTTCAAGGCATTGACAATCTCGCACAGTTGGAAACCCAAGAGGTTTTCATCCATTTTCTACACTGGGAAAGCTTATGTTCTCCTACTTTTGGAGAAAAATTTATGTGGATTACAATGTTCATATTTCTAGAGTCATGTATTGCCAATCTTCATTTCTTGCTGTCATTGCTAACAATTGTTTAAACCATTGTTACTTTAGTTTTGAAAATTGTTTAAATCTACTACACTGTTAAAATCTTTGACCCGGTTGGAAACCTGAGATGAATTTATACATGCAACAAAACCATTTGAAGATAGTATGCAAAGTTTGCCAAATACATTGCTTGTAATAGTTTATAATATTAAGTACAATTCTTGTTTTGAAAATTTATTTATTTGAATTGGATGAGAATAATTTGGAAGAACTTTGTCAATAAGTAGGTAGGCTTATTAGAATATTGAATCATTTTTCTTATGTAAAAATAAATGTAAAATAAATTATTTGACAGAAGATTCTTTTTTTATATATAGATGTGTGTTGGTCAACGAGCCAGACTAATATGTTCTCCGGACTATGCATATGGTTCCCGTGGCCATCCTGGAATATATCCTTTTGAGCAAAGTATTCATAGTAGTTAATGTTATAAGCATGACATTTTCAAGATTTTTACAATAAAAAATTAATTTTAGGAGGGAAATACCATATTGGCTCCTTTTTATTAATCAATGATACAAAAGGTATTTTCAGATACAGTTTTGTTTATGTATGTATGTTATATATTGTGTATCAAGATAAATGGGCAGAACTAATGGAACTTTTAATTGGCCAGAGAAATTTCATAATTTATAATCGGGTCTTGAATGTTTCCTCACACAATTCTACCTCTCACTAATGGTCATGATTTGTTCTAAAGCATTTTGAATTAAAATGAAATAATTTTAATATCAGACATTTGATTTAATATTTAACATTTTGAATTAAACTTTGTTATCAATTGTAGAATCATTTTCTGAATTTGTATGTCCCATTCTACATTCAAATTTGTATGAAAATTAATTTGATGATACAAACCATAATGACTTAAACAAAATTCAAATACCATAAAAATTAAAGGAAATACTTTTATAAATTTGGCATTATAACAATTTTTATTTAAGCCTGTAAAGAATTGTAATATTTGAAAACCTAATATTTAATATGGGTCTGAATATATTAACTATTTCCTTAACTGAAGATTACTATTCCACCTAATGCAACTCTTACTTTTGATGTGGAACTTCTAAAAGTGGAACCTTGAGTATTGGGTCTGGACTTATATTCTGTGTAAATTCCTATCATCTACATACTTTGTGTATTAAAATGTTTCATTTATTCTACAAGTAGTACACATGACTTCACATGCAGTTAATGTTTTTTACAGCGAAGTCATTATTAACATTTGAATCGTATTTAAATTGTGAAGTTTCAATAGCTACAGTCAACAAAGTAATGATATATTTATGTTGTGATAGATGTTACTTTCCAAGAATCTATTAGATAAATACAGTGTCCTGTTTCTTCTACTACATCACATTAAAAACTTAATTTATCCTTAAAAATCAGTGTTATGAATAATTGCTGCATTATTTGTGAAAAACTACTTTGAATGTGTTTAGACATGGGAATATTGTTAAAATATGATTAATATTATTGTAAGCTGGAAATAAAAATAGTAACACAGAAATTAACTTTGGTGTCAAATATTTTAACCAATACCTTGTTCATCCTATGTCATATATGTATATAATTACATAAGCCAGTCTATTTATTAATTCCATTACATGCCTCAATAAATTTTACTAGTTGAATGTGAACTCAAAATATTGTTCACCTTTTTTGCCAAGCAATTATGGTGGGAAAAACCTATTGGAGTCTTTTCCAAAATTCCTTTAGTGCCTTTTTGTGAGAACTGGAGAAATTACATTTGTACATTACATTATAGAATTATAAATTAAAAATACAATGTTGAAACTACTAATTGCTGCAGCTATTTAATACTGCAGCTAATTTGTATGGAAACTTACTGTTTTTGTATGGGTTTATTCAGTATTAAGGCCATGAATTTCTTAATTTAGTTAACTCAGTTTTGGAAAGACAAGCTAACTAGAGTATTGTATGGGAAAACTGCAGAAACTTGTAAAAAATTGCTACAAAATGTGAAGGTATTCAGATCCAGAGTTCTTGACAACTGAAATACTATTTTAATCCTGGGTAACAACTGTACTTACATTAGATTGATTGAGTGACAATTTGTTTTTATTATTGGACAGCTTGGTTTAGTTTACCTCTCACTTGTGTTAACAATTAAAATCTCTGAAATTTCGTTCTGCTCAAGACATGTTTTGCTATCACAGGTCCTTAATTTAGCATGTTTTATAAAAAATTTTTTTATCCATTTCTGTTATTGATATGAAAGTACGAGTTAATTTCTTCTGAACAATTTATCTGAAGTATGTCAAATTTTAATACTGGAGAGAGTATACAGTATTTTTTTTTAACTTTTAAAATTAATATGTCAGATGGGATTCCTTTGTTTAATATTTGAATTTGTGATATAACTCTGTTTTAACACACAAGTAGACAATAGGTGGGCACAATGAAGCATTCTGTTGACCTATGCCATGTGTAAACTCAGCAGGTGTGAGTATATTATATTACACAATTTGATTTGTTAATTAAAACACGTTACAGAAGAAATAATGTAATGTGTGAAAGGAAGCAAAAGTTAAAAAAATTACTTCATATTGACACATTTTTTACTTGAAACCTTTTTAATAAGAAACTGAATTTAGTCCTTGCTTTAGTGTAATGTGCTATGAAATGAATGGAAAAGGATTTTAGATTAATTAGAACAAAACCGTTCCTTGTGGAAGTATTTTAGGTTAAATGTACATTTCATCAATGTTCCATTAAAAATGCTTTCTTGGTTACTTTGTTGGTGCAGCATTAATTCTCAAAATATAACCCTTAACTTGTGAATTTGTAACAAAGTAATTATTGACAAAATGTACTTTTTAGTATAAATGTAAATAGACTGATAAAATTAATATATGACTATATTTTCTATGTATCACATACAGATTTAATACACATGGGTACTTTGTGTGTTTCTACACAGCACTACCCAAAATTTTATATAAGGGAAAAGTGAATGGAAATGAAGTTTTTTAAACATTTGTTAAGAACTGAAACTTAAACGCCTGCAGCAGAAGTAATCCATGATCGAATTGTTGGGTGAGTGATTTGAACAAATACAGAGGGACGGTTAATACGACCACATCCAACAGCAAATGATGAAACTCCAATTAGAGCCGGCAGTCCTGATTCTGTGCCCATTAGAGGTCCTCCCCAGTCTCCCTGAAACATGGAAACAATTCATTGTAAGTATGTTAAAGTGTATTTAATATGTTAGTAAAACAGTGCTAGAGTTAGAATATAAAATTATGTCCTTAGTTAGGAATTTGCACTGAGATAGTCTTCAATTGAATTGTTTAGTAATGATCAAACTGACTTTAAGCAGTACTTATTATGCTTTCTCAAATAGAGAGACAATGATGCAATTTTGTAAATGAAGTATACAATGTGCAAAGTATTTGGAAATTTGTGGCAATAGATACAAAACTGGAAGTACTTACAACACAAGGATCCTTATTGTACACTCCTCCAGAAGGTATTGTGACGTTGGCTCCAGATGCACACAGCATATCGTCTGTTATAATGTCTGGGTCGTAATCTGCTTGGCAACTACGAATACCAATTATTGTCATACTAGATTTAGCAAGAAATGGATTCGCATCGTCAAAGTCTTCCTGCAATCAAAAACCATTTGAGCAAAGTTAATTATCTTTGAACTGATAAATGGTGAATATTGTTAATCAAATGTCATTACCCCATCAAATTTCCAATCAAAGGATTTCTTGTACAGTTGAACACACTGCATGCATTAAATTAATTTCATCTTCAGAATGCCCTTACTTCAAAATAAGAGTCCAAAACAATTTTTTAAAATGATTAGCCGAAAATTTTAATTAAAGATGACATTAGGGGTTGTTTATTATAAGTTTAGACTTACTACATTTAATATTTAGATAGATGCACAGTTTTGTAGAAACGAGAATCTTATTCAAGATAATCTTGTAATATGTGGTGTTAACAGTTACTTCAGCAATTAGCAGACAGAATAAGAGTACACAGTCAGTACATAACTATTTGATGAAAGTATTTACATATTCAGCTTCACAAGTATCCTTTTATCCAAGTCATGAAAAAGTAAAGCTGCTATTTAATTCACATGGTATAGTGGTTATTAAATTCTTATGTACATTTGGTACAAGTATTTTTTAATGCAAAATGTTATTACTTTTTTTCAGTGTTTCATATCCTTATGATAATGCAATGATCTAAGTTCCAAGGGATCAGCATTATGATTACTTAAATATATTGTTTAAATGTGATATTGCTCATTTCAATGAATTTGTGTTTACTTACACTTTGGGTGCCCCATCCTGTAAAAATTGCTTCTGTAAGAGGTTCCGGTTCCAGGTTTGCAACACGGATAACATTCTCAGACCGGAAAGGTACCGAGACCTAGATAAATGGAAAATAAGAAAGATAAATTTAACATAGGATATATGAAGTGTATGTAGTTTTCCACAAGGTGAGGTGCCTCAGTCAGAGAGGTGGCCACTCTGGTGTCGCAGACCTATTGGATCAGCTGCGTTCTAAACTGGTCAAGCCATTGAGAACTTGGAAGGGTGTGGGACAAGTACCAATAGCCTAATCTACCTGATGCAGGTTTTCAAGGGTTTACCCTGCATCATTTTTAGGTGAATGCTGGATCGTATCCTTGAAATATAGTCTGTAGGAGATGTAGAAATTGTCACAAGAAGGGAAAAACAAGTGAGATTAGTGGGAAAGAGTAAAATAGAAACCAGTTTAATATAAAAAAGGGTGCAGGAGGGAGACGAAAGAGTTTTGCTATCTGTGTTGTGGCTTTACCAAGAAAGCTGAAAAGCACAGGAGTTATGGCTGTTTTAAAGAGCAGAAACATCGAAATTTGATTGGAAAAAAAAAGAATTCCGAAATTATATGTTGAGTTTAGGGTTGTACGGAAATGAAACATGAACAATTAGAAAATGTTATAGGGGTAGACTTTGAGAGCTTCATTGAATGTGGCGCTACAGACTGGACTGATGAAATTATGAATGAGAAAGTTTTGTAACATAAGCAGTGGAAGAGGCCGTTAGAGCCAATCGAACCAAGTTTTTATATAATCAGGCATCCGAGTTTAGTCAGCTGAATATTGGAAGCTACAGAGGATGGAAGAAATTTTTGGGCGTACCTACAAATTACATCTTTTATTCATCATAATTTGAGTGCTTGAAATTCTTTTGGTATAGTGAGGGTATCAGTTGGGTTGCTGATGAATCAGAACCTATGTAATTGCGGTAAACAAAAATGAGGAACCAAAAGCATCTTCAAGTAGAATTATCTCATTTTGGCTACCTGAGGACTCCATTATAATGTCACAAATGTAAGTCCAAATCCATTCAATTCAGTGTTGTTAGTGTTTTTATCCAAATCAAGTTACGTCTGTGGCTAAATTCGTTCACATCGTGGTTTATTATTTCAACTATTCACTCATCTTCCACTTACCCGCAGCAAGGCCACGTTGAATGCGTGAGTTGCGGCAGAGTAACTGCCGTGGGCAATAGCGCTAATGACTGGGTGAGACGTGCTGCGTCCAGCTAGGGAAGCGTGGTCGGAGTGCAGAGTGAGGCATGTCAGATTTCTGAAAAGGTAAACGTCAGCATCTTAGTGGTTCAGAAGGAAAAGGACGATTAGCTTTCAATTCCGAATCGCATTACAAAAATTGTCTCCTCGAGTGTCAGTGAACGATATCTCCATGAGTCATATTTCACGGAAAAACCTAGAAAACCTTCTCTCGTCCAACACCATAAGCAGTACTTTCTAATTAAAAAAGGTAGTAGCGCAGAGAAATACTCCCCATTTAATTTACAACACGTAAACAATTGATCGAAAATATATGCAGATACAGAATGCGGAATTTCCATGATTAATGTGACATCACGAAGTCGCCTAGGTTCGTGCCTATAAACAAAGTTTGAGGATTAAGGCTGGGAAGTCACCAGTGCATGCATGGACCTTTGGAAATTCCCTCAGAATTACCCCTTTCCTTCGATATTGCGGATCCCGCGATCTTGGAAAATTCAATATGTATGGCGTATACAGGGCACATGGAGTGATGTTTTATAACGTAGAGGGGCGATAGAGATATTAGCTAGTAAGTTACAAGGAGACGAATCACAACTTGAAAGGAGGAGGAAGTTGCGGAAGAAGAAGAGGAGGGTGAAGGATAGGGCAGTTCGTATCTCGACTCGGATGAGGAGAACGAGAGACGGAAAGACAGGGAAGATGTCTGGTTAGTACAGTTAAATTCATATTATGAAAGAAGAAGGAGATCAGCACAGAAGCGAAGAACTTTCAGTAACTTCGCGAAAGTAAAACACCAGCCCACCAGAAATTCTACCACCTTAGCCAATATTCTGGGCTGAGATATCTTTGTGGAAGAGGATTCATTGTGTTCCACTTCCTGAAAGTAATCGCCTCAACCCGTACCTGCTATATTCTCAGGGAGCAGCACCGACTTCTCAGAAATCGCCTTGTACCTGCTCAAGACTCCGAGCTCAGAACAAAACATGTTCGTTTCCCGGCTCAACGTAATAAGCGAAATCTCTGCTACTCGTTGTTTCTTCTCCCCCCCCCAGATATGTCTTTGATAAGTAATTTAAGTATCATGCAAATAAATACCATGAGTTTAGCCATCGTATTTTTTAAAATATGTTAATCGCCCCAAATCAAGTTTTTTAGTAGATGACCCAATTGAAAATTTTAATGAGAAATTAAATAAAATGTAAAGTTAATTAATTAAATTTGCCCTTATTTTAATGAACACCCACCCTTTACAAGGTTGCTTGTCCATAATTTTAAACTTACTGTGGTACACACTCCCTGGACGTAATCGCCCACAGAGGAGCGATGACGGCCGCCCCACATACGTGATTCCCTTGAGAACGGAGAGACAGCTGAAAGGAAATGAATTACATTCATGAAGAAATACTATAGTGTCTATACCTAGTTACGTCGTATCCGTTATAAATCTTCTATTTAATGTTCAATAACCACTTATAAGCTCGTAACACCTTTGCTTAACGACATTTTGCGTAACTGGTTTGACCTTACTCCAGTAAATATTGCAATTTAGTATAATATTGCTCGCGTTAGTTTTAATTATTTGAAAATCTTTAAACTTGCAAGTTAACACAATAATATAATATCAAATAAGTTCCTTACATTTAATGAGATTAAGTAGCAAGAACCTTACCGTGTACGGGTAATCATGAATCGCCACATAATCAGACCCATCTGCACCAATAATCCTCGGATGCCGCGGCTGGGCCCCTGTTAATGAAAATGTGTTAATGATTCTCGGAAAGTAAATTATTAAATTAAACGTGTGTGTATTGTTAAATGTTTTAATTAATGAAAGGTATCTTTCAGAAAGTTTCTTCCAGACCTCCTTGCAGTTAAAATGTAAAGAGAAATATAAAGATTGATACTAGTACAAGGAGTTTAATTAACGTCCTAAAAATAGATCCAAGTCCTATCCTACGAATAGTAGACTTCTTAGACAAATATTGGTGCTGAAAGTTAACTAAGACGCTATGTGGCTAAGATGCGTCAGCGGAAACCAAGTTACAACATTTAAACGTCATAACTAATCCAATTTATCAAAGAACGATGGCAGTGACCGCCGTCGAAACGTCGTGGCCAATGCCTACATTCACCCGGCTGGAAGGCCAAGAACTACTGAAACTAATCCAATTTACCTTGCATACTCATTAATTTGCAATTAAAGTTCGTCACCACTTCGCCACAATCGCCCCATGAACTATGTTGGAAAAGCTCATTCTACCACAATCGCCCCATGAATTAATGTCGGAAGCTCCAGGCTTTATGTCACGTCATGCGCGGCCTTACATAACCTCTTGGTGGCCGTTTACTGTTATGACACACGACCTTTTAAAAGGAACCGTAAAAAAGGATATGATACAAAAGTTTGCTAAAAGTTTTTCATTTAAGATGTCGTTTCTGTAATATCGGGCATATATATAGGATATTTGTTCAATTTCCATATTTGAAAGGGGTTTTAGGACAAAGATCCGGTGGAGAATTTGAGTTAGAAAGAGGATGTCGGCCACAAGGTTACGAGGAAGACGATTAAGGAAATAAATGGAAAAACACCAGTCTGGTATATTTGAAAATAAATTAGCACAGAGAAGAACAGGAACTGCTAATATCGACGCTGGGAGAAGAGACTGTGGCGCATGTAAGCGGAAACTGTTGTGTAGTATTCTAAATTCCTAAGGTAAAATATAATTTTAACAATTACTGAACAAAAATTAAAGCGAGTTAAAATTTAAAGAGTACAATAAATATGTCTGACGAAAATTTTCTGATACTGTTTTTTCTAACGAATATTAATATTTTGAAACTGATGTATTTACAGATTATCGGGAAAGATTTCTATTAGATTGTGCTTACCCAAGGATGGGACCACCAAGCACACCAGGAATATGGCAATAACTTCCATCGTTCCTCCAGAAGGATTCACTCTAGCTCACATTACTCTATTTTCTCCGTTTTTATACTCACTTGATAGAGAGATGCGGCCTTTATCTATCCAATGATTTCGATATGACAGAAATTATCTCATGTTTCGTAAAATTAGTCCGTATGCCACCTCTTAAGGTCAAATCAATTAATTGCGAAATATAGCACAATATCTAGAAGGCGGTGTAACATAAGAGACTTTATTAACTTTACGATTTATCAGGTACTCACGGATTCTTGGTCGAGATTAGCATGAGAATTTTAAGAGATTTAAGTAACATTTGTAAAGATGAGCTATCGGAAGAACTGTATGATCAAAGAACTTTTTGTCTTAAATGAGGTTTAAGTACAACTTATCTAACCTTTAGAGAATTAATACCACTCGAATGAATGCTTAATACCAATCTTACGCGTGAATTAATTAAAAATTTATACAAGTCCTACAGTATAACATTTCTTCAGTAAATGATATAAAATCGCATACGTCATGTCATGGTAACTATTTTGGTCGTGAAGCAATAAAGAACCTATTGTAACTTAAGGTTTGAATTGATAATTGTTAAATTTCCTGTCGTTTTATCCACACTATCACGAGTTTTATTTTATACCTCTTTCGCTCTCTACATAAATCTGCAATTTCATTTATAACTTCTCCAAATAAAAATTGGAACACATCATAAATACCTTTCCTGATTCAGGAAATCTATTTTAAGTAGGATAAATATAGACCTTTTGTGGTTATAATTGAACATACAGCGATGTTTTTTTAAGTAAAAATATTTTATATAATTTTAAATAGCTTCATTGATGTGGGAAAAATTATGAGATTGTGGCTGTTAACGGTGAACTATAGAACCAAGGCTAATTAAATAAGTTACAAAATACGATAGGGGACAGTCATGCCTTTTTAAAATCTAGTTACAGCTAAGGTACGAGATTAAGTGATAAAGTAAATAAATCGAGGTATTTAATTGTTTTTGCCAGTAATAGCATAAGACTGACAATGACATTATTTTTCAACTTGGTAATTTCGAATTTCGATGCTTGGTCAATCGAAACTCTGATATTAGGTTGATTACATGATTTCATATGTATAACCAAGACCTATGCACACTTCAGGAAAACAACCGGTATTCAGAATCAGGACACGTAAATGCTATCAGTACCGGATGTGGCTAGGCGTCCTGTCATTTCCTCGTCCTTCACGTTTGCTCCACCGCTTCATTGTATTATTTATTCTTTGGATTACAGACCACGTATGCATGCTGGCCTCGGGAGTTGTTCTACGGGTTGGTCAGTGGAGAAAGCCGAAGAACGTATCTGAAGGAGATGAGAAGGAAAGAGTATTTACCTTTTGACCTGCCAGTTTTGAGAGGTGTATGTTTCGGGGTCCCAGACCTGGGGCATACAGTAAGAGCTGTTCGCTGATTCGATTGGGTCAGTCGGCCAACTGCCTCCTAAAATGGTGGAGATATGGAGAAGGAAATGCTGCGACTCCACAGCAAACTCCTCTTCCGTCATTCGGAAGGGCGAGAGACAAGTACCCATTTTTTTTGCGAGGGCAGGTGAAAATCTTCTAAAGACACTATCTCAGGGTCCGCACTGGATAGTAGTGTGGGATTCTACCCACTAAAAACACCTCCCTTTCCAACGATGACTGTGTGTATCTTCCTGTGGGACCGTCGTTAGACATTACTTCACAGGAAGCAGTCGTAGCGTCAAGCTCTCTCTGTCTCCTTTAAACACTATTATTTCTCTCTTTTTCGTAATTTCTTAATCTTTGAATTACTGTAGAGGCATATGCGCTTACTTTATTCCAGGTATTAGGTGAGAGCAGCATATTGGGTACCAAATTATCTGGTGTTATTGAGGTTCCAATATCACTTTCTAATGCTCGTCTCCCATATGAAAATCTTGAGCAACTGAAAAACACGTGTTCTGGTGTCTCATTAACTCCACATTCAGGGCATGCAGGTGAATTATCTATGGCAAACCTGTAGAAGTATGCCCTGAAGCAGCCGTGACCGGTCAAGAGTTGAGTAAGATAATAATTCACTTCTCCGTGTTTCCGATCAATCCAGTCTTTAATTGATCTTATTAACCTATCAATTAAAGACTGGATTGATCGGAAACACGGAGAAGTACCCATTATCCCGACCTACCTGATGCAGGTTTCTAGGGTTGCCCTGCACCTCTTTAAGGTGAATACTGGGTAGGATCCCGGAGCCCTAGTCAACGCTTGGCTGCCTTCCTCTTCCTTCCGCATCCTCTCTTTTCAATACTTTCCCCATGCTATTAAAGGAAGTTGCCAGTTTCTGGATCACCCCTCACGTAGCCTCTTCACCCCTCCCCCTCACCACCAAAGGCACTTATTACAATAAATTAAATGGTAAGTATCAGATAAACAAATTTTACAAATTTCTTGGTTATAATGTTATGAAGCTTGAAAACTTTTCGGACATCTTAATCTTACAATACAATATAGAACTGAAAATAGGTTGAGTTTGACAACAGAAGTAGATAGTAGTGTACCCTCAAATTCTGTAATAAACTTATGTTTTATTACATTCCTGCTTTAGTACTTCAGTAGTATATTGTAATATGTGAAGCTTTTATCAGCAATGATTCTTAGTCTTTTGACTGTCGTCTAATATATTTATAAACGCTGATTACACAAGCGTAATATCCAAAGAAGCTATACGCCTCATTTACGGAGCGGGTTGCTTCAGAAATTATTTATATATATTAATAATGTGGTTCTTCCGTCAGCCAGTTACAAAAAAGGCTGAAATGTGTTGACCTTGCTAAAACTTGAGAAAATCAAAATAAGAAGGATTGTCGAATTAAGAACAGGACTTCATCAAACTGACTCAGGATATATCCATCGTCGTCTCTTCTTCAGCGACCGAAGAAAGAAGGATTCAGAAATAGATGATAGGAACGGATCGGTACGTTAGGGTCTTTTACCGTCCAAACCTGAACGGAATCAAAGACGCTAGTATGGATTTTGAAGATGTAGTTTAATAAATAAGTTGAAGAATACTGAGCTGAAGAGAGCCCAGGAGCCTAGCCATGTTTCCAGAAGGAAGCCCAAACTTAAACTAAAGACTTCAGAGCTCTGAAAAGCTTTGGTGGATCCTCCCCTACACTCTGTCAGTGAAATAAAGTAGGAGAAGAACAAATCGTGATTTAGAATTAAGTCACGTGGGGACCTGAGGGGCCCTTACTTTCTAGTTAAATCCGACTTTATGCAACAGCATCTTTGCAACCGAAAACTACCTCGCTTCTGCACATGTCACCATGAAACAAGACGGCTTTGTTGTTTATTAAGGTGCAATTCGCAGACATCCTGCTGTCTAATGGAATTTACAGAAGCTTGAATATGTGAACTGAAGTATGCGCAAAAATATTGGACACCACATAACAAAGAAAACATTTTCTGCGGCAAAATGAAAGTGTTTTTAAAAATTGAATGCACTTGAAGTGAAGGATCCTCCCACTTTTATTATCTATCTTTATCAATACTAACGTTTTTTACGAACATCAAAGAACCCATAACCGAGATAATATATGACGCATAGCTTTTGTATAATCAATACTTACAGAATGGAAATTATCAAACAAAATTACTCAACTTGATCCACTTGAATTGGGTTCTTATCAAATCTAAGAAAACGAAATCTTGTTCAACTTTCTGTTGCAATTTATACGCGATTAATGATGTATTCGGTTGTTATGTATCATGTTTCTGTTAAGAAATACACTGTTATTGAGGTAGTGATTACTGATCACAGAACGGCTGATAGTGTTATCTTTGTTCTTACAAAATAGTTTAATTTAATGTTGAGTTTTGGAGGCGGTACATACTTCTGTGAAGATATTCTATGATGAAAGAATTTTTCAGTGTCCAACACGATATAAGAGAGGCATAAATGTTGTGATGAAGTCGTAACACAAGACCTGAATGACAGTAGATCGCCACAACTTGCTGCCTGCCATCGTAGAAATCCACGAGAAAATCCCGGACCTCATTCCTGATACCTGGACAAGAAGGTGGCGAAACGAGCGAAGAACAAAAACAGGTTCGTCTTTGTGGCTCAATCGTAATGAGTGAGATCTCTGCTACCCGTTGCTGTACCCTCTCCCAGCACAGTAATTAACCCTGATAAGTCTCGTGTTCAAGAATATACTGAGCTAAGCAGACACAATTTCAGCATTTAATTTTCCCTAAATTCCACATTGTTGTTCCACATTATATAGTACAGGATTAAGTAATATATATGTATATATAAAACTATGAAATTTCCTATTTAAATTTGTTTTTATTCAAAATAATTAAAAATTCCCCAAACAAGCTAAGCAACTCAATGATGTTAGCGTTGTATGATACGCCGTAGGGAAACGCTGGTATTCGTTTGGCTAGTAAATAATACTCTGCATAAATAGTGCGCTCGGTAGATAATCGTCTAACACAGATCTGAGGAGGGCAAAAGATGCGACTAAAGAAAGCCCAGTTTTTTTTCCTTTCATTCGGTCATTGACAGTCCCTTAAATTTCTCTGTTTAAACCTGTGATATAGATATTTAAAATCTTGATTTGACTGTGGTACAAAATATTGTTATTTTGTTAAAATAGCTAAATTTTGGATCATAATAGAAATTTAGAGCCCCATCAGTATAACTTTGCTACGGCAGAGGCGACGACTGATGTTGCAGAGCGACGCCGAATGGCTTTCACAGGCAGCAACTGGCCATTATTTAAACACACAGATTTTCTCTTCGCTTCCGGCAGCAACACCAAATCCCGAACGTCGCCTCGCCGCAACGCGCTCTAACGGCAGACGTAAACGTATTCTGGCTGGAGCAAATCCCGCGATATCCCCTTGAGTTAAGAGTAGCGCGGATCTCGGACTTAGGAGCGCTGTTTACGGGGGTGTAATATCCGAGGAAGCTTTATGCCTCATGTACGGAACGGGATGCCTGAGCAATTTGCCGAGGAAGTTAGGAAAGGAAGCTCCCCGTCATCCTCGGGGTGGAGCTGGAGAAAAAACTAAATTTTGTTTGGGCACCCACCATCAGTAACCCACATCCGTCTTCCTTTTCTGGCGGACGCTGGCCAGACAAGGCTTCCTCTGCTTTATTGCAAAGCTCAGCTCGCGAGGATTTGTCTTCCCGACAGGGATTACTTCTCAGCACATCTCCAACACAAGGAGTACTATAACAATATTAATTTTTAATTATTTTCAATAATAAACGTGAAGAACACTTTAAAACAATAGAAAACAATGATCAGAAAATTATTACGTCACTTCTTACTTTCACTTGACAGAAATGCTCCACGATATTGCTAACAAAAATTAGTCGGCAAACTGACTCCTAAAACTGGTGGAGACTATGGAGAAGGGAATGCTGCGACCCCATAGCAAACTCGTCTCCCGTCATTCGGTAGGACGTGAGAATAGTACTCAATGCTCGACCTACCTGATCCAGGTTTTCTAGGGTTTTCCCTGCATCTCTTTAAGTGAAACACCGGGTAGGATCCTTAAACCATAGCCCGGGTGCCCTAGTTAACCCTTGGCTACCTTGCTCTACCTTCCGCATCCCCCCTTTTCAATTCCTTTCCTATGCTATTAAAGGGGAGTTGCCTGTTTCAGGATCACCCTCATGTAGGCTGTTAACCTAAAAACAACAACAAATAAAACGAAACTAATTAATGGCACATGTAAATTTTTTACAACTGAAAAAATTACTCGATTATACCAAAATTTGAATTAATTAACTTGTTTTAATTATTTTGATATTGTCTCGTTTATATTTTTATTTTTAAAAGTATCTCAAGTTTCAGATTGTCCTTTAAATTATTATGTCTATATTAAATTACTTATTTATATTTTTTAATCTTTTAACAAATTTGTGTCCCATATTTTCAAATTAATTTGTTTACTCATCTGTGATTCTTTTGTATTTTTATTAATTAATACTTCTATGGATAGGATCTGAATGCCTGCGGCAGTTTTCTCTCGCTGGTACTTTTCTCCAGATTGACTTCGGGGCTCACCTAACTGCGTTTGAAATGACTCGTAAATACTCTGGTTTGTTTCAAGGTTCTCACATGTCGAGGCACCTTCATCTATTTTAGGAGGCGTATGTACAGGGTCGAGGTAAGAGTTGTCTGCTGATCCCATTGGATCAATCGGCCAACTGCCTCCTGAAACCGGTGGAGATAGGGAGAGGGGAATACTGGGACCACACACCAAATTCATCTACCGTCATTCGGAAGAGCGTGATGCAGGTATTCTAGGGGTTTCCCTCATCTCGTTTAGGCAAAACACTGAGTAGGATCCTTAAATTATAGCCCGGGGCCTTAGTCAGCCCTCGGCTACATTTCTCTACGTTCCACATACCTCCTTGTCAATTCCATTCGTATGCTATTAAAGGGGAGTTGCCTGTTTCAGAATCACCCTCAAGTAGCCTGTTACCGAAAAAAACTTCTATGGATATTATTATATATCTTTACAATCATGATATAATTTAAAAACACTTATAGTTTCGACGTGCTAAATGGGAGTAAATATATATAATTTTATGAGGGTAGTTTTAAAATTTTTAAGTCCAGTAAATCGGCCTGTAGAAAATATCTAAGAGGGAAATTATTATGAATGAGTTATTTACAAACTTTATTCAGTACTTTCATGGGTGCAACAAGTTAGTATGCAGCACGTTGGTGTGTCGTTATGAGACGATAAAGTTTTAGCCCACTGTACACTAGTTTGAGTTTTATAGTTTACAAAGAGATGGACACTTTAAAAATTTACTTGTTTAGAAGGTTATTTAATTAAGACCAAGTAATTTGGATAGATTTAATAGAACAGAGGCTCGTGAACCGCTCGATTCTAAGACAGGGTCATTCCATCCGAAGTCGTCTAATATTCGAAATCACTCAAGCTAGACCGCTACAGATTTCGTTCAAAATTTGCAAAATGGTGAGTATTGGTTCTAGTAGAACTGAATGTGCTCTTGCCAACGGTATCAGAAAAGTCAAATTCACTATGTCCCAATTTTGTTTGGTAGCATTTTTTGAACTTGCATAAAATATAAACTAAACAAAATAACACAAACAGTTTTTGAGAGGTTTTAGATATATAGTATTGGTGTTTTTTCCAAGTGACGAATTCCTTTCGTTATTGATAGATAAGTTATAAGTGTTTGAAATTTTCACTTTAGATTTTATCAGACAATTTCATCCACTTTTTTGGAACACAAATTCACCTTTAATCTTGAAAAATTATATTTTTATTATTTCGTGCAAAAATTTCTGCCGGATTAAAAATCAGGAGGTTCTTATTTGCTTCAGTTTTAGGACTAAAAAATGCGGTTTTGTACAGTTTCGTCGTGACTGAGATTGACAGACTTCCCAACAAAAGGCTATAGTTTTCATTGTATTACACATTACAAATTAAAATTTTGCATACGTTAATTAAATATATTAAACTTTATATATGCAAAAATTGAATGGAATCTGTTATGCTCGAGCGTGGACGAGTAGACCACTTGGGTTGGAATGATCCGACTAGACTGGATCGAGTTGCTCATCAGATGTCGCTGCACGTCCTGGGCTCGGATGAAAGCTTGCCTTGAGCTCAAGATAAGCCACATGTTCTTAGAAAGGAAATCACAAACCTAGCAATGATACGAGATAACACTGGAAATATTTACGAAACATCGCGTTCCTTGGGGACGCAGAGCGCGATAATGTCAAATGGACCAAAATCGCTTAAAAAAATTTCTGGCGGAGAAAAGTGTTAAGAACAAAACCTCCAGAACCAAGTAAGGTAAACTGTGGGAATTTTCTTATAATCTACACATTATCTAGGAAAAATTATTTACAGTTAAGTAATATGAAATAACGTCACGGAAGGCATTCCTAAATAACCAAAGTGTCGACCTCTCCAATTCGCGTTTATTGAACATTTAGTTTGCCCAATATAACACAATGAATGACATTAACAATCAATTTAACAAACTACACCGTGTGGTTGCCATTTATCCAGTGAGTCCTGACACAAGAAGCTTCACTTCCCATGAATTAAATTAAATTGTGGAGGTAAATAATTCACAATACGAAGCAGTAGGTGAAAAATTAGTGTCCCTGGGAACAGTCTTGGTTCCTGCGTGAGTTACATAAAAGCTTTTATAGTACTGCTGATAATGTTGTTACTAATGTGATTATGTATATAGGACCATTCTTTCAAATAACGTGACGTTACAACTAAATAGATTCGGGAAATTATTCAAAACATAATTATATGGTCTTGCAACACTTTTATGATTCGATAAACTATTCTCCAGTCCAAAAGTGAAATATAAGTTTCGGATATCCGATCTAAAAGTAATGGTTACAGGTAAATTATGATAATTATAGTATTAACATTCACGAAATTTTAAATTTAGAATGGAACATGCGTATTACGAGAACGTTGTTCCGGTAGAGATTTTTCCAACCTGATCTTTTAATTCAGTTTCATGGCTGATCTTTTTTGCAAGTATTTCTTCTGATCTTGTATGAAAATCATTGCACCATTGTTCAGTTTTCACATTATATACATTATTCATTAATGACCCAAAATTAGGCCATGAAGAATGTGTTTATGTAAATTATAGGCGAGCCTAAACCTCAGGCCTATACAATAGATGGAGAAAACACGCACCGGGCTGGGTAGATTGGTGTGAACCCACCTGGTTCGTTTCCCGGTCCGGTCGAGACTTTTCCATCCCGATCTTCTATCTGGTCAAAATTTAACTCTTTTTATTTATAAGCCAAATAAGAGTTATGTGATCCGGATACGTGAATATTTAAATCTCAGCAATAACCAATGTGTAATAATGATTTTTTCTTCAATAATAGCTTAATGATGCATCGTATAGGTTCAAATTAGTTTAATAAACTATTACATAATTTAAAATTATATTTAACTTAATCAAAAATTAGAACTAATGAAATTTTCTTTGTATTTCGGCGACTTAATTTTTAAATTATTTATATTGGAATTAAGTTGGTGGAAATATTAAGTGGACGCAATTTTTACCGCTCTATACGTTTATTTTAATGAGAATAACATTTGAAATTATAATTCATGGATAAACGTAGTTTACTTGAGATATAACGCAAGGTGTCACGCTTCGTGACTCGTACGTGCAAGTTATCAGAAACTTTATCGTATTCAACGAGGATAGGGAATTACTCTTACGCAAACTTTACCATACCTGAAGAGTCTATTATTACAGTTTAGGGTAATGGCTTTCAGAGTTTACGAAGTCTAGCGCATCTTTTCCACTAAATACTCATAACGGGAGAAAACGAAAATATGACGTTCTTGTGGAAAGATGCTCTGGCGAGGCTTTTGCAAACTAAAGTTTCTCGTTGTCGGATAATTATTGCCTTAGAGTTAACTTTTCACGAGGGAAAAGGAGATGCAATAAATTGTTTCCTCTCATACCGAACAGAATTTTCTTCAATATTTAATTAATAAAAATCACGTCATAATATTTTCTCCAGATTATTTACAATTTACACGAATAAGTTACAATTAATTTAACTAAATTCTGCCACTACTTATTTGAGTTACACGCGTTAGTATTTTTTTGGAATTAATTTGTATGTAGCTAAGAGTGAATTATTTATTTATGTTTCGAATTTTCCTTCATTGACTCAAAACCTACTCAAAAGAACCACAGCAATACTCAGTTTTAAAATGTAATACAGTTTCCCCTTTATTTATCTATAATGTTAATTATTTTCTTTATTTTCAGAAGTGAAATGAAAAAATGTTGACCGTGCTGACCGAATATTGCCTTCAATGAAGAATGTGTGTGTGATTGCGAGACATATGATGGAACATACCTTCTCTTTATCTCTTTATACATTCCTGCTGTCATCAAGTTACTCAAAATAATTTTGAAATCCTCACTTCCCCAGTCCTTGTTTGCCCCTGACTTTTCGTATGTCTGACAAGTAACGTTATATGGACCATTAACACCCAGACGCGAGTGAGGTACTTTGTGTTCTAGGTGCGTAGTGTGCTGTAAACACAACAGATAACATTAACTGAAGTTCATTAGACTGAAAATTAATAAGTGCTTACTAAGGACCACACCAATTAAGTGCATTCTTCCCCTCTCGACGACTGTTATTACTGACTTCAGAGGTCACTTACAGCTAAAATGAACATCGCTACCCAGCTTAAGAAGTCTTACGCAAGAGCAAAAGAAACATTCCCGACGAAAGACCAAGCCTTCATTATAGAAGCCGCCGCTGGAATCTCCATTAATGAATACATCTACGAGATAGCAAAACTTGTCAATCCCAAGCTTATAACATTCATATCTAGAATTTCCAACAACCAAATCAGTGTCTTCTTGGACAGCAAAGAAGCATTAGACAAATTTATCACAGAACATAAATCATTTAAAATAAAAGACAACCTCTTCATCATCAGACCTCTTATCAAAAGAAGTATAAGAATTATCATCTCCAACGCAGACCCTATCATTCCCCACAGGATCATAGAAAATAAACTCATAAGTAGTGGCATAAAACCAACCACAAAACTTTCATTCATCAAAGTAGGCATCCAAGATCCAAATCTGTCCCACATAAAGTGTTTTCTTCGTCAAATACACATTGAACCAATAGAGATCAACAAAATTACAGACTCCATCACTTTAAACTTCAAAGGAGCCACTTACAGGATTAATCTATCTTCCGACTCAACTGAATGCTCCTCCTGCAAAGAACAAGGCCACATTACCAAACTATGCACAGTTAATCAGCACAACACTAACCAAAGATCAACCCCCAATAAAATCCCACTTCAAAATCCAAGTACCTCTACTGTAAACAGACTGACCGAAAGTCCCTCCGAAGTTGTAATTTTAGAAACACCACAAGCTCTGACAACCTCCAGAAAACGAGGCTATTCCATAACAACTAACTCTACCCCTGCAGACGCTAGCCATTCCCTCATCCTCAACGAAGAAATAAAAGAACAAATTTTACCTTTAAAAAGGTCCAAAACTACTGAAGAGAGAAACGCAAAACGAAATAGTGAAGCGACCCTCGAACTGATCAGGTCCTTTATCCAAAACAACACCAGTGAGCTACCACTTTAATTTTAACAACCACTATTTTTTTAAAAAGAGGTTCTTTTTTACCAAGGAATTTAAGAACAACCAGAAATCACTGGTTAACATGCTTACTATTAAACACCTCCTGGCAAGACATCGATCTATAAAGCTAGAATTACCACAATTTTTTAAAAAAGGATGAAGCACTGCCTAAACATTTTTAGGAATCAGGAGTCTTAGAAAAATCACTCATCAATAACTCAATCTGTAATGAACATTGTAAATGATATGTAGGTTTTATTTAAATTATTTAATAAGTGGAGGGATATAGGTTCATAATTAGTTGGCTTAGATTTGTTCTTTTTGGGTTTGGGAATTGGGATGACTGAGAGTGGTGTGCGATGACCAGATTTAGTTGTCAGTAGAATTTAGGGGACTGATTTTTAATGAGGGCATTTGCTATTTTGTGGGGATTCTGGGCAGAGTATTCAGCAGGGGACTAAGAGAACTAACAAATCTAACCTAATCTACGCAAAATGTTAGAAAAAACATAAATACTGGACTAAATTGGTTTATTTAAAAAAATATAACCGTAAAAAATAACCAATTTGGTTTTCATAAAGACCACTCTACCACGACATACCTAATAAGCCTTGAGAACACGATCCATTAGCTGCCAATAATAACCAACACATCCTCGTCATTAGCCTCGATATAGAAAAAGCGTTAAGACAGATGTTGGATCCATCGCCCACTCAAACGACTTGAAACATATTCCCATAAGCTGTGAAAAATTGTATATTTAGTTTAAATGGATAAGAATCAATTGTGTGGAAATTGTTTTTGAACATCGTGTATATACTAGTAAAACAGAATATGTTGGACATGACATATTGTACTTACTAAACTTTTTTTCTGTCATGTATATGGAGCTCATTCAGATCGTTTTTATTACGTTTATTCACGCTATTAGGTTTCATGTTGCAGTCATGTTGTCTCTGAGTACGGAAACGTATTTGTAACCTTTCACGTCTAAGAGCTTAGCTGAAGGCGCCGCTAATACTTCAGCTTATTCGCCGAGCTAATGCCTCAGTTACAGGCGCAGGATTACTGTGAACAGTGGTTTTTGTTCTCCACGGGCTATCGTGCTTTTTATGTATTCCAGTCACCGCACCGTGTCCTACAGCCTCTCCCTCTGCAAGTTTTTGCGGTGTTTGTTCTCAGTAATCCAGGTTCTGTGGCGCCCTCAAACGCTTGGCAGTTCACTCAAAACCTCCAGAGATAGCAGCACCCACAATTTTGTAGGAAGCCGGAAAGGGCTACTATTCATTAAAAATAAAATTGCATAACATGCCGGAAAAATTTATTTTATAAATAATTCGGCAATAACCTTAGATTTATTGTGTCTATAAATTTATTTAACTCCTACTTGCAATTAATTGTAATTATAATGATGGCAAATTATTTCATAATGTAAATAAAAATACTTAATAATGCATCTGTCTTTTTTTACGAACGTAACTGAAAACAGTACTTCAACCGAATTTATCTTATACGAGCTAAAACATTTCGCATTGGATTCCAAATTAACTTAAAAATGGAATTAGTTAACAAAAAATTCCATAAAATATATTAGTCCATCTCTAATTTGTTAAATTTTATGAGGGAAAGTCGTCAGTACATTTGAAGACAACGATTACAGTATTTATACATTTTTTGTAGTTATATGTTTCATATTTTTTTCGATGAATAATAAAAATGATACAATAATAATTGGCAGTTGTCAAATTATAATTGATAAATTAGCTATAGGTGAAAATAAGTAAATGAAGTAACCGAAAACATAAGAATTATTGATTTAATAATAGCTGACGTTTCTCATTTAATAATAATAATAATCATATTCCGTAGATCCTGTAAAGAAGCTAAGCTTCAAGGATGTGGAATGGGTCAGGGTGTACATTTATTACATTATTTTATTGTATAAAAGAAAATATACTTATAACAAATTTTTGTATTATAAACTATAATAAATTACTCTTCTCCGATTCTTCTATAAATTCCTTTATTGAATAGAAGGAGTGGCTAAGCAAAAATGAGCGTAATTCAGTGTTTAATTTACCTTGATTATCGGACAACTGTTTAATTCTGTGCGGCAGTCTGTTGAAGATGGATATCCCTGAATAATGCACACCTTTCTGTGCAATTGACAATGTTTTACATTTTTTATACAGATTATTTTTGTTCCTTGTATTGAAGGGATGAATATCAGTATTATTAAAAAATAAGTGCCTATTTGTGATTAAAAATAACACCAATGAATAAATGTATTGGCACGTCAAAGTGAAAATACCTAACTTTTTGAACAGAGTTCTGCAAGAAGTTCGTGAGGAAACCTGCCTCACATATTGCTCTAATAACACGTTTTTTACTAATAAAAATCTTATCTATGCCTACTGAGTTGCCCCAAAATATAATACCATATAATAAAATAGAATGAAAATATGCAAAGTATACTAATTTTCTTGTTTTTAAATCACTGAAGGTGGACATTGCTCTGACAGCATCACATGTAGCTAAGCTGAGTTTCTTAAGTAATTGACTAATCTGATCAGTCCAATTTAATTTATTATTTACTAAGAGACCTAAGAATTTAACAGAGGAAGTTTCATTTACATTTTTGCTGTCGTATTTAAGTGTTATAGATTGTAAAGTTGTGTTGAGTGTGTGAAATTGCATGAAATGTGTTTTGTCACAGTTATTTGTTAGTCCGTTCGCATTAAACTATGTTAGCAGGTTAGTTAAATTATTGTTGCTTGCCTCTTCTAGTGTGTCTTTGTTACTTTTTACTATTACACTAGTATCATCTGCAAAGAGGATAGCTTTAGAAGTTGAATCTATGGTATTAGGAAGATCATTTATATATATATATATATATATATATATATATATATAAGGAATAATAATGGCCCTAATACTGATCCCTGTGGGACCCCAGTTTTAATAATTCCCCAATCTGATTTATGTATTTCACCTGTGCATGAGTCTTTTAATACTACTCTTTGCATTCCATTTTGCAAGTATGAATTAAACCAAGAAAATGAAGTTCCTGTTATTCCATAGTACCTCAGTTTTTCTAGCAATATGCTATGGTCTACACAATCAAAAGCTTTACTTAAGTCACAGAATATTAATGTTATGCGAGCAATTTTATTATAAATAAAAACCAATACCTGTAAAAATTAAAAACTAGGGCAATTTGTCTAAAATATAAAATATTTAATGAAATATAAAATGATATATTACTAATACGTCATGTTATTTTTAGTATTTTCCAAGTAAATTTCAAGTAATAATGATATTTTCCATCTTTAAGCAAACTGAATGGTTGCAAGAGGAACAGGACGGGCTTCCATCAAAGATGATAATCTCTCCTTATTCGCACTATGCAAATATATTTTTATTTTGTTGTCTAAAACTAATAATTAATTAAATCAATACTTAAAAATGTTTTTGGCTATTTATTTATTATATATTATAATAATTTATTTATTTATTATAATAAATAAATATGAACACAGATATATATCCTCTACCTTTAAAACATAATTATTTTGTATTAATGATCAATTTTTTTACGAATGAATTGGAAATATGAGATGTAGATTTAAAGTAATACATTCTCCATGCTTAGTATTTATAGATAGTAAATGCTACAATGAAAAATTAGCCAAAGGGTCCAGGTTTTTTAATTTTTACGAGAATTGGTTTTATTTACCAAAAAATTGCTCGCATAACATTAAAGGAGAAACGTAAATTAAGTAAATTTAGTTACATTTCCAATTTATATTTTTCCAAAATAGTTCCAGCAGGGTCTGTGTCTAGTGGCTAGCGTCACAGCCTCCCATCACAGATGTCCCGGGTTCAATTCCTGGCATGGGCCTGGGTCTGGGTGTTAGCAAACTGGACTGTACAGCCTATCAGTTACGATAAAGCTACGGATGACAAAATTAATTACTAGTTTTTCATTTAATACTTCAAGTTATTTTATGCGTAAATGTAATCAAACTATGAATTGGATCTTTAGTTAAGTTTATTTAAAGCTTAAGGTAAGCTTTACCGCGAAGAACTTTAATTTTCTCTGTTAAAAAATATTTTTTCCTTTCAACAATTTCAATTTTATTTAAATGAGTTATTATTATCTAACAATTACCAGACCTCTTTTCTAAAAGCAGTATGGTAATTACTACGGGAAACATCTTATTTTATTAAATTAATATAGTTTCATATTTCTACAAAGAGAACCTTCCTCGTGGTTTTTGGTTTTATTTATGGTCGCATGATTCTTTTACTAGATCGGTTAGTTTCATCCGTTGAAAGAAATGTGAAGTCTTTACGCTCAAGCAACAATTACAAGATTCAGCTGAAAATCGTAGAATACAAAGTACATTGAAAAACGAATCATTCTGTTTGCGTTAAATATAAGAACGTTAATCCATAGGAATATACAACGAATCGTCCATTTATAAAATATATTTTTATTCTATTCCCAATAACTCAGTATGTTCTCCGGAGTCTCTGGACAGCGAAGTTTGTACGCTTAATGAAATGAATTCTGCAGGGACGCTTGTGGGTTCTGAGCACAGTTTCACGCAGGTTACAACAGTTTGAAAAGTAATTTCAGGTGTCGCATTTGCTCGAATTAGTGCTAATGTCACTCGGGGACCTTAATGACTATTGAAATGACGTATCGATCATCACGCTGCTATTTAGTGCAATTTGACTGTAAACATGCGAGGGGGAGAGCTTTTATTTGAGGACTGTATGCTGTTGGTTTTCATTTTATTTCACTACCTCTCTTTTCTTTACTCTCCTTTCTCATTTTCTTCTTTCTCTGGCATCACGTCATTTGAATTATTATTATCATACTTACTATATATTTTCTAATTATACAGTCCATTAATTGCTCATAAGGATAGATATGGGAAGTCTAATTTATTCAAGCTTATGCAATTGAACCAGACCGATCTCAAGTTTGAATTCTGGTATTATACAACCTGCGACAACTTGTCCGAGCGGCTTAATTGATACTCACAATTTTCATGCATGGTATATGGGAAAATACTGGATATCTATAGTCAAAAGCTGTGCTCTATATCATAAATAAATTGAAGTGAATGACCCAAAGTCAGAAATAATAATAATATATATATTTTTTGAACTGAAGAAGTCCCGAAAGTTGGTGACAAAACGTTTTAAAATTTAAAATTCGCCCCAAAATTCCAATAACAAATTATTTAATTGTTCGCGTGAGCACGGCGAATAATATAAAATAAACAACTCTTAATAAAGCGAATAACGAAATCAAATAAAAGTAATCAAATCTTTACTTAGGCATTCTTTCTATTTCATTAATGAATAGACAGAAATAGATTTGTATTAAAATCAATTGTATATCAATGATATTACAGCAAGTACCAAAAATGTAATTTAATTTATAGTGCGGTTTAAGTAATATTTATAAAGCATTATTATAATTTATGTAAAATTAATGACATTTTTCACGTCGTTGAAGTTAAGATTCTCGATAGCATAATACTTGAAGTATTGTGTTTTTTTTAGTTTGGTGAACGGATCAGTTATACTCTTTGTATTATTACTCACACATTATATATATGGTAAAAATACAGTCTGTTGAGTCTCGCCGCTAACCAAACAACTATGAACTATGATGTCCACTAACACAGTTTTCAGTACGGCGCCCCTCAGTTCTTTACCCTTACCAACAGCTTACCACACACATACTCTGTATTACTTCTTTAGTTATCGTAGTGCTACTGATTCGCTTCGAACCACTAAACAATAATAATACAAATGGAACATGACTTATCTACATATTAATACAATAACGGTTTGCCATCAATCATTTCAAATATTTGATGTAGGTGTCAATTCCTCATTTTTTCAAATATTCGTGAATATAATTCGATATATCAACACGACTTTGATACCTTGAAACCCTATTCCTAAATATATTTTTGAAATAATATGACAGTTGAATACTTTTTAATCTTTCAAAATAATAAATACCCAGTTCACGATGTTAATGCGACCCAAAATAAAAATTTAAATAATTATCTAAATAAATAAATTACTCAATTACGTTTCTTGAACCTGATTCGGACGAATTGAAATGGGTGATCAATAAACTGAGACCACTGTGAATGGGTAACAGGGAGTAGTTTTAAGGGTGTTGGGTACGTAACCACGTGTACCGATAAGAAAGTAAAGAGTTAATAAACGCATATCAGGTAGCAGTGAAATGAGCCTAATTATTTATCGTGTGTATTTCCTCCGCGTTTCTTGCCAGGCGAGAACGTTTTCTCAATCTCTCTCGGAGCGGGTCGCAATTGCCTCGGAAGCGGCGATCTGTTCTTTGATATCTGCTGCGTCGCCTCGCCATGTGATTTCACGCGCTGTGACGCCGTATTCGCCGTATTCCGCACGCTATTTGCAGCTCGGTTGCAGCCTGTCGCATCTACACGTCCAACTTCACACTGCACTCGTGTGATATCACACATGACCGCCTGCCTGTATTACACTGTGGGTTCACCTTCTTTCCAACAACATTTAACCGCGTCGTTTTAAACTTCACGCTGGCTGAATTGTAAATGATTAATTAAGTTCAAATAATAATGATGAATAATATCAATAAATGCCTGGAATTAACACTGCTAGAGTTTAAGAAATATAAAACCTAAGATTTTTTTATCAAACAAGAAAAAATACTTGATAAGATCATCGGGCGAAGAAGCAATATCGTGGCTGTTCAGGATAGTTTGCAAAATCTACGAAACAGGAAGATTACCAGGAGACTTTAGGAACAACATAGTTATACCTATATCGAATTGGACTGATAGATGCGAACAGTACAGGACTTTACTATCTCATGTGTGCAAAATATTAGCGAAAATAGTATATAGGAGAATGAAACGTCAAATAGAATGCAAGATAGGAGAATATCAATTTGCTTTTAGGAAGAAAGTAGGAACAAGAGAAGCAATATTGATTATGCGACTAATTTTAGAAGACAGGTTAAGAAAAAACAGGCCTACGTTCAAGGCACTTGTAGATTTGGAAAAAGCGTTTGATAATGTTGAAGGATTTTGAATTGCTAATTGGAAAGCATAATAACTAGAAGTGTAGACGTCATAAAGAGAAGGATAGCACAGGCAAGGAAGGCTTTCGCAAAAGGAGGAATTTACTTACAGTTAATATAAATATTAGGAATCATTATTAGAAATGTTCGTATGGAGAGTGGCGTTATAAGGGCGTGAAACGTGGACGATAGAAGTTGCAGACAGGAAAAGAATAAAAACGTTCGAAATGTGGTGCTATAGGAGAATGCTGAAAATCAGGTGGGTGGATAGGGTAACTAACCAGGAAGTTATAAACAAAATAGGGGAACATTTAGGAGGACTTCGACCAAGAAAAGGGATATACTTTGTAAAATTAGCATTAGAGAGAAGAGTGTTTTGTAAGAACAGAAAAGAGAGGCCAAGGATGGAATACGCAAAGCAATTCGGGAGGATGTAGTAGCTATGTAAAAATGAAAATGATTTCAAAAGATAGGTTAGCATAGAGGGTTTCATCAGACCAGTCTTATGACTGATTACCACCACAATATTTTGATGTTATTTTATTAATAAATTTAATCAGGCTGTATTCTACATATTCTCATAGACAAAGAATAATTTTTAATTGTCTTAAAAGTAAGTTATCCCTTGCTATACTTTAAACTTTAATTTTATTACATTATGATGATGTTCGAGCATTATTTCACAGTTTTTGTCATTTTGATTCTTGAATTTTAATTAATTTATAATTACACTTCATTGGTCATTTTAAAACGTTAATTATCTTGTTAGATAAGAAACAATAAATCGTGCACAGTATTTGAGTAACAATTTTTATGTGGTGCAGTCATTAATTGGAATTAGGCATTACCGCAAGATATTATAATCATGACAAGGTGAATCAAACAGCTGCTGAATTATTTAATATTTTCATTGGTTATTTTGAAATATTAGTTACAAATTTAATAAGCCCACAGCCAAATTGAATTAAGCAGTACTACGGGATAGTATACTCATTATAGCAAGGTGGAAAAACGTCCGATAGAATTATTTCTTCTGTCGTTTTACAGAAAATAGTTGGCAGATTCAACTTAAAGCCATCTGTCAAATTCTCTTTTTCATCTTCGTTAAATACCCGATGGAAATGCTGAGAATTGAATAGTTTTTTATGAAACCATAAATTTCTAACATATGCCAAATTACGACCCTTTATTTTTATTAATTTTAGGTTCAAAACATTTGTCAACTTCAATGTATTTTGGTGCAAAAAGAATATTCTTGAAGAAATTATTTACAACTTTCGTGTTTCTTTAAAAATTTTTATATTTTACAGTGGCAAATTAAGTAATAATTTCATTCACAGTTCTGAAATATCTAGTTCTGAATCGTTTCCAGACCCTAAATAAATGTTATGATACATGCGGATTATTCATGTGTGTGTATATGACAGACAGAGCGAGAGAGGAATAAAGGGAATAAGGTTTAAGAGGTTCTACTTCTACTTTGTTTCTCTGCTTAAACGTTCCGTCACCTCCAATATTAATATTAAAATTCAGAGCGTATTATCACAATTTATTAATTCGTCTTATTTAAAGTTATTAGTTCAGTTGAGTTTGCACTCCCACCTCATTAACTAAGAATTCCTACGACAATTCATTATTCTTAAATAATTCCGTGAAAGTATAAAGACAGTAGGTGAAATAAGGTTCACAAAGGCGTTCTAAAAGATGCTCACGCACATGCCTGCTTTCTAATTTTAAAGACGGCACAATGGGAAGAGGAGAGGACTAATTTGAATTACTAACGAAACGCGCGCGCGCGCTCGCGTAGTTGTCCAGGGGCAAAGGACGAGAAACAGGCTTACAATAATGTATTTATGAAATGAGAGCGGCGGAGCACGTGTAGAGAGGTATTAGAGGTGCATTATTATACGCCAGCATTTGGAGCGTAGCTAGCACGTTACCCAAATGCCCTTTGTGAACTGAAGCAAGCCGGCACGGGAGTCTTTAATAAAGGAGGATGCTTGAGAGAAATCGGGATCCGGGGTTCTATTGCTCCTCTCCCACGTCCTTCCTACTTCATATCCTCGCATGAAGAGGTCAGTGCGTTAAATCGATATCCAAACAGGAGTTATGATATAAGCAATAGAAGTAATCCAAACGCATAATACAAATACTTTAAGAAAAATTAAAAAGATTGAGTCCTTTCTTTCTTCGTGGCGCAACAACTCATTTAGGGCCTTGACCTCCCAGACCGTCATCTTATATGACACAATCCGGATCTTTTGGAGTGGCAAGTGATCAGCGCATGCCGGGGATAAGAATAAAGAATATTCTACACGTGTATCCTTTATTGTTATCCCCAGTTTTCGGGACAAAAAAATAAGAGATGTATGACGGTTCAGAGTCTCGATACGGATGAACTTGCGCTTGAGTATGTTGAACTTATAATAATTAATGCATGTTAACAAAAGTAGAACTATACAAATACACCATACTGTAGTATGACTACAAAGGAAACATATGTTTGCCTAAGACGGAGAAAAAAAGATATCTCCTTTGGTGGTAGGTGTGTCACCTCTGGAGATCAGATGGCGGTTATTGTAACGAAGCAAAAATATACGGAGTAGGCGAGTTTTAAACGGCAGAGGATGATGGAATTTCTTTGGTTGGGAAGCTTATAACATTGGATATTCAATAACAATCTCTTCACTAAGGGTAAAAACGTTTATTTGGTTAGTGTGTCGATTGTGTTGGTTCATTCAAACTTGTTTAATATATTTGTAAAAATTCATGTAAACTTTATTCATTTGGTACCATTGTAGTTTATTTAGTTGCAAGTGAAACCACGCATTAACCCTGAGAAAAAGATTAGTAATTTTATTATGATGCGTGGCGTATTATGACGTCACCAGTGTTTTGTTTATGATCGCATGGAGGCGGGATTAAGAATACAATAAGTAAACTACTAATATAACTGCGACTTATAAAAATTATTACAATACCCAACATATGTTCCTATATAATTCACTAAATCAAATAATTACATATTTCATATTCATTTTTAACTTTCTTCATTGCCTGTTCTATATATAAGTTAAACAGAATGGGTGACAGACTACATCCTTGCCTTACTCCTTTCTTGATTTCTGCTTTCTTTTGTTGCCTTCAACAATAAAATGTAATGGCATATTTAATGCAGATGAAATTATACCAGGAACAAGTATTTACACATAATTTATGATTGTTTACGATTCCCGCCCCTACTTGTCTTGCGATTCATATTAAGTTTCAGCGTCTTCTAATTATGAATTTTGTAGTGGAAATTTAGCTCTAATTATTTATTGGCTCAAAGTTAAATTGTCGGTAGACATTATTTTCACTATCACGATACAATAATAGGTTCAATCAAAGATAATTTATTTATTATTAATGGATTTCTATTGTATGTCTGTTACATCACGTAAGGCTAAACATATTAAACAAGTTTATATTATAATATGCAAAGCGAAAGTTTTTAGTTATGTCTAGGTTTAGGAGTCCGTTGATGGAAGTTAGAATCGGTCATTGAGTAACTGGCTCATGTACTGAACGTTTGTTTCATCCGCAGGATTTGTTTCACGCTGGAGTTTGAACACTGTTGGGTGCAGTTGTGAACCGTTGTGGTTCAACGTCTAGCACTCCATATCATTATTGAACGGCAATCGTATCCACGGCTATCGGCGTTAGTTGCTCAAATTAGCGAACGATGTACGTGTCGATAGCAATTTTCACGCTAAGTGAGAGCTACACATTTCAAAACTTCCGTCTCTCTCCAGCGGACAACACGCTTTGATCCCATCCATATTTAGTGACATTAAAGTTTCGGCAGTTTCGATGCTATTCACTCGAAAACTCGTTGAAACGACTTTCATGTCTATTTTCCCGTGACATTTTTTTGACCAACACGTTACAATGGATGTTTCAATAATTTATTTATTTTACTTGAATCAAAAGAATATGAAATGAAGTATATAAAACGTACGTATGCCTTACACCAAAGTCTTTGGCATACGCTTCACCGTAGACAAAACTTTGTGATATATTCCGTCTGTATTTTGATTATGGCGATTTTGATACGCTATAGCTAAACTAGTTCTTCTGGCATTAAGGATTATGTCACATAAATAAAATGTCATTAAAATTTAAGCGTTTAGATGGTAGCAATTATAACGAATTTCTTTAATGCATTTCCCTTTTGAACACAAGAATAAGTTGACAATTTATGGAAACATTCCAGAATTAAAAATACAAGCTGCTCTAATATTATTTTTAACATCGTGACGTTGATATTTAGCATAAAAAACTAATTACGGAGTGGAATTTTTGAAATGACTTACGTTTAACGAATGGCTCATCGACAAGCTACCGTATTGGCTGGATTAACGAACCGTAAAATTGGATGGCTCTAACAACAGCATGGAAAATTAATTAGTCACAGTTCACTTGTATCAAATGGTAAATTATCTGAAAATATTGTATTATATAATTTCAACAAGTGAGTGGTTTATTACACTTCGGCATTTGTGGTTATTTTCGAGCAGGAAGTGTAGTACGAGCCATTTCATACCTTGTTTAAATTCTAAATATGAAAACTAGCGTATAAAACTGGTGGGGAACATCAATTATGCTTAACATTATTGGGAAGGAAATTATTGTTTTTTTTTCAGTTATATGATTTTAATATTTTTCCGTCATTATGATTTACTACGTTTAAAAGTATGCGTGAATTATTTTGAAAGTTAAGGTAGAAATAACGACATAAAGTTTGAGAATTATTCTTATTTTAATTTAACAACTCGATTTGAATCATGAACACTAGATTTCATTTCTCCAGACTCAAAATGACCTCAATTCTCTCCAGAAGGCCATCTTCAGTTACCTGCAACCAAAATGTGTTGTAGCTTTTGAACCATAACTGCTAAGCAGATTAGGGAGGATGTGGGATGTGCTAGTTATAAGGAAATGAAAAGGCTTGCGCAAGACAGGTTAGCATGGAGGGTTGCATCAAACCAGTCTTAGGACTGAATACCACAACAACAACATTATTATCAATAAATATTACTCTTCTAAAAATATTTTACTATTTTGTATCAAGGAATCTTGACTTTTACTCAATTACATATCTTTTGTTAAATTATAACTTCAATTTATGTCAATATATTGCTAATAACATATTTTTCCCACACTGAAAACTGGAAAGTCAGATTAAAGAATAAATTTAATTAGTGTGTTACAAATTAAACATTAGTAAAAGTTTTCCATATAGAACTGGTTTGATAATGCTGTTAGTACCATATTTTATTATTGTTATAAGTTCATGAATGATTATGATTTTATATTTTATGGCCACTGGACTAACGAAAAAATAATATCCATATAAAATATATAAATATCTCATCTTTTAAATGGACCTTTTTAGTCTAATTAGAGTTCAATAAAAATAGAAGAATTAGGTTTTCTGGTTCATTATGAAATTATATTAACCCTAATACATATTGAAAATATGAGCACAAAAATATTTTAAATAGAAAAGAATTCGATATTTTAATGATGCAAGCTTTCGATTGTAATCCAGTGTATATATACATTTGTGTGTGTGTAAGAAGGAGATAGATAGGGGAGGGGAGGTGGAATGGGGAGAGGTAAAGTACCAAATTTTTTAAAAATCAGTGATGATATTATTTTTATAACGGTTTGATGAAAAATAGTACTCATTTATATTACGTAAGAAATTTCGAGGCATCTTGGGTTATTTAAAAATTTGTTTTGCTTATTGAACGAAAGATATCGATCTTATTTTAGTTTTTATTGAAGTTAAAACCTATTATTAAAAACAACAGCCAAACACATTTTATTAATCAGTGCAGTAAGATATGAAAAGTGGAGTATGTGTGCGTGTATTAGTGAGGAAAGATTTAAATACGCGGCCGTACCGGTGCAGACAATCTGAACACAAAGCGTTCATCAAAATACAGTCGTACAACGCGAGGTGTAATTTGTGTCAACGCTAATGTGTTTACTCGATAGATGTGTGATGGTGCGGTGTGATTAATAGGAACGCTAATATGGAAATCAACACAGCTATGATAAATTGAACATGTTTAATGAGCTTTCCCCCGAATCAGAAGTACAGAGAGAAACATAGAAATAACAATTACACGCGATGATTTGGTAGGCCTGAATTCGGTAATATCAGCAAATGTCTTACTACTGCGGTATTATTGTTACACAACATCTCCCCCCCCCCGGCATAATATGTGGTTACAATCTAGCGGACTAAAGAGTGCTTCGGAATTGTGAACGAATTCGAAGCAAGCGGCTTTCTATATAAATATGTAAAAGGTTTATCGTAAAATTACTTGAAAGCTTAGCGAGAATAATATTTTGATATATGAGTGATGCCTAAAACATATTTTACTGTATAACAGAAATATAATTTTGTCTCTTTTTGAAGATAGGGGGGAGTCGGAGCGGAATGTGGGGCACTTATTGTTTAACAATTTTTGTAAAATTATGGAAAAAGAGAAATCACTTCATAAAAGTATAAAACATTAGATTATTGTATTATTTACTTAATCTAATATCAATATAACTTAAAACAATGAATTTAAATTTCGTATGAATGTTTAAAAAGAAACTCACAAATTTCCAGTTCTTCACAGCCCCTCCTCCTTCCCCGGGGCAGAACAAGACAGGGTATTTTAAATTAAAATTAATAAAATAAAATTTAATTTAACAAAAATATTAAGACATTTGTGTTTATTTTGCGTATGGTCGATCTCTTTATCAATTTTTCCTTTAGCGAAGAGATTTTTTTTGCAACTACACAGCCTTTTCTCCGTTCATTTTCTTTATTAATCTATTCTTTTTGGATTCAGCATCGTTTAGCTAATTCTTATAAGGTGAACTGCCACATTTTCCTTTTTCCTTGAGGAACACATTACATTTTGCCTTATACAGAAGTATCCCGTTTCGCCTCATCGCTAGTATCAGTTTCAGGTTTCTACCTTATGCATAACATAAGTGCAGCTAAAGACACCTAATTTACGAATATATACTAATAAAGAGTTAAAAGCGAGGAGTTTTGCAGATTACCTTCTGTCAAAATGCTCCAAAAGTATAAATTCACAGGTCTAAGTCGCCGAAACAAGAGTTAATACACAAGGTGCTTCTTCCTTGACCAGTTCCAATGTCCCATCCCTATTTACTAAACTCCAGCACTATCCAGTAAAAAAATAGGGTATCCCGTTCTACCCCGTTATTCCGATCCACTCTGAGTTCCCATGAATAATTTTGTGTAATATAAAATTGACAACAGTTCGTATGGAAAAAATAAAAACCGTCTTTGGCAAGAATAATCCCCCTTGTGCACACTAATTCTAACATGTAACAAAATTATATTCTTGTGAAATAAATAATTTTTAAAAGAATAAAAAATAATGCACGAATACGCCGAGGAACTCGTATTTCATCTTTACTTTTTAATTAATTTGTAATATTTGTGATTGTACACAACTGGACTATGTTAGCCGAACTAAGCGATTAAGTGGTAAAATGATTCGCAAAGAAACGCTTTATATGCTTAAACTTGCAGATTTGTTACAGTAACTTACAATCAATCAATTTGGTGTACGCGAGTTCCGTTCTAACAGTGAGACATGACGTCGTGAATAGTATTACTCGTATAAATTAATGTAAAATTTATTGCACATTTACAAAACCCACGTTAGGTTCCTTCTTCAAATCGTCTTATAGGTATATAAAGATATGTTTACTGAAATAGCAAATGCTAAATTCCCCAGACTCTGCCTACGCCTTAAAATGCTGTAAAGAGATCGGGAATCGATTCTTAGAAAGCTTTAAGTCATTTCTTGGAATGACTACGCCATTACCTTTTGCAGATCCAATAAGTGCGTTCGTTTCTATCCCGTTGTTTTTCAGAACTGTAAATGTTAATATTTTCCAGGTTTTGGAAGCATAAAACAACTGTTTATTGTAAACTAACTCATGTTTACCCGACCGTCAACCCGATTATATACTCGAACGCAAAATTTCACTCCATCCTCGTATTTCACTACACATAATCAGAAGGCACATTACACACAGAAAATGGCAGTTAAAATACAAGTTATTGATAATCCTGTTAAGAATATCAAACCACCGGTGGAAAGCAATCAGTAAATCGGACTGATAATAAACTTTAAAAAGACGTAAATCCTAAAAATAAAAATTACAATTAATATAAACAATAATAAATTAAACGACCATAGACCATTTATAACAGACACTTTCAAAATATTTTACTGAACGACGTTTTCGTACATTTTCGTAATTTCATCAGATTGTTCACTTTTGAAAGATCTAAAATTTACGGAAACATCGTTGAATAAAATATTTTTAAGTTTCCTATTATAAATGATTGTTTAATTTATCTTATTAATGAGAACCGAAGTAAAGAATTATTAATGAACAATAATGGTTAGGCAATGCAAGTAAGTAATTAGGAGAATACAACTCGTAGTAGTCAAGAAGAAGAATGAGAACCAGAAGAAATCATAACTATAATTGGACCTATCGGATCGGTGTTGATTAGATTTTTTGTAGTAAATATATTATTTTACATCTCTAAATTATTACCTCGTAGCTTCTGTTGATAATAGTTTTTTTGACGTTAAATAAAATATTATGAACTATGTAGATGAAGAAACAGAAAAAATTGGAAAGTAGGCTGAGTGGTGACAATATACTTGCGTGTTAAATTTATGAAGTAAATAAATAATAAGTAATGAATATGTTGGGCAATTAAAAGAGGGACAAATATATTCCACTTTAAGACATTATATAGTAGATAATACTGATAAAAAAGAAAAAAATACTTAGAGGTTTAGCGGTTTAAATTGAAGTTTGAAAATAAAAATTTTTTATTCTGAAAATAATGGAAATTTTTATTATTATTTACAAAGTAATATTATGTTATGTATTCGTTTTCTTTATTTAGCATTCAAAATAAGGTTGAAAAACACTAATGCGTTTCTTTCAGAAAGTGCACGTTCTATAAAAATAGAATGAACGCAATATCGCCTTTCAGCTCGAAAGTTTTCTTTATTGTAAATTGAAAAGTCTGCGCGAGGTTCACGCCCAATTAAAAAATATTCACAGAATCAACGATGCTTTCCAAAAGCGTCTCTACGTTTTCGTGGAATATACTCCAATATCACAACATTTGCAAAGTTAAAAATGTTACACATATTTATAGCCTCCAGAAGTAATAACCACTGATCATTTTCGTAAAAACAATCGCATACCCTTTGCAATGTCTGTAATTTTAGGGCACTAAGTTACATTTAGAGAGGAAAACAATGAGATGAGGAGATAGATAGAACTCATTAGAGTAAGTTGAATCGCGAGATGCTGAAAAAAAAATTAGCTTGTTGAGGAGCCCGATTACGGGCTAAAGGGACATAGGAAGAAAAATAAGATAGTTTTACTAAGATGTCACGGGCTGACCAAAATTAATTCATGCATGTGTTCAACCAAAATAATACGCAGTAGAAAAAAATTAATATTTCATAAAATAAAGAGACTTGTGCGATCAGAACGAAGCTGTTAACACGTCATTTTATTTAACTTTATATATAAAGTTGATAACTGTGTAGTTGTTTATACTTAATACACTTGACGTAAGTGAAATTTAATATTTATGCAGAACAAAGAATTTATGTATCAATAAACTGAAGAAAATAGTAAAATTATTTTTGAGCCGGGTGGAAACCTAAGAACTGTTCATCTATTTGAAATTAGTTAATGCAAGGACTGGTTGATTTATGGAGAAACTGTGTATTTTTCTATATTTATAAATTGCGCAAATATTGTTTCTTTAGAAGCATGTCTTATGAAAAATCCAACTATAATATTAAGAAATGTGTAAATGCAAACTAAATTATCACCAACAAATTATTTAAGAACACATAAAGATTACTATAATATTAATATTAAAATTTTTAAAAAGAACGTGTTTGTCTGCCAGGAATAAAATTATACGAAGGTTGACTTGAAATGGTGAAATATTTATGCACCCACAGCGAATTCAGAGGAAATGAAAAAAAGAAGAGTCCCAGTTTGCAAACAGACTACAGTTTACATTACGAACCAGTTTGTATCTCCAGCGGCATGGTGAATCTGTTTCTCACAAAATGCTCCCTTTAAACATGTAGCCTTTTCAGATATTTATATCGAACATTACAAATGCGACAGACGCTCTGAAATTTTCAATACACTGCCGGTCATGTTTCCAGTTGGAGGTTGATTAAGTCGCTAGTGGTTTTGAAATAAATTAAGAGGAGAAGGAATACGTGTTTAAGTAATGCCTTTTCCATATCGGTTTGCAGAACTCGGACGAACTTTATTAATATTATACGGAGCTACTTGTTGCACTATGAACAGATCGCCAGTAATACGCAGTGAGTTAGATGAAGGCGAAAACTTGGGAGTAAGTCAAATCAAATTCATGTCCTGACATTATTAATCAATAGTTTGGACTTCACGATTCTTTGATAGGACTACGAAATAAAGAGCGAGTAATTCGTTAAAAATACTGAACTAGGTGAAATAACTCAACGAGAATCATAATCAAATATTCCTGAAATAAGATATTTCAATAATACAGAAGGAAAATTTGACTAAAACTTTTTTTCACAACGAGAAAATTGTAAATTTATCAGGGAGCGATTCCGAGATGAATAAACAAAATAAGATACCAGTTAAGTAATGAGTGTTATTCATATTAATAAGAAATTTTTAAAGCTACCGCCTATTTTAGAATCCTCCTATCAAAAGGATTTCTAAGGATAACTTTTGGAGTCATTAACAAAAATGGAACCATTTTATTAAATTAAATTCAAACTATTTGGGTTAGCAAAATTAAATAAAACAGAGCATTAAGTTACAGAGATAATTAAATTTAAAAGTTTGGGCCGGCTGCCTGCTTAGTTCATCTGAGAGCAATAGTTTCATCTAGGAATTATGTGGGATATAAAATCAAAACTTGGCATTGAAAATTTAATAATACTCAAAATAGCCAGGGGTGAGAAACGTGAATGTTGTACATCGCTTGCAGATCCAGGTGCTCGTGATAATAGAACATCTCGTCCTTGGTCAGGCTATGGTGGATGGCTTCTTCTTTTAGACGTCGTGACGCCAAAAATCAGCTATTGGAAGATGAAGAGAAACCTCCAAGTCATTTTGCCGTCATACTCGGCAAATACTGTAGACTCGCATGAGTAGTTTAGTGATGTCGAAAAGTAATAATACTCTAAACTGTTATAAAGCCAGTTGTAGTAAAGAAGTAAATAAATAATGCTTCAAAATATGCTCCGCTCCTTCTTTTATTAACTTATACCCCGCCTTCATCTGTCTGGCGCGGGTGTGTTGAAAAGGCCTTTCATTTGGGGGCTTGTGTTTTTGGTGGCTCGTGTTTCTCAGGTCAAAAAATGTCCCTTCTTGGTGTTGCAAAGAGGTTTTCATATGTTTTTTACCCTGCTATATATCTTCCATATATCATCTGGATAATATTGAATTGTGGTTAGAATTTTCTGTGACTTTAGCTTTATGGTCCGCTAATTCGTTTTATAAAATATTTCTGTAGGCAGGAATTCAGCATGATTATTATTATTCGCTTTATAAATATTGTCTCTGATGCCATTTAGTTTATTCAGATATAAGAAAGTGTTTCTTATCGCTCTTATAGCATTTAAGTTACATTCTTGCGATATCCAGTAAATCACATAAATTGTGACAGGCCTTATTAATAATGGGTTGAATATAATAAGAAGTATTTATTAAAACATAATAATATATTCATTAATAATATGAATACGTTAAATTTTCACCAACGTCTAGCCAAATTCTATTAGCATGAGAATTATTTCAAGGTGTTAACGTGAGGTAGGATAGATGATTGTATAAACTCCTGCACTAAAAATACGAACGTCTTTCACATATAGTTCGTTTTCAGCGTCTCGAAACAAGAATTCTCTTTCCTCTCTATCTCCTTTGTACTCTCGATATTACAATTATTATGTCTTGTTCTTAATTATAGCAATCTCTTTTTGGAGAACCAATCAAGATACATTCCCCCTCTTATATCTCACAGTGAGTGAGAAAATCGGGTGGTTGGCCTGATGCCGTACCTACCTAGTGACAACGTTGATAACTAATTTCATTGTCTCGCGGCCCGAGGAATTCTTTCCTCAAAATATATGCGCATGGATTCACACCGGTTCCACAAAACAAACCTCAATATATAATATATCTATCAGAAGGTTAATAATGCGCTGTAATTTCATCAGTCAGAAATTTGTAATTAGTATTACTTAATATGAAATATATAGAAATTAAAATATAATTATTTTATTTCATATATAAATAAATTAATTTACTACAGTGGCTAATTAATTGATCTCTCTTTCACAAGGACCATAATTCGTAATCAAAGTAACTGGGCCCAACATGCTGGCCAAACCAGGACGTGGACGTTGTTAGTCCTGCCATTTTTCCGCGTAGAACTATCCGGCGGATCACAGCGGTCACTTTTCCCGATATTGGTTTTGCAGCCACTGAACACTGCGTTCCAATGTCGTAGTTGGTGGTGTGTCACTCGTTGACCTCAAAGTGATTTCCAGTTTGATTCAACTCTTGACGCCAATTTTTCAACCACTTTCTGATCTAACTCAGCTTTTAGATGAGAGTTAGAGAAAGCTTCATTCCATCCAAATTAACATGAAAAAAGCTGATCTTTCTTAAAGAATGAAATCAATGTGAACGGTTCTTAACTTTCGGGTTGATCTTTTAACACAAATATTTTACTTTGTTGTAATTGATAGCACGTTAGTCATTGTTCGAGTTTCAATTTTTATTAAGTAGTTAGTTTTACTTCTTTTCGCTGTTATCTAAGAAGACTATATTCTAACTTAATCGTGACAACAAATATTATGTTCACCAACTTGCCTATAATTTGATGCACTGTTGTACTTCTGTTGTTTTGTACCAGTTTTGCCACTTTCTTTTATACCCATCGTTGACGGTAACGGTCATACCTAGCTTTCCGTCTGACATGCCTCCCTTTAAATACTTTGCTCTTGAACATTTGTGTGTGTATAATGGGGGTGTAACAGGCTACATGAGGGTGATCCAGAAACTGGAAACTCCCATTTAAAAGCATAGGAAGGCCCTCCCAAATGACGGAGAGGAGTTTGCTGTGGAATGGCAGTATTCTCTTTTCCAGGTGTCCGTCAGTTTTAGGACTGATCTTAGAGTATCAGCGGAATACTCTTGCGCTGTGCTCAAGGCCTGCGATCCAAGAATATACACCTCTTAAAAGAGGCAGAGGTTCCTCACCATGTGAGAATCTTCAAATCTGGACGGGGAGCAAGGTATCCCAGAAGGCAAGACCTATCATCACTCTGGGAAGAAACACCCGAGAGAGCTAAGATGAACTATCAAAGGTGTTGGCGTACTGCTTTTGAACATTTAACGAGTGCAGCTGCTCCTTGCTTTCATAGTTGCGACCGCCAACAGTCATCACAATTTCGAAATCTATCAAAGCACGTCATTGAGACATATATTTAAGAGCAAATCACTTTTACGGTTAACAGCCTGCCTTCATTTCTGGTCCTCTAGCAACTTCAGTGAGATATCACAGGTAATTTGACTTAAAAGGGTCAGATGTTCAAAATAATCTGGCTAATCAGTGTGTATACTTCTTTTTTCAAATCTTTATTATAAGAATATCTGTCATAAATTTCTACACCCATAATTTTCATGAGATATAATCTTTAATTTGAAATTTCGAGACTCAAACCTAGATAGTGTTTAATAATGGCTTCAATCACTGCAGGACCGTAGGCAAACCCGAAAAATGCCGCCCATTATGCTAAAAAAATTCACTTTTTATAGAAAGGTTATAAAAGGAAGAAGGTAATTAGAAAAATTACTATTGTATTAAGACAATAAACTAATACAAATTTACGGTAATTTATTGAAGATGAAAAATTTACGTCAGTAAATCTACGGAAATAAAACTAGTACCTAGATGTGTCCGTGATTTTTAAATATACATTTAAAAGAAATAACATAACTAGTTAAATATTCTACATAGGCAATTAAACAATTTTATTTGAAGTTAATTATGTGCGAAACCGCAAATAATCTTAATCTAACAAGACTTATCGAGATTTTTTTTGATTATAGCCCTGATGGATTAGTGCTTCTAAATTTTGCCGCCGAAGGCAGTCGCCTGCCATGCCCCCGATCTCGGATGAATCTATTTAAATAATGCTTCTAATGCAGTTCCAAGAGGCGCCACGACAAGACACACGAATTTTAATGCAGAAGATTAAGGTTTGAGTACCCATCCGGTTAACCTTATTTCGCGCTTTTCTTATTTTACTCAATTTACCCTCGAAAATGTTGTGATGAAGACATCATACTAGGTCAGGGTCACTTACGTCGCTACCACAATAAATTGGGCAAGAAGATTGAGGGTGCAGACTCGGGCCTCACTGGCCATTTTTTATCACGTAGCAGATAAACTTCGTTCAACAATGAAGGTAAACTATTAATTTCTTTTAAAATGACTGGGGGGCAAAATGTGTATAATTTTGAAGAATAGGGCAATGTGAAGGTTGTATATTTCACCGCATCGATTGTTAAAGATGCTCACATATTGAACACGCCGCACACGTACATAACTGATGAGTGATCCATATTTTATGTTTCAATTAGCGTCTCCTTCTCAGAGCTTAGTACGCTTACTGAGGAAGCGTTGCTGCTTGCCGTTCTCTATTCTGAGCTCGCATCTGCCGACTGCCTCGGGGATCTACGGTCCGCTGACATTGTCAATTATTATTTAAATGGGGGAATCTGCAAAACAGGAAATTAATGAACACACACAAGCGAACTGATAACGGCGCGGGCCATTGATTTGCCCGGCTTCTGCAGCCCGCTGGCCAGAATTTAGCTGAGCTTTGCATTGTAAATCGATGGTGGCAGCTTTTCAGCTTTTACGCGGCATTGTGACCGATCTCTGGAGTTATGATCCCGATACTGTTTACCAAGGTTTACACGACTAATGCAGTTTAAAGTTTTTATTGTCCGGAGAAGGCTGTATTGAAATGATTAACTACCTTTGTAAACCAGTTAAATACGTTGTCGACGATAGACCCGGTCTCTGAATAAAGCATAAAGACTCATCTTTACTAAAAATATAGACATACCTGGTATTTACTAATACCAATAAAAATATGGAATCTAAAAAGTAAATTCAAATTTTGAATAAACTACAATTGACAATTTAGAAAAGCCATACAATAAAGTTAAGAGAATAATAACTAATCCATGAACTATATTATATAAACCTTCAGTAGAGTATTTTAATATATTTATTATTAAAAGCAAAAGAAAGGGTCCTAGATCAACCAAGGGTAACATAACAACCGCTACGTCACAGATTATATAGACAAAAAGTGGTAATCCTTTATACGAAAATTATGTTGATCGAAAAAGAAAAGGAACTGGAAAAGACCTTTCCCCCATTTCCTCTGATTGTAGCACAACTAGTGACGTGTACGCAACGTCACGACCTATTAGTCTTACAATGAATATAGTAGTTATAAAACCTGGTTATATTTCATTTTCACTTTAGCGAGCTTCTTCCGTTAGTACTCTCAGGAAAGCTTCGTTGTAAATCAACGAGACGACAAACTCGCGACACAAGGTTTGTTTATTTCACTATATCCTCGACAAAGTGACATAAAACTATTAACAGTTCACAATATTAATCTCTGTCTTCTCCAATACATTAAATAAATTGGTAAATTTCCCGGACGAACATAAAAAATCCTCGTCCAAAGACCACAGTCTCTTCCTATTCCTACAAAACATATTTACATTTCCAAACAATAAAAACATAAGTGAAATCACATTGAATAGTTTAATAATGTTAAGTTTTAAATGAAGTTACCAATAAAATTTATCTTCACTCCACGAATAACATAAATTTGCAAGTGATGCTATGAAATAATAAAGCTTAGTTAAAGGTATATGGAACTACGTCACTGCAAGAAAGTCATTTAGTATAAATAGATGTATCGTTGATATAAGGATTGTGGACATTATCAAAATTCTATGTTTAACCGACAAGCAAGTAATTCATCAAAATTTGGTGTTCTGCCAAATGGTAGATTCCAAGTGCCACAAGACTTGGGGCTTTTATTTCTTCTCTATGCATTTTGGTTCCGTTTCCACATTCATTTGTAACATTCTTGAAATTGCGAGTTATTAATTGTTTCATTATTAATAGAACATCTCCGTACTTAGAAAGTAATACAATACTATTATGTAAATAGCGTAATACAGTAATTAAGAATGTTCACGGGGTCTTCAACTTTACAAAACTGCCCAATGAACTATTTTATGTTATTCTGAGAGCTGGTTTTTCCGACGGAGCGGCTGCCCTTTGTGCAGCAAGGAAATGGAAGTGCACAATTCTTTGACAACGATATGCGATAAATTTTTATGCCATGCTCCTAGAAAATGCCACTTTTCAAAACGTGTAATAGGCTTATAGAAGGGTGCATATTTTGTTGAGGTCACAAGCTTTTTCACGTTGCGCAAGGTGGAATACATTGAATTTAAAGTCGGCTGCTTAAGGTATTCAACTTTGAGAACTAACAACTGTGTTGCAAAGTTACGAGATTTTATTTGTAAAACCCCTTCTGAGATCGGATCCCTGAGACATCTTTCCGTTTGTGGCGATTAAGTAAAATTACGCATTGATTGAAAGCGACAACACAGTTTGAATGTTGTAATTTTAATTTTTAGAGTCTTGTAATGCACGTCAGAGTGGCAAACTTTTTTGATCATCCGCTATATATATAACAAAAACTGAAAGATTATTTGATTTAATGGTCTCCTAGCTACTGAAAGAAGAACCAGAAAGTCATATCCTGTAGTATTGAATGGAAAGGTTTCTTTGAAAGCAAGATTACAATTTTGGAAATATCAAGGTAAATATATGTTTCAGAAATGAAGCCTTCTAAGCTGAATACAATTATATCACTTATATAATAAAGGGGTTGGATGTTTGTATATTGGTATGTGCTTTATAAAAGTTTAATCGCGTGGAGGAATTTATACCAAATTTTGTACACCCCTTACAGCATGTGAGGGGTGGGGGTGGAAATGAGTCATTTGAAAATAACAAGGAAATTATAAACTTTGGTGTCGAAACCAGTGTAAAGGGGGTCGCTGTGGTACATTATGACTTTTAATATGCGATTTGAGTAAAAATTCATCCCTTGAATGGGGAAGAAATTTTATTCTGTAAGATTACTGAAAATATTTTTAGTCCTGTTATTGTACCGGGAGTATTTTTAACTGTCGAGATACTGGACGTATATTTGAGGTTCATATTGTGACGTTTTCGATGTGTTGATCAAGAATTAAATAATGTAAGGGATAATATGAATAAATATCCGGGTAACGCCGGTTCCCCAGCTAGTAGTTAATGAAATCTGAGATTAGCAGACTTAACATTTACGCTACGACGCCATGATTATTTTTTAAATATGGTGTATTTTCTTATATTTAGCTAGTGAGTAATACGTATCGTCATAAAATTTTACATGTTGACAAATTTGTATATATACGTTAAAATAATGAATTTTACATTATCAATAGCACTGTAATTACAAAAATAAGAAATCATAGTTTTTTATAAATAATATTTGTACTTGCGTCAATTAGTAACTATAGCATAGAATAAATATATTATGGTACATCTGTGGATGTACTTATCAACAAAATCATATGTTTGGACTAACTATTTTTACATTGAAAAAGTCAATTAAATTAGTTTAGTTACTCCACTTCATAAATTGTAAAAATCTACCAACGGCATTGAAAAAATTTTCGCTGAACACTTTTTACGATTAGTAGCGGTAACGAAGTTTACATATGATCTATTTTAGGTTTTACTAGTGCTTAAATGTCCTTAATACCTACATTTGTTTTGCGTTGAGTTTTTAAAATATGGTTTTTGCTATATGTCTTTTATTTGCTGTAAGATTTCAGCTTTTTTATGTCGTAACTATATCAGTTGTTGATAAATTTTTCACAATTGCGAGGCGAAGAAAGTTCATTGTTGAGCAGCAGACAGTGCTTGGGGGACATTATCCGCTCCTTGGTTGCTCACAATAGAACTAATATCTAAGTCTTGGATTGTGTGAGGCGTTCTGCTGTCAGACAATGTGACCAATCAGAGCACGAGAGGGTTTCTGTCCGGTGCTATCTAGCGGCTGAATATTGAATACTTCCACAGCATCTGGATTCTTGATAAAGTCCTCCTATTGAACGGAGAAGAACTGCTGCTTCAAATTCAATAATAAGACTGCAGTAAAATGGAGTGGGAAGAAGCCACAAACAGGAATTCACGAGCCATGATTTCTGGGAAATATGAAAGTATTGGAAACTCTTAATGGCATTATGCTTGTTACATTCATATTGAAGTTGCAGGAAATTGGAGTATTCTGATATAAGGAATGACAAAGCTGGCGGTAAAAATACCCAATATAAAAATCTTATTTTTGAACTTTCAAAAGTGTAATTATAGAGGCAGACGTGGGTTCGTTTTACTTTATTATCTTCTTGTCCTTCATAATATAATTGATTTATAATGAGACGTTTAGGTGACAAGAGACCTTTATAAATAGTTATAAAATAAATTTATTTAATTATACATTACGATCTTTGTTATGCTTATATAGCCATTTACACTTGAAGAAGCTCCAAAACAGAAGCAATATGCTGTGCTTTTGTAATTTAAAAATTAATTCCAATGTGAACTATTCAGTTGTTTATGACATGTTGGCCAGTTTATGTTTCTATTTAACTTTCAGTTAAATATAACTATAAATATGTTATTTATGTTTCTATTTAACTTTCAGTTAAATATAACTATAAATATGTTATTTATGTTTTTATTAACTTTCAGTTAAATACAACTATAAATAAAACTATAGAAATATGTAATTATCTTCATATTCATCTTTGAGTGAGTCCTTCATACAGAATAAAACATTCTGCACCGTTCTTAAAATACAAGATATATTAATAGATGTTTTATATCTGTTTTAAATTAAAGGAAATAATGACCTTAAACAAGTTTTTTATTACGTTTAACAGCTGTCTTGTGACACCTAACAAAACATAGATGACATTGATTTAAGATATAGATGTACCAAAATAAATAAAATGTACGGAGAATAGTAGTATTTTATTTCTGTGGATTATTCTATTAAATAGAGTTATTTATTTAGTCTAAAAATGGGCGCTATTACCTATATTTGGATTTTTTCAATAAACGAAATTAAAGTAAAAATATAATTATTTTAAATCAATTAATTAATTCGTCGTGTATTAAGAGAGACACTGCTAATAATACGACTATAATTAATCTATTACCATTATCAATTTGGGCTTGAACAGAATACATCACTCGGAATTTAATAGTTTTATGGATAAAGTGCAAAGTCTTAATAAGTTTTAATGCAATTCACTGTCTATTTCTTTAGTAAATAGAATAATGAATCATGTAAAATCTAGTTAATAAATTCCCATGCGTAATTAGTAATTTGGAAAAGTGATTCATTGGGTTACATCTTAAATGCGTTCTTCAACTTCTTCGTTGTCCTTAGCATATGAAAGAGAGTTGTACCAATGGGTATTGTTTGATCATTTACAAACTTATCTTTTTCCATAACAATTACATTAGAGCATTAGTTTGGGCTTGGAGTAGAGAATAATTTTCAACATGTATTGGTCTTGTATCATACAATTTCACATATTCATAATCGTCATCGATTATTAATTCAGTTACCAATAAAATTATTCGTAAAAGTTTCATATAATCAACAATAATATTAAGAAATTTAACTCCAGATTGACCAAATTAAGATCTAATAAATATAGTTATGCATGGTTTTAGCGTTTAAGTATAATATAAAATAATTTGACAACATGATGCATAAATTGTTTCTTAGACAAGAATAAATATGCCAGTTATTACGAACATTGAATGTCGTAAATACCACATAATTATTTGATCTGATTTTTCTAATCAACAATATGCAAAGTACCTCTTGTTATGGAAATATGAATAAGAAAAAAATGTTCGAAACTGGTGAATTTATTAAAACACTTGAAGTTTCAAAGAGTTCCTAAGAAAAAATATTTTTAGGAAACATAATTTACATTCAATTGTAAGAAATTATTCCGAAGTGTTCATTGACTATTTCTTTTCAAATAACCAATATTTTAAGAGTCAAAAACCTACGGGTTAAGAAACTAAAGATCGGAATGATTTTGTAGCGGTTAGGGTTTACATGGACCAAACTGAAGTGTTACCCGGTAATGTCAACCTTCCACCACTACACCAGACCGCTTGCAATGCATCATAGTCGGAAATAGATTTTAGTTTATTGTATTCGTTAACCGGTTGTATTCTACGTATTGTGAAGTCGTAATGGAAATATATAGCGGTAGATTTAGCTGGACGTTGAAGATCTTTTGCCTTACGTTCAACTGATAGCCTGTCTATCAATATATGTTAATAATGCTTAGTTTTAATAGGTTCATGGCTGCTGCCTCCGACTCCCTATCACATTCTTCGGCCGATCCGTAATGCCCGCAATGCAATGTGGAGGCGCAAATTACATTCACTTAAAATTAACTAACATTCCCTCCACAAACATGCTTAATTCGCTGTAATTCTAAGATAAATACTGGCGGTGTTAATTGATTTCAAGCTCGCATCTAATACTCCGTTACTGTGGTTATCATTGGACTAGAACATGACTACGCACAAGAACGATTTATTTCTCTTTATATTTCCAATATCCAGGGCGTTTCTATAATTTGCTTCATATCACTTATTATACCGGTATAAAGATTTTCTTAATATTAAAAGTGCTAGTAAGTGTATACGTAGATTATATTTTAACTACTTATAAATCGTAAGTCAATATTATTTTCTTATGGATGTATTTTCAGTCACATCAACATCAACTGGCTATTAGCGACTGTAAATTAAACCCTTTTTTCAGTACATAAAATTATAATTTTTAAAACCTCTATAGAATGCAGTTAGCAGTAATTAGAATCGAAGGGCAAGAAAAGAAAGAAGAAATCAAGAAAGGAGTAAGACAGGGATGCAGTCTGTCGCCCATGCTGTTAAACTTATATATAAAACCGGCAGTGAATGAAGTTAAAAAGGAATGTGGAAAAGTAATATTGCAAGAAGATTAAATAAAAACCCTACGGTTTTCGATGATATTAGGGAAGTCAGTAGAAGACTTGGAAAACATAATAAATGGCATAAACGTGGTTCCGGAGAAAGAGTTAAACCTTAGGATTAATAGAGGGAAAACCAAGATAATGGAGTGTAGTTTGGGAAACAGTAACAAAGGGTGTTAGGTACGGAAGGGAAACTTTGAAGAATGTTAAGGAATTCTTTTACCATGGAAGCGTAATAACTAGAGAGAAGTATAGTAGACAAAGAGTAGGACAGAACAGGCAAGGAAGGCTTTCGCAAGAAAGAGGAATTTACTTACGGCCAATATAAATATGAATATTAGGAAATCACTACTAAAATTTTCGTTTGGAGTGTTGCGTTATATGGATGCGAAACGTGGACGATAGGAGTTGCCGACAGGAAAAGAATAGAAGCTTTTGAAATGTGGTATTATAGAAGAATGCTGAAAATCAGGTGGGTGGATAGAGTAAAGAACCAGGAAGTTTTAAGCAGAATAAGAGAAAAGAGATCAATATGGAGGACTTTTGACCAAGAGTATGGATAGATTAACAGGCCATTTTTGGAGACGTGTGAGTCTTGTAAAATTAGCTTTAGAGGGAAGTGTGTGGGGTAAGAACAGAAGAAGGAGGCCAAGGATGGAAAACACTTAGCCGATGAGGGAGGATGTGGGATGTGATAGTTGTATGGAAATGGAAAAGCTGGCGCAAAATAGGTTAGCATGGAGGTTTCCGTCAGACCAGTCTAAGGAAAGTGTACTACAACAGCAAGAACAACTTTCAAATATCTTTTTGATGTTTCGGATTGTAGTCCATCTCGTTGAGGTTTCCAAATATGTGATCTCTTTCTTTATGGAATTTTCTGATATGTTTTAAGATAATGTTGTTGTTGCATAGTGAGTAATAATTTTGGAGTTATCAGTGATTGATTTTTATGGTGTTGAAGGTGGCTGACTGTGGGTTATTCGATTCCATTTCCTTCCATACGGCCCCTCAGTTCTGTTGAAGTTTGGCTTGTGTATGTTTCCAGATTTCCCTGACAGTTTTTTTTTGCTTTGCTGTTGTGTTGCCTGCGTTATTGTTGTAAATCAATATTCTGGAAACTAATATAATTATTAGTCAAAATAACAAGACAGGACTAACTTCGCCTAACGACGCGTTCTAATTTCCCGAAAACCATATTGTTATCGTTGGACGCCGTGACGCATCAGGGTTTTATCAATTGTAAGAAAAAGTATAGACATATTGTCAGGGACACTATTCAGCATTATCAATGAAGTGGTGTTAAATAATGTAACTCAAAAATGGTTTTAACCATATCTGAAATAACGAAAAGTTATTCAAAGCTAAGGATTTTCTATTCAGGTTGAAAAATTGGTGAGTTCTATAGCTGATATTTCTATTTGTTGTTTAACATTAGAAGATATTTCCTATATACTCTGTTAAATATTTGGCATTATAACTTTTATGAAAACAAAGAGTAGGTCAGTAAGCATTTAAAATACACAATTCTTTGTTGATTAATGTAAGTTTTAACATATTATCCTTTAAGATCTCAAACCGTCCACAAATGAGCGTATTTCCAGATTGGGATTTTATCTGAAATGATCTCGTTTGACGTGAAGTTTTTTGTGTGTCCTAATATATGAGGTTAGGAAATGTGAAAAGTGTCTCAGGGTAGGGACTAATTCGTAGAAGCTGTATTGTCTTGATGGAAGACCAGTTTCGTCTTGGTCAAATTAGGTAATTTTTTAAAATCCTGACTTAGGTGGTCCAATAATACTCTCCCTTTATTGTTCTTCATTTTTTAAAAAACTGATTGCTGTTGATCGCTTGATACAAAAATGACGCGATTATTTTCATGGCTGTAGAGTAATAGGGAAAATAAAATGATTTCAACACAAAGGACTTTGTGAAAAGACAGGAAAGATGAAATGGCCATGATAGTTCAATATCATTGTAGCGTGTAAATGCGTTCTGAGGACGAGGCTTCATTGCAGGATCTCTGTGATCGGCTGTCAACGGCGTGTGGTGCCAGTTATCAGCAATCTAATGCCATTTCACCCCAGGGATTGCCTCCGCGCCCTTGGCTTGTGACGCTTGTCACGGCGAAGCTGGAGTCTAATATACGCCATGGCAGGCAGACACACAAATACCTGTCAGAGATACCAGCGACAACGATGTTGATCGGAGATTTATATTTTCCGCGGCTTCAGAAAACTTTTATTAAAGATTTATGCTGATTGCGTATCACTAATATGTGTTGCAGATACGAAGATATTTTATTTCTAAAAAAATATTGTACAGGAAAGTCCTTACCTACTAGAAGAATCTACCAAGTGCTGAAGCAATTCGTAAATACAACAAATCTTTACTTTTAAGCAAAACTTATTGACTACAATATTTATCAAGACACACACAATAAAATACATTTCAAAATTTTGTCTCATGATAACAATATTGAGTGATGACTCAATTAAAATTGCATGTAATTATATTCAATTTCATTCGACTGAATAACTTTCAAAATCTAGTACTTATCGTAAAGGATTTTTTTATTGTTCCTTCATTTTTGTAAATACCCTTAGGAGCAATAACCGAAGAACGTTGACTTCGTTCTACGAATATAACTGTTTACAACAACAAGGGATTCCAATTTAAGGAATTATTGAAAAATTGAGTTTACAATTTCCCTCAATTTTTTGAAATTTCATTCTAGTTGGCAATTATTGAAAGTGAATATGATCTAAGGCGATCTTTCATTCCGAAAAAGATGTTTGTTTCTTATTCATAGCGACTGAAATAAAGGATACAATCAATGATTCAGTACAGACATGTGTTATCCATTACGTAGGTATTATTATTTGAGGTTTACAAATATTTTGACATTTTCTCACGAATCTTATTGACGAGTTATTTAAAAATATATGTATCTGTTGATTGTGAGCTTTAATTAAAGCTTAAGAATAAATGCGTTTTTAGGGAAATTATTAATATGTGGAAATTAGTCATTATATACGCTCAAATATACATTAATTTATCCTCTAACTTCAATACTTATCGTGTTGCGGTTGCAATTTGAAATACGAATCACTTGCTAATAATGCATATGTAAAATGTATATTTATTCCATCCGCATTTCATCGCATTTCAAGCGACGTGGACAGTAGAGAAAGAAAGCCGATTAACATTGCTAAAATAAACAGCCAGTGTAAAATTTCCCTGCCATATAGGAAGGAATGCCTACGTGACCTCTCTGTGCTTGCGCTTCTATTAAATTTACTGTATGTGGCTAAACCCTTCCTGCCTATCGTACCAAACATCCGCTTAATACCTTCCAGCGGAAAATATGCGCGCCCTACAGCTTAATGAAGGACCACTACTGCAGATGGGATTGGGGAAGGCCTTCACTTGGCGCGAATAATTTTAATACTGTTCTTGCTGAGTTCTTTATACCGAATGCCAGTGTGGATAGAAAATGAAAGAATAATTTTGGTGGTGGAGTGACACATAATTAATGATTATTCTAAAGAAGGCATTTAATTTAATGATTAATTTCCGTTTCTCTCTTTGAGTTTTTAAATGCGAATCTCATCTGATAAATTTTGATAGCAGTATCACTTAGTGAGAAAATATTTTCCAGTGAATTATTTTCGAATATGATTTGACTTAAGTATTCATCGGAACGGACGTAAAAATTGCCGAGAAATGCATGAAAGCCAGTCAGATACAGACCATGAAAAAATTTACCCAATTGTCCACAAAATTAATAATAAGAATAACCAACAACCTCAGTATTTAATTGACGGAATTTACAAAACAGTAATTACTCATTCGTCATGTCGGCGTAAGAACCAATTGATAATTTATCATATTCGTATATTTACTGAGAAATCTATTGAATCCTTATCAGTGTTGAACCTGCTTGAGAAATATATTCCAAAGTAAAATATGTTTTAATACTCACATATTTTAACAGATCACTATCCTGTCTATGATGCATAAAGAAATTGTTAAATATAATAGTTAAATGTAAACCTATTTCATTAACAGAGTTCACTACCGAATTGAAGAATTTAATAATTTTTATATATGAAACAAAAATATAATTTATAGATGCCAGAGAACCCATTTTTAACAATTAATTAAAAATGATAAGTCATTTATCCCACTCAAAGGCGTATAAAAAACGTCCGATCATTTCCAGAACGATTTACATTTATTGTTAAGAAAAGAATACTTTGTATTAAATATTTACAACAGATAAAGCTATGATTGCCTCGCTGATGTTTATATATATATATATATATATATGCACATTGACAATTACGCCAAGTTATAAAAAAGAGCACTTTTAGTAATTCAAAAACATTAGAAACAATTGTGTCTTTGTCTGACAGCTAAATAACATTGTTGAGTAAGTTACTAAATTAAAATAGGTCACCATATTAAGATCGAAGTATTTTTATTATATTTTCAGACAATCGTACACTTATTGTATTATATATACCACTCAATACTAAAATTAAATTACGTACGCTAAATTCGAATTATATTATTATACTACATTTTTTCTGAGTATTAACATTTTCCTTAACCCCATTTTTCTCTCGTGCTTGTGAATCTTGTGACAAAGCAGTCCTGTTCTTTTATATAAAAGGGGGTTTCAAATGGCGTTGAATTCATAATCCTGCTCCTGTTTCGCAGCCCGTTCATGATAACGAATGATAATTTGTAGCAAAATGTTTCCCTTAGATCGATTAGCCACATTTCATGCATTTTAATTAAAATGTAAACGCCTCATATCGAATTGTAATTAAAGCCATGGCGTTGCGCTTATTCAGATTATAATTAATTTAATAAAATAAAACAAATATATTATATGCTAATTTAATAACTGGCGTTTCATGAATATTGTTTGACATTTAAGTGGGGAACATGACTTTTAAATGCTTCTTTGACTGACAAAATAGCTTGAAGGCTGTAAACGTGTACGTAAAAATATTAATAATGTAGGAAGTTAATTAAATGAATTAAAAATATTATTTAATAAACACACCGGAAGAATAAACTTAAAACGATTTGTAAAATTGTTGTTTATTGACAAGGGAGTTTTCTTTAAGTTTTATGTTGTTTTATGCTGCGAAAAATCATATATAAATTTCTCTGATATTATTTATTTAGTTTCGGACTCGTATCACTCCAAATTCGGAATGTGTCCGCAGTCGATCCGGTAGGCCTAGGCCCTCAATGGGCTATAGAAACAGTTTCAAGAAGAAGTGCAAACAGTGGATATTTAACTGCAATATGAAACCTAAATAAAGGCAGAAAGGGAAAGAGAGATAGATAGAGAAAGAAACAAATAAAGAAAGAGAGAAAGAAAGAGAGAGAGAGAGAAGGAGAGAATTGTCATGACGTAATCTACGATTCTCTGGCTGGTTGGATGTACGGTCACTGGCGCCCGACATATATATATATATATATATATATATATATATATATAAGATAAAGTACTACAATTATAAAATTGACGCCAACAGTGATGCTTAATAATCATGATTTAAAATTTTTTAACAATACCTTACAATAGATTTACTGAAAAACCTAGAGTATTGTAAAAATGAGGTACGATTCGGGGTAATTTATACAATGGTGAAATGGCAACTCAGTAGAACTGAACAATACAGTTGGAATTGTTTCTTATTTATTGAAAAAAATTGAGAAAATTTAAATATTACCTAAGTATTCTATTTTAGGAATGAATGTTTTGGAAAAATATACCTACATTTCTATAAGATTTGAACACTAAAAATACAACGTTTGGCTAGCATAAAGTGTGTACTGTCATAAAGAATTTTTTATGATTTATTTATATGATGTATGATTAAATATCAGCTGTATCAGCCTTCAGGGACGTAGCAACACTTGCCCGCAAAACACGTACAGTCTGAAAACGCCTGAATAATAATAAATTTACTGTATGTGGCTAAACCCTTCCTGCCTATCGTACCAAACATCCACTTAATACCTTCCACAATAAAATTTATGTCATTAACACAGTTTCGTAAAGGTAAAGCTAATATTAAACAAATATTTTGGGCGTCAGCAGGTCTAGTTTTAAAAATTTACAATTAAATGATTTTAAACCGGGAATTTTTTTCCAATAAAATTTGAATTATTGAGACAATTATTTATCGGGGTATTGTTGGTAGTTTGAGTAGTTACAGAAAACCGAGCTGTATATGAATTATCAAGCATAAACTTGAGGTAATGAAGGTGTTTTACAGCTGTAATAATTGTGATATATCGGTAGCTTACAGTTTTATGGTCAAGTTAACCGCACAACTTAAATCACTCGTGGTGAACAAGCAGCTCTCAGGGGTCGAAGCAGCAGTCGTCTGCGTACCGCACACATGCTCGTTCACTCAAAGATGCGAAGGCGTGCAGAACCACGTGAGAAGCTCCTTCAATTTATCGTTATCTATGGATCGAAAGAAATAAGTGCCGTTAAAACAATAGTAAAACTTTATATTGATTGCCTCGTTCGAACAGGAACCTCTATCTGTAGAATCCAGGAATCATGTTTCACCATGAGGTTTATTCAATTTATACAAGCATTTATGTCAATTATTCACTCTGTGAATAAATACGTATATAACATGTCAGGTAAACTGTAATATCTATGGATAAAAGTTTGCAATAATAAAAAAACCATGAGGTGACGCACCCACATTTATAACGATCTCCAATTCTATTTTTTCTTTTTTCGAGGCACAAAAACCGATGACAATTAAAACGTCTCGACAGTCACCAAGGAAGATATGTTAAGGAACTGATTACCGGCACTCAACAATTCTGTCCACTTCGAATTAAAATGTAGTATGCTTTCTCAATAAAATAGTAATCAAATGTTTAATAAATTATTTCAGTGTACAATTATTTTAATTATCGATAGCTGTTCTTATGTCGGTTTATGTGACGTAAACGAGGATTGATTATTTATAAATTAGTAAACCGTATGTATTTTTACAATTAGAGCGATTTTGGTTTGCGATTTGAAGGATAAAATAAGGTCCTGGAACGCATATAAGAAAGAAACAAATCTGTTGAAGTGTGGCCAGATATGGGTCATGAGAGAATTACAAATCTTTCGAGATTGGAAATGTGAATATCGAAAACTTTAAAAGTTAGCCGGCATATAAGATACGTACTTTTCTGATACGTTATAGTGCAGGATGGGCGGAAAATCCCTTAACCTATGAACCTAAGAAGGGACGAAATGTGTAATACGATAATCGATAAGACCGTTAGTTATGGCAACACTGGTGGTGATACAGGAAACAATACAGAACAATAGTCACTCAAAATGACTAGTAATTCTTTGGCCCATACGAGTCCTTTCAGTGGAAGAGCGTTTAGTGGTATCTTTGTGGATCCACGAACGTGGTGTGTTTTTAGCAAAGCCCCACCGTCACGTCCAATGCTATTACAGTGGAAGAAAAAGACTTTTGTCACGGGAAGTGTTCCCGATGCGCAACGCAGTGGGCGACTGAGCACTCGAGTCCAAACTTGTTCTGCTGTGGAAGCATCAATTCAACGTTGAAATCATTACGCAAATGTTCGACATCGACAAGGCGAGACCACATAAAGTAAGATTTAAGAATGAAATGTTTTCAACCAACCTGTATTGTCAGATGCTGATCTGGATCGACGTGTCCATGCAGGCCAGTTACTGCTTGAACGTTTTCCGAGCGTACAGGACAAAAAAAGTCGTGTGATCTCATTCACTTAATGTCATTTTCTGGGCGAAAGACAATCCTCACTTTTTTCAACAAATTCAGAATAATCCGCCTCTAGTTATGGTTTGGGCAGGGTAGACAGAGGAACACCTGCTGACTCTGTCAATCAACACTGTTATTTGAAAATCAGCGAAGAGTGGTTACTTCCAGAATTGATGACACGAGGAACTTCCGACACCGTCTTTTTTCAGCAGGACGGGGCAAATCGTTGGTTTGGACGTGGGCCAGAACAATCTCCGGTACCATTACTTTGACCTGCAAGAAGCCCGGACCTCACCACACCTGATAATGCACTGTGGGGTATTGTGAAAGAACGAGTGAGAAAACGCCGAAACCTAAACGATGAGTAGCTGAATGACGCAGTTTGTGAGGCGTTTAAAATAATCACACCTAATACGCTGTTACAGATAAAAAATCGAACATGGAAACCGCGTTAAATTAAGCTACGGACATGGAGGAACGCGCAAAGACGTTTTTAGACCCACAGTAGATACACTGTACATACCCATATGGTTTCAAATTCAGTGTAAAGGGACTTTTCGACCACTCTGTACTATAAATCGACCATTCCCGTCAGCATCTGAGTTTAAGTCTATTACTTTAATTCTGCGCCTCTTTAGAGTTATATTCGCCTATTTTCAGCTACCTTGCGTTTCATCAGGGGGCTGAAGGCCTTCAGACCCACGTTTCCACTGCTTTCATTATCGCTGAAATAGGAATTGCTAATATAAACCAATGGAACTTTTGCAGCCATTTTATAAACGTTAAGTAGAAAAAATCCCCATCTTTTTGAACATGTTCACTGACAGCATATTTTGAGATCTTATTAAACCTCGCAGATTTCGCAGTTCGTTCTGGTAAAATAAGCGTGGGTTCGTCCGTGAGGAGGTTGCATTAATAATTACGGAAAAAGCGAAATAAGTATCAATTTAACTTGCACCCAAAAATAACGGCGACAATTATAGGAACGCCATTACAATCTCCCGAATTTGTAATCAGGCGGAATGCGGCCCTTGACAAAACCCCGCGGTACTTTTCCTTCAGCATTTTAATTCGCAAAGCCCGGCGAGCAGGATAATTGTGTGCGGTCGCCGGCAGCAAATTGAATTTCACCGCCGCTGCAGTACACGCCAGTAGCCAAGTAACTACCCCGCCGCGATTCGCTGTCCATAAAAAGGGGGAAAGGGGCTGCTCATTAACTTCTGTGGGACTTTAATAGCTAACTAGCGATGGTCATCCCGGAGAACCAGCATGTCTCTCATATTTAGCTTCGTAAATGTGTTACTGGAACTTTTAAGCACATGCGAATGTAAGGACAATTATATCAGAGGTTGGTAGTTTTTATTCTACGGGAAGCCGTTTCAAGCTGCTGGAATTAAGAATAAAGAAACGGACAATAATACCAGTGCGATCACCGGCATACTACATTTATAGAATTTAAATAGAATTGGAAGTAATTGATCTTTTTTTTAATGTAACGGATATTACACTGTAATATTTAATTAAAAAAGCTGTGGATAGGTATACGATACGATCAAAAGCGTTTTAAAAATTATTTGTATTATATAGATTGGCAGCGAGTAGAATAATCGATTATTATATTGATTTTATTAAGAAATTATATAGCAGTTAAGAGACTTTGGCTGCTATCAATTTCCCAGTTAGGCGTTGAATTAACAGGGAATTTTAATCTGTGGTGAAAATAGACTAATATGCACAAAGCCATACTCCTAAGGTTAATGACGAAATTGTGATTGACAAAGAGTTTGAGTGGGATGTAGATCACATATGCCTTACAATTTTTGTCAATCACGCGAGTTTTTAAATCAACGAGAATAGTGGAACCGTGTATTTAGTCAAAAAATCGCATGGGACGAACAGAAATAACTGAAACAAGAATTCAATATTCAGGTATAAATCTGTACAATACTTTTCCAGATGAAATAAAAGCTTTAAAGGTTCAAAAATTATTTATAAAGAATTGTAAATCTCTGTTAATGAATGGAGTGTATTATTCACTGAAAGAGTTCGTAGATAGGAAGGACTAAAACAATTTGCAGGTATCCTATCAAATTCTACTATTATTTTACAAATATACTCCACTATAATTTAACTGCCGACTTATTTTCTTTTTTATGTTCGACGGGAACCTACGCACGATCTTCTGCTGCTCCTTTTCTCTGGTATTATTATATTTGATGTATTTTAGGATGTTATATTTTAACTTCTTGTAGCTGTTAACATTGATTTCAAATAATGGTAGGAATAAATAAATACCTCTAATTTTATCGCCAATTTTAGTTTATAAATTTAATTTAAGATTAATTTTTCATAATTGTTTATGTGTTCACGTTTCCACAAATTCCCAAGTAAACGTGATCGTAGATCCGAAGGTTTGAATTTAGAAAAAGTCAAACCAAACATTCAAAAATATTTTCACACATTTATTTATTTTACCTGGTTTGTCATTCTGAGTATTTCCCTCTCCGACAGATGATGCTGTGACTAAGGGGAGCAAAACCTCGTTATCTCCTCTGGTCCTGTTGGCCCACTTGGCGCAGCAGTCAGCGCATTTCCGTGTTACTTTTCCAGGAATAGAATTTGTTGTATTTTAGCATTATTGGAAAGTTCAGTAAGTCAGCCAATAGGTAACAGAGTCTAGTTTATTGGACACTACATTTCTTCCTTTTATAACCTCCGATCCAAACGACTATTATTGTTATTTATCCAATTTATCTGTTTGTAACTTTAATTAACATTTGGTTGATATTGTAAATAATAAGTTACATGAACAAAGAACATTATATAATTAACAACTGTTGAAATAGTTTGAAGAGCCTGAATATATATTTTTCTATGAATTAATACATGTTTCTTTTTATACTATGTGTTGTTGACATATAAGTGATGATGAATTTACACAAATTAAAATTTGTAGTTACCTCGCAGTCACTGCGAAATTTTTCATACCGCTTATGACAGAGTGTAAGCAAAACATCCAGGGGGGATTAAATTAGGTTATAAAAATGGCGTACTTTAATTAAGAATTAGTCAGCCAGATGGCTACGAAAGCAGCTGCCAAATGAAATATTTGCAGGCCTGTGGTGTTCTACATGTTTATTCTGAGTACGAAGGGAGAGAGAGACTCCTGTGTACGGCGCCCTAAAGCTCCGAGTTCCTGCAAATAAGATGAGAAGGAAAGGGATGGAAAATTCATTCCCCGTCAGCGACCTGCAGTAAGGGCGAGCTAATTTTGCTCTTGTAATGAGCTTTTCTTTGTCAGTGGGATGCAGAATGAGTTCTTCTCTCTACAGAGAAGTAGCAGCATATGTTAGCGGCACATTCTTAGAAAAACACTGTTACAGTTCGTTTACTGCGGCACTCGCTCAACTGCAATATCAAACATTTACATTGCGTCGAAATAGAAGGTTATTACGGTGCATCCAATACCATCTAGTGTGCCGAAATATTAACATTTCTTTGAAATACCGAATCCAATTCAGCAAAGAGGCGCATATTGTAACGTGTTAGTTGCTCTAAACTAGTTTCCGTTGTTTCCATTGTATGAACTTTGTGTTTGTTTTCAATGACACAAATAAAAATATTTCCATGAATGCGAAGCATTAAATATCTGAAAATTAAGACACATCCTTATGTGGAAGATTAAGAGATGTATCACTGTAAGATTAAATTATTTATTTTCATATGAGGAATTAAGTAACTTCTTCATTGAAAATGTTAAGAAACGCAAATTTCGTCCAAAATTTTTTTAAAAACGCTACTTGTATATCATCTATATAAATAAATATAAATAAAAATGTAAACGTTCGTTTGTTAAGAATCTTAACTCTCCAAAAGTTCTTCGCCAATTTCTATGATATTTTGACACAACGTTTCATTAAAATACGTTTTTATACACATACTATTATACAGATGTTAACACTTTGTTTTTTGTAGAACAGCGCCATCATTTGGACGTAAAAGCAAAACACCACATACTAAATATTTTACGATTCCATTTCAATGTTTCCGATTTCCAATACATTTCTGATTTACAAATTGTATAATTAAATATATTATAAACGTGAGTTTCATCTTTTCTTTTTTTTCATTAAACCTGTCCGAGCCACACCAACGTATGGACAGGTACAGCCAAAACAAAATTATTTTTTCAAAATTGAAGAGTCACTTTGTTATTTAAATTGATTTATTCAGTTTCAAATTATTTTGAAAAATGAATACGTTTCAAATAGATTGTAATACTAATTTTTTGAGAGCATAGTTTTGCAAGCAGAATACCTTTGGTAGGTAATATTTATAATACTTGAGAATAAGTGATTGAAGATGGGAATAAGAACTCAACACATTTCATAATTAACGTGACCAAACGCGTCCCTCTGCTAACAAATTACTTTTCCCGGTGACTAGTTAATATTGCCACATCTTAAGCAATATGTTTTATTGAGAGTAAATAATTACTTTTGCCTTTAAATAATTGCTCGTGTTGTACACTATGTTTGCTGGAATTAGTTCTGCGACGTTTTTTGGAGGATAAGTTATTTTCCAGATTACAGGAGATGCTTTTTCTGTATTGTTGTCTGTCGTTCCCCTAAACCTCGGGGACGTTTAGCTGTTTATCTGCAAATCTTGTCTATTGACGCAGTCTTACCAACTTATATATCAATAAAAGTCTTTGAATTTCACATTAAAACTGTTTCATTTTGTATGACACACAGGCAGTGACTAGTGGCTCTCAAGTTAACCGTCGTAATAGCAACTTCACTCTCCTGACACCTTCGGAACAATCTCAGCCACCATTTTGGCACGTAGTTCTAGTCTAGACGATTGAACCAGATTGCAGATTAAGTTAAATTTTTTATATTTTTAAATAAATAAACAATAAAGTTATCTCAGGTAACAGAACCGTAGACGCGACTGTAAGACTATATTGATATAAAATACTTGCAAATAATCTTCAGTAAACTAGCTTTTTCCACATTTCTTATAATATTTTTGTTTATTTTACTGTTGCTAGGCGATGTTTTACCATGCCACTTTGAATTCGTGTGCTGCAGCGTTGGAACTTGGGAATCGATGTAATTGATACAGTATTTATGATGCATCGATTAATCACAGAACTGATGATGAAATTGACAGAATTATTATAAATACTAAGTAATTTGTTAAGTTTTATACAATTGTCCCAATTGTGATGAATATTTAAGGAGTTCATACTAATACGGAAATTCCATAATAGAAAAGTAGAAAATAACGACTATCACGTTTCAATACAGTTATTATAGCAGAGTTAGAATTTAAATTCTTCTTACTTTCATCTCGGTATCTGTGATAATGATCGAGCACGGTAAGAGCATATATGTGGTAATAGCGCAATTTAGATGCAACCGCTGCCATTGTTGCTGAGTGGCTAGCAGTTACGCGGACCTCAAAACAAATTGCTGTTCAGTGGCACTGCCATAATTATAAAATTATGCAAAATTCAAAAAGAGCCGGCGGAAGAAAAATATGGAATACATCTGTAAAATGAAATGACTATTATGGGTTGCCAAACAAACACTGGTCTAATGTTTAAAATATTAATAGCCGGGCGAGGAAGGACTGTAACGCATTCGTTTTAAAATTACATTGTGTGGTTTGCGGCGGAATATTCCGCCGGACAACTGAGCGTGCGTAATAATGCCGAATAAGACGACTCCATCTGTGTAAAAAAAACTTCATCTAATAAAAAATAAAGTTTTCCAGATTTCAGCGGTTTAATTCGTCTCTTCAGATTGCATTAGAATTTTTTTCAGATATAGTGTTAAAATCATACGAATCTATTTTCAACTTACATTAAGCACACAGTCTTTACATCATAAAAAGGATGATACTGTAAGTGAAGTTAATTAGTTATTTTTTTTAGAAAATGCTGATGCTTGGAATTATTAGAAATGTACAAATACAAATAATAAAAAAGCAGCTTTTTCCAAATGAACTGAAAAGAAAAAAATATATTTTACAATTTGTTACTCAAAATAAGATTATGATGAATCAGAATTCCTTTCATATCTCTACGACAGAACCACATTCAAAAATGAAATTATAATCTTTTCGAATCTAATTAGGCAGCAAAATTTATATATATATATATAATTTTTAAAATAATTTTTCCTATAAAGTCATAAGTACTTTCAGAGTATTGAACACAATAATTTAAAGCGATGATTAAAATTTTTATTTAATTTTTAAGCATCAATATTTAGAGAGTAATCTTTCATACATCTGATATGTTTAATTATCAGCCAAATTTGGAATACAGAACATTTCTGGACGTGTTCGGAAATCCTACGAAATTTTATCGAGATTAGGGAAATTTGTAAAATACTTGTAATCAATTACAATCAAACGTAACAATATTAATGTTACCATACGCCTAAATAAATTAATCGCAAATCTTTGTGAATTTATAATATTATTTAAGTCAGAATTGCACTTAATGGATCACAAGATTACTTGCACCTTAAATAACCATTAATCTTTTAAATTTAGAGTGAGCTCATAAAATTGTTCCTAAACATAATTACAATCTTATATTTTATATAAGAGGGTTAATTAAAAAAATTAATTGAAATAATTAAAATATAATGAAGAATGTATGTAGAATTTGTTGTTAGCGTGTCATTCAGCTGATGCTTCAGCTAACTTGTTTGTGTCCCATTGTTTTTATATTCGTATGGCGTGCTGCTAGGTCGTTCAAAGAAAGCGAAAGTGACAGTAGCTGTTTGGATGTTATAAATTACTACTCTAAATCTCTTGTTCCGTATTATCTCCAATTTAAGCAAGAATAAATTATTTTAGTAACAGATAGAATGAGTATCTCGTCTAAGAAACATTGATTTACGGGTTTGTGGACTACATAGCACGTGAAGTAATATATGTTATACTCCTTGCTCCTTATGTATAAATAACAGAAACTGTAACTTATAATTTGAATTAATACAGTTTTCAATTTATTTTCTATTTTTAGGTTAATTCGAAATTAAAATATATAAAATATTAAATAATTTTGTGAATATAATAATTGACAGTATAGGAAGTGTATAAAATCACATTGCAAGTTTTAATTTGTTTTATTGAATTATTTAATTTTTCAATATAACTTTAAATATGTATTCTTCCAACTTTAATAACCGAATATTCAATCAACATCATTGAATCAATCATTTGAGACAACTATTGGATTCAGTCTTCTGTCACAATATACGTTTTGAAAATTGAAACATGTTTCCTAATACCATTAAGATACGTTGAACTGCTACGTTCATCGATTGCAGCGTTAATTAATTTTTATTATGGCCGTATCTCGAATATGTCTGAAAAAAAATGTTACAACCCGACGAAATTCAATTCATGGCGGTCTCTTGCGATTCGAGCGACGAACCTCGAAATTACGTGTCCACAATTTTAGTAGAGTTGCTTTCTGTTTGTGCGGAAGTCTTATGGGAGCTACAGGTAATATTCTGTTTTATTTGAAAAGTCCCGTTGTAGTACTAGATGGTTCGTAATTATTATGTTAAGAATAATGACAGAAAAATAGTCTATAAAAGAAAACGAGAACGGACGATGATTTATTATATACTGACAATAAACACAATGGAAACAATTGAGCTCCAGTTTATAATTATTAGTTGACTTACAAAACTAAACTGATCTTCTAGTAACTCGAATTCTATTTTTCGTTCCATCCTCCTATATACTTTTTTATTTAATATTTTGCATGCATGTGATTCTAAACTCTTTGTCCTGTGCTGTTCGCATTATAAGCTACAGTCTTCTTCGGTGTGGGTATAATTATGCTTTTACTAAAATATTATGGTATTATTCCTGTTTCGTAGATTTAGCTAACTATTCTGAACAGTCATGATATTGTTTCTTCGGCCGATGATCTTATTGACCCCGCTGGAATGTTATCAATTCCTGGAGCCTTACAATTGCTGAGATCAAACTCCGATCTTAAATTTTGTCCCCCAACTCTTCATCATCAACTTCCTCTTCTTCTTCTATTACTGACTGATCTAGAGTTCCACATTTCCATCTCTCGAGTTTTTATATTTATGCCCTTCAACATATTTAATCATTTTTATTATTTCTTATGTTATCCATGCTTTCTAATTAGTCTAAGCTATATTTTAATCGGCTGCTCTAGTCATTTCTTCCTTCCAGAGTTCCCATTTTCCTTCTATATTGTCTCCTTCTCTTTTCCAATTCCCATCTCTTTGTTTTAATTCCTTTCTTGAGAAATTTCAAGTGATAATGTTTTGTTAAAAAATAAATTATTGAAATAGATTTTTGTAATTAAAATATTAACCAATTCATTCTTAAATAATACAGCAAATTCACCCACTTCTTTCTGTTTCCCCTGACAGTACGTGAGCCGTGTAAAGAGACAGTTACGTTTTCTCACTTATTCTTCGATTGTTCCACTTGGCAAAGAGCAATTCTACAAGTCAAGAACAGCCATCTTCAGTAAAATCATTATAAAGAAGAGAGAAAGTTGCTAGTAACCCTAAAAGTTATATTTATTTAATACATCTACGACGTTCGTCCATATCTGTGCACTTCATCAGGTAAATTTTAAATGGATTACATGTATCTAAAATAGGATCATTTTGAGTCGAGGACTAGGTCCTGCGACGGTCAACTCCGAAAATTTATTTTTACCCTCTTTGTACCTGGTGAAGTATTAAACTTGAGGACGAAATGTCGTTGTCGAATAAAGATTATGAATTGTCTGTAAATGTGGTTATTTGATTTATCTTTTTATAACATTTTTAAAAACAGGCGTAAATGTTTTTTGTGATAGATATTTTTTCTCGGGAAATCTCCTGCATAGTTCCTTGTGTGAGTATCCCCACTTCTTGAACGAGAATACCACGTAGGTTTCTTTCCATTTTACACGTCTATATTACTCATTTCATCTCACGTAACAAAGACCAAAACAGTTGGTATATTTCGCATCATTGTTCTGGATTAGAGTGTTCGTAAAGCCTCTTCCGGGAGATTTGAACACATCGATGACAGTTCTTCGAGTATGAAAATGGTGATAACTAGAAATTTTAGAATTTTAAGTGTGTAAAATGAATTACGGGAAAACTTTGATATCCACATACATAAACAAATACATAATTTCTGATTTGTTCTAATTAAAACTAACTTTGTGCCTTTTCTGTGTACCTCCTAACCAACCAACCAAAGTGACAAAATCATCCTCAGCCGGCCTTTTTAAACAACGGTAATCGTATAAAAACCCCTTTCTATGTATTTCTCACGTATTTTGGTATGACGTAGCTGTGAAAGGGATTGAAATATGCAGTACGGTCTCTCAGACAGCTGTAATAAATAAAGGGAACTTTAAAGAATCAGGTCGGTTAACATTCCGAGCAGACTCACACAATGCCATTAGCAAAGCGATGGAAGCTATGGCACTCCGCGATATTGCGGGAAGCCCAGGCGAACCATTGATTATCCATGAAGAGCACGGGGTCCAATGTCCTGCCTCATTTCGAGTATGGTACCCCCAAAGGACCACCTAAAGTACGCACTGACTGTCGCAATGTCCTGTAATACCGTTAGTGTCGGTTACTGTACTGCGTTTCTCTGCATAATTGAAATAGAACCCTTCAAATGCAATCGTGAGCTTTAAATGTCCGCTCCTCATTCCAAACCACAGAATCTACTATTTTAAATTTCTTTATAAAATAAGTTATTAACAAGGAACGAAAAATGAAATCATAGCCTTTTACGGGAAGTTAATTTGTCTTAGAGCTCAAATCTACTATTTTAAATTTCTTTATAAAATAAGTTATTAACAAGGAACAAACAATGAAATCATAGCCTTTTACGGGAAGTTAATTTGTCTAAGAGCTCAATGAAGCTGAAAGGGAAAACAATAACATACAAGATCCGCAGCTTAGTAATCTCAAGTTATGGTTTGTATATGCTGTTCTCAATGTCAGTAAAATAAAGTTAATTACATCTGAATGAAGACAAGGAAATGGGCGCTAACCTGATGCAGACCATGCAGACATACCAAAATCTCTTATACGTAATTGTTGTCCATTAAAAGGAGATAAATCAAACAGACTGTATTAACTTGGAACTGGTGGAATTATATTCCACAAGTATACGCCTCTAACTCGTGATTAGTGCACAGCTAGTGTTGTCACAGTCTATTAACGTGTGTAAAATGAAGGGAAGCTGTAACACATTACGTTTGAGTAATAGTATTTCCCTTTGACCTACAATATATAGCTTACTGAAAAAGTAAACTTTTTCTACATCACCACCTACAACTGTACCAATCAAGTTATTTACCCATTATAAGAAAACAGATAGTACGCAGTCCAGAATAGTCTCCATAAAATGTCAGTGCCCTTTTAAATGTTTGCAATTAAATTTTGCCACTAATGTTTCCCAACTCCAAATAAAGCCCAGACTGCTACCTCTCTTCTCAGCTAAAGATGATGATATTTCTTCCTCGTACAAAGATGTTGAGTTCTTTTCTTTGTTGTCGTACCACTATGCTAGAAATAGAGTGAAATAATCACTGAGTGATAAAATGGAATATTAAGAACATTGGAGTAATTTTGTTTTTTCTACAGAACTAAAATAGTTATGTTGGAGCCCTACAAATGGCAGCGAATCATTATGTTTCTTCTTTTACTTGCCCTGATCAAATAGATCTCAATTTTCTGCTAGCCGGAGCCTATAAATTATATAATAATTATATTATATATATAATTCCTAAAATATGAAATTTCAGCAGTAAAGTACTCAACATAATTAACATACTTTGGGGAGAGCTTGCTTTATATCAGCACAAGGAATTTACGTTTGTGAATACTTGATAAGCTGATAACGGTAAGAACTGAATGAAGTGAATCATGAAGCTAAGAATCTGTAGAGTGAGTTTGATGCCAAATATTTTTGGGACATTTAATTGTAAGGAAATGATATAAAAGTCACAGACCAAAGACACTATAATGTCAAGAATGTATTCACTTTCTCATTACTTTTTTCTTTGGACTTTCCCCTGACTTAATTACAACTACAAGAATGGATTATTAATAATAATTTATTTAAAAATGGAATTTGGAGGTATATTGCTTTAAAAAACTTTTTTATGACTAACAATTTATGCGCTGCTCGTAATTATTCACGGAGAAGGTTGTCTTTAAAGTATTCAGATTTTGCTAACGCTAATTTATAGTTCAACGTGTCTAACGAAACATATATATATATATATATATATATATATATTTGTTTGTTATTAACTATTTGGAGCGCACGTACAGTTTGTAATTTCTTTAACTGCAAACTTTGCGAATTATTTTGAGCAGGTGCTGGTAACAACTTTCCGGGACAAATTTGCATTGCTAACAGTTGCGGTCGGTGATTGTCCCGTGTCTCCTCCCACCATACCAAAATCGTTGCATCAACACTCTACAACGAAGCGAACAGAGGGACTGGCAAAAACAAGCCTTTCTTGTTTATTTGCCCTGTGTGTTGTTAATTGCATAATTACAGCCGTTCAGCCGGTGAAACTTTGTGTATGGTTGTAATCACGCCCCTTAGCACTGATAACAACGTGCAGTTAGAGTTCACATGAGAATGTTTCTTACGTACGTTCAACCGGTGGCTAATGACCATTGCCTGATACGTTATTTTTCGTGCAAAAAAAAACAGTCACACAACAGCGAGGAAATAATACAGTTGATAATAACAAAAAATGAATTTATGGAGTACAACTTTGAATTCCTATTTACGTTATAGATTTAACAGTTAAGCATTTGTTACATTGAACAAGACCCATTGAAAACCATGAAACTGTGGTATTACTGTTTTATCCTTCGAATATTGTTGAAGTGTTTGGTGACAGCTATACGGAAAATACGGAAACAAATAACGAACGTTTAACACATTTTACGGAAAATAACAATATTGTTTATCACTATAGTTATCTGATTATATCACACATTTATCTCGCATAAAAGGCTCCCAGAAGACATTTCTACAGGAAGCAGCTGATTATTTCAATGCTAGCTTGAAAGGTTGTGAAATTATGGAACAAGATTTATTTAAAAATAAACACAGTTGTAAGTTGCCTCTTACAGGTTTACGTCTCCAGCAGCCGAAACCAGGATGTTTTTTGAACTCCATGAAAAGCGTCTTCTAATTCTGCTTTGCTATTGCTCATTAGCAATGGAGTGTTAGAACGTTTATAGATTATATTGTAAAAAACAGATTTTTGTTGGCGACCTTCCCTCATCCAGCGGCCGATTTCTAACAATATAAATAGAAGCTCTGCGTTCCCTTCCCGCTCCACCTAACACGCCAATGTTGTCTGCTCAGGCTATAACGGGTCTAATTTCAAAGCGTAAAAATGATAATTATATAAACTAGAACAATTACTTTCCTATGCGATTCTTGTTCATTACAATCTACTACTGTTTTTGAGTCATCTATCAATTTAGACAGTAAGATGAGAGGAAAAACATAATGCCTGAAAAATATCAAAGTAATCTCCATTGGGTCAAGTTTTTAGTGACGCTTCGGTAAGCCAATCTAACGACGTCTTTACGTCATCGGAGCACTGAAAGCCGATAATGGAGGACAGGCGGGATTATATAACAATTAAGAAATGGACAGTGTGGAGCAGCCAAGAAACTACCACGCCTTCAGAAACGCAGTAGGTCAAACTCAACAAAATTAACCATCTCAGTGGTTCGGGGAGGATCAGAAACATTATCGGAAAAGAAGTCTTAGCGAGTGCCCTTTACTTCGAACGAAATGCCACATAAAAGGTGCGTGCTTTTCCAAAAATTTGTATTGCCTAACCTCCCTAAATTTACAGTCGCTTTCGATATTTCCATGTAAGAAAATTAGCAATAAATAATTTTTATTTTCGTCCTCAACAATATTTTTTTTATTGAGCAACACGTTCGTTATCTAGTGGTTCTGTAAAGAAAAAAATACAGTATTTGTTATTGTGACGTAATTGAATTGAATTTTAACTCTGAAGTATTGTTATATGTACGCAACCTTACTCTGAAAATGGAATAAATAAAAGTATGTTTTTAACTACTTCATTTGCCTAAGATGAGATTTTATATAATGGAGCCAATGTACTATATATTTTTTGATTTTTTACAGCACCACCTGATAACGAACGTGTTCGAAAACTTGTGCCAATAAAGTAAATTTTATTTTTGAGGACAAAAATTTAAAAAAAATTTAGTTGTTCTTTTTGCAAATTTCCTGAGATCCTAGTTAAAGGAGATTTATTTTTCCATGTAAGATAGTTGCAGCAAATAAAAGCAGTGCGTTCTAAAATTAATTTAATTTATCTCATCCTAGTTAGTTGTCCGCCCAGTACACCAGCGACCATTCATGACCATGACACAGAAATTCTGTTGTTTTTTTTTCATATTTTTTCGGTTCAAATGTGAAGTATTTGGGCCTTAGATACAATTTTAACTGCTTAAAGTATTTTCAATATTAATTTCGATATAAGAAATTCTTGTTCAAAATAAAATTTAAAAGTTTAAGTTGCTGTAACTAACATAGAAATTCACAATATATAATGACCAAGAAGTTAGCTATGAATTAATTTTACGAACTGTTTCTCGGGTTTCCAGCCGGTTAACCTCAGTAAACAGCAAAGTTTCGATGGATAGCACTTGCATCATCTTTCACTTCAGCCTGGAAGATTATGTAAGTACTATCCATCGATAACGGAGATAAACCGGTTAGAAACCACAGAAATCTTTCTAAATTTTCTTCACCAAGATAGCCTTTGATCTCTAATAAGTTAATTTTTTACGAAGAAATTTTACGTGTGCAATATGTTAACAAATAAATACTAAAACACAAGGGTTCATGCACAATCTGTCGTTCTCATCAGGTGTGTGCTACCAATAAAGTGGAATAACGATATAAAATCGTGACTTCTATTTAGAATAATTTAAAACTATCTTAGGTACATAAATTAACCAGTATGTTACTTGCCCTTGTAATAACCAGTTTTCTAGTCGGTCTTTCAAATAAGTATACTCCTTCCAGTACTTTCCAATGTCTTGAATAAATATTTTATATTTGCACCAGTCACCGGATTTCTCGTGATGATCGCTTCTCCCTCGTACAGTAATAACATTTGGGAACAATACGCCATAATTACATGGAAACGAAATATTGGTTAGAGTAACAATACTTGTATAAATACACGAAGGCGGCAGCAAAATGGTTGCTCGGTAACTACATATTGTCATTTGTAATTAATAATTCTTGCCTCCTATTCAACCAGATGTACTGAGTGAATAAAAAAAATCTAGTACATAATTGTAAAAGTTTAAATATTGAACAGAAGAATGATTTCACTTTATGTTACAGCATTTAAAAAATTAGATTCATGAGAAGAGAACATGACGCAATTTTTTTGGTATACTAGGCGTATATTTTGATATTGTTAAATCTGAAACACAATCCCAATCCAATTATATTTTTACTCGAAAATGTTTTTAATAGAAATATAAACACTCAATCTTTAAGCTATCTGTGTAGTGTTGATATTAGTAGTGCTTGAGGCTTACTTATGAACTATTTAATGCAACTTTTATTCTTTGTGCAATACTAATAACTTATTCGGTTGAAGTCGCGGCTTGCTGTCGTATGTCCTACTACAGACTAGATTCCCATGGTAATAATTTTAATCGCCGACATGTCTCGCGTAGTAAGCCGCAGTTAACACAACTCCGAGAATGCTTTAGAGTTCTCGACCAAAGCGTAGTAAAATCCACCTCCTAGCACAGGATACTGGCAATCTGCAAGCTAAAACATGGCTTGTGTTTGCGAGTGTAAATGCATCTATTATTCAAACAGAAACCGTCGTGGTGTTTGTTACCTACGCTTACCAACGCCTCCCCAGCCCTCTATTCCACGAAACCTTTAGCAAACACAAACCTCCCTTGCTTTCGCACAACGAGAGCTCATTTTCTACTCTACAACACAAGGAAAATAAATTAAGCACATGTAAAATTAAATTGTTCCTCCGGAGCAGCCTATAAGTTTGGTGACCTTTCAGGTAGTCCAATATATATACACTCTAAAGTTAACTTTATTTTATGTTTCTTGTCAATTTGTATATACTGAGTTGACAGGGAAAGAACACAAAACTTGAGTTCAGTAATTTGGGTTCTGCAAAGGCCAACAGTTCCCAAAAATTAAATGTAAATATTTTCGTAAATAAAATACACAAACTGGCCAAGAGTCATAAATGGAATAGTTTAATTTGAAAACGTTTCATCCCCCAACTTTATGGACTTGCTTAGTTCTTTAATTAAAATATTACAAAATTTCATGTTGCTACTGCAACATCCGGGGACGTATTATAATAGAAGAATAGAACATGTTTTATTTCCAACGTCAATTATTTGATTACAATCTTCTAAAAAACGTCACTTTGCGTATATGATAGTCCTTTTTTCTTTCTTTCTCCATGGCTCTACAGCCCATTAAGGCCCTGGGTCGACTGCGGACTGTCATCTTGCATAACACATTCCGAATTTGGAGTGACACGTTGTCAGCGTATCGATCCTCCAAACAGTCTTAATGCCGTGGCAAGATTCGAACCCGGGACCTCTGGGTTGTGAGGCAGCAACGCTAGCCACTACACCACAGGAGGTCGGCACATGACAGTCCTATACCTAAAAAAATTGAACATTGCAATTTATAACTTATGTTTTACAAAAAACTACAAGGTCTAAAAATACAAGTTAACATTTCTAAAATAGGGATATTTTATAATTATTTTATAGTTAAATTTCCACCTGTATGATTGTAGTATTCATCGATTGAATAGCAGGGGTTTCGAGTCAGCCTGTTTTTTAATCAAATTAAATTATTCAATTTTTGACGTTTTGCCATTATTTATATTTTCTTTCTAAATAATTTCACTTACTAACTTTTAAGGACGACATTTTAACTATTTTAGAGTAAATAACTCGTTGAAATACATCATTAAACAATTCTTTATATTTTGGAATATTGAAAACACGCAAGTAGACTACAATACTTATTGTATGCAATGAATAAATAACTCTTAACTTTTGTCATTAAATTGTTTAGAATGAAAAATTACATCCAGAGTGTACTAAAGTGACGATTCGTATTGCCAGTAAAAGTGTCCCTTTAGGCTTCGTAACACAGAATCACGCATCTTTGACGAGTCGCTTCACAAAAACTTTCATTGGCATTTAAAATAGTGGACAGTACTTTTTCTCGCATAGAATACTGAAATAATCCTATCCAAAATCAAAAATTAATTTAACTTTAAATATGTCCGGATCGTTGTTATGGGAAACGAAACGCTGATGACGTCGTAATGCGTCATAACGAGTCACGTACTCTTCCTCTCAGTGATCAAAATTGTGGTTTCACTTGCAATAAAATAATTTAGTAAATCACAAATGAATAAAGTTGACATATATTTTAACAATATACATTGAACACGTTTGAATGAGCCAACACAATCGTCACGCAGTACAAATCATGTGTTTATTCTTAGTGAAAATGGTTGTTATGAATGTTCAATGTTATAGGTTTCCCAACCGAAGTGTTTCCATCAATCTCTGCCGTTTAAGACTAATCTCTCTCCATATATTTTTGTTTGCAATATTCGCCACTTAATCTCCAGATACGACAAATATGTTTATTTTTTTTCTTTCGAGTCAGACTACAATACTTCGATATTTTGAAATGATAATTTGCTCAACATAATCTTTGATTTACTACCCAGTTATATTTCGAACCATATACCATACCAAAATTATGGATTGAAATTCTAGCTTCGTGTGTTTCACTCTAACACAATTATAATGAAATGAGAAATGTGCTTTAATTACTTTGTAAGTAAAATATCTTACTGGATTAGCACTGAGTGTAAATAAAGGTTGGCGAAGAAATAACAGTGTGTAAGTTTCCCGATCTCATTCAATTTTCTTAATAGCTTACAAATAAAATAAATGATATTGAAAATATCTGTTAAAGCACTTTAAATTGCGATTATTCTTGAAAGAGTGATGCCTGACTCATATGTGTAGGTTTTTAATAAATATAGTACTTAAGATGGAAACATAACAAGATATATATATTTATATATATATAAATTTGATCTTGTTGTATAACCGAGGTAAATATGGAGAAGCGATAATGATTTCCTGTTTTAGAAAATACATTTATAATATGCCTTCTTTGATTGTTGTCTCATAGCTAACTTGGGGGAGCAACAGACTCGGAAACACATTTGTGTTTATAGACTGTGATAATTTCGGTATTCTGTAAGGGCTTTCCTGTGTTTTATGGCACGGCAAGCGGACTTGAAGATGCTTCTGAAACTCACTTCATCCGCGTTGTTATTCCCAGCATGTAATATAACACAAGTTGGCGAATATATTCTCCTGGCCTTTCCATTTCCTGCAGCCCCATATAATGAAGGTTTCATGAAATGGGAGGAAGAGAAAGAGAGAGAGACAGGCAAACAGGCGAAGAATGTAACTACAGATTATATAGTAGAAATTAAATATAAGCAGTGCAAATCTTTGACGAACTGCAGACATTAAAAACACTTGATTGTTTTCGTGTGAAATGTCTTTCGTTTTATAAAAAATGTAAATTTGTATATGTTTTAATGGCAGTAAACATTTAAATAATCATTGATAATTTTGAGACGTAAAATGAAAATTTAGAGTAATTTTGGCTAATATATTTTACTTCTAATAAAATTATTTATATTTAAGTTACAACAGAGATAAGTTAACTTTGCAGAATTGGATAAGCGCTGAGGTCACCCAAAAATTGAACCATAATTTTGTAAAATACAATTTTACTAAAGGAACTTTGTTTTTAAAAGAAGCAGTATATATATAAATATAATCATATAACAATAACAAAATATCTTATTTTTTCCATATTGAAAAGTTTTTACATCATATACACTTTATTGTTCAATAGCTATTTGAATGTTTATTGCCTTGCAAGGATTATGTTTCCACTGCGTTTAAACAAAATTAATGTGGGATAAATATTGCAACGGTCTTTTACTTGCACTGGAATGTAATTAATGAACTATATTAAGTACTAAATTAAATCTGAAAATGATGTGTCAAATAGAAATGAAGTTAGTTTAATTCACATGTGTTCTGAAATAATTTATAATTAATTTCTCACAATATAGAAATTAAAACGAACAGCATAGTGAATTAGCTTTTTCTTGATATTCCAGAAACCTGGTTGAACATTATAACTAATATATATATATATATATATATATTGGCTGGTTGCCCGCGTACATATTTGTAATAGCCCTTTTTTAATTCGAAATGTAATTTAACTATATATATATTATTATATAACATTTTAAATATAACTAATATATATATATATATACTGGCTGGTTGCCCGCGTACATATTTGTAATAGCCCCTTACAATATTTAATTCGGCATTAATGTAATTTAAGTGGTATAGAGCGCGTTGTCAGGCCTCACTATCTCCTGGTTCTAAGAACGATTTTGGAAACTCTTATTAACATATATATATATATGACGTCAATACTCTCACACTGATACAAACTCTAGCCGTTTACACGATGCGTTTTAAACCAAAATTTTAACCTCTAAATTGTATTTTAAACAAGTTTGTAATTTTATTATGATGTCGAAAGCATACAATTAAAAACATATAATTAAAAATACTCATATGAAAAGTTTATTTTCACTTATGAAATAGACAACAAATTATTACAATTATTAAAAACTCTTAGCTTTGGTTTTATGAGTTTGTCTTTGGTAAACATGGTTTGAAATCTGCCGTGGTTACTTGAAATGTGGGAAAATAATGAGGATTAAAGAAAATATATCGTATTTGTCATCATCACCTTTCAATGTATTCATATTTTGGTTTGAAACATTATATTTCAGTTCATCAATTAAATTAGTTTATAGAAGTATATATTTCATAAAAGAACAAATAACATGAACTATTTTGTATTCAAGTGTACTCTCTGTGCCGTAGTTTCTTTGACGAAGCTAAGGGCGAGCGGACCCAATTTTCCCCGAGCCTTCACGAAGAGCGTTACTCAGACGTAATATATATATAATATATTAAGTGAACGTATAAGATAAATGTAAAAACAAGGTGAAAAGTACTACCACTTCCCTTATTTTTCTTCTGCATGTTAATTCTTTTTTCTTTACGCACAAACCTAATTTTACGGTTTAGAATGCTTGTTATTTTATTTGTTGCTGATTATCTTTGTGCTGCTTCCACTAGTCTTTCTGGATGAGTTTTTTTGTTATTGGTATGCTGTCTCACTTATTTGTTTCTCTTTACCAACGCAGTGCCATTTTTTTGTTCTTTAATTTTAGTTTATAGTCGTATCAAGGTCAAAGCACTGGACCAAATTATTATAATGATTTAACAAAATAATTATACCATATTTTATACAATTATCTATTTAAATGATCACTTGTAAAACGAAAATTGATAAATGTGAGGTATTTAAATCATCTTAGTGGATTTTTCAGGGTGTTGCTGGGTTTATAGCAGGAGAACTTATCCATTATTTGTGTGAGGGGAATGGAAAAAAGAAGTAAAACCATAAATTAAGAGTACTAGTGATTTAATAAAGCATCGTAATTAAAATGTGTAGCGGGCAGGTCTTTATTTGACGCACCACAAGGCAGCGGTCACTTTAGGAATATCAGGGGCACTGAAGAGTTACAGGAAAGTGAAGAAATACCTCTTGATTGTTTATCATGACAGAGCCGGTCATTAGACGATGCATGACATGGGGCGGGCTCCTGACGTGATGCCACGTGAAAGCGACAGCGAGAGGACGACCAAGATGGATGGATGTGACGAACACACATGCTCACCTCGCTTAACGAGATTTCCCGCCAGCTCCATCGTGCGGAATAGCTGCCTGCCCGCGTCTTTGGGTTTTGACTTATACCGTCGAGGAACGGAGATAAATTTCAAATGGAAGACGATCGCTGAATTTTAACCCCAAAGCAAAAGTATATACATGTCTAGAAAGATTTATGTTTTTCGGTGTGTTCATCTTTTTCGGGATTCAAAATTTCAGTTTGTAATTTAATTTCAACCATTGGTGTAACTTTGCAGAATAGGTAGATAGAAAGACAGATCGAAACGATGTAATATCCGCGTAAGGAGAAAGACTATGCACGGAGAATGAAAATTTAGCAACGGGTTAGGAGAAGGGAAAGACAGATCGCTGTTTGGAACTTAGCTCGCCTTAAGGGACGCGGAGACTAAAATTTTGCACAAAATCTGAAGAAAAAAACTGTTTTCTATTTTTTTATATTAATATGTCTATAAATTCGGTAAACTGAAAAAAGAATCTGCCAAACAACGATGCAGGACAATTTTAATTACTATGTATGATTCTAATTTAATAAATTATTACTGTTTTTCATAAAAATGTGTTTTTCTCAGATTCATGATTTCTGGTACCAAAAACCTTCTATACGTCACAAATATGAAGATATTGTCTCCATTCTTTTTGTACATAATCTTAATACCTTCAAATACAAGTATTGTTTTCTTAATTGTTCGAGTAGTTTGAGTGAAAATTTTTTTAAAGTGCCAATTTTTAAGTTACCCTATGAAGCTTTTAGTAAAAAAATTTTCTCGCCACAGTTTTATTCAATTTTAAAAATCATACTGACAATTGATAAAGCTAAAATATATTCAAGTATGTAACCCAAGGAACACATTCAAAACTGCCAACTTTTGAAAATAAGTTTTCAAAATATCTCAACAAAAAACAAGTTTACAAAAACAAAATTTTGTACATTGCTACACATGTGTGTTGGCAACACACAGTTAAAATTTCAGCTCAGTACAAATTCATTTACAGGAATTTCAAATTTCAGTTCCCGTTTCTCGTAATGAGGTGTCGTAAAAATTTCGAACTTATGCTTGAAAATAAGACAGGCATGGACATGCTTGACACCTAATTCTCCCCTTCCTTTCGGACTATAATTTATTACCTTGTTTTCCAGATTTTACAAAAGTTTTATACGTCTTGATTTAACACACAATTTACTTAGTAAAAGTTATCTGACGATAGGAGTCCTGAAACTGTTGTTTGAAGTAAACGAATCCCAGGAGAGGAATCCAAAATTTATATCTTAAGAATTTCTGTTATTATTATGTTGCTTTTAGTATAAATAAAGTTAAATTATATATATAAATATGTTTATAAATTAATGGTTTTTGTTTTTATGCAAAGTACGAATAATTTTATTTAAAGATCGCTAGTCTAGGACAATTAAACATCATTTCAGCGAAATGCAATGAAAGATTTAGTTTGAGTTTGCTTACGTTATCTTTGCCATATAGAGGAATATTTCTTGAAGCACGAGATTTCGTACTGCTTCGTGTTCAGTCAGAGGCCGACGAGTGTGGCAGCTCCTTCTCTTCAGACACAAACTGGCGATTAGTACCTGTTGACACCACGCCGCTGTCACCATTATTGGCGTGGCGCAGTTCGTAGGCGGTGTAAAACCAATCGTACCATTTTGAGGACAGAAAAGCACATATATAACAGAATCATTTAAATATGTATAAAAATAGATTATACATACTGTGTGAAAAATTTACTATTCATGATTATGTTGAATCTATGTTAGAGATAAAAATTGTAATTAGATAATCTGATTTAAAAATAAAAAATATGAAAAGGTAAACAAAAATAGCATTAATTTCGCTTTTCTGCAAAACTAACTAAATCCTTTTCCAAGCACGAAATGTTACGTTTTGTGACATCCACAAATTTGTTGTCAGAAGGCGAAATGCTGTATGATATTTCTAGAAATATATTTTTTTGTCTCTACATAATAATAATAATGAAAAATGACCATTTTGCTGGGAAAACTAACAAGTAAAAGTTTTTATGTATCCGCCAGTTTGAATTTGCTAAGAACCTTATCAGGCCTCTAACATTCACATTAAAAATCGTTTTAAGAATTTCAGACACGCAGGAATTTGGAAAATATTGGTTTCGGAATCCCCGTTTCGTGACACGTAAAAATATAAATTAAAATTACTTGTTTATAAGAAATGTACAGATAATAACATAATTTTCCAGAATAATGCTCGAAGGAAATAGAATATTGCTGTAGTTGTATAAGAAAATAATAAACGTTAAAGTAATCAATGCTATCGAAGCCAGTTTAAATTTATTTTATTAATAAATTCTATATTTGTTCTGACTGTACTTCGATTAATGAAGCTGAAAAATTTACGGCCAAAAATTGTCAGAATTAAGTGTTTATTAATTAAATTACATCACCACAATTTTTGGCCGTAAATTTTTCACCTTCATTATTTGATTAATATTTTGCCTAACACAATACTGATTTTGGAAATAAGGCATCATTTCATTTTTTATGTACAATATTTACATGGAAAAAAAAGAGTGGGTATAAACAGGCGTAAATGTGTACTTTCACTTCAATACCACAGAAATGATATTATGAATTGAATAGCTGGACAAAAAATAAATGTTCCAATTACATTTACGTAATATACATCACAGATTAAAATCGGTTTACTATTAATTTCTCTCCAAGCACATTTTAAATAAAAATGCTGGAATTTAAATACAAATTTAATGTGAAATTATTCCTATTGGAAAACATCTGTTCGTTTTGTCACGATAGTATATTATTTGAATATCGTTACGTTTTCAGATAATAATACTAATCATATGTAAAGTTGAAAAATGTCATTACCCCTCTGATGATAATTAATAAGTTATTAATTATGGACAGTTTTATAATATCACATAATAGGTTTCTTTTTTAGAATTTTTTTACAATTATTTAACAAATATAGTTTTTATCAGTTTCACGTATACTGTAGAAACTCTTTACGATACTGAATTTAGGGTCCGTATGGTTTTGTGTGATATGTAATTGAGTAACGCGTGTTATTGTGTTTCTGTCTGGCAGCTATTTAATTCACTGAAAGTTCATGTCCGTTAGGGCAGACGTTGATGGTAGACTATTACGCAAACTGCTGTATGAAGCAAGTGAAGCGATTAAATTCATACCGCTACATTGGCTAAGTAAACGTCATCAACTACCAATGTACAAGTAGTCTGAATAATTTCTGTTCAATTTCAATATGACCCATACAAATTTACATCACATGTTTACATAAATATAATTGATGTCATTAATAACGAAAAACGTTTAAAGTAAAATAAAAGGTGCATATGACGGGACAGGCTGTTAAAAAACACATTTCGTCTCTTTATATATGAATTCACGATTCCTCGTTACGTTCTAGAGTAACGTTTGCATGTAACGTTTTATACTAAAAACCATCACTTTAGGTATTAGGCTTTTAATTTTATTTTGAAAGATTATGTACCTGTAATTAATATCAGATTTTTACATTAATATACTATTTAAAATTCTTAATTTAAATTCATGAGATGCTAAGCTTCCGCTTGATATATGGGAATTATTCCGTACCCATTATGCCAATAAATGGCATTCTAACGATGTTCTAGTTACATAGAATGTGTGAACAGAAACACTCACGATTTGACAGAGGGTAATGAAACGATTTAATAATATATATAAAAACACAGCCAAATATGTCAGGAAACAAATTTGGTCAACACTAATACAACGCCCCATCCAACTTTGTTGGCTTATAAAGGTAATTTTTAAATGAATAAACTAATTACATTGTAAAATTGCATGAAACGTATTTATGTTAATTAAATTTGTTTGCTATCATATTTGAACGTATTTATTTTTATTTAATTTATTTAATATCAGAAGAAGTTATTTTTGAAACGATTTATTCCAATAGTTGCGAGCAAAATGCTGCCAGGATTCGTGTTTGGGAAAGTTAGGTTACGCAATAGTGGACAACTTTGTAACTAAGCACTAGAGTTTTTACTGAATTAGTCTGAATTGAAAACAGAAATATAAATCATTATTGCGCAATATAATTGAGTGGTACGCAATTTATCTAATAAATAAGAACTTCTCAGAATTGTTATTCATAATGTAACTCATCACTTTTTTGAGGTAACAAACAATTTAAAACTTAAAAGGTTTAAAAACCCTTCATAACTCTAATAAATACATAAAAAAATGCTTCCTAACGTCACAATCAGAGTGAATGAAGTAAAGAATTACAAGTATTTAATCTTGTTTCTTATTTATTTTTCTATTAAAAATGAACCTAAATCATCCCAGTTTAAGAGAAGAACATACAATTTATTATATGATCTGTCTTTTATGTACTCAATGGTAAGCTTATTTAACAGTATAGCGTGTCTTGAAAAAGGGGGTGCAATATAATAAAAAATAGGAAAATATTTACTGTAAATGAATTTATGAGGGCTATGTGGCAGTACTACTACGAAATTTGACAGTTTATATTAGATATTAAATTTCTACATTTTTTAAAGAAAATACAGCAATGAAATTAATTAATCCTTTTGCAATGCTCCAGTATGAGACAAGGTATGTGTGCTATGGTATACAAAATTCTAGAAATAAACATAAAAATAAAATTATAGCGCCACAATGCTGCTCCTTTCTCTCCATGCTGTTCTCCCTTCTCTCCTTTTGCGTGTCGTTCACCATATTAGTGGAAGTTTTTCTTAACACAACCAGCGAAGTCTGTTAACAATTTCCTGATTGGCTGGTGAATATTTTCTACTCGCTTCGTCAGAGTACTGGCGTCTTCCGGGTACTTGCCTACCTGCGGACTATTTTTAACTGTGAAGCTCTATCCCCAACCTGGACCTTCGACGATCTAAAACAACATTGAATATAGCTCAAAATAAATAAATAGGTTAAAAACAGTTGAAAGAAACGATAACAGTGCACTGTAACAGTAAGAATTAGATTTTTCTAATTATTATTTATTAAGAGGGATTTTGAGTAGATTTATCACTATCATTCTTCTTGACTTCATAATGTTATAATGTAAAAATATATAATGTTTTTATAATTTATTATTAATTATTATAATTACATATTGCCATACGAAAATAGCAAATTATTGATGTATTATTTAATAATAACTCGACGTCGGCGAACACGGATTATTCCAAACAACTGATTTGTTAAATTTAGGTGCAAGTGAACGAAAGTAAATTGTGGCTTGCCATTCAACTTTCAACAACATTGATTATAAAAAATTATAAAATTAAAGGTTGATTTAAAACAATTATGTTGCACGCCAGCATATTTAGATTGCAAAGATTTATAATGTAATATATTTACGCCGGCACTTATATAATACAATTTAATTTTATGAGATAATTTCTCAGTATGGAAATGTGGAGGGTTTGAGAAGTTGAGAAACAGAGCTCTTTTTTTTACTGTGCATAAATTTCCGAAAGAATGAAAAGTATTCCATTCTCGTAACTATTGTGATTGATTTGTATCTTATACATTTTCGGCTAAGCCCTCCGATTACTCTTAATGAGGTATCTTGAACAGTCTCGTTTCAGGTCACATATCTCAGAAAAAAAACCAGGATTGTCCGTTTCAAGAGCGAACACACTTATGGGCGTTTTCAGAACGACCGTCGCCTTAAATCTCTTACAGGTTTCTTTTATCTACGCCTCCTAGTAAAGTTAAGGACAGTGACTTTCTAATTGCAATCGATCAATCAATAATAAAAATATTGATTTTCACTACTATAATTGCTGCTTCACAACTATTTGATCAACGAAAAATAGACACGATCCCAGAGTAGTACTAATGCTTCTCTGTTTGTCCTTCTCTTCTGAAGGTTCTCGGAATTTAAAAATTCCAACAATCGCATTATTTCTACCTTTATGAGGCATTGAAAATCTATACAGTCAAAGTCTCCGTTTTCGCAATGAGACATTGCGTCGGTCAACAATCCCGAAATATAAAGAATATAAAAGAATGTTTTCTTAATCATTGTTATATACATAGTTTGACAAAAAAACAATTTTTGAATAATCATTATAAAAAAGATGAAATATTACAATAAAATAATATTTAAATATGAAATTATACAATGAAGTCAGCAATTAGTTGAACTGAATGCGTAATTTTTTATTACGACATAAAAATAAAATAAGTCTATTGATAAAATAATACCAAATATATATTACCTATCGAACATATGAAAATTAGGTTAATACCTTCATTAGATTTCAAGCGTACGACAAATCGCTTTAAATTTCATATTTTTAAGCGTTTTTGAAGAAGTACTATTTAATTTTTTATTTTCATAAAGAATCAGTACTGTACCGCAGTTTATTCCCTTGCCCAACCAATGTTTGAGAAAGAAAAAAAGGGTATATTCCGAAAAGTTAGGGGGAATTTATGCCTACTTTACGAATTTCACGTTGTTTAAAACAAAAATATATTCGGGTTACAAAATACTCGACACGTAATGGGACTTTAAATTATCAGAGCTATGAAATAAATTCCACGAGGTAAATTTGCAAGTTTTAAAAAGTTAAACAATTGCGAAAGTAAAATATTTCCTATCACACTAAACGTTTAACGATTGATGGGAGATATAATAATTTATGTTATTTATTATATAAATACATAAAATTGTAATGATTTACGTACTTAAATGTTACTGTTCTCTTTCAACTTTGCTAGCCAACGTATTCAATTCTCTTTGAGACTTTTAAACCACATCAATTATGAACGTTCATTTCATACTTCCTGTGACACTTACTGCTGTAAATTGTGCAGCACCTTTCGCTTCATCTGTATTAAAGTTTTGAGTCGCAATAGACACGACGGTAAGATTTTCTCCTCTCAAAAGAGCACTTGAGCGCCATATTTCTGAATGCATGATTTTCTTAACATTCTCCTTGATACTTTGCCGTATACATTCATAAAGCAAACGTAAAAAGTATAAGTATCTCTTCATTGCATTATTCGTTGAATAAACACTGTACGATCTCGACTCCCCTACATTCGCGATGTTTGTAAAGCTAATATTCGAGTGGGCCTATGTTTCATAAAGCTAATATTTTCTTTCAAACTAATGAAAATGCATGAAACTTAAAGTAAACCAATTAAGTTAAATGCAATGTAAACTTGAAGCAATATTAGTGTGGATTTTTTCTGCCTGTAGTTGAACAGAGTCTGCCGTTTCAACGCAGCCATTACGCTATATTCTTTCTGTAAAGGTGAAAGAAAAAGGCTCATTACTGGAGTTATAAATTCATATAACGATTAATATCCCTTCCAGATTTAATCACAACTTGTTTATTGCGGTACGGTATTTTAAATTATGTGTGAATTATGAACAGTTAAGAAGTTTATATATAACGATTGTAAATAAAAAAATGGCCGCCTCTCTGATCTAGAGGTTAGTGTCACAGCTTCGTACCACAGAGATCCCGGGTTCGATTACTGGCAAAGGCCTGGGTGTACTCAAGTTCCCGGACTGAGCAAACTTGACTAAAAAAACAATTAAGTTACCTAATTAGAAAGTCTCTAATAAACTTAGATGTTTGTGCCACTATAAAAACAGAATTTGTTTTAAAGAAAACAGTTTAAGTCTCCCAACTATCTTCTCCAAGTATAGAGTAAAGTTTTTCTAAGGCAGTAACAGTACAAAGAAAAATTAAAATAAATAACAGCCTGGTAAAGTTTGAGAAATATGAGAAACATAAAGAATATTCAGAGTCAAGCACATCATTCATTTCAAGTCATGAAAAGTACAGTGCTACTATTCTGTATTTTGAACATACAAAATACAAAAGTCTGATTAACATGGTTTGTGTAACGTCAGTAATTTGAGAACTTAATTTATTTCCATTTATATGGTTGTACTGTACAAATATACATTGAAAGTCTGTAATCATAATCACTTAATACACTTTTTGGAAAATTTAAATTACTTTATTTCATATTTTTATGTTACGATTTAAATTGTTGAGTTGAGTAAGAATGTAACCATTTATCAGGTTCTTAGAGATTATCGTTAACTTTAACAGGATTTATAATTGAATTAATAGTTTTACGAAACAGTAAAAAAACAATAAGTAGAATTATTCTGTAACTCTGTTTATTCGACTTAAATACACATTCAATTAAGACGTCATTAAATCTACGTCCTTCTGCATATGTTTCTCCTATTCGTCGAAACATTTCTGTATATCAATAGTATTTCACTTTACTTATGTTTATTAAAAGTATATGGAGATAAATTAACCGGACATACATATAGATCAATAAAATTTAGACAATTACGACGTATCGTCCTGTAATTTTTTTCCTTTTCAGTTACAAATAAATTGCTTCAGATATCAAAATGTTTGAAATATATAATTAAGCATTAATCTTGAGGTCCAAATCTGAAATTTGCGTTATGGGTTGTATCCATGTGTAGTAGGACTACAAAGAAATATATCGCTGTCTAATACGGAGGAAGAAAAGATATCACCTTTTCTGGTGATCAGTTGGAAGATATTGTAACGAAGCTAATCTGATTTGAAACAAAAATATATGGAGAGAGACGAGTCTTAGACGGCAGAGATTGATGGAAATACTTTTGTTGGGGAACCTATAACAGTGAATATTCAATAATCATCACTTCTACAAGGGTAAAACGTTTGAGTTGTATAGTGTGTCGATTGTTGGTTCATTCAATCTTGTTCATTATATTTTGGAAAATTCATGTTAACTTTATTTATTTGGTAGCATAGTCACTATTTAGTTGTAAGTGAAACCACTTATTAACTCTGAAAAAAAGATTAGAATTTTTATTTCGGATATGTGACGTATTATTACGTCAACAGCGTTTTATTTCTCGTAATAACAAGCTGGGTATATTTAAACTTTAATGTAATTTTGAATTTGGGATAGGAATATTTCGTTTGGACAGTTACAGCCGAAAACTGTTAAACTCATTTCATTTCGTACTTCTCCCTCTTCTTAATGTCGCCATGTATTTATCATTGGATTTCATCGGCGGATGAGACCCACTATACATTTATATTTACATTACGAGATGTGTTCACAGAACCTAAAATTTCTTCTGTTGCGATTTAAGGAATTTGGTACTTTTCTCGGAAGGCTTAGTAATTTCTGTTTCAAGTAACAGCTCGCAGAGGCGGGTTTTGAAATTTTTGCAAATTACTTACCGGCGTCGGGTAACGCTACCGCCAATTAATAAATAATGAGTGTTGTAGCTTTTAATTCCTTTAATTTGTCTGTAAATTGCGGGGCGGTTCGGAGTCGCAGTTGTACGGTTGCGTAGAAATGGACTCTGCCGCTGCGGTGAACATAATAACGCTTTAGAGGCTGTGTGCAGAGGATATTTGTTAAGCCATGTGTGCGTAAATGGTGCCCGAACGACACATGTCATAGCCTCAGCCCTGAAAATCACAGCTGGCTCGCCCATTACAGCGATTTTACATGTTCGCCCTGAAAGTGTTAGCGTGGCTGTCGCCCATAAGTGTTTATATACGCCGCATTCCCTGCACAGGTAATGAGGACGTTTATGCGACCATTAAAATAGCGCCGTGTCCTCTAGAACGAGAGCACACAGCACAGAGAAACAGTTCCCAGCGTCAAAGGACAGGTTTTCCTTCACTTCTTTTCCGCGTGCTCGCATTTCCTTCGACGTTCTCCCTCTTAGATTCCATGACTGAATTTCCGGTCCTCATTAACTTCCAAATAAAACCGATTAAATGTAATATTCTCTAACCAACTTTAAATTGATGTTGATTTCTAATTGTATTCATTTTTTAAATTATATATCTTTACAATTTAAATTTCAGGCATGCATTATATACGTAAACAAGTAGTAAAACACTAGAGTAACTGTCATAGTACGGTAAAATAACTGATTAATTTAGCATAGAAAAGAAATAGTCTTCAATTACTAACCAATTATTTTTGACTTTATCGTTATATTAATTTCTATTTATTGATTCAGTCATCGTCTTAATGAGTGAAAATTAAAATTAAGATGAGTAAATCGATATGTATAGTACAAAATACGAATAAAAAATTTAAACATTAAAAAATATTCAAATACGGTGCAGAAAACAAAGAATTTTATACTTCAATAAGAAATCAAGAATGGTAAATTATAATATACTGATAACAGAGGATTAGATAAATAAGGCGTGAAGTGAAATGTAGATTTTATAAATTTTAAATCGCTGGGTTAACTATTATTATTTTCAAAATTTATCACAAGTAGGGGGAGTGGAGCGTAATGCGGTAGTGGTGTAGAACGGGATATACTATTTTTTTACTGAATAGTACTGGAAATTAGTAAATAGGGGTGAAAAGTTGTAAATGGTCAAGGAAGAAGTCCTGGCAGCGAACTTTGACTCCACCTTGCGAATGAACTCTTGTTTTGGCGTATTACAGCTGTGAATTTATAATTTTTGCAACATTTCGAGAGAAGGTAATCTATAAAACTCTTCTCTTTAACTAATATATTTGTAAACTTGGTGTCTTTAGCTGCATATAAGTTACGTATAAAGTTTAAGGATCGGTGAAAAACCTTAAACTGGGACTAGCGTGCGGGCGGAACGGGAAACTACTGTATAAGGCACAATGTTATGTGTTTATCGAGAAAAAAAACTGTCAGACTCACCTTATAAGAATTAGTTACACGATGCTACACTAAAAAAATAGATGAAGAAAGAAATGGAACGGAAAAATGTTAGCAAAGAGTGTGCAGTTGCAAAAAAATCTGTGTGCAAGAGGGAAAATTGATAAAGCGGTCAACCGTACGCTAAATAAGTATAATAAGGAAAACGCAAAAGGTGTTAAGTAATTACGAAACGTCCTATCCCGCTCTGCTAGTGGGGTGGGGAAAATTGTTTCTTTTGAAAAATTCATCAAAAACTAAATCAATTATTTTAAGTTATATTGATATTAGATTAAGTAACTAATAGAATAAACTAATGTTTTATACTTTTATGAAGTCATTTTCATTTTCCCATAATTTTACAAAAATTGTTAAACAATAAGTGGTCCGTTCTGCCCCGACTTCCCCTATTCTAAATACTAAACATCGTCTATTGCAACTCCGAAATTAATATTGAGGTTATAAGCTTAAAAATTGTAGAGTAGTATTTACAAAGAGTAGAAAGTATCAAAAAAACTTTTAATATAAATGGCACATTTTCTTCTTACTTCAAACATTTTTCTATATTTTCCGCTCTAACTACCACGGCTTGATTAAATGAAGCAATTTTACATTCAGAAGCTTTAAGTGTTCATTTAGAACTCAATAATAAAAAAGTTACATTCAACTTATACGAGTTTTTTTAAATCTGGAATTCAAGTTGTTTCATTTCGTTGTAGAGCAAGTTAGCCTTTATGAATATTATAATACAAGCATGGAAACACTTTTTATATATTCATTTGTATCCACCCACACACATTTCCTCGTGTAATTTATTTCTGTTACTTCCTTATAATTTCAGTTTTACGTTCCATTCCCATACCTTTATTTTTAAAACACCGCATTACACTTGACAACAGTGAATATTTGTTATTATGACTTTTTACCAGAAGTTTCAAATAAAATTTAAAAATTGTTTTGTTATATATAGTATGTGCTTGAGTTACGTCAACTGCACCGTGATGTTGGTGAAAAAGGCGTACTGTTATTTGTGGGTTTTATGGTTCCAATCACAAATAATTGAAGTATTTATCGTATTAACTGAATGAGTGTATAATTACTATTTGAAACTCAATTACTGATTTAAAGCATTAAATTGGAGACACCCTTGAGGCGAAGGAGGAATCAATCAGGAATCTGGCTATCTGCTCCCCTACATCCCCAACAACTTAAGTGCGTGTGTATTTAGCCAACTCCAGTCACGAACTAATCGTGTTTGCAAAGCAAGAGATCTTGAGGGGGATGTTAGATTACATCCTTGCAAGGGATAGGCTTCGAATGTTGTTCGACGTAAGTAAATCTCCAATCCAAGCAAATGTTATTGCGATCAATTCATCCTAATCCCTTATAAACAAATATATTTAATTTAAATGGATGCTTGAATCACTTTTTGACGGAATATTGTAGACATATACAGTTATTTTAATGTTCTTCAAAATAAAATGTATTTGGTGACGCATTGATTTATATATCCAAAATTGAGTAGCATATCATAACACGATTGAAGCCCTAATTTTTTGATTAACTAATCTTCAATACCCGTTCTCGTTGAACGATTAATTAAATGGTATCTAAGTGATATTATTATTATGGAGGAGTTAGTATTTCATTCTAGGATCTTGTAATATTACTAACATTGATACGTTAGTAAGAATATGAAACTACCAGTGATATTCCCAAAGACACTTTCAAAGTTCCAAAGAAAATAATCGTTACAAAAAAAAAACAATATTGTAAATAAGTACTTTGCATTCTAAGTCTGCTGTGGATTATAAATGTATCGTGAATTTCATATTAACTAACCAAAGAATTACTTTTGTAGTATGCAGCAATATAATTGTAATAAAGCATAATTATGATTTATTAATACATTACGTCAAATTTCTGACCGGACGCAGAGTATATTAATTATGGGAGAGAGAAAGAATAATTGTATCTTTGGATTAGGATGGTGATATCTGTTCTGTTGTTTGTTGCAAGTGTCAATAAAAATATATAACTTTTTGTCAATGAGTTCCGTTTTTTCCTGAAATATAGTCAAATATTATGTATCTGAAGAGCCTGAGAACGAAAGAGTAGCAACCTGGATAAATAATTTTGGTATATTTTGATATAGTACTTGTGTGTCCACAATTTAAGCAGTAGTTTTTGAAATAATATTTAAATATACTTTACAATATCATTACAATTTTTGGCTTACGTGAGTGCAGTTAATAACAGTTCTAAAAAAGGCTTTTCAAATATTTTTTTATTTTTAAATCGGTAGATAAGATTCGTGAGGTATGGGAGAGTTCCCTATCAGACATTTCTCTATAGAGGGAGGATGGGGCCTACCTTTGGAAATGTCTCGTTCTCTCTATGGTTTTAAAGTTCTCACATACCGAGACACCTTATCTTTTTTTGCAGGTATATGTACTGGGGTTGAAGATAATTAGCATATGGTAGAAGTTGTCTGCTGATCTCATTGGATCAGTCGGCTAGCTGCCTCCTAAAACTGGTGGAGTCCCGGAGAAGGGGATGTTACGATCCCACATCAAATTTCTATCAGGCGGGAGAATAATACTCAATAGACTGATCTATCAGATGAAGATTTTCTAGGGGTTTTCCTGCATCTCTTTTAGGAGATCACCAGGTGGATCCTTAAATTATAAACACGGGAACCTACTCAACCCTTGGCTGCATTGATGTTCCTTCCACCTCCCCCTTTTCTATTTCCTTCCTTTGCTATTAAAGGGGAGTTACCTATTTCAGGATCACCCTCATGAAGCATTTTATCCTCCAAAAATGATCTGTAATATATCGTGTCTATAAATTTATAAATATGCATTGTTTATCAATATACTAAACCAAAAAGTAAATTTGCATCAATGAAATCATTTTGTTTCTATGTATATTGATTTTAATATATATTAATAATTATGAATGTGCTTAGTATTGAATTAGTTTTCACAATTTTTATTTTCAACTATTTTAATGCTTGATGTGTTGTAAATTTATCATTTGTTACCAGAGTTTCATATGTTAGTCTACGATCAAATTAATAGTTATGATATTGTTTATTTAGTTAAATACAAAACTGTTTTTATTAATAATACATTTGTTTAATTGGAGTTAACTACACTTCAATAACAGAGGAAATGCTTTTAAATGAAGCTCAGCCGTGATGGCTATGAAACTGTATCCGACTGTCACATGGTTCCTGGTGCTCTTAACGAACTGAGCTATCCGAGTCTACTCCACGTCAGGCACAAACTTCTTACATCCATCGCATAGCGCTGACTTCAGGCTCATCTACAATCTTCACAAATTTTTTTACTTCATGGCCTAAATTTACAACTACAATGAAGAATGGATATTGTGTGTAAATTAATTAGAGAAGCAATGAATGCTTTTCCATAGCGTAAGGTGTACTTTACTATGTGACTATTGACTTATAGCATTAATCATTGGAGGCAATAAATAATAGTAAATTAATAAATGTGTTTATATACATAATAAAAGGTGAGTGAAACAGAAGTGTGTGAATAATCTGGCAAAGGACACCTTGCAGCATGAATGTGATGGTTATTTTGAAACTATCTTAGACATGCGAGTACGTTACTAACAGTAGAAATGGTGTTAGGCTCTATTGCATTGGTCGAGCGACGGACAAACCTCGTAAGCTCTGAAGATCACTCTCTTCTCCGCCCGTTTCTCAGTAATGACATTAGCGATTCCCAAGAGCCGCCGAAGTCCCGAGTGCTTACAGTTCTCTTTAGTAGCCAGCCTTCGTTTTAAGACCTCCTCCTCCACATCGTGGACGCTGACACGGCACCCGAACAATTGCTAAAATCCGCAAACAATGCGGCAGTTCACTAAAAGAACGTGAAACCTATCGGCAAGTAGCCAATTATATGCGTCCATTATTTAATAATAAAATTTTAAGAGCAAAACACAACGGTAAAATATACTTCCTGGCTGTGGCAATAAACGTCTTTGACAACTTACATCGATATTACTTTTAAAATACAACAAATATTAAATAAATTAAATTAATATATGCCAGGCTGTTGGTTAAATTATAGTACTTTACTTGTGGGCTTATTATTATGTTTAAGGTAGAAAAACAATATTTTAAAAACGTTAATCATATAATAATTTTATTGCAACATTACGCAGTTTCTTGAGTCATTTTTTGTATTAGTCTTGTACAGTATTTAATTTGACAATATCTTGAGGTACACGAAATAAAAATGTCAATTTTAAACCTTTTTACTGATCGTAATCTTCCTATGCTGACGTAATTTTAATTTTATCAAGTCTGGCATGATAACTGAGTCGCATAATCTGATGGTCCTTTAAATCAGCCCAGCAACCTTAAGTCTAAACTGGTACATTTATTTATCGGGTAGCTTAAGAGAGGCGAAAATACTTTCGATACCATAAGAGAGTTAAACACACCCCCGGTACCTTGAAAGAGTCAGAAATTCTATCTTAACCTTGAAAGAAGAAAACTACTCCTGCTATCTTAAGAGGGACAAAAATAATACTGGTACCCTATTATAGTGTAAATATTTTTATTATTCATTTAGTGTTTGTCCTTGATCGCGGGTACTATTTGTACCAAGTTGCGTAGAAATTTCACTCTTTTCAGCCCTACTGAGCAATAACTTAACCGGATGTCTATATTTCCGAATTCGACACAATTCTCGGTTCTTTTTGTCTTGGAACGACGCTCCACCGTACACAACTAAGACTCCACCCCTCCCATTCTGAATGGGATTGGAATTATACACGGACAACGTCGGGAAAAACATTATCAGCCTCATTAACCCCAAAAAATATTTATTCGATGCAAATATCGGCTGTGTTTTCACATTTTCATATTCTCATCCTCCGATTCACCCCCGTCCCTAAGGGTAGTAATAGTGTCCTACCCCCACAGTACATATTTACAGATCGCAAAGAAATTTTGTCTAAATTGTTTCACTCGTTTAAATTTGTATGCGGAACTTATACTCAAAACATATTTTCAAACAAGTAACATTTACACAAACAAACTTTGGTCTATTTTACTTGAAATAATTAGTAAATTGATCGAAGATTTCCTTTGGGTAATAATATATTGTAAGTAGATACTAAATGTGCCAAAAGTATTCTAATTCACATGCAAATCAGATGAGGCTCCATATATGTAAAGGAGGATATTAAATTCAAATCATGCGTGGAAACTTTATAATGGAATCACTGTTCGTATTTATGACATTATTATTTGTGGTGTTACAACTTATTGGGTTTACCTCCAAACTAATGTAAGTAATGGGTTTGTATTTGTGCTCAGGGGTTTGGGATAATGAGCGTGGAATTCCATTCCTAAAAATTGGGTAAAGTTTACGGATGGACGTGAAAAAGCTGTGAGTGGTCTGACAAGCGATTAAACCCCGATTCAATTACGAGTCCTGAAGCTCATCTCAACTTTATTACCGCGTTTTATGAAACGTAAGGTGTACGGAATTTTCTAGAGCGTTAATGTAGTCATGAAAATGATTTATTTATGCTGAAAAATCGTTTCCAATATTGGATAACCGCAAGTTCTGTACATTAGACCATGAATATTCTTCATCAAGAAAACTGGTCTACACTGAACTGCGGTTTTAATAAAATACCTACCGTTTATTAACTATTGACTGGGAGCCTATAAACCAGACGAATTCAGAGACACAACGGCTATTAATATAATGAATTTATGCAGCGATCGTGACACTGAACGCGTGTTTTTAATAATGATAGCAATTTGAAATCTACTATCTCATTTTCCAGGGGCAGTAATGGCATAACGTGTGACCCAAACCTCTGCAAAGGTCCCGATTAAAAATAAATGAACCATCTAGAAATCTGTAACATTCATTGTTAACGGGTAATTCGTTTAACTGTTATGAACCTATCAGGCGTTATCATTTTATTTTGACAAATATCCTTACTGTAATATTACGATGAAATTTTGAAATTTAGTGATGGATTAAGGCCTGCTATTGTTGAAATAAACATTGATTGCTAATAAAATTGGTTAAATAAACAGGAAATTAGCGTAAAAAAATCTACCGTAATTGAAAAATACGAAAAGTTAATTCCAGGTGAGACTATTAGCCAGAATCATTATGGAATGAGTTAATGTGGAGTATGAAAATTAATTTTAATACTCACCAAACAAGCCTACTGGTAATATATGTTTTCATCCTTACCGTATATTTAAATGATTGTTCACATTTTAATAAATTTTAAAGTGGATAGCTTTTGAATCACTATTTAGAATTTCCCTTTTCGATAACACTTATTTTACTTATTTATTTACTTCTACCTCAGCTTATTAGTGAGAACAATATAAACTCACTCGAGAAGATCATCTAATTTTCTTTTCCTTTGCTGCTTCAAGTTTGTCCGTGCTGTTTCTTCCTTCACAATGATCTTTAAGTCTCCCCGACCTTAATAGACGCTGAGATGCCGACGCGCCTTTCACTTAGTTACTTGCTCGAGAAAAGAGTGCTTAAGATAATTTAGAGGAAACACGTCTGAAATAAATTCAGGCATTTATCTCTGCAAAGGAAGGCAAACGGGAAATCGAATTCGGGTTACCCGCTGAGTGTTTTGTACTTTTCGTCTGTGAATGCATAATTAAATCATCATTATAATTTGACTATCTTCGACTTGTTGAAATATACGTTCCGTTTCCATTCAATGTTCCTGTTTTACCTCTTTACGGTTTACTTCAAAGAACAAACATTTTGATACCCTCTTATTTTTGATGAAAGGCTGTGTGGTTTTCCATTCTCCAGTAGGGTTGAGAAGAGAATCCTTGGTGAAAGGAGACGAATATTAAGATTGTAACAAAGATGGAAAATTTATAGAGACTTATTCATAGAATTCAAAATTTTCCAAAATACTCCGAAGTATTATTATTAAATATTATAGCTCTCAATGGTATTACGAACTGTTCATCAGATTTATTTTGGGTACTTAGATTTAAAACAGACATGAAAAATACTTCAACCAATGTATTATAATGAGGCTGAGATGGATATCATCTGATTGTGTGTCACTCATTTAACACTAACATAGAAGATAACACTTAAAAGGCATTAGACCGCTCATGAGGTCTTAATCTTTGTTAATTTTTGGGTTTAGTTCGCGTATTATTGGTAGATACGAAAGGAAAAGACCAAGTGTATTAACATTCTAAAGTTTATTAGAGTCAAAATCAGGTCAGGATGAACATTTGCGAAATATGCTCCATGGAAAACGGTATTCAGGTAATGCGAATGTTTCGAACTTGAAGACTAACTTTGTGTTTTCATTTCAAAAAGAAGTTCAGGATAATATTTAAGTTTTAAATACAGTATGTGGGAAGAACTGCGTATTCCGATTGTACGTAACTTTAAAGTGTGAAGAAAAGTATTTGAATAAATTTAATTGGATAAGTGGAGAACTGAAACGACATTAACATTCAAATATAATGTCCGTATTAAATTATAGATATTATATAATTATATATGTCATAAAGAGGTAGATTATCCAGGTTTCCAATAAATACAATATCTATATACTTATATTTAGGTTAATGATTAAGTAATATTTTGTTTGTTATTTTGATTGTTTTTTTTGTAAATGACTTAATAAGATCATTTCTGTCTATGTATATAACATTAATTGGACGGTCTAACTGTATATGAGAGTGTTGTTGCATGTTGACGCCTTGCTTGTGGTTTTACGTCAGCACATAGGTTACAGGTGACGTCATCTCGACTCAACATTACCATAAAATGTTTGTCTGAAAAAAAACTTCCTACAACCAATCAGTTAAGCCGGTATTTTATTGTTAAGTGCGTGTTCTTGGCAAAATGAACAGTTACTTTAAACCCTCTAAGTTCAAAGTGGAACTTGCTTTGATGTATTGAACGCACTAATAGAAAGAGTTGTACTAACAATTTAATAATACAATTCACGTGACTCAGCTCGAATATAGAACATTTGACAATCAGTAAATACATAACGATTGTTGTTGGAATAAAATGAAAATGATCGCAACTCTGTCCTCAAGTTATAGATACATTTATAATTTATACGTATCTATAACTATAGAAGGCTCCTAAGAAATTGAACTTTATCACAATGAATAGTGTTGATAGGATAAGTTTCACATGATTTTACTGAATTTGTGATATGATGACTTATTTTCTTATATTTCTTCATGCGTTGCAGTAACAACCTTCAATCAAGCGTTCCAAGAATAGGGGCAGAGTTTAATTGCGAGGGAGTGGAAGAAACAGGTGGCTAACCATTATTGCTGGTAATCATTCTACTTAACCGGGATTGTTTCCTGGACTTACATGGTGATTATTTCCTCGTCCATACTGTGCACTGGGGATTACTCAGGCAGCTTTCGTACACATCCGCTTAGGATAATTCAGTATAACGATTTATCGGGCCGAGGGATTATCGTAGCCGATTCCGATTGCAGCAGGGTGAAGCACGTGCCCAGGGTCGTGCTCCTGGCATTAATGGCGTCCTTGGCAAATCTTGAGGGAAGGCAGGCGCGAAGGCGATTATTGATTGGCTTGCAGAGTCTCGTCCACCTAGGATTCCTATTACATCCTCCAAGCCGCTCCATTAACTGCTAATCACCCGGTCAGTTGATCTTCAATCTGCCGAGTCCACTCCGATAGCTGAAATTACTTCATTTTAGTAGCCTCGAGTCTCTTTGAACTGACTCCGATCCTGGAGGAAACTCGAGCAGAAAATGTGGTCGCTGGACGCAGAAACCAACGTCCTAAAGTGAAAGCCACCAGAATTACAGACAAGACAAGGCTAGTAACATGAATTGATCTTTATTAATAAAGACCGATTCTCTCAACTTGGGCATTTGCGTCCAATGAACTGCTTTACGCTTATTTCTAAATGGAATTCATTTCACTTAATCTCTGACATTTGAAATTAATTAATCTTCATCATTTGATGAAACCTACAATCAAAATAACTGTCATTAAATTTCAGATCATCACAAGGCAGAAGATATATCGTCACTGCCAGTTTCCTATTAAATATAAATTTCTTGTACGTCACTTACTACCTCGTAAAGTTTTATGTTGAGAAATAAATGTCCTGTTTTGAAATGGAATTGCAGTTATGGCCTTGCCGATAGTATTTTACTCGTCAGTGACAGAAGTAGGTACGAAACGCTGCATAGAAAATCACACCGGTGGTAATGTGTTTTTTAATGTTATATACCTTGATCCGCACCTACTAAAATATGATGTGGCAGGAAACGAATTATTGAAATGACAAAGAGTGAGATGAAGTTAAATAGCAATTTTATGTTACAATATTAATTTGGAGTATTTATAATTGTGAGAAAAAAGCAAAGGAAAATTCCATCACTAACTTCGTTCATCAGACCTTCATCAGGTCCAAAAAGTCATAAAAGTTTTAGTTTCAGAAATTATTAAAGTTAGTAAATTTTTCAACCTTCCAGGTGATTCTGACATCGGTGGCGATTTCACTCTGCCTTTTCGTCAACAAAGTAAACATTTTGGATTCGCCAGTGTCTAATTTGTCATTATGGATTGTTTTTTATGCATTTAAATTTCATCGGTTCCAAAAGAGGCGTAACATATTTATTGAATTATAAGCAGTTTTATGCGTGGCTGACCTGTAAGACCCTTCTCTGATATTTTCTCATTTACCTTGTTAACTATTGCTCTCATTGTGCTGTAATTTTGCATTGGGTCATTTTTAGAAGAACTTATTGAATTATTTCTCTTTTATTCACATTGCTTAATTTTTCTTGTTGCAATCTTTGATGTTCTCTGCTCATAAAGCTACAATGTTAATCTGTTTAGTTATAGTTTAAGGTAAGACTCGTTTAACGAAACTCAATATATATTCATTTCAAAAATGCTATAATCAATACAATTAAGAATGTTCGATTATTCCTAAAAAACTATGATCAATAACTATTATTTTCATAATTTAAGTTAAACGAAAATCAAATTAACGGTAATTATCACAACTCCAGAATTGTTACAAAACGTTTAAGAAAGTAAGATTAGAAGTAGTATATTGGCCAAAATGTAAAGCCATATATTGATGACTAATTTTATTGAACTTGATGTTTCATATTATATCGTTTCTAGTAAACAGGATTGTTATAAAATTAAGAATTCAATAAAATTGTTTAGCTTTAGAGATTGTCAATATTACTATGCGGATGGCCTATTTCATATATACTTTTGTTGTGGAAATAATTTACTAGTAAAGTACTTTTCTTTGAAAAACTTTTTCAGAAATCATATTTAATGGCCTAGATGAAATAATCTTATTAAAAATCCAACGCAGAAACTTATTTAAATTTCGCTTTTGAAAATTGTACAATGCGTTTACTTAGAATTAAGAATCATTATTAAATTTAGACAGAAATATTTACATTAATTAAAATAAATATTACAATAGCATTTATGAATTTAACGTATATTAATACAAGTTTTAGCAAGTCTCACAATGTTACAGCTGACAAACGTCGTAAGTCCGGGATAAAGCAACACAAATCGTGAACCTAACGGCACGTCCTTGGAAAACCATTCCTTGTGAGCGATTCATGAATTTTGTATGAAGAACTTAGGAGCGTTTACCCAGTGACGAACACTTTCTGCTACCAGAGAATTACGAGTATACTCATTCCCAAATTCCGAACTGTACGTTAGAGACTGCTTCAGCCGTAACCTTGAAGTTGTTATTCCAAAATAAAATTTATGTTGATCAGAATTAATTGCTGCTAAAAGTCAACACCATCATTCTTAACTCTTTTGTAACTTCCGAAGTCATAATTTAAAATTAATTTTCGTAATTTATGGAATTAAGTAAATTGTTCAAATATAGTTTTCATGTTTGGTAGAATGGGTCGATAACGAAAAACTTCTGTAATTGTTGTAATAGTGCAGACGTCAATTTTCAGATACTATATGAAATAACTAAGGTTATTGGATACAGTTTTACAAACCACAGTTACATAGTTGAAGGATTCTGGATAGCCCAAGATGGACGCTGAATCGACACCGAGGAAAGAGCATACAGTGACTGAAGGCTTTTTTAAATGTATAGTTTAGTTATTATAACGGATGCTGGCGAGAGGTAAAATCCAAGTAGGACTTAAACACTGATCCACTTGATATCGATGTGTGAGGGTTGCTTAAAAATTGTTTTACAAAAAAATTTCATAAGCTTTGAAGAGTTCGTTGTTAGTGGTACTAATCGTATAGGTGCAATTACTATTATTATTATTAGAAGAATGAGGTTTGGTGACACTTCTTCTGGTCAACAAGGGTTTGGGAATCATCCTGGTTAATTTCGAGTCCATCCAGGAGGATAATAGTGAGCACGCAAACGAGAGCACAACGCGGAGACTAAAGTTTTACGAGTGAGGCTGTGATGTGATACATGAAAATATATTATATAACTTCCACGTGAATTTCTTAAAATATTTAAAGCCATACTAAACTCGTAACACGAGTAATGGTAAAAATATTTAGGTTTTCGTTTAGAATTCAATTTTTATTTTCTAAACGCTCAAGCCTGCAACTCTACTCAACCGATTTGGTATACTTGAGCTCTTACTCATAGGCAGGATGCTTTTAATTGCTCCCTCTATTCGCTGTAAGTATGTTATTGAGGTTGGATTTATTAGACCGTGGTCTCCGTACGCCGACTGTGAGTAGTCATCTCACTGTGCCATTGCATCTGTGCAAAGCGGCTCTTCCACTGAAAGCAAATTCTTGTCTTGCATATTGATGCGTCGTCACAGACTACAGCTGCCGTTATGAGACGCCAATGTTCATACACGCCACGATAAATGGCGGAATTCTGACTGAACCCGAGATGGAGACTGCAAAGTTCACGTGTAAGACCGAGCACGTTCCTAAGGTTGCAATAAAAGTAACCACGATGAGAATACCACACTCCGCCGACTTTTCATGGTACATTAAACAAAATTAAATGGTTACTGTGAAAAATGTCGGAAAAAGGGTCCCTTAAATGAAAACTAAACAAAAGTACAATGCATCTCAGGAATTATTTTTGTAATCACTTGTTTACTTATTGTAGAGAAAAATTATAGAGGGGAAAAGTTTTATATATGAAATTACATCCCCTACATAAAAGGAATGAATTTTCATTGAAGTATAGTCAGGGAAATGTCAATTTCGGAAAGAAAAAGAATAATGAGATGCTTTTTATATTTTCGTAGAGAATTATAGTGAATGCATTATAATTTTGACAACAGAGTTTTAAATACGTTATTGCATTAAAAGATTCTGTACAAATTGATTGTTATTTATTTACTAACTGGTGCTCGGGATATTAATTTTTAAATAGAACTAACATTTTACTTCTCTTATGATATTGTTTTTAAATTAAATTCCCTAAGTTTTAATAAATTTATAATACCAATTTTCTCTGTGCTAGCCCCAGTCGTAAGGCAGAATACTAACTAAAACGATTAATTGACTCGTATTTCACAAGAAATTTAACGAAAGAATAATTACGGGAATTGGTTACAAAATACTTCGTCTTTTAGTGCAATATTTCCCGGTCCTTCTCTGTGAGTTCAGTTATTTCCTTTTTGTCACCTCTCTTTCTCCCAAAGAGCTATGGGTCTTAAATGTTGGTACCTTTGCTAATATTCTTATCAAAAACGAGGGTACAACTCAGCACGTGCACCAGATGAGAAAATAAGCCCACAAGCTTTCTTTCCTCGTGTTTTTCCAATCCAGCACAAAGGAAAACGTAATTTCTTTTACCTCACGTGGAGTAGACAATAAAGTCGATTTTGTCCAACTCTGGTGTTACCCGTTACTTGGCACACCCCTTGTTAATATAACACACCATTATTTTGAAACGTTTGGAGAATTTCCGGTGATCAGCAGTTGCATGAGTCAGAGAGGAGAGGCGATCTGGCTCAAGTGTCACCAGGAAACAAAACAGGAGGCACGTTTTCTGAACCAAATAGAGGCCTGCGTACTTTACATGCCACCCGGAAGCTGCCTTTGCGTTGAATCCAGTCAACCAGAAAACTAGGGGAGAAGGAATTTAAAGTAAGAAACAAAAGGCAATAATCTCTCGCTCCGCTATGAATAGAAACACGCCATACAACCCTAAGTAAAGTAGATTAAATGTACAAAGTCTCTTGCTATCTTATTTTTTTGGTTAGGGCTCAGCAAGGAAAATAAAATCAATTAATTTCTTAATATTGTAATTTTTGGAATGTTTTATATTTGATAACAATAAAAATGTTTTAAATGTCAAAGTTGAGATTTATTGGCGCCTACCCATTTAAATATATCTCTAAATTCTTTAATATATTATAAATAAAAATAATAATAACCACGTCATACTATATTTATTAATATAATTGGATTGTGGAAAAATATATGTCAACAACACGTGGATATTATTTGTTGAAGCTATGAACGCATTCATTGGGAAAAAGTTGAATGATTGGGGTAATTCCACTCAACTCATGTATTTATGCACAATTACTTATTAATACTATGAAAACAATATAATTAATTTGGAAGAAAGATGCTTAGACTTATGGATGATGTGGAGAGTGAGCTGGATTATAGAAGTAATTTGTAAGTTGCCGACGGATTAACAGCTTACTTTCTACGCAGTTAATTTTTAATGACTAACCTTTTAGCGCCTGACTCACAATGTGATGAATAATATTTGCGAAAAAGAAATCAAAGGCGTTGCATAATCGACTGTTTATTCATTCCTTTTTGATCCTCGTAGCTTGTTTACCCGCAACCCTGTTTTGCAAATTACACGCACGAGAAATTTGCATGTGAACGAGATTTCAGAAGCTGTGTCTCCGTTGGGGAATATGGTGACTGCACGTGGCAATCGAGCCCTGAAATGGGATGCCACTTAAATCAGGTTTTTAGATGTGCGGGAGTAAACGCTCGACTTGGTTCCCACTCGGTGAAATGGATATCACCTTACGTTTGAGCGCTGCCGCAATCTCCAAGAACAGCGTCCCACTTTCCATTACATTGCTATCCAGACGTGGTCATTTGCAAAACAAGTCGTCCCTTGCTTCAAATATCAATTGCACCCTCTATTCAGAGCTATAACATAAGTTTATTTCTATAAGTATTTGCCAAATAAATAATTTTCGAATTATATATTGGGATATCGGAAAACCAAAATGTAAAAGCTAATAAAACGACGGACTATGAATTAAGGCTTTAATTTATATATATTATGCTTAGTAAAATAATAATATATAGTATATCAGTCTCGCTGAAGAAAAAAATATTGTCACCAAAAAGCAAGAAAAATATACCACAATTTCTTCACAAAAATGTCGTAAAAATGCTGTCATTATGTCATTAAAACATGGTCTCATATCATATGTGGATCTCAGAATTTGCTAGAAATAAGCACAAACCTCAAGTTCATCACGTTCAGCCTAACTGCATGCAAATTATGCTTCAGATTACCACAACCTTTAATAAAATAACATCTCATTCCGATCTCCAAATGGCAATTTAATTCCAATTCAATGATGAAGAGATAATAAAAACTTTGCCAGTTATAGTTTTTTTAAAAATTAATTAATTTCAACGGCAGCTTTCGGCAGATTTAAACTGCAATATTCATCCTATTTTACTTAAAACAATTCTACTTTAATAACGTAGTTCGTAAAATTTAAAATGTTTGTTACTCAACACGTCAAAGATTCTCTTCACAATCAATATTAAACGGTCAAACAACCCAATGCATTACAAAACAATTTAAACTCGCCAAAACTGCAACCAATTTATGTATTTAAACGACTCATTCAGTCAATATGTGTCGAATGGCTCACCAAACGACTATAACACTAAATAAAATTCATATACGACTCCCTCAGTCAGTAACAGGATTTTCGTACCTCACCAAACGACGAATAATTATGATGAATCCAGTCAAATAAATGCTTCTTAATTGCTGTCCGACTGACGATTCATTTAATAAATTAGGCACCAGTTCACGATATGAACAAAAATAGAATCCCTCAGAAAAGTGATCAATAAAGATAATTAAAGCGATATTTCTGAACCAAACGGAATAATAAAATATAGAACTTTCTACGTTTTAAATAACAGCATACATGGAATCATAAATTAAATATATATTCTATATCATCCTTAATTGACGTAAACGTACTGTGGTGTCTATTTCATCACTACAATTTGTATAAACATTAAATGTGGCAAGTTTCACCGTATTTTGCATGGCGTGTGTTCGAGAATATTTTTCATAATTATGACCCGGAACCTTCCTCTACCAGTTATAACAGACATTTTTGCCTGGATAATCAGAATAGGAAAGTATTAAGTGAAAGTGTTAAAGGGTAGTATTGCAGATGTTTTGATTGTTTTTGCAACCGCCTTAATGTCAGTTCTTACTACAAAAATATGTTTTAAAAATAGCACAGCTTTTCATTAACAAAAATCCAACGATTGGAGTTGTTGGGTACAGTGCAGACTAAATTGTCAAGGCAACCAGCGCGTGATCCAACCGAGAATTTTCTAAAAAAATTGGTTTTCCGAGAATATTATAGCAAACAAAATATCACCCAAAAAGGCATGGGAAATGGAATTTTCAACTCTTTACGTAATTGAAACTATTTTCCACCGAGAACGTAGTTTTTAATTAATTGCCCAGGTTCCCTAGAGAGTAGCCATTTAGGCGCTACAGAGAAACTGTTTTTGTTTTCAATTAGTAAGGCTCAGATGGTAGTATTAGTTTTTGTTTAAATGGTTACATTGTGTAAAAATTTAATTTGAGTCTGCAGGTTAAAAAAATATCCACAAAGTAAAAACATGCATATCATCATTTCGTTTGGTTTTTAATTAATTGTAAACTTTTATTATAATGGAACTGAAATCCCTTAATATAAATCAAAATCTTAAATAATAATAATGTTTGTGTAAGGCAGAAGACGACAATATATACATGTTTGTAAGAACAAATACATCGAGACTGGGATTTCTTGACAAATTTTATCTCAAGGGGACTGAATCAACAGCGGAAAAATTAACTCTACATCTTTATTAATAAAAAATAAACGCTTCACCCAACGATGCTCTAGATAGTTGATAATGAGATCGGTTTGAATAAAAATTTCTCTAACCTAATTACATCAATCATTTCAAATCTAAGGAAAAGGTCTGTTATATCCCTTTTAATGAATTCTTCTCTAAAGTTTCGCGAGACTCTTAGCATTCAAAGAAATAATTTTTTGACCAAAACACGATTGTTTCCTTCATGAAATTTGTGTACATTATTTGATATTTTTCGTTGTGTTAAAAAGACAATTTAATTGAATGGTTCAAGTAGTCAATTATATTTCTTCCTAAACGAGATTAAGTTAGTACTGACTAAAAATAATTTTGATATTTTATAGCCTCACGATTCACTCCAGTGAGAATACTCGAAATAGTACAGAGAAAGCCTTTATCTTTTGATAATAGTAACAAAAATAATCCCATTTCAATTATTTCATGAACGCTAATTGCTTCTTTACGGATAGATAAACACTTCAGACAACCGTAGCCTCTAATAGTTTTTAACTTTAGCAGCTTATTAATGGCAATGTTCAGCGTTTGACACGCTGGGGTATCAATATTCTGTTCCTTAATACCTACCGTAAGCCACAAGCTAGAGCATCAGCTTAGGCGCCACAAAGCCTAAAGTGGAGCCCCATTTCCAGCAGCATAATTACCTGTCAGTGTTGCGAGATCAGCCATTGAAATAAAATTTAGGCCAACGATGGTGTTTCCTATTTCCCCTGTAAACGTTTCTCATAATACATTAAAGTACCGACTACATTATCAACGATCAATGACTACTTTTCAAGTTTCCACGAAACGTGTATGATTAAATTACAATTCCCGGGGTAGGAATCGAGTGTTTAACTGTAAATATTGTAACCAAATTATTAATTTATTTGAGAATTGATTCGTTAACAAGCCGAATACACTAATTACATATTTCTACTATTCGCCCAATTTCCAAAGTTATTTATAGTAACATTATGGTAATTATAGATGAAAATTACCACAGTAGATTACCGTAGATTACTAGTATTTTCCGAGTCGTTGAGCGCCAGGCCATTTTTAATGAAAACTATCAACATTTCTTCAATAACTTTATTTTTGGGCAATGAGGCGAAACCAGTCCTCAGGCTCTCCACTGTGCTTCGCCGTGGACTGTCACAAAATATCAAAAAACGTCTTAATTTCGGTTGCTAGTTCGAGACCCGCATGCAAGATGACAGTCCGCAGACTACATGGTAGGCCCAGGCCCTCAATGGGCTGTAGAGCCACGGAGGAAGGAAGGAAGAACTTTTCGAGACCCGACACACTACCTACTTTCAACACAAGTCGCGGACCGACTACCAAACTTGCACCACTATGACTGGCCTCCGAATACTAAGATATCCACGCGCTGCCCTGCTTCTCTCAAAGAAGCCGCCAACAATTGTCTGAAACGGTTTGACTGCCATTAAAGACGGAGTCGTAACTTATTGTTGCAATGTATACAAGATGCTCCACCTTATTTTGCTTCCTTCGTCTTAGGAAATTAAAATCACTATTTTTTCTCGTAGAAATAATTGAGTGTATTCAATCATTTTTCATCGATCCTCTCCCCAAATCGTATTAAAAATAGCACTAAAATTTTTTTACGCACATAAATTAATGAAATAAGTTAAATGAACTCAGCAAACCGTTAATTGATCTCAATAAACAAAACAACAAGTTCAAATTTTTCTTTAATTTGAATAATTATAGCCTTAAAGAATAAAACTGTTTTGTAAGATTTTGTAATGTTGTTGTAGTATTTAGTGCTAAGACTGATATCATGCAACCCTCCATGGTAACCTATCTTTCGCAAGGATTTTGTAAACACTAAGAATTAATTATTGGTGAGCGTCAGTTATGAAAATGGTTAAAAATGAAATTTTTTGAATTTCTGGGACAAAGACAGCTCTATAGTCATCAGCAGACTTTTTCTACGTTAATTTACTCCCTGAATGAGGGAAAGGAGCAAACATATATATATATGCGGAAGGTTCTGAAAAGGAATTAAGGAAGCCGCAAGTAGTTAAATTAGGAAAGCTGAAAATAATCCGATTGAAGATTATATTGTAGAAGAATAGGGAATTAATGCAAATAAATAAAGTGAAATTATAATTGGAGGCAAATATAAAATTAATATAAGAATGGATTAAAATGAGAGGAATTTCCAACAGAATAATAGAACTGTTTACGTTATGAGGAAACTCTTGAAAGACAAATAGTTCTATACAGATCTGATTGTAGGAAGCAACATTCTTTTTTATTTCAACTGTAATACGTGTTCCTCTAAAACTCTGCCAATGGAACACTCGATTTTATCTGTATCACAACTTACATTTTATTTACTTTCAATTAATTCATACCTATTTATTTCACACGATTGATAGGTTTTTATTTTCTTTCCTTTTCCAATATAGTTCGTATGAATTGAGTAATTGCTTTCGCTAATGAACTTCACTTGAAAATAGCATAATTTTTTAACACTCTCTAACACCATTATAAATTGCAATTTCCTTTATTTTTAACGCTGGCCGAATACATCCCTCATTTTCGTACCAAGAAAAGAAAGTAACTACCTGCCTTAGGTGGCAGTCTCTTCATTAATCTGATTATTGAAAAAGCGCGCAGTACTTCTCGTTATTTCCTGTCGTCGAAGAACGGATTGTCTTGGCTCGTTAGAAATTCATTCCTTCTTTCGGGTTCGAGAACCTCATTTCCATTACGACATCTATTATTTCCTTAGAATAGATTTCCTTTCTCATTTTCATCTCTTTTTTGGGGTTGTCATATTTTGTTTTATTTTTATAATATAAATTTAAAGTCAAATTAGACACAAGAATGAATTACGGAATTACAGTTCCAATGAGTGAACGGATGTGTTGGTTATTCTCCTTTTTATTAACTGTATATTTAAGTAATTTCGCTTCAGTTACAAGAATAACGTATTTACAAATCTCAGATACGAACTTCTCCTTCAACGTGATATTTCTCTCCGATGTATGGGAAACGCCATCTGAAGGGTTATCTTGAATAAAACTGCGTTATCAATAAATAAAATCTTCATATATAAAATGTTGACTATATATTTCTGTTGTGGAATAAATAAACTGTGTAATAACAATTCTATTTTAACTAATTATATATACTGTTATAAAATTGAAAAGTAGAAAGTGGCAACAATAAATACTGTTTCATTATCAACCATACTTACTAGATAAAATCAATGTCAGTTGAATAAGTCAGAGTAGTTTTAATTCATTACAACTAAATTATATAATTACATGTCACGAAATAGCGATAAAAGGGTGCAATGTTTCGATTAAACTGGTTCATTTAATACAAGACGACTCTAAACATTGAAATAGCCTCTCAATTCTGCTCTCTATTAAACACATTCTCTCCATCTATCTACATAGTCATAAAGCCCATTGCCAATCTCAAATTAACAATTTCTAAATGCCCTACGTAAATTTGCGTCCCTTCTTAAAATTTTTCCCCGTTCCATTGTTTAATTTTTATAGGTGTTGGAAAAAAATCCTATCTAATCAAAATAATTTATCTCTATAATTTGGAAGGAGTAATTACTTACCACCGATGTTTGGGGAAATATCAGACCTCGTCACAGCCAGGTGTCATGGGGTCTCAATAATTTTAAGAATTCCGGACAGGTGCCTAATTGTCTACGTTTTAATGTCCTGTTTGCAGACTTCCTCAATTTCTCTCAAGCCAACTGCCTTTGGTTTTGCACCGCGTTTTACCTTTAGAAAGCGTATGTGATAAACAGATTATTTCTGAAATTCCTGCTAATTATGGTTGAGTTCACGCATAGTACACAGTTAATAAATAAAATAGGGTCAACATACAAGAAAGCAATTTCTATTGAACTTTAAAATACAGCATAATTGAAATGATTAAAAAATTATAATTATGAACATTTATCCATTTGATAACTTTCATAATTTGATAAATTTTATAACCAACAATATACACGTCATATAAACAGCTAATACGTACTAATGTTTTATATCATGTTTATTCCATTATATAAAGTCAGTGTATGTTTTCTGGTTTAATCATAAATGTATGCATTGCATTTATTATTTACAAGATGTATAAGAAAATATTTGTGTAAATTTTTTGCCTATATTTTTAGTCTTCTCTTTTCCAATGTGTAATGCATTAATGCTCCGTAAAACATCTCGTGATCTCGGAATTATGAATTTAGCAACAGTCTCTGGACTGTTTGACGTGAATTAATTATCGTTTTGGATGTCTCGTTGTGTTTTAATTGGCGTTACAATATTGAGATGAGGCGGAAGCCAGGGCGTTGGGAGATCACTTAAGCCGCAGTTGGCGAGGAAATCCGCTGCTTTATAGAGCAGGTCTTGGTCTAAGCCGCAGGGGACCCGACGCGGAAGCTTTTTACTTCCGTAAGTGATCGGTAGGCGTCTGGAGGGCCGCGGTACGCTCCTGTCTTGTAAATGGAATGAGTTTTCTGTCCAGCGGGAGCGCAGAGATGGAATTTTAAGGCAGCGCAAGGTTGTGCGTTTTCTCTTCAAGTCACTTCAAGGCATCTTCAAGAAACGTTAAATAAATCTTACAGCCTTATAAATAATTTACGTCAAACCAGACGCAATTCCAAAGTACTGGCATTCTTCTACGGACATTACTATGAGCTCAATTACGACTCACACACAATTTACAATTTAGTCCACAGTTATTACGAGAGCACGGTTATAACCACATTGATATAATTGTTTTCGTTTGTATAAATTGACCCAGATATATCTAAGGATATCCAGGTTATAACGAGCGAATTAATCGATCTTAGAATACTTGCTTAGGGTATCTACGACCACACGAAAGTATGACATCAGCTCCACCATTACTTGTGTACAGTGGCTGGTTAATTGTCCACATGCAAACCGATAAGTAAAAGGCTATTGAAACAATGAACGTCTAATATTATTTTTACACCCGGAAAAAGTTTTATCTTTCGGAATTATGCCAAGGCACATTTTAACTGGCCTTTATAAGACTGAGAATGTAGGGAATTTGTAATATAGTCGACGAGTTTATTTAACAAACCTTTTTCTGGTTTTTCCTGAGGACAACTGCTCAAGTGTTTGATCTAGAGAAGCCTCGGAGAACTATAAGACTTGTAATGTTTGTGAAATGATTATATATGCTGTGTTTGATAGCTTCAGCATGTGGAGAAAATTAGGTAAGTGATTCTAACTTGTGTAATGTTATTCTGAATTCAACTACATAAATATAAAATTATTACTTTAAGTTAATTGTATGCTATAATTCCTCGGAGGATGAAACCTCACGAAGGTACAAAAATTTACCTAAACGTTGTTTTTCTATTAAATAAACTGTATGATATTGGCATTTTTCACATTAAACAGGCGTAAAAAGAAAACGTTTCAATCCGGAAATTTATTGAGAAAAAATTCTATGGAGACGAAGTCAGGAACGCACATGGACTGTTGGTCTTTAAATATGATGCCTTGAGCAAATGATTTGAATTTTCATCTTCAAGAGAGTTAACGTTAGTGATAAATAACAAGCTATTCAATTGGCCTTATTAAGCGAGTTTATTGTGAAACAGGATAGAAAATAGTATTTGACTATGCATATTTCCCATTTTTAAAGAAAATATGTTTGTTAAAATGTATTAATGTATTCAAGAAGTAGTTCGTATTCTAGATCAGATTGATAGATTTATAAGTGCGTATTTAATATTTTTTCTCGTAAACAATATGTAACAAGTTGGATGGTCATCTTTAACAGTGTCTTAACGTAAGTGACGAATAAACAGGAGTACATTTAGTTATTTGAAGACTGCATAATAAGGGCCAAGAAAATTGAAATTTAGTCAGTATATTATTTAAATTAAACGTAGTTCCTGTTTATGATTCTCAGTTAAAAGTGCGAGTAAAACTTTTTGTGAGGAAATTTTCTGCATTTCTACATTTCAGTTCAGTTTAGTTATTTAAAGAAATTTTGATTCTTTTTAAAATTTAAATAAATTATTTTCGTTGATGTTTTGTAATTACTGATAGTTAAAGAAAATATCTCGGTATATTGAACCCTGGATATTAGGAAAAAAATGGTTCTGCCCTGTCATAATCATTATCGAATGGAATTATAGTGAATTTTTGTATATATTCTAGTAGTTAACAGAAACTAATTTGTAATACTGTTTTATAATCTCATGACATTGTGCTTTCCACTTTCTATCTCAAAAATCAGCCAACCATCCACCTTCGTCGATATTTAATATTTTAATCGAACCTCTTAACGAGGTACATAAAGAACAATACGCGGCCGTAAATTTAACCGCAGATTTAGCGATGGTGAGGCTACGGCTATTTCTCCTCCCAAGCGTTGGGGAAACTCATTGTAGAATCAATATGGAGCTTTCCACTCTTAAAATTCTGCTCATAAATCGAAATTATTCGCTGTTGCCATTGAACTAATAGTACAATTTCGATTCTCGTGTTTAATGGGGCCTTTAATAATCTTTGTTGTGAAATTCAGACACATTGCCTTGTAATTTATATGCAAATGCTCCCTACAACTAAGTGGCAAATTATCAAATGAATAAATATTCAGGAAAAGATCTAGTCCACGTGTCTCGGTCGAATATTTTTAAAGGACGGTAATATAGGTTTACTTTCTGATAAAAATTAATTCAACCTTCAATGAAATAAATTAATTCCAAAATTCGTTCATGTCATGACAAAAACTTCTATAGCAAAACTGGTAAAATTTCCTCGGCAATAATGAACTAATTGAATATCCCGTTAATTGGGTATTGAGGTAATTATTTAAATAGTTTACGCGTATTTAAGGTATAGAGAAAAGTCACTGAACAATAGAATGTGCACATGGAACAATTAATTATATACATTATATTAAATTGGGAAATTTCCTGGTTGTAGATAATAAAATTAATATTAATATATATAAAATAAATTGTAAATGTCGTCACTCAGTCGGTGGGTTTTTCCCCTTTGCACCTCACTTTGCTACACAGCCTAAGGAATGCTAAATTGACACTTAACTGTGTAACATTTCATATTTCAAATTATAGAACTATAATATTACTATTATTGACTAGAACTTATAAATATATATAAATTATTTAATTGATTTCTGAATGACTATATTTATGAAGAGTTATTGTGTCATTGTTAAATACATATACGAATGACGGTGACCTATGTATTGTGATATTAGTATTTAATATTTTCACATATAAAATTTGTGCAGAGGTGAAGGGCTAAAGCATACAATACTGATCTCTGAAAGCAAATAAGTGCTTAAACCGTTTATTAAACAGAACAACCAAATATTTCCTGTGTGTGTAGAATATCGGATTATTGTAAATGACGTGTTATTTATTTATAGTTGAAAATAACGAGGATTGGATTAGGTTGTCATGTTGTGAGGTAACACTGATTCTAATTTTGTCTGACGAGGCCTTAAAATAGTTAATAATATTTTTATTTTGACCTTTTTATTTTTTATCAAATATAATTTTTTGGAATTTCTTGGTTCAATATATTAATTTTAAGTTTCATGATTATTTAATTTAATGTGGAATACTTTCTTTCTTTGGAAAATATAATTAAATTAATAGCCAATTTTATTTATTACACCGTAAGTCTGCTCATGCATTGAAATTGATTAACAGTGCATAGTTTTGCATTCGTATACAATATGAAGGGTTTCCTTCCAATTAAAAGTCGAACGGTATTATCATTATATCAATGATTTTGTGGAATAACTTAAGTTAAATATATATATATATATATATATATATATAACAATTAATGGGGAAAGGACAGAGATAGAAAGAAGGTGACTTACCTGAGGTTCATAGATGGTAGACACCTTGTGAGGTTTACAGTACTTGAATTTTCGGAGGCACCGCCCCCTTCATCAGAAAGTTAGGAAGACATTTCCAGTGATCGGCTAGCCGACGGCTGTATATATATATATATACTTTTGTTTGATATCTGTTCAAGATGAGTAATCTAAGATTTAAAACCTAACCATGTAAATGTTCCACATCTTTTCTTAGATTTTATTACATTGCTTATAAGCAACTGTTAATTTTTCTGTAAGGAACGTGTAGCTTAATAAATAAGAAGTTAAAATATAATAACAATTGTAGCACACATTTATCTGAGTCTCTGCTGCCTATTACTGTTTTGCTTTTGCTGTATAATATTTTATTTAGTAACTAAATGTTACTGAGACATAAAGGTCTGTTAATTGAATTTTAGAATATGCTAAATTCTTTTACTGCATAATTAAAGGAATGAAGAGGTATTTCCTGTTTAATTTTGTAATTGATATGGTATTCTAAAAACACACTTCATGATTTTGCCATCTGTGATCTGAAGTGCCATAAATAATTAATGTTAAATCTGTCGTAAGCCAGACAGAAATAGGAAAGTAAGTTCAGAATGTGATTTATCCATATTACGGATAATTGATATTAATGTTCCAGAAAGATATATTGAAAAATTAAGAATGCTTTAATTATTAAGTATTAGTATTATAAATAATATATGGGTATTATAAATTAGCACACACACAAGTTATAGCAAGAAGCAATAATTTATCTGAGGTAAGTTTATTATTATTTACTAGCATTTTAATACCTTAAATTGGACTCTAAAAATGTAAATTACTATTTATGAGGATAGATGACTTTTCTGTCCGCTTATTTGCTAAAAAGAACATCTTTACGATGAAATAGATTTCTACATACCCGTTTTGTCTACAACCGCAAGCAATACGGCGCGTTTCCAATGATGTAGACCGTGAAATATCGATAACTAATCTACCCTGAATGCTGTGAGGTACTGATGATGAGAGAGCGGTTTTCAGTGGATTGTCTGCACCATTGCTTTTGTACAGATTATGCATAAATATGCCATGTGGTACGTTCATATGCGACCGTAAAGTTCCAGGGAGTCGCGTGAAACATTTAGCAATAATATTGTTTTGAAATTGAAAATCACTATATAGAAATAAAAAAAAACAATTGCAATCAGGGGAAAAGTATGATGCCACAAAATTGAATAATTATAGTCCTATAAGCGTATTTAAAAGAAATAATTATCTCTATGACTTCACTAATTAACTCATGATTGAATAAAAACCGAAAATGTGGTAGTTTATATTTTTTAATTATCTTGTCAATTAGAATTTTATGGAAAATAAAGTTTTAAAGGAAAAAAATTAGTGCTATCCATATCTAATTGCATGCTACTTTTGTAACATGGTAGTTTTTACGTGACTAAAGAATCACACATTCAGAAGTAAAAAATGTATTTAATTATTTCTTGTACAGCAAGTAGCAATTATTCAGGGATTTTGCACCTATTTGTTCTATTTGAATTAACTATGCAAAACTACCTTACATAACAAAAACCAATATTAGTGAATACGAACCAAAGATGTAAGTATAGAAGTGATGGAATCATGACGAGAAACGACCGCATTGGCTTTTTCAAATTACTCAGTAAGGCGAGGATCGATTACTGAACTGACAAAAATGCAGTTTTAACTTTCAGCTATACAACAATGAAAACCATGAAATTATTTTATATAAAAAATATGATTACGACAGTAAACAGAAAATATTGTCATGCACAGATTGGAACAGTTCTAAGAAATAAATATATTAATATCTAAAAGTAAGATTTAACCAGTCTCAAAACGCTAAAAAAATTAAATTAAAATGGTGCCTATTGGTATATATTTTACATTTTCGCCGTTCAAAAGAATATTAACAAAATCATTGTTTTGTTTCGCATAATTTTTCTCAATATTCTAAATAATAGTCAGGTATTTTACTTATTTGAAAAATTTATAAATAATTTCTTGCTCGTTCAGGTAACTAGGGATAATAGATTCTGTCTTATGTTAACATATTTTCATTGGTTTTTAATATATTAAAGTTGTGTGAGGAAAGTGTGAATGTCTGCGAAGTCTTTTGTGTGTATACGTAGTATCTTTTGTGACGGTCAGCGCTACAACCTTCTTCGGACAATGAAACAGACCTTTCTTCATACTATACGGAAGAAGGCTTTTACTGACAACATGTGTCAGTCTTTTGAATGAATGGAAGATCCATTCCTAAATCAATATAAATTTTCTTCTGTTAAGTCGGAAGCTACGCGCAGATAATTGGAAACAGTTAACTGTGTAACTATTGCAAAACATATGTGAAGACACTCGTTCACATCTGGCGACTAAAATTTTTTCTATTGGCCGCAATTTTGTAATTCCAACCAACGGAAGATATATGAAATTGAAGCTGATTGACTACTGGAAATGGGAATAAGAAAGTTCTGGGACATACGAGACGAAATGAACAGAAGTTTGTTGCAGACAGATTCATTGATTTTGTCGACTCGAACAGACCGTACAGCCGTCACTAGAGAAAACAACTGCAGTCTTCTGTTGGTTTCGTTGCCATAAAATTCGTGAGGTTCACATTACCAGTCCTAATTGCCAAAGAAACTTTGCTTCATTTTGGTTCACCACACAGATGACCTGTTATTAAAGAGTTTGAATGTAAATTATTATTGATCAATCGTCTTCATTTGTAAATCACTTTATTCAATTCTCTTGTTTTTTTTGCATAACAAATCTTAACTTTACTGTCATTAAATTCAAAATCATTAATTAATTATTTTCTTTTCGATCAAACGTAAATTTATGCTTTTGGCTAATAAGTTAAACGCTAAATATCACAATTGTCCCCCAACTGTGGAGCTTAATTAATTAATCATAATAAGTAAAATTAATCCGCCCCTTCTTTTTATTACAGCTTGTTCATCTTTTAGATAATCTTGTAGTAAAAGATTACTTTTAAATTAACTTTAGATATAGATGAGTTTTTTAAAAGCAATTTACGCTTACTTACTGACGGAAATGTTACGCTTCACAGAGAATCAGTGTTTGTTACTGTCAAATGTTCAACGCCAATTTTAAAGGATAACTGTTGACGCTCCATGGCCTGATGCTTCTTAAATCGTTGTGATACAAGTACGTCTCGAGGAGGGGATGGCGCTTTGCAAATTGATTTTAAGTGGCTGGCGAAAGGTGCTTTTGCAGTTAAAGCGGCTTAGTTAATTCATTTTTCTCTCACGTCCAAGCCTCTTCTCCTTTAATTGCATCGTGAATAATAAGAGGACCAATTAAGGAAAAGTGAGAGGGAGATTTTTTTTTTGGAGGGGACATTTGATGTGAACGAGCGATGTGTGGATTAACCGAATAGACTTATAAATGCGAAGTGGGCGACGGGACGTGTTCTTCTCTTCTCAATGCTTTTATCGCCCCGTTCTGCCTCTTTACGAGTGCTCTAAACCATGAAATTCTTTGTTGCTCAAAGACCTATTGTCGGAAAGCGTAGAAATTTTCATTATACACTGATTAATGGAATTACGGTGAGAATATAAAATCTTCACGAGAAAAATAAAATGGGAACAGATGGTCATTTTAAGATTTACTTCTTTTGACGTTATAAATTTCCAGGGTTTCATTGTGAATTAATTCGTACGTACACATTTCTATTTAAACATCTGTTCACTTGTAAAGCCTTTTTGATATAATTCCGGCTTAGTTATGCAAGTATTGACAAAACACTTAATGCGATTTTATGGCTTTGATAATAATAATTCATTAGCCACTGACAATATGAATATAACTTCGAAACGCGAGACAGGCTGGATCGCTTAATTACAACGAAAAAGGATCAGAGGATAATTTCCAACTAAAACATATTGCTACAAAATTTTTTTCTCCTTTAAAGTATCATATGAAATTTCCGATTTTATTACACACAAAACAAATGCATGCGTAACACATATTTACAGTTTGAAAATGTGATGAAAAGTTTATTGTGACAATTTACGAAGAAATAGTTACGTTTAGGGCGAAAAGTAAAACTCTGTTTTTATTCAGAGAGCGAAATTCAGACCTTCTGCGTGGGAGTACGTGCTGGTCCAGTGACAGGTATCGGCCTTCTCGGTTCTGATTTTGACAGGCTTTAAATACTTTATGGAAGAAGAGAGTGCCTGAGAACGAAGGACGTAAGAATAAGAAACTTGAAAACCTTACAATTCAGTCTCAGTTCTAAATATGAATCGTTCATCAGATAAGTATAATCTATGAATAGTTGAGGAAATAATAAATTGAAGCATACGACCTATATGCCTTGAACATTTTAAATTCATTTAATATACACGTACATCGAAACTTCTCGTATTTCTTATTGTTGAAGCCACCTCCTCAATAATTGGGACAGAGCGGCTTGTTTATTAAATGAGTATTTTCAACACACCATATCTCCTACTAGCTTGTATTTATTTCAAGATAAAACATTCCCATTCCTTATTTTGTCCGTTTTATGTTCAATGTTACGCATTTATAACCGCCTTTATTACTATTACTTAATTGAGCATAACACAAAGCAGGATCATTCTATTTACCGGGTGTTGAAATACGTTCAGAAACTTGTAATGAGATGGGGCGGAAGTAGAGTGGAAAGAAAACATATTCGTTTTTAAGTTGAAAATAACAATTATAATCCGAGTCATTTACCTTAGAAAATTTATATTATTACAAGTCTTTGGAAAGAGGGTTAGTCGGGATGGAACGGGACACTTGATTAACAATTTTTGTATAATTATGGAAAAAGAAATATGATTTCATAAAAATATAAAACATTAGTTTATTCTATTGCTTAATTAATCTAATATCAATATAAATTAATACGACGAATTTAGATTTTTATGATTTTTTACAAAGAAACTTACAAACTTCCCGTTCTGTCCCATCCACCGGGGCAGAACGTGATAGGATGCTTTGTGTTTCCAAATGGTGCAATAAAATTAAATTTAATTTCAGAAAAATCTTAACACCTTTTGTATTTTATTTCTTATACTTATTTAGCATACGGTTGATCGTTTTTTTTGCAACAGCACAGTCTTAGCTAACATTTTTCATTTTTTCCGTTCCCTTTCTTTCTTAATCTATTCATTTTGGGTACTGCATTCTGTAACTCATTCTTATCATTTTTTCCGTTCCCTTTCTTTCTTAATCTATTCATTTTGGGTACTGCATTCTGTAACTCATTCTTATCAGCTGAGTCTGCCAGTTTTTCCTGTTTTTCTTGAGGAAAACATTACATGTTGCCTTCCGACAGTAGTATTCCGTTCCGCCTAGTTTCCGTTTAAATCTTTTCTCTGAGCCTGAATACAAACAGATTTAAACCTTATACGTAACTTATATGTAGCTAAATCACCTAGCTTACGAATATATACCATTAAAGAGTTAAAAGCAAGGAATTGTTTATATTGACTTCTGTAGAAATGCTACAAAAATTATAAAGTCACAGCTGTGAGACGCCAAAACAAGAGTTCATTCACAAGGTGCAGTCAGAATATTGTCACGTCGGCTGCCAGGAGTTCTTCATTGATCAGTTACAATGTTTCATCCCTATTTATAAATCTCCAGCACTAACCAAGAAATAAAAAGGGCATACCGTTCCGCCCCGACGTCTCCTATAGACATGTCGCACTAATAAGTATTTTATTTATGATAGTCACAGATTTATTCCCTCAGAGACACTTACTTAAAGTTTATAATTCCTTATTATATAAGGTCAAGTATTCAGTTATTTAATTTCAAATGAATTTGACCTGTTATATTTTTATTTAGGGAGATCGAAAGGCCAATGTTAAAATAGTTATTTTAGGTACCCATTTCTGGGAAACCGATATAGACACGACTATGAAATGTTCTCATTTTATTTGTAGTTTTATGATATGCGTGTGGGAGCAGAATAAACTATTTATTATAATTAAAAAATCTCTGTTTGAGAAAATTTTTAGAAGATTTATATATAACTAATAGTTAAAATAATTTATTCTGCTTTCAATCACATACCATAAAATTAAAAATAAGCTGCGAAAATTTTGGTACTGTATCTATAACGGTTTTCATTTCAAAGTTGGCAAGGGCCATTAAATGCAATTTGTAGTTAAAGAATGAGAATGGTTAAATATCGACCGGACCGAAGAACAGCCCATGACCAGCACTTGGTACGCAGCAGCACTACCATCTGAGCTATCCGATAGGACTCGCCGCCAGCAACGAGACTTTCTCACCCCTTTACAGATTGAGACTGCGTTTACCTACGACCTTCACCTGCCCGTGACTTGAAAAGTTTTTAATAATAATTTCAGATGATTATATCCCACCCTGTGTCATATAGAATCACGTTTTGGCCTTTGAGAGAATACAGTGCGATGTTCAGCTGAAAGCGAATGTGTGCTTCGTGCCGCTCCGAGTGACTAGCTGCGATATCCGAGAGAGAAGCTTCATCGCTTTCATGTTTCCTCGTTCCCATGTGGATGATTGATGGAGTAGCATCGGCATGGTTTATCTACAAAGCATCACGACACACGACGTAGCCCTAATGCGTTACGCCTTCCTTCAGATACAGTTCGCCACCAACTAATGGTGGCAAGGACCCGCCTTCTGTCACCGCACCTCGTGTTAGATTCTAGATAAATGCCGTTCTTTGCTTCCGTCCGCTGTCTGGATGTGCAATCAATATCCTCCGCATTCAGTTTCTGTATGATGACAACTTGATGAGTACGCCCACCGACGAAATTATTGTAATATTCTTTAATTGTACGACATACCACTTATTTGGAACTTCGCTGTTAAATTAATATTCTTCTCTTTGTTTGTATTTAAAATAAAATATGGTTATGAGACATGGGAATATCTAATATATGTTGTTGTTGTGGTACTGTGGTATTCAATCCTAAGACTGATCAGCTGCAACCCTCCATGCTAACCTATGTAGACAAGCCTTTTCATTTCCTTATAACTATCACAACCCTCACACTCCATAATCTACTTAGCGTGTTCCATCCTTGGCCTCTCTCGTCTGTTTTTACCCCACACACTTCCCTCTAATGCTAATTTTACAAGACCCTCGCGTCTTCATAATAGTTGAAAAAATTATACTACAATTATTCTCTTTAAAAAGAATACGCTTGGCTATTATTAAATGGAAAATTCCTGAAAATTGAAAGAGTCTGCTATTCTTAATTTATCAGATTCAAAAGTTTCATCTGAACTCGAAGGCGTGAAAATATTTCATGTAGAGAGGTCAGGGCCAACCACAACATATTATATAGTTAAGGGTTCCGTAATTCTGTTCTCGACACTAGCCGTGTTAAATAAATAACTAGAGATCGGTGTAAAAATAAAACCACACACAGAAGTATTTAATGACTGATAGGAAGATTCATGCCAAATTATAAAGAAATCTAACAACGTGCTTGGTCGTGACAAACGAACAGACGAAATGTCAAAAGAATAGGATTCCGTTTCGCTGTGTCAATAGAAATGATACGTGGTTCAAATACTGTATCGAGCAGTATATTTTACGAGTAACTAAAATTCAAGAAAATGTGTAGAACTTAAACAGAAAATTTTTGTCTGTAATCGATTAGTGGGGAAATTACATTCAAATTATTCTTCATATTTGAACTGCTTCTTGAAGGATTGAGAAAACGTGAGCACAAAATAGTGAGACAAACGAAAAATATCCATATTTAACAAACAAACCATCCTATCCTCTGAGGTGGCATCAATAATCGGAAATACCACAAGATTTGATGTTACACAGAAAAAAAATAGTTTTGGACCCAAGTAACCTCCTCCGTTAGCTATATTATATTATATACCCTTCGATATTCGTCTCGGTTTCGCGACGAAGGTACTGAATGTCATCGGCGACTGCGTCTTTCACATTCTCAAGCAGTATTTGACTCTAAGATGTTTAAGAATATAAATATATTTTTGGTTTAACAGGCTATATGAGGGTGATCCTTTAATAGCATAGGAAGGGAATTTAAAATGGGGGATGCGGAAGATAGAGCAAGGTAGACAAGGATTGACTAGGGCCCCCGGATTATAGTTTAATGATCCTACCCGGTGTTTCATGCAGGGAAAACCTTATATAACCTGCATCAGGTAGGTCGGAAATTCCGTAGTGGGTACTTTAATAGGAAACAATTGCCAGGATACCTGTGGGAGATTACTCTCGCGGGGCTTACCTTCGGGGATTTCAAGGTTCTTACAAGCCGAGGCACCTTAATCTATTTTAGGAGGTGTATTTACTTGGGTCGAAGACTTTGTGCACATGGTAAGAGTTGTCCTCTGATCCCATTGGATCAGTCGGTCAATTGCCTCCTAAAACTGGTGCAGACACGGAGAAGGGAATGCTGCTACCCCACGGCAAACTCATCTCCCATCATTCGGTAGGGCATGAGTATAGTACCCAATATCCCGACCTACGTGACGCAGGTTTTCTAGGTTCTTCCTGCATCTATTTTAGGCGAATCACTGGGTGGGATCCTTAAAACTATAGCCTGGGGGCCCTAGTCAACTGTAAGGTGACCGCGGAGTATGTAATTCAAGATATCCAAAAGAAAATTTGAATAGCTCCATTTGTGAATCTATTATCTGGTTGGGTAAATAAAGTGTATAGCTTGCGACACAATAATTTATTTGAGGAAGAAAATAATTAACAAGGAGTTCTCTTGATTTACACCGAGACATGTGTGATACGATTCGTGCGACATAATTCTTTGCTCCACACATACAGGCTTCTGCTAACTGTGTGTGTAGAAGATAAATTTCGTGCTTATTAATTACAAACAGGAACAGCTGTTGCAATTACTGCGCGTGATATGGCCTATTGATACGGCACGTAATTGCCGAAACGTGAAATGCAGCGATGGGTATCGCGTATTAGGTATCGAGAAGGGCCCCGAGGGTGACAATTTGCATTCCCTGTAGCCTCGAGTGGTGCCGGCAATTACGAGCCCTTGTTTGTGTCCTACATAGGACGAAAACCCACAAAGCTGTACCAAGTGAACATAAACCTGGGTCTGAGGAATCGCTGCTCGTTAACGTTGGCAACTGTATCGCTTTCCGTTCTCTAGTTGTTTTAAAAAAACATCGCACTTCATTTAAAAGTTTTTATTTAAAGTTATTGACTTTATTTTACAATACTACTGTGCTAAGATCTGGCAATGTCTCAGTTAAATGAAATTAGAAGACTAACGAGTCTTTATGTTATTTTAAATAACAGACATTGGTTTGATTTTGCCGAAAGTAGAAACCTGCAGAGGTGGTTGAGGGGTATGGAGCTATGCTACAGAAATGCGGAATAGGTTCGACTCCCACTCGATACGACTATTTTTATTTGTTTACCTTTCGTTTCTAATATATCCTTTTTCCAGAATGTTTTGTTTCTGGAATATTCCATGGATGTATAAATTGTACTGAATCCCTAATCGGGGTGTCTTACTACGAGCCTTTGTAAAGCACTTATTGTTAAATAAATGTCTATAACCTCTAAGTGTGTTTCTTAGTGTATCTCACGATCCTTCAGAAACGTGACAATATATTTACTCTTAAAAACGTCTTAATTTACTGAGTCTTCTCCTTTCTTTAATTATTCTTGTCTACAATATTAGCTTACGAAAACTTATCACCTATACTTAACACAGTGTGTTGTCTTTAATTTTCCATAACCAGCCATAGACTGTAATAACAGACTAATCCTTTGCTTGCGAATCGCAGTTAAATATTTAAAAATTTTATTGTTATTCCTTATAAATTTCATAGTTATGAAAAATTGTTAGCCCATTTATTTATTTTTAATGTATTTAAAATGTAAGGTGGCAAAGAAGGATATCGGCCACATTCTACTCTATAATATTTTCAAAAGTTTATTCCCCTTGAATATAAATTTACATGATTTCTACTGTATTTAATGTGTAACAATAAAGGAAGGATTTCCTGCTTATTTTCGTAAACGAGATCAACGCAAGTGTAACCGCGTGATTCGAGATAGAACGTCTTCAAAATCTTTAGTGTCTGATAAAGAAGCATTAAATTGGTAAGTTCGTTTCTCAGTTATCTAATTAAATTTATAAACAGCCACTGGTGATGCTGTGAAATCTAAAATGTAATACCCTTGTGTATATATTGTACTTGACTACATAACATGAAGAATAATAATATAAACTTTCATATTTATCATTTAATATAACAAATTATGGCTAGAAAGATTTTGAAATATACGTCATCTACATTTGGGATGAAACTATTACATTACTGTAAGGTGCTGTCTGATATCCATCAGTTTTTTTACACTCAGATAAGTGCATTTTTTTACAAAACGCCGTGATGTTCGTGACTAATCATTTTATAAAAACTCACAGTAGACGCTTTTGAATAAAATCCTGTTTTTGATTTTTTCATTATGTATATTAGATTATCCTTGATCGTGTCCAAAGAATTTTTTTTAATTTTTACATGCAAAGTTATTTCAGTTAAGTCATGAACATGTATAGCAGTTTCGACAAACTGAAGGAACTGCCTCTGTTCACTCTGAAGTTGGTGCGTGATGTATTGCCTCAGGAACAGGCGTGTCACAAAATAATAGCACCGTACTCACAAGAGGCCACCGTATTATCCGGCTATCCAACGAATGAATTGCCATAATTTTTTTTCAGGCCTTGGCTGATAAACCTTGAATCATTCTTCGGCGAATGAAGCTCTATATAAATCTTTCATTAACATTTCGTTTCACCTGAACCTTATTCATATGATTCATTGAACAATAAAAAAAATAATGAAATAAAATTGCCAAATTAATTAAAATGTCGACTGATCATAAAAACCTCCTTTCGTAATTAATTTTACAAATTTTTCCGGTTCAAATTCAGCGGAACAGGAATAATCGATTAATAAATCTTAGCGTTGAACTGATAACTACATATAACAACGAAACTGGTGAATGTTCGTAATTAACTTACTTTGAGACACACAGGATATCCAGAACATATTCAACAGATAATCAAATTGATTGGTAACTTGTGTGACATTAGTAAATAATTTATATCGATATAATATTTTGAACATAGATCTTTATTTGTTCCATTTTTGGTCAGTGGCAAGAAACGGATTAGGTTAAAGAGAAAATTGTGTCATGCAGTGAAAAAGCAATGGTCTCCAAAAACAGTTCAGAGGAGATTCCGACATGAATTTCAGAAATCTCCGCAAAAAGAACAGTCTATTAAAATATGGACGGGCTTCCTTTCATTGTGATACATATCTGTATGATTTCCTTGATGAATCATTCACCGACCGTTGGATTGGTAGAGGTGGACCAATTATTTCAAGACCATCCCGTTCTCCGGATGTCACACTACTCAACTTCTTTTTCAGGGAATACCTGACGAGAAATAAAGCCTGGAAGGAATTCGAGAACACACTTGAAATTTTTAGAGCTCATGCTGAAATATAACTCTTCAGCCAGTATTTTCCCGTATATCTTATTCTGTATTATTTAAAAGTAATCTTAAGCGGCGAATGAACTATGAACATTCTGCATAATTAATAGGTAAACCCTCTTCTTCCGTTGCTCGAAAACGTTTGGTCACGTGCGAGATACAGAGAACATTGCAACCGGTAATTCTGCTTAGGAAAGCCACGAAAATCAAACGCTTTGAATCGTACATATTCTTAAGCTCTTAACACGCGAAATGGACATTATGCTGTAGTTAATGAGCCAGTCATTAAGATGGTATCCAAATGACAAGAAAATTGCTGGAAGTTTTATTTAATAATTATTTTAAAATTTTTATAAAAATAAACTGTTATTTGTTCTGCCACCAAGAGAACTATACAGTGACGTGCAATTTGGGATGAGTCGATTAGTATTTTGTTATCTAATTTTTCTTTAATTTGTGATTTTGTCCATTGTTTGGAATTGACTTAAGCTTCAACTTCTGTGTGTTAAAAGATGAAATTTTCATGACATATTTGAAAAATAGAATACTTTTTTGACAAATACTTCAAGTTATGGCAAAATTATAAGTAATAGAATAGTCGATCCACATCAAAGCGACGGAAGCATGTACTACTCCAGTTCGTAAAATATGATTGTCAGAGATTCAGTTAAGAACTAATGTATAATATATACTTATACACAGGTATGTGAATAATTTTTGCTAATCCGTTGACGTATTCAAATGTGAACTATAATTATACTGAAACAACATTGTTGTTTTACTAATTACAAACAAAAGTTACTTTCTAATAGGCATATTAATTTTGTAAAATTATTCGTTTGTATAAGGTAAACAAATTTTGCTTATTAACAGACCCCTTGGATATTATTTCTCAGTACCTCAATCATAAAAATAATTCTAATTTATTTTGGGCAATTGAAATATAATTCATAAGTTTGACTGCCCATGGAGTAATAAATCTCGAAATGTTGGCTTATCTCCAGATCTTTTGTCAACTATTTCACTTGGTGTAATCACCATCATCTGCATCAATAATTGACTCAACTTCTATATTCTTACAGTCTGTACCCTGTTACTCCCTCAAAATTCGTACACGTCTCCAAATAGAAGTATGGAGAACGTAGAAACATATCTTTGAATTGATGACACCATCGAAATAAAATTTTAATAAAGTGATTAATTTTAGATTACTTCTGTTTTGAGACGCATATAATTAATTAAAAATAGATTTATAGAAATTGGATATTAAGTTTGAGTAGAATATTTTAAAATAATAATGAAAACTAATTCGTTGTCTACAACGAGTTCTTGATTCGGGAAGCTCGCTATGAGGTAAGTAAATTTTTATTCGAACCAATTCTGTACGTGGCATAATTTAGTAGATGGAAGCGGATAAAATGATCTCTTTACTATTCTTTGACGTGCAAGAGTATCGCGTACATTTTGTATAGGGGGTGACATTATGGAGCGTACGTTGTAGTCCTTTCATGAGTACTGCCTCTGCATCTGGCAGGAGATAAAAGATGCTTTTCACAGCAGGTCGTGGGCTTGTGTAAGCACAAATTACAGGCCCAGCTACGCTGCAGGAATTTGCTCCCTCCTTAGCAGTCAGCTCCTTTCACAGCCAGACAAGTCTAGTAGATGCAAAGCCCTCGTCCGCTCTCAACAGACGGGAAAATTATTTTATTTCTTACCGGATAGAACGCTGACGCTATACACGCCGATATAACGGCTAATTATCTTTCTCGTAGTTTTAATGCTGCAACGCAACAGAAAAGTTATCTTTCGTTATTCAGAATGGAATGAGCATAGTACCAAAAGTTTGATCTAGCTGATACAGGCTTTCTAGGGTTTTTATTTGCATTTATTTTACTTGAATCTGCCGGTGGGATTCTTAAAGTATAGTCTGGGGACCCTACTCAATCCATGGTGACATTGCTCTACCTTCCACATATCCTCTTTTCAAATTGCCTGTTTCGGGAATATTCTCGTGTACCCAAAAAACGTAATTCGCTGAAAAGTAGAAATCTATAGTTATATATTATACCGGCTAATCAATAATATTTAGTAAGATTATGGAAAGAATAAATATACGAAATAACGTTTTGAATAGCTAGAAATTCTTAACATGTTGTGGGATAACAGCATTTAATATCATAGACTAAAGGAAAGTCCTAACACCGTTCCAGTTATAGACACACCAAAGTCCCCATTGGCAGCTATGAATAGAAGTGATGCGTTGGATCAATATAGCATGTGCTATTTTTAATATTTATTTAACTGGCATATTTTCTAATAAACTGTACTTATTTACAAGTTGAGTAACAATGGCTGGGACTGTTAATACTATTTATTACTCAATACTAAAAATCAAGTACAATTATTGAGGTGTAACATTTATTTATATGGTCGCCATACTTATTCCAAAGATCCTCTTCCCCCCAAGGAGACACCTGTTTTCAGCCTGCACCCAAAGACAATTTTTCTCTTGTTATACCTCGATAGAACAATAGTTGGTTACTTTAAAAATCAAAATTACATTTTCTTACGCCTATTTCTACAGTAGATGCTTGTATTTTAAGAAATAATAATATTTTGCTACATAGACATACTCATGACAAACAACTAATCAGGTAAGTTACTTCCTAGAAATAGTTCAGTGTAATGAACGAACTGTGACTGAATTATTTACTTAAAAGAACTAATTTGTCTATCACTTATTTTTGGGCTCCTGACAACTATTGCTACGTTATTTCTCATAAACGTTTCGCTGTAAACGAGCAGACTAAATACATGATTCTATATGAATCATAAATTAAATTTCTTGTGATAAAGTTTAGTATGAGACTATCTCATTTAAATACGCTGAGTTTTTTTATGGGCAAAGACTAATTTGGTAATAAGTGTTCTTACTTTTGTGTTACAAATTAGGCGGTTCCGCTAGTAAAAATTTGGCTGAGGTACTTTGCGAGAGCAGTGTACCGAAAGAATTCGTCTATACGTGCAAATTAGCGTGTCTTCCTTCACAAGGTTCATTCAGTAGGAGAAACATCAAAGGATGTTCGTTAGACGACTGTTGATAGTGAGCACGCAGTTTGCTGACACATCGCACTCGAGCTGGAGACAATTTCAACCTACTTAAAATAATTGCAGAAGAAGCAATTTGACGCTGTAATTATATATATAGTGTTTGGGAGAATCATTTTATTTTGTAAAGAACGTAGAAGAAATTAAATTATTTTTAGTATAATTTCATAATTTAAATCCTAATGAATGTTTCATTTTTAATATTTTTCAACGAGAATATAAGCTATTAATTACTAAATAATTTACGCATAGTGAGGTTGCTGTAGGCAATGTCCATTTAGAATTGATGGTTGGTTTCATTCAGCGTAATGGATAATATATTTTTAGAAATTTTGATTAATATGCAAGAGATTGCTAATAGATGAACCAATAAATCTATAAGGATTGTTATGTTTTTAGGAAGTGCATAAGCTCTAGATAATTTACAATTTTATTGTGACACGGTGAAAGATCACCAAGTGATTTAGCTTAAATATATTATACACAAAAAGTTAATATGAACTGATTTATGAGGAGTACAAATATATTTTTATTTGTGTTTTAAGCTGATCATGCTGTGACTAGAGATTGAAAAATACACCTTTAAATTTATTAATATTTTGTTTCAATTTTTATGATTTATATTTTAGTAATTTGGTACCCATTGGACTTATGTTTTTCAATACATTAAAGAAACGCTAATTAATATAGTAACAGTATTTTTCAAAGCAACTTTCGGCATAATACTCATCCATATAAAAGACAAAAATATTTTGAAACATTTTCAAATAAACATCTCACATTAATTTGTTTAATTAATTTTATATTTCTAGTATTATTTTATACCAAAACCGACCAATAAATCTACTGTACACGCCTTCAATTTCACCTCTGAAGTCTTTCTAATTATTTATTAATGATTAGGAGAAAGTATGGATTATTTAATAGAAATATAATCTGTATAAATTTCAGTAAGTTTTCAAGTGGGTCAACAGTAAGCTGTTTATAAGTATTTTTTAATTTATCTATTTTATTATTTGATTTGAAAACATATGTAATGCCTTTGTCAGACTTGATGAACATAGAATTTCTATTAGCATTTATAAATTTATGAATGTCACTGATAATTAGAATTATAAAATATTATATAATATTTTTAATATTTATACATATGTGTCACTATAACGTTATAATAAGATAGTAATGTAAGCGTTCGACAAAATAAGACGTTTGTATCTATATTTAGTGAAATTTGCTCTTTAAACACGTCACGCGTCGGAAAAACTCAGTAATTTAACATAGACGTATGTAATTATTTTTATTTGTTAATGACTATTGGAGCAATCCTCCTTTTTCCAGTTTAGATATGTGACACATGCACAAATGATACCTTGTAGAAAGCATAAATTATTTATTTTTCAGGTTTGAAGAAAGAAAGTCTGACTGGGAAGCTCCGTCTGCCGGGTTGCCTATTGTCATGAATCACAGTCGAGAAGTTGGGTCAAAAGTTTTGGAATTCTTAAGATTCATAAGATATTACAGACCTAGAGGAACGATTCGGAATTTTCCCTGAATTTGTCTCAGATATTATTTGTTCCCGGAACTCAGTTCTACTCACCTGACATGGCTCCGTGTGATTTTTTTTATAAAAGAACATGTAAAAAGAAAAGTAAAAGACATCAAAAAGTCTTCGAGGGCCCACGTTTCAAAATATTCGTTCTATGTATTGGCAACGTGTAGAATAAAACTAGAGTATATTTATGATATACGAGAAAATAAATTTAATATATAAAAATGTCGATAATTTACGACAAGAAAAATTAACAAGTTTACTGAAGGCTATCTGGATCATGGAAAACGTTTAGCTAACGACAATTCTGTAGTATTTACATGCACTTGAAACGTTCTGAAATTTATATACTAGGTCACTATTTTGAAAGAATAAAAGACATTTTATTGTGCTTTACACGAATATTCTAAAATAATTAAATATCAATGTAAGATCAAAACGTGGAAAAATACTTTATCTGTTGTCAAAATAAAACACAGTCAAATTATTTTGACTTCAATTTTTTGAAAGTTTTCATTGTCTAATTATGCAATTTAGAATTTATAATCCTCGAGGAAAATATATTATCATGTAAAGGATCTCCGTGAAAAACCATCGAAGCCTGTGTTTCAGCAACTTAAATCTGTACTCTCTCCGTCACTTAAAATTGACGTTGAATTGAATTTCAACAAAATAAAATTTAGAGAGCTGTTTATTCGCAAAGCATTCTCTATATTTCGAATCTCAACTTTTTATTTGATCACTTTGAGTTTGAAGAGAAGCAATGTTTGTTCGTGGAACCGTTTGACCGTCTGAAAAAGAGTGTTCTATTAAACGTTGAAAAGCGTTGAATCTAATGAATAAATTCCTTTTTCATGTAAATGAATGACCTAGTAAATTTAAGCACATAGTGCTCAATTCTCTTGAGCCGAACTGTCCCTTGCATGCTTTGCATTTAATTCATGTTAAGTGTAATTAAATTGAGTTATTTCTGTTCATTAACTGCATGTCACAAGAGAAAATTAATATTTAAAATACTCACAAGTTGTTAACCACGATGGAAAAACGAGGAAGTTTCCCTAGTAAATGCCTTACGTTTGGTAAATAATTTCTTCGTTACATCACAAGGACATTCAGCTGTTGCTTTAAGCTTCGTGCCGTAATTCCATTGATGACTGATACGATTTTTATTCTTAACAATTATGGAGGGAGAGGAATCACTGAAATTGTATGTTGGAAATACCGATAATCACTATTACATGAGTGTATAAAACAATGAATTAAAGACAGGAAATTTCATGTAGGCAGAATATATGCTCTATACTTTTGAGGGTTCGAAATGTATACAAATATCACTCATGAAATGGTTATTTGTAAATTTTACAAAACTCATTTCGTTATGTAATACCACAAGTTTGAAACATCCTTTTCATATAACAGGAGATATTTTACCGTCTACGGTATCAAATTGATGAATGAATCTAGCTTAAACGTTGAACAGTTTTACGAATTACATCTTACTGACTCCTTACTAGTATTAGTATTAAATCATATGCCATTGATGCCACAGAGAAGCAGAACTTCAGGGTGTGGAACGATTCAGAGTTGGTATATAAATTGTTATGATTGCTTAATTACTATTAACTCTATGTTACTACTTACATTCTTATGATTATGTTTAACTTACAATGAGATATGCTGAAGTTCTACAGAGGAGACAAGATATATAATTTATACCTGAAGTATATAATATTTCCACATCTCAGAACCTGAAGCCTTAGCCCAGAGGTACCGATTGCAGTAATACGGGCTCGAGTTCGAGTCCCATTTAACGCAACAAATTTTTTTGTTTACTATTAATTTGTTTATAGTATCTTATGTTTCGAGAATTTTCTATTTCTGAAATATTCCAAGAATGTATAAATTGTACTGGATCTTATGCCTTTCTAGCCTTTGTACAGCACTAACTGTTAAATAAAGGCAGAGTGTGTTACTGTGTCTCACGATCCTTCAGAAACGAGACAATATTGATTAATTCTGCTAATATCTTATACTAAGAAATTAGTGTCTAACTATGTCTTTAGTAAAGTTCTATACTAAGATACACTCGACTCCATGAATGCTTCCACAGAGTAGAAAGAGTGGCTAAGTAAAAAGTTAGTTCGTGTTTGAACTTGTTATTATTTATTTTTAATTGTTTAATAGAGGTTGTAAGTTTATTAAATATGCTAATAGCATTATAATGAATACTTTTTGTATTATAGTTAGAGACTTCCCTTCCTACTGAAAATTATTTTAGTTTCTCGTGTCAAAGCTATGCACATCAGAGCTTGTTGTGAATAGGTGATTGTTATTAATCACAAACAACACCTGTGACTGTATATACTGGTAAGTAAGAGTAAGTAGTCTCATTTTCTTGAAGAGCTCCCTGAATAAAGATTTTGGTAGTACCCGACATAATATTCTGACAAATTTTTTCTGTAGATTAAAAACTTATATTATACCGTACCTCATTAAAGAGTAAAAGTATGCAGAATAAACTAATTTTCTTATATTTGGGTCACTACAACATTACATAATTTTAACAGCAAATGTTGGCGAGCCTAATTTTCATAGGAGAATATTAATGTGAACCTTCCAAATCAATTTATTGTCCACAGATAGTGTATTCAACTTCACTTATTTCACAATTTTTTGTTGTTAGTGTTACAGAGATCAATGTAGCACTGTTTGTCTGAAACTGCATGAAATAAATCGTATCACAATTCCCTGACAAATCATTAACTGAAAAATAGTGAAGCATCTTGGCTAGTGTATCATTGACAGCATTTTCCTGATTATTTTGCTTACCAGTTACCCAAATGCTGGTATCTTCTGCAAAGAGTATAATTTTAGGGGAAGAATTTGTGACCTTAGGTAAGTGATTTATTTAGAATAATAAGATCAACGGACCCAAAATTGTTTTTACTGCTTACATCAAGTAGACATTTTCTATGAATATTGTTTAATATAAGTTCATTTGCTGTTTATACATTATTAATGCAAAATTACACAAGAAACTGGAAAACCGCTGCTGCAATACAGAAACCACAGAAGATTAAAACTATTCTGGTCTATTGGCCTCAAAGTTGGGATAACAGGGGTCAGATCACTGGAGAGGACCCCATCAGGACACTTCGACTACATCAAAAATAGCTCATAGACCCTGTTATTCTGATTTCTGTTTCAATAAAAATAAATTAAAAAAATTAGATGGTTCTTTCCGGCGGTACTGACCCGACTGTATGCCTCAATTCATTGACCTAATTTTTCCAACATGATTACGGGACTAAAGTGAATGAAAATCTATCTTGAAATTTCAACCTTCGAGAATCTTTGTATCTTTTAACTTTTTACAAATTCTGAGAACGTGTTACGAATTGAATTTAATAATAATACTATATGAAATATTTTGGACTCCAGTTACTTCTTTATTTCTGAGAAGAGATAATTTTAAATAGTTAATTATTCACAACTGGTTTTGAAAGTTTTGTAATTCGTAAAACTCATAGTAATTGTAGCTCTGTACAGTAAAATTATCGTTTGTCATTGCGTCAATACTGTAGTGCCTTTAGAATATGGCAGAGTTCTTTAGGCTGCGTGAGTAATGCTTTGAAGTGTAAAGACCTGTACTAGGAGAGTTTAACGCCGTTTCATTGTATTTCTGAGATGTGTTCCCGACGGAAACATACGAAAGGTTTTAGTTTTATTTTAACATTCCAAGCTGGAGTGAGCCCATTAATTGTGCGTTGTTGACCCCCGGGCCTGGCATTGACACATGGTGATGCAGAGCCTGGAGGCCCTCACGAACCGTTCGTTAGCTGCTACTGTGCCACTGACGTCCGGATGACTGATGGAATTAGATGCGGCCACTGGCCCGTTTGCGTCTCTACACATGCTACATATTGCTCTGTGATACCATTCTCTCTATTGAAACTGATACACTATCTCTCGCTAACATTGAATGTATCGTAGTTGATGCGTCCGCAGAACTTGCGACTAGTATGCACTGAAATGAAAGTAATTAGAGTATTCAACTGAACTACTTCGAGCCTCATTATTAACCCAACTATAGGGGCCACTCGCAAGCTTGGCTTATTACGAATAACAACAGCCCTTGACTGTGATCTTATCATGAGAAAATGATTGTGATTACTTGGCAGCGAAATTAGAGAGAAATGAAATATAGCATTTACTACATATTAAAAAAATTACTACATATTAACAATAATAGCATGGTGGACGTTTCTTTTATTGGAATTATAATAATAAAAAATTAATATAAATCTAAAAATATAAAGAGAACCGGATTTTACAGAAAGCATATGCACCTTTGATCAGATTATACATTTCCATTCTTCACTAAATTCCTAGAAATTAGGTTGTGAAGAATACGATTATGAAATAGTCGGTGAGCCTAACAGACGTTTACAGAAGTGGAGGGACGTTGAATCAGTCCTCGAGACGTCGACTGGGACTAGATCAGTGGTAGTTTGCCCGCCCGGAAAGCGGGAGGTCCTGGATCCGGTCAACATTTTTCCATTCTTGTCTTTCTTCAAAATTTAGCTATATGTTCTTTACCTGTGCTTCAATTGAAGCATTTCTAATTTATTTTATGAGATGAAAACTGATAAACTCATCTAATCGTTAAAGTTCGTTAGAAATATAAAAATGAAACTAGCATTTTAGTTACACAAAATGTCATATACAAAGTGTACTATTTAAACTGAAAATTTGATCCATTTGCCAAAAGAAACGACTTTTAACCACTCGTTTCTATTCACATAAAAGTATTTTAAAATTCAATATTTAAAACTATTCAGTCGTGTCCAAATATAGTTATTCCAATAATAATTAATTTAGATAATTGAAGGAATTTAAAAAAGGTGCATTATAGATTAACTACATGAACAGTACATGAAACCAATAATTGACGGCGAGGAAAGAAAGAAACAGTTCCACATTTGATGTATTTCGGAGTATTGTTTCATTAACGTCACATATTTTCTAAAGTTCTAGCTGGATATTGGGAGGTTCTGGGTTCGAGTCCTGGTACGGTTGACATTTTTCCATTCTTGTCTTTCTTATAATATTTCCTAAATATTCTCCGGACTATATTTTCAAATGGGAGCCGATTTCCATGTGAAGTCATCACTTATTTTCCACGGAGCTGCGCTGCCGTGTCTGTTGTAATTAATTATTTGACACGTTTTATATTTATCTGCTTATTCGCTGAATGCCATAACGGCTCCTGTTTGAAAACCATTACAGTTCGGATATGACAACCACGAGAGTTTTTAATTTTAAAACCTGAGAAATGTATTGCGTTAGGAAATGTTATAAAATTTACTTATAACCATTGATAATTCTTAAATAATTGTTTTCATGTTCAAATCATAGTTTTATTAACTAAAATGTTTTATTATTATTTTCATTTAATTTGAAAAGTCACTTAGGAATTACATTGCAAACAATAATTTAGGGTTAAGTATTGTATGCTCGTGAAAATATTATTCATTTAGAGTTTTTTTAAGAACAGTTAATGTAGTTAAATAAAATTTAAGAAGCATTGTACTTAGTTTTTACACGAAAATGTTGCTGGTCAGTAATCGAACAGAAAAAATATGCAGTGATTTTGAAAAAGATTATTGCGATAATGCTTTGGGTCTCACAATACGTTTTAACCTAATTAATTGCCATACCGCCTCTTTTACTATAGTTTTAACGTTAACAGTGAGTGTATTATAATAATAAGAAAATAAGAAAAGAAATATTTGAAAGGAATATTTTAATATTTATAAAGAGGCCATGTTGTTCAGTCCTCTTACATTGCAACAGTAGATTGTATAAAAACAGAAACCTTGTCTTGTAAGAAAACACGAAAGACGGGAAGAAGTCCTTTGAAATTTAAGAGCGTCTCTTCCAGAGAACGTCTTACTCTATTTCGTTGATTCTGATGAGGAATTCTTAGCCTACTCTAACAGAGTCTGGGGGCCTTCGCGAAAACTTAATGAGTTTTTCCCCGCAATGTTCCCGAAACGTTAAGCGACGGTAAATTTCCGAGTGAATGGTTTCCCGATTCGCATTAAATTGACATCATTCTTACATTACAGAGCAATTCAATAACCTACCTACCTACCTATCTACCTACGAGAAACCTTCTATTCAGACTGGAGAGAGGGAGGTTCCTTCGCGATAAATTAATTTCAAGCGACATTACCTAAAAAGAGGGAGGAATTACACGGAATAGACGTAAAATATTGTATTCTGAGTACGCTTCGGCTTTAATACGAAGCCAATGGTTTCTGCGAAGTGCTAACACGCGTGCACAAAACCACATTACCGGAAGCTACAAACGACCTTTATTAATATAATGCAACCGAATACCCCTGACATTTAAAAAATATAAGCCTTTTGTATTCATATTCGTAAATATGAGATAATAAACGAAAAGAACTGAAACAATATTCGAATTTAGGTTTTCCACTTAGGTATTACATAACTATTAACACGAAACGCTTTATATTACACTAATAATTGATGCTCAATGACGGATTACGGAGTTCCTGTATTTTTAATCGGATTGGTGATACAGAATGGTGTAAAACATTCGTGAACAGAAAAGAATAGGTCAAAAAATTCTTATTATATTTTAACAATCTGTGTATTGTCCTGTATCCCAACCGATACCCCATTCCTATTTTAGTCAATGAAATGAATTAATTCTTTCTATAATGCAAAAGGGCTAGATTATATTACTCACATATATGGTGACCGATACTTTAACCACTTCTAATATCGCTTCAACAGCATCGATACCTGACTCTATAAATAATTATCAGACCGAGAGAAACTAATTTTTTTCTAATCTTTTCATAAAATACTATCAGTAATACGTATATCTGCATGTTTATTTGTCAGTGTGGCCAACCATAGATCACAAAATAATGCTTATTGAGAAATATTGCTTAAAAGGCACATGAATTATTCATAATATATCTCTCCCGTACAAAACACGATATGATTTTATCAAATCTCATAAATTTTTCAAACAATCAATTTGTTTCAACATAAGGAACACTAATAAATGAAGTTGAGGGTGAAAATAACCTTCAGAAAGCAACATAAAGCTGTGCATGGGAGAAACGTAGTGATCTTAAATTCAGGTTGTAGTAATTAATTTTCATTCCTGTGATTCGATAAAGCAAGTTACTGGGTATTCAGTAACGATGCCCTTCATCAACTTACTCGAAGGCTCAAACCCATCCCTAAGCACACTCCCCTTAGATTATGGATGAAGTTGAAATTGTACGCTCCCAGTATCGGAGGACACACTATCAAATAAATTGTCCCGGAAATGTATTTATTTATGGAAATATTGGCCGCTTTGTGTATTTAAAATTTTTTATCCCCTCTACCCCCGTTCATAGGGATCTTCACCCGAAAGTGATGATTTTCCGGATCGCTAAGAACAGGTTTACCAAATTTGGTCGAAATTGCTCCACTCGTTTAGATTTGTATGCGGAATATACAGAAATTTTATTATTGAGATACATAAATATATTTTATATGGCTTACGGAACAATTAGTCACTTCTTTTAAATATGTGTAAGTTATAAGCTTTATCCGTCAGTTTGTTCAAGAAGTTTACTGTTCGAGAGCGAAGGCTTTCCCGGTGAATTTGTTTCAAATATAATTATCGGCTTTCAAACCGGGTCAAAGTTTGCTTTCAAAGAGTTTCGAAAGCAAGCTTCGCCATCGTCGTCAGGTAATCTGTGGTGCCGAGATAGAGTTTACACTTAATGAAGCCGATACATAAACAACTATCAACAAGTGGTAAATCAGTCTATAAGTCGTAAAAATTTAATATATACTTCATTATCAGAAACTCGTAAGAGACAATTAATTTCGAACCTCATCTGGAGATTTTTAAATTTCTTGATTCCTCAAAATTCACCAGATGAGGCGTGTAAGAATCAATGTTAATATTCAATATGTTCCCAAATATAGACTGAATCAGTATTTATTAATTTCAATCTGTCAGATAATGTAACTAATAAACAACAACATCTAAAATAAAAATATTTGTTATCAGCAAATTATCATGAATAAACTGTCTTACCTATCCAGTTTCCTGGCTTTTTAGTTCCATACTGCTATTTTTCAATGGCTAAATTGCAGATGATAAGAATCGTTATGCGGTGAACCAGCGTCGGTCGTATCAGACATTTGTAACGTTTGGTGTTATCGAACATCTGGTGAAATTCTCCAATATCCGCAGTCATGGAACAGCGTTCGCCTCTCTCTATTCCATTTGGTCGAATTGTATCTGAAAAGTATGATCGGAGCGAAGAATCGCTTCTTGTAAGGTAGCAGGCAGAAGCCTCCTTTGACGGGCACAATGACAGACTCACTTTTTCCCTCTCAACGTTCCCCGTCAGAGGCTCTCTGTAAGTGAAGCAGACTTGCCAGCCAACGTCTCCATTTTCCAAAAGACGACGACGACATTTTACGATGATCGATTTAAAGTATATAATAAAAAGCCTGACATACACATTTCATACAAAATTAAAATATACAAATAAAACTATATATAAATTTTATGAAAATATTTAAGTTTTTTTTATCAAAATTCAAACATTTCTTAAATAAATTCATGACTCTTCGCTAAAGAATATGTTAGTCAATAGACGGTATCTAAAATTGAGAATACTTGTTTTTAATTGAGATCCGATGGTGATAATCATACTCTGTTACGACAAATTCTAATCATTATTTAATAGTTACTCTGTCAAATATTTATCATATAGTTTAAGAATCAAAACCTTTCACCTAACCTTCCAATGGTTGAATTGGATTGCATTGCAGATAGATTTAATTTTTTCTCTGTTACAGTATTGTATCAAGCATTTGAGTTCGTCATGAATTACTCATAGGATTGAGACTTACTGATTTCAGGAAATACCAAAATACTGAAGTAGGGTAGCTTACTTAAATTTATATGTTTCATATGAAATATAAAACAAGTACAGATCGCGAGAACTAATATAGTGTGTCAGCTGCTAAGAAGAAGATTGGTGAAAGGTGGGAGTATTGACGTCAAGGATCAGGAGCCGTTGGAGAGTAGCAACTAAAATTTTTCAAAATGTTCATTATATTTTTAATAACGAAATATAGGCCCATTTACTAACATACCTCAGTTTTTACAGATGATTTTTTGACGTAAGGCCTCCTCTGAACTGAACACAATACATATACTTGCAGTAATGTTTTACGCATATCTTATACACTATGTAGTTGCCCTAATAAAAGTTCATGCTAAAAAGAGTTTGTGTCTATCCCACTACAAGAGGACAGCTGAGCGTCATATCTCGACATGACTTGTTAAAATATACAGTTATTTATTAAAACTTGCAATAGAATTTATTTGTAATTTCCCGAATCTTGTTTATTGTGTTCCAAATTGTATATATTTTAAAAAATGATGAGAAAGCGTTTTTCTGCTCTAGTAAATTAGAAATTAAGAATAGATTTAAATGATAAGTTGTAGTTAATTTTCCTTGATTTATTAAATCAATTTTAAGTGAATGTGACGTATGACCACGCAATTTTGGAAATCTTCGATTATTATTGTTACTAAAACGCGTACAGCCAAAGGAAAATATTTTATAAGTACTACTATATGTAACAGGTAATTTAAAGCTATTATTATGCAGTTATAATACATTATTTTAAATAGCAATAGATTTATACAGTAATAAATTTTTTTATTTGTCGTGCAATTAGATGAAAATACAAACCATTTCATTAAATACTTAATTTAGAATATTTTTAAAATTTTGTTTCTTTGATGTTATTGAGGAATTTTCTTGTCCTTGCATGTTGGTGTTTATGTAAATGATTTTACAGCGAATTTTGTGTAGATGTAAAGAATGTACAATTAGATGTTTAGTAGGGTTTCAAGAGTCTATTATCTTATGTATTGTATTGTATACAATATACATATGTATTTCAAATACCGCTCTCCCGCTATTAAAAGATTAATTTATTATTTTTTCTGCAGTTTGTCTCGTTACGTCAATTCCATGACGTGGATGATACTTTGCAAGCAAAGGAGGAATATTTTTAATAAATATAGTTAAAAGTCAATTAAGCAATCAGGTGTGCATATACCTCAAGACGTATTACAATCTTGTCTTTCCTGCTTCATTTCCATTCATTATAAGTTGTTTCAGTATCCTATTATTGTTAACGGTTTTCCATAGGTATCGTCAGTTCCACTTCCTCAGGAAATTTCACAAGCTGGCGGAAACCGCAGGGTTTTATGGCTCATGCCAGAGTTGGTCGCAGTTGGCACGTTATTGCACCGTGGGGTAATGTCGCCTTATGTGCTTCGTTGGCCGAAGAATCCAGAATTTCATTTTTTTAAATGGTAACTAGTTAAATTATCGATAAATAAAACTAAATAAAATTGATGCTACTAGTAAAGTTTCCAAAGAATCTACTTTCTTAAACAACAATTTTATTTCGCATCAATGAGTTAGAAATGAATTGAATCTCGTTGGTCTAAAATCCTTTCTTTAAAATTATTTTATTTATAGTCAATTTGATTTGAGTTGAGCGTAATAATTAATTATACTGACGTATGTGTTGTTACACTACGTCTATATAAAATAACGAAACTCTCATATTCATCGTCGTAATTTAGATCAGATCTCTGTGGATTCCACGCGGCACGCAGGGAAAAGCAAAATCCAGAACCACAATACAAAAATTAACAAAGGTTTATTCATGCGAAAAAAGAAAATCAGTTAAAAGTTTATTGAAAATTGTACAAATCTGGTACACAATTTCTAGGCTCACACCGCTGTTATCTTCAGGGCGCAGCCCTGGATCTAGTGCTGCATAAGACTGTCCAGGCCGACGTCATAAACCAGAAGGGTCTTCGAAATCGAGCTCACTTCACACGCTAGCTCCTCTCCACCATTCCTCCTACCTCACGGGGGCCTCTATTTTCCCCCACCAGACCGCAATCCCACGTGTAATATCATGGCGACGGACTAGTAGTCTCGAGGTTCGTAGGAAGGAATAAAACGACGGACAGTGAGGGCAAGGCGGACGTTATGTACATTATTTTTCATATTACCATTAATTATTAAAACTCTCTAGATTATTGTTTCACACCCTCTCAGGGTATTTGTAATGTGTTGAAAAATTCTTACCATATCTAGGAATTTGAGAAGAATATTTATTCCCATAAACTCGTCCCATGAAAACTCGCTGCATGGGATAGCTTATTACAGTTTTCCTGAGCAGTTGTTGGATTCCAGAAGATTTCATGTTCAGCTAAATTTAAGACCCTTTGCTGCATGGGATATAAGAAACATTTGGTATTGAACCTTGGCGACACAGTAATAATTGCAACTTTCTCTTAAAATCGTTGATGTCCTATTGGTATGGCTAAACTCAACCTTTTTACACAGATTTTCTCCCAGAACGTCGTACCATACGTTAACTATCAGTCCCTCAGTCAACCAGGACTTTCTCGTGGTACTTAACCGTTGTACTATGATTGGAATGAAATGACTTGAAATGTGACTATTTTTTCTTTATAAATATGGTAATCCCTCTTCCTTAAACTAGGCAAGGATATGTCAGTTTTATATTTTTTTGTAGTTTTTGTACTTATAATACGTGGTTGCGAAACGTGGACGGTAGGAGTTGTAGAAGGGAAAAGAATAGAAGTCTTTGAAATGTGGTGTTATAGGAGAATGCTTAAAATGAGATGGGTGGATAGAATCACTAACCAGGAAGTTCTAAGTAGAATAGGGGAAGAGGGAACAATACGGAGAACGTTGAGCAAGAGAAGGGATAGATTATTGGCTACGTTTTGAGACATAACGGCCTTGTAAAATTATCATTAGAGGGAAGTGTGTGGGGTAAGAACAGAAAAGGGAGGACAATGATAGAATAAGCTAAGCAGATTAGGGAGATTGTGGGATTTGGTAGTTTTGCGGAAATGACAAGGATTGCATTGAGGGTTGCATCAGACCAGTCTAAGTACTGAATACTGCAACAACTACATGGCTTTTGAAATTACCTCATCGTTTCAACGGCTGTAACGGAATATGTATTTAATTTGCTCTAATGCCGCACAATTTTCAAGTAAAATAAATTTAATTTTAAGAACATATTAACTACCCAATAAGCTAATAATTTCTTTTCTGTATAATTAGGTGTAATAATTCTTTATTGGATATCCAATTAATATATGACGTAACAGTTGTTTAGCGTTGGGGGTCTATCATAATGAAATGAAAACAGAAATAACAGTGGCTGTATAAATTTGAAATGAGGGAAAATTAAGAGTTTGCGCCGCACCTCTTGAGCGGGACGTACACGCTCTTCTCCGTCCATTGTTGTGCGACGACGCTGGCTGACATGTTTGCGGGGTGAGACGGCCTGTTATTTTTGCCGAGAAGAGCGCTCGAGAGTCTCGTGTTGGCTGCAATTTGTGACCCTGGCTCTAGTATCACTCTACGTCAGAGGCCAGGCGCACAGCCGAGAGCTCTAGTAGTTCCTGGAAAACTCCTCAAATGTAGGCGCTCGTCCAATCTATCAGGATCAATCGTTGTCTGAACGTGAAAATAATTAAACCTTTTGAAACTGATGCAATCGGCATTGAAATTATCTCTAAGTATTTTTGTAACGATTTTAATCTCTTTTGGACAAGAGTGGTGTTACTATTTATAACTGTAATATATATTCTTTTCAATAATAATGTAATAATTTACGAGTGAGAATTACGACAAAACATGAACACAATATAATAATTAGAGACTCGACCTAATTAACCATTTAAAAAAGAATTAAGTACGCTATAATATGAGTAATAATATAATTACTGTAAAGATAAATAGATAAAATGTAAAATACTATAATAAAATTTATATAGTTAACGCGACTATAAATAAATTAATAAAAAAATTATAATTAATACAATGTTTAAACCAACGGTCAGAATATTTATTACCATGGTTGAAAAGTTACGTATAATAAATAATTTAAAATTTCACGCAATGTTTCTTCCCTTCCATATAGTATTTAGGTTTAATAAATCTAATTCAAGAGGTCAAATTATTATTATTTATCTGATTTCGAACCACGATACACCCACTACATTACAATAATGATATTTATAGAGGTTTATAATTTACCAATTTCTTTTAAAACCTAAACCATGTTTTGAATTTAATATTTTTATAATATTATTTAAAAATATTATCATTAAAACAAATGTTATAAAATTGTAGCTTAAATTATACGAAACACATTAATTTGTAAATTCAAACCATGGATTAATTTTTACATAAATTAGTAAATTATAATCTACAATTACTGAGATAATTGAAGTGAAAAGTATTGTTTCAAATCACATTAATAATGTTAATGCCTAGATTTAATAATTTTCTTCAAACTAAAGCAAAATTTAAAGTATCTCAAGTATTATATGATTGAATTTTAATAAAACATGTTTAAGTGAAAATAATTAGACCGCCTCCAACAATTTCCTTGGCTGACTCAGACATTTTTTACTAATTTGAAAATTAAAATTTATTCATTTTTTTGGATAAATTAGTACGGTTTGTTTGTAATATTCGGAATTAATCAGGCAAATGCCCTACTAATTATGTATTATTCGTTATAATAAAGAGTTTAGTCCATGGGACCAACATTTTTATATAATTTACTTCCAATAATAGTTGTGTAAAATCTCCAGTATGGTTAATTATGGACCAAACACCTCTTAGAGACGTGATACTATAAAGCAGTATTTACAATTGTCAAATTATAAAGCGGCTGGTGTAGGAGTAAAATAAAATTAAAATGTGTCATACACGCTGAATGTTCCTGTTTTTCATGTTTACGTTACATAATAAATGCAACTATTTTTATTCTGCTAGACTAAAAATAAAGGGTTAAATTTATAAGTCAACAACATACAAAAAATTCTCTTAAAAATTACTAAAAATAACCAGTTCGAATCATTTTGTGTATTGTATTTAATATTATATTATTATATGTTATTAATAAATTTAATATAAATACGTTTCATCCAACTTTATCGACTTCTTCAGGTAAATTTTCAAATCGATGAACTATTTACCTTAGAGAAATTATGTGTCACGGACAATCTGTTGCAAAGGTTACGGCCGAAATTTATAGTTATACTAATATATTATATGTGTATTAACGAATAGTAATTAAATTTATTTTCCTACTTATTTTACCGTATTTTTATATATTTATTATTAAACTCAAAGTCAAAATATTATGTTTGAATTATATGTTATTATTATTTAATAAACTATATTGAATTGATTTTGTTAATATTGTTTACGTAGTGTCTATTATTTAAAATTCAAAGTAATTACTCTGAAAATTATAAAATAATTTCAATGGAATTTTAAGGGAAAAATTAAAAGGACATAAACAATGAAGTTCCAATTTTAATTTACCTCTCCATTCTATACGAAAACTACCGCCGAGGAAAATATAAAGCAATTTCGAGACGCTCCTTTTGGTTCCGTATATGCTCGGCGGAATCTCTTCTCCATTTGGACCTCCTCGTTTCTAAATGGCTGCAGCGATCCGCCTTTTCAATTAGTTCTCCGCGTCTGAAAGGAGCGTCTCAGCTCCAAGCGCCTTCTTTTTAGAAACTCAATAATAAGGTATTCCTGGATAATTGATCCGGAAAAATCTCACTGCTTCCTCCATCTGTCATCTATTATAATCCTAGACTCGTATTCTCGCAGACGTGTGTTCATCCGACAGCGATGCAGCTGAACTATATGATAAGAAGATGACAAAGAAGGAGAAAAATGCAGTAAAATTTATATTAAAATGAAAGCTGTAATTATTGGAAATAGAAAAAAAGGTAGATGTTTACCCTTTATTTCAAATGATAAGAAGCATGATTTAAAAGAGCTACTGTGTTGACTCATCGTCAAGAATTGTGTATCATAAAAATCCTTTGTGGGTTGTACTAGAGTAAAAGCAGGTAAAATTTACTGATGAAGTTATAATTTATAGCTGCGTCTTTGGAAAGAACGCTGTGTAGTAATATTTATATCCCACAGATAAATTCTGCCCGCCTAGATGCGTTTATAAACAAAACGCCGATGACTTCAATACGTCAGATATCCGAAATAAAATTTCTAATGTTTTTCTCAGAGTTAATACATGGTTTTCACTTGCAAACAAATAACTACTATGCTACCAAATGAATGAAGTTTACATGAATATCCACAAATATTTTAAAAAGGCAGTTTATCTGATAATTAAATATACAATAAATGAGTTAAATCAGCCTCTTTCTCAGTTTCTTTTTATAATTTAGATATTAAACATTACAACAATTCGTCCCCAATTTGAAACTTCATCAGGTTCTAAAAATAAATTTACGATTACACTGGGTAATATGTTATGAAAATTTTCAAATACAAAACACGGCTTTAAACTTACAAAATTTCATAACATATTACCCAATGTAGTACATGATAAATTTCTTTTTAGGACCTGCAAAAGTCTCAAATAAGGGACGAAACGTTGTAATGTTTAATATTCAAATTATAAAAAAAAACTGACAAAGAGGCTGATTTAACTCATTTATTTTAAACAAGTTTAAATGAACCAACACAAACGACACACAATACAAATAATTTTTTTTTACCCTCGGTGAAGTGATTATTATTGAATATCCCACCAAAGTATTTCCATCAGTTTATCCCTCACCATACCTTTCAGACCGCCCAAGACCTTTATTTCGACATTGAAAATATTTTAATAAAGGAAAAGCTGATTACCCCAAAAAATAACATAGTACCTTTCGTTTGGAGAATCGCTCCTCCGTCAGAAGATACATCGCTGCTCAGAATTAAAAGGAACGAAGAAATAAAGAAGTTGACAGAAGACAGGATTAAATCCGTTAAAAGTAATTGGGAGAAAACTAATTCAAGCGAAAATACTGTGTTTTAAAAGTTTTAGAAGTTATGTTCTTCACGACCATTTACGTTCAATATCAAATATTCGACTTCGTTAGAGTGTGTGTGTGAATTACCCCTGTATAATGGAGTGCAAAGATTTTATTGATGCACGTGAGCCTGGAAGGATAGACTGACCTGCAGGCCAAATTGATGTCGGTCTGAAACTGACTGATCGTTAGGCTTTCCCCCTCATTAGGGGAAGGAGCCTTGAATTTGGTTTTTCTACACCCAGCACCAGTAAAGGATACATTTGGAAGTTTTATTCCATAATAGGCTTATATTTAGAGAAACTGATGGGTTCTTGTACAATAGCTGAATTTTTTCCTCAGTCTTTAAAGATGTATCACATATTAATTATTCACATAGTTCGATTATATAATTCCAGTTGCCTTATATCAATTATCTCTGGGACGTAACCATAATCTTTCACTCACTAAATAACCAGAAGGAATTTCGATAAATCCTTTACTAATTTATATTATTATCGGGGAATTCGGGGCGGAACGGGACACTTACTTTTTAACAATTTTTGTAAAATTACAGAAAAAGAAAATTGACGTAATAAAAGTATAAAACATTAGTTTATTCTATTACTTACTTAATCTAATATCAATATAATTTAAAACAACGAATTTAGATTTTTGATGAATTTAAAAAAAGAAAATTACCAAATTCCTGTTCTGTCCCACTCCTCGGGGAAGGATAGGATGTTTTGTATATACAATTATGCCAAAAAATTAAATTAAATTTTAAAAATCTTAACATCTTTCGTGATTTATTTTTATATTTATTTAGCGAACGGTTGTTCGCTTTATGAATTTTTCCTTTCGCAAAAACATTTTTTTTACAATTGTATAGTATTTGCTAACATTTTTCTCCTTTTTTCGTTCATTCTTAATCTATTATTTTTGGGTACAGTATTCTGTAACTCATTCTTATAAGCTGAGTCTGCGAGTCTTTTCTTTCTTTTTTGAGAAACACATTACATTTTGCCTTATACAGGCTAGTCTCAGTTTAAGGTTTTACACCCAGCATTAATACAAGTAGATTTAAACCTTATACGTAACTTATTTGTAGCTTAAGACACCTAGTCTATTAAAGAGTTTAAAGCGAGGAGTTTTGTGATTCTGCAAAAATTATAGTCACAGACGTCAAAATAAGAGTTCATTCACAAGTCTCAGTCAGAACTTGGTCAAGTTGGCTGTCAGGACTTCTTCTTTGGCAGTGACAATGTTCCACCCGTATTTACTAGCCTCCAGAACGATCCAGTAAAAAATCCGCTATTTCGTTCCACCCCGAATTTCCCTATTTATACCTTTACAGGATTAAATTGAAAATGAATGTGAAAGCAATTATTAATGATATAGAAAGCAACGGTTATTACAGACGATAATAAAATTTAGTGCCATTTTATTTGTCAATTATTTTTCAATTCTCGAAACGCCGTTGTTGATCAATCAGCAAGAAAATTACGCCGAAAGCGTTGGTTGATTGATTGGTACAACCGATTGTTATCAATTCACTGCTCAGAATCGTGGAATACGCTGATGTAAACAGACAGAATTGAGCCGAGATAGAACAGTGCGCGCTTAATTAGTCGGCTTCAAACTTTCCATGTAGCTTAATTCTAATGTTGATCATGGAATTAACGTTTGCTAACGAGGTGAGCATTATTTCGCGAAATTTCTGCGGAACACGCCACGAACGTAAAGTTTTTGAATTGCTTACAATTCAGTATAAGTTACATAGTTAAAAATTTATGCATTTAAGTGATGACTGCAATTTAAGCAACGTATCATCAATTTAAAATCATGCTCTCTAAAATTAGGGGGAAATGTACAACTGTTTCTTAGACAGTTTCTTGAAACACGATCTAGTTTCAATTAATAATTAATCGGTTAAAAAACTGAGTGTAAATTATTAAACTCGAATTGTTGTGCCACACGACATATAATTTTCAAACATCAGTAATACATTATATGGAAAGTATATTGTAAAAACTTCACTGCGGTCAAAAAGTAATAGAGGAATAGAAAATAATTAACAGTTTCCAATAATTGTATTACTTCAATCTAAATGCCGACTACTTTATGATAATAGGCCACTTAAGTAATAGAATTCAGCACTGTGATTGTAGTGATTTCGTGCAATACGACAATATATAGTTTGAAATTAAATTAACTTAATACGTTTTCTAGTTTTACGTACCAAGAACAGAAGATATGATTTCATAGAAGTTCAGCCACATAATTGATGAAACTGAATTTAAGGAACAAGACCAATTGTTAGTTTCAGGAACGTTGTAACAATGTACACGAAGATCAGCAGCGGCTTCTTTATTTTACGAAGGAATACAAAAATTGGTTTCGTATTACGACAAGTGCCTGAAAATCGGCGGTGCCTATATGAATAAGTAGTGTTAGGTGTTATAGTCAGTCTTAAGATTGGTCTGATACAACCCTTCATGCTAACCTATTCTGTACAAGATTCAAGTCCCTCCTAATCTGATTAGAATATTCCATCCTTGCCTCCCTTTTCTGTTCTTACCACAATTCCCTCTAATGATAATTTTACAAGATTTATGTCTCAAAACGTGGACAATTAATCTATCCCTTCTCTATGCAACAATCTGATTTTAAGCATTCTTCTATAGCACCACATTTCAAAAGCTTATATTTTTTTCCTGTGTGCAACTCTTGTCGTTCATGTTTCACACCCATATAACGTCACATTCCATACAAGCATTTTTAATAATGATTTCCTAATATTCATACTTATATTGGCCGTAATTAAATTCCTTGCGGAAGCATTTATTCCCTGTGCTTTCGTACTCTTCATATTTACTATATTCTGTCATCCTTAGTTATTATGCTGCCCAAGTACCAGAATTCCCTAACTTCCTTCAACATATCCCTTTTTAATCTAACACGGTTCTTATATTACATTTCATTACCTCATGTGTATGCTTTCTCCAGATCTTTTTCTGACTCCTCTAATACTACAAAATCATTGGCAATCTGTAGGGCTTATATTACTTAATTTTGCAGTATGATTCCGTTTCCTTATTTATTTTTAATTTTATTAATCGCATATATATATAAGTTAAAGAGCATGGGCGACAGACTATATACTTATCTTACTTTCTTGATTTCTGTTTTCTTTTCTTGCCCTTCAACCCTAATTACTGCTGACTCCTTTCTGTAGAGGTTATGGATAACTCTTCTTTCTTGATATTTTATTCATGTTCTCTTCAAAATCCTTAATGTAATGATTGATAGAAATATATCTGAGACGCATTTCTTTAAAATTTTGCACTCGTATGTATGAACATGTAGAAGTAAAGACAGTGAAGATGCGGTAATCAACAAAAGAGGGCCATGAAAAGGACTAGACAGAGTCGAGAGGTAAATTGAGTCAGTGGATGTGACGTTCTCGAGTAGAGAAGTAGACAGAACCTGCCGTATACTTTTGTGAGCGCCACACTGGAGCAGTTACGTTTTCTGGGACCCCGGAGTTACGACAGAGAAGCCAACAATAAGCCGGCATGCAACCAGCAACACAGCCACCGGATGGCCGGTATTCGCTTGCGACAAATTGCATACATATAGTACGTGTTTTGTTTTTAGATATTTACCATCAAAATTGACCACAGAGTCATTCTGGATCTCTTCAGAAGCCCACATTTTCGTCTTAGATTTTAATTCTAGCTATAACAAATTGTTAAATACTTTTAAAATTAATCCTATTTGTTCAATTTGATTTATTTTTAGTTGTAAATCAGATGCTCCAAAATTATATAGAGGACTGAAAATACAATAAATAAATAATAAATACCCCTCCTTTAATAATTTAACGAAATATCCGACGTTAAGTTCTATTATTTACGAAGAAATGGTTATTTTAAGTTTGGTTTGGAAGTCACTGAACAGTCATGAATTTACTGTTATAAAAATTATTCCGTATAAGTAATCAAGTATTACTTGATAATTCTTCTCGAAAGTACCTCTAGAGGTAGCCCCTTGAGGTTTGGGACGATTAAGTTATTTTACACCTCCTCCTTTACCAACTAGCAATTTTTCATACCATTGAAGGAAATATTTGACCTCGTTTGTGAAAAAACTTTCGTAACTTATCTTCCTTTTTAAAAATACCTTGTGCTCCAGATTATGTTTTATTACCGCGGACCCAGGTGGCTGAAACTTCCATCCCAGGAGAAAATTAATGAATAAAGTTTGCGATATCCTAAGCCTAGTGTTGTAAAAATGGTAAATTCATACAATTTTCTCACAATAATAATTTTTGCATGATTAATCTAACGTGTGTACTTTTACCTGGAAAGAAATGCGCGCAACTGTTTCTGATGTCATCTTCAAGAATATGCTGTTTACTAACCAAAATCTACCTATTTGTTTTCGTTAGGACTAAAGCATAATTATTCGAGATTTTTAGTATACCATGATAAAATTGGTAAAATAAATCGTAGTCAATTTTATTGTTGTCAACGTAATAAACGGAAACCAAAAATACTTGTGTTTTGTTACTAATACTGCTAAGAAGTTTGAGATGTGCTTTACATATATAAACTTAATATTTATTTTCAAGTATTTATAGTTGTTGTAAATTAATTTTTTTGTAGGGAGTAGTGTATCAATGTTTCCTTAAATAATTTATTTAATCTTTTAAGATGTGACCCGATTCTTACTTAAATGAAAGTTATCTCTAAGAATGATGGAAGAAATTTGTGGATTTAATCACGCAGTACGGATAAATGGAAAAAAGAAGTTTAGATAGTGTTTCTGTAATTCAGGCGTTATACATTAATTAATGCTTAATACACTATGGCGCTTACAACATGCAATGTTCATAGAGTTACATAATAGGAGGATTGTCGTTTCAGCAAACTGGAAGATAATTGTGCACTGTGCGACTGTGTGGAGTAGTCGGCTGAAAGGGTAAGCATAGCTGATTAGATTAGGCTTGACCCATTCACACGAAGAGGCTAAGCTCTGGTCGACAACTTCAAACTATAGTAGCAACTCGAAACTGTTCGTTTCAAGTTAAAACAGAGTTACATAATTTTAGTACGACTTACAGTGTCTTTACATTGTTAAAGTATACATTGAAAGTACAAAAAAGAATATTTTTTATGATAGAATTCTAAATATTTACCAACAATTATATCAAAAGTTAAAACAGTAATTAAATTTTGTCAAATGTATCGGACAGTTAAAAGTTAGTTCAATATATCGATAAAAATTAACGTAATTTTTATTCATTTGGTAGCATAATAGTTTATTTGGTTGCAAGTGAAACCTCGTATTAACTCTGAGAAAAAGATTAGAAATTTTAATTAGGATACGTTTTATGACGTATATATATATAAACTATTATTTAGTTGCGAGATATGAAAATTATTACAAGTAGGAACAACATGAACAACCTGATGAAAGTACGAAAATTGACTGAAACGTTGATGAGTTGAATAAAATACTTTTTAATGTCTCTAAATTGTTTTTTTAAGTTGTAAATGTAAAAAATATATGAATTATTTTTCATAGCATTCATAAATAATGTGATAATTGTTGCAGTTTCGTAATAATTTTTGTTATTTCTGTCTGAATTTTCATTTATAATCAGCCCTCTTTAACCTTTTTTTGTAATAGAAAACAAGCAATTAATCTAAATTTATTATTTGAATTATAAATAGAATGAATTACGGTTTTATAATTCCAAAGTTTTCACTTGTCAAATTATTAATTTGCTGAACAGACGAAAAAACGCTATCCGTTCCCCTGTGTATTATTTCCACACCCGCATCGTCTGACGTGCAGATGGAAGTTGTAGTGAAACGTTATCGAGCTGGCGACATTCATGAGCTTTCATTTCATTTGCACATGAGTTATTTGACAGCTATAAAAGTCAACAACAGAAAGTGCCCGCAATAAACGAATTTTGAAAAGTGTAACGTATAAAACCGTAGAATATTACAAACTGAGCATGATCATCGACGAGGGTTCATTTGTTCTGAGTTCTGAAATGATAGTGAAGTGTCATATCGCCATTTATGAACGAACGTCAACGTCACTATATTTTGTTTCACAAAGATATGAGAACATGTAGTTGGCACTTATCTCTATAACTGAGTTAGTATTTCTGAATATAAAGATTAACGGTCGATAATTTGATTAATAAACTCTTAATTTCCTGTTTAATTAAACTGTTAGTTATGCACTATCACATGAACTTTATGTTAGTAAATTTCAATTTCACGATAGTTAGTTTCCCCACGATTGCATTAAATTTACGAGTTTCAGTTCAGTAGTTTTTTTTCAGGCTTGAATGCAATTTACTTTCGTTTTGCGTGAAACCTGTTTTTATACGAATTCAATCAACCAACTTTCATGAATCTGGAAATGTTTTTTATCTGATAGCCAATCGATTTATAAATTTAGAAAGTTGTTAAGAGTTTGATAATTTTATTTATAGAAAATGAGTACAATAAGTAAACTAGTAATATAGCTGCAATATATATATATAAATTATTACGAGGCCAATTCCTGTAACAATTTTACGTTGATATAGAGAAGTAACTCGAGGAGTTTATTCTCTTTTCATATATACGCCTGAAGCAGTAAATTATATTAAGGCTATGTTAAAATACAATCAATTATTAGAAAATCTTGTGACTGAGGATTGGTACACAGTCGCTAAATAGGCAGATAACTTATAAAATATAAGATAAATTTATATATACACTGTATATGTAAACTGTCTGTGAAATTAAAGAAATTATAGTTTTAAATGTAAGAAAATAATTTTGTACGTAAATGAGAATAATTATATTACTTACACAGAAAATGTTTTACAAATTTAGAGTTAAGTTTTAAACAAGTAGTTGCAATTAAGTTTTAGTATAACAGATATTCATATGCGCTTAAGACATATATGTTATCATTTGAAAGAATTACGTAAATGAGATTTAAAAATGAATTACAATTTTAGTTTAGTCGCCACATATATATAGAACCTGTCAAAGTGTCCTAAAAAAATTAAATTAATGAGGTCAACCGTTATGTTCGAGATGTCATCGTAGAGGACGGTGATTCTGAAGTTCATAATTTTATTGGCACAGACTTATTTGGGACATCTAAACCTTGAGAAAGACAAGGAACATTCGGTCGTGGGGAGAGACGCTTTGTATGAGCGCTGTAATTCTTCAGCGTGTCCTAAATTTATAGCAGCATAATATTTCACCTCGTTCACACGATAGTGATATTCTTCTTTTATTGTTACATTCAAAAGGTGATGAATGTAAGGGGAGTAGTAATTCTCAGCTTTCTATCAGTCTTGTCCATCTTCACCTTTCTAATACCATATATTATCAGTTTGAATGAATTTGTCGTTTTTACTTTTTCAATTTATATTACTAAATTTTAGTCATCACGCAATTTGTTTTGTCACATTAGTTTCGTGCACGTTTGCACGACAAAATATGAGTATAAAGTAACAAATGTTCACTTGCCGCAATATTATCACAGCGGAAAGGTAGAAGTGGGGAAAAGTTTATGTAGGAAGCTGAACGGTAAATAACTCCAAACCAAACACACACTTCACAGAAATTGTGTCAAAATCAGAAATTCCAACAATAATATAACTGGTGTATTTTTAAAAATGAAACACCCAAACATTATTTTAAGGGAATAATGAGGGTAACAATTGTCTTAAATTAATGTCAACCTTCGATTATTAAATAGAGTACTTAAAGTTTATTTTGCGAAATATTCATAACAAAATTTTGCTCATTAACAGTTGGTAAATGGAAGACTAGACAAGTCTAAGGGTTTCTAAAGTAGTTATTATAAGTATCACTTAGTTTTTATTAATATATTAAATAATTGGGTGTATGTATTTAAATGGGTGGGCTCCAATAAATCTCAAAATTATCTTTTGAATTGAATTTCACTCCCCAAAACTCACTGGTCCAACCACTTTTCCTTCAGCGGTTTCTCACCAATGGTGTTGGAATCCCTACCTCACCCCCTCAAAAATTAAATTTTAGGAGGAGCCATCCCTGTCCACTACCCCGGGTCAACAGCCTGCCTAATATTGTAAATTAATGTAGATAATAAAATAAAATATAGAACGGAAATTTATACGGCTCACACAAGTGACAGCGGATGTACCTAAAAATTTAAGTATACTTACAATAATATATAATGTGGAAAATGATCCGTTTAGGGACCAAATGGTAATGCTGACAGTGATGAGGGTTCCAGGAAATTTATCAAAGGCAAATGAGGTTCATCATGACGATGTAAATCAATTATTAGCATTGAACCAAATCTTTATAATACGCAGGAATTATTTACTTAAATGAGGATCAACGTAATTGGCCATTTATATTAAAATTTTTAATTTTTTGTTTCAGAGATTCTTTCTATCATAAAGGAATTGTTGATTTGATAATTAGTGATTTTGCCTGTGATAATTAAAATGTCAAATGTAATAAATCTCTGTGGTAATCATTTCTGACATTTTACATATAGTGGTCTCATTTCAAATTACAGTCCAATTTTGTCAATTAGCCTTCGATAATGATTAATTTGTCGGTATAAATACATTAAATGACATTTGAAATTTGTAATCTCGTTTTTAGTAATTCTGTATTAAAGAGAATTTTATTACTTTGTTTTTATAAATTATTATGTGTTTACAAGTCGGTTTACGCACTATAAAAATATTCAACAGTTAATAAATACAAAATTATTTTGTTTGCCACTTCTCACGATTTCCAATCATACTTTTCTAGGCGATAAAATATTTTCGCTGTTAGAGTAGTTCTGGAATGCCTGCTCCCTGAGATATTAACATGGTACGCTCCGGGGGTTGGTACTATAAATTTTTAATAAGTTTGACTGTTTGGAGACATGAGAAATCCCATGCGAACATACAACAGAGTTTGCATTCAAGTACTTCAACGCTCTCTCTCCCTCTCCCTCTCTACCCCTCCCCCACACTTCTCACTCAACACTCACACATTTTCGAGTATTATTACTGCTACTTTGAAATTTAATATTATAATTTAACTGTTAAACATTTCTCTACTCTATCAACATAATTTTACGTTTTTATAAAATATTGCCAAAAAATTGGTATATTTACTCCAAAAATAATTTTTCTTTATTTAATACAGTGAGTGTTATTGTCACGTTACGTAAAGCGATGACTGTGATTGAATATCCTTTAATTTTACTTCACTGATAAGTTGTACTCTTAATAAAAATGTTTAAGTAACTTTCCCTTTTTTTGTTTTTTCTTTCATTTAGTCTCATGAGACTGACACACTTCGACTTAAGGAATTAAGAAATAGTTTTATATGGGGGATAATTTTCAGAAGAAACGGAATGTAACGACCACAGGAACAACGGTAATGAAAATTGCCATTAATTATAATACACACAACATAAATGAATGATTTAAATTTATCGAATTTTTTTTAACTCCAAACGTTTTTTTTTCGTTTTATAGACGTAATGCTTTGAGTAGTATTATTACTAGAACATACAGTTAATTGTTTTTATTTAAATAATAGATATTAATGGGGTGATTGATAAATAAATAATAAATAGTTCAGAATTGAGGTTATGTCGGAAACACTAGTTCCAGTAATAGCTCTTTTAAGAACTAATATAATATAAGCATCAGTAGGCCCATTGAGAGCGACAGCCAGGAAAAGGAATATTGTGATTTGTTGTTTCTGCCATAAATTTTAATACGAGCTTATATATAAGTTATATTCAAGCGTTATAGATTTCCTTACGGTCCCACGGAAAGCGACAATGCCAGAAGGCATTAAAATGAATTTATAGTTCGTTCGTTTGAACACAAAACACTGAAGAAAAGCAGAGCGCTGCGTTCCCCTCAGACCCCGCCCCACCCCTAAAAGCCAGTACAAGAAAGGTGGAATAACTCAGGTCGGCACGGCCATAAAACAGCGGATTTGGCAACACCGCACGGAGAGTCTTCGTGTTTGACGCGGAGCATAAATCCCAAGATGGCTGCCGTTATCTCGGCACAGATTTATCACTGCGAGTGGGTTACTGCTGTTGGGGGATCTATTCAAATGTGTCCGCGTAGATAAGACTGTTTGTCTAGGTGGCACAGATATATATTTTGAAAAATTCCGAAAATGATTTCATATCTCAAGAGTTACAATTAGATCGATTTTAATCGACGCTCTTTGAGGCGCCACTTCAATTGCTGCCCGCGACTCAAACAGAAGTCTTCAATTATTATGCTTAAATTCAATATAACACACTTTATTTACTATTTGAACTAAATCATGCCCCTTCAACTGCATAATGTGGCGACGATTAAATGCTACTGAATCAGTCAGAAATAGGAGAATTTAATTAAATGTAGCTTAAATTCCTGCATTTATGTCCAATTAACAAATACATAAAATATATTAATGAGAAGACGGTCAATAAGTCAGAAAATAATTTAGTTACTGTTTTATTAATAGAAATACAACGTTTCATCCAACTTTGATGACTTCTTCAGGTAAATTATTAAATGGATGAATTATTTACTTTAGAGAAATTTGGTGTCGCCGAAAATCTACAGCAACGGTTACGGCCGAAAGTTTGAAAATTATGTTGGAAATACATAAGTCTCCAGTGATATTGGTTTGAAGTGAGGTTTTCAAGTAAATTTGACTGTGGAGCGGTTTTTGGAAAATTTATTTATACCATTTCATAACTATTACAGAAATCTGTGAGTTTGAGCTAGAAACCAATATCATTGCAATGGATTCCTCTCCGTGGAAGAGTCAGAAATATAGGTTGTTCATGTCAGATGTTTAATCCTCTCCTTGCCCAACCTGTGAAAATCAGAAACGGCTGTGAAGTATTTTGTTTGTTTAAATATATAATCAATGATAGAATATGTTATGAGTTATTTATTCATTTTAATCCCCACAAATTCATATTCTGCTGTTTAACGGTCTAATAGTTAAATTTTATGTATATTTTCTTTTATTTTACTCAAATTATCACTGTCAAGATTAAACTGTTCAATAAATTTGTTGCTCTGTATTCTGAAATCACATTTCGGTTGGCAATATCAATGGATGCAGTCAACGACGAATATAGTTTGTATCTATAGCTTAAACAAACGTTTATGTGCCATTAAATACATGCTGTTTAACTTATATATAGAACAGGCGACGAAGAAAGTTAAAAATGAGCATGGAAAAGTAATCGTATTGAAAGGAGGAGAAATAAAAACTAAGCTTTTCCGATAATATTGTAGTATTAGCGGAATCATATGAAGACTGGGAAACCATAATAAATTGTATGAACGTGGTCCTGGAGAAAGAGTGCAACATTAGGATTAATAGAGGGAGTGTAGTATGGAAATAGTGGAATAACGAAGGGTGTTCGATTGGGAAGGGATATTGTGAAGAAAGTTAAGGAATTCTGCTACTTGGGCAACATAATAACTAGGGATGGTTAGAAGTATAGTAGACATAAAGAGTAGGATAGCACAGGCATGGAAGGCTTTCGCAAAAAAGAGGAATTAACTTACTGCTAATGTAAAGTATGAATATTATTAGGAAATCATTATTAAAAATGGTAGTATTGATTGTAGTCTCATATGGGTGTGTAACGTGTAACGGTAACGGTTGGAGTTTCAGAGAGGAAAAGAATAGAAACTTTTGAATTTTGCTGCTATAGAATAATACTGAAAATGAGATTAGTGTATAGAGTAACTAACCAGGAAGTTATAAGCAGGATAAGAGAAGAGATAACAATATGGAGGACTTTGGCCAAGAGAAGGGGCAGATTAATGGGCCACATTTTGAGAGATGAGAGACTTGTAAAATTATCATTAGAGGAAAGTGTGTGTGGTAAGAATAGAAGAGGGAGGCCAAGGATGGAATACGATACTGAAATTAGGGAGAATGTGGGATGCTGTAGTTATGGATGGTTGCATCAGATCCGTCTAACGACTGATTGCTACAACTACAACAAATACTTGAAAAAGTTCGTATTATTCATACATTTGAATGAAATGAATTATAGTTATTTTTCAACCAAGTATTGTCATTTTTATTTTCTAATATTTTGTAAAAAAAATTCTTTAATTAAAATCGTGAAAAAATTATCTATATCTGCTTTGTACCTATTGAAGTCTTAAGTTTTGATGACTGATTGTTGAAAATGAATAAAACTTCAGAATTGTCAGTAAAAGGTGCCAATTTCTTTATCTGCATGCTGTTTTTCTTACGTTTATGTCGCTACTCAAGCATTAGAAAATTTTCTTTTTAGGTTGGTAAGAATCCATGTGAAAAATGTTAATTATTTTATATTTTTGGGTATTGTGGAACTATATGTTTAATTTTTTTATACGTAATTCGCGGAAGGGCCCTTTGTAATTATTTATAATGTAATATTTTAAAAAAGGAATAATAACATTAATTGTTTTAACTAATTCGTATTAGGATTGATCTGCATATTCCGAAGCGTTACCTTCAAAGGACCATGGGGTTTGCATGTTACCGCACATCCTTTATGCAGCGTTATGAGGTGCGTCTCTCGTCGGAAGTACGTGCGGGATATTGCCCCTGCATCAACGTGCTCAACGTGCTTTGCCTTCGTGACAATAGTGCCAGGAATAGCTCCAGCCTAAGGCGAAAACGACGGCTAAGTCAGACAGAAAATACAAGTAACTACAGCTGCAACGTCATAAATTAAGTAGACGACGTAAGTAATTCTCAATTATTTGTAATCCTCCCCCGCCCCCTCACGCCCTTTCGTGAAAGCCTTTCTTAAAATTTTCTAGTCTAATTTATTACCATTATAAACACGAATACAAGGAATAGCCGGCTTTTTATAAAAACCATAATTTATACATTACTTTTGAGTTTTAATACTCCCACACTTCAGTGTCACTACTATCGAAGTCTCTATTTAGTAAGTACTCTTTTGAAAAACTGAACAGCTTTGTTTCTTGGTCGCAGTTGGACCTATGATGTTTCGGATCGTTTACTAACAACCCTTATTTATCCAGCATATCATTGGCCATACGTATAATGAATCCTTTTCCATCTTTCCGTGCCATTTTTCCTTTTTATCAGCTTCGAATCAACTTCTCAAGTATTCACTGCACAAATTAAAATAAAATTAACAATTTTATTACGAGTATTCCTACTTTACGTAACCGACTTGCAGTCATCTTATATAATACAATTCGAGGTTGATAGAAAAGGAAAAACACCATGGAAAGTTGGAAATAAATAAATGTTACATAGGATATATATTGTCACGCAGTTATATTATTGTTTACACGTTATATACTAAAACGCACGTTACTTTACTGACGTCATAAAACGTCACGCATCCGAAACAAAATTTATACTCCTTTTTCTCAGGGTTCCAGAATTGTGGCTTGTGATCAAATAATTTACTACAGCTACAAATGAATAAGGTTCACAAAACTTTAACATAGTATATTGAGAATAATAATTGAAACCTCTTTGCATCATAACACACAACTGTCAGGATCAAAGTTCTTTGCCAGTGCATGAAAACGTTGTCTTACACCAGAATCGTCTCCATTCAAATTAATTCCTCCTACAGATATGTTCTTAAAACATAAATATTTTCCAATTATATTTTAGGAAATAAATATCCTCCAAACAAACAGAACGGTCACCAGCCCAGCGATGATATCTCTCTTCCAAAGAGGAAAATTTCTTCTTCCGCGTACTAGGCATAGAAGTCTTTCCTTTGTAGTCATACTAGAAATTCGTTGTCAGCTATAACCTAGTATAAAGATAAGTGAAATTTCATTGCACCAAAATTACAATTCTGGAGAAATTTTGTTGTTCCATTATTATATATTTTGTATTAGTGAAGTATTGTTTGTTAGAATTTGAGGTCTCCTGTTCATTCACAATTAGTTTAATCATTTAAAATTTACCTAAAGAAGTCTTCGAAAATGGATGAAATTTGTACTTATATTAACTAAATGCTAATTAAATATGTTAACTGAAATAGTTGGCTATATTTTTATTTATTTTACGTAATGTCAGAAAATTGATTTTGGAATTCGAATTTTCATTGGACTTCCGTATAAATTCCTGCTCTTGATTTGAAATTCGGTATGCTGTACTTTTACATGAACCCAAATAAATTCAAAACGGTTCATTGAAATCTATTAATCCAATTTTTTAGTCCATCCAGTTTAGACGAATTTTCTGTCATATATATATATATATATAATTATTATATTTTCACTGACCCAAAAGTACGGTTCTGTCATCGGACCATTATTTGTATTGCTCGTGGAGCCTTCGTGGTCATGCGGTAGACCAATACCGGTCAACCACTGTACAGACCTACATGCTATTTTTGTCTATTCTACCCTTTATTTCTGTGGAGTGACTTTATGAGTCACTGAACAATGAATATATTTTAGAAACATTAACAATTTTGCGTGTGCCCTACATACTATACATCTGCACATAATTGTACATATATTTCACTTAACTGATTGATATTTGTCTTTCACATTAACTATAATCTTAAGACATGACAAAGAATAAGTGATTTATAGTTCATGTGTTCAAACCAATGATGTAATAATATATTCAAAATTTAATTATTTTGAACTTCAAAATATATTTTAATTCTAAAGTAAACATTGTCCGTTTCCATAATTTATTTAGTTGCATTAGCAAAAATTTTCTGAATTTAAAATGAGTTACAAATAATTTTCTATAACAAATAAATGACACTGAAGTACATTTTCCGGTGTAATGACGTTAGTTGAAGCGTATATTTTTTCCCGTTCTTTTGTGTGCGAGGAAAAAGAATTACGGAAAGACTCAGACGCTCCGCAAAACTGATTGCTAGTCAAGTATAAATTCAGATTTATTGAAGATTGATTGCAGTCCAGAATGACTTTTGCATCTCCATTTCAACTATCTCTTCCCTCTGCAAATTCTTATGCAGCTGACAGAAAAGATTTTTCTTGCGCAATGCGTGACTCGTAGCTGCGTGACTCACTCGGGTTATATGAATATTAATACGCCTCCGCAATGGCTTCCACCCCCACCTCTGCTGGAAACTCTGCAGCAAGTATCTGTTTCTCCCGCACTGTAAATCCACGTTAAATTATTTGCAATGTCGAGTATTAATTATTTAAAAATTAAACGATTATGGGGTAACATAAGAAAAAGACATCGCCTGAGATATTGCCGCGTGTTACTCTCAATAAATTATTTTTATAACACAAACACTAATAAAATTAAAATTTTCAATAACCTATTACAGAGATTTAATAGCGACACGTACATCACTTATAACGTTTCAGGGCAGTCGTATTAAACGAAACTCTGTGAATTATGGATGCACTTAAGAACAGATGCAGCCTCATGTTGGAAACGTAATTTGTGGTTGAGGCTAGTTATATCTCAGGCATGTACTCAGTATTTGAAGCCTTTCATTATGTATAATTAGTATTACCTAGCTCATTTGTAAGTCAATATAGCGTAAAATGTAATGTGGGGCTACTCTAAGATGTGAGATGACGTCAACCGCCATTGAGCTCAGTTTACATTCTGCTATAGTAACACCTTCAATATCTAATACGTATTTTTTTAGTGTAATTATGATATGTCTTAAAAGCGAATGGTAATCGAGGCTATGACGCCTTAAATTCAATTTTGGGAATTAGTTCTGCCCTTACTGCGATCCAGCAAGAGCTAGAGCCTCTATCATCTGGTTTATTAACTCTGTAACTACCAAGTTGATTGCATAAAATAGTAGTTTATTATAAAATATAATTAAAGGCTAACCAAAACGCTAACCAAATTCTGAATTTAACACTTTTTTCGAACTGTGCATTGTATTATAAATATTATACTCGATCCTAACACTGATAATAAGTATTTAAAATAACACTTTCCCTTATAAACCAAGTCAGCGTCTTCAGATATGAAGGAAGTGGTCTTTGGTCTTTTAACTTATCTGTTATCCTCGTGATTAATTTAATAAAATTTAAGATCACGAAGTGATGTTAACACATTATACTTTGACATGGAACCAAGGCCAGTCCTACGCGGTAGGCATGTTAGGTGACTGTCTACGGCGACAAAACCGCATGAAATAGGACAGAAAAAAATCTTGGAATCATCTTCGCCGTCGGAAATTTCTACAATATTAACGCTTAAGAACTGGCTCACGTAATATGACTAGCTTCGTCTTTTTGATAAAGAAAGAAGACGCAGTTCACGGTCTGTAAACTCATTACATCCCTTAAAAATGCACCAAATTTGTTCATTGTTACTGGAAATAGAACCTTCCCTAATTTAAAAATATTAGATGCTTACTCAAGGATAATACGTCCTCAAAATAGTCTTAATGGGTTTCCTACTGAACATGGGTTGAATTATAAAATAGACCTGGAAGAAGTTAATCACAATATTGCAAGGATATCAATTATATTATTTAAATGGTGTTAATTATTGTTTTAAAATGATATCTAAATGATCTCTGAAAATAGTAAGTACAGTACTAATTTTAGTTTGTAAGTTGATTGCGGTTATGAAAATTTTTGATTTTAAACCAAACAGTTTTTCTAAAACTTGTTTGTATTAGTAAAATTGGTTTAATTAATATGGTTCTTTGGTTGAGGGCGGAAAAATTACTAGATTGGTTCTAATTGAACTGAAAATAACATAAAAATGTTACGTAATTGTGTAATGACCACAAAAGTTGGATAACATCTTCGAAAAGTTCCCATCCGTCGTCATTTGAGAACGTGTATAAACAATGAAAGAAGATATCTAATAGAATGATGTACGTAGAGGACATTTAATCATTTTGAGCAAGTATTTTTGTACTCAGAACGTTTTCAATGATACGTGTTTACGCTGTTGGACAAAAAGAATTTGAATAAATGTTTCTGGGATTCATCTGGAGAAGTAGCTGGAAAAACACACATTGCTGACACCTGACAACGAAACATTTCCGTTTTTAACTGGATGAAATCCGAGATTTAAATCATTCACCGGAATAACTTTTGCTCTTCAAAACTCTTTGAATTTTTGTTGTTCTGTTACATAACCGCATGTTGTGACGATTCTGAGAGTTATGCTATATTGTACGTCAACAGAGCTACACAACTCGTAACTGTAACAGAACAGCAGCCTTTCAGAATAGTATAAAGCAAAGATGATGTGACTGATTAAACCTGCTTAAAGTAGCGATGAGCAAAACCGTTGGTTTTAGTGACCGCAACGAAACTATTTTCTCAATGGATGACTCGAAGCTTCTTTGATATACATATATTTTTTCAGTGCTGTCATAAATAATATCAGCTATTTTTCAACCAAATCAGCATTGTCGATTCACCAAATTGAATCGTACCTTTGTTTTTCACGAATTTTCACTTGTTTTTCCACCGAATATTTAAAAAAATAAAATTACTCAATTTTTTCTAATTTATTAATAAATAATAAAATAATAATAAAAATGACAATAGCGACTTGTTATTTATGATTGTGAGACTTGCATGGTCTTGAATGGATGCGAGTATTGCATGAGCATCCATGAAGTTGTAATTTATTTAATGTAAATATTACAGATAATATGCATAGAAAACTTTTAATGTAATTGATATATCACAGACTAAAAATAATTACATTAATTCACAGAAGCCAGGTGAAGAAAATATCTACCTCTAGATAATAAACCGATGTGAATTATTAATGTTTATAAAGCAGAGTAAAGTATTTTCTTTATGAAGAAACAATGAAGTGATCCTGAGAGGTTGACGTATTGGATGTCTTTTAGTGAGAATATGCGAACCAATAGTGTTCGGAAGATTACAGTCGGGATTTCTACGACTATACACTGAGTGGCCAAATTATTATGATCACCTGACAGCTTCACTGTGTTGCCGCTAGAGGAAGATAAAGCTTTAACATGGGGATTCAGGGCAAGTGAATCATTAGTTGTACTGTGTTATTGAGAAGATATGGGCAAAAGATGTGGTTTAACTGAGTGTGGACGCGGGACGATCGTAAGCGCTCGAAGCATCGGAACCAGTATCAGAAAAACGGCTGCACTAGTCAATTTTTCGAGAGCAGCAGTTAATAATGTTTACAGGGAGTGAACTACAAAGCAAAAACCCGGGTCTCAACGTCAGGCTTGTGGTCGTCACAGTCTACTCATTGCCCGACCTGAAAGGCGACTTGCCAGAGTTGTCCAGTGCAACAGAAGAGTAACAAAGCGTCAAAATAGTGAAGAAACCTAATCAAGGACTAACTGTGAACGTCTCTGTACGAACTATTCACCGCGACATTGCACCGTATGGGCTATGGAAACCGACGATGTATTCGAAAGCCTTTACTGTGTGCACACGCCTTCAGTTTACAAAACAGCACAAGGATTGGACAGTAGATGGCTGTAAAAGGGCCAGGTGGTCAGATAAATTGTCATTTCAAATGCACCATGCAGATGGCAGGGTTCGAATATGGAGTAAACAACTCGAAAGTATGGACCCCAACTGAATTGACACTACACTTTAAGCAGATAGCGACAATATTATGGTTTGTGGGATGTTTTATAGGCATGGTATAACTTCTGAATGCGCAAGTATTAAAGCAGGCCAAGTAAATCCTATTATGTTAAAGGTGTACTCTGCCAGGGATGGATACTTCCAGCACGACAATACTCCTTGTTATCAGAACGTGCGAAGAGCATGACGGAGACATCTTGCTTCATTGGCCTTCATAATCACCAGATCTCAATCCAATTGAGAATTTAATTGATGAGATCGAACAAGACATGAGGCAGCTGGATCCAGTACCATCAAATTATAAGGAATTGGAAAGTGAAGTTCATCAGATATGGTCCGAAATTCCTCTTACAACCTACCAGAATCTCACAGAATCCACGTTCAAGCAGTTTTGTTTGCAAAAGGTGGCGCAATGACGTGAAGCCGCGAGGCAAATTAGAATCGACTCCGCCCTGAAGTAATGCTTATGCGGTTCCAGGGCGATTGGAAAGGGTTTCGTGGTCTTAGTAAGTAAAAGTCTCACGCTATCTGAATGGTGAGGCCGCATTTCGTGTGTCCATTCTGGATTTCCACAGTTATTCACCTTACAAAATTGTAATGAGGGGTGGTCTTAATAATTTGCCACTCATTGTACTATAGAAAATTAGATAAGACGAAATTATATTACATATAAGCATTTAATTTGTAGTTTCGTGATTAAATTGTTTATAATTGAGCCTATAATTCAGTTGAGATCAGTGGAGTGTCGGGGAAGAAGGAGTAATACCGAGCGCTTGCTCGAGAGCTGATTCAAAGAGCGGAGATCAGAGCAGCTTTTTAAGCTGTCTGTGGAAATGGGTTTGTATTAGCGTAAAATAAGAAGAAGATTTTTTTGTATTTAATCCATGATGAGCAAAGGGAGTGTGAGACGATCTGCCTGGCCTCCTATTATGATATTAAATGCTATAATAAACGTAATGTTTTCGTCAACAGAAAGTTAAATTATTTTAAAATATAAATTAAATATGAATTACCATTGATTAAATTCATAATTAATTGCTACATTAGTGGAGGGATGAAAATCGTCTCAAGGAGGAGTAGTTAAGTAACACTTCGCTACGTCAACACTAACATCTATAATATTTAGCCTGACGTGGTGAATAAGGTTGCAACAAGCTACCATCCTTATCATCAGACTCTCGCACACTCAACAATAACACTAACATCTATAATATTTAGCCTGCCGTGGTGAATGAGGTTGCAACAAGCTACCATCCTTATCATCAGACTCTCGCTCACTTGGCAGATATCTCGAGGAGATGGCCAGAGTACAGTAATTAGTACTAAGCTGCACTGCAGTCAAATACTTGTCCTGTGAGGAATAAACAAGTTTAGTAAGTAAGCGTTATAGAACAATCATCTGTTGACTTAATAATATGAGTTATAACGTGTAGAAAGAGTAGTAAAAGATTGTCTGAGTCTACTTTCCAAGGTTGTAAATGTCGTTCTCGTAACGATTTCTAGTCGCGTATTCATGAAACTCGCCATTTGTTTGAAACAAATTAGTGTTTCGCTTTAAAAACTTTAATATTTCATGAATATATACGCTCGGTAAAGTAAGTATTTGAAAACTTTTGAAGAAAGGTTTGCAACTCGATCTAGAATTCGTGCTAGAAAGTATTCTAATTGCACGCTTTTGCAACGTAAATATTTCATTACTCCTGGAGCAGTTTCCCCAATTAGAGATGCAATAGCTCATAATTGAATGAAAATACGCGAAATAAACCATTTTGACGTACTTTTTGTCAACGTGTTGCATTAGTGTTCTCAGAGAATAACAAGCTTAACTTAGTTTTCCGGCAAGCAGATCTATATGGTCATTCCACTTTAGTTTATCGTCAATCCGAAGGCCGAGGAAAGGTGCATTAGCTGAGAAGTTGTCTACGGGTCTATTACTAGCATCAGCACTAAACTGAACTAACTTAGTCTTATCTATGTTGAGGGATAATTCATTCACGTTAAACCAAATATTTAGACCATTCAGAGCGTTGTCTACTTTCTTAATCAGATTATCTAAGTTTTTATCTGCAATAATTATATTTGTATCATCCGCCTAGAGAATCGATTTTATAGGATTTACGTATCCTGGAAGATCGTTTATGTACAGAATAAAAAGTAAAGGCCCAAGAATTGATCCTTGAGGAACTCCACATGTAATAAGTTCCCAATCGGATAAGTGAAGTTGGCCGTCTTTGGTTTCAATTACTACTTGTTGTTTGCGGTTTTAAGATACGATCTTAGTAAAAGTGACGTGTTTCCCCGAATTCCATAATATTCCATCTTTTTTATTAATATTTGGTGATCTAAGGTGTCGAAAGTCTTAGAGAGGTCAGCAAAAATGCCAGCTACCTTCAGTCCTTCATCCAATGAATTCTGGATATTTTGAATGAAGTCGTACATTGCGCTATCTGTGGACTTTCCTTTAAGGAAGCCATGCTGCGCTGTTGACAAAATCTTATATTTATTCAGGAAATTAAGTAATCTAAGTAATTAAGTAATGGAAAGACTATGGCATAAAAATAACAGTGTGTGGTGAATGCTAGTCCTGTGTGGACAAGACTATCCTTTTCCGGTCTTTGAGATAAATTATGTAGTGCCACATTCCAGATATGGAATTTACGTTTTTCAAACGTAAAAATTATGAAAGTAGACCCTACGTGGATTGAATATTATAAAAATTTTGATGAAAACTTCCTATCGTTTGATAGTCGTTGCAAAAACGGAATGAATACGACGGATGGGAAAATACAGTATGGCATGGTTGGATAAACCTTAATGAATGAAATAGCTCGTGGGGGAAAAATATATTTATTACGCAAATAAGTGTGCAGTAGCTGTGTTGTGCGTGGTCGTTTATTGTGCAGGCTCCAAAGTGAATCGAGGCCGCAGAGGCCCGAGCGACTCATAGCTCATTTGTTTGTGCTGGAGCGCGCTGTGAAATGACCCCCCAATCTCATTGTGTGTGGCTGAGCAAGCTACGTGCACGACATTCATATGTCCTGGCCATTCAGCATCGGGAAAGAGGACTTGGTATTCGTCCTGCACGACATCAAAAAAAAAAAATACTGTTAGCGGACCGTTCGCCGCGAGTGCACATCCGAATAAATGGATATTGCTTCTGCCGTTCTGATATGACGTTCCAGTTATAAACGTGTTTATTCATGCTGTTAGAATTATTAAAAATTGAATCCAGCATAATTGACATTTACAAGATTTATAGTCGAGAACCCGATATAGGGCAATAAAGAGTTCGGAACAGGTATGATTCTTTCGATAAGACTTGAAATGGACTGCGAATGAAAAGTGCAAAATAAACCACAAAAAGAGTAAAATTTTCAGAAATATGAAAACAACACTTGAGAGAAGCGAAGTTACGATCCCGTGATAGAGGGAATGTCAGAAAGTGATTACCAAGAAAAATTTATTTCCTTGATCTGTAAAAGGCATAAATCACTTAGCTTAAAATTCTTTCAAGACTGAATAAATATGTACGAAACAGTAATTGATCTGATTGGCGTTGTTATAATTAATAGATATCGGTTAATTACATCACTTCTTCAAAGACACTCTGGACATTAATATTTATCAGATATTTCTGACATTGCAGCAACTTTTTAAGGTAACGTAGCTCAAAAATTATTATTTCACCAATTATCGCAACTGAAACAGTAATTTTGTTACCGAAATTGAAATGAAACAATGTTTAATTATGGTCAGTGGGAGTAGTGATAATTGTTTACTTCTGTTCCATCGAAATATGACAATGTTTTGTCGAAAGCATCTGAAAAATATTCATTTACCTGTACGTTAGATAAGTATTATAATAAACTGATAGTTTAGTTGTAGTAATGCTAATAAATTAATAACAATCAAACTTTATATAGTGTAATATTGGAATATATCCAATTATCCTCATAAAAAGAAAATATTTAAATAAAAATCTATATGAAAAACTGTCTTCATTGTTGGCTTATTATATAGATTTAAAAAATATATATTGTATTTGACACTAATTTTATTATTAAAATGAAATAAATTAAGGGTCAGATACAGACAAAGTTTTTATTTAGTTGAAACGATTTTTCACATTTCGGTTTGAGCTGCTTAAGTAGACAGTTAAGTTTGGATTTATATATATTTAGTATCTCTTTGTAAGGCAAACTTAAGATCATCTGAGGAAACGCAAAATATGGTGATGAAACGTCAATCCATTTAAATAAAATCTTTGTATCTGGTCATTAATTTATTCACATATTGGAAAGACACCCATTAATTGATTTACTAGCTATTTTTAATAAATTTGTCTCCTTAGTATATATATTCATGGGATAACGATTGTTATTTAAATACCTTTCTGAATACTATAAGAATTCATTAATTATAAGTTAAATAAGTCACGAATATTCATAATTTTATGACAATTCAAACAATTATGTATTTGTTTGTTAAAAGCAAACTTTATTGTATTATCAGAAAACAAAATATGACGCACAAGAAAATCGTAATTCCCTGAATTTTATATATGCATGTCTTCCAATGTTAATAGAACATTTTATGTTATAGACGTAACGATTTCCTATATTTTAGAAGAAAGACAGGAATGGAAAAATGTCAACCGGACCAGGGAATCGAACCCAAGACCTGGGCTTAAATTGAGCATTCCCACTAACTTAGTTTAGTTACTACAAATTTCTTGGAGAAAATTATAGCCACGTATACGAGTAACCACTTTATTGCATGCCAGTCCAAATATGGTCTTTAGTCAAACTAATTGTTTACAATTACTTAATATACCTGTGTTTTTTATTTATTTTCAGTTCATTACAAAAATATTCAATAAAAGCTTTCATTATCGGCATTTCTTTTTATTGTAATTTTATGTAGATACAAAATATTTTCAGACTTATGCTACACCAAGAGAAGTTGAGTAGTAATAATGACGTAGAGTTGGAGACTCAAACATTTCGCCTTCGCGATTACTGGGTAATACAGCAAAGGAAAGCATGCCGACCGAGGAGAAGCAGCGAATGCATTGAAGATGGCGAGTTTTAGCTGCTGCGATCATAACATGGTTGCTACAAGCCCATCTGTATGCATTGGAGATTACAGAACCCCTTTCCCGCAACAATGAACATTCAGAGCTTCACAATGAATTCATCTAACTCGTAGTCTCCTGAGATCTGCCGTCTGCTCGCATCTGCGGATCTCCTGGCAGGACGAAAGAAGCTTCAATTGTTTCAGCCAACCGTGAACAGTTAAACTAAACCCAAGTGCTTATATGCACGACATAAAATATGTTTCCTCTTCCCTCATACTAGGTAAAAATTTCTAGAAGTAGTTCAGTGTTGCATTGTTTGACTAAATAAGGTATTAAGGCACATCCTCATTTCTGATTTCGTTTTATACTTCCAGTTTCACACTTCCACTTTTCACACTGTGGTAACGATGGTCAGAAGAAAAACTCTTACTTAACTTCGTTTAACGTATTTAAAATGTTTTGGGTTGAATGATCTTAATATTTTTTATCTTTATGCTGCCACAGATACACACAGTACCTATTGCCTTGATTTATTTTATACCCCGAATCTTGTCTCGACATTCACAAATAGTTCAATAAAAAGGCGTTGCAAATCTGGCTGAATTTTGTAATTAACTATTATTAAAAAAACTAAGATTTTAAAGAATTCATTCCTGAAATTGTTTCTGTCAGTCTTTTCCACAGAAAATGTTTTAAATAAAAATGATTAAAAAGCTAGTTTTTATCAGGCTTCGACATTTCCTAAGGTTTGTATTACAGAAAAAGTTGAGCTTTAAAGCATAATCATCTGACGTAGTTCGGTGAAATATGTCACGTTATTAGGTGGTTTTAGATTAAATGGAAATACAGTAATTGATCAATTGTGTGAGTAGCAGAACGTAAACAAATATTCGCCAAATTGGGCTGAATTATATTTGTCAGATTTCCTTGTATTCTACTTTTTATTCTTCTTCGACGTTTTTGAGGAGTTTTGATCCCCCCCCCCCCGAAAACCCACCCTAATAGTTTTTGGAGGGAGGTTTAAGAACATGTATATTTACCAAGGTCATTTATTTGCAATTTCTACGCGTGTTTAAATTTATATTTGGAATATTCAACCATGTGGTCATACAAAAAAACATACATACATTTTATTATTCAGATCATGAGGAAATAAATAAATATGAGGTGTGAAAATAAAATATCAGACATTTAACGTAAATTATAATGTTATCGAATTCGGAGTTATTGAAAACCTAAAAGTACAGATGCAAAATATTTTAATGATTTGAGTTCACTGCTTATATAGCAGATCACTATAACAAATTGTGGTGTCAACAACAATATTTCTATAATAAAATATATAGCATGCACTAACTTCGTAAACCGCCGATAATTTCTGACATTAAGAACAACTAAATACAATTTGGTTGATCATCTTCTCACGTAGTACATGCTGAAACACGATTAAATTTGGAATATATAAGCCACTCTAAGACCGAATAAAAATATTCATGGTACGAATCAATAAGGCTCAATTTAAAATTAATGTTTCATTTTCATAACTCTGCATTTCTTTAATTAAGAATATAACGGTTAATGCAAATGTATGTTGTTTGAAACACAACTAGTCAGTTAAAGTACATTAACAGTTTTCCAAGTGTGAAAATTAAATCCACTCTTGTAGAACTGAAAAGTGTCACACATCACATGGTTTGCTCTTTTTGGTAATCAAAAATAAAGAGTAGATTTAATGTAAAAAGAGCTTGGAAATTTTATAAGCGTAAGCTTAGTAATAATTTGAAGCATATGTGAGTGTGGGAGCCGCGTAACACGAGAACCCGCTATGTAAAAATTGAAAAGCTAACGTCATTTCTCCCCACGTGAAGCAACAAGAGCCTCGTGGGCAGAAAAACACTGTCACTACCCGGAACTGCGGCCTTTGAAAAGCTTCACATCCCAACAATACCCTTGTTCATAAAATGTCTGTCAAATTTTTTTAAAAAGTTTTTCGAACGACGAAACAGTAACACAAGCGAAAGAAAGCTTGACACTGGTCGCTATTATTATTTATGTTATTTAAAATATATAGTGCCATAAATAGAAAAATAAGTGTAGATAAATTAATTGATTAATTATTTACGTAGAAGCAGCTTGGGTGTTAATAAAACAAGAATTTTTTTCCATATAATATTGTCCTTTAAATTTTCTAATGATATTCCTTTTAAAAATATGTAATGTATTTTTCAAGATAAAAAATTCAGATTGTACTCAGTGGTAAATAATTAAATTATCAGCGGTTTACGCAGTATATATCGTATAAATTTTATTATATTTATGTTATCATAGTTTAAATATATGTAAATTAACATGAATGAACCATAATGACCTTTCAACAGTCACGATCAGGATTAATTCGGCTTTACCCTCCAACAACACATGTTGATATCAATGAAGAAGGAAACCAGAAACAGCCAACCAGCCTTTATTAGAACAATTAATTTTTAAAGCTTTCAATCATTTTTATATTCATCACGTGTATACAGTATTACATTTAATCTCCTTCTACAATAATCGAGTTGAAACATTGCAAGGTAAAATACCTTATTTATTCTTTGTATATCAATAATTAAGAAATAAACTTTAAATTGTATTATTTTTTGTTTGTTTGTGTGTTTACTAATATTTCCTCAGTGTTCACAGTCTGTCACTGATACTTTGGCATTTTATTGCAAGTTATCATGTTGAAATTATAACAAACCAAACAGTGATATTTTCAAATACGGTATTTGTAGCTACAAACGAACATATAATTGAAAACAATTGTCACCCTTTTTCTGGATTTTTGCATATATGTACGACTACACGGCGCAATATTTGTGAGTACATTGCATAGAGTGGAGTAAAATAAAAATCTGTTGAATAACACAATTATTGATTAACAAGATAAGCTTGAATTCAAAATGTGAATATCTACATTCTCCCTAATTGCCGTTTACCGTTCTACTATTGGATTTTAGTAACATCATAATTATCCCTATACTTAAGAAGACTGGGGCTGATAGATGCGAACAGCACAGGTCAATGAGCTTAGAATCAGATGCCTGAAAAATATTAACGAATATAGAATATAGGAGATGGAACGACATATAGAATGCGCGTTAGGAGAAGATCAGTTTCGTTTTAGTAATATTGACTCTAAGACTAATTTTCGAAGACAGGATCAGAAAAAACAGCCTACGTTCATGGCATTTGTAGATTTAGAAAAATTGTTTAATAATGTTAACCCGAGTAAACTATTAAGGATTTTGAAGATGACAGGATTAAAATATGTAGAAAGAAAAGTTATCCATATCCTCTACGGATGACAATCAGCAGTTATTATAAATCAGAAATCAAGAAAGGAGTAAAACAAGGATGCAGTCTGTCGGCCATTACCGTTAACTTACATATAGAACAGGCGATGATAAGTGGTAAAAGGAATATGGAGAATGAATCTGACTACAAGAAGAAGACACTAGTATTAGGGTAGTCTGAAGAAGACTTTGAACATTTAATAAATGGCATGAATGTGATCCTGGAGAAAGAGTACAACATGAGGATTTATAGAGGAAGACCAGGGTGATGTAGCGTATTTTGGAAAATAGCGGGATTAACGGAGGATGTTAAATTGGGAAGGGATATTTTGAAGAAAGTTAAGGAATTCTGGTATTTGGGAAGCTAAATATCTAGGGATGATAGAAGTATAGTAGACATAAAGAGTTTGGATAGCACAGGAAAGAAAGGCTTTCACAAAAGTGGAATTTGCTTTTGGGTAATATAAGTATGAATATTACGAAATAATTACTAAAAATCTTCCTATTGACTGTGGCGTTACATGGGCACGAAACGTGGACGTTGAAGAAAGGATAGGGAGGGAATTTTGTGGTGCTATAGAAGAAAGCTGAAAATCAGATGGGTGAATAGATTAAGTAAGCAGGACGTTCTGTGCAGAATAGTGAAAGAGAATAGAATGCGTACGACTTTCACCAATAGAAGGGATAGATTAATAGGCCAAGGTTTGAGACATGATGATCTTGTAAAATTAGTTTTAGAGGCAATGTGTGGGCTAACAATAGAAGAGAGAGGTCAAGGACGGAATACGCTAAGGAGATCAGGGAGGACGTGGAATGTTATAGTTAAATATAAATGAAAAGTCTAGCACAGAATAGGTTAGCTCCGCAGGCTGCATCAGACCAGAACTGAAAACTACAACAACATATGGTTGAGTATTTTCTGGGAATTCATTACGAATACCTTTAAAATGAGAAATAATGGGACAAGTAAAATATTCAAACTACGAAATTATCGGAATAGTGAATTTCAGTTTGACAGTAATGGCAGGAGACATTTTTTTATTAGTCGAAACGGCACGAGTAGAGATTACGACCAAACCTGTAATGCTTGTTGGATTTCACGAGGGGTGTTGGATTTTTTTTGGGAAGAAGAAAATATCGTGACAAATACATCAGTATGGAACTACTCATTCCTTTTCATGAATCATAAATTATAGTCCTCTATCGCAGAAAGACGAAATTTGTATCACTTCTGTACCTTAAGGGACCCCGCATTAGCATCGACTTGATGTTAACTAAAACACCAACCGTCGTATAGATGTGAATAAAGTTACAACGCAGCAGTGAAGAACACCATGGGGCGTTTCGTTTATAATAATTATGTTATAGATGTTTTCATGAAATATTCATTGTTATGGCCGGTCATATTACAGAGCGCCAGCTAATGATTCACCAAAGGACGGTCTTCCATCAAAAGTTTAGTGTTTTATTCCAAACGACTCGCGCATAAAAGTCAAATTATCCAGCCGACCGTAAAACACGCTCAAGAGGAATGGTTCTCTTTTTAAATGGCCGTTGACGTAGCGTTATGTCTGTGGCAAATATTCGGTTTATAGCCTTTAAGCGCGGCGACGACGGTGGAAAATACGAATCATTTACCTTCTACGTTAGGAGCTTTAATAATATGTTGTAGGTCATATTATATATGAATTAAATTAAACTAGTACAATAATTAGATCCAGCGTGGATTTATAGTAGGAAATATTATAACTTATTAATAACAGTTAGAGTTTTTGTATTGAACACTAGTTTTTTTGTGTAGCGGTTAAATGGAAATAAGGAGTGGTGGAAAATTTTAATTTTCAATAATGTTGGCGGCAAATTACCTCTTGTTTTTTTTAATGTTTACTTTTTTAACTATATAACTCTCGCACTGTCGCCGCATATTTAGAATACTGCACGATATCCAAACGCTACGAGTTTGGTAGCAGGGTCAGTAATGTTCAGCTACAATTTTCGGAACGTAATTGGCTACGAATCCCGTACTCCTGCCAACTCATTCATGATTGTATAAATTCTAGTGTTTTCGCGATGGACCTGTCTTTCGGTGCAGATATGTCAGTTAATTAATATCATGCAGCAACCATTAATATACTTCCAAAAGAGAGTTATTGCCTCTTCGTGGTGCTCTTGACAGGCAGTTATTATGTTAATGAAAACGTAAGTAACACAATTAATCAAATACAGGAGACTCTGGCAGGTTATAATGAAGGCCAAATTGTAAATGTCGAATACTAATTAATTTTCCTAATAAAAGTTTAATTTATTTGTGCCCGCTACTTCACTGAAATTGGAATGTTTTTCAATAGAAAGCTTACTTTAAAATTTTTTCCAAACAAAAGTTTGTAACTAGATCTGTAATAAGTTGTATCCTATTTTCAGACCATTAATAGTTTATTTGGTGAAAATTTTTAACTTACTAAACAAATAAACTTGAATATATTAAAAAATCCTAATGGGCACCTAATACTGTATATGTATTTAGAAGTTTTAATGTAATTTAAGTGGTATAGAGCGTGTAGTGTGCGTTTGCATCCACATATTTATTTATATGAAAGACAATTTACCCAATACTAACTTTTATTAATTTAATTATATATATAGCGTACAATTATAGGCTGCTTACCAAGCCACGGCAGAGCAATACTGAACGCTATTGGTTAATTTAACATCCAATGGTACAGATAGACAGAAGAGAAACGGGAATTTCAGTACCACTACAGAATTGACCGAGACTATTTGAAAAGGGAGATTGGCAGGTCAGTCCTTGGGACCTGAAAAAATGTGACAAAGGTCTGAACTTGTCACTTTAAAAAAACATATCTTGCAATAGACAACACGTGTCTTTACTATAAAATAAACAACCTCTTTGCAACAATACGAAGGGACATTTTCGACCTGGGGCCCAGGCGACACCTGAGAAACACGAGTCACGATAAACACCAGCCACGTCAGACAGAAGGAGCGCCAAAAGAAGGAGCAGGGTTGATTTTCGGGCATTACATTACCTACTTCTTTACTTCAACTGGTTTTACATCAGGTTACAGTATTATTACGTTTTGATATCAGCTTACAGCATTAGACGAGTATGAAGGCATAAATGACTTGGAGGTTTCTCTTTAGCTTCCAATAGCTGATTGTGGCGTCCCGACATCTAGAAGAAGAAGAAGCCAGCTACCACAGCCTGACTAAGGAATAGATGCACCTGGATCTGCAAGCGGTGATGTACAACATTCACGTTTCTCACACCTGGCTATATTGAGTGTTTTTTCATATCCCCACTTAATTTTTAGAAGCTATTATTCCCCGGTTATATGAGGCTGGTAAAACGTTGAATTTTGCTCCAGTCAATTAAAGCACTGTCTAAATTATTCAACTAACAAATTATAATTTTCTTTGAATATTTTCTTCAGTAACGGAGATATTCTTAAAGATGACAATCTAAAGTTTTTTTTTATCGTCAACAGTATTAACGCCCTGGCTACTTTCTTTTTTTATTGATCGTAAGACAGTTGATCTTTCTTGAGTACATGCCCTAAAGTATGTTAACTGAAGTTAAGTGTTTTCATTCCTATTCTTATAAAGGGTAAGGCGAAGTGTGACTCCGTCAAAGTCTACATCATAAAATGTTTTCTGGATGTACAAAGAATGTTAAACGTTCATTTCGACCTCAAAAGGTGTGGTCTGGAATAGCAAGCAATATGTTACGATAAACAGGTAGTGGCAGCGGTGACGTATTTCGCATTCATACGTCTGGCCTTAGCAGACTCAAAGTAGTTTGTGGTACGTGAGTTATTTGCTTGTTGTAGCCGGGGTTTCACACATTATATTTGGGACAATTTATACAGAGAAATAATGACTTCGAATGAAATTCTAAGATTTTCTCGTTATAACCGGGTTATTCTTATAAACAAAATCTACTTCATTTATAAATTTCTTAATTGTTCATACTTTCTTCACACATCAATAAATAAATTACGCGATCTTGAAACATTTTGGTTACATGTAACAGTATAAGATATGTATTAGAAAATTATGAATATAATGTAAGATGGCTTGAAAGCAATTATACTTTTCCAGAAATGTGTTCACATATAGTATGAATAAGTTTTCAGCATATTCGTAGCCAAATACCCACTGTTTTATACCTTGTTTCACCATACACATTGCCGTACTTTTTTTCATTCAGTTCGGATTTGTAGTCGTTTATTCAGGAATGGTGTCAGCGCAGAGTTACATCACGTGACCTGTGTGTTACATTCACGGAAATGTCAGGACCAGGAAAAAAAGGGGAGAACTGAGTTATCGGATTGTGGAATAAAATCGTCTAGTGCGAAGAAGGTAGTGTTCCAGTGCACGCACAGGGAATAAACAGCAGTGACATGTAAGTCGTCGCACACTCGTAAAAGTGAGCCGTTAAATCTGATTCTCCGTGGAGATTTGCCGTTGGAACCAACTTTACTTGCAGAATGCGTGACACGTTTCAGTGGCAATAAACGGCAAATATATATATCCTCAGGCCGGAAGCATCTTTTAATATTACTGAACCTTTAACACAACCAGATGTGGGGAAATTTTTATTCCCAAATAGGAATTTATAGTTTTTTCTTAATAAGAAAATTAAATTTCTTGAAAAGGAATAATAATTCAAATGAATTAAATTAATCTTTAGCAATTTTTACTTACTACAAATTAAATTAAAAAAATAATCACTTCATTTAAAAATGAGCCGGCTATTTCTCAACTCAACGTAGAGAGATAATTCTTCCCTAGAAATTTATCGGGCATGAAATAAAAGTTAGCATCGTATTTTGATTAACACTCAGATAACCAGGGGTGAGAAATATGAATCTTTGAACATCGCTGTTCCGCCTGCAGATAATTAGGCTCAGGATGTTGGTTTCAGCTACATTCGCCGAAAACAGCTACTCATTGTTCTCTCGAACGCCCACAATCGGTCATTTGTTGGTGAAGAGAATGCTCCAAGTCATCACCGAATAATCTCTCCAATTTCAAGACTGAAAGTGTACTAGCACTTGTACAAAACTAGCATTGCTGCCGATTTCATACTCATAAATGACTTCAGAAAGAATAATTGATTGAAAGAATGTGATAAAAAGGAACGAATGTCCTGTTCCTTTCCGCAGTTCAGTATTTTATAAACTTTGCTCCGCCTACTTCTTTTTGTCCGTGGTTGAAGTTGTGTTCTTACCAGCATAGGGGGAATAATCATTTTTTAATTATTTGTGGACCTTTTCAATCGTCGTTGAAGGTTAACTGTCCAGGTTGCGACCTTTCCAGACAGTAGTAACCCAAAATCTTAGGGCGTGAAAAGGGTGGCTATAAGAACTATTGTTTACATTTTCTCTGCTCGTCAAGTTTTAAGTCTGAGGCAATTTGACACGGGCACATCCATATCCTAGTTCTTTGCCCTAATATAATTTTTTCAGCTGATCCTTTTCTGGCTATTGTGCCACAAGGGATATTTTTTTATGTTCGCAGAGTGAGCAAGTGCACTTTGGTTTTAATCTACACTTCTTATTCAGATAGTGTCACTTTCTTTAGGTCTCCATAAGCTGCCCTGTCAATCTTCTCTTCAAACTATTTCCCGTTTCTCGTCTGGCTTTATGTTTCATTTTAATTGAATCTTAAACCTGACCAATCGCGTTCATTACGGTTCTGCCATTGGCTTGGTAAGCAGCCTGGCCTGCAACAAATGACTAACGTGAAATTTACATATATATATATAAAGAAAATTAAATAAAAACACAATACATATATTATATTTTAATCTGTACTTTCTTGAAATTACTGAAATAATCCATTTAATATTAAAAACTATAAAGTTTTTAAAATTTAAAAAGTTAAAATATTACTAAGGTCAATGAATTTGTTACTGTTGGTTTAAGATAGACTTAAAAAATAAGTATAATAGACCAAGTTATAATGTATCTGCCGCCGGTTTGTTTGCCCAATTGTAGATCATTAAATATATAAAAATCAGCATGTTATCAAATAAATCAATTTTTCAGGAAATATATCTGATTTTTACTTTATTAATATCTGGTTTGTATGGTCAAAACCTTTAAATGAGTTTCTTTCCATCTTCATAAATAAAAAACAAGGTCAACTTGGATTATTTACAATTAAGTTATTTAAATGTATTCTGAACTGAAATATATTTTTAGGACAAAAACTAGCAAACAACTGTTTTTAATATTACTTTCGTAACCGAAGAGTACATTTATTTATAAAAATGTGAATCTAGTGAGACCGCAAGCCACAGTGGATATGAAACCTGCAATAATCAGCAGACACAGTGCGAATATTAAAATTATCCAAAAATTTGGTTTATAAGTTGGTGTAACGAACGAGGAAATACGCATCGTGCTGTCCGTCTACTCGTACTATTGAAAATCACGGGCTGGGGCTGTAAATCTCAATTTCCAGTCGTCGGTTTTATGATGATGTGCTTCGTGTGTAGTGGACCTAATGGTTCACGCTGTGCTTAATAGACTGCAACGACACATTCCTTTTGATGTGACCGTGTTACACGAACTATATTTAAGTGTGAATAGATAACGGAAATCTAAAGTACGTCTGGAATACTCGTACACTAAAAATATTAACTCATATATCTCATTGACGTTTAATTGACCATCTATAAATAAATACTATTTTAACTCAAATTCCAGAGATAAACTAGATTAAATTATTGTTTCGGAGCAATACGACCTCAAGGTTTAAGTGTGTTTGCTAACATTTATTTTATTGTAAGGGCAATGACAGGATAAATATAATTTCGGACCTTCATTTTTGGAAGAGTTATGATGGTACGCTGAGGAAACTTATTAAGAAATAAAATTTCAATTTACACACAATCAGTCCTAATAAATAACTATTTATTAAAAAATTTGTTTCGAAAAACGAGCTTGCGGCAAAATATTACCGTAACGTCCCTAGAAAAACAAAAATTATAATTAAAATACAACTACAAGACTATATTTGTCAATATTAATACATTTAATTAAAATAACCATATTTTTATTTTTATAAATCAGTCATATTTAATTAATAATTCTTCTAGAAAAATTTACGTAACCTCTTTTATATTATTTCATTAATCTCGCTCTGCTTTTATTTAAGTTCCGAAATTAATTTTTAATATAAAAGTAGTGACAAATATAGATTGATTCGAGATTTGTTCATTCGAGTATATAATATGGTCAAAATGGACAAACAAACTGATATAAAACATATAAATCATACGACGCTCTTCTTCTCTACCGTCTCAATAAAATTAAATTTTGAACTTGAAGTAAACCTTTTTCTTAGATTCCTGGGTGTCAATTTATTCAGTGTTAATTCATGTTAAATTTATAATCGGTTTTTGAAGCATGATTAATCTGAAAGAATTTTTAATATCATTCTAATCAACCACCAATCCAGAGGACTGCCATGGTTTTAATTCAATTGACTGCGAAATTTTATTTTCTGACACTAAGTTTCATTCTGAGAATTTAAAGTTGGTTTTCAAAATTTTTGATGGCAAACTCTCTTTCTCCTCAGTTTATTGATCATAATTTCATAAAATGGCACAATGAACTTTGATGTTTAGTCCCAGTAAACTTGTTAAATGATATCATAATATAGTGTTACCATTTCATGAACCAATTATACCCAAGACTGATTCTCTTTTAAAAATAATTATTTCCGTTGTTTTTAAAGCCAGAAACACTATATTCAATATTATGACGACTAGCAAAGCTCTAGTCTTACACAAATTTCAGTGTAATGATTGCAATGCCATTTACATGGAACCAACGAAACAATCCTTAAAAATGAGGATTAATGAGTATCTTGCCATGTTAAGTACGAATAAATTAGTTTTTATTGTTATGAGTTTTGTTCTCTGTGTCGTGACAGGGAAGAAAATCTAGATGTTTTTCTTTTTCTTTTTTCGTTCGTCTAAGTAACTTTGTAGGCATATAAAAGTGTAAATATATTTTCAGTGGGCGTGCGTAGGAAGTTTCTTGGAATTTATGTTTCCCTCTCTTCGGATTTCACGTATTTCAGCCGATTCAGAAACATATAAAATATTCAGATATCGACGTCTATTTAAGAGCAGCGTCTAACGCTGAAGAAATGTACATTCGATGTGTAATCTCGTCCTTTAATTTGACTCGTATCTCAGTTTTTCTACTGAAAAGTTTGAAGTAATGATGCCGCATTATGTTAATATTTATTTAATGAAATTATATAAATTTAACAGTGAAAGTAACAAATATATGTTAGTAAATTAAAATGAGCTTTATTTTTACGGAGATTAACTTATAGGGATAACTAGTTACCTTTGAATTCAGAGGAGTATCCTTGGCATCCTGTAGCGAGAATTCGTGGTGATGGAAATTGCATATAGACGTAGGCAGTGTAACTTTGAACAATATCGACAGGCTCCCTTAGGCATGGTTTGTGTTCTGGATCATGTAGGTAGATGAGAGGAGGAAGGAAACAGCCATAAAGCCTTGCCCTTGCCCAGCTCCCAATATAACCAGTTCACTGCTTGTTAAAGGAAGGCTAATTGTAATTAATGGCTGTTATACTGGGCCACGTAATCTCTTTTAAAAAGAATACATTACACTAAATTCTAGGCTCATTGAATGGAAAAATGGATGAACCGGTTGTTAGGTGTTACTATTATATGTGAAAGTGATGAATAAATAGCCTGAAATTGGTACAAAAAATTAAAATTTCTTTATGTAGTGTTTTGAATTCAAATTAATTAATAAATTAATTGAATTTGTCCCAATATAAGCTACATGATGAACGAAAGTTTTGAACCAGTATGATATACAGTATTTAAGAAAACGAAATAATTGAGTTTTATTTATAGACTGATTTGGTTGAGAAGTTCCTCCATGGTGGTAAATACTAGCAAATCTAACAATGTGGTTAGCCATATTAATAGATAAGGAGGCATCTATAATCGTACAATAAAAGTATGTACAAATTTCAGTGAGGAAAGTCCAAGTGTGAACGCCCTCATTATAACTAACTCCATAGCCATCACCAACTCGCTTCTTTGCTTCAGGAATGAAGTCAACCAAATCCGAGACATGATCTGGAGGAACAATCTGCAGAAGAATAAAATAATGATTGTGTTGGTTCCTGCACAAACTGGCATAACAGGAAACATGGTGGCTGAATGTTTGGGGAAGAGGGGTCTGGTAACAACTGAATATCTTGGCAACCCCAGTATGTACCATAAAAAGGATGCTAGCTCAGCCCTCTCTGGCTACTTTGAAAATAATTGGTCGTTGAAGAGAACAGGAAGAAGGAATGAAGCGACATTCTTCAGCGAATTGGAAAGCCATGACGACATAACTTTCTCCAAAACTATCTCAAGAAGAAATCATCTTATAGTACCAATAATCCGCACCAATGCATTATTTTCTGTTACACACATCACCACAACCTGAATGTATTATCTTCAGGTTTAACAGTTCAACGCAACCCATTTGAATGCCCTCAGTACTAGTGTAGGAGTTTTAGGAGAAAAACACTAGAAACCCACACAATAATCAACATCAGTAGCAATCCACGCCCTCCTTGAGTTCCTCACGGCACTGAAAAGGACATCTGTCATAAGCTTCATTACCACAATTAACCCAGCAACCGTGGACAATGGGACACTAAAATGTTACATATGTCTATTACTTATTATGTTTACAGTCGCCATAAAACAACCCAACAAAAGAAACGTGGTTCTTTGACCCATTTGGTTACTTCTTTGTTTCGATTATTCCAATTACACGAGTGTATAAATTTCTCTTTCCCAGCTAAGAAGTTTGTTCGTTTTAGTCTCGTATTGTGTAATAGAAATATTAATTTAAAGTCTTACTATTACTAATTCATTCAGTATTAAAGGAATAACTTCTCACAGCGAATGAATTACATTTCTTCCAACACGTTTCTTAGACAAAATAATATACACATTTTCAGTACCAATGTTAAAAGACATCGAAACTCCAAACAAACCAGATAACAAGAACGAGTTATCACTACTTTGTAGAACATTGGTCACCTGCGTAAATTTATTTTCACGTTTACGTTCCCTCGCCTTTAAAAGTGAAAATTTATATAGTTTATGATGCTAGATATTAATCTATTTCTCCCACCCGTGAATGATACGTCCCTGGAATTTGGTTTCTACTTCTGTGATATTAATGTCGTCCTTCCCGAGACAAGGTTAAATTTAGTAACTCCAGAATAAAACTAAAGTCACGTGGCGTCCTCCAAAATTGTAAAATGTAAATCTTTATAACACATTTAGGCCCAACATTTATGCTACATGCAGCCTGTTAATCATTTAAGTTGATTGGAGTCTATGACCTACAAAAGTGCTCGTTGTATGTTGAATGTTTTATTCTGCTTTCTCGACACATGTTGACACCAACTCACTCTTTAAGGAACGCTGTACTTGTGTATAGTGTAATGAATGTAGTTTGAGTTGTATATGTTAAGTTACAGGCTATAAACTAAATTATATTCAGGGATTTCAATTGTTCCATTAATGAAATGGGTACGTTTTATATTCTCAAAGGAAGTAGAAATTCTTCAACCGAAGCTCACGCATAAGCGTATTGACATTTTAAAAGAAAGACAATAATGGAAAAATGTCCACCGGACTGCGCCATTTTAATGAAGGGGACGTTGCCTCCGAAAATTCAAGAACTTCAAATCCTACATGGTTCCTGCCATCTGTGACCCTCGTGTAAGTCACCAACTTTCTGCCTCTCTTTCCTTTTAATTAACCTGACTATATATACTGTTTTGTTGATGTGGAGAAGTTTCAGTGTGGACGAATGAAAAAATCTTGCACAAGCCTATATTCAAATAATGAGAGTTTATTTTGTTTAAATGACATAGTAATAAATTATAAATGAGTTTGATAAAATACTCGGTTCGTTTGAAAATGCGCATTCGAGTTTGCGGTTGGGTAAGCTCGGGTTCTAATAAAAGGCTGATTAATATTACTCTCAAAGCAGAAATGGTTGAATTTTACAAGTTTAGTTGTTCCAGACTTATTGAATCAAGTGATTCAATCTCAATAACTAAACGGGTAACGCAGTTCTAGTTATCAGCTCTTTCAGATAATTAATTGCCATTTGGTTTAATGAAAATACGCAACATATTTTAAAACAACTTGCCAGAAGTCTTAACCGGCAGCCGAGGTTATATAAATGGTAAGACAGAGTGCGAAAGCAACTCAGTGATGCCCATTTCAATCCCGTCGACAAGGTTTTACGTACAAAAGTAAATTAATTTCAAACTCTAGTAATAGATATTTATATATCTTCTTTAGAATAATTATTTTCAAATGAGATTCTTCCAAATTGCATTTTTTATGGACTGTAAAATAAGGATTTTGTTCTTCAAATTAGCCTTCATAGTTCAAATATTGATATAAACTCTGTTATTACAGTGAATGATTTTCAATTTTGTCTTCTCAAATACGTCTCTTCGACGAACTGCGGCAAAATCAGAGTAAACGCCTGCGTGAGTGTGCGTGGGAGGTTTGTTTTTACTCTCTTTTTTAACCGAACACTTCCAGCAACATGTTACATGGGCGCAATTTTGTAGCAATTATTTCACAAAGACGCATATGCAGACGCGAGTTCCTTTGTCTGTTGTGAGTGGCTTGGCGCAGTTCTCACAAAAGAACGTCTAAGAGGCTCTCAGAGAGTGGCGTGCGCTTTGCCGACTCATAACTCACCTGAACAAGCCTTCCTAGCCGAGGATATCCTTCCAATGTGTCAAATGTTTAGCAGACAGATGTGTCACTCATGCTATCACTACAATGAATCAAAAATGTAATTTTATAAATATCAGTATTCAATTATTATTTAGTAAACAATGTAATAATAATAACAAGCTTTTATTATTTAATAAATTGAATTATAAATTTTTAATTCAATACTTAAGAACATTATAGACACCGATAATTAAAAAAAATTATCTCTATTTCGCATATTGACAATAATGCATCATGTAAACGTTATTGCCATAATTTTCAGACTTAAATTGGTTGAAAATTCACAAACTTTTCTTCAAAAATATGATATCTTTGAGCTTATATTATGCGTTACTACATAAACGTTTTTAATTAATTTCACTACAACCAGAAGATGATTATAATTTCCACTATCGATACGTCGTGGAATTAATGCTTACCAACTCGTTTGACACCCATCAACTTCATACACACGCCTTCGTTCCATTATAAAAGTGTTTGACAAAACGTGCTATGGATTTCTCAAGTTTTTATAGATATTGTAATGTTGATTGGAACGCTGTTCTCTTTTCCTTCCATACTGCAATGCTCTGTTTCGTTTCTGCTACATGTTCGTAATTATCAAGTTTATTATTCTAACATAGAATTTCTTATTACAACCATTGAATATTAGGAAATCGTTGCTAAAAATGTTAGTATGGCGCGTGCCGTTATATGGCTGTGAAACGTGGACGATAGGAGTTTCGGAAAGGAAACGAACAGAAGCCTTTGAAATGTGGTGCTAAAATCAGATGGGTGGATAAAATCACTAACGAGGAAATTCTAAACAGAAAAGGGGAAGAGCGAACAATTTAGAGAACGTTGACCAAGAGAAGGGATAGATTAATTAATAGATCACGTTTTGAGACATGAGGGTCTTGTAAAATTAACATTAGAGGGAAGTGTGTGGGGTAAAAACAGAAGAGGGGGAGGAAAAGGATGAAATCCGCTAAGCAGATTAGAGATGATGTCGAATGTGCAAGTTATGTGGAAATAAAATATGCTGCGCAAGATAGGTTAGCATGGAGGTTTTAATCAGACCAGTCTTAGGACTGTATACCACAACAACAAAAACATTACACCATTATTTTTTCTTTCCTATGAATCCTTTTATATTATATGTTAGAAAATAATATACATTTCAAGTACGAATTTGGAAATTCGTATTTTGTTTGAAAATTATGATTAATACTACACTATTCTTCATAATTGATATTATAAGTATGTGAATAACTTTTGCTAAATCCAAATAATTTAATGGTCACTTCATTTGTCTTCGGGAAACTGTTATTTTGTGTATTTATAACTCTGACTAGCAATTTTGTACGTAATTATCCTACATTTACAATTGACTTCCCGGTGAAATCAGAAGAATGGATTGTGGGAGTATAAAACGTATGAACGGTTTATTCATTTATGTGATTTTATTCTATGATGAATTAACGGCTGTTATTAACGACAATTGTATCGAGTCCATTTGCATAATGCTGTGAAATTAAATATTACATTTGTTGAGGATTTATAGTTTGTTGCAAAAGCTTATTTATTTCTTTTATAGTAATGAACAAGACGTTGCTGAATATATGGTAGGTCCAGCGATACTGCACAGTCTCTGCTAAGAAAAGCGAGAAAGGATCCAAGACGTGAGAATTCCTAGCAGTGGAGAATTAGCAATGTCTGCTGTGAGTATATATCTCATCGGTCGTTCACCCCCGGTAACGGCTCAAGGATGGTTCTACCTCCGGCGGAATTACTGACCACCGCGAATTATTTTGAACTTGCTTGGAGTAGAAGGTGTAAGGTGACGATGTCTCCCTCTATTGCAAGGTTACGGAAAGGGAATTCGTGGGGTACCGGAGTGGAGAGAGGTCAGTGGTGGACGAGAACTCATGAGTAAAGTCTTTAAGCAAAGTCAATGCTGGATGAATCTTTGGTAACTTGTCGCGGATGAGTTCTCAGTTGTTAGTCAAGCCATCAGAGAAGGAATACATTGAGAAGAAGCATACGTAATCCCGTGCCGCCAGATAGGAAAGAATAAAGTAGGAAACGACAACAGAGGTGAATTCCTGGAAACACCTGCCAACCACGAGGATGCTGCTGTCTACAATGCAAACTCAATCAGGTATGTCAAATATTTTTGCATCGAGATACACAACACCGCCAACATTTCATCACTCTTTAATTATATTTACAGTCCCTTTAAATTTATAAACTGAGCTAACTGTGCTATTTTAACGTCCCTAAAATTGTATGTTTTTATTTGTAATAAACCAGATTTTAATGAAAATTAATTATTTATTATTAATTTAATTACAACCTTAACTACCCCTAATTAAACCATTACAGTATGGATGATTTTTTAAATTCAGAACTACCGTGTTTCTAAGATTGTTAATGAAAACTTGTGAAATATTCGTAACTTATTGGAGAATTACTTGATGTTAAAATTTAGACTTAAAGTTTAAAAAGAATCCCGTTAATTTCAAATGTGTTATTCTTATTTCTAATTTGTTTTGCTATGTCAGATATTGGTGTATGCTTGGGGTCGAATACCGTTGCATTGAAAAAATGAACCAAACCAAAAATGAAAGCTATTTCCCCATAATTACAATAACGTAGTTTTTTAACGTATGTTAACATACGTTGTTTAGGAACGTACGTAAAAGGAATGGTAAAGTAACCGCAAAATTCTAAAATAAAAATGTCCTTTGTAGCTTCTATTTTACAAAATAGTGTCACTGACTCGCCTGGCAAGATCTTGCTTGTTTGTGTGCGTCTTTTTGTTCCCATACAATGTAAATAAGATCTCCAAAATTGTAATGTTTCGCTATTACTTTAGCTGTTGATGCGACAAAATAAACAAAAAAATAGCTTTAAGAAAATAATGTCGTATGAATATATCACGAACTTTTATTGTTTCAGACTGAACTTTTTAATGACAATATTGTATAACATTTCATGTTAAAAATATCACAATTAAAATGGTTCACGCTACTGAATAACATGGATAGTCAGAATAAGTAAGTTAAATGGAGGGCATATAAATATATATTAACAATTATTGACACTTGCAGTTTACGAGTCATGACTCGTATTCGGAGTCATCGTATGAGAATTTAATTAGAAACAGAAACAATCTTTTTGATCAATTTCTTTCCCCTTACTTAAGCGTTTACATATGTGTAATATTATTTTTGTAAGCATACAATTACGTTTTGAAACGGTCCATTTGTACGGCTGAGGTCCATAACTCTCATGTGCAATCAATAGTTCCTTTCCCACTTCCTGCTCACGAGGGGCTGATTCTTGTTAAAACTTTTTCGTCACATTCGTTTCAGCACCTAGAGTACCACTTGTGTTCCGCACAATAAATACTAGTGATGGCGGGTCTTCTCTACTTCTACCGATTTTTTCCACACCTTTCAGAGTTCATCAAGGTTTCTGTGTACGCTGTTACGTCGGTGATTTAGAATTCTGGGTAAGCTGAAGGAAGGTAATACCACGAAATGCAATTAAAGTCTTGCAACAGTGTTTTGAATTAATTTTAAGGTGTAAACATCTCGTTTGTTATTTTGGTGAATTACTAACCGACTGATCGCGTCTCTGATTTCCAAAAAATATCTGAAAACATTTATTATAAAAGAAAAATATTTTCCTATTTTGTCATAGCTGTATTTTTATTTAGTTTAGTACCCAATGTACCTTTAGTATGATCCTCAGTCAGTTTTTCTACTTCAACATTTATACTCTCACTTAAATGAAATAAATTCGAACTGGAATACGATTTGTAAGACAATTTATATAAGTTAAAATTTGGTGACTCACCAAGCCATCGATCTTAGTCTGAATATTTTTTGTTGCACATTTTAGTGAACACTGTTTCTGTTTTTCAAAAAAAAATGTCATATAGAGTTTTAATTTTCAAAGTTAATTAAAAAGAGGTTTATTACATTTTTCCAATGTTGTAGTCAATCAGGTAATAAATTTATTTCTTTTAAAAAACAACCATATTTAGAACCATGATTTCATAATTGTTTGATGGGAGACACTACACTTAATGAAATTTCAGTTCGTCAAACATTTTGAATTCACCAATTAGTGTTCATATATATTTATATGATGTACAAAGATATTGCACATTATTCTCAATGTTTTACAGCTCCAACGTGAAAGTTTTGCAATAAAAAAGGGTCGTTATAAACTATGTAATACTCCCAAAATTAAAACAAGTTTATTGTGACTTAATTCCTGTTTTTATTGCTATAAAATATTTTACGCGGAAGAATGTTGCGAATTTTTAAACAAGTGGGTGAGAATATAAATTAGAAACTCGGTGGGCCAAGTTTTGGGGACAGGGACATTAATTCTGACAGTATCGTATATCTCTCACCAGAGAAATGTAATTAGCTCTCTTGTGTTCCTCTTGTTAATGAATAAGAATGAGGCTCTGGCTTGTTGCTATACATGCGACGTCCGTGAATACGGCACGAATCCTCCACCGTCGGCATGGCTAGACTTCTTAAACGCAAATCCCTTCTTCCTCTATCCTTGATATCGTCTTAAATGGTCGCAGCTTTCAGGCACAGATGTCTTTCAAAACAAAGAAAAATTCGATTTTAGTGTTTTAATTATTTTCTTTGTTATTACTATTAATTTTTTATAAGTTACTCACGGGAAGGTAAGCATACTTATTAGAAAGATCTCTAATTATAGAAAATTAGGACATCACCAACAGCGATTGAATTGGACTCGGCGTAGATGTAGCTTTCATTTCTTCATTTCCTAAACGAACGCTACAATTTATTGCGATTTAGAGAAATTTGTCCAATGGTAGTAGTTGTTTAAAATACTGTTTGAGAACTGGCAGCTGCACTCTAACAAGTTACAGAAGCTCTGAATATATTCTCGCTCCAACAAATACGACAATTGCTGTCTGTTCATTACAATATATATTATAAAATGGAAAAGTTTTACTTTGCTATAAATTATAATCTACATTTTCTCTAGTTATTCAGATGATAGAAAATTAAGTTTTCTTCATCCGATAAGTATGGAGGAACTATCTGTCGAAACGTAATGTTTTTATTAAACTGCTCGTTTTTAAATTATTTGTTATGTTACGGTTTGAGACTTTTCTAGGAGCTGTACTTACTATATGCATCTTCCAATGCCCCTGACACACTATTATGAATTAAAATGTTGGATTATTGGTTATTAACACGTGTGACTTTGTTTAATTATCCTCCACTGTTAATTGATCCTTTGGTATGTGCACACAATTGCCAGGTCGAGTATCCATTATATTCGCAATCAAAGGCTTAGCCAATAAATGGACTACAGACATGCAATAACGTCGTTATGTACACGCAGAAATAGTAAAATGACATAACTACAGGAATATTAAAAGGCGTATTTGAAAATATTTTAGAATTTTTTTTAAATACAGTAACATGAATAAAGTTTACGCCCATCTCAGAGGATGAAGACATTTTATTTTCAAAAAGTTTTGTTTTGCATGAATTTACTTACTAAATATTCGAGATACAAACATAGAATTATTAATAGACTCAACAATAAAATGATGAAATTATACAATTGTAGAGAACTGATCTTACGAAATTTGCTAATATTGAATATTTTATCTGATTTAATGCCTGGAATTAAAAGTCTGCACAGTTAATACAGATTAAAGGTAATCAATGCTAACTTGCTTAGGTTCACTTTTTATAATAATGGAAAATATCAGCGTTAAGAGCAATATAATTTTCACGATTGACGTATAAAGTATTGAATTCTTATTCAGGTGATTGTTTTTATTTCATTTAACACACTGGAACGCCAAATTAACATTGCACCATTGAATGAGGTAAAAATTGCACCTCGCAGCGTCCTGCGAAAAGTTCATAATCCTTCAGCATTTACATAACCAATTAAGCCAGGCGTTGCGACTTTAATCGAGATGTCAGTTGATTAATTTTCATATTGATGAGCTAATTATATACGGTATGAATAATCAAGTCTCCATCAGTCACTGAGCTCGGTTCGCATCTAAGCGGAACAATGAGTAGCACCAATAGTTTATATATATATATATATATATATATATGTCAGGAAATGACATTGTCATGTTAATTAAAACAATTAATGGGGAAAGGACAGAGAGATAGAAAGAAGGTGACTTACCTGAGGTTCAAAGATGGTAGAACCTTGTGAGGTTTAGAGTACTTGAATTTTCGGAGGCACCGCCCCCTTCATCAGAAAGTTACAAGGTGTCTACCATCTTTGAACCTCAGGTAAGTCACCTTCTTTCTATCTCTCTGTCCTTTCCTCATTAATTGTTTATATATATACGACATGATGGACGTACATGAAATAATTTACCAAAACTTACTACATTACCTTTAAATAACTCTTAGAGCTTAGAAACATTGGATCCTCCATCAACATAGCTACTAACAATCTGCTGGGATTTGAAGATGAAAAGATTAAATACTTTTGAGATGGTCTTGTTCTACTAAATTCAACACATTAAGAATTTTTTTTTCTCACGAATGAAAATGGTTGATTTCACTGGAGCGTTCCGTACGTGACAAAATTATGAACCAAAATAATAGTTAGTAAATATTTTCCTCAACTTCAAAAATCATTCAACTGGAAAGATTATATATAGAATGAATTGAGTTAGAATGGAACCAGTTTTTGATATTTCCCTCTCTTTGTGACCTCCAACGCTCCAATACGTCCATTTATTCAGCAAGGTCATACGTAAGGTGTGACATGTGGAAAATAATTCAAACTAAATCAGGTAGACCAAGTAATTTTGTTACAATCTGAATGGTAACGTAACGTAACGTAATGTGCAGTGTTGTAACTCGTCGTTGTTTGAATTGTTCTGACGATGCTTCGTATATATGCGGGAATGTCAGCTGAACACATACATTTGGTTGCATGACGTGTGCTATTTGCGGCGTTGTTTATAGCGGCTGGTCCGTTGTGCTGACCCTGTTCGTTCAGCACCACCAAGCACACTCAGCGCACAGAACATGGCCTCATTTTAGGTACGCTTAAATAGTATCATTACGAAAGAGAAACATCCGGCTATAAATATGTGACGGGGGCAGCCGTAGCGCTATCACAAACAGCGGCTGGTACTCTGCAGGCTAATGTGTTATGCACTCAACTGTCAACACTGATTCGCCAGAGGACTGCCAACTTTCAGGGAATCTCAGCTATTTACAAGATTTTCACCGGCTTAGGTCCACTGATGCAGAGGATGTTAGTTCCAACTTACATTTCTCTTCGTATACCAGTGGCCGCTGATCACTCAGGTCTCAACCTCAAACGGACTTTTGTCATTCTGTGACGTGCTACAGAGGGCAACTTTGGATATATATGTGGAAATAAATTTCTCTCGTGGCAATACCATGAAATTTGTTTGTGATTGAATACTAATATAGAAGTTTTTTTAAAAAAGGATTAAATGAAATAATCAATGAACTGAGACCTACCATCCCTCAGAGAAGAGAAATTGGTCATTATATATAAACGATGCTTGAAGCTATATGCCTATTATATGTAGCCAGATCTTAATGTAATTATCTACAAAGAAATAGGATACCACTGATCTAGACAAAATAAATGTCCGTTGATACTGTATGAAATTTACTTACGGGTAATATAAGTGTGAATATTAGGAAATCGGTACTAAAAATGTTCGTATGGGTGCGAAACATGGACGATAGGAGTTGCGGAAAGGAAGAGAATAGAAGTAAGGTCACGTTTTAAGACACGAGGGTCTTGTAAAATTAGCATTAGAGGGAAGTGTGGGGGGTAAGAACTGAAGAGGGAGACTAAGGATGGAATAGGCTAAGCAGATTAAGGAGGCTATGGGTTGTGCTAGTTATGAGGAAAAAATTACATAAGACCAGAATTTTCTGTTACTGCTTTTATAACATACTTAAAAATCAAATGAAGTTAGGTAACTAATTTAAAACTTAATAATTGGCGTCTTTACTTCTTTTTACTGCTTGAATGACTATTATTTCAATCATTTGGGCTGACTTGATTATATTGACTTGAGTTGATTATCCGCAAGCTAGATGCAGGAGGGAAATAGCATCTATCATTGTGAATGACTCGTACTGTCGCTTAATGAAGATTCCATAGGAACATTGCTCTGAGTAATTTGGAGCAGGAATCCTGCACATCTGGACAGCATCATGTCCGCTGGAGAGATGAACAATTACCTTTTCAAACTTTGACGTTTGTGATATAATTAAAACACTCCATACAGTTTTTTATATGACACATTTTAATACTCTATCAGTAAAATTTCTCAATCCTGTTTGTCATTTATTGATAATTTTGTGAACTAGATTAAATTTGTGCCATTGGCAAGAATACCCATAATGCCTAAAATTATTGCCATTTTGTTTTACTCACACTTAGTCGAATATTAACCTTTTTCACATTTATATAGGTAAACGTGCATTATATAGTGAAACAGCGTATATATTTGGATCTTACCGTTATTTTTTAATTTCACGATTTTAAATCCTGTAAAATATATTGTGATTGCGGGGTGGGGGTTACTTTTTATTACTTTTAATTTTACTATATTAATGAAGGGTTCCATCTTTAAATTTATAATTCATTTTGATTTTAATGGGTTTTATTTGGAAAGAAACATATTAACTACTATTTACAAATTTTACGAAATTTACATATTTACAGTTATATAATCTAAGAAACGAATTTTCTAAGCATCATAATAGCAAAATCAAGTTGTTACGCGGAATCTCAGGTTTCCCGTGAGTTTCTTTAATTTCGAAAATGTCTGACGATTTTTACAATTGGCCTGGGTAGGAAGGAGTGCTAATTACCGTTATTATCGTAGGTGTGAGGCTGGTTGTAGCGGCGGTGAGCTTAATTGGCGGATCCTTGACCCTTTGGCAATTAGGTAGGAGTTCATCGGCCGTGATATGACATCTGCTGAGGCTCGTAAGGACGTCGTCAGTAGGATACGAGTCATGTATCTTACTAGTAGATGTTGATAAACGATGCTTCTCAGCTCATATCTAGACTCGTAGTGAATTTCCTTGGCTTGCTGTCTCTAGCCTCCAGCCCCTAGCAGTACCGTAATTCGGCATGGTCCTAGGACCATAAATCTGTCCTAGTCAGCAACGCTCAGGCGGTCAGCAATCCTTCCTACCCAAACGACTTCTAAATTATTTTAGATAAAATAACGCGGTCACTTTGGTTTTGATAATGTTAAATCGATTTTAAGATATAATTACAATTTAATTTAGCTTATTACATAAACGATCCTGACTTGTCCAGAAATAGCCGTTCCTTTGACTGTTAAGCAAAAGAAATAAACAATGGATAGCTTCCTTGATGACCTTTATTCCGCCTAGGTGTAAACAATGGTCGGTAAAGTTTTTACAAGAGCGGTCGCTCATTTCCAAATTAATTTTTGTCACTTGACTTTTATTTCAAGTTACGTATTATCTCAGATTAAGAACTTTGATGTGCATAGTTAATTTAGAAAATTATTATAATGAACTATATATGTACAAAGTTTTGAGTAAGATAAAAAGGACATGTAAATAATGCAAGTAGGAATTGTTCACTGGGCCATTAAAATGATCCTGGTAGGCCACTAGGTTGCCCACAGCTGATGTAAAGGGAGAATTTTATGTTCAGGTTCACAATACTTTTTTTATGAAAATTAAAAGTGTTCTTAATTACTCGACTTTATTGTTTAATACCCGTAAGATGAAAAGATAAGTTGCTTCCTTCGCTTTCTGAGCGCTACGAGCTGCTGTCTTGAACGTCAAAGAAATTTAAAGTATAATTTATTTTGCAATAATCTGATTTTACTTGTAAAATAAAAAAGGTCCGGGAAATTCTTGACGGAAATTAGATACTTTCGATTTAATATTTTTGATTTATTCTTCATTTCGATTCTTGGGTGGATATAACTGAGGTGGAAAGAGTTTGAGGGAAACGAACCACTTGGGGTCGCATATGCGGGCCCGGGGAATTCCGAGCTGAGCCAGCTAATCTGTTTTAAAGGGCACAAGCTACGGGGAAACTGGGTGCACCGTAAAGTTTTATGGCGTCTCACTCAACTACCGGACTCCAGGGGTCAGTACCTGGTTGGTGCTCAGCGGCGCGCAAAATCTTTGCACTCAAATACACCTTCTGGCACACTTTTCCACTCTTTTCTCTTGTGGCAATTTTCTTCAATTTCCTGGAAGAATGACTAAAATATTTGTGCGTAAATTTTGTTAAAATTGCTTTGTGAGTGTCAGGGACGTCGTTAGACAGATTTTCCGATGTCTGGAGACTGTGGAGAATTCTGGAAACGATTAAGGTTTAGAGTATGATAAAGTCGATTCCAAGCCTCAATTTATTTGTTCTTTAAATTTTTATTTTTGTTATTATTTGGTAAAAATTCTATTGAATAGCGTCAACTATGTTTAAATTTCCTGTAGTTAATATTGTAGTCTACTAAGAGATTTATATTTGAGATCAAAAGCATCTCATTTCCATTATGGGTAGTCGGAAGGCCCTATATTGCAAACGTTATAGGTGTCATATTTATGTACTCTTTCCTATTATCTTCTCTAAAATTGACCGTAATTATAAAATAAAAAAGGGGGACCAAAGAACGGACGTAGAAAAAATAAAAATAACACAGAGAAATGAGGGGCTGGAATGTTTTTTCTGAAAGGGTACTGGAGACTTTCCCTAAGAATGCTAAGTTAGAATCACTGAGAAGATAAGGGCATATGTCCACGTGTAGTAATTATAAATACAATACAATTGATCATTTTAACATTATGACATTTGTGATGAAGCAGAATAGATGATTTATTATAATTTAAATTATTAGTTTATTTTTGAAGCTCTCTTTTTATGGAAAGTTTTATGTCATTCATACATAACTTGTAATTCGAATAATTTCTTCTACTTCCGCGCTCACCAATAAAATTAAAAATTAACTGTGAAAATTTCAGCATCTATAAGGACTTCCAAGAAAATGGCACCTATTTTAACACTGGCAAAATAGGGACTTCCAATCGCTGAGTCTGATTCTGACATTTAACAGGCCGGTTAGCGTACAATTCAGACCATAAGAGATATTTCTAAGGGTGTAAACCAAGTTTCACGTTCTAAATTCTTCCCATATTGAGAGATGGAGTGGAGATATTGCAAATCTATAATTCGTTGTTATGGAAATCACGGCAAATTACGGAAATAACACAAAATCATCCAACATTCCTGACTATTTTCAAGTTATAAATAAAACTCTGGGTTCTCATCTAGTTTGTAACATAATGATGATTATATTATCTTGTAGTGGTATTTAATATAATTATTGTCAATTATCGTTTGCCTTGTGGATATGCTGATTAGTTATGGAAGGTACAAAGGCGAAATATGTAATTCTATAGTCAAGTATATTGTTGAATATGGAGTAAACAATAGGCGTTACAAAAATACTTTTCTTCCTGAAATAATTTATTACATTTGAGGTCATTTCAATCACTAAATTTATATTGTTTATACAAAATTTTGAATTTATGAGGGACGGAATATAGTTTTTATACTGGCTTGAATGCCGAGTTGCAGCACACAGAAAGACAAAGGAGAGAGAGTAGAAGTTTCGGAGTTGTAGGAGATACAGCTACGGCAGAGTAAAGGCATCTCAAGGGCTGGAGAGATGGAAATCAGTTTATAACTACAATACTGTTTGGCTGAGTAATAGATGAAGTTCCAAGAAGGATAAATTCAGAAAATTATTTCAGTGACATAAGTCTGAAAATACAAGTTTTTAATGAACATATTTGTATTATTCTTAATTTAGTTTTTATGTTATGCATTAAAATAATTGAAACCAAAATTAAACATTTCGTTGAATTAGACTGTTTAATGATTCACTAACCAATACAGATTCCGTATACAAATTTCATTTAAATTTGATTTTAAATTCGGAAGTTACTATCATGTTTTGCCTATTGATAATGAACGAAGGTTTAAATATTTTTAATATAATGACAGTAGCGCCAATGGGGTTTTTCCCACGTTCCGTGAAATTTGGCGACAGAGGATGGTAAGGCGGTAGATATTTTCCCATGAAATTGTTGATGTGTACGGAGGGGGTGTAAAGGCTCTTCCCAGAGAGAGAAGACAATAATTTTGATTGGAGGATATCCATACCACCGCCTATGGAATAATAAATAAGAGGGGGAAAATTATTAAATCCCCAGCACAAACGAATTTAAGGAGATGAGGTATTGGAAATTAATGATACGGAGGTGTTTATTCTTTAAACATTAATGAGATGATGGTTTGATGATTAAGGAAGCGGAGGTTGTGATCGGAGGGTAAGATCTGACAGTTAAAGATTGGAATTTGTGCTGACAGACATTAAAAACAACAGTAATACGTTATCCAGTACGAAGAAACGAGGAAGCGGCAAATGGAAGCTCCAGGTAAGCTGAGACGACACGGTAAATACTACTGTTTGTAACTTTTTTCCGATTTCCTGGTACTGCCAGTTACGAGTTGTGTTATTTATTCTCCTCTGAGAAGGCCCATTTAAAATAACCCTTAATGTAGAGTTCTTGTGTTTAGTTGTAAGGAATATTATTGTAAATATATAGATTATTCATCATTTAAAATTGTCGGCTTATACTTTAAATTGTGCAAATATATATATATATATATATATATATATTCATTTCAAATAGGTATATACATACGACTAAAGTGGTATAACACTTGTTGAATATAATGGTTATCATTATATATTGAACCCTGACAATAAGTTCAATAATAATTGTACGTTCAGATCTCTGGAGTTAATAATTTATACTATTCAGATTCCAATAATTACTTTTAATTTTGTGATCAGTATGAAAATAATCACTTGTAACGGAGCGATGAAAAAGTAAATATATTAACTCAGACCAATTCTCAACAAATGCCGCGACAGACTCGTGAATTTTGAAATTAAGATTTGTTTCCGTACTACAATATATCATTTAAAACACTGACGTTGCAACACGAAAGTTCTTATTCAAATTGCCGAGTTAAGCAAAGATATTTTAGCTTCAGATTTCATCACGATTATTATCTCATCAGTCAGCTGGTGCGGAGTAACTGGGCCGGAGAAAAATAACCTCTCTGGCTCATGAAAAATGTATGGTAGAAAGGGAAGGCAACAAACCCTCGCATTAGGAAGAGATGAAAATGCGGCCTAAATAAAACAACTGTTAGTAACATTCAGATATTTTCTTAAATGCAAAACTCGCATTATACCGAGACGAAATGAGTGCGTTGTTGTACTTAAAAATTCATCTCCTGTAACAAGGAAAATTACCAAGGATGCCTAATCCCATAAACGTGTTTTCTACATTTAGTATTATAAATTAGCTCATGGTAAAATGAATTTTGAAGAATCCTTTTTTTACATAAATTAGAAAGGACAATAAAATAAATAATTAATTACGTTGTTTTTTTACAAGTACTTGAATGCTACGGATCAATGAAGAACTGTAAAGCATAACGAAATGCGTTTCATTTACAAATTCATTAAAGTTATATTGTTTGAAATTAAATAATAAATAAAAGCTGCACCTGCGAAATTATCCCTTAATAAATATATATGTTTTGTAAAAGTAAAGTAAACTTATTGACTAAAATAAAAATTAATTGATCTCAAATTTAAATCATGCAGTGATTTAAACTTCAATAGTAATATTAAGAATAAAATTAATAATTTCTTCCATCATACTGTTATATGCCTATTTAACTGTTAAGACTGTAATTCGTGTTACATTGGGCCAACCAAACGCTCATTGAGAACCCGAATTAATGAACAAAAAAGTAATTGAAATTTACTGTAACAAAATTATTCAGTCTTGTCCAACCCTATACATTTAAGGTTATGCTCCAAGTGGCAGAATAAAAAAAATAGAATATTCTCTTCATTTTAGACTGACGAGTGAGATGTTTCACATCAGATCTAATTATTAGACCATTAATGTAAAAAATTACATTAATAAATCAAATAAAATTTAGGATTTTCAATGCATTATAAACTTTCCTATTCATTCCTTGTATTAATTTTTTCCCATTGTTATTTTAAGCTTTAGAGCTGATAGCTGTCACTGTCATTTCTGCAGCTTTGCTTATGCTCATGCAGTTTAATCCCTTGAATTCTTAGAGTTTTATTATATATATCGTTCTATTTTTAGATTTAAAATCAAACCTTATGAGGTTCTAAATTTCAGGAACGTAACGTAGGTATACTATTGTGTGTTAAAAGTCAATTATTAATTTTTTACGAATAGTAACGAGTTGTCGTGTGAGTTCGTATTAAATGGTTTCTGACGTATCCACAATTTTTATTAATTCATTAAAGCAATGTCCGATAAGTACAAGTACTATGAAAGAAAGACATTAAAATTTCTTTCAAAAGAGAATTTCTAAAGAAATATGAGTGTATATATAGGTATATAGATATTGGTTAACTATTAGTAATTAACGAAATGTTACCGAACGCTCTTTGTGTGCATTAAAACCGAGCCAAAACATTTGAATCCATAATGAGCCTTTAGCCGCCAGCGGTGACATTACCATTCTTGCAAATATGCCACCGCGACACCAAGGTAGCACGCAAAACGCAATTATTTTGGTTGGTAAGTCTGGAATTACATTAATGACGAGACCGACACACGAGGTTTTCCCCAATAAGCCTCTATAATTTATCGCGGTGAAAGAGTTCCGCCCATCATTTTACAGTCCGTCAAATTATTCCATTGTAAATAAATGCACAGAAGAAATATCTTCAACCCTTTAACAAATACCTGGAAAATTATTTTTCATGTACATACTTACTTAAATTTTGAAAGCACGTTTATACAGGTATAATCTTCAAAAGTGATTTTGTATTCTTTACAACGCAGGTAATTTTAACAAGTAAAATCACCAAACGAGTTTTATTTAAAATAACTGTCCATTTATTCAAGCAATAAGATTAACAGAATATATCAGGGCGTGGTCATATATATTATATTATATATATAATTTTGTAATTCGTTCTCCGCGCCTTGCCATGAACTATCAAAGTTACAAATCCATAATATGTGGTTGCGTTTCATTACCTTTACGCGACTAGCCTTTTCGAAACCTGACACCTCATACTGCGGTCGCGACTTGTCCCGGACCCAATTCGACTCTTAGGCTATGAACTTGCATTGTCCCGCATTCGTAGTGTGGTCTTAACAATTGCCAGCTTCTTCTGTCGGTGAGTCTGAACCTAAGCCGACAACAAACAATTCTCAAGATATTTCTTCATTTATCATCTGAAACAATTCAATCATATGTAAGTAATTCATATATCTCATACCATTAGCTATTTTTCTAGACCGTCAGACATTATAAGCTCAACTGTTTTAAGTCTCTAAGTAGACTTTTTTGGACTCTCCAGCCGTAACTGCTATTAGGGACGGAGCCGTAATAAATATATATATATATAATACGCCATTATTTTAAATATTAGTTTACTTTCTTACTCCAACGTATCTCAACTGTCTTCAAGTCTGTAGTAGAGTGTCTTTTACCTTGTCGAGGTATATTTTATTGTTTTATTCTCCGTAGCATACTTTATTTTGGATTTAAATTACTAGAATGTTGTTTACAATTTGGTACAGTGTCTTCTGATTAATCATACATCCACTACTCTAAAAATAATTTAAGGCATGCCTTCGAATAAGAGCAGATAGCTCCAGTTATATAATGACATTAAGTGTAACGTTTCATGAGTGTTTTTCACCAAAAGTAAATAATGTTCCAGTTTCTATTCTATTTCATTTGAGAGTGGGAGTTGTCTTTGTTTACCTCCATTCTACGTCATTGAATGCATTTCCAGGACAAACTAATGGTGGTCGGAAATACAGATGTCTTCAATTTCCTTCCTTTGTCATTTTGTAGTATACGATCTCTCATTCCCCCAAGTTGCCAGTTCCATTTCGACGAAGCAGTTAATTTCAGTCTCGTTAGTGGCACTGTAAAACAGCGTAAAACGGCATTATGCAGAAATCTTGACCTTGAGTTACTTTTTGTTGGTTACACCATAAAACGAACTCGTTTATACCCCTCCTGCGTGCTGATACCATTCTTGCATAGAATATAGCGCTGCGTGTTAGTGGAAATTAAATCCGCAAACTGAATATAATGAAGGCAATAGGCAAGGGCGTCTTGCATGGAAGTTGGAAACATTACAAAGTTCGGTTTCTCATAATTTAAATGCACGTTTCAAGTAACGGCTCGTTCCAGCCTTTTATAGAAGCGTATTTAAACATTATAATACGACGTTTGCATCCATTCTCGTGATGTGACACGTGCAACTCAAGAGGAAAGAACAAATTATTGAACCCCAAAATTTTCACCATTATCTAAGAAAAAAACAAAACAACATAAAGGACAGTAACATGAGCACTTTTGTGCGATTGAAATATTTTTCTTTTTTGGATAAACTGGTATTTTAGGCAGATTATCGAATTTGCTCTGTGACATAGCTATGGCGATCGGTTGTGACTGAGATGTTTCTTCATTTAACTTCTGTGACATTTCAATCATATACCAAAGTGCTTTATACATCTTTTATCGAGAGATATTTTTCTAGACCGTCAGACATTATAAGACCAACTGTTTTAATTCCCTACGTAAACTTTTTTGGACTCTCCAGCCGTAACTGAACTTAGAATTCTGGATGAAGGCTCCGGGTCAGGTTTTGAGGATTCTGCAGTGTTCTTGGAATATGTCAGAAACAGATTCTGCTCTTTGCAGCGACAAAGAAGAGAGAGACTTCAGCTCGTCACATTACTCGTCAGGGCTTCCTCGGCACACAAGTCAAGTAGTCCACGAAATTGCCTCATTTATTCTCTAAATGTAGCTTCCTGAAATAGTATTATATCAAGAAAAACATTTTCCCTAATATACGATCAGATCCTCTTTCATTTCTACGGATTGAAGTGGTTCTTTTTACATATAATTTCATTTATAAGAGCATCATTAGCGACTTCCCATCTCAAGATTTTGGGAACTCATTTTTTTAGCCGTTAGGGTTTTTGAATGTGGAAACTCAGCTGCACACACATTCATGCCACTGGCATGAACCCGGGAATTCTGAAGCGACGCTGACCAACAGAGATATTTACTACTGGAAGATTGAAATATTCTCCAAATACGGATGATACATTATAAAATTAAAAACAAAATCTCCATTTTTGTAATATTAACGGGGAAGGGCGGGAATAATACTTCAATAAAAATAAAAAATAACAATAATTACAAAAATTATAAAATTAGCATTAAAAACGTATTTTCAGTATTAAAACACTTTTAGCTCGGGGGGACTTATCTATCTGGAACGAGACTCAGACTAAACTAGTTTAAACACTTGGTTCTCAATAATACTGTAACTCCAAAGATTCTTCATCAATCCTCTGCGTCGTTGTGGTATTCAATCCAAAAACTGGTCTGATGCAATCCTATTTTGCGCAAGCCTTTCATTTTCGCATAGCTACCACATCCCACATCTTCTCTAATCTTCTTAGCATATTCCATCCTCTCCTCCCCCTTCTGTTCATTTCCAACGTCATCATTTTTCTATAGCACCACATTTCAAAGGCTTCAATTCTTTTCCTTTCTGCAACTCCTATCGTCCACTTTTCGCACCCATACAATGCCATACTCCTTTCGAAATGATTTTAGCAACGATTTCCTAATATTCATACTTATATTAACCATAAGTAAATTCTTCTTTTTTGCGAAAGTCTTCCTTGCCTGTGCTATCCTACTCCTTTTTTTTCAACTATACTTCTGCAATCCCTAGTTATTACGCTTCCTAAATAGCATAATTCCTTAACTTCCGTCAAAATATCCCTTCCCAATGTAACAGCCTTTGTTATTCCACTGCTTCCCATACTACACTCCATTACATTTGTTTTCGTTTTATTAATCCTTATTTTGAACTCTTTCTCCCACTTATTATGGTTTCCAAGTCTTCTTCTGACTTCCCTAATACTACAATAGCATCGGCAATCCAAGCCCCTGAATAATTTAAAAAGTTATTAAATTAAACAATTAATTTAATGTCATGTTTCTTGTATTTACTAACCAGAGAGTGGGTTTGAAAAGTTATATTGTTTATGGACTGTTAGATAAATGACTGAATATATACTTGGGTATGTGGAGAATTTCATCTTCTTTACATATGTAAGGTGTATGGTATTAAAATATTGATAATTTAATATATACGTAGAAAATATTGTAGGTGAATAATAAAAAGTAGTTCAAGTCTAATTAGTTATTTTATTTATTAATTATATTTCTTGTGCGAAATTTGAAGTTATTAGATATATTTTCCTTAGTGTCAATTTAATTAATGAGCTAGCATTAAACGAGATATTTCAGTTAAACGTTTATAGGAAGCCAGTTGGACTCTTCCGACCAGCGAGCGGTGTCAAGCTCCCTTGTCTGAGGGCATTTATCTCCACGTCTGCGAAATTGCTATCTAACCCTAGCGAAACAATTACGCGCAGCAGGCCTGCCTCCCCTGTGAGATATTCCGAAATACACACGCAGTCAAAATACAAACACGAACATGCACGTGTGCGCTTAGAGACGAAACAGTCCAATTGCACGACGGGCTGGGAAGGTAAAATAAGCAATCTGCTCGAGATTGCGAAGCCAAGAGGAGCTACGGCAGACGCGTTCGCTGGTTACAAAGTACGCGCCGCTCCAGCCGTGCTTTTATGAAGAGGGCATGCCACTTGTCAGATACACGCTGCGAATGGCCTTATTACTGTATGAGCTCCGTCTCTTCCAAGACAAATGTGCCACTAAAGTAGCCGAAACAATGGAGCGCGCCTACAATATCAGCAACGACGCCGACATCCAACGAAATAATCGTTGCACCTACAAATATAACCATACACACACAAGTACCGTTACAATACCATTAAAATAAACCCATCTTAAATTGGCAATTAAAATTTATTTATTAATATTTAAAATTTTAATATCACCCTAGATTTAATAAAAGAGGAATGGTGTAATAAGTCATTTATTCTTAAATAAATATTAATAAAGAAATGCATTTAGAGGTTTTTTATTGACGGAAGAGGTAAACGGGACATGGAAAAGTAATCATACTGCAAGCACAAGAAATAAAAGCCCTACGCTTTGCCAACGATATTGTAGTATTAGCGGAGTCGGAAAAAGACTTGGAAATCATAATAAATGGCGTGAACGTGGTCATGGAGAAAGAGTTGAATATGAGGATTAATAGAGGGAAAACCAAGGCAATGGAGTGTACTTTCGGAAACAGTGGAATAACAAGGGTGTTAGATTGGGAAGGAATATTTTAATGGAAGTTAAGGAATTCTGCTACTTGGGAAGCGTAAAACTTTCGCGAAAAAGAGGAATTTATTTACGGGTAATGTAAGTGTGAATATTAGGAAATCGTTGCTAAAAATGTTCGTATGAAGCGTGGTGTTATATGGGTGCGAAACGGGGGACGATAGGACTTCGGGAAGGGAAAAGAATAGAAATCTTTGAAATGTGATGGAGAATGCTGAAAATCAGATGGGTGGATAGAATCACTAACGAGGATGTTCTAAACAGTATAGGGGAAGAGCGAAAAATATGGAGAACGTTGAGAAAGAGAAGGGATAGATTAATTAATAGGCCACGTTTTGAGATATGAGGGTCTTATAAAATTATCATTATAAGGAAGTGTGTGTAGGGTAATAACAGAAGAAGGAAGACAGGGATGGAATACACTAAGCATAATAGGGAGGCTGTAGGATGTGGTAGTTATGCGTTATTGAAAAGGCTTGCGCATGATAGGTTAACATGGAGGGTTGCATCAGACCAGTCTTAGGACTGAATACCACAACATATTGACTACAGTAGACCTTTAAGACCGCTAAGAATTATGCAAAATGTTGTGATTTTCATTTAAAGATGGAACCGTGCTCACAGCTACCATTCTCACTACGATACGAGTAATAATAATGTTCACAGTCACTGTAGTTGTCATCAGGTGTCATTACAACATTTCAAGGAACATAAACGACATAATCTGTTAATATTCACTTAAAAATTTTTTTGGCATTCATATTAATGAACGCAGAATGTATGTTATTTTGTATAAAATATAATATGGCCGATGTATTTATTTTAATTAGGTTTAATGATTTTAAAGTAGTTCTAATTACTTTTCAGTTGGCCCCCAATTTACATAAAATTACGTTGTTTGTTTCTTCTCTTGCGGCAAGCAAACAACTCCTGAAATATAGATGAACTGACACGCGAAAAAGAAGGATTGTTAAAGACTGGGAAGCAGGAAAGGAGGTGCATTTTCTTTGGTATTAAGAAAGTTGTAAGACGACTTGCGAAGACAGGGAAGGCGTGGTCCGGATTGCCTGGAGACAGAGAAAGCGCCAACAAATTAGTAGAGTCAAAGTGAAGCACAGAGCTTCTTTTATCTCGTGTGAGAATCAGACGTCCAATTCTGCCGCCAGAGCAAAACTTTGAGCTCCTTTCCCTCCTTCAAAATGAGACCCAAAGTCTGTTTCAGCTGAAGCCTATAGGGCTTTCTCGATATTAATTCAGCTGAATATACCAACGATCCGATTTCTCTTACTTGCTTTCACTCCTTTTAATTCCGTCTGTACAATTTTCAAGAATATTTATGAGTTTATGTCTTTATTGGGTAAGCTTGTTATGAGCTGATTCATAACTGTTTAATTAAATTCTCTTATTACACATTATTAAATGAGAGATGAGAGTGAATTAATTCGTTATTTTATTTTACCATTGATTCCTTCAGAGCTGGATCTGTGGCAAATTTATAATGCTTGCAAATTGTGTACACACGTGAATTTATAAAAATATATGACCGCAATTAAATGAAATTAATAGTGTGTTTCATTAACAAGCCATTGGATTTTAATTATATTATCAATTCAACATGATACCATGGTAACATATTTTTAAATATACAGTTACAATCATCAATCGAAACCATAAGTGTAGAACAATTCCTAAAGCAGAAATTTTGAATGTATTTAGATTGGGCCATAGATATTTATTCGCAAAGCACAGTTTTTTACGTTTCAATGATGTATAGTGGACGTAGTAATTTTGATATAAACTAAAAACGCATTATTCTTAAATATTTATTATAATCATTAAAAATTGTTTTATTTTTGTCCATCAGTAAAGACCCTTAATTTAATCTTTATCTTTAAACTATGGTGTACGTGTGTTAGTAATTCTTTTAAGCCCAACCGCTTGACCGATTGTGATAAATGTTTTTTTTTGTATTTATGGGGTCACCCGGACGGCTCATAGCTATATTGGACGCGGCAAATTTTATAAATTAATTTTATTATATTTTTCACTTAAAGCAACATATAATCCCAAAATATCAGACTGACCGATTAAATAATCCGTGGCATTTGTCTTGCGCATCAATACATGCGTAAGTTCATTGCGTCGTAGCTTGGCATTGTTTTGACATTTATATTTGCAATTGCGAACATACTGACTGTATTATTTATCGATTAATACAGTATTCAACAAATGAAGAGTATTTGAAATAATCATTGGGAAAGCGTGGAATGTGAACTGTTTGGTTTACGATATGTTTATCCAATAGCGTTTCATTTAACTTCCTAAATAAAACATTTTATTTCAGCGTTAATTTGTGTTATTTTGATTATAGGGAGGAGAAAACATTTTTTTTAATTATGACGGTCTATCTGATGGTATAATCATGTATTGTCAAAGAAATTGCTGTCGATATAAATACTGTAGATTTATAGTTCGAAACTAATTCTTTGATAAATGTTATGTTTTTGAAGGACATTAGTCTAGTGGATTAACTTTCATCTCCAAAATATTATTCCTATTACATTGTCTCACATAACAGTAAATGTTCTAACGTAGATATCAGCGTCCGTATAAATTTATACAGAAAATTATTTAATTTAGGAACCATTACAGTAAAATTCAGAAGTCAGCACGTTTTGTCGCAAGCATCTAGTCTAAAGGCTAAGTCTGAAGACTGTAATTTAATAATCAGATTTAAATTAAGTAAAATACCGAAGGACTAAAAATATAAAATTATACGGCTTGTTAAGATTATTAGTATCATACTTACCATTAACAGTATCGGATTGATTTTTAATATGCAACATTTCAAGAAATAATCTTTTACGAAAATGAGATTACCTGTATAAAATACAAGCATAGTCAAAATGAAAACAATTATTTAATTTGGTACAGAGCTTGGTAATAGAAATGTGTTTACTAGGTGACAATTTAAAATTATATTTAGCCTCTTCAATTATTATACAGAGGTCTTCGTTTGGTCGATATAAGTAAAACTATAATATTAAGAATTAATTTTATGTACAAAATTACTATTTAAAAACGGTTCAGTAAGATTTTTGTGTCCGTTGATTAAAACAGAAAACCGTTGCTGTTGCTGTTGCCAGGAGTGAATATTTTACTGTATTGGCAATACTAAATGATTATAGGAATCCTACAGTTACATGTAGGACAATCGTATTTCTCATTATATGTGTAAGACAGTTTATCAGTGTATTTTCTTACTATCTGTACTTTACAATGTATCATGTGTAGCTGTTTTGTCTAGTACGCCAGTTTATAATCCACTACATGTCGGATTATTTCCAGGACTCCTATTTACTTCAATTTACTAATTCCTGATTTATGTGTTCAGCTAACCTAGTACTAATTAAATGTGAAGGTACATATTCACTAATTATCTATTACCAGAATATTGTTGGCATAAGAGAGAGTAATATATAGGTTAAATATGTAACCTAAACTGATAAATAAAACGGAAGCGTATGCCTGTATGTGTATGTCTCGAATAGCCTCCAAAACGGCTCTCAGTGAAAATTTAAGCGTTTAAAAGCAGGAAATTGAACTTATATATTCGTGTATTCATTTCTATATATAGAAGAAGATATTAATATAATATTACACAAATATAAATATTAATTATACGGGAAGATTTCATGGCATACGGGCATCGAATTATTTAAATATAGACACGGGTTGCCTATCCTCTTGATCTATTCTCCGAAACGGCTTAACGGATTTAAATGGAAATTTCCGGGATTGAAATAGAAGTATTAACTTAAATTTTCGTGCATGTTTCATTTAGATTTCTTTCAGAGTTCCAAAAGTATTAGTGTAAATATTTATGAATCCATTCAATTTCCACCGAAGTGGCGTGAAAGCCAACTGGGAGTTATAAGTCCTATTAGGCGTTCCTATACAATTAATCCCACCTGCTGAGTTATTATAAGCATAATTTTGGCAGTATCAGAGAGAGAGGCAAGTATTGTTTCTCCATCTATTGTTGCAGCAGTATTCGCTCCGTAATTAACCTATTGTTTGCAGAGAGCTTACTTCCTGAGAAATAATAATTTTCTATGGATCGTCGATACGATGTATACTTAATTAGTTTTATTTGTCGCGTCGCGTTAGTAATTTTTAAAATCAAATAAAATACATTTAATTTATCCCAATAAATATAATTGAAGTTTCTGGTTGCCTGGAAATTTGCATCCAAAACATGTGAAAGCGGGACATGTTAAAAAACCAACCGTGAGCTATAAGGTTTGCCGTGAAGTGATCTTAAATAAATCATAGCGTAGTTTTTATATATTCAATGAATTCAGCTTTATCAAAATTTTGTTCCTGTCGTTTCGTTTTTAGGGAAAATTAAAAAGACCTATTTCCGCGCGAGCGAAGTTTGAAAATATTTAGTAGTTGACTTAATAGGGCTAGGCATGAACCTAAGTTATACGTGATTCATTATATACGTTGTTTTATATGCGCAACACAGTGGGTAGGATCACAGTTTAATAATTTAACTGAATTGTCATTCCTGTTTTCCATAAGAGATACATGCGTCGCTCCTTTGTTTCGCTGAGACAAGGCAAACAATCAGAACAAGTTTCGTAGAGATTTGTCCTTGCGGTAACTTAGCACATTAATTTTATCGGCTTGCTGAGGGAGAAGTGGTAGGAAACTCAGTACTGCGTGCATTGTATTTGACAGCTATCTGCGTTGTCCAGTCGGGGATTCCGAGAGTAACAATCTGTTTAGATGGACTTGGGTAATCCCCACGAGACTGCGCCAGCGAGCTTCTCCAGTAACACGCTTCCCTGATTTGGAACTGCAAAAAGCGCAGCCGCAAGTTCGGCGAACCGGAAGACTATCCAACCGTATATTTCACCAGAAGTAACTTCTGTCTCAAGTAATAATAAAAACCCAAATTCCTGTTAAGTGTTAAGGCCTCAAACGCTCCATAATTGGAAACTTAGTTATAACGAGTGCTTTGAATAAAGTAAAACATCCTAAATAATTTAAAAATTCCAGTTAATTTGGATATCAAGGAATATATAAGGAATTAAACACTAGTAATGTAACGCAAAACCATCCTTCAAATCAATTTAAGTACGAAGAATAATAGAAATTCTACGGTAATATCATTAATCGTTTTTGTAGTGAACATTTTAACAGATGAAAAATTAAGGGAGATATAACGTAAAATTTGATACTATCACAGAAATTAGTAGACAACACCGAAGGCAATTTTAGGGCGATGTGCGTATTATCCGTGTCAAAGGATAAAAATAAATTATTGCTCTTGCCTGATAAACATTACATAAAATGTGTTAACGAGGATGAAATTCGTCGGGCCGGTTTCAAAAAACAATTATTTTGGAATATAAAGATTGGAGTAAGCCCATTAACAGGAGATAGGAGTTAGTTACGATAATTAATTTGTGTGAGCTGTTGAGAATTTTTGTTACTTAATAAAAAGTCATCAATCATGAAACTATCCTTGAGGTACAGAGTTATTAAGCTGGAAAATTAGCAGAAAATAAAAATTTGTTGGAGCATTTCAGTCGTCTAGTAATTGATACGAGTCCTGAGGAAGAATGGAACAACTTCGGCCCAGGGCATTCCAGGAACTAGCAGTAAATTAGGTGCCAAATCCTTAACGACTAAATATAAATTAATTGTTTTTAGGAATGACAAGAAGAAATATAATTCCACAATATCTTTTGAGATCAAAAATTATGTGCTTAAATATCTGACATGTAAAATTATAATTTCAATTTAATTAATTTAAATTTATCACTTTGATCTTACTTATTAAAATTTAAGACATTTATTGAAACCCCAAGTAAAATTAAGATAAAATTACTAAAACCAAAATTGGATTATTTTATCATTCACAAATAAATAAAAAGACGGCCAAATACGTCAGCATACAAACATAACTAACATTAATTTAATATAAATACACAGTTTCTTCACATTTTGTCAACTTCTTCAGTTAAAGTTTTTAAATGGCCAAGCTGTGAGTAAATTGGTGTTGCGACGGTTAATTAAGTTTGTTTGCTGACATTTGGCCGTATTTTTATTTATTTTTCCTACTTAATGTCAGAAAAATGATTTTTGTTTCATTACACTCATATCAAAATGGCTGTTACTACACAAATGAACAGAAATAAAACCAGTACGTAATAATCTCCTTCTGAAGCCGAAGGGAGAACGAAATAATAGTATTACAAAATGAAATAAGTTTGTGAATTACTCATTACATGAGCTGGGATATTTTATTAAATATTTTCCGTTTGGAAATGTGCTGTAGAAACTATTAACTTGAGATTGAAATGGAGAATTGTGTTTCGTGAAAGACAATCTTCCGCTATGGTTTCGCAATGAACATTTATCTTCGTGTAATGGCTCGCTGGGAAAAGTAATGCAAAGAGAACCTGGCGCCCTCTGCGGCTTTGAAAATCTAAGAAACGACACTAAAAATAATTTAAATCTACGAAATTCTTGGTTTAGAATGAAATCAAAGAATTATTTTTTAAATGAGTTAAAATAGTTTCACAGTAAGTATTTCATTTTCAGTTATGCCTACGTTAATGTAAATATTAAATTGAATTAAATAAAAATTAATTAAAAGTTTTATTACCACAATTACCTCTTAAAAGTGTCAATATAATTTGGCCATTTAACCACCATGTACAAAGCAGTGGTTAATTTAAGAAAAATTTTACCGTAATCGTTTCCTATACCAATTCCTTTTTATTCAGTATTCATAGCATGAACCAACTAGTCAAGTAGAATACGGAACCTATATTATTTACATTTCTAAGAAACCATCCAGAAGTAATTACATTTTCTTCCGTTCTGATGAAGTAATTATGTTAATGAATTTCTGTTGAGTACTTTTCCCGAAACCCAGAACACCACAATTTCTCGGAGGAATTTCCCCGTCGAGTTTATAACGAAATATAATTCCAAACTAATTAATACGAATTGCATACCGTTCGCTAATAAAAAATTAAAACCTATCAATGTAATAAAAACGTCTTGAGACGACACAATTTAAGTTAAACACAAAAATAGGTTTCTTAAAAAACACTTAAAAATGAATATGATATAAAAATATATACTGGTTTATTAATGAATTCGTGTATATATTTATATTAAATTTTTTGAAGCCGTATTTTAACGCAAGGAAACTGATTTTATAGTCATAAAGTTAAATTTTAAAATCCTGGACCGTGTATTTTTGTATGATGACTGAATGTAACTGCTGTCATAATCGGTTGTATCTTTAATATTTTTAATCGTGTTGATAGGTATGCGCCGGTTTTCCTACATAATATTTAACAGAAAAAGCTTCAAATATGTAGGCGGGGTAACAAATAAAGAAGTTCGTAAAGGAATTTTTTGTATATAAATAATAATAATAAGAAGAAAGCAGATAAAAACTATCAACTAAATAAATAGATTATTAACCTTAAAACAATAAAGAAGATAATATCACAAATTATTTTAAACCAATAATTATAGATAATAAAATACCTAAAGTAAATAATATTGAGGATTCACAAATATCAGCAAGACAAGGAACAAGTAACCACACAGACAATAATAAAAGGTATTATTCTTTAACATGTAATGAAAAAATAGACCTAAATTAGTAAAAAGAATGGTATTAATGAAATAAAATTTGGATTAAAATCAGAAAATATGAGATGAAATTAATTAATTAAAAAAAAGATAAAATTACTACTAAAGCACAATGTAAGATGTAAAATTAAATGTAAGGAATGTTTTAGAAAATATAATGGACATACGGGATCTAATCATGATACTAGTATATACATTTATAGAAACGATGCATTGTCGCTGCACAATTGAAATTTGGAACATAAAATTGATTATGATAATGTGAAAATAATATAATTAAAAGAAAAATTTTATATGAATTTATATTTTTAAAAATGAAATTGGTATGAATTCCAGAAAAGGAATTGATGATACATCAAAATACTATGCAAAAGTTTTAGAATAATTCAAAAATTTTAAAGTGAAATTTGACAATGTTTTTTGGAATTATCAGATCTCGTTCTTCGAGATTCGATAAGTCGATATTAATCTTTACGATAAAGGTAGACTGCTGTGGCTAAATCTATTGTTTCGGACTCATTGAAATAATTTCGAATGTATTTTTTTTACAAATTATTTTTTGAAGACTGATGATTAAATTAATAATGATGATAATTTTTCCCTTTTTTTATCAGTCACGTAATAAATCTATTTCATTTCCCAATAAAATTTGGAAATTAAAAACTAAATAGTTTTTATTACTTGACTGATAAAAACAAGGGAAAAATTATCATCAATATTTAGAATGTAATTTTTCAACGACTCGTGGATGTTGCCGATTGTGTTCGGATGCAAATTTGTTGAACTTTGTGAACTCCGAAGTTCTACAAACACTCTGTGTGAGCCAACGCAACCTGGAATCATATGAAATCCACGAAAAGTTACAATGTGAATATTACACAATATATATAAACCAAAACTTTTACTTTGATGTACAGTAGATTTATGATTTATTATAATCATAATTACTTATTTTTACTGTATAAATTGCATATATATTGTTCTTTTTAATGTTTCAATTAATTTAATTTTTAAATGGTCGATGACTATGGCACATGCAGAAACTCCTCTCAATTTTAGTAAATAACTTAATCAAAATTAAATGCAATTTTGGTTTTTATTAAATTTGTGGCTGATTTTAAACCAATGGTTTTTAACGTTATCATAAAGTAGGTCTAGGAAGATATTAAGAATTTTTTCTATGGCAATAAACCTTTAACACACGATCTGCTTTGTACACGACGTTATTGAAGGGGAAATATATATGAAAAATTACTTAGGAATTAGAAGAACGACTCTGTGCATCGAAAATTGGAGGAAAGTCAAAAATAATGGAAATAATACGTTGCCGAAAGTTCTAGGATGTCTCATAAGACAGAATAATTAAGAATAAACATAAAAATAATTGTATTACACACTTGATAACAGAAAAACCTATTTTTTAATTTTGTATGCACGGTTAAAATTTAAAAGGGTTGAGTTTAACAGGCAGTGGTGCAGAAGAATAAAACACCTTACATTTATAATTTCTCCCTGAAATCCTTAATTGAAATTTCCAGTTCGACTCGTTACGAAGTTCGACATCCAATGAGTGCGGACATCAAAGGGAGTAATAGCAGTAATAAGTTATGAGAAGTAGACTTGATGACCTATTTGCAACACCTGGCGTAACATAACTCACGCTACTCAGACGAGAGAGAAGTGGAGAGAGAGAGAGAGAGGAGTGCTTCACGTTGGAGTGGAACCGCGCGCTCGTGTTCCGTTGCGAATGGTTTCGCGAACCGCAAATAGCGTCGGGATGAACCTCTGTGGCGGCCGCTGTCTCATTACACTCAATAAGCTTATTTCAAATGATTATACAGTCTACACCGTTTGTACGGAGCGCTAAGTAAAAAGTCGAAAATAGGAAGAAAGAATCGCAAATACGTGATTTACATAAATTAATATATGTTCTTACGATAAACTATACCACCGACCGCCTTATGAAATATATCTAAAATTTTACTATATAAAATTGGCTGAAGAGGAATGAAATAATAGAATATTATTTTATGATATTGTATTTATTAAATCTACAAATGGGCAGATGCCCGGTGACAGATACATAGAACTTAAACAATAATTAATAAACTGGTCGTAAGGACCATATTTAACCTATAGTTGAAAGTATAATTATATTCAATATAAATAAATAAGTGTGGAATCACATTATTAGGAATGATTTTTTTAAAAACAGAATAGTATTGTTTTTGCCTGAAAAAAAAACAAAAAAACTGGAAATATATTTCACTGTAGTATATTTTTAGAGATTTCGCAGCGCTGATCACTTCACTACACTACACTAAACTTAGTTTGAGTCGAAATTTTCTTTCTGTTGGAGGAAGTTCCCCAAACACTCCTGCAGGCAGATTGTTCCAGTCATTATTTGTCCTATTTAGGAATGAGTATTTTCCAACGTCTGTTTTTTGGTTCCTTGCTTGTAATTTAAACAGGTGATCACCTTTCCCCCGTTCCGAGTCGATTCTTTCATTCTATCTCGGATTCCCAGCCAAGGTTTTTGACCTGCAAAGGCTCTGTAGAAAATGTGTAGCCTAGCTCTTTCTCTTCTTGTCTTTAGCGTGTCCCACCCTAGTCGCTTTACCTTTTCGTTCCCATGCCCAGGTCCTATTTGTACGAATTTTGCGGCCCTCCTTTGCACCCTTTCTAAGGATTCTATTTGACCTATCCTGTACGGATCCCAGCATGCTGCACCATATTCCATAAGTGGGCGTACTAATGACAAATATGCCAACTCTTTAGATTTCGCATTCCCCTTTTTGAGTGTTCTCATGACAAAGTGCAAGGTGTTCCACGCTTAAGATAATAACAAGCGTATACAAGTTCCAGATGAATTAAATGCTTTTTGTTTAGATAATATATATTATTCATTGTAAAATATAATTTTTGAATAGTTTCTTCTACTATTTCGTTTATTTGTTCATTGTATTGCCTGGAACTACTTCATAAAGTCAGATTACTCGTCGTGCAGCACCAAGAAGTGACATTTCCATTGTTAATGGGTCCGTGACGTGTTTTACTTATTATATATTATGTCACGTTTACTATAGTTACGAATTCAAGAATATTTGGTAGTTAGTTGTATCTTACTTTATTTTGGTCTTATACATATTTTGTTACTTCATGTAATGTATGACGAATGATATTTCTTCAACCAACGACTAATGAAAATGAAAATAAATCTAAATAAATAAAGAAGATAAAAGTTTTCTGTAAAAGTGACATTATTATACAGAATTAAAATTTTAGTTGAAACCATTAAAAAGAAAATACATGGGATTGTAAGTTATATTCTGTATCTAAATAATTTCTCACTACTATTATGTAAATTAAGTTGTACACAAGTAGTCGATAATATTGATCAATATTAGGACTGAAATATAATTTTTTTAAATTTACGGGGTGTTAACGTCCGTTCAGCTGCACGCTTCCAAAGGGACGTCGCTAATCTCTTCTTGTTAGGTTTTAGCACTATTTGGATCGATATTCGCCGTCTCACTGGCGTCGAAAGGAATGTTATCACCGTCTCACTGGCGCCAAAAATAATTCGTCAACTAGAGCGATTCTGATGTCTATCACCAATAATTGAATAATCTCACAATCAATTATTGGGCAACGTCCTACTTCATTACTGTGCACTATTATTACCAATTATTATATTTTCATATTAGTATATTGTTAAGCAGTTCTTCGATATTTTATCTACTATGATATAAATAATTATTTTTTAATTATCATGGAATGTTTTGTTATTGTTCCTATACATCAGTGACGTATATACGTCAATATTGGCTTATAAATTAAACATAGAGATTTGATTCACTTTACCTCAATTCTTTACCTCTGCCGTAGGCAACGTGATACAATTGCTTATCGACCTGATTTAAAAAATGATTGAGTGCTGAACTAGCCAATAATAGTTTTCTTTAATAATATGCACTCAATTAGAGGCAAAGTGGTGGAGCTGTGGTCGCGTGGCTGCGAGGTATTTGGCGGAGTGTATCACTCAGCGAGATTTCATAACTCTTGGAGGAGCTCCTTTAAGCCCGGGGGAAATCAGTCACCACGAATTCCCTTTTTCTTGCAGCGGGCGCTCTCAGTTGTAGAAGCTATGAATTAGAAGCACATTCTCCAAACACACACAAGAAAAGGAGAACGCATATGTTTACCATAAATGTTACAGACCTATTGGAAACATTAATTCTGACTCGGAAATTTTGAGGATCTAAGCGTCTAGAACGAGAACAGCCTAACAACAAATTTAACAACAGAAATATTGTAAATGTGCGTTGTAAATTATAAATAACTTATTATCAGGGTTCCTCTTGTGTTAAATATTTATTAAAACACGATGTTTCCGTTGCGTACTCGTCAAGATATTAATAAAATTATTAGGCGTTTGGAACCTCACTACACATGACAATGATTTCAGAACTTCGTGTATTAATAAATGATTATAGGGGTGGAAAACCGAGAATGTTCTGTATAAAGAGACTGTGATTGAGTTACGTGTACATAATAACCTTAGCATAAGAAATAAAAAACTGCAAAAATGTCAGAATTTAATATTTCACTATTTATTCACAAAAGCGACGTTACATCTCTATTTAGAGACTACATCAGGCTTAAAATTTAGCATTTAAATGAAGGAAGAAATATATTTAATTTATTATATATTTACAAAAGGATATCCTAAGGAAGTATTTTTTGGATATGATTCAAAATTTGCAAGTATTTATGATTACGCATTCTGAGTTCAAACATATCTAATAGTGATAAGATAAACGAAGAACTGCACTTGGAGGGTAAAGACGTACACTGACTCTACCAAGTAAAATAGTAAAGAGAATCGTAGCGACTTTGAAGATTGAGTTTATATCACGTATAATTTTTTTCAGACCCTCAGCCGTGAATTCGTGCCTTTTCCAACGCACGATTTGAGGAAATGTCTCCGGAGATGAACAATTTCTCATCCACAGATATCTTGGACGGATGATTAAAGGGATAACAATTGAAGAAAATTAAAGGGGAAGAGAGATGCTTTTATAGAACCCATTCAGATACTTTGTGCTATAAATAATACGAATGGAAAAAAATATTCCATCATTATGATTGATACTTTTGTTTCTCCCTTGCATTTCGATTGACTCCATGCACTTTAAAGAAAAGTAATTGTTTAATGAAATTAATAACAAATTATAATTATTCCCGAAGCAATCATTTTTGCAACCCTTGTTCTTCAATTTATTATTTTAGGTGAGTTGACGACACCCTGAGCCATTGATTCGAATTTCAATTAAGTCGGAAAAGCCAGAAACTGTATCATGTCCCGGGAAGCGTAAACCTGTATAAGGGAAACCTGTCCGCCCTTTCACTATTTGAAATTTATTTACAATAAACACCCGATATTACCGTTACATGCAGGTTAACGCAGTTATTAGACCTAAAATATAGGCAGAGGAGCAAGTCTGGGATTAAACTGGAAGGGGGTAGTTTAGTGAGCTTCGCCAGACAGCGCACCTTCCACCTAATATTCACCTAGTACAATATTAAATATATTATAAGAAGCTAAACTTTTTATGTTTTCAGAGAGATAAAATGATTTAGTTGCTCACTGTAACGCACGTAAAATTATGTAAACAACAAAAATATGCTTCTATAAAACAAAATCTAATGAAAATCAGTTTACTTATATTACAAGTAAAAGCCAAAATGTATTACTCCTCCCGTCTCATAATAGCAATAGCAAGTAAATATTTAAACGGGAATTGTTGGCCAATGTATCGGAAAGTTCTGTTCTATCGAAAAATTGCAAAGCCATCAATAAAAATCCACGTTACATGCACCTGAAATTTATTTCGACTCAGGTTAACCAAATCCGTTGAAGGAAAAAAAGTTTTATTTTAGATTATTTTCAATCCATTCTAAGTGAAGAAAATAAAATTCTTAAGCAATTATCAGGCAGTGATTGTCTATTTATTGACGCATCTAATGAAAACAGAAATGTTAGTTGGAAAGTAAATTGAAAATAGTTGTCAAGATGAATGTTATACTATGTTGTTTTCTGAAGAAACAAAACTGAGGTTTTACAAAGATTACGGAGAAAAATTTTCTCTCAGCAATAGAGGTAGAAGACCACGCCATCACGGTTTAAAAATCTATATTAATAAAAATTTAGAAACAAGGAAAGTCAATGAAATAGTTTTCAGAATCATAAGAATAAAAAAAGATTGCTTTGTATATCAAAAGTAATTCCTGTTAGGAGGTTTTATGGACTCAAAGGACTTTGATGTAAAGTGGTTCCACTTGACAAAATACAAGTATTCTCCAAGAGCAAAAATATTTATATAAATATTTTCTTTTGCTACAATTATTTTGGGATCGAGGGAGTAACATTTCAAATGAAAGTCATCTGGCGGAATAGTTAATCATATACTAATAAAATAAAGGAGATCTAAAAAAAGAAAGGAACTGAAAGAATTAATTTTTAACGGAAATGTTATATGTTAGTCTAAGTAAACTTGTTTATTACTAAAACAGTTTTTAATAATTTGTTAATTAATAAATAATCCAGGCATTAATTAGCCAAAAACTAAACCACTTTTACTTTTTTATATAAGTTTAACTAATACAGTAGTCGAATGAACTTTCTGTTATAAGGAATAATTATCTTATAGTCCAACAATATATATAGGTTGAAGCTTATAAATGTAACCTAGGAAATATGTTGTTACAAACGAATTTAAAATTGAACAATTAATTTTACTTATTTTATTATAAACATAACAGTATTAAAAATAAATTGAAATTATAAAATATAAAGTAATTGTAATCTGTATAAGTAACTGTATACACTCAATAACAAAAAAGAAACTTAATACGCTTTATAAAATTACCATTACTGAAAAAATATACTTAGTTTTAACTTTTCAACGTAGAAGCCAGATAGCGGCAAGCAATCTGAGTAACTCCTTCGACAACCTCAGATAGTTTTAAAGCAATATATTTACAACTTATGTCGATACACCCTTACAATATCGTGATTTCAAAAAGTTTAGACAAGACTAAATAACATTATGTTTGGGTGATGCTACGGAATTATATTTTTTGTTAACAATTTATTCTGTAATCCCTAACAAGTGTAATTTTCTATCAGGAATTCCTATATATTTATAAATCAGTTTATGCTACCTAGAAACATAAATGTAACAAATTTGTGTACGTATATAGTTATTTAAATGTATTCAACACGGTTATTTAATTATTTCATTTTGATTAGTGTTTTCATAATTTTAATGTTAAAATAATTAAATTAGTAAACTCAAGTATTTTATTTTAGATTGATTATCTAACTAGATATGTTTATTATATTCAAATTTGTTGACTTCAATTTATCTATTTTATATTATAGAGTTATTAATTTTTTGTGTGTGTGTGTGTGTGTGTATGCTGTGTGACCCTAGAAACTAGGGAAAACAATGGAATGAAGCCAACGAGACCCTATATTCCATGTATGTTGGCTTCTTTGGTGAATGTGAAAATGTGAATAGTTATTTTAAAGTTAATAGCTACTCGAAAGCTACAATCAGTTAGTAGGTCATTACACTGAACGAACAACCGTTATCCCCCGTGGGATTGTCTCGTTACAAGATTCAATTTATGCGTCTCCCCGAGGAGCAGAAGAGGCGGGTTTTCATTAAGGACAAAGGTTTTCGTGGGAAATCTTCCAATCGTTGCGCGAATTCAAGCTTATAACCGCTATCGAGGAAGCATTACCTTATGAATCTGAGGTAGATTTGAAAGTTAATAAATTTTCTTAGGGAAAAAATAATTTAGTTACGAATTTCCTGATTTGTTGTAATTGTCTAAGTATTACATAGTTTCATGCAATAGGATATTAGGTTCAGTACTTCAAATTTGTAAATTGCGTCACAATTATCCACTAAATATTGCCTACGCGTATGCTCCATCGGTTTAATAATTTTACGTAAAATTTTCTAACACAATAAATAAATGTAATAACTTTTAAATATATAGAGAAATATTACTTTAGAGTGAATGAAAGCTACGAAGAAAAGATGTAAGTAATATTCTAGTTAATTAGTAGAAGGTTAAACAAAATTTGTGACAATTCGACGCCTTGTGTTAACGGCAGGGTGAACCACTTTCTGTGTCACAACAGAAAGTTTTTTTATTTAAAGCTGAAGAATAATTTTGAACTTTCGGGTGTGGAATGAAAACACATGACTTTATTTCGAAAAAGTAAATTACGGTGTCTTCAAGAACCACAAATTTGTAAAGTACCGAGGAAAATGCTATTTTTATTTTAATTACGTAAGCTGACAGTATTAATGTTTGTCTATTGAAGATATTTATAAAGTCACCTGTTACCTACTCTAAACCCCAGTCTCCGAGCTCAAAACAAAACAGATTTTTTTTTCGGTTCAAAGTAATGCTTCAGATCTCTGATGCACGCTTGTTAGATTACCCCCCCCCCCCCCAACATATTATTTTCATAGTTAAGTTAGTCTAATCAAAAGATATCCTCTGAGATTTAACCAGTAAAATTAAAAAAGTAAATCTACTAAATGTTTTCATTTTTTAGTAGAGAACTCAAGCTATAAATTACATAAATAATTAAATAAATTTTGAAATCAATGACTTAAATTTTCTGTATTTTTTAATAATAATCTCCTTTTACAATACATAACTATAAAGTAATAAATTAAGATTTAAATATTCATTCCAGTATTCCTTTCTGAGGTATGTATCATAAAATAAAATACATTAATGTCAAAAGAAATATAGAGAGAAATTTTGTGAAATAAACACGTAAAGAAACAAGGAGATGAGATAAAATTGTTTATAATGTAAATTTAACTGCACAAATATCACTCAACTGGAAAAAATATACTCTTTTGATTACTCCAGGAGACAGTTTATATTTATCATTCGTTGGAAATGATAAACAGTGAAAGAAGTATGAAAGGGGCATATTGACAGGAAAAATAAATTTTAAAAGTATCTGCGTAAACATTTACATCTTTCGAGACATGGAAAAATTTAACTGTAACTTTGTTGCTAAGGAATTTTGACACGCAGACTACTTTAACTTTGAAGTATCCGCAATTTATATTTATAATATCAAAAAATGATTTATATTTGTTGGTGTCTATCACGAAACCCATGAGGGTAGAGAATATAATGTTAATTGATATGCGGCAAGGTGGCGCCGGGCACGAGCTCGTCATCAGCGGCGAGAACACTTCCGGCCATTCACGAGCACTTACGTGCTTCGACGGCCGATGACAATACCTCGCAGTGCCTAGCATTTAATTTCTTCATTTAGCCGAGCCAGCTGCATCGCACTTCTATCCAGATAGATAATAACAGGGAAAACATAGCAAAGACTATTAGTAGAAGTTTAAATGAACTCAGTTAACATGCAAACCCAGTAAATTTACACTATGTTGAATAAATTACAATAAATAAATCAACCTACTCGTTGAACTAAAGCTACATAAAATATTTATTTGACAAAAAAAGACGTTCTTGACAATTATAAAATAATAATAAAATTAGTACAAAAATTTATACTAAAAGAAATTTAACATCTCGGTACATTAGAATGTAGGTTCTTTAATATGCCAATGAAATTTTTTAATTATTCTTAAATGGGCCCCAATTTCTTATTAAATGGAAGCTTTTTATCGTTTTATTCACTATTATAAGAAACTGAGCGCCTATATCCTGTAGTCTAGTGGTTAGCGTTGCTGCTTTGCACCTCATAGGTCCCGGGCTCGAATCCTGGACGTCCAGGCTTGGACGTTGTGTAGTACATATAAGTTCCCCTAATGGTTTACAGACAATAACGACCTAAGCAGTTGGCGCGACTATAAACAAAATTAAACAAAAAAGATGCTGAGCGTTGATATTTAGTATTAAGACCTCATTGTCATCATGATTTTGAGGGCTGAATACAGTTCTGACCAATACTTAATATTATGCTTATACATGCTTATTTTTGCACATACAAGCTACTATGCTGGTGAACTTAGACGTGAAGTTTTTTTTGTAAATTCCTGTAAGTTGACAGTGAGACCTCGTTCAGTTCGAAACATAGAGTGGCCAAATTTGAGAACTCTCAACCAATTTTCGGAAATTTTCATTTCATTTTCTCTCTACTATATTATCACCTTATGGTCGCGAGGACCGGGATTAAAACTGTTGGAGGATCGATACGCTGACCAGGTGTCACACCAAATTCGGAATGTGTCATGCACAATGACAGTCCGTAGTCGACTCGGTAGGCCCAGGCCCTCAATGGGCTGTAACGCCATGGAGGAAGGAAGGTATAATCACCTTAAAATAATAGTATAGTCAGGTGTACGTATTTGTGACTCAAACAGCAAGAGCGGTGCAAGGAAGCCCGTAAGGGTTGATTACCGTATATGGGCTAACTTTCTCCACTTGGGCCTAGGTCAATAATTTTAAAGTAAGTGTCCCACACGGCGAGAAGTCCTTAGTCAGTTTGCGTCCTCACAACAATCCAGTCTCCCAGTCAAAAGGCCGTAGGAGGTTTCTGTAGGGTTTACCTGTGACGCTTTTAGAAGAATCACCGGGTAGGATCTTTAAACTAAAACCCGGAGGCCATGGGCAACCCTTGGCTACCTTCCTCTATCGTTCAAATCCCTCCCTCTATTCCACGAAAATTTTTAAAATAAAACGAAAAAACCTAATTTGGGTCATTTTGGGAAGTTTTGTTATGAGCGCAGACGTTAATATTTCATTAGGAAAACCTAGTGTAACAGGGTAAATGAATAATTATTGGTTGGATGAATTTATGTGTGTTTAATCTTGAAATGGGAGTATTGCAGGTAAGTTTACTTATTTTAAAACTGGTACACAAAATATGCTATTTTAAGCATGCAAATAACTATGGTTGACTCGGTAACTCAACTTCTTCCCACGTATGTAGTCGAGCACATGCATTTCTACTTCGCTAAATACTTTAATTTTGATATGAAAATTTTATAAAATTGTATACATGCTCCAAAGCTGGGACATTTTAATATTTCAGGCGTTATTAAAATTGGATTTAATTGCCACGGATGAAAGTTTATAAAGCGGACAACAAGGAAAGGCCTTGGTACAATAAGCGTAAATCTGGATGGTTTCACGGAACTATTTTTGAAACCTGGTTCATATATTTGTTCTTAAAGTAATAATAGGCAATATTTTATAAATAATAATGAAACTTTGTACGGACAAGAATACTGGATTTATTTTTTTGCCGTCCATCAGTAGTTACAGGTGCCCATAATTTGATATTGCCTTTTTGAGTCTTCCTAAAACAGAATGAAGGCATTAGTTATCCAAGTGAAAGATAAATAATTAAGACGCAATAAGTTTTCAATTAAAAAAACTATTAGACTGTACCAAAAAAAATTAGTTGTAAATCTAATAGGTGGATGGCTTGAAAAAGAATAGATTTTTCCAACCATCCTCAACAAGGACTAAAAAAATGAAATTTTTATGGGCTATATTTCTATATTTACATTTTCTTAGAAAAATTCTGTAGTCTATATTCTTTTGAAAATTGAAGTAAACTAAAATTAGTGTTCACAATGTCACAGATCTAGGTAAATAAATAAAAACTATGTATTAGTTTTAAATAATGAATTACGGGAAGAAAATTGTAGCATCTTAATTAAATTATATTAATGTCTGGTAAAACATTAGCACTTGTTCAGTTTATTTATATAATTATCTAACATAAAGAAAATGTTCAGTTATAATGGTGATGAGCAAAAGACGCCAAGAAGTCTGGAACTTGGAGGGATAATCTAACTTTTAACCTGGATAAGCAACATAAGATTCTTAAGAATTCTCACCCGAAATTATATCATCAGCCTTTGCAGTTGACAACTAATCTATGAAATTAAAATAATTAAAGGAATCTTACCTATTCTTTTTATCAGCCTTTAAGATTTCCTGAAGTTTGCAGCTCCTTAAAAAAAACTTCAGAATTAAAGGAATCCTTGGTATTGTTTAACATCAGCCTTCCATGTGTTTGAATATAAACAAATTGACGCCATATTGCATGATGAATATATGACGGATTTTTCTGACTCAATGGTGGTGAGTGACGTCACACAGCATAGCGCGTTGAGATATAGGAAGAATCGTTTTCACTATAATTTCTTGAACGTTTGTGCCAGGGGTTTCTTAGTCCCTCTTCTCCGTGTTTTATTTTAAGGTATGTGTAGTAAATCTCTCTTCTCGCGTTTAAATATGTATAAGTAATTAAACTATATATATATATATATTATTAAACAGATTTATGTTGGGCACAGATGTGTTCAGTTTCGATGCCAACAGTACAATTATTACGTAAAATTTTAAATGAGAAAGAGTAATTATTTTATTTGCATTTTACATGCGTCCGTTAGTAGTAATCTGTGGTTGTTGATTTCGATGGTGTGATTTTCGCTGAGTCTGTTGTGACGGTGGCTACTCAGAAGGCGAACGGGCGAGCGTCGCTTATCTTTAGTGTGAAGCGCCTTGCAGATATGGCCGCGACTGCACTGATGGCGCTGTTGTGTAAGCACACTCGCTTGCTCTATCTCTGCGAACACACGGCCTCATTCTACACACCACCAGTTTCCAAATCAAACATCGTATTTCACCTCCTAACACCTTGAAGGTTACATTCTGAAGAATAAGCGAACAAATAGTAATTAACAGCGTTCAAGTTCAAATAGAAGGTTGGGGAAATAGTTATAAATAAAGCCCGTAGTGTAAAATATTTCTGCAACGTATAGAATAATTTATTTAGAAAATTAAATATTAAAACTACTTAAAGTAATGAACTAAATATGTTCCCAAAAATGGGGAAAAAACGTTTTCAGTTTTGAACGTCTACTATTGATGGTTCTTGGTCATTATTTGTTTTATTTATAATATTAAGTCATATTAATTTAATTATTTTATTTGTCATACTTATTTATTTATCTTAATTATTTTGTAGAACTCATTGGACGATTGTTTTACCATTACATTTCAAAGGAAATATACTCATATTATGACCACTTGAATTATTAATGTTAATAAAGCAGAGTAATGTGTTTTATTCATGAAGAAACAGGTAAGTGATGCTGATAGGTTAACGTATCGGATATCTTTTAATGAGAATATGTGAACTAATAGTGTTCAGAGGATTACTGTTGTGTTTTATACGACTATGCGCTGAGTGGCCAAATTATTCTGACCACCTGATAGCTCGAGAGAGGGATAGCTAAAAAATGGGAATGCAGAAGAAGTTAATCATCAGTTTTACTGTTTTTTAGAAGATATAGCCAAAAGACGTATTTAACTGAATTTGAAGGCGGTTTGATCGTAGGAGCTCGAAGCGTCGGGACAAGTATCAGCAAAATGGCTGAACCTGTGAAGTGTTCAAGAGCAGCAGTTAATGTTTACATAAAGCTGACAAAAAAGCTGAAAACCGTGACTCAACGTCGGGCTTGTGGTCGTCACAGGCTACTCAATTCTCGAGCGAAAAGGGTATTTTCCAGAGTTTTCCAGTGTAACAGGAGAGCAACAGTGCGTGTAAAATAGTGGAGAATCTTCATCAAGGATTAACCATGAACGTCCCTGAATGAACAGTTCGCCGCATATTACGCCATATGTTATGGTGGCCAACGACTTGTTCAAAAGCCTTTACTGGCTTCCTTGATCAAGAGCACATCATATTAAAGCCAGCTAGAATACCAATCGAATATTTAAATATTATGTTCAAGTCTAAGGAAGTGGAAATACTTAAAATGAAGCTCAGTAAAGCATATGGCTTATTTTAGAATAAATAAAATAATGCAAAAATGCCAATCGGACCAGGACCTCCCGATATCCAGCCGGGCGCTCCACCAACTGAGCTAATCCGAGTCGACGTCGAGGCTGGTCTGGTTGGCAATTCTCTATTCTTGTCTTTTTTTAATATTATGTTCACTAAGTGATACTTTGTGATAAATTTCCTTCAGAATTGTTACAATTCTCTTTTTTTAAAAAAAAATACACTTCAAAATATGTTGATAGGAAATGTAAAACAATAAGCGTATTCACTTTAAACTTCTAAATGTTTTATAGAACTCAATAGTATTAGCGTTACAGGTTAGATACACACTTATTTCGAGGGATAGCTAATGGTACGGACAAGAGGAGCCAATCTTTTCTTCTTTTTCTTCTACTCCCCAAGTAGTCGTCCGTCATTTTACTTTCCCGACGGCCGAAATGGCTTTCTGTTGCATTGTACGGACGAGGCAATTGTGTTTCCGCAGATACAGCAATACGCACAAAGCCTGTCCCTTGCTATCCTTTAGCGAAGAAACGAATTCTCCGTTTCGAGTATCATTTCGCTATTCTTTTCTCACCATCAAAATATAATCTCAAGTAGTGTTATTATTTCTGCGTGGAAGGCTGTGCTACTATAATTGAAAACCTGACAAATTTTATCAAATTGTAAGCCGTACATGAGTTCAAAGTTGCGCCTATGTTCTCTAAGACCCGATGTAAATAGAGATCAATAATTAAATTATATTTGTTCCCGGCGTTTTATACCTCGAAGTTTTATATTTCTCTCCTGTTTAAAACACATTCAAATTTATTCAGCTTAATCGGTTAAAACATAACACTCATCTAATCTATGCATACTTACATTGTATTGTATGCATTAAACACTAAGGTATTTAAATATTCATGTTATGACTTGTATTGAAGTAGTTTTAAACCCCAACACTGTCTACATATCCTCGGTTCCCGGTGTAAAAATTAAATTATACATTCTTAGGGTAAATTATTGCATTACGAGTTGAAGATTGCAAACACAAAGATGTAATTCACAAAATCGTGTTAATATGAATTGTCTTATAAGAATGCAAATTATGGAATGAGATATCTTTAAAACTTTGTTACATAGAACAGTAATAATCTCTCTGAACACGGCTAATTTATTTTTGATAAATTTTTATTAATTTACCTTCCGGTGATCCAGGAAGTTATTGTGGTTTCTTAATTATTGAACTAAGAGTGGGAGACTGGTGTGGTAGGGTATTTAGAGACAGTCCTACTAGAAAGTAAAAATAGTAGAAATAGTATAAAGTAGAAATAGTAGCCATATTGGGTGACATTAAATATGGCCGAATATTTTGTATTATCAGTTTCTCTCACTGTATGGTAACGTACATACCTGCACGCTCATTTGCAATTTTTCCAAAATTGAAATTCCATTTACGCCTCTGCCTTGATGTGCACTGAAGAAAATTTTCAAAGAGTCTGTTTCAAACATACGCCAAACACAAAAAAACTATTAAAATCATGGCTTGTAGATGTTAACGTAATGTTGATTCGTGATAACAAGGAAAAAACAACATAAACAATTAGAATAATTTTTCTGAGTTACAGAAAACGATTACCGTGCAAGTTGACAGGACTTGCGAATTAAAAACTACATTTGAAGGGACCACAACTTGGATACCAGGAAGATTGATGCGATCCTTGTTAGTTTTATTTTATGTGAGTTGGCTTTTATTTCTGCAAGTTTATTTTTAACGTAACAGCGAAGGAGTAAGCTCTTGAATATGCAAATTTTCCCAATATGCAGGTAGTTTATAAAGGCTTCGACAACGTGCAATATCACGATCACAGAATATCTCTGAGAATTTCTTTTTTTATCTCTGACGTTATTTTATTTTTATGGGTAAAAATTCCTGTTAAACGACGGGATAGTTTATGATATTCAAATAAGCGTATGCTGTGGTACAAATTAATTAATTCGACTCGATTGTTACTAATTTAGCGAAATAAATTACTACCAAATTTAAAATATAATAAACACATAATATCGTTGTATAGAATACAAACATTACTCTATGTTGTAGCAAATGTAAACTGCAGCGAAATTAAGTCGGTAATTGAAGACAGATGAGGTATATTTGTTGAATTAAACGTACAACGTTCCAGGAAAACTTCATAATGTCCATTCTGATATATCCGATGAATTATTGCTGAAAAACAAAATAATTTTAACAATGTGACAACGGCAGCCGTCTCTTGGCAATCTTAACTCAACATGTGGATAATGTTGAGTAATTTCTACAACCAAGTTTGGGTTTTTTCATTGATTTCATTCAGCAGGCATCTTTAAGAACCGCACATTAGATCCCGTGTTAGTCGTTTCTTAAAATTTAAAAATGAAAGTTATCAGAATTTACAAGTGAAGCTAAGCTAAGGTAATAATTTACTAAAACAAATATTATTTGTGCTAAATATAATAAAATTAACGAGCACCTCTCAGACAAATCAAGTTTTAATTAATTTCTTCAACGTTTCGTCGTCACATTACTGATTTAAAGAGATAAATTTATTCAGGATATTAATACAAAAAATAAAAAAGTAACATTTTTGTTAAAAATTAAGTATTCAATTAACCAGTTTCTTAATTAGTTTCCTTGAAATAAATAAATAAATGTAATTTATTTTAACGAAATTAACTAAGAAATAGTTAATTTGAATACAGTATTTTAGTAAAAATATTGTTTCTTTATAAATATATGTTAATAATATTTATTTTAAAGTACGAAATGTGAAGACGAAGCTCGTAGGAATTTAATAAAATTTGATTTGTCTGTGAATTTGTCGTTATTTTAATTTTATATACTTAAAAAACACGTTAAGCTGTGTGTTATTAATTGTAATATTTTTGAAGTTTGCTGTGCTTATTACTGCTTAAAACTAGATTCAACACAAATGTACAAAAACTATGAAGTTGTTACGGGATTTTATTTTGAAATATAAGACTCTTATATTTTCCTAAATGAAAGTAAAGGTCCTTGTCATGTATATGCGCGATCTGATGATAATATTTTGAAGATTTTCTTTATTATTTCATGACAGAAATGATAGTGTCATTAAAAATTTATTTCATGATAAATTCATCTAAAAAGTTTTAACTTTTATAAAACTTAAAACGCTAGTAAATTATTTGATATAGTGTTAAATGAAAACAAAATAGCTCATTGCATTAAATCTTCAATGTTTTCATTGTTGAGATTTTGGTATGATTCAAGAACATGCGGAAATATTCGAATCCATGACCATTAATTTCCCATTAATCGCGGGATAGTTTTATATTAACATATAACCCGAGGGGAGTAGTAATCATGTTGAAATACCATGTGCAGTTGTCTGATTGGGGTGGGGGTAGCGAAAGTTCACTTTAACACGAATGTTTGTTAGGGCAACTTCCTATTGTAAAAAATATTCTGCAGAAATAGAGACAAGGAAACATACTGTGATAGTTCAGGATACCTTGTACGTTATGTTTTGAAACGCCGTGTTTTTATCCCCTTACGTAAATTGTAATGAATATTTCTACAAATGTTAGTAGTCACTCTCCAACGACTAAGCTCACTCCCTCTTTACCTTCCCTCGTTCTTTGACTGCACACGTCACACAACATTCTATATCTCATGACGTATTGACAGGTTGTTTTTTACAATGAGAACTTTTATAATTGTTATGGTATTTCTGCCTGCCCTTTTCAGAATTATTTTTCGCGTCTCGTTTATTTCCAGTTGAACTTTGAAAGAACCACGGACGAGTTTGTTTAAAACTTGATTTTTTGAAATATTTAGACGCCACCTTGTCAGGCGAGACGAAAACATTGACTCTGTTGAAAGAGATACAGAGTGCCAATCTTGAATACGCTCACAAAAGGATCTAACCCGTCGTGGCCTTTCAACTTTCTTGGCTTCAAATGATCAGAATCATGGCGGATGCTGACTTTTTTTTATTTGTTCGTGGCTTCTCTGTACAAAGACGGCACGTAACAGACAGGAAAGAAGCCGAATGGCGTAGCAGCGCCTCATTTTATTGGGGCCGCACTGTCCATCGATTACCTATGAAAGACTCACTACTGCAGTAAAGCAGACTTGCTGCAATAACAACAAAATAGCATATTTGACACTATTATATTTAACAGAAGATTTTATTGTAATTTCTTAAAATTTTCATTGATGACGCATTATTATCAATTTAAACCTCACCAGCCTGGTGATAACATAATTTTTGGTGTTGTGGTGTAGAGGTACAACATTTTCCCGTGAGAAATATTCCGGAGGGATGAACGACATGAATATGTTTTATTGGAGGGTAGAATTTTATAAATTGTGACCGCGACCAACGATGCGTTACTGCGGAAGAGTTATGTGAATTTCAGTGGTCACAGACCATAGATACTCTATGGTCGTTGTGGGTGGTTAGTGTGTGACCACGAATAATCACAACTCCTGCACATTCCACCACATGAGATGAAAAAATACTCGCAGACCCAACATTTCATGGCCTGGTTAGTTTTAAGCGAAGCCGAAGCCCAATCAAAACATGCTGCGATGTTCTCGGGTTCGCACAAAATATGTCGCATTTGTATCAGAGACCTGGTGGAATAATACCGTAACCTAAGGAAAGTGGAAGTCATATTTGACCTGAAAAATGGATTCCAGTGTATATGTTGAGGCCATTAAAATACAATAAATGGCTAAATAGTATGAAAAGTTTATTAATAATAATTAATTTAAGAAGAAGCCCACAAATTTGGATGAAACGTTGTATTTTTAATAATTTAATTTATTTTCTGACTTGGTGGATTTTTATTTACTTACTAACGTAATTAATAATTAGAACTATGTAACACCGCGTTCCGCTCTAGTTTAGTACTTCACCAAACGATAAATTAAAACAAGATGAGACCTCAATGACTCATTAATAACAGTTCTAAACTTTTTTCATAGATCGTGAGTATTCTGTTACTAAAATTCACCCATTGTATTTAAATGGATATACGGGTTTATAATAGATTTATATAAATGAATATTATATAAAAATCGATGGGAATACATAACATTTTCATTTATTACATACTTGATACAATTTATTAACCTAATTTTTTAAAATTCTGGCTATTTGTTATGATTGACCACAAACTCTTTATACAATATTCACGAAAAATAGATTACTTACAAGCTGGCATTTAGTAACAATAAGATATATTCTCGGGTTGGATTTAAAAATAAAACCTCTTTGGGATTTGGCAGTACAAGAAACCTGAAGGAAGGTTATAAACAGACTAATTAAAGTCTTCTTCATTGCTTGAAATTTGTTCCTCGTTGTAAAATGAAAACTTTGCTTATTTAATCTTTTTACATGCCACCACGATCAATTGTAAGCAATCCGCCTTGGATCATCCAATTCAAGACCACTCCACAGTTTGAAATAGTCTTTCAATCTTGCTTCTAGTTACCACGGTCTATCTGTATCTATCATTCCAAATTTATTCTAACATCATAATCACATTTCCTATTACAAATCTCCAATTGGCAAGTTCCTAATTTCCAACTTCATAATGCCCGAAAATCATTTTGCGTCCGTTTTAATAACTTTTCCCTACTTCTTTATTTATTTTCCTTCACACGAAATCCTCTCCAATCAAAAGTATTTATATTTAGAATTTAGGAGAAACTCTCCACTGATTTTTCGAGGAAAATACCAGATATCGTCCCAACCTGGGGTCACGGAGTCTAAACGATTTTAGAAAACTCAGATTGGCGCCAAACTGTCTAGGTTTTATTACCATTTCCGCAGCCTTCTTCAATTTCTCTCAAGCTGACTTTTTTATTTTGTTCTTCCAAATTCCGTATTTCGTTGTGTTCACCAATTACAGTGGAAAGAACAAAACATATCTTTTTACCATTTTCTGTCCAGAATTTATTATGCAGGCGAGTTGAACAAAACTCATTTCCACGGTTGTTTTGGAACATATGAAGACGTGATTGCCTTTTAGTACACTACACACACTAATCTAAATGCGTATACAAAATCATAAAAAATGTATCGAGAAAAGTCTAATGTCCTTGAAACGTTAAGTCGTAATGAATGTGTCATGAATTAACAATATTTATAAAAATCTATCCGTTTCATCTGATTGTATGATAATAAACCTATTGCTATTTTTTAATTCAAAATACATAACTAAACAATATTTTCTCTAGATATTAACACTACAAAGGTTTAGTGAATCAGTGTAAAAATATTCTATTAAATTGCACATTTTACTCTGTAAAGGACTTCCTTGATCGTTCCCCTTAATAGTTGAACTTAATTTTCCTGTAAAAGCGTTGAATGTGTTGCTTTGTAAAATGCCCTTTACATAACTTTAAATCGTTCTGTATGGTATTTTCTGTTAGTTTGTTTTGTTTCATATATTGCCTGTAGCTACTACGTAATGTCAGATTCATTTAAGGAGTGAAATCTCCATTGTTTATGCCTTTGTTTGTGCTTCCCAGCGTGTGTTTGTGCTCTCTAGTGTGTGTGTCGGGTTTCCAGTGATTTCATAGAATATTTTGTTCATTCTTGTTATGTATTTCTAGATATTTTGTAGGTAATTTTGTTGTTTTATTTTGTTCTTATAGTTAATTGCTACTTGGCGTAATGTATGACGCATCCTATTTCCTCAACCAAGGACTAATGGAAAGAAGAATGAATCAAAATCTAAGGATAATATTTATTGGGTGTGACAAAACTCTCAAGTACAATCTTAAAATACATATTTTGTTTAATTTAAATTGAATTTTATTGGTCGAACGAAGAAATAGATAGCCGATTAATGCTAGAGAACTGTAACACCATGAAATAATAAAAGTTTTTTTATCATAGAATGTTAATAAAGCTAAATTATTAATTAACGCAAATAGTCTTAAATTAGTGTAATTAACTGTTAAGAATATTATTCATTCATATTATTTTCCTTCATCTGTTTAATTGCAATTCAAGCGAAGTTTGATTAAAATTTAGTTTGAGTCGTCCAACTAGCGCAATCGTCGATACAGAAGGCAGAACTTCCGGAAACCGTGATAACAGAAATGAAATCTCTCCGATCAGTTTGTTTAATTGAAGACGTTGATCCTTTATGAAAGTTTAATGCCGTGAGGGGACAATTGGAAAGGATTAGTGTCTTTTGTGCGAGGACGAGGCGTAGTGGGTAACCCGTCCACAGAGCTCTGGGGCAACTTTTAATTGGTATTGCTTGCTCGCTATTGCCGTTTCGAAGGTTAATACAGCGACGTCGGGAAAGAAAGAGGCGAGACACACGGAAACTGTTGAGGGAAGTTGCGCTAGCTTAACGGCGGATATGACAATAGCCTCGGGCATCATAGCGTAATAGATTCCAGTCGCCTTGTTAGCTGCATTATATTGTCAGATTTTATTCATTTGCCAACAGCTCCGAGGAGAACTCATTGTAAAATTCTTTAAACTTTAAATGACTGGAAAAGTTGGTAAATGTTATTTAAAAATCTTTTCATTTGCTTCCAAACTTTTCTGAATGATATTAAGGAGACTATTCTTGCAGAGAACACTGTCAATAAGAAAAATTTTCGATTATAAAATTTATTCTTAAATCAAAAAGTAATATACAAACATTAATTAATTTTAAATGTATTTTTTTGCCCAATCACTTCGTCCCAAGTTCCACCCTGGAAGTTATCATCTCTTCCTATTGTTACATCACTAACTGGTCCTAATTAAAAGGATAAGTTTAAGTATCCTCTTGAGAAATATAATAATCTCAGAGTGTTTATCACACATGGTTTAAAGTCTAATGATGGGGTAAGACTCTCGGTTATCTCAACTGAATTTAGCGATTCAATGGCAATTAATAAGAATGCTTCAGCCACAGAGGTTTAAACATATGAGATACATATACATTACGAAACATATGGAATAAAATATCCATTACGATTTTGCAAAGACCACCCATACAATTTCACTTTTTTTACCGATTCTCTCATGGCGTTCAACTCACTCTTTAATCGCCATTATAGAAGTGGTTGCATAAACGAAATCAAGGACAGCTTTTAGAAGATAAAAAGAGACAACCAAGAAATCACCATCTGCTCGATCCCGACTCACGCGGGCAGTGTGGGAAACGTGCTGTCTGCGAAGCTGGAGGTCTCCTTGAAATAAACCGCTCGAATTTTCCTACCTATTAAAAAATGATATGGTGCGTCAACCTCATGGCTGAATTGAAATAAAGGCAGAAGAGCAAAAACAGTAAGCATCCTCTATAAAGAAATGGAGTCCTACAAAGAGATAAATTATACCCATAACATCTCGAGATGATGGCAGGACGTTGATGCAAGACTAAGATCCTCCCACTCCCACCTTGCGCATTCTTTTTTTTCTCTAAGTCTCATCAGCGTTTCTGCTCTGATTGTAACACCGCCATGACGGTGCCGCACAACCTCTTTGACTGCCCCCGCTATGATACCATCTGAAGTTCCACGCTTCATAACCACTCCAGACGTGAACTGTGTTCTTTTCAAAGCGGTACACATTATTTTCAAATTCACTGAAGAAATTGGACTCCTGGAACAAAATTAGGAAGAATATATGTGCCTGTGTGTAAGAGTGGTTCTTTCTTCCCACCATTTCTTCAGTGTTGTTAGCAATATGAATGCATATTTTTGTTTCCTCTTGTAATTATTTTTTGTAGTATCCTGTTGATGGGACTATAACTTCAACAATAAATAAGTATTGTATACTGATACATGGTGAGTAAAATTGAACACCGTACTTACGAAAATTAATTTTGGGCAAATGATTGAACTTAGAAAATGTTTCGATATACTAAAATATTGCGAAATTGTCAAAGTTATTGTACACACTTCAAATATTCTATTCGGTGATATATGTATCATTATTGCATTATTAAATGTTTGTTAACTTAAAAAGTCGCCTTACTAGGGCAATCATTTTCCTTGGTCTGCAACTAGAAGGCAGTTACTTATTCACAGGCACCAAAACTACATTGTAAATAATTTTTGTTCCACACCCGGGTAAGGGGGAATTCTGTAAAAAAGGCAGAAATATATGTTTTTTGCTCTATGCTTGTAGCAACCAGCAGAAAGATGCTTAAAAACAATTTTTTAATATACTCATAATATATTTTCGGTGATAATGGAATGAGGCTTTTTCAATATTTGAATCCAAAGGCAGTACTCAAAAATAATTAGCATCGCCCCCTTATGAACCTGTCAGATTATATTTACAGCATACTTGAAAAATCTGTACTAATTAACCTTCATTGACGACGTATAGCAATATGCACAATTAAGATAGTTATTCGTTCTGCTTTTTTTGCACCTTACTGAAGAGTCCCTGCAACTGTTCTTATTAAAATTGCAGCCCGACCGCAGCGACGTTATTCGCAACGGGACTATTTCAAGCGAATCAAAACAGTTTCTGAAAAATGCAAGTCGCGTTAAAGCTCCGTGTAGCTTCTTTGCCTGTTTACTTGTAAATTATTGCGAGAAACTGCGTAATTAATAGAGGAGTAGGGAGGAATAAATAACCCTCCTGAGACAGACATTTATCCGTGTGTCCCGTGACTCTGGCCCCACCTCACAATGAATTAATGGCCTACAGGGCGGGATGTCTGCACAATATATGACGTCTAATTACTCCACATGTCCACACATTGCACTGCTGGACCGCGGGGAACGGACGCAGAAATTTAACCTCAATGTGCAAATTCGAAAACGGGGAGGTTATGGACTACGAGTATGGAGTGCGGATTGGCCAAATTTCACTGACACAATTCGAGTAGAATGAAAGCGAATGAGAAAGAAACGATAGATTCGGTTGTTTTTTATCTGAACTTAAAAAAAACTAACTTTTAAAACTGAGACAAATTACCCAAAATTGTTAATTTTAAAACCTGAATCAAACCTTGCCATATATTAGGATATTTTTCAATATTACTGAAATTTTACTCCCGTACATAAAATTTTTATCCAAAATGTTAAAACCAGTAGCATAAAGATATTCTAGTAACTATCTATTGCCCAAAATTCAAGCACTAACGTTATATAAATTTACCTGGAATCATGTCCTTTAATATATATTTGCAAAGAGAGTATAAAGTGCATGAAATGATAAGACTCCGTATTATTGTAGAAGAAAACAAAATTTATAACAGCATTGACTGAAAAAACTAAGCAGTAATATTTGGCCAATTATTGAGATAACAGATAATTTCCGACATTAAATTTACATTCAATATGATAATATAATTTTAAATAATTAGAATTACTATTTATGCGTACAGAAATTTTGTATGTATCAAAGTTTTAAGTAAATATCATTCATATGTGATGTAATTACTTGTTTTTTGTTTTTATTTTCATGTTGGTGGACAATGATTCTAAATTAATGAGAAAACTCTATAATATTCTTCTTCCTTACAATCCGTTTATAACACTAGATATGTTAGATACTTCCTAGCGCCTAGAGAATGGGGAAAGGAGAGCATATTTCACTATATTAGGCTACAGCTGTATTTGTTAATTAGTTTCTTAAAATACCGGGAGTAATTTTGATTTCTTTAAGGTATCTTGAGCTTTTCTGGCTATTAGGCAACCGAGAATCTCTTTGACCATTTAAAGTAAGTAACTGTAATTGTTTACTTTGTTTGGGTTTCATGTGTTTCTTGACTCTTCCGAGTTACTAGAAATAGATTTGTCTCTCTTAGGGTATCGGGATTATTTTCAATTCTATTAACGTACCGGAGAGTTAATTATACTTTTGTCAGTTACTGTCCTTAGTTAATTTGACAATAGATTGTCTGACTCGTTTCAGGCACTGAGAGCCATTACACCGGTTATGAAGAAATTAATGTTCAAGATAGATTTTCAAACTGTGACGAACGCACTACTGATTCAATAGTGTTTGATAAAAATATTATTGTCAACCTCATTTTTGTACCGGGTTAATATAAATAAATACCCGGAAAACGCCGGACATTCAGATAGTTCATTAATAATATTTATTCAGGTAGAAAAACACATTTAAAAACTATATTTAATGTAATATAGAACGTTTAGGTGTGTTAAAAGTGTTTTCTAACCTTCCAGAACATACATTTTTAATTTTCATTTCTTGTTTTTACTCATTTACGTAGTAAATGGAAGCTAGCGAGTGCAAGGGTAATTGGCAGTTTGGCTGGCTGAGCGAGAAAAATGTTTTTTCTTCTTATTATTAATTTTAGTGAAAATATGTCTATCGTAAAAGATGTACAAATTAATAATATAGTGTTCCTGGTAGTGGTAAGTTTTTCATGTACTGCAAAGTGTAAGTCACTTCGACATGTGATTCAAAGCCCTGGGCTTGTCCTTGATTCCGCTTCAAAGGAGTCAGTCAGACGGAACAAAATCAACCATTAAATTTAGGAGAATCTGTTGTGTTAAGGTGTGAAGACAAACACGGGATTACTGGAGCTTTAGTGTTTGTAGCAGCAGCCCCTGCGGGATTGGCTTTTGCTGTTAATTGTATCCCCACGCACGGAGCAGACGTACAGTTAATCAGAAGCGAAACTCAAGCAGGCTCGGATAACAGTTGTCCGCTGCAACTGTCTTGGAGTTCGACTAATTTACCACCTTTGAGTTGAGATGAATTATCAACAAATTTTTAGAGACTTTTTTATAGACATAATCTGGATAGGTAGTTGAAACGGCCAAGTTAAATTAAATACTATAAAGTTTTTCTCAAAAATACTCAAGACAAATATAACGTTGCATATATATTTATAACTATGAAAATAAAAAGTAAGTAATTAAGCGCGTTCTAAGGCTACATGAGGGTGAATCTGAAACAGGCCATTCCCCTTTAATAATATAGGAAGGCCATTGAAATGGGAAGATCTTTTGGGTTACATGAGGATGATCTTAAAACAGGCAACTCCACTTTAATAGCATAGGAAGGAAATTGAAAAGAGGGGATACAGAAGGTAGAGCAAGGAAGAAAAGGGTTTACTAGGGCCCCCGGACTATAGTTTAAGGATCCTACACGGTGTTTCACCTACAGAGTTGCAGGGAAAATCCTACAATACCTGCATCAGGTAGGCCGGGTATTGGGTACTATTCTCACGCCCTTCTGAATGACGGGAGACGAGTCTGCTGTGGAGTCGCAGCATTCCCGTCTCTGTGTCTTCTCCAGTTTTAGGAGGCAGCTGACCGACTGATCCAATATGATCAGCGGACAACTTTTACTGTATGTCAAAGGTCTCCGACCTCCAAAAAACTGATCAAGGTTCCGGGGCGTGTGAGAACCTTGAAACTTGAGATAGAGGACGAATCCTTTCACGCAGTTAGTGATATTTATCTTATTATCTTTATACATCTCATAAAACGTTCTGATGGAATAAAAACGTAAAAATGTAGAATTAGGTTGGTAAATGTGTGATTAGCAAAATTGTAGGTGGGCCTGAGACATCAGATATACAAGTGTGAAGGGATCTCGCAGCGAACATAGAATCGAATCAAATTAGCTGAGTGGTTAGAAAAACCTCCCGGGAGGTTCTGAGTTCAATTACCACTCTGGTCAAGATTTTTCCATTGTGATCTTCAAAAAAAGTATATTTCATATGAAGTATTATAAACTTTTATCTATATACTTACTCTTTTATGTAATATTGGACATATAATCGATCTAATAATGTTCATTTTTCAGAATAGTTTCAGAAGTTATGCGGGTTGGTCTAAGCGATGCAACTTTGAACACGAGACGAATATGTGATAAAATATCCATAAAATGGGTTATACACGACCGTCAGATTATAATTATCTGAAAAAGCATTGGAAGTATACACCTATTATTACATATTTAGATAATAAAATTATTTTGAGAATTAATTTTATGTAATATCCCCATTTCCTTGGAAAAAATACCCAACTTAATCTAATAAATCACTATCATTAATATTAAAAATCCATCTTAAAATGAGATGATTAATTAATTTTCTACAAGTAAGTTTTAATATAACTCAGAGCGTTGTGTAAACTTTCACCTTTTAACCTATTAAACGAAATTTTTAGTATGAAAGTTATTATTCGTATTTTTGACAGGAATTCAATTCCCTTGAGCGAAGCTGTAATGAAACCTCCTTTCTCTCTCTTCCTGCTGTGGAACAGAAATAATTACATTACGAAAACAATCTTCTCTCATTACGATATTCGAATATTGCTTAAGTCTGCAATGTTGCTGATCTCATCCAGTTAGCTGAAATTTTGTCTCGGGGTAATGCCCGTTTTAAACGAAACTTTTTCAGTTGATTTTTACTAAATTCTCTTGCGTCTGCAAATGTGGGTAATAACAGTGAGCACATTTAAGAGTAATAGTTATGACTACTCTTTAGGTTAGTTTATAATTTATTCTATTTGATTGAACGTTGCATCTGTGGATTAGAAAAAGATTAGGGTGCCTTTATTAGAACGATTATCGAAGAATAAGTAAACGTCTGGAGTATAGAAAAATTGATATAGAAAAATAATTTTCGAGAGTCAAGGAAAATATTCAGTTTAGTAAAATATTGGGGTGAAAATACTTTAGTGGTATTATTATATCATGTAGAGTATGCATAAGGTTTTCTCGACGATAAATGTATGTGTTAGTTGTATGGTGAGAGAAAATAAAATTTTATCTTTTGATGTGATAGATAAAAATTTGTTTATCTCACTTTTTTATTGTGTGCGTTAATAATAATTAATTACACAATAAATAGCATAATTAAAGATAGTTAATGTCAACAGGTTTTAATTATTTTAAAAAATTGTAAAAGTTTAAAGTATCAGAGATTTTGGATTCAGAATTAAGTTACTATTTATACTTATTGGAAATAACGTAATTAATATTTCAAGAGAATTGAAAGTAATTAATTATATCGTTTTACTGGAAGAAGTATGTGTATCGCGGTACAGTATACCTCATTATGGTATGTTGTTCAAAAAGATGGTCTAGTATAGGGAAATATGTTTTGCTTTTGTAACTGAATATGGAATTTCATAAGAACATGTGTGTTTATTGTTATTTAATATTTAACAATGACATTAAATTTGTATGAATATTGTTTTTATATATATTATTTGCAAGTGCTTTGGGCGAGCCGCTTTAAAATTCTCAATGATTGAGGGAAAAGTCTACTGGACTTCTGGAGGCACACTTTTTCTGTCGTATTTTTAATTTTGTTGTCCTTTGCACTTTACAACGAAATTTTATCCAGTGGACATTTCTGTGTTGTGATGTGTTGCATAAATGGCAATTCCCTGTACGAAGATGTTATAGGAGTTTCCATTTCATTTAATTAATAGCGTTAAATTAATGAAAATAATATTTCAGTTGGTGTTATATTGTTTAAGAGGCATAGAAATGGGGATCTCTGAATCTTTCATGTTCACGGAGAATGAAGGAGTCACTTTTGACACACTAAATATAAGGCATATATTCAGTGATGCGTTAATACAATTTTCTAAAATACTGCCTGAATGATTTTATCTATGATATTTTTGTGCGTTATGAGGCTTTTTTAGAGTTCTCTTCACAATACTGTAAACAGGAAACAGTGATTAGCACGTCAATAAATGTCTGCTGTCTACATCCTCTTGTCTCCTTTTTTGTGCTTTCATCTGGATTTTCTCCCTTTCTAATCCACGTCTGTTGTAAGCGCGACAGCTGGCCTCGTTCCCAGTCACGATTTTACTAGAGCTTTACGCAGAAGGCATGAAAGGGGAGCAATTTTGTATTTCAAAGTTGCACGTTGTGGCTAGCGAAGACTTGCATAATTCATTTATCAGTTGCATCTAAAAGCTCATAAATAACCATAAATGCCACTAAAAATGTGCTAACGTAAAACTATTAATTTAGCTGCTACTTAAGAAACCGCCAAATAGAACAAAAACAACCTTATCTTGCGCAGAATTGCAATTTATGTGTTATAGAACTTCAATAATCATAATCATATGTAAAAATACATTAATAAAGAATAATAACGATTATTGGTAGGTTTTATTTACATCGAATTGAAACAATACAAATGAACAATATTATCGAATCGGGAGGTAGAAATCGGTCAAATAGACATATCACAAAGTATGGCGGATATGATTTTCCTAAGACAAATTTCTCTTTTTAATTGTATTTTTTAATTAATTAAATATTACATCCATAGATGAAAACACTGTTAACCTTTGTAAGATTATGAAAAAAGAAAAATGACTTCATAAAAGTATAAAACATTAGTTTATTCTATTTCTAACTTAATACAATATCATTATAACTTTAAACAATGTATTTAGAGCTTTTATGAATTTTTAAAGATAAAGTAACAAATTTCCACCCCGTGGAAGATCGGGATAGGATAATTTATATATATATATATAGTGAAATAAAATTTAATTACTATAAATCTTAACACATTTTATATTTTCTTTCTTATACGTATTCAGTGAACAGTTGATTGCTTTATCCATTTTTCCTATCACAAAGAAGTTTTTCCCTACTGTACTGTCTTTGCTAACATTTTTTTCTTTCCTCCTTTTCTTTTATTTCTTAATCTATTATTTTTAGGTACAGTATCTGAAACTCATTCTCATAAGCTGAGTCTGGCCAGTTTTTCCTCTTTTTTTGAGGAATGTATAACATTTTGCTTTAAACAGTTGTATCCTGTTCAACCCCGCAGTCTCAGTTTAAGTTGTTTCACTGAGCCTTAATACAAGTAGATTGAAACCATATACGTAACTTATATGCAGATAAAGATATCTAGTTTACGATTCCCAGGTATCACAATTTCTTAAATTCCGTCAAAATATCCCTTCCCAATCTAACACCCTTTGTTATTCCACTGTATCCCAAACTACACTCCATTATCTTGGTTTTTCCTCTATTAATCCTCATATTGAACTCTTTCTCCAGGACTCCGTTCGTGCTATTTATTACGGTTTTCAAGTCTTGTTCTGATTTCCCTAATACTATAATATCGTCTCCTTGCAGTAAGATTAATTTTCCATATTCCGTTTTAACTTTCTTCATCGACTGTTCTATATATAAGTTAAACAGAATGGGCGACAGACTTCATCCTTGCCTTACTCCTTTCTTGATTACGGCTTTCTTTTCTTGATCTTCAATTCTAATTACTGCTGTCTGTCTTCTGTACAGATTATGTATAAGCCTTCTTTCACGGTATTTTATTCCAATACTCTTCAAAATCCTTAATGGTGTGTTCCAGTTAATTATATTAAATATAAAAATATGCTAATAATAACATATATTATTAAATATTTTAAGTGTAGTATGAGACCTACATGTAATGAAGATCAGAAGAAAGGATTTATACAAAGCTTTGCCAAAGAGGCTTCAAAATTGTTTTGAGGTAAGAGGTTGGAAAATTCTTGACAGGAAATGGAGTCGAACCGGTATATTCCCCTTGGTACAGGTTCCTTTTGCTGAGTCCAACCACTGTATAAATCTGAATCATAGCTTTATTGAAAGATGAATTTGCTCAAGGTCAGGTATTGAGTTTGTTTCCAGGTCTCGTCGGAATTTTTCCATCCTGATACCCAATTTATTTTTAATTTGGTCAGCAACTACCATTGATGTGTTAGTTAAATTCTTATAAAGTTTTTGAGAAACAATTTTTTTAATAAACTTAATTACACATGCAGCTGCTATGGGAAAAACGTTATAATGCTTTATATATATGTATATATATTTGTTATATCTTTTAAGCAACACAATACTTAAGTTTTGTGGTGATATTAGCTCATCTACCTGAATGCATCACAAGACTTGTGCAAGTTGTACGGTGAAACAACCAACCGCTGCTCTGAATAAGGAGAAACTAGATTACGCTCGCTCAATTTATGGTCAAAAGTAACTTCTGTTGGCAACAATCCTCTGACCGTGGTGTCTGTCAGCTTAGTTTCGCTGTTCGCAACTGTTGCACTTTGAAGGGGATATTTACCCTACAACACTGTTCAATAGACAGCAACTCTCAATAGAGAACCTTAGGCCAATAAACTTGGCGTCGAGCAATATGCCTTTACCGACGTTCGTTATGGCAGATCAACAGAACATCAAGTTTGCAGATGTACTGGCATTTGACAGCAGTCTGTGGAAGTTCTCCATTGAGGTAATTCACGAGCGTATAATAAATAACTGTTAACTATAAGCCTTCCTCTTTTATAAAATTGCTTAAAAATTATGACAAAAATAATTATTTAAAATCCACAAGTCATGTATTAATTACCTATGACTCATTTTAATTTTAGACGTGATGTGTACTTTTAGAAAAAGCCTGAAAAGTTCTTCTCCAAATTGTTGTTTATAATTTATTAATAAAACATGCATAATAAATTTATAATAATTTAAACTTTTGAAAGTTTTCGACTACTACCATCCTCAACCAGGTAATTGAACAAATAGGATAATACAGCAATAAAACACATTATCAATTATTAATACATGACTTAATTAGTCATAAGTGAGGTTCCATGTACAGCTAAATTTATTCCTGAATAAGTCTCAAATGAGAGACATACGTCGTAATATTTCATATTTAAATTATAGAGGCTAATAAAATCATTTATTACATATTTAATTGTCAGAATAATTATTTAATTATTATCAATTTATTAAGAAGAAATCGTAAAAAACAATACATTGTCGGAAACATCTAGGACAATTATAAATTATTATTTTAATACATACTCATACGGAAGTTTAATTTATAAATGTCTTGGTGCAGAATAAATACCATTTTCAGATGTAACACTAAGATTGAACAGGAAGGTGAAATGAAACTGATGTATCAACTTGTATAAGTGAAATATTAACAATTTAATTTTCCACGAAACCTTTATTTTTTATCCAAAATGTCAACAGGTGTGAACTTGTAGATTCAGCTTTCTGTGACCAAGTCTGTATGTAAAAATTGGAAGTTATGGAGCGGGAATATTCTATCTTCGCCATTGAATTATTCAATGCTGAATACTCGAAATCAGTTCACTGAGGCAGTAATCATTTGTTTTCGCCGGAAACGCGCTGGTTAAATATTTAAAGATCGGAAACTCCAATACTCCACAGCCGGAGGATCTCAGTCTACTGATGTCACGACCATTTCAAACAGTTTCAGCCGATATTTTTTATAATTGGTCAAACAATCGAAACCGCAAGCACGGGTTTGAATTACATTAAAATTATGTATTAACCAAAAGACCGTCAACAATGATATTAATTATTCATTTATAAAAATATGGAATTTAGTATACGAGTACTTATTTGTCCATTAACTTAGAAGTAACACTATGTTTTATATAAAAATGGACTTGCGTATATTTAAAAATTGTACTAATAAACGTTCTTAATTCAGGTTGGCGGCAATGAATGTTCAATAAGAAAACCATCTAATAGCATACTTTTTTTAAATCTAGTGTTTGACACAGTTCCATAGTATTTGTATGCTACTGGAATCAATGACATTTTAAATATTTTAATTTATACAAACAAAATTTAACTGTTAGTTAATAAACCATTTAAGACCCTTCTTAAAATAAGTTATTAAGAAATAGAAATTTAATTACAGTAAATCGTGTTCCAAGTGAAAAAATTGTTTAATTTGTAAAAATCATAATTCTAATGTACGTAACACAATCCTTTTATTTTTCATCACATATTGAGTTCCTTCTTGTGCAATTTAAAATTTCATTTATAAAGCTTTTGTGCAGCGACGACGTTTATGTCGGTGAGCAGCAGCAGGATGATTGATCCTCGATCTATACAATTCATGCTTTCTACTGATGCAAAACGGTTGTACATGATAAATGAATTCCCTTACTTATGATAGAAGATGCAGACTCATCAATACTCCATTTATGTGATCTGTTTGGCTTTCGATAAATACGGAAGTTACTTATTGTATGGTAATTTTTGCATCCGCTTCTAAGGAGAACTTAAAACGAAAAATGTAAAGTACTTCAAGATAAATTATTTCAATATTAGAAAGCCAAAATAAGCCCAGAATCATTTGCGTTTAGTTTTGAATTATATTGTCACACTATAAGATTCCTAAAATTTGACTGAAATAAATTTTAGGAGGAATAATAATGTACAGTACTCGTGCAATTTTGAAACAGTTCTACCATTGAATAATGTAAGTCTGTAATTAATTTTAATTTATATTGAATATTACACTTCATAAGTTAACTAATTTTATATTTTCGAAAAAAAATGTATTTTATATAATTTTTGGTGTATAGTTACCTAAAAAGTCCATAAAGTTAGATAAAACGTATTTGTATTAATTAATAATTTAGTTTCTTGCTGACTTATTGGCCGTCTTTTAATTTATGTAACTTTAAAATACTTGATGCTACGCTACAGACTCATGTATTATTTACGACAAGACAAATTTGTCAGAAATATATATTGATGAGATAAAACAATTAGAACATAGGTCCGTGCCTTTGATTGGAACCTCATGGGGTGGAAATATAAATTATAATTTATTTTTTGAAACATCAATGCATAATTTACAGTTTTGTAGAGGAAGTACAATTTCGGATGCATTGTTAAACACACACATTTATAAATTTTACTCATAAAATTTGTCATTATTTTTAGAAACAAAATACTTTCAGACTAGTTCAGTTAATATTTTCACTTATGCATTGCCAATTTTTTTAACTTATGAATAAGTTCGAAATTTTTATTTTATCTAACATTTTTCTGATACATTTGGCTACTGCATTAATTGTTATTTATTTCTGGTGCATTGTAGAAACACACTACTAAGCGATGAAAAATTTAATAAATATTTATCAACCAAACCTTAGTCATAATGTAGTGTAAATATTAGAATTTATCAACGCTTGATTAATCACAAGTATTTACTAATTCAATGGCTGTTCTAAATAACTCAGCGAATAATCAATATTAATTTTTTCACCTCGGGTAATTAGCATAAGATGAAATAAAACTTGACAGTTCCAATTCACAAAGGGAAACAGCACACAGTTAAACTGGAAATAGTTACTGCTATATTCTGACCTCTATTTAAACGTCACGTGTACTAACCTGCACAATATTTATAAACTGTTGTAGTTAATCTGATTTGCAGTGTTTCACCATTTGTTGGAGCTACAGGATATAATTGCATGTGACATTGAAGCATACTTAAACATCGTTCAAACTAATGGAGACGCAAATCCGTGAACCTCCACAGCACGTTGCAGTTGTCACAAATCCAATCCAGGTCGTATAGTTTTGAAACCGTATTCGCAAAGGCTTCATGCAAGAATCTTTATTAATTGTATGTAAGATGGAGTGGTATGAGAAGCACAATTGTTTGAAAGATATATTTTCATTAAAATAATGTTTTTAAAGGTAATAATCTTATAATGATGAATCTATAAATGGAAGGAAATAAGTTACAAATAAAAATAAAAGAATTTCAAGCTTAATTTAGTTTATGAAAAAACGGTGAGTATATTCATAAATTTATGGTGGCTGGTAACCCATTAATAAAGTTAATTTTGTTTAAGTAATATAATGGATTTAATTTTGTTATTATGTAAAGGTAATTTTAAACTATTAATAAATAAAAAAAGGGTAATGGTAGGCAGAGTTGTAATGTATAGAATTAATTATAATAACTCTTTGTGTTGTGTGCACTTGAGTCATTCATTATTATTTAGTAAGACTAATTAACCTTTAAATTAAATATCATATTCTGTGCGTACTTTTTGATTATATTATTTACTATTTTCAGAACTATTGAATAATTAAATAAATTTAAACCCTATGGTATTTGCTTCTATGAGTTTTGATGACCATGCCATAATGCTGAGCGCTATTCAGAATTTAAGTAAAACGTATTAAATACACGAATTGGTAAAATTGAGGTTAGAATGGTAAACACAACTAATTGCTGAATTTGACGGTTCGAAATAAAAGGCAAGCAACGAAAGAGAAGTTAAATAAGGTTACAGAAAGGTTAAAAAGAACTCGACAAGTTGGCACGTCCTGTGTTTTTAAAGTCTTTGAGATTTGGCGGCACTGAGTTGTGAGTGAACACGGTGTTTTCCTCAAAACATCAATGGAGTGGGATGAATGGCTCCTCCCAGAGACAACAGATAAATAATTTTGATTAGACAGGATCGGGCCTCGCCACCAACGGAAATTAAGTGGGGACAAGATATTAAAAAAACCAGGAAGAATTGATTGAAGAGGCACTAAAAGTGGACATTGAGATTGAGCATTAGGTGACTAAGAATTTAGACCATTGAGAGTGTTGATTGGGCATTAGTACGCTAAAAGTTTGGACTTCGTTGTATTAATCACTAAGAAGTGGTCATTAAAGCAGTAAGAGATTGGAGATTTTCCTAGCCATGGAAATTTGAATAACGGGCATAAAGCTTACTGTAATCCGTGACGAACAAAAAGAAAATTAAATGAGCAAGGTGCTCATTATAGCAAGAAGGAAAATCGGTTGAGCCGAACGGCGGGATCGAACGTCAACTCTGACTCCAACGATAGGTTCCAGGCTAAGCTGAGTAGAGAGGGTAATTACACTGTTCGTAACCTTTTGCCGATTTCCTAGTACTGTCAATTCCGCGTAAAATTTGTGTTTGTATTATGCTCCATGAGAAGGCTCGCTAAGAAAACCCATAGAATAGAACTCATGTCTCTATTTTATAAAATATCTGATGTTTATAAACAATGTCCAAAGTAGAATGTCGTAGGTTTTCCCGGTGAATCTTCTGAGTAAATAGTTCTTGGGCTTCCACGCGGGTCAGGTTTGTATTTTTCCACGACGTGAATTAAATATTTTTTTACATAATTGAATACTTTAAATTGATAAATGTTGAGTAGTGGAATCTTCCACATCTATATATATATAATATATATATTATTTTAAATATTAAAACAAGTTATATTAGCCTATATATTCATTTCATGGTTTTTGTTCCAATGTCGGAATAAAAGGAAGTAAATTAAATCTTAATGAATTTTCTCAATTTTTTTCATTTTTTAACCTTTTTACTTGATGTTTCACGATATTTGCTGAAGTTTTACACAGCGGTGAAATATTACGCCGGCGGGAGCATACATTTTATGCCTTACGTTTCCTAGTCTTACATCCTCTTCAGGTTGAAATGCGAACTAACGCCTGTACTAGGAACAGGTGCCAGTACGGCCGCACATAAAAGCGAAGTGCCTGGATATGCTCCACTTCCGGTTATTGGCACTTTCCCGTCTTCAGAGCTTAAGGACTTCCCTCACAGTAATACACAGGTTCAACCCGTAGACACTACAAAGAGTCCCTGATTAAGAACTATAAGGCAAGGAACCCTTGTTACATTCATAAACTCAAAGCCTTCACTTAAAATATTTTAGTACATTGATAGTAAAACAAGAAATTGTTCAAGGAGTTCCTACAGTTCCTAGAAAACGGGGTAGATTAAATTTATTACTTAACGGAGTAATACGCGACATTAATAAGTGGACTTTTGCATTCCTTAATAAATACGTTGTAACTATTTACACTTTCGATGCTTAGAGGAAGGCAATTGAATAGCTTTATTCATAAGGAGTGTATATTTTTTCAAAAAGTGAAAGATTATGTTTATCCATTCGTAATGTAGTGCAGTTTCTGGTATTATAACTATGGATTACCCCGTAGGTATCAAAAAGTTTTCATTACATATTTGAGTGTTTCAAGAATGCATGTACTAGGTAATGCTAAAATTCAAATTCACATAGTATCCGGATCGCACGTTTCTGTAGTAGGTAGAATACTGTCATAAAGTAGTGAGTGCAGTAAAATATCAACTCCGCGTACAAATACCGAATATTATAAACATGGGTTCAAATATGTACGTTGCTTAATTTGACGTATGAAAGGCATCGGCATAAATCTAATATGCGCATCGAAATTTTATATTTGGTGTAGTTTCTTCATTATAAGTTAGAAATAATATTAAAATTTCACTAAACAGTTGAATAAGTCTTCAGGAGTATTGAGATCGGCCACAAGTTTTCTCTGAACAACGATTTTATACTCCGAAATAAATGGTTCAAAAATTACTAATTGCCATTTCATGTTTTAGGCCAAATAACATTTTTTTAAAAAATTTATGGAATAAATAATAATGAGACAGCATCAAGGAAATGAAAACAAAAGTTAATAGTTTATCGGTACCGATGCCCCTTTAAGGCATGAATTGTGATGAAATATTTTAACGTATTAATGAAATGTTTCTAATTTGAATTCGTTATATATGGAACTCCGATTTTATAAATGTTATTTTCTCGTAAGCAATATTGCTATACATATATATCGTCCTCGTAATTTAGTTCAGACCTCTCTTGTTTCCACGTGACAGGCAGTGATAAACGAAAACCAAAAGCACAATACAAAAATTAAGAAAGACTTGTTCACGTGAACACAAGAAAGGAAAAAATCTTTAAAAGATTCATCGAAACTAGTGCAAGGCTGGTAAACCATTTGAGGGTCGAACCGCTATTCCCTTCCGAGGGCAGCCCTGGACCCAAGCCGACGTCCAAAACCAGAGGGAAGGTTTTCATGGTCGTCTGGGTCGCCACACGCTCACTCCACTCCACATTTCTACCTACGTCACAGGGTATGTCGGTTTCCAGCCGCCATAATTTTATCCCCTTGCAATATCGTGGTGTTGGAATAGATGATCCGAGATTTGTAGGAAGGAATAGAACGGCGGACAATGAGGGCTAGGCGGACGTGTGATGCGAGTGTTATGTTAAAATATATGCAGGATTCCAGAATCACAGGCTGTCAGCTATCATAACAGTCTCGTGGAGTATTCACTTACAAACTACTCTATTTCATATTACTTCACCTCTAACTAATACATTTTGTGAAATTATTTCAGTTTTAAATTTGAGTTTTGTATTTTAAATGATGAAATCATTTTGAAAGTTTGATTAATCTGTTAGGCTTTGGTTTAGGGACGCAAAATACACAAAATATTGTGATTAATATGTTAATTAAATTAGGCCAAACATTTATGTCCTTAAAAATGTAATAAGTTAATTTGATAATTATTTTTTATTAATAGCATATATATTTTACTATTTTGAAAAGTTGTTATATTAATCAGTCAAGCATTGGTATTTATTACTGAGGAACACTAACTGTCCGGTATATTTTGATATAATTGCACGATTAGCAGCAGATTTAAAATAGAGAAACTTTAATGAGATCTACGTACAGTGGTAAATTATAGTTATATTGTTACTAATAGACTATTGGATTAAGTTATAGAGTAAAAAGTAAATAAACATTTATTTTAATAAGACTAATATTAACTTATACTTCTCGAACTGCTAATGCTGATTTACTCTTTCTTGCTGGATATAAATTTGCGTGATATCTTCAATTGTTAGTCTATTTTATAAAACTAAAATCCTTTTAAACTAAAATATTACCTACTCAAATTTGATATGTTCACTGTTCGGAGAACGTGATCATGGAGAAAATCTCTAGACTTATAATGTCGTGAATAGCAGAAATGATTCCAGTATAAAAATTCATAGACTTAAGATTCGACTCAATAATGCCAAAATTGTGAATAAATTAATTTAATAAAAGAAGTGGGCATTGAAATTAGAAGAGGTAAAATATATGTTTGCGACGGATTGTGTAGTGACAGAAATGTTTCATATTCGTCCCAAAGCGAAATGAATATAAAAAATATGGGAGTGGGTTGAGGCAGTATGATATAAAATATTTGCACTAAAATAATTAATATTGTGATAGTAGTAAGTGATTGAAACTTTCAGTTTACAGGACAAAAAGTAATAATAAAGTGTAAATTATATTATTTTATAATTATTACTAGCTTTTTATTATGACCTAGCACCAAATTTTAAGCAAAATTGTGGTAAATAAAATTCTACATACTTATCATGAATGATCAAAATGGCAGAGCATAGTGCAGAGCGCAGTGTTACGCTGCAAACATCAGGAACAGAGGCTAATGAGATCCAAGCTTAGGCACTGCTTAGCAATCTCTATGTACAACCGCTAATGATACCAATCCCATTAAGTGCTTTCCTCTAGCGACAGTTAGAGAATTGTTCCCACACTTAATCCCCTGAGGTCCAAGAAGCAGATGGGGTGTTGTTTCCGCCATGGACCAGGAATAGCGAGGGGGATGATTCGGACGGGCTACAATCTAATAAAAGCTGCATTGCGTTAAGGGGAAGGTGGTAAGCGGGACATGGGTCTCGTCCCTGGAGCTCTGAGAGCTTGCCTGCCCGGAATATCTACGGCCGACGAGGGATTTGTGATTTTAGCACTGAAGATGCCAAAGGAAATTTGTAATTGAATCCTATTGCCCAAACCTTACAACCAGAATTTAAGACCAAACAAGAGCTGTACATTATCGCAATAAATAATACCGGCCAATAACAACATAATTTGAGACCCTCTCTCTCTCACACACACAGTCCGTGAGCGGGAGAGTTCAGTCACTACTTGGAAACCTTCACTTAACTAATTTAACCATCTGAAATCAACTGATATTAAAAAGAAAATGAAGTCAATAGATTAATTTATACTCGCACGGTAATGATCGGGAAAATAGAAAACTATATGTTAATTGTTACGAGGTAATATAAGAAGGAACCCAATACAATTCAATCTTGAGGGGAAAAAAATGACTCTTACGCAAACCTCTATAACTAAATGTCTTTTTGTTTTCATGGCATTGGCCTACCGGGAGGATTGCGGACTGTTATCTTCCATGACTCATTCATTGGAACGGTATGTGGACAGCGTATCAATTCTGCTTGAATTTTAACCAGAGTTCTCGTACACAAACATCCGTACCCTTGCCAGGACTGGAACCCGGGACATCTGACGTGAGGTGATGACGATGAGCGCTACAAAACAGCAGGTCAGCGAATTGTTGTGCAGTTGTGCAATGGTTAAGAACGTAGAAAGTTAGACATTTTATTTGCAATTAGAATTGCACATAAAAATATTAGTTAATATACCAGAGAAAAGACTATTTATTTAATTTATCTCCGATGTTCCGTCCGGATTAAAATTCTTCAGGTACATCAAGTAATCAGTTTATAACTACTCACAATATTAAAAAGCAATTATAAATATCAATGCACAATGTGTGCTAAACATAAATTGTACAATTTTGAATGAAATTATAATATACAATATTATTTATTGAAATTATTCGTCGTTATAATCGTGTATATACCTTCTTCTTCTTCTTCTTTCTTATATAACTATATAACTATTCTCGTTACGCATATTTTACACATATCATGCAGTCATTTCACACTTAATCATTGGCCTCGTAAATATAAAGAGAATATACTTATGCAAAGTGTTTATAAAATTGAGAGTACAGTCTTTGGAGGGGGAATGAGAAGGATCGCTGGTGAGTTCATGGCAAACGATTGTATCTGCTAGTTGTTAAAAAATATTCTCCGTTAAAAGTTGATGATCAAGCAGCCTTGAGTATGGCAAGGTTATAATTTGAATGACTATAAATAACGTTCAAAGTTTCTTTTAAATTTCCAATATTTTTGTACAGCTATTTCGTTAGTGAGTAATTATCTTACAAGATAATTTAATGTAGCGAAGTTTAATAATCTTAAAGTATTTGATGATAAATTGCCGCAGTAGGATTCTTATCAAGTTTATCACGTTAGCCTGGCTAAACAAGGAACGAGGCCGGCGCTCAACAAGTTATTATTGCTCTTTTTGTAGAATTCATATTAATGTTCAAGGAACCAAAAATATGTGTGGTTAAGTGATATTTGACAATAAGCCAAATTTATTTCATAAGATGTATGGCAATTGGTACATGTCTATTATTAACAATCTTGTCTGATGTCACCACTGACATGTAAAGGAGTAACTGAACTTTGAAACGCCAAATTTTGAACACTGGCCAATGAGAATAGCGTTAGCATAACTGTAATATCCCAGATATTGTGTTGTGAGTTATATACGGTCACGTAAGTTTAGTAAATGAAATAGAAATTATATCATAGCCTATGTTAATTGAAAGTCAATTACAGAAAGACGGTTACAGTATTGCAATTTCTTAATTTATCTGATTTGAAAATTGTCAACGAGCCTTTTGAGCTGAAACTTTATATCTCATTAACAAAATTGTTATCTTTCCATGCATAAAAAAGGACGTCTGCACCCGCAGGCCACCTGATTATATGGGTAATGATGCAGTGTACTCACTTCATCATTATTTCGTTATAACTGAGATGGAATTCCTTTTGAAGAATTTCAATACCTTTTTAAATATTCAGAGACATGAAAATGAGCAATGTTAGCCTTTGAGTAGTTTATCTTTCTCAACAACGAAAACTGAAGGTCTGCATTACATTGAGCTTGTTAAAAAATAAGTAAAAACCGAATAAGATGAATGAATATGAATTTAAATTAGCTTATAACATCAATAATGTTGTCTTTCTGTTTTTAGATCTTGAAATTTTTTTACGTAATACCCCTTTTTACTTATTGTGTTTCAGTCAATAAAAGAAAATATAACTCACTACGGTTCCGTATGGAAAATGGAATATAAATTATTTGGCCACAAACAAATATATATACCTTATGACACGCACTAAAGTTGATACCATTTTGTCAGATCCTCATAGAATGAACACTTGACGTGGTAGTTTTTGATTGGCACGTGGTCGTAGTGTTACGTGCCTGACCGACCAGAAAAGTCTACTAATATTTTTATTTTTTCGGCTTCCTGATAAGCTCCAAAACTCGAATGTATCTTCCCCATAATCTATCTTATTAAATTAGAAATAAAAATATTAAAATTCGTCGATCTAAATATGTTCAAGCATTTTAACGTTTAAGCCGTACAAACTTTTAAAATATTAATGCTTCATTCAACTAAAATGATATAAATGAATGTATCAATAAACTAATGGAAATTGTTGCTTCATACATCAGCAACAGAAATTAAAATATATTTGACAAACATTACCGAAATTAATACATAAATGGAAAGATAAAATGCTGTGTAGGGCAAAGTAGATCCGAAATTATTTTCATGAAGGTACAATAGTCCTCGAAGAGAATTTACTTTTCCATAATTATTTCAGAAGAAACGTTATCTCAGGTTGAATGAAAAACAAATGTGAAAATCTTTTTTGTGGTTTATAACGACAAAGTCTGGATGTGCATTCATACATTCTTACTAACATTTATTAATCCAATACATAACTTTTCAAGTAATGTCAGCCATTTATATCAGAAATTTATAGAGAAAAGTGTATTGAAATGTGTCCACATGCATATTTCTTTTGATGAGAAACGAGGAGATAAAATAATAACGGGAAATGAAAAATTAAAATTTTCATCAAATTTGCCGCACTGAATAGCTCAAAATAAGTGTCCGGAAAATAATACCAGTTCAACAAAAAAATCTCAACTTTACGTCACTTCAGATATAAACGCCCCCTTTATTTATTCAAACGCTTGACAGTTGAATCCGCAGAAATATTTCGTGAAAAGCATTCCTAATGAAGATGGCAACAGCTGGGTGAAATTTTATACAGCATAAGACGGTGGAAATGAAATAATTAAATTCATTGCTCCTGCCAGAGAAAGGAAATATCATTAACAAGCGATGAAGAGAAAAAGGCAACTGAGCTTTTAAGCCAGCATCTTTTATTGTTTACTGTGGCTTTTAGTTTATTCATTTTCATGTCTCCTTAGCCCGAACTCCGCTTATCTGTATTATAGTACAGTCACTGGTATATTGAAGTAAGACAATGCCATCCAAGAGCTAAATTATTTACTATGCAGTGAGTGAAAATAATTACATAATTTACATGTGTTCACTAAACAATAATTACTGTTACCGTAATTATGAAGTGATTAGTGCGGAATATACAAAAAGCAGAAAAATTTTCTTGATATGTGGTTTCGTAAATTTTATACGAAGACAAGAATAGAGTTTTAAACATGAGATGAAAAGCCCATTAGAAGGATTTGAGGCTATTTAAATGACTCAAGAGTCAGAAAATCTAAAAGAAAATTTAAAAGATAAAGTTACATAAACCCTAATTGCATACACAAATTCGCTAGGTAGTAAAAATAGAAGCCAAAAAAATTATTTTATAAGAAACAATGACGTTTAAATATAAATTGAGGGATTAACTATAATATTTATGTGACTTGGATACTTCATAAATCAAGCACATTTATTCTTTTATGGGGATAAAGAAGTAGAGAATTATAGTTAATGGTAATAATATTGAAATCAAATGGCAAGCTTTAAATTAATACGTTTTTAGGCAGCAACATATAATTAATTATATAAGAGCTTAAATTTATTACAATTATATTACAATATTATGTCATAATGATTAATTTGTGCAGTGGCTGCTTACAGTAATGCCCTGAGAACTAAAATTAAGGCAGTAAATACCCTCCATGGCAATATCCGTTATCAGAATTTTCACATCTTCTTGAGTCTTTAAGGAAAATATTTGTATTCCTGTTTCCATACATTTATTACAGTTAGTTGACGTTTTTAATTTCTGCGATTTTAATTTACGAATAATTAAGCTTCTGCGTTACCATTACAATATACGTAATTAGAAGCAGCGCAACTGGGACCTGAAAGGTTCTCTTGAGGTACATTTGTTAATTTATCAAATGGCATAATAAAGGGTTCGTTAATGAGAGTGTTCAGTAAACACTGTATAAATTAGTGATGTATGTATGACGAGACCAGCAGTCACTTGAATTCTTCTGTTTTGTCTTTTATTCAGTTCTTTGAAATATTCTGATGGGAGTTAGTGAAGTTTAACGAATGCAATACTCCTATAACGTCATTTCTAAGTAATTGATTGCAATAGAGATACAGGTTGAACATTGCTGCCTATAATACAATGCGAATATTCTTTCGCTTTAGTAAACGCACAAATCATTATTTACTTATACATCTTTCTTTATTTCTTATTTACTGTAGTTAATTATGTTGAATTTATAGCTTTATATTAAATAATCAGGGATGAAAAATAATTAATTAATGGGTAATTATTCTGTCCTATAACTTTATTCTTACCGTCTTATTAACTTTTAATTTCATTGAGATATAATTACTGTTTTTGGAGATTATAGTCGCGACAACAGGAGAATTTCTTGGCGACTACAAAAATTAATTACCCGAGGACATAAAAAGACACATTGACATTGCAAACAACACCGAAGGAGTTGGAATAGACAATTACTCTTAGACCAATGAAATATTATTCACACAGGAACATAGGCACTTCTTAAATTTGTTCTATGAGAACAATTTCTTGAATGAATTTCAGAAGACTGTGAATCACCACTGGATAAGAACACAGTCTACGCCTGGTGTGTTTTGGCAGCGTGGACCTTCTGATGATGTCATAGTGGGAACCGTTATAGTGGTGTTACAATCGGAACAGACAGGCTGAGAAAAAATTTAATGAATGCGGAAAAGGAAGGACCTAAGTCTTCAGAAAGACCTGCTATCTTCTCGATATGTTGTGTATAAGTTATGTCTTAGTAGGACTCCATTTTTTCGTAGAGGATTCCTACGTTTTTCCTCTTCTATCTTACCTCCATTTTGCAGTCAGAAGGTTGCCACACCCGATCATTGTCTTTTCTTGAGCATCTAGGAATATCCGAGCTGTTTAGTTCCAAGAAGGCCTCCAGTTTAGCGGTTTTGTCGTTTCCCAAGATGTCCACGTGAGCCGGGATCTAGCGGATGGTGATTTCATATTTTTTTCCTTCTATCTTCCAAAGACTGTCTCTAATTTCGTTGATTCTACCACTTCTGAGCTGATCGCAAAAAGTGAATCGGCCGAAATTACTTGACATTGACACATTTTAGAATAGGAGAAGAGTGACCGGATTTAATATCATATGAATAAGAGCATATAATTAATATGACTGCAATTATTTTAGAAACGTTGTGCGAAGCTTTTTCAAATTATTCGCACCTCTTTCATTGTACAATTGTTTATATGTTAAAGAAGAAGGACAGACCATGAGAAAATGTTTTTTATATAGTTTTGAAAACTGGAAATTTAAAAATCTGTACTAGCCTACTTCGTTATATATTTTTAACGTTATTTTCTCAGCTATTAATTATGGATAGTTTTAATGTTACCATATCTGTAGTTTTTAACTGGTATGAAGAAATTTTTTTAATTTACTTGACATTCACATTCGTGTTTTAACAGTTAATAAATAATTGTAAAAAAGCCATTTAAAATTATAAAATTTATTTTAGAATAGTTGTAATTCTCATATTTCTGAAACAACGCGATGCATTTTATGATACTATTTATTTTAGAATGTTTTCATAATTAGTTAAAATGTTCGTTATTCTGCCACCTTCAATTTTATATATTTATTTTTGGAATTACTCTAATAAAAACATTGAAACCCGTTTATTTATTCGGTCTATTATTTGCACCGCCCACAAAGTAGGTCACAGAATAATATCACTAAAATGCTTACAATGACCATTGTGAAGAACGGCAAATCAATGAGTTCCACGCAGCCATTTGAGTTAATGAGACTCTGTTGTCCAAGTAATGCCTGTTTTACAAGGTAGGTATCATTTCCTCGTCACAGACACTAATTAGCTGTGGTGATGGCTAATAGTTGGAGGGTCAATCAACGCTTATTAGCAAGGTAAACATTGTAATATTGTGGTTATTGTATTTACCTCTATATCATAAGAATTATTTCCAAACGACCTGGATATCTTTCTTTGGTTGCGCGTTTCAAATTCTGAGATATATTTATGGAGTTTTACTAATTTGACTTCATTACCTACTCCATTATCTGGTTCTTCAGCACTAGAAAGCCTTTCTTCGACATCGGAAAATTACACATATATTTTGGTAAAAAGGTAGTAATATTTTTCAGGAATGAAATTGATGTCCTATTTTTTGCAGTGTATAAAGTAAATAGTTTTAAAAATATTTTCAGGTTATAAAATGATCTGTAGTCTTTCACATATACACAACCATTCGATTTATATTTATGGTTATTTTCATTAGATCTCAGTTGATGAATAGGATACGTCACATCAAGTAACAAATAATTATAAAATATGCACGTAAAGTATTCTTTTACAGCTGCATTTCTTACATTTCTTCTGTTAAATATGAAGCTTTAATGAAGTTTATTTTACGACTCTCATCTCTGTGAGTATAAATTGGGAAAATACGATCAGGAAAATTCCGTTGTTGATAGAAGCGACACGGTGAAAATTAATCACAAATATACAGAGTAACATTCTAAGTAAATTGAGGTTTCGTGAAGTGCTTGAAAAGTCTCTCTTTGCGTATACCTTTGATCATCAATGATTGATCTGTATATGCTAATAGCGCTGATGTATTTTTTTTTCAAAGAAAAACTTCCTTTAAATTCGCACTCTTAATCATTTGACGGCGACTTGCTATTAAACCAAGTTATTAATCAAGTTCATATACAATAAAACATCTTTTGTTTTAGCTAAACGATACATGCTGTTTATATAATAAATGATTAATCCCAATATTTAGAGAATGGATTAGTACTGTAGCTATTCTGTAGTTAACATAATTTCAAGGTCACTGACCTACATTACCTACTTAGATGCTTCATAAATTGTATGACGCGTTTTCAAAATAATCTAGGTGAGTGAACTCGAAATTATGTTAACTGCATCATAAATATAATACTTAGGTTCACATATAGAAATATTTTCATAAAAATAACCGTCTTCACTAAATATATTTGTATGTATTGCAAGTGAATATCAGAAAATATTGTTTTCTTTTTGTGTAACAACCCTTTAATTATTCTTCAAATAATTATTTCACTTCGTCATTTTATTTATTATTCCAGTTGTACTGAGTTGAGGTTCGGTAGTTCGTATTAATGAAACCAGGTAATCGTTACATTTGACTTTACATATTAATATTTTATTCCAATTTCACGAGGCTTTCTGTATGAAACGAAGTTCTCGTGCAAATTGCACATTGTCACCAATAAATCTCAATTGATATGGAACAGGAAACAAATGCAGCCGGCAATGGGAATGGAACGTTTTTAATTTTCTGAACTTCATTGTCTTCTATTGACGTTCATTCAGGCTGCTTTTACCTGGCTACACGTCGACAATAGAACCAATCTCTTATTACACACAGGTTCCGTTGGACAAAGCTTTGAGCCGAGGTAAGAGATTGCTTGATAGGATCCGTTGTGTAATCGTAGACAATTCCTGAGTACAACAAGCAGAGTAATTATTGATTGCCTGGCTTATTCGACAAATAACAAAGAATTTTTCAACAAAAAAAGAAGAGAAAAGGAAGAAATTAAACACAGTTTTTCTCTGAGTCCAACGAAAGAACTCGGATACATTACAGAACCATTTACTACCGTATATATAATAAATTATAACATCATAAAATAAACATTTTATTAATTACCAATTATTATATTACAACCACTTGTCCATACATTAGTCGGATAATTTATTCATTACATTATTAAAATTAATATTAGAGTAGTATGAAGAGCTACGTGAAACTAATTGAAAAAAAACACTTCAAAAAACATTTCCAGATACACAGAAAGTAGCTGTATTATTAATTAAATAAATATTATTAAATAGTTAAATGACAGTAAAATACTCTTAAAAATAACTAACCAAGCTTTGGTTTTACCAATTTTATTTGATTAAAAAAGGGATATTTAAACGAGATTTTGACGCGTACCAAAGACAATAATTATATTTATTGGATGTAAGTAATAATTAAATATGTATTTTTATTATTCTCCTCTAAATCGTTTACCCCTCTGAACTATAGATTCTCAGATTATCGATTCTTACTTTCATCATACTAATTTACTGCTTCTCTGCGTAAAGTTATTTTTCCATTTGTAATATCCTACTCCATGTTAGGAATTACTTTGCCTTTGTCCGACTCGTCGTTGTGGAAAAAAAGCACTGACGATGTAATAAAATGGCGTCGATGAAATTTTATGAAATCTCCTTCTCTCAAAGGTAACGCCTACTTTGATTTGCAACCATATAAACTATTACACTACCAAATGAATCAAGTTTACATTAATTTTAACTAGTATATTAAAAAACTTTGAATTGCCCAACACAGTCGACAAAGTTTCCCAATAAAAAGTTTTACCTGTAGTGAAGAAATAATTATCCGTATTCACTGTTCTACACTTCTAATTCAAAATATTTCCATTAATATCTGATATTTAGGTATCGTCTCTTTCCTTATATGTTTATTTCAATCAACAAACATGGTTCCAATATCAATCACCTGTTCTTTAGAGACGACACTCGTCCCCGCCAGAGATGGTATCTGTTTTTTGAATGATATTTTACATTTTTAGAGTCGTCCTACTAGACATTCCTCCAAACACATTTCGTGTTATATACTGTTACAACCTCATATGCCAAGTCGAGTTGAATATTACTGAAGCTGGCCCGGTGTAGCTCTTGACGTGGCGAGGTGATACTGAACTCGTTCTCCCTGTGACGTTTTTAATACCTTCAAGTGCTGTGGCGTATTAGAATCAGAATTAATTACGATCTAAATCAAATATAATTGTATTGATATCTTTAAAGAGAAATTTACTTACGGTCGATGAAACACATTACATTTATTCAGCATATAATACCATTACACAAATATATTTATTTTACATCACGTATTGCAGGTGTTATATTTTGACAAATATTTTCCTCTGTTTTTAACATAACGTATCCAAACTTCAGTAAAATTCAATTAGACATATGTCTGGAAATAACACCATAATAAACAACAAAGGTGTATTGCTTCAAGATGACATTTGCAGAATTAGGGTCGCGTTCAGTTTCAAAGATCCACTTGCTTAAAATCTGATTGTACTAGTAAGGTAGGAGACACTCAGGTCCACATGTGACTAAATTTGAGATTGTGATTACCTTTTTCCCCACTTTATTACATCGACGGTACAGAAAAGGAAGAGTGGGAGGGTGTAACCAACGAAGCTTTTCAAAGCTCTTAAGATGTCAGTTTATGTTCGGACATGACTAGACTCCAGGGTCCTCTTCAGCTAAGTACTCTGTTTGACATTTACTAAATTTAATATTCAAAGGAATTCTAGCGTCTTTGATTCCGTTCAGGTTTGGACTGTTTGGTAAAAGAATCTCACGTACAGAATCTTTCTTATTATCTGTCCTGAATTCTCCTTATTGCTTCTGTTTCAGTCTGATCAATTAATTTCCTTGGCTAATAACTTAAATTTCAACATTTCTCTTATTTTGATTCTCTCAAGTTTTAAGCAGGAAGAACATTTCGCCAGGGTGATTCTTCCACAGACTACTCTTTTGATCATCAAAGATTAAAACAATAATTCTTATTCTTATATTACACTAAATACAATGAACATTTCCAAGGACACCTGAGGTGGGCGTTATAACATAATAACTATAATTGTGTAAAAATTTCAATTAACGATTTTGGATTCAATATACAACAATGTACTACTTTAATAATTATGGACCCATCAGAAATATTTTAATTAAAACTAAAATATTATCTGGATGAGATTTAAAAAAATGTAAGTCAAATAGAGAGGTGACGATAAGGAATATTGTATTATTGATTAGCATTTATTACTTTTATAAATTCTTGCAGCTGCTAGGGAATATTATGACGGACTATTAACTACATCATTTTACATTAGATGAAAAATTAATATTTAATAATTTGTACGAACATTACACGTCATAGTAACATCTTCCTAGCTAATATGGTAGATATTTAAAAATACATAACTCCCAAGAAACATATAATGAATAGTACAATGATAAAAAATCAATGGTTGAATGTTGTGGAAATAATTAGAGAGATGTATTCATGTATTCTGTGTTCAATAACTCAAAAAGAAAAAGGCACGAAACAACGTACGAGTTTTTCCCTGTGCAGCGAGTCATGTTTCGAGTTAGCCATGCACGTAGCGCTGCTATTCCGCTAATAACGAGTGTTATTAAGGTTTACGACGCGTCTATCGCTTCGCTTAAAATGAACCTGCTTGACCCAATAATGATTATCTCTCGGGCTGGCTGGCTGGCGTGCCGCAAACGAGTGCTTCTTCCGCTCGAGAGGTCGGCTAACCCAGAAATGCCAAGGGAAAAATTCCATTAGCGTCAACATGAAGGCTGAGGTTATAAACAATAAACTTATAAATAGTTTTGCGTCACGTAAATTTGTTAACTCACGTCTGAATCGTGTTGTGTAGTGCGCAGAAATTAATGCAAGCTGATCAGTTCGTACATTTCGCTGATTAAAAATAAAGAAAAAATTATGTAATTAATCATTTACGATGAATTATTTAAACTCGCGGTGCTACGCCCATCAAATAAAATGTAGCAGAACGCTTTAATTTGTATGTCTTAAAATTGTGAACAGACCATTTTTCTGTAGTAATCTCGAGAATTTGGATATTCTACGATGAAACCGTATAAATTCAACAAAATTTCTTCTCTATCAACAACTTAACAAAATTTATATTACAGACGACAGACACTATTGTGGGGTGCGTGACGTCGGTGGCTGACGCAAATAATGCGGGAAAGATAGGCTGTACATTCAGTGTTCATGTGATCTGGTGTTGCAAATGGCCGACGCTGCGTGGGAACTCACATATCTGTGATTGTTGGATGAGGTACTGTGACCGTGATCCTGCAGGTTGGCACAAGCCAGGAGCTGGCTTCTGAGACAGTTGATGGCGGACTAGTGAAGAAGTAAGACGTATTTCGTTGATTGAGACGTTTAGAAGCCACGAGGCTCATAAACGGCTAGCAACTAACCCGCGAATAAATGGTGCTAGACCTAGATTAGAATCGTGATTAGTAGTGATTTAAAGACGAGTGATAGGGAAGTTGGTTGGAGTTACAACGTCCTGTTTAGATGATCTAACTCTTTCTTTCTTTTATTCACGTAAATAAACATTTGTTAATTTTTGTGTTTTGGTTTATGCATGTATCTGCCTTCCACGTGGTAACCCGAGAGGTCTGAATTAAATTATGCAACACGACAACTATAGTCGCGTCAATCTTCTGTCTGGCCCTCTTTGTTCTCCTTTCTACGAATCTTGGATCATCATATCCGTCGTCACGATATTTCGCGAGATCGCGCCCTGGCGACCAGAAACCCAAGATTCCCCGTGACGTAGGAAATTAGGTGGAGGAGATTCAGTTGTGTGGCTAACCCAACAGCGAGCAGTATGTCTTCTTGTTTGGTCATCGGTGGAGGACGGTCGTCTGCTAATCAGCCGTCTGTGATTAGAAGCGTTCTTATTCCTATTTTGTTTCGTTTATTTTTTATATGTTTTCTGTCTTTTTCGTTAATAAAACTGTCAATTTTTGTGTTACGTATTGGTCGCTTCCGTTCATCCTATCCTGTTACGTAGCACACCCGGAAGGCCAAATAGAACCGACTGAAGTAGGTCAAAGAACGATATGTTACGTTACAATATTTATATAATTATATAAAATAAATGATAATTTTATATTTTTATTTTTAACCTGATGAGGATCCACATTCATACTGAGACATGTTATAATAATTTTATATTTTCTTTATTTGCCTTATTAATAAAGTAATTAATAGTCGAGATGAAATAAATTAATAGAAAAACGATTTTCGTATGAATTAAATTTTATTTCAAATATAATTTAACTCCGACTTAATAGCCTGTTATTTATTTACTTAACTGAAGTCAGATAAAGTTAACTATTGCACACAATTTTATTATATTTAAAAATAAAACAAATTTGCATATTTACTAAAGTATATTAATAGATATTCCTGAGGCACTACACTTAAGCTGTTAAAATGTATGAACCAGTAACATGGCTAGCGGAGCTGAATGGGTTATTTATTTAAAACTATCTAGTGGTACAAGGTAATTCATTTATATTAACCCGCTTTAGTATTTAGTTCGACAGTATTATTTTTGTCCACTCGCGATTAAACGATCAGATAATCACATTTTGAAAATATATCTATTCACGCTTCCTAGAATCGAAATCGTATAAAGAACACTGAAAATAAAACGTTTTATTTACGAGGTTAGATGGATGCTTCCGAATGAATGTGTATAAATCGTAAATCAAATAATACACCTTTCAAATATTGAAAAATTATTTCAAATACATTTCATTTTCAGAATGTTGAATTAATCGATAAATAATTCCAACAGTATGCACGCAATTACAATACACAGAATATATCAGAGCTCAGGAATCCGAGATCGTGATGTCTAAATAATGACAAGCTCCGACGAAATGAACTTGCTCAATCATAATCAAATGCCATAGTATATTCAAACGGGTAGGCTGAAAATTTGGGATTATATTTTCTTTTAAGTGAGAAGTAAAAAAAAAGTATTTTAATAAATTAAGTTAGAAAGTTAATAAAAAATTATGTATATCAACAACAGCGTCACCTACCGGGTCCAACTTTAGTTACCACAATAACAACGCAGGTGACCCTATAAATGATGAAAAAAATAGGCCAAGCCGTTTAGAAGGAGAAGAATTACGACCATTGACATTTTATATATAAGGATTAATTTTTGCTTATGAAAATGATGGATGTTTTGAATAGTTTGATGAACTGCTGTACATATGATTTATTCAGCATTATTGTCCATAATAGGATATGGCAGGTTTACGCTCATAGAAACTTATATTGCGACTGGGTGGACACTTTACGTGCTATTGTTTCAGAGGAAATGTTTTTTAAGCAAGACAGGTGTATTTCCCTGTAATAGATATGTTATGGAAACTAGTAAAAATGTCAGACGCGTACACTGTTTTTGTATTTCCTTATTTGCATCATTTATGATTTATATTTCAATCCTCATTAAAAGGGAAATGAAGATAGAATGGTGTTATTTTTATCAGAGTATAGGGAAAAAATCCCTTGGTCACATCGTAAGGGACCGCGCGAGGCCGAAAATTGACGTAACGTACAAGGTCTCTTATCTCGATTGCAAGGTGGCTTTCAGAAACAGATCTCGCGGGGAACTCGAGTCTAGCAGATAGGAGTTGTGTAAATGTATTGCGGTGAACCGCGCCGCGTCTCAGAGGGCGTAAATTGAGGCCCTGTTCCTCTGGGGAAGCCATCACTTCTGCCAGCACTCCCTTGACAGCTGCAGCTGACGTCACTCGTGGGCCTGGGTGTCGATACCGTTCTTATCTGAGCCGTTTAGGAACACCTGCAACAGCGACGAATCGACACGCACAGATGCGTAATTACATGCAACTGTTGAAATTCGTTCCTGAGTTCATAAGCCATCATCTTTATAGACATACTATTATATTATTATATAAGATCTGTACTTACATTAAATAATTTCAAACGGACAAAACTTATTACAAGGGAGCCCTTACTTCATACCAAATATAAATATGACATCACTGCTCATTATATTCTGCCATTAAGCAAATAAATAAATTAGTTTAAAATAATTTTTAATTTATTATTCTCATTCATAGTTAGCTCCTTTCTGCCTTATTGGGTCAGTCCAAGCCAAGTGGTCCAGTGGTGGTTGCCGCACCATCTCAGAAAAAAATTAATATTTCTTTTGTGCATTCCCTCACGTTTTGGCAGTTCAGAACAATTTTTTTTTTCATTTATATTGTGCCCGGTTCAAAAATGGCGACCGCTTTTGTTGTAGCGCGCAAACCGTTTTCCGCGTTTGCAGGTGCCTACGAATTTCTCAATTATCCACGACTGTGTTGACGTATCCTTTTCAAATAAACAGCATAGTATTTAGCATATTTAGGCCTACAAGTTAAACGCATACTTACTAACATAATATTATTTTTTCATGTACTCTGTGTACCACTAAGTTGTCGATTCCAAATGAAGAAAATTCCATTTTCGTAGGTTAATTTCCTCCTAGAAGAAACAGTTTGAGAACCTCAATAATTTCTGTGATTTTACAAATACTAATGTAGTTACTGTATATAAATTATAAATGGTAACTGCCGTTCCCTTTATAAATGACACCCCTTTAAAAATTGGATTTTTCAATTTTTTCCAATGTTTGAGACGTTATATCTCCGTTGGGCATGTAGATAAAAATCTGAAACTTTTTCGCATAATAGATCTTTATAGTAGAAAGTCACGATATAAATTTGAACTTTGAGATTTAACTCAAAGACAGTATAAAAATTGTTAAACGTAGCAAGAAATTCTTGATTTCCAAGTGTATTATAAGTTGGTATATAAATATAATACTTCAAATATGTAGACATTTTCAGATGGTTCGGCAACCAATTTCCTTTTCCCTGGACCACGTGACTTGGTTTGACCCTATTATATTCGAATTGACGACTCATAAATTTTAACTGAATAATTTTTGGTTTCGAACACTCCATTTTACAAACAAGCTTCTTTTTTACTTTTGATCTCCTCTTCAGCCTTCAAAATCTGATCATCTTGTCCTAAGAAATCCCACAAGCAACTCCGCGTTTCGATGATCCATGGGTTGTCTATTTTAAATATCAAAACGCATGTTTCTCATTATTCACACAAATTCCAAAATTTAAATGTTATGAGATACAAAACGCTGATGACGTCGTAATGAGTCACGTAAACAAAATTCCTATTCTTTTTCACAGGGTTTAAAGTCGTGGCGTGAAGTCAAAATATTTATTAAAGCTACAAATGAATGAAGTTTACATACCTTTTAAAATATATTTTGAAATCGTAAATCTTTTTTACATCATCTCACACAACTGTACCAAAGTTCTTTGCCAATTATAATTAAATAAAAAGTATGCAGTTCCTCTACAGAATCCTCTTCCCCTCGAAATCATTTAATTCAGAAGATTTACCTATAAAATCCCCAAGCCATGATACCTCTCGTCTGCAGCCAAAGATGATAAACTTTCTTTACCCTCTCAAAGATGATAATCTTTCTTCTTCGTACATGGTTAAAGTTGTTTATTTTTCCTTTGTAGTCATATTACCACACATTCCTCTTTATATAATCTTGTTCAGAGTTGTGACAGCCGCCGAGGTCTACGAAGCAATATACTTGGGAAAAGATTTTGTAGTGAGAAGTAGTTGGAGTGGAGAGAGTTTCGGGAGGATCAGTGCTTTGAAAATACAGCGGCAAAAAGTTGTAATTGTATGAATGAGAACTTAAATATAGTTCATGTTCAATTTATTTCAAATAAAGATTTATTACGGTACCTAATATGCCTGAATTATGAGTCGAATGAGTAAACAAACGTGAGTACATATGTTGATGTAATTTAAAAGAAAATACGTTTTCATTTAGATTACCTTAAAGGTTATTCAATTAATTAAGAGATATAGTTTAGTACATTTTATGATAATTAAACAGATTGAGGAATTCATCAGCATAAACATTAATAATTAATTAACATACATATATGGTTGAGGAAGTAACAGGTAATAAAGTTTATTGACGCGAGTGATTTTTAAGTATTTTGCTGCGTTCAGTAGGTACTTATTGTAGTATAATTTCGTCAGTGTTTTTCCGTGAAGTGTATTATTTCCCTCTAATATAAATATATGCAGGTATTTTTGTTTTAGTGAACAGTTGGAAAGTGTGGAAATTTTTCAGGTCAAATTTGTACTGTTTATTTATTTGTTCATATATTTATTTACCAAACTGCCACGGGAATTTATCCCAATTAACATCAAGTAATATAAATATATACACACATACAAATATTTAGCTGGAAATCGCGCACAAGTGGGACGGAGCTCGTAATTCGTTTTCACCTTACTTAACTTCGTTTCGAGTTTCTGGAGTTCAAATTACGAAGTGCTAAGTTAATATTGAAATATGTGTTAGTATTATTAAATGAATGAAAACGGTTGCCTAGTATTTTTAACTTACATCGTGTTTCTATGGAAACGGCGTTGAAAGAGATTGTAATTCTATTATATATATACATACATACATATATGTTGGAGGTAGAGTGGTTGAAATAGGTTGATAGAGAGGCAGATATAAGGATTTGAATAAGTATTTAACATTTTAATAATAACTAGCATAATATTAAGAATTTATTTTCAAACTTTACTTTATTTATTGGATTAACTTGTTGTATAATTTACAAATTAAGCCAAAAGTGTGCAGAATACAATTGTTTTACCTGTAATAATTTTTGGTAATTGTTTCAGATTATAAATACTAACAATTTTACATTATTTATTACTTGATAATTATCCAAAAATATTCCATGCTACATACGTTTTAAAAGTGAGCAATACTTTTTATTAAATTTAATATTCTTCCGCTGATTACTATAAATAATAATTAAATTATTTTTTCTACTACATATAAGTTGCATGTTTTACATAATTCTGGAACCAGTATTTGAGTTATTCAACAACTAATTGTTGTAAATTATTTTAATGTTTTAAGCCTATTATTAATAGGTCTTCGTGTCACATGAATATGGGCTGAACTCTGTGATAATATTTTGGCTTCGACCAGCTTTATTCTCGGAGCTCGCTTTGTGTAGGGAATAGCAGGGGGGTTGGGGTTGGACAAAATAGAGGGTTGCTGGCTCGAATCCCGTTTCGATCAAGGGTGTTTATTATGTAAATCCTCATTATCGCGTGCTCATTAGAATACGTCAGCGGTATGGAGTGACCAACAGGAACTCCGATATTCAGTGATGCGTAACTAATGGACCCCGTCGTTATTCTGTTACCGTTCAAATTATTGTCCTGTAGTACTGTTTTCATATGATTTCGTTCATGTGTTTATTATTGGCTCGCGCGTAGTCAAAATATGTTATTTTTTCGAAATCAAAGTGACCTTAATTAAAAAATGTTTCACTTTACTCCTTACTTTGATAACGACATACATAGGTGGCATAAAATGGAGTGCCATTCATTTTATTACTTCAAAAATTATTGTTTAAAAACTAAAATAAATACCTAATATAAACATGAATCGGTACAAATTGTCGCTGTTGCGGTGAAAAATCTCAAGCGGATGGGTGAATACACCTTAAAATTATAATAAATTAAGCAGATTTATTTGTAAGTGAAACATGAGCAATTAGAAAATACACACTACATACGATTGTTTTCACTCGAATGCGTATAGAAGAATATTCAATTTTTTGAAGAAGCAGTTATGTTTCAGACGTACAAAATAAGTATGAATGAATATGTATATATAGTAGAGTCAGTGTGTCGTTTAAAATGCGTTCATAAACATGCTCATTTAATATATGATAACGTCATTAATTGAAATCGTTAGGCATATAATGATAAAAAAATGTCTTCTCATTCACAGTTTTAATTTAAATTATACATTAGTAGAGCCTTTTTTTTTCTCTGTTAATATTGCACGAGGCTGTTTGAACAGTTTAAAGTTGAGATCACTGGTTGAATTGAAAAAGAAATAGTCTCTCTTGCTCTTTGTAATTGGGCCACAAAACCAGCAACAGCGGTGTTAAACGTGTATCCGGAGTCGCGAGCAACAATAAATTAAACACGGCGGAAATTAAAGAAACTTACGCAGATCTGCCAAATGTACAAAGTTGCCGGGAAACGGGCGTTACTGCATTATCGCGCGTAATTCATCAGATAGCAATTATTGTCGCCTAAAGTCGCTCTCTCGTGCATGTAGAAGTTTTATACAAGTTCCTGCATGAATTGTGAGTTGAAGTCTGCTTAATGGAGGCTCCAGGAAACACAAAACTTTGCCAAGGACATAGAACGCCTTTCAGAGATAAAGAAGCGCATCCAACAAATAATTTAGCTCAAGGCTTTTGTCTTGCTAAAGACGTGTTAAAATTACTTCCTTATTATAAATTAATTGAAAGTTACAGTTTAAGTTCAATTAAAGCTTTTGGTGTAGCTTTAACAAACATATATCAAACTAAGAGTAAGGAACTAAATTTTCCACTAATATTTATATATTAATTTATTGTCATTTGGGATTCCGATATACAATAAATGTCTATGCCCACGACTTCGGAACTTGGACTTATAAATCTTTTTATTTTTCCCTAGTTTATATATTTTTATGGATATTATACTTACGTATCTATTAAATAAATGTTTAGTTATCACCTTTCTCTATTATAAGATATTACGTGACATCAATTTTCAATCATAGAATTCTTAGCGTAGTGTTTCTTTATAAACTATATTTCGAGTTTTCTTTTCTTGGACAAACCTTATAACTCGCAGTTGGTTTTGAACAGTTTCAAAACCTATTCGAGACAAACTTCCTGAAAGACAATATTATATATATATATATATTATTTGAGGATTAAAACAGGGAAAGCAAGGTAATGGAGTGTAGTATGGGAAACACTGAAATGTTACATTGAGAAGGAAAATTGTGCAAGAAGTTAAAGAATTCTGCTATTTTAGAAGCGTAATAACTAGAATTGGTATAAGAGTAGTAGACATAAACAGTAGGATAGCACAGGCAATTGAAAATGGAGGAATTTAATTACGGCTAATATAAGTGTGAATATTAGGAAATCATTATTAAAAATGTTCGTATGTAGTGTTGCGTTATATGGGTTTAGATTTATTATTCAATTCATTAGTCATCGGTCGAAGAAATAGGATACGTCAAATATAATATTGCAAGAAATTTTACAATTAAAAGTTTGAGGACAAAAAGAGGAAAGATAACACCGTGGACGGTGGATGTTGCAGAAATGTAGTGCTATAGGAGAACGCTGAAAATCAGACGGATGGATATAATATTAGAAACGTTGTAATCAAAATTCATGAATACTAAAATAACTCTGAATTATGTTAATTGTAATTGGCTTAAATGTATAGATATTAATTTCCGATGCTTTACTGCTAATAAAAGTTTGTTAATCATGTATCCTCTTGTCCTTATTTTTCATTTAAATAATTTTAATTATTTACAGAGAATTTATGAAGCCAAGTTGTGAATTGTCTATATTTTGAAGACATGTCGGAAAAATCTATATCCCATTTCTGAACACGTATAGCGGTATAATTAGAAATTTTTATAATTACGTGAATAATTTATTTTTGGGAAGAAATGGTCTGAAATCCACTGGGTTTCTGTCATTTTCATAACATAAAAGAGGGTATAGGAACAGTTGATGACCAATCTAAAAAAGTTATTTTATTGAACTTAAATATTATATCACCTTTTCGAAAGTACAATTATCCACCCATTCAATAATAATTTTCATATGGGGTTTACCACCAAAATTAACGTCCTCTTTCCCTTTAACTGGATGCATTGTATTATCATTTACCCTTATTGTGTGACACAACTTTTTTATCACTATATTTTCTATTCATCGGGAGTCTTCTACATTGTTGTTGTTGTAGCAGACTGGTCCGCTGGAATCCTCCATGCTATCCTATCCTGCGAAAACCTTTACTTTTCTACATAGCTACCACATCTTCCCTACACTAATTATTACATCTTTGGCATCCCTCTCCTGTTCTAGATTACTCTAAGAAAATCATTGTGTAAGTAGTTTCAAGATTTATTTTCAAATAACATATATTTTAAACAGTCAAATTTATCCCAGTGTTGAACAAGTAGATTAAAGATCGGAAAATCTAGATCGATTTATGAAGGGAACTATTTCCTGACGAATATTTTTCCACCTGAGATTTCCGTGTCAGTGTCTCTTTATCCTCTAGACCTTGTCTCAGTTACAGCAAAAAATTTAACGAATCCCAGTTTTACTGAGGAGTGAATGTTTCCAGGACACAATGAAATGATTAAAGGGTTTTAAATTATAGACTAAATATGGCTATTCATGAAGCAAGTCAAAGCAGCTGTGAAACTGAATAATAAGAAGAATGATTGAAATAACTAGACCAGACTGATCATCGAACCCAGGAATTCAGTTCTCCTAGCATATACTGTACGATCCTTAATATTTTAATTCAGGTTCATAGCCCCTTTGGCATAATGCACGAGAAAACGTTTAATGCGTGCTTAATTTTTCGATTCAGTAGCTATTTAACACTATAGTATACTTTATGTTCCTTTGGTTGTATTTCACTGACCGACGTGTGATTTTTGTTCGAACGGTTTTTGACACAGCTTTTTTTTTGTCCGCGCCGTATCACTCGTTCCGTTGTGTATTTGTTCAGAGATAGGTGGCATAGTTTCATAAATAGTTGACCGTCCCGCGCTCCGCAATCATTCGTTCTAACGATTCCACCAAGCCTACCGTGGACGTCAGGTCAGAACTGTATTTGCATCACATTTTCCCCGTCAGTGCACTTTATTTTTACAGTGCATCATTACCGCCCACACAACACAATGCAATGTTGTGTGATGGAGGCGGGGGGTGGGGGTAGAGAAGGGTGAGGCGGTCCCACGTACCAACAGCAAAATTCAGAGGGGCTCTTGCTGTCAGACGCCACGCCTTGTTTGCCGTGGAAAAGAGCCTGGATATTTATTAGGGCGGTGTTTGTTGAAGCTGTGCCCGCACGCTATGGCATATTAATAAAGCGACGGCCTTGTTGACAGGTAGCTGGCCCTTCCGCTCCCGTTAGTCCGGAACCTGTAATTACTCTTGGCGTCCATATCTCAATGACCCTCCGGACTCCTCCCAGACACGCGTACAAACTACCGCAATAATAACGCGGCTAGAAATTACAACTAGAGATAGGGATATTTTTTTAAACGTGAAAAACTTATTTAGTCTACATCCTTTCCACTTCACTCCATTTCTGGCAACTTAAAATAGACTACTGCACAAATCTAAAATTCATGCATTCATGCATTTGTACTGAACCAGACCATAGAGAATCATTAGCAAAACTTTTCTGAATTCATTGTTCACATTATTCAGCGCGAAATGAATATGTGGGGATACATCGTTTCAAATAAAATACACTACATATAATGATGGAAATTAATTACATTTGAATATACGAGTTACATCAACATCTTTGTCAGTTTTTATTTTAATTAAAATATTAAAAAATAGTACGTTTTGTCTCCCATTTCAGACATCTTCAGGTATTTAATTTAGCTGTATATGGAACTCCTTCGGCCGAGTTAACCTTACATTTATTAACTGACAATATACAATAATTTAATCAAATTAAATTAACAAAGACGGTCTTTTTACGATTAACAATATATACTTTATACAATATTTAAAAAAAATAAATTACTTACTAACTAATATTTAGGCATATGAATGGCAGATTTAAAGACAATACGCGTAATTGGCAGTACAAGGAAATCGGCAGAAAGGTTACAAAAAGAGTAATTACTATTTTCTGTTTTTCCTGAAACTCGCCGCTCGTCCTCAGATCGCGTAACGGCCCCCTCTCAACTTCCTTGCACGGCGCTCATTTAAGCATCCTATTCATTGCCAAGATCAAGAGCATTCCACCCTGGATCATCAAATTAACGGCCATTCAAAAGATTGAAATAGTATTTCCATTCTGCTTTTAGTTTCACCCTCTCTGTATAAATCACATACACATAAAACACATTGCAGTAGCAAACTTTATAGTAGTCCGATTCCACTTTGATAATTTTTCCCTCTCAATTATTTAATTTCTTTCGGTGGTGGGGACACGATCGTTACTAATGAAAAGTATTTACTTTCAGACTTTGGGAGGAGCCATTCACCACACTCCATGCGTGCTTAGGGAAAATACCAGGTCTCATCACAGCCAGGTGACACGGAAAATGAACAATTTTAGGAAACCCAGTCCGGCGCCAATCTATTTGGATTTTACTACTCTGTCAGCAACTTCTATTTCTTTATAGCCGACTGACTCAGATTTTTTACCACCAAATTCCTTATTTCGGTGTGTTTTACCCTTACAAGTTTCACATATTGTAATTATTCATTCCGTAGATTTGTATTGCAATTGGACCATGCTCATGTCTTTGACAGAGATAATATTTCCGAGACGATGCATCATCATTATCTTTGGTTTAAATTCGTTAGATAATAACATTTGAAAGTTTGAGTTAAAGATGGCAAATTGTCTGTAAGTAAAATAAATAATTCACTGGTAAGGAATTCACTGTGTACTTAAAATTCAACAGTGAAATTCTCTTTCAAATTAAACATTATCTTTCTGATATATAAGTCTATGTCTGAGAATGTGACGAGTCTAGTACATGTTGAAGTTAAACTATGCACATAATTAAAATTAAGACGGAACATTATGAAGTACGAGCCTTGGCAGTGACTTTCTCCAGAAACTTTATCCTCCAGTTAACTTAGTTTTATAAGACAGTATGACAAATGTATTCCGAGTCCGCTTTGTAATTCAGACGAAGGATAAGGTTTTTCATGTTCGCCTATTTTTCATGTCTAGTTTAGCTACTTGATTATTCCTAAAGTATATATATATGTTAAATATTATAACAATGAATTTGTGGTGATAACAGCGATATTTATCTATCAGGTACTAATGAATAAATTTTTTGATGACTTACGTTTAATTTATTTTAAATTAATAACATTTTTAATATATTATTTACTTTACAAATATTTTATAAAAATTAAAAATCAAACATAAAATAGTATTATGACTTACAGAGAAGCCTTTCAACATATAATAATTGTAGCCTGAAAAGGGAAAATAATTAATTCCATAGGTGAAAATGTGTTATATATACATACGTAAAATTAAAAAGTGAAATTCTCTTTAAAATTAAACATTATCTTTCAGATATAATACTCAACGTCTGAGAATGTGACGGTCATTACATAGCAGTTGATTAATGTTTATTTTAAACTATTTATATTATACATATATAACTATATATTTATATTATATACATAATTTACAAGTAGTAGAAAAATTATTTCATTCAATTTCCAACCATTATACATAAATTCTAAGTAGTACCAAAAATCTTTTAATCATATTTCCAACCATTGAATCGTTTAAAATAAATAACTAATCAACTGTTTGTTTATATAATGACCGAATAACACAATAATTAAAACATATTCCAAAGACTCCGGGCATAAAGTTTGTGCTTATTATTTTAAACGGAATATATTTTAAGAAAATGTTATTGATTATAACCTACATTTTATTTTATGTGCATTAAAAACGAAAATAACTTAAAAATTATTAATTTAAGGATCAGGATGAAACGGTTTGGAAATGGAACCCGGAACCTTCACCTGTGAAGTTGTACTCTTTATCAACTGAAATTTTTGAGTTGACTTCGCGTCAAGTTCGAGTTTTGCCTTCCAAAGTGTAGACCTGTTAATACGGTTCATCTGCAATGTTACTGAACCACATTCTTCTGAGCTTAATTTTAGGACTTCAGCGAAGAATTGATATTCTGCAATTCAATCATACGTGCAATGATTTTAATTAAAAAACTTATGGAGCTTAGTTTTGATGGCAATGAATCTGAATTAGAGAATCAGGATGGAGAAAACACAACCATACCTAGAATCGGAGGCTTAGCTTCATTTGAAACCATTTCATCAGTTCTTGAATTAGAATAATTGCAGCTATGATTAATAATATCCATTCTTGATTGAAGTTCTAAAATAGACCGTGAGGAATGTGTTTGAATAAATTGTAGGTGAGCATAATCCGGAGAAAGCTCGTACCTGATGGGGAGTTGACTCGAATGGATCAGTTGCGAAAGAGCACCAAGTAACAAATGGAGGTTTAACGTTCCATTTTCCGGCGCGGTCGAGATCCTTCGATCGTGAAACTTGATTAATTTTTATTATTATGGGTTCAGCTTCATTTCGAAAACAATTGTGTTCAATTTTAAATCACGAGTTTATAGAGTAAATAATTCACTTTCTTTATACAGACAAGCCTTAAAATTATGTCGTTTATTCAAAATTCGATAAATGGAACCGAATTATTTTTATTTGTATGGAAAAAAATTGTAAAACACATTTATTGTGAATTTATAAACGAGTTATTGTCATTTTTTAAGCACAGGAATGTGAGTTAATACGACAATGGCAGATTGTATAAAGTTTATTCGTCTAAGTTCTCATCACCTCATCGCCAGTTGAATAATTTTTATATCTAGCAGGTATATTACTAGTTTACCAGATAAACAAAACGTTGATGACGTCAACATACGCCACGCATCAAAAATAAAAATTCTTATCTTTTTAATACATGGTTTCACTTGAAACGAAATAAACTACTATACTACCAAATGAATAAAATTACAATAAATTTTCACACAATATATTAATAAAATTTAAATTGTCCAACACAGTTGATAAAATTTAAGAATAAAATGTTTTTACTTGTGGTGAAGTGATATTTACCCAGTATTTCATTATTATATGCTTCACAATCAATTTCCATCAGTATATTATTTTTATCAATCGTCTCTCTCCTTATATTTGGATTCAAAATCCGAAAACTTTTAAATGCTCCACCAGGTGTCCAGTCCAGAGACGACACGCCTCCCCGCCAAATGTGATATCCTTCCTTCCTTCCTCCGTCTCAGGCAAAGATATATTTAATTTTTAGTCATACTACAAGTTATTTTCATGAAGTGACAAAAAATACATTTATTTTTAGCCTAAATAACCTTATTAGTCACGTTGCAAAATTTTTACAATAGTCCTTTTCAGATTTCACATTCCTTTAAAATTTAATTTTTTTCTGAGTTTCGATAACAATGATATTTTTAAGCGTTTTGCTTTGGAGGATAATTATTTGACGTTCGGAGGCAACTTTTTGAGTTTTACTTGAAATTATATTTTCAGATAGAACAAGTCCTTAAATCGTCGCATTTGAGTTCGTTAGGTATGAAAATATGCTTCATAACGGAACATTGAGTACACTGTCCCCTCTAGAAAGCAGTTCAACTCTCCTAAACCTCTGTTGAGGCTCAAACACAAGTTAACTCCAACCACGACGAAGTAAACTGTGCCCCACTACAAAGAGACTACTGGCACAACTGTGCACTAAACCTGCAAAACTATCGCTGCTAGGGGAACAACGTGCGCTTAAATATAATTATAGGGAATGTGGTATGCACGAAGTAAGTCTAATAAGGATTAATTAGCTGCTTTTCCCAGTTCCTCTATGTACACCCTAATCATAGGGCAATTCAAGTAAAATGCACGTCATATTAGATTCTGAACTCGCTTGTTGCGAATTTGTTGAAGGATTAAACCTGTATGTCCCATCCATTACCTTAATACGTAGTTACAAATTAATTACCCTCATTCTTATGGAAGTGAAACCACTTCAGCTTCTCGTTTTACAATTCCTGTATGTGTCGTTAAATACTTATTATTTACTAAACGACACATTGTTATCTGAAATATACTCTAAATTGTGATCATAAGCTTTTAAAACATATTTGGAGGCGTAGCGTCAGCCTTTATTTTCCAGTATTTGTTTTTAAAATTATCCAGTTTGGTTTTGTAAATTTCCTTCTTCATTCCAACTAGTTTTGGATATTTTTATTCATAACTTGCACGCTACATTCTCGGCTTGCATTGCTTTTGGTTAGGGCTGTAACTTTACACGTTACAATATATATATATATATATATATATATATATATATATATCGCAAAAGAACATAACGAAGCCAAATATTTTGGAAACAAATTCATGAATGCCTCATTTTAAATTCTTTTTCTACCAATTCTTTTTTCATTTAATCATGATATATTGTAATTACTAATTACTTTATACATAATTTTTACTATTTTTAATATAATATAATATCATATATATAAATATAATATATTTTTATAAAAATGCAGTATTAGTAATATAAAGTGCATCACAGGAGTAAGGCACAAATTTAGAGGAAGATAAAGTTCGCCATTACAAGCAGTTTTCGCTCTTGGCCTTTTTATCAGAGACGTTACGTCAGTGTGCATTTTTATAAAAGATAACAGAAAAATAATTCTGACAGCGCTCCTCTCGCCCAACGCTGCCACCATACAATGGGAAGTTAAATATCTTCGGCAATACCAGACAGAAAACGTCTCTTGGAAGTTGTGTGTGTGACTCGCGGGTTTGAACCAGACTAGAAGTCCAAGTTGTGACTTCTGAACGGCACTTCCCGTAGTCTCGTCAGGAAACAAATTCATGCTTCCAAATTCGGGCTTTTTCGTCTGTTGCAGTGGCAGATTTGCGTCAGCCGTGCTCTTCTCATTCTACTTATCAGTTTTCACTTCTCAAATTGCGTAGCGTCTCCCACAAAAAAGGAAATACCGAAAAAAACAACATTCTCCCCATTCATCCACGTTTTAAGTTTGTGTACTTACGTCCGTTACTCCCTGTTTATATACGTTGAATATTCCATCACTGTTGTGAAATGTGTTACCTTTCCGCTTGGTTACCAAGATAATGGGAAACAATTTATCAATTTATTATGTCAGGAAATGAAAAATAAATTTAAAAGTTTTTTTCAGAATCAGATGGTCTATATTGGATAAATATTTTATGTTACTGTCTGCTCTAAAATATGAATCTATAATTGATTTGTGACTCAATTTTTTATAAAAAAATTAGTAGCAGTGTTTTACGAATTTAATTAAACTGTCTTGATGTTTAACTGCTCGCTTATTTATTTTGAAGTTGTCCTTTATAATCTTATCCTTGAACCTTGAAATTATATCCCTCAGAGTGCTTTATCGCAGCATTTGAACGTCATCTTCCTTTACCTGGACGACATTTTCGATGTGTAATTGCATCACGTTATCTAGACTCCGCTGTGAGAACTGAGGACTGGGAAAGTAATTAGTCGCGTTGTGTCGCCGGTTCTGGCTCCTGCTTAATTAATTGCCAGTCCTTAGTAAATAGGCGTTGCGTACACAGACAGGGCTTCTCGTCTGCGATGTGACGTGTTTCGGAATGCAACCTTGTTCAAGTAAACAGTACATAAAAAATAACACAGGCAACCTTTGTACCTGATTACCTACTTGTGGGTGCGTTATTGTCTTCCTGGATGAACTTGTTAATATTCTAATTGTAAAATTTTCTTACGATTATGAATTAGGCTGATTTTGTTATGTATTTAACAGCCACTTACAATTATGATAACTTAATAAATGAATTAATGATCAGTGAATTCATTCACTCAGAAAAGAAATACTGCCTGTGAAATTAAATACATACAGGGTTAGTCTGTTAAAAACTGAAATTATATAAAAATATATGCTACTACCCGTCATACGTGTATATTTATTATATGAAGTAACTATAATTAAAATTTTTAACTTGCCTTGTAAACGTTATAGGTCTACTATTTTACTACTATGAATAATGTTTTACGAAAATCACATTCGTTTATTGATTTATTTCCTCATTAATAATAATAAAGGTGCGCCTGATAAGTTATTTGATAGTAAGATTAATTCAGGTCTTTGCGTGTTCGCTTATTTCCTTATCATAATATACATACATTTACGGTAGTTGAAATTTTGTTCGTAGTCGTAAGGATAACCACGAGTGTTTAATAAAATCAGATCTAAAAAATTATCATGTATCAATTTTTGTGATCTGTCCAATTAATTATTTTTCTATTGTCCTCAGATCGTTAATTTAACCTCGATAAAATTTTCATTAAATGGTAAACGTATGAATCTCTTCGTAGTTGAAACGCAATATAAAGGATCATTAAACCATGCAATATATATTCATGTTTCACCATCGACGGAGACCTTTTGTGAAAGACGGTGTTTACATAGTGCCCTAATATGTTCTCCTTCCAGTGAATAACCCACCGTTCTTGAAGAGAACATTTGATTCATGAGTCGATTTACAATATCGATTCATTATCGTTCTTTATTGCATATTGCCGGCCATCTGGTGAAAAATATCACAGAGTACGAAGCCAGCGGAACAATCACTAACGAGAGCCACATATTAGCTTTATCTTATTTCCCCCACGTTCTGCGAAATATGCACCTCGTTAGCTATACTTGGCCACTCTGGCCGATTCATTGCACAGTACTAATTGCGTTGTCGAGGAGACACATCGTTAACGCGTAACGACGGTCGTAAAATACTTTTACCGTTCCTGCTCTCAATACACACGATTGCTTCACACCGCCAAATCGACACGTGCCATCTGTTAATATCAAGAATCTTTATGAACTCCGATAGTCAATGAGGTGTGGAAAGGATTGGACGGTTTCTGGACCGAGAACGTCAGGACTTGCCTTATATTTACACAAACACAGACTTGAATAGCTCTGAAATTATTTGGAGTATGAAAGACATGAAAAACCGAATGTTTAAAATAAATACAAGAGATAGCATCTTAATTTTCATAGAATATTTTTGCTAGACTATACTAATCAGAAAAATTAGAAATACGTGATAATTTTAATATTGAAGTTCAGAATGGAAACATCTATTTCTTGAACGATTATCTTCTTACTTGTTTAAGTTTCCGCTTGGAATTAATGTAAGAAATTTTTTATATTATCAGATATAAATAATTTTGGCTCGTTAAAATGCGTACAGTTTTATTGTTTCTTAATTTTAAAGATTTATGTGGGGTAAATATAAAATTGAGTTACATAAAGGCAGGATCTACACTGAATCCTCAACTGAAACTAAACCGAAATACAAACAAGCTTTCCGACATCCTCCTTCATGTCACATTAGACGTCCACATTATTATTTTTTGCTACTGATACACTAACGCAGGTGTTTTCAGTTAATAGCTTGTGATAAGACTCATTTCGTGCAGTTTCAGACAAACAATACTACATTGAACTCTGTAACACTAATAGTAAACAATTAAGAAATAAGTGAAGTTGAATGCACAAAAGGTTTCGGTACATGTGTAGCCAATAAATTAAATTGGAAAGATCATATTAATCTTCTTCTGACAGAACTAAGCTCGATAGCCTTTTCTGTTAAAATTATGTCCAGCTGTAGTGACCCAAACATAAGAAAATTAATTTATTCTGAATTCTTTTACTCTTTAATGACATATGTTTTTTTTGGGTAATACTTCAATGAGAGAAAGGTTTTAATCTACAGAAAAAAAATTGTCACAATCTTACGTCAGGTACCACCAAAAACTTCATTCAGAGGGTTTTTCATGTAAATGGGGTTCCGTAATCTTATTTACCAATAAGATGTCATTTGTGGTTAATAACTCACCTTTTCCCAGTAAACTCAGTCGTGCATAGCATGACTACTAGAAATCAAAATAGTTTACACATGGAACGGAAGTCTATAACTATAATACAAAAGGCTGTTCATTATAATGCTATTAACATATTTAATAAACTTGTAGGCTCTATTAAACAATTAAAAATAAATACAAACAAGTTCAAACATGAACTAACGTTTTACTTAGCCACTCCTTCTACTCTGTTGGAAAATTAATGGAGTTAGTGTATCTTAGTATAGACCTTACCATAGAAATAGTACATTGTTCAGACACTAGTATAAGACACAGTATATTAGAAATATTTATCAATATAAATCGGATACAAATTATAATCTTGCTTTTCTATAGTACTTAAGTATATTTTATTGTAAATTAAACAGAATCACATGAATGTAAATGGTAACATAAATTTAATAATAATTAAACAAACATAATTTATGTACAATCTTTGACTTGTTCTACATCCCTGAAATTATACTTCTCTATGGGATCAATTGCAGATGGTTTAATACTAATACTGTTCCCAACACTACACGTTCGATAACAATTTCTGTTTGACTTATAAAACAGTTGCAACAGAAATAGTCTCAAAAAATCGACGTTAGTTTCAGTGTGGTTGTTCGTGTAACCTTTCTGACAACAACACAAAAGATGTGCTTCATGCCAAACGAATCCACTACACTGAGCTCCCTTTTACCAAAGTTTATGACAATCACAATTATTTCACCTAGAATGACTCTGTATAATTTGTAATTCATGAACCCGTATTTGGCATATTTATGACTTTCAAAATATAAAAAATATATTATTTTAAAATACAAAATATTATGAAGTTATAATTATACAATACACACAAAGAAACTCTCCCGTGACTTTTTTCATTATAAGGAATAGATATATTTTATAGCGATATGAATTGAAAAATCTTGACCGTATTTGTATCTAGTGAACCTTATTTTGTGGTACTAAATTGATCAAAGACGCAATTATTTTAATCAAAAGACAAACGAATGCTTCAAATTGTTGCTAATCCCAAAAGAGCAAGGTCCCTGTTTCGAGTTCCGGTCACGTCAAAACTTTTCCATTCTCATTATCAAATTCAGCCTTTTTTGGGTTAACAGGCTACCTAAAGGTGATCCTGAAACAGGAAATTCGCCTTTAATAGCATAAGAAGAGAATTTAAAAGGTATGATTTGGAAGGGAGAGGTTGGCTAGATCCTCCGGGCTATGGTCTAAGGATCCTATCCGGTGTTTCAATTAAAATAAAAGAAGGAAAAACGGAAGTAAACCTGCATCAGGTTGGTCGGGGTTTTAGGATGTGGCTGAGATTTAATTTGAAGAAATTCCTCTGTCTTTGAATTGAAATATTATTACAAGAACCAAAATTATACTTTTTTTATGAATGATTGGGTTCACTTTTGCGAGAGAAATAGTTGAGCGATCGTTTCCATTTTTCACGAGCGAGAAGCAACATATCATCAATAGGAGACCCTACAAGTCGCGCAACGGCGCAAGCCTTCTAAAATCCTGTGTATAAATGCAGGCTTCGCGTTCGGATAGAAAGTCAGGTAGGTTAGTCAAACCCATGAAAAACAGTTAATCTCGTTTGTACATCGTAATTATTAGTGAGTGAACGGCCTAATCTGTAGACATGATCCGTGACTGACAAGTGAAATGAATGGTTGTAAGCTTTTTGGAGTCAAATCAAGTTCTACGACACTGTTATCTGTTTTTGACGAATCTTCCAGACTCGTTACAGTACAGCAGATGTAGGTAACAAAATATAAACAGTATAATTTTGATATACTTAATATTAGAAAATTAGAAAATAAATATGCTCGATTTTTTATATATATGAAGGCACTGAACAGAACAATCTTTTCCATTGCGCACAAAACCTTATAATTATGAGCAAGCTCCAGGAACATTGAGCTCGACACCGTCAATAAGAAGAATCCTGCCATAACAAGCGGTTTAATATTGACGAGAATTTACTTTGGCTTTGCTTATGATAATTATCGCTAATTATTCATGCATGGTTATTCATGCTGGGCATATTCAGTGGCTGCGTCATAAATCTGAATTATGGGAGTGTCTGCATCTATCGATCATTCAATCTGCCGAACTGTCAACAATAAATGCGAGCGAATTCGGAGCGCTTATCATAATTCCGTGCGACTACAGTGAGAATTTGACAATGATGAAACGTTGAGGCTTCTGATGTATCGCCCGGATGCGTTAAGTCAATAATTAACTTCTTAAATGTCTTTATACAAACATACACTTAGAAATAAGTAATATACGCACTATCACGTGCCGTTCTTTGCAACGAGACATGCAATAGGAGTATATTGTGATCTTCAGCACCAAGTCTAAACATAAAAGGGAATTTTCTTCTGCAAGAGATTTATTGTAAAATTGTTATTGAAGTCATGAATATCGCAACTTATTAAATGAATTCAGACGTTTAGAAGGCATCTAAAAATGTTATGAAAAGGATATAAGTACACTGTGGGGGGATGGGGGGATGGATGATGGTAAGTCGAGTGTCAATACGAAAGCGAGACGAAGGAAGGCTTTCACTATTGAGATGGCAACATTTGAGCGCGTCAGTGGGCTTTGCGGAACGAAAGATGAATCTAAAATTTCCGTAGAGGTTCCGAACAAGCTAAAACAGGATCTTGTTTGTCTCGGTTCACGCATGACTAGAAAAAATATTCCCGTCAAACAGACACACTTCCCTCTAATACTAATTTTACAAGACCCTCAGGTCTGAAAACGTTGCCTATTAATCTATGTCTTCTTTTGGTCAAAGCCCTACAAATTATTACTTAACATATTTTAATATTACAATAGAAAATTCTGAACTCACATATCAGGGAGACTTAATAATTGAGAAAAGCAATAATCAAAATATATAACTTCAAAACGTTCGCTCTTAATTTAGAACATTAACGTTCGTTCATTGCAGGAATTAATGAGGTAGAGTATTATAAATAATTTGTACACAATGCCAAGTTCTTCTATTAATATTATAAAAAGTATATAACTAATCTGTGAATAAAATTTTAAATGCATATCCTGTCTGTTCTGCTGTTCGTAAATGAAATGAGATAAAATTAATAAACCAGCTAAGGACTCAGAAAAAATTAATAAAAATTAAAAATACAACGTTTATTTTTTCCTTTTAAGCGCCTTACGTGCAAAAAATACGGTATTAAAAATGGTATAATACAATTACGTGAATAAAAGAAACTAATTACTTTCAATTTATATCCTGCAATATTATGTTTTCAGTAAACAATAAATGTTGATATAAATTTCTAAAAGAACTATTAATAAGATAAATATCTGCATACACATAATTGAAAACAATATTAAATAGCAAAATAATAATAATAATTTATCGATATATTAGTAAAAATAGTTATTTTAAACGAATATATGTTGAAATTTTAAAATAAACTATTTAAATGCAATCCGTCTTATTTTCCACTATTTATTATAAAAAGTAAGCACTATGAACTTATCACATCAAGTTACATTCATAGTTCTTTATTTTATTTTTAAAAAGTACTTATTCAAGTGATTTGAAATGAATTTTTTGAAATTATATTACGGATCAAGTTTAATTATTATTATATCAATCGTAACATTTCTGGTTACATTAAGAAGACGTTATTTTATTATTTATATAAGTTTATTTAAACACTTTTTTAATTACTTAATGTTGATTCTTAATTATCACAAATTTACATTGTCAGGTTTAACAATCTAATGATTTAATTTTGTATTAGCTCATTTATTTTTATCTTCCACTGTTTTAACATTATCAATTTTAAAGATCTAAAATATTCATTGTTGTTCTAAATTCTTAGATCGCATTTCTATCGTAACTATCCTTGACTACTTTCCAGGACAATTTTTATACATATTTTTGTTTAACTTAATGTTTAAATACGTGCATAAGAATGGAAGGCAATTTTAACTAGTTATTTTAACGAAATTAATTAAAAATGAATTTGAATAATTTATTTGTAACAAACTAAAGTTAATTTATATATTTTTAAAATTATTTGGACTGTTTTATAGTTTTATAGTATTATTTACGTCCCAAATAAGAGGACGAAACCCAATGGGGATTGAATAAAACTTTGTAGTTAAATTTAATTTTATATTCTTCTTTTGAGAAAAAGACGTTAAGTGTTGTTAATATTAAATAATTGGACATTCAACTACCTTATCACACACTAAATGAACAAATTTGACGAGTTATCGTTAGATCAATATTTTTGTATAATTTTAAAATAAGAATATAAGTATAAAATCTAATGTGTATTAATCTTTAATAATTGTCTTAATAAATCCTCATATTTCGTTGTAATCGTATTAACTAATGCAGGATTTTTCATTCAAATTTCACCAAGAGGACATTTTATGTATGTTTTTTAAGTTGGTATTTTAAGTTTTGTACGGTTTTAGAAACCTGGGGAATAGAAACTTTTAAGAAAAACATTCTCGTGACAATGGCATATCCCCACAATAACTCGTCTGAAAGGTGACTTGATTGTGGAGAAAAGTTTTATTTTTGTAGGGACTCCGGTACATGAAGGTGTGATAACGATAAAGTAAAGTATGCAGAGTCCGTGCAGTAGCGATAATGCTTGATCCTCCTCAGCGACTGCAGCGCAGCTTAGCTGATATCGGGCTCGCGCACTCACATACAACCTATGCTACTCACTGGCAAACTAGAAACATCATAAATATTATAACACACTTTCCTATATATTTCGACTTCACTAAAGGTACACATTGTAAAATGTACGGTTCACGGCCGTGTTTATTATTCTGAACCGGTACAAGCCTTATCTCCCCAGTTTGTCGCAATCGGCATTCAGAAAATATTCTAAATTTGTGTATTGTCGTGTACCACGATTTTTATTACGTATTAGTGCTTGAAGAACATCAGAACCGTAAGAAACAAAGCATTAATTTTATATTACTGCAATGTAAAGTGGTAGAAAAAATATGAAATGAAATTGGTTACACCACTTACACATGAAATCTGACATCTAAGAATTGAAAATTTTGGCTTTCTGTAGTAAACAATTCAGGCCTTTATAACTTATTTGTATAAAAAATTCAAAGCTTGTTCATTAGTTGTATAACTGGTAATATTCCAAAGATACCGTTGCCTGTGCTGAATAATTTTTATACTAATACTGACGGTCTCCAACTTTGCTATGAAAAGAAAGATACAGTTTTGGAAACTCGTGATGCCTTAAAAGGAGAAGGTTACCAGAAGTAAATATATATAGAAAAACATTTTTTGAAGAAACACGATGATGAAACATTTTTCACCCTGATTCCATACTTTTTAACCTCATTTTACGTAATATTTAAATTTTATAAGCATTGATTTAACTTGATAATGCCGTTCATTCTCTCTCTCTCTTTCTCTAAATATTGAGAAGAGTTCTCATTTTCTTAACACAAATGAACCAAAATTTAATAAACTATAGCTCAGTCTCTCAATGGTCAAATAATGGTCACCTTTTAATGCACATAGTAACATTTCTTTATTGGCGAAATTGGATAATTTTTAACAGTGGTAGAGCAGATTTACTCTCTCCAATTTAATTCGTATTTTAGGACGAATTTAATTCGGAAAACATTCGGAGACAGCCAGAGAAGATCAAAAAAAGACGCCACACTCGCAAAGATACATGCCTGTTAGCTAGGTGCAGAGAATTAAAGATGTTTGTCCACCAGGGGACGATAACCCATGAAAGTTTTCCAAGACTTACCCTTCCTCCGTAAGTGTTGAACCCGCGGTCAGAAAAATGACTATTGGTGGAGTACGTCACAAGGGGCACCGTTTCTCCATAGAGGAGGGAAAGGGAGATTGGTTGGCAGGTGACAAGGAGGTGAAAAGGTAAGTGGGGTTTGAAGTTGGGAGGTACTAGCTGTCAGGAGAGGAGCAGTGTTGCTCTGACGCTTAAAGGAAGAGGAAGTAGTCAGAGGGAAAATGCAGTCGTTGTACGTTTGAGGTGGGAGAAGAAATACAATTATTTAAGAAGCAAAACGTATATATATATATAAATAGTTTGTCAAAATAAATCACAAATATGAACAAAAAAATTATGATTTTCCAGCCAAAATTCTGCTGAGACGTGAACGACTTCGCCGAGACGGAAGGCTGGTTGTTTATCGTCGTTCGGCGGTTGACATCTCATGTTCTCCACCTGACGCATCACACCCTGTATAAGAAATGATCGCCACAACTTGCTACCTACCTGAATCCACAAGGAATTCCGGGAAGTCACCGCTGATACCTGGACGATGAGGTTCCCAAATGAACGAAGAACGAAAATAGGTTCGTCTTAATAAGTTGCTCCACAGTAATTAAAGCTGATAAAACTCATATATAAGAAAACCCTGAGCTAAGCCTTTGCTAACTCAATATTTTATTTGCCCTAAATAACACCTTGTTGGTAACATGTACATATAAATATAAAACAGAATAAATAATTACAAATTCTCAATTAAATTATGTTCATATTTAAATAATTAAACTCCCTAACCTTTACACAGCAGATGAAAAAACAAATTGTAGGATAACTTAGCCAGAGACAACTAACGATCAAAACATTATCAAATTCAGACAGCTGGAAAAATAATGAGAGCATGTCACGAACTAAATATTTTCAATTTAATTACGTGTTGAGAATGAACGCTCTATTACAAACTATTAGTGAAATATTTGTACGGTGTCGAGAATACCGGTAATAAAATTTTTACACTAACTCAAATATCCGCAGCATTAAAAAAATAATTTGATATTTCACTCCCTCCAAACCCCCCTCTCTCTCACACACACACTGTGTTACACGGTTTCAATTGAGTAGAGTTCATCTCATTTATAGCTAAAAGAAACTAGTTAATATTTAATTATAATGCAATTGAATTAAATATTGTTTTCATCATATGAACTGTGATACTTTCACCGCTACATCAATAATGGACGTTTGTATTTAACGGAACGGAAATACTAATAACCGTAAATGTAAAATAATAAAATATATTGTTCGATTTCAAATTAAAATATTTTTAATTTTATGTAATTTTATAACAGAAATGTAATATGTAATTTAAGAATATACAATTAAATAAATATGAAAATCTGGTTTTAGGACATTTTTAATATTTTTATTTAAAATTACCAAAACTATCAATTTCAATAGATTTTATTAGACATGTCTGTAGTTAATACTTAACTTTTCGTCTGCTATCAATTTAGAAGCCATATAGTAGCATGCAATCTGAGTAACTCCTTCAACAACCTTAGCTGGTTGTTTTAAAGCAAAGCATTTCCAATTTATAATTCAGCCACCACTCAAGGGAGACGAAAAGAGGAAATGGAGAGAAAGAGATGAAGAGAGAGATATATAGAGAGAGGGAGGGGGAGAGAGATGGAGAGAGAGAGAGAGAGAGAGAGAGAGAGAGAGAGAGGCAATAAAGACAAACACAGAGATAGGAAGCAAGTAGAAGGGGGATTTGGAGAACCTGGGGAATGGGAGTCTGTGGTAGTACTCGTTACAGCATCGGTCGGAGTCTTCAAACTTTCATCAGACAATCTCTCAGAGTCGTACTGACTGAGCCTGTATATTTTTGGCGGTGCAGCCAGCCGAATTGATGAACTGGCTGTATTGAAAGCTCGCTGAAAACTGAGTCCAGATTTTTCAAGAATTGGACGTGAGAATTAATTCACTCGAACGGAAAAGAGTAGTAAATATTATTACCACTTTGCGGAATTTAATTTTTAAAGTTACATTTTTCCTTAAATAATTTTATTTTGCGTTTACTCCGCCATGTGCGTGATTGTAACTATCTACGAGCATATATCACTTGGAATGAAAATCTGTCATCCATATTATTCTAGTTTCCTGTCGCCTCTAAACTGTTGATGTTAGTTCAAATTTAAATGATTGTAAATAGTATTCTGAATAACTTGAATTAGTATGCTTACGTATATTATATTATTAAATGAAAATAAAAAAATGTACACAGACATATTCTACATACTTTAATTTTGTCTTCTTATACATGATGCACGAAATATGAAATATTATTGTAAAATGGGCTATAAGTAAGAATGATAAACAAATTTATTTATATCGGTTCAATACACGACGTTTCGTCCCATAGTTTGGGACCTAATTTAATGTTTTACCTATATAAATGCGAAGAAAATGTGTTTACTATATATAATACAATTAAAGAGATAATTTATCTGACAATTAAATGTACATTAAAAGGGATAAAACAGCCTCCTTGTCAGTTTTTATTTTGAATGAAGTGGTCTCGGGATTCCAGTCGGGTGACGCTATTTGTTGTTTACAACGTTTCTATGGCTGACACCACCAACGTCTTCAGGTGAAGTGACGTCAAATTCAGGAATGGTAGTTTAAATAGTGGCGTTCATTTTATTAAATATTGAAATATTCTACGTTTCGTCTCTCATTTCAGATCTAAAAATTTTCCTGTTCATGGAAACTCATTCCATGACTCGTCGGCCGCAGATTTTCATTATTTAATAAAATAAGAACTAACAATGAGGCTGTTTTAACTCATTTAATATAATACTCATAAAATGAAAATTACTGAGAAACAATAAATTGAAGTAGAAGAAAATTTGGCGCGGATGTTGCATTAGTGTAGAGTCCGAAATGACAGTTAATACAAACATAATGACAAATATCAATTACAAAGTTCAACAACAAGTGAAAACATAAGTCTATAACACTAGCGAATCGTAAATTTTGTTCAGATTGTAATGCCATTTTTAACGATGATTATTTAAACTAATGTACAACGTATAAACCATCAGCATTATACATCTAAAAGTTTTACATGTTGCCAATAAATAAGATGGTTATTTCAATATTTATGATTTGGCAGAACAGAATAATTTGGTAATTTGGAATATAACGATGGCAGTGATCGCCGTCGAAACGTCGTGGCCAATGCCTACGTTCACCCGGCTGGAAGCCCAAGAACTACTGAAGCAATGATCGTTTTGTTTGACCAATATGACGATATATCAATCGAAATAACTAATTTGGTATATAACATTATGTTTTTAGTAGTTATTAATTTAATCTTTAATGTTTTTAAGAAAATTTAAATTATTGTAAGCTTTGAAGATAACCAGGATGTCACAAGTTTTACACAAGTCAATAATTTTGTACTGTTCTTTTTAAGAAAAGGGAGACCTATGTATACAAACGTATTGATTTGAAATTTGACAGGAAAGTTATTAATTTCGTATTTAATATTAGTTAACCTAATTATAATCTACAATGGATTTCCGCCCACACGCTCGCGCGATAAAATTTCAGCTACTTTAACTTCTTGTTTCTGTAAGTGATTTTCATTTTATAAGTGATTATATATATATAACCTTTCCTTTGTATTTTTATAGTTAAAACACCAAATAAGGTCCCAAACTAAGGGACGATACGTCGTGTATTGAACCGATATCAATAAATTTATTAATCATACTGACTTATAAACCTTTTTAAAATTTATTTCAAAAACGTGCCGGATAATATAACTAATGAAATATTAATATTACTGTAGAAAAATGACTGAATAAAGTAGCAGTATACACGACTTGTAAAAATTAAAACCTTTGTGGTGTTGGCTGCAAAAATATTTATTACTTGCTATGCCCGCGACTTCGTTCTAGCGGAAATAGCTCTTTTTATTTTGCTCTAAAAACGAAACAACAGGTACAGAATTTTGATAAAGTTGAATTCATTGAATTTATAAATAGTACGGTATCATTTATTTATGATCACTTCAGGGAAAACCTTATAATTCGTAATTAGTTTGGAACAGGTCCCGCTTTCACACGTTTCGGATCCTATTTGATACCAAACATCAAGTCATACAGAAAAATTCAATTATATAATTATGTTCTTTGCTTTTAAAATGAGCAACTACTAGATATTAAATTTTACCCGATGCGATACATAAAAACCAATTTACATACACTTCATATCGAAAATATAAATAATTATGTTATTTTTTAGGGAGTTAGCTCTCTTCCAAGAATAGGTTAATTACTGCTCGAGTCTTGCTGCAACACTATATGGAGTGCCCTTCTCTCTCATGCTGCTAAAATTACGTTTATAATAACACAGCAACGTCCTTTGAATAGTATAGGAACGCCTAATAGGACATATAACTCGCAGTTGGCTTTCGCGCGGAAATTCAATGGATTTATAAATATTTTCATTTATGTCTTCTGAACTCTGCAAAATATTGAAATGAAACATACATGAATATTTAAGTAAAAATCACTGTTCCACTCTTTTAATTTTTCATTCAAATCCTTTAACCTGTTTTGGAACATAAGCAGAGCAACCCTCATGAACTTTTTAAGGATTTGAATGTTCTTTTGCAAGGAAACCTTTCCCATAGAATTTTTTATATTAATAATTATATTAATATCTTCTGCAATATATCAAAATATTTAAGTTAAATCTCCTGTTTATAAACCCTTAAATTTTCATTGAAATCCGGTTAGTCTATTTCAGAGACTCTTTGAGACAAACTTTCAGACAAACGGACACTTTAATTTTATTTATAGTATAGATAAAAACTTAATTTTTACATAAAAAGAATTTGAAACGAGTTAACTGTAGGTTAGTTTAAAAGTGTGCATAGACAATCTTGGAGTGACGTGAACTATTAACGAAAATTGAAAAATGTTGGATTTCTTTATCTTCAATCGTCCTTGTGAAATATTTATAGTGTAAAATTATATTAATAGTTTGAATTACTTGTTAATGAGTGAATTTTTTGAAATTAATAATAGTATGTGCTTGTTTAAATATTCTATTGATTGGCCAGTGATCTGAAACAAAATGCGAAATGGGAGTTAGCAACATCCTGAGGTGTCGTGATAAATATTATTTTCCAGTAATTAATGAAGAAATTCTCCAAAATTTAAAGAGTTGTAAAGAAATAATGTTTAAAAAAATTTTCTTACGTTAACGATTTATCTTGTCACTACTTGGAAAATTTGAACGATAATCGTCAGTATGAAGACACTGACAAATTCTCCAACCGTTTAAGAAAATTGGTCTTTTACAAACCAACACAACTGACATGAAATACACAGAGATATAATTTAATGAAAATTCTCTTAACGTGTAATTTCTTGACATTATACAGGAGTTTGTAGTAAAACCACATTAGCATACAAATATCGCCCTTCTCATGAAAGGAAGACCCCATGCAGTCTCACACATATAAAATGGAAAACAATTTTTCTGATTTTTCCGACATTCTTTTACTGTCTACGAACGCAAGAAAAAATATTATGTTGATTCAAATTTAATATTGTATTTTAGTTAATATTTGTATTGCTTTGACGTGTTTTTATATATTCGTCAGAAGTATTCAGTAACAGTATTATTACTCTTTTAAGCCTATTTTCCTATAATCAAAATTAATATTCAAATATTAATAAGTTATTTTAAGTTAATGTGAGGGTTGATTTTGAGTTTTCAATTAAGTGCGTGCATGCATCCGTTACAGAATTAAATTTATACGATGCAAACATAATTTTAGCAGTTACGAATGTAAATTGACATTTATTACGCAATTGTGTTGAATACCTGACCCAGGAAATAATTTATTCGTGATGGGTAGTAAATTGTGGCGTATCGTGGAGGCAAGCATTTATGTTTCCTTATAAACATGGTGTGCGCCATAAATACGCTCATGCGTATCGCAAGGGGCCGTGTCTCTTCCCGCAAAGATATTGATGCATAAGTAAAATAAATCGTCCAAGCTTCGCGCTTGGAACACTTTCCCCGAAAAGCAGATAAAAAATGGAAAAAATAGTAACTTTGTGATAAAAATGTTTTAACAGCTTTGTCCGTAGCAGTAAATGTCGAAAGCACGCGTCACGTCCTACCAATATATGCTCTTGCATGGTAATATAAATACGTGAAAAAATAACAACGGGAAACCAGTGTAAGGCGAAAATTAGATAACTTAAAACTTCATTTGAGTTTCGTATGAGCAAAGAAGTTTTGTCGGTGGCAGTCGCAACCAAGTTAATGCGAGTGGATGGAACATTGGAAAAAATTAACAACTCATTATTTTCCAGTAATCTAAATAATTTTGAGACGGAATAATTAAATATTTAACTTGACGCAATGTGGATCTTTTAGTAAAAGTACGATAATGTTATTGTTAAACGTTGTTTTGAAGAAGTACAAAATACCAAGCGCATTTAACATCCATTGGAAATCATTCAGTGCGTTCTTTCTGAATGGCGGAACTAACCGTGCTTTTTTGTTGGCGCTGAACTGCTTTTGTCCAATGTTTTGAATGCTCCGTATGCTCTATCGAGGCCTCATTTTCATTTGTAAATCGATGGGAAAAATCATCTGTGTTCTTGGTACACTGTTTATTTTATGCAGACGTTTTATTAACCTTATGAGCACGAGCGATATTCCTCTTGAACTCCACCAATATTTATACGAAGTAAGCACAGTTTCTGAGAGTTAAATAACTAACTTCAATCCGTCGATTATTCAAATTAAATCAACTTTGGCAACTGCAGTTTATTTTCATTATTATTGTTAGATTTACACACCTGTGTTTTAACTGGCATAAACCACAACCTTCCAATTCTTACCTGATCTGATTTAAGTGTACCTCTCCCCACACTACCGAACTTTCCTGACCTTTGTTGCCTCTTCAGAACCCTTCGTGACAATACAAACATCTCATTTTATTTCTATGTTTTGATCCAGCATCGACTGAAGAGTTGAAGCCAGATTATACACAATCGAGAAGCTGCAGAGGATCCCTTTGTTTCTTATTTACGGCTCCCTGGGGTCCTACCACCTCAGGCGAACACGTGACAATATATATATATATATATTATAAATTTATAAAAATAAATCTAAGAATGAGTGAAACACAATAATATACATTTGACCAAGCTGACGATATGATTTGGAATATAATGGATTAAAGTTAAGTTCGTTAGTGTAGAAAATTGAAAGATAGTAACCAAAATTTGGTAGACTTCCCTTTTCTTTGCGTAGCTGTTAAGTAATTATAATGCAATATAGCCAATTTCGGAAAAAGATTACAAGATGATTGTAGTGATAATTATCAATCCCGCCCTACTTGCATGAGCAGTGTTTCTCGAAATTTATGTAGTTGTCCGCAAATTTGAATCACGCACAAAGAACCGTGAATTCGGGATTTGTTATCTCCTTCCATCTGAAGATGAAAATAAATATATTAGCATTAGTACTAGATCACATTCCGTGGACCCTGTATACAATCAATATCTCTTAGAATTTAAAAAGCTTATTTACGGCGCATTCAAATGGAAGTTAATGGAAAATATTGTAATAATCATGGTAAATTATTAGTTGCTTTATTAATGTTAATAACATTTAGAGCATTATAATTTTGTTGTAAATTGAAGACAGAGTCAATTGCTCATAATAGAATTTATACGCTTTGACACACAAATACAGTATGACAAAATTTTTAACTCAATATGATTCCCTAAAATTCACATAATTTGTTATATAGTAATTAAAATTTCATATTTATTTCTTTAAATAATAAATTTTAACCTTTTCAAATTAATTACTTTCTCAGTAAAGTAAAGCACTGCACGGGTATCGAGAATTTTATGCGGTGTCATTAAGTATTTCTACATTAGAAAAAGTTATAAGACATGCTGAAATATGTATAAGTACGTTGCAGTAACACGGAACAAGAATTTCTCAAGACTGGCGGAAAACTGATAAGAGTAATTGCTTCATTCTATATTCAGGTAATGGAGATTTTATAGCACTCTGCGAAGACATTAAACAGGTAATGCCTCGCTACAATGTGCTCCTTACATAAAGCGACATTTGAGCAACGTAAGTCACTGGATCGTTTTGTTAAAGTTTGTTACGAGTACAGTACTATTTCTCTCTCTACAATCTCGTTGAAAATGAACTGTTACCTTTATCTGATAACACAATAGTCTAATATGTTTTTAGAAACTTTTTTTAGAGATATTGATTGATAGCTCAAATAATCTGTAGACACCATTTCACATCAAAATTAAAAATTGACGATAAAACAGTGTAAAATATAATCCGAAAAAATAAGATGATATTTATAAATGACACCTGAGCACTGCTTTTCGTGTTTATAATTGTTATGTAGTGTAGCTTGTGGTTGCGATTTGTAAGACACGTTTTGCAGCTTGAAGATCCATGAGTTGAGATAAGAACTTCTGGATAAGATTACGCTGAAGACAAGATACACGTTTTTCGCGTTTATGTATCACGAAGAGGAAAACAGTTGAATTGTGCCCTAATTTTTGGAAGGGTAAATGTTGTTGTGGTGGTATTCAGTCCTAAGTCTGGTACGATGCAACCCTAAATGCTAACCAATCTTCCGAAAGCCTTTTCATTTCCTCATAACTAGCACAACCCACATCCTTCCTAATCTGCTATCCTTGGCCTCCCACTTCTGTCCTTACCCCACACACTTCTCTCCAATGCTAATTTTACAAGACCCTCATGCCTTAAAACGTGGCCTATTAATCTATCCCTTATATTGATCAACGTCCTCCACATTGCTCTCTCTTCCCCTATTCTGTTAAGATCTTCCTCGTTAGTTACTCTATCCACCCATCTGATTTTAAGAATTTGCCTATAGCATCACATTTCAAAGGCTTCTATTCTTTTTCTATCCGGAGCTCTCTATCGTCCGTGTTTCGCACCAATATAACACTACGCTCCATACGAACATTTTTAGCAACGATTTTCTAATATTTACACTAAATTAACCCGTAAGTAAGTCCCTCTCTTTCGCGAAAGTCTTCCTTGCCTGTGCTATCCACTCTTTATGTCTACTATACTTCTACCATCTCTAGTTATTACGCTTCCTAATTAGCATAATTACTTAATTTCCGTTAAAACATCCCTTCCCAATATAACACCTTTTTTTATTCCACTGTTTCCCATACTACATTCCATCACCTTTGTTTTACCTCTATTAATCCTCTTTTTCCAGGACCACGTTCATGCCATTTATAATGATTTCCAAGTATTCTTCTGAATCCCATAATACTACATAATCGTCGGTAAAGCGTAAGATTTTTATTTCTTCTCCTTGCAGTATGATTCCTTTTCCATATTCCGTTTTAACTTGCTTCACCGCCTGTTCCATATATAAGTTAAAAAGCATAGGCGACAGACTGCGTCCTTGTCTTACTCCTATCTTGATTACAGTTTACTTTTCTTGATCTTCTATTCTAATTACTGCTGCCTGTCTTCTGTACAGGTTTTGTATAAACCTCCTTTCTTCAGTAACTCCCCAAAAAAGATACTAGAAATAGAATCGTTTCAAGAGACTGCTCATTTGAAAAAAATATATATTGAGGTAAACGAGTAATTGTTGAAATTTTAACTTTTAAGAAATTAGTTTCCAGATAAAAATTCTTCCATTGGGTGACGAGATGATCATTTATAAAACGCAATGGGCTGAGTAATACTCGACAATAGAACTGTTAGTAAGGGCTGAGTAATTGCATTCCAGTCTCGTCGGAAGAGAGACGAGGAAAAAAAGGGAACATCTGACAAAGTGAGACACGTAAAAGCGTCGATCCGGAGAACCGATAACTAAAATCCAATAGAAGTATGGGAGATATGATCTACGTTGTTAGATGAAAGCAAAGTGCTGAGAGCTCTTATATATTTTAGTATTACAGAGGTGACATCTAAGAGCTTTGCACCGAGAGAAAGCAGCACGAAAATTGCGCATGTGTTTATGTCAGCGGATCTGTAAATTGCACCGGGAGATTTCAGAGATTCATTTGTCCGTCCGACTACATCTATTATTTACTATCTGGGGACCCGGCGTTGCCCGGGTTTTTATTTATGTTATCCCGGTACATTATTTAATTCTTGGTCAACACATAACTAAACCAATACGCAAACGTCACATTATGAAAATAAAATATACTCCCAGTATCTCCTAAGAGTCTAAAATTCCCCCGGTGTGCAGGAATAAATATATTTTTAGTATTGTAACAATAAAAATTTTCCCCCAACTAATGGTTAAATTTTTATTTAGATCACATACTAAAGGTCATAATGTAACAGTCACACGTATTACACCGGTTTCGACACCAAACTCGATAGTTTATTTTTTCATATTAGCAGTACTAAATTTTAAAATACACCTGACGTTAGAAACAAAACCAATTAATCAATTTATGTATGCATCGTATTGACAATCCGAAGAAGTTTAGTTTTCTCAGCCTGCTGCAGCAATAGATAGTAAGTGGGTTGAAAAGGAATGCGTAATTGAACTTAAAAGTCGCAGTCGGTGTACAAGTCGGCTTTCTCGCGGCAATTCCAAGAAATCTTCCCCTAGAATGAATATTTATATTCATCTTATATTAATATATTCTGCAACATATCGAAAATAAATATGCACGAATATTTAAATTAAAGTTTATTTTTTTAAACCCTCAAATTTTCATTCAAATCCGTTGAACCGTTTCGGAGCCTATTTGAATCAAACATACGGACAGACAGTCAGACACTTCAATTTTATTTATTGGTATAGATTAATATCTTGATTCTCACTCTAGAGCAATATGGAACTAATTGAAAGCCTTGCTTCTTAAATTTCCACAATAAGTATACGAGAATCATTCCTCGATTAATTTTTACTTATACAGTCATTAACTATCAATTAAAATTTTTAAAATTATAAAAACAAGAAAAATTGTCTCTTTATTTTCAAATTTAATGTTTTATTGTGAAGAAAAATTTACCTGTAAAGTCTCTTCTAAGCATTTTATGGGACACAAATCACTTTGCATTTTATTATTCAGATATAGTACAAGAAAAATACAGAAAATGTTTTCTAATTGCATGGCTCACATATTTGCGTATGTTGGCAAAGGACAGAACATTTAAGTATCAGTAATAACTTAGTTTAAAACAAAAAGAAAAACATGCATACACTTCACATAGAACTCGAATGCGTAATATGCGTCAGTAAATGTTAATAAATATTGCAAAATATTCATTTGCAGATAACAAGGAGATTTTGCAGTAAGCGCCGAGTCTGTATTGTCTGAATTGTTTACGTAGCACAGTGTTGCTTAAAAACGGAAAACGCATTAAAAATTTCTGCACTCCCGGATTCTCGTACTCAAATGCTCGAAACACTCAAGGCACAAAGGGGAAAGAACACTGTGCCTTTTCGTTCTAAATAAAAGCATTAAAACTCTTCTGTTCATTTCGTGATAAATTCGTCTCAAAGGCACAAAGCGTTTAAAAATAGTTCGGTGTTGTCCATAAAATACAATAAACGCACGTACCGTAAATTTTCTTAATCCACTTAATTTATTAGGTTTTTCTTCTTTGAGATGGCCAGACACTTCATGAATTCTAGATTCCACATTTATGTTCGTGGTATGAGATCTCATTAATTACAAGTGAAAGCAACAGCCAACAACAGAAATAAATTCAAATATATAATAAATTATAATATATTAACAACATAGCATGCCGTATCGTTCCTTCTTTTTGGAACCTACTCGGGTACAAATATAATGTTTAAAAAACATGATTTCATTAAATTTAAAAGAGAAAATTACTTCAAAGAAATAATTTAAAACAATTTAAATTTCTCTTTTAATATTCGTGAAATTATTTAATTATGAAAAATTATTTAAACCTGAAAGTGATGCTACGTTGTGTCGTACAATGTTTGTTTTTATGTTCAAAATTATGGTTTCAATAAATTTTATTATCGTTTCAATAATATGGGATAAAAATATGTATTATAATTTGAAGCGGAATAGAGGAATTTAACGATTTGAGTGAACACATTTTTCTTTTTTTTTTCTCCATAGCTCTACAGCCAATTGAGGGCCTGGGACTACCGAGTCGACTGCGGACTGTCATCGTGCATGACACACTTCGAATTCGGAGTGACACATGGCCAGCGTATCTCTGGATAATTAAAATCTTATTTTAATCAAAAATATTAATTTTTAAGAATAATAAGTAAGGAATTCCAGGTTTAAATTGTGCCTCCTCCTACTATTAATTATAAGATCCGAATACAGATCGGAAATTTGATGAACATCTGATATGGCTGCGTGATTAGCAGGTGCCATGGTCTACAATTGACAGCCAATAAATATCTGATCGGTGATTGTACCAAATTCAATTACTGTCTAAATAATAGTATAGGATGTAGTGAGTTACCTGAACTGATTGACTCTGTACATGTGTCAATATTGAATAATACGTGCCGATGTCATTTCTAAATGTGTCAACATGGAAACGATATCACACGTGTTAGGCACAAGATAACACATGTTATTGCTTCTGCCTTTATTATGTAAGTTAACAGACCATGACAAATTTCTTCTCACTGGTTCAATGAAATTTACAGTATTGTTAAATTTTTTATTTACTAAACTCTAAGAATATTACCATGCAGAGAAAATAACACTGAAAAACTAAACCTTTAATACACGTTGTTGTCAGACGGTTAAGTAAAAGAAATAACATCTTGTTTCGAAAGAGAAATTGAAAATAACATTATCGGAATAAGTCTTCGTGGTGTACCTGTTCTAAATATAATTTGTGTGTCGAAGCACGATAATCATATATTAAATTATATGGGTATTGACAAATATTACAAATTCAATAAAAATATATTAAAAATTTATGTGAATGAATTGACTAAATACAATAACGAGATAGTAGGAAACAATCCCCTTACGTTTATTTCTACCTATTTTGTAGCGCAGAGAAATACTCTCCATTGAATTCATAATTTAACATACAATATTAGACAGACTAAAATATATTCAGATACAGACGGAGCGGCTTCGGATTAGTCTGACACCGTGAAGACGCATAGATTCGTGCCTATAAACAAATCTGGAGGATTAATACCGGTCAGAAATTACAGGAAAATTTCCCAGTGTCACTCCTTCCCATCGCGGTTGTGGAGATGGTGAAATTGTTAAAATCAACTGGATCGGCGTAGGTACGTCACGTGGGATGGTGTTTTACCCCATAGTGGTGGTGACGGAGCTGGGTAGTGCAATGAGACGAAAAGAGCATTTAGTATCACGATTTCGAAGGAAAAGGTTGTCAGTGAAAAGAAGATAAATAATCTTGATAGTTCAGATCAATTCATTTTCTGAAACAAGGAGATGATCCGGAAAGACGAGAAGAAGACGCTTTCAGTAACTTATCGAAAGCTACACACAATCCCACCAAACAATTTCTGCCTTAGCCAAAATTCTTAGCTAAGATATTAAAATCTTCGTGGAAGATGAAAATTGTTTTTTCTGGAAGCCGAGCAGTGAAAATCCACTGTTTTCCACTTTGTAATATCACGCCTTCACACGAAGGAGGCAGAAAATCGCCCCAACCCATACCTGCCTTATGCTGAAGGAGCCACAATGAATTCTCAATAATCACCTAGTAACTGCTCGAGACTCCTAGTCGCTCAGAACAAAACAGGTTCGTTTCCCTGTTCAATTTACTAAGCGGAATTTCTGCCACGCGTTTGTTTGTTTCCTCCCACAGATATGACACTGATAGTTAATTTGAGTCTCTTGCATACTATCACCTTTTTAAAAGATATTTCAATCGCATTAAGTTTTCCATTTTTTTCTACACGACCCAACTGATAGTTTGAATTAGAAAATAAAAAACGTAAAAATATTGGCTGTTGTGGTGACATTAATTCCTATGATCCTCCATGGTACCCTATGCTGCGCAAGCCTGAACATTCCTGCATAGCTAACAAATCCCATATTCTCCCTAATTCGCTTAGCGTATTCAATTCTTGGCTTCCTTCTACTGCTTTTAGCCCTCACACTTCCCTCTAATACTAATTTTACAAGACCCTCATGTCTCAAAACGTGGCCTAAAATGTATCCCTTCTCTTGATCTAAATTGTTCTCTCTTCCCCTATTCTGCTTGGAAATTCCTGGTAACCAACTACTAGTATATCCACTCATCCGATTTTAAGTATTCCTCTGTAGCACCACATATCGAAAGCTTCTATTCTTTTACTTTCGGAATAGTCACTTAACCATTACATTTTCAGTAATGATATTGTTATGCTTCTGTGAGTTAAGGTACAATTAACAACGTGACTTTGCATCAGTTGTTCCTCAAGATCATTTATTTACCTGTTACTGACCCTTAAAATTTTCTCTAAATATTTTTGGATATTAGTATGGTATAAGAGATTTTTATGTAGAATATCGTTTACCAACATGTATTATATCTTATCGATGATAAATAACGGATAAATAAAATACTTAGTAATGAACAGTCGTTGTTGTTTGACAGTTAACTCCTAATAAAAATAAAATATCGTTTTATTAAGTAAGAAATTGTATCTAAAAATGTACCATATTTTACTAACATATGTTTGATTAAATATTTAGCTAACGTTAATTTATTGTAGTATGTGTCAATGTATATGTGAAGGAAAAGTTATCTGTGTATACCAGAGTTTAATATATGGACCCCTGGCTCTTTCAGTTCTGTAACCCATGTGTTCTTGAATGACGAACATGTCATCGCACAGAAGCATGATTTTACCTTTTATAACTATTATGCCTGCCTCATTACTTTTTTCACGTCTTTCATAGTTATAATTCACGATGAAATGTGCATAAGAAGGATTGAAAGGCAGAATGAGGAAGGGAATGAACACACCTGCTGTGAAAACACACTCCACCTTTACATGGTCTACACATCGCGTTTAGAAAAGGTACAGGTTCCGCGTGTCTTTCGCATTTTGAGGAAATAAAGGTTCCCTCAACAACATAAATATATTATTTCGACGATTCGTGTTAGAAAATGTGACTACATTTATTTTTTAAATAGTGGTCTCATAGAATTTTTGTAGAAAACTGTGTTTGGTTTAATACAACTAAATATTGTTTGTACCGCGTGATCCACACTATTGAATTTAATAGACATTAGTCTCTAGAAACAAGGTGAATATAAGTAACGCAAAAGAGGCGGTCACGTTCTACATAAACGAATTTCTTGGAGCTGTAGTTTCTCAGAATCCATTCAAACGGACAACGGTATTATACTTCAATGTTTCACGTCTGACATCACTCAAGAAATAATTTTGTCTGATAAGTGATATATTCCGTTTTACTGTGGAATATCCTCATTATTTCAAATAACAGTTTTACATATACTCATTTATATATAGTAACGTAGATTGAATTACAAGAAGTCCCTAGTTGTTCCAAATAAAAATGGTAATTAAATCCAAAAAATTATAGCTATCCGTAAAGAATAATGGAAATGAATAGCGACTTTCCTCTAATCCTCCACAGATGCATTTTTTTAAATTGGCAACCTCCGACTCACTACTTACATTGCATGCTGAATGTCATTATTGAACCCTGTCACTTGCGTAACCCCGGAATAGACACCAATCTCGATTGCTTCCGCGTTAATTTTATGTTACTGGCATCCAACGCCACCCCTATGCGAGATCCATTCTGAATGTGGTTGAATTTATTCTCCAACAAAATCGGAAGAAACTATCAAAAATTAATAAATTCATAAGATGATGCAACTATAGGCCGTTATGCATGTTTTAATATTTTACCCTCTTCATTTCTGTCACCGTGGGTGGTAGTTGTGTCTTACAGTGATTTTTTTCGTTTCTCGTGGAACATGTACTAAGTTTAAGATAGTACGCGGATCTTCGTTTTACACATTTCATCCCCTAACAAGAGTTGAAATGTAACTTAACGGCATTTTGAATCTCATACTTCAATTCAGCGTCTCTCAGAGCAGCGTTCGACAAAATTTTGATATTTTTTGTTAATATTTTTTTTTTTGGGTAACAGGCTACATGAGGGTGATCCTGAAACAGGCAACTCCCCTTTAATAGCATAGGAAGGGAATTGAAAAGGGGGGATGCGGAAGGTAGAGCAAAGTAGCCAAGGGTTAACTAGGGCCCCCGGGCTATGGTTTAAGGATCCTACCCGGTGTTTCACCTAAAGAGATGCAGGGAAAACCCTAGAAAACCTGCATCAGGTAGGTCGGGCATTGGGTACTATTCTCACGCCCTTCCGAATGACGGGAGACGAGTCTGCTGTGGGGACGCAGCATTCCCTTCTTCATGTCTCCACCAGTTTCAGGAGGCAGTTGGCCGACTGATCCCATTGGATCAGCGGACAGCTCTTGTCATATGCCCAAAGTCTTTGACCCCGGTACATATACCTCCTAAAATAGGTGAAGGTGTCTCGGCATAAGAACTTTGATAAAAAGTACCCAGAGAGAGTGCGAGGCATCCCCGACATGATCAGGTAAGCCCAGCAGTCAGTCTGGGCTCAAGCGTCTGCGAGTAAACTCCCACAGCGCCTGTGTCACCACCTCCCCACTAGCCTCCCATGCTAAATGGGGTGAGGTAATTCACACACAACTGTGGGAGAAACACTATTAATCTCATTGATCCCGAAACATATATATTGGCCGTAAATATCCGTCGCTTTTACAAAAATTTAAAATTTATATCCCTCTACTCCAGCTCCTAAGGGTGATAATCGTGTCTTACCTCAACAATTTTTTTCCGGGTTGCAAGGAATACGTATACCAAATTTGGTCGATATTTACCCAAGAGTTTAGATTTGTATGTGGAACATACATATGAAATTGAAACGTTCGACACAACCAGAGATTTCATAAATAAGACGAAAGTAGCTGAACCGTCTCTTCGGTCTGTTTAGTACCAAATAATTTATTAATGAAACGAACGCTTTACTTAAGAAATAATACTCTATACTTAATAATGAACATGTAATGAATTTTTATAACTCAGACCGCATACAGTTAATTTCATTTTTCAGGTGTATGTATTACAACACGAAATTGTCCTTTCTTACAACGACAAAATTTTTAAGTGATGCAGGTTATTTGAAATATTAATTATATATGTAGCTAGACATTTCTTTAATTTTTCATTCTTCCCTTGGTAATTTCTTTGGGTTTGCGTTGGCGACCAGATGCACAACATTCCTCTATTTATTACTGATCCGCAGAAGAGATTCGCTTTCTTCCATCTAGTTTCACGTGCTAGCTGTTGTACTGCTAGACGAATAGATCGCTTATTTATTTAAAATACAATATTCAAAAGCGTAATTTAATATTAAAACCGTTCGAATAGTGTTGTAATATAATTTTATCGCAGCCTTTTTTTTTATCTCGACCGCCGTCGCTGCAAGGGCAAATATTTACTCTGCGTTAGAAGCAGAGCGCACGATAAAAGTTATTTAATCGCTTGAAGTATTTCCCCTGGGCTACATACGAATTTTTTTACGGCTCAGTTAGGTCTAATTAAACTACAGATTCTTTTTATGACCTTCCTCTCCTGAGTTTTAGGATGCGGAAGGATCGTGTGATGAGCTCACGCCGTCACTAAGTTTGAGACTCTTAAGAGAATTTCCATGAGATCCTAGCCTTAAACCTCTGCAATTCTTTATGTTTGAATGAAATTTTTTTACGGAATTAACTTTGAACTGTATACTTTTATTGAGGTACTAATAGGAATTTTAGGTGGGGTCGAGTATAGTATAACTATAATTGCAAGGATTTTCATAACTGTTTTACATGACACTTCTCGACAGCTGCGACTGTAACAATCCATGTGTTCCAGTAAACAGCATCATGTGAAGTCGTTTATTGGTGGTAAACTGCAACAAAGGCAGTGCGAGTCCACAAAGCGAAAACGGTAATTCATGTTGCTGTTTGTTCTTACGCTGCATTCCGTTACATAATTTATTGTGTCCTGTTTTCACAAGCATTTCAGCGGCACAATATAATGTTTTATTTATTTATGTTTTCAGCCAAGGGTATTCAGTAACTTCATTGCCGTTAGATAAACCAATATTTTATTCACATCCATAGTGTAGCAAGTTTTATGGTTATCGAATGAGAGAATTAAGGAAACTGTTCTTTGAAATTCTATAAACTATAACCTGATTTAAAGCTTTATGATTTTGGTAAATATTACAAGTAAAAAGACTTCATTAACAAACTACAAAAAATTTTAACCGAAATTTAGAAACGTTTGATTATACTGGTATAAATATCCTCCTGAGATGAATGCAACTGTAGTACGTCGGTCCAGTTAAACGTTAAGAGGCGATAATAATAATGGTGTTAATATAGAGATTAAGCTATTATTTGTTGTCTCAGTTTAAACAAAAAGTTTAGCAATATTTTTTGTTGCAAGAAAGCTTTTCCGACATTCAAAATATTTTTATACATGTAATATAATGCAAATATTTAGAGAATTGTTGCTGGTAAATTGTATTTTTTTTCTTATGAAAGGTCGTTTTGGTGCAATATTCTCCATTAAAATGATAGATGTACCCGCTTGGTTCGACGCATGTGAAATGATGAAAAGAGTAACTGAAAGATTTAAGGAAGCGGAATAATGGGTATTAATGTGTGAAAGTTAGTTAATATACAAGATTTTCTGAAACGAAAAGCAAAATTGCTTATATAATCAATAAATACTTTATTTTGATATATTTTTGTTTTTATGGCTTAATATATGTGATTGGGAGATTTTCTTTGGTCGATAAAACTGTAAAAGAAGCGAAGAGAATGATCTATGTAAGTGAAAATTGTTCTTATTTTATGAAGCAACTTAAATTTTAGTTGACAGTTTCGGATTATCATCACACTTATTACTGTGCTACTTCTCAAGTAATTATGTATTACTAGTATATGTGTATTGACCTCAAGTCATTCTGGAATTTCAAATGAATTTGGCTCTAATCTACTATCAAAAATTTTAATACGTAACTAAATAATCACGTATATGCTACCAAAGAAAATATCTTTTTTTTTAATTCATACCTACGTTTTGATAACAGTAATTTTAATAAGTAAAAGTAATTGTATTGCATGCTGAAAATATATTTTAAATTTAAAGGATTCAATTATTAATAATGCTAGCGATGAAAACTAAAGACAATTCTATTTACATATATGTGATTAAATATATTATTGCAGAAAGAAGAGTCAAACTTTTTGTAGTACAATGTAATGTATGCTACGAACCGCTTATTGTGAAAAAAATGAAAACGGTGTTAATATTCTTCAGAAAATGGAAGTAAACTAAAGGAAACAACTGATTTTTTCTTTAAATCAGACATAAGGTGAATGTTAAAAGATCATTCGACTGCGGTAATATCATATCTCAAATCTAATGTTAATTTACGGTTTAAATATGCTGGGCTCGTTAATAAGAGAAAAAAACACAGATGACGTACTCACGTTATGATAATGTGTCAGATTTACATTTCTCAGTGTTGATACGTGGTTTTAATTGCAAGTAGTATTATACCAGATGAATTAAGTTTACATAAATTGTCACAAGTATATATTGAACAAGTTTGAATGGCCACCACAATCCACACAATTCACAAATGAAAAATTATTTCTCTTGGTGAACAGATTGTTATTTAATATACACTATTCTAGGCTTCTCAGGCAAAGTATTTCCATTAACAGCTGCCATTTATAATTCGTATCTCTTATTACATTTTTGTTTAAAAACAAGAAAACTTCATTTCAATACCAGCCACCTAATCTTCAGAGACGACACACATCTCTGTCAAAGATGATATCTCAAATATGTTTTTCATTTCTGCTCATACTACAGTAATAAATTAAATAATGCTTAGAGTAAAGAATAAATATTTTATTTTGTGTCTGATTTAAACCTTGCGATGTTGGATCAGTTAGCGTAAAATTAATTCTAATCATTCTTAAAAAAATAAAATATTTCATAAAGAGAAGAAAAAAATATTTATTACTTTTACAATAATTAGTATATACGATGATTTTGAATAATGCAGTAATTATATGTCCAGGGAAACACACAAAAGTATTATAGAAATTAACGAAGTTTCCTCCGCCTATTGGTGGACCTTATCAGTTGTGAGAATTTCAGTAATACTTCTGAGTGTTTATTTATTGTATTATTAAAAATTTATTATATTTGTAAAGTATTTATCTAAATTGTGAAAATTACCAGCTGTTCTACGCCAAATTCAAAATTACTTTAACTTAAAATATGTCCAGCTCGTTGTTATGAGAAACAAAACGCTGTTGACGCCATATTGCGTCATAAAGATCCACGAAAACAAAATTTTTACTCTTTCCCTCAGGATTCAAAATTGTGGTTTTGATTGAAATTAAATAATTTAGTAAGTCTAAAAATGAATAAAGTTTACATACCTCGAAACAATATACTAAACAAAATTAAATTTTCAACGCTACAATACGTAAGTTAGCGAATCAACAATTTTTGCATATTTATGAAACAATAATAATAAAATCTTACTACAAACTCATTTTCACTAGCTGTATTCCCTCCGCGTATCTCTCCTTAATCAATGGTTTCCTTTATAATGTTTTCCATTTAGCAAGCAAAAAATCTCCTCTCCAGCCAACAGGGTATATCCACAAATTAGACGTCTTTCTCTTCTGCCGCCAAAGATAGTAATCCGCCTTTCTCGTACTAGGAAAAGATATGTTAATTTTATTTATTTTTTGCAGTTTATGTAGTCAAACGGCAATTTGGCGAACAATTTTTACGTTAAAACTCAATTATTCCTGTTATAAGTTTTAATCTGATATGATTATTTATAACATATTCCACTATATTAGTTAATTACTAAAACTTTGATATTTTATTATTATTATTACTTATCTGCTATTGGGAAATTTCCCGGTGGCAGGTATATACAATGAAAACACAAATACAATCACAAAAAGGAAACACAATTCACACTAAGGAAGAATTTTGAGGTGTAGATTTTGATATGAAAAAGATAAGAAAGCAGTAACATAGAAATCACTTCACTGCACATCACTATTATCACTTCACTGATTCTAAAAAAAATGGTACTCACTTAAGTTTTCTTAACCTATTCCTAAACTGATTTACGGTACCCGGAAAAGTCGTCAGTATTCCTTCAGGTAAGGAATTCCAATCGCGTATTGTCCTAATTACAAATGAAAATTTTCCTTCGTCTGTGCGTTGCCCTTTTTCTTTAATTTTTAATGAGTGATCAGTTTTAGAAATATAATTCGGCGCCTTATAAGCTAAACGTTATAATTAGGTATACTTAGTAGAATATCCAATTTATAATTTATTACATTATTTTTGGGATTACTTTAGTATTCATACGCAGCAGCAGTGAATAGTTCGGTGTTTCCGACACAACTATTTGGCTTGCTCCTTAGACACCGACCAGCATTTAGTGATAGATGGGGAAAGAATTAAGAATGAATGCAGACTACATTCTTCCTCCATAGGTCACTCGTGAAATGATTTAATACTTTCAGCGATGGCCATTTCCTCGCTGAATTTTGAAATGTTCGCATCACTAAGCAAGACGTTCACACAGACTAGATAATTGCGCGTGACTGATTGTTGAGCTGACTGCATTAGGCCGGAGAACCCCTCTTAGCGAGGCGATGCATTATGCAACACAGAGAGAGGCTAGCGACCATTATGTCATTAATGTTGTCACCCCCGTACGTTATCGTACGCTGCAACGTGGAGATAATAGCTGCTGCTATGGCCTATAACGCAATACGCACTCAGTGCCACCTTCGACTCTCTGAATTCAGTTACCATTTGATGAGGTAAGACAGGAACTCTCTTTACAATTACCTGTTAGACACAGCAATTACATTATTGAGTAGATCAACAGATTGACAGGAGATGAAAACATATTACTCAATACCATTTAAAGAGACATATTTATATGGTGTCCGTACAACATACATAATTCAGTCAGCTATAATAATTTCATTCCTTTAGCGGGAATAGAATTGTGAACTGGCGTATTTACCAGAATGGACTCACTATATGCCAATTAATTTTTATTACCGTCAATAAATAACCTTTCGGTGCAAGTAAAACTGGCTTATCATTAGTTTTATATTTTAAAATTGGCCTGATTATCGCCTGGCCCGACTACATTATTGATTTCCCGTATCAGAAAATATTTTAAACGATATTTTTAACTGTTGAAGATGATACAGGACAACGGGTTGAGCACAGAATTAAAATACGATTGTATTGGCCAAATAATAATACATCCTTTTTTTTCGGTTAACAGGCTACATGAGGGTGATCCTGAAACAGTCAACTCCCCTTTAATAGCATAGGAAGGGAATTGAAAAGGGGGGATGCGGAAATAAGAACAGGACTTCAAATGTCAAGATGGATGCTGCATCAACTGTGAGAAAATATCAGAATGTTCTGGGACGTTTAAGGGCAGACTTGAAATTGACTATGGAACGAGATACGACGCAGGTTGATTACTTGATTTTTCTTTTTCTAGAAGAATAACAGGTATCACAGCCATATGCACGGGGAACTGAACCTCCAGTGAATCCACATGAGACCAGCCGAGTTCTGGACGAGAATCTGTAAGACTGGAAATTTTCTTAGCATTAAACACAAATTTGTGATGTAACTTAATCGAACTTATTTATATACAGCTCTTTCCGTAAATTAAAGTTTCGGCTATCTATTACTATAATCTACCCTAGGGAGAAAGATAGTTTATGCCAGGCGGTAAACATTCAAATTTATAATGAAAAGTATTGTTATTCTTTTTAAGATTGTATTGTATTTCACATCACTACAGGTGGGAATTTGCCCAGTGGCAGTATAATAAAATTATAACATATTTAGTAAATTAAGTACAAAGATAAATTACAGAAAAATAAAAATAAAAATTATAAAATATTTCCATTCCCTTTTTTACATAATAAGTTCCTAACTTTTCACGGTTTGTAACTTATTTTTGAAAATATTTATATTCTTAGGGAAAGCCTCCAGTATCCTTGCAGGCAAAGCATTCCAGTCCCTTATCGCTCTGTTAATGAAGGAATATTTGCCCACATCCTTTTCCTTTGTTTTGTAATTATGGTCATTTTTAGAGAAGAAATTTGGAATAGTCAGCCGCTCCCTTATTTCTGACCAGGCCGGTTCGTCCGTGCCCTACGTCTAGTCCTTTTCCTCCTATAAACCGAGTGGTTCCCATTTAGTTTCGCCCCCACACAAACACCAGCCCGTTTTAATAAGAAATAACACTACAAAATGATTTTATTTTATTTGATACAAGTTAATATTAACCGTGTGATACAAGTGATTAATATCCTTTTTTGTGAACTTCAAAAAATTATTTACTTAGCTTAAATTAATTGAATAAAATAACATTTATATGAAGCCATCACTTTTCGTAATCCATAACTGTACTTCATTTAACAAATAGTAAAAAGAGTGATAAAATAATTATATAGTTGAAAACCAGATAATAAAATTAATTAATAAATTATTAAACTATGTTGTCACCTCAACGAGGGGCTATTATATTATTTAATATTATTTTATTTTTTATTCTACACTGCGATTAAAGAACAATTTCAGTGCATAACATACTAATAATCAATAATATTGTTTATAAAATTTCATTTTGATAAGTATTATGTATTTAATGATTGGAAAGATGCAAAGTTGTTCACAACGGTCCCTTTATGATTTTGAGAGTACTGTATTAGGTGTTAAACAAATTATTTAACAAATTTATACACTTACGTTTTGATATTTTACCAACAGAAGTCACTGATGTGTACAGCAAAGAGACTCGGTCACCCGGTTTTTGTGGGAAAGATATTAGTAGGAAATAGTTTTCTCTTAAAAAAAATGTAACCTCCGAACACTGATAAACATGGAAAAGTGCTCGGAGGGCCGTTTCTTTTATGAAAACGTTATTGGTAGACAATAGTTTTCTCTATAAATGTACCCTTCCAGCAGTGGTACGAAATGCACAAAGGGACTCGTCAGAGTTTTATAGATTTTCAATCACAATTTAGAAGTTGAACGTCAAATTTAAATCCCCTTGACTGATACAGACAGACATACAACCATAGCCGAAAACCATATCAAAGAGTATATTATTCCTCATCTCGATCGCTCGTCTCAGATTTATTAGTTACAATTCATATAGCGCCAAGAGTAATCGTAAACGTAATATAGTAAGCGCTCTGGTGACCTGTAGGAAGTTAATACTCGTGATTAAATCCCTCCTAACAAATGAAAAGTTGTAGCTATTACACAGAACATTATTAGCATTCAAATTTAATATACCTCTCGAGCTAAAGAGTAAATAATTATGCTGTCATATTTGCGAAAGATTTTAAAAGAAAATATGTGTTTACTGTACAAAATGGTAAGTATTAAAAGTGACCATATTTTTTGAACATAGAATACAAATATGATATATATATATATATATAATTATTAATTAAAAATTTTACTTTTCGTTCGCCTATTCTAAGACGAGCTAGTGTCTCAAAATAATGATTTTGTCCAGAAAAAGAGAGCGAGTTAGGGGTAAATAAATGTGAACAGGGCGGGCGTGAAGTAAGATGATCAGTGCGTGGAAGTTGATGAAATTTTAAAACAAGAAAATGTAAAATTGCCTAACACGATGAAAGGTGAAAGGGGTAAATACGGAGAAAGAATTAATAGAGCGACGAGATAGTAAACAGTGAAGTGATTTTATACATCAGTGTACAGTAAATAATTATTTTTTTCATTAAGTTAAGTGAACCAATGTAAGAAAACGTTTCCGAGGAGAAGGATCCTATTCTGAACAAAACGGTATGGAGAAACTATTTCTATAAATTTCTATTACAAAAAATTATTCATATTAGAGCCACAGAATACATTTTTGACATCGTATCTAACCCCCCCCCTTGAATAACGCGGAGGAAAATTAGTTTTTTTCTTTTTAATTCATATAATTCAAAATTGTGTTTGTTGTACTCTGGCAAATATTAAAGGTTTTTAAGAAATGATGTGAATTAAGATGCAAATAATGTATTGTTGGTTCGCTAATAATGCTTGGGTTGATGCGAAATAAAATTTAAAAACATTGTGTTTTTTATTAATTTATTTATAGTTGCATAAACAAAAAAGTCATTAGTAAATTTTACGAAATTACAATATCCATTACATTTTGTTTTGGTTTTATATTTTTTTATTATTGTATATCAAATATATTTTAATAATATGAATGAAGTAATTATTCATTACAATATATATAAAAATGAGGACAACATTGGATGGGAATGAAAAAAGAATAAGAAATTTGGCTGGCATCGAACACATGTAACCAATAATTTTCATGGTGTTCGAATACTTTGTAAACATGTCAGTTACAATATAATTGCCCTAAGGAAATCATTTATAATATTATGAAAGTAAAATATTATTTAATTTTAAATTTATAAATTTAGAAAGATTAACTTTGTTTTACTTTTTGATATGATTACTGAGTCTTGAGAGTTCTTGCACAAGCAGTGTTGTGTTTTCTGGTATCCAGTAACAACGACGGAATGAGATATTCCCGTCAGCGTGTAAACTGAATTTATCCTCGCCATGGCCGGGCCTTACTAAATTATCCACACCTCGTTAGGCACAGGACAACACGCCCCCACATTCCGTGATTAATTCTTAGTAAACAGCAGTAACAGTCAACTAACTTTAAATTAAAAGTATGAAGACACTCGTTCGTTTTGCTTCTATTAACCTAATGTGAAACACTAAACACAAAGCATAATAATTACAATTAATGGGTTACATACTGGTTCGATCTGTAATTAATAATTACATCACGCCAATGACGTACATGAAACAAATAAAAAAACCTTCCTAAAAAACTTTTGATTATTTTATAATAAATAAATAAACTGTAATTACTAATACATAAGATAAATAACGTTGAAGTGGAATATTATAGTTTAATAATGAGTAACATAAAATGTCCATAGAAGTTTTGAAAATGAATTTAACAAATGGCGTTAAACCCTTGCTTCTAAAATAAAGAATTTCATTACAGCGCGTGTCATAATTTATTAAACAAAAATAGTGCGTAAGTGTGAATAAGTATGAAATTGATAAATATATTAATCTAAAGAACTTTTAAGTCACCTTTCCTATATATTTGACTTATCAGACGATTTCACGTTATTTGACGCATGGGGTTCCGCAGTTCGTAACAAACTCTTTAAGTACTGGGTCAAAAGGACTTGTCGCCCAACTTTGGTAAAGTTTCTCTGGAGAAGTCCTCAGAACATTGAGCAGACCATTCATTACAAGTTCGTTCTTCCATCTTCAAGGGCGTCAGTCTTCCACGAGTTCCGATCTCTCGGCTCGTGAGTGGTGAAACTCTGTTACATTGAGTTTAAAAGTGAGATAATTATCTACATAACTTACGTTCATTAAAAAATGAGAACTTTCGTTACAGAGCAAAAACATGTTTTTAATATCAAATTTATTTTTAAAATTTACTTTACGAATTTAAATTTAGAATATATGCTGCTTACAATTACAGACAGATATTTTAATGGTAAAATTATTTTATTAAGGCAGAATATAAAACTGATACCCTCACAATGCAATTTTTAATTGAATATTTAGCTCTTCGTCTTACTACTAAGCCAAATTTTACTTTGTGATCAATAAGGATAAAATATTTTGTAACAATACACCATGAAAGAAAAATTACGTTTCTTGTAGAACTCTAACTTAAAACCAATTATTGTAATCAAATTATAATACATTCAGTTAATTTACATTCATCATTAAATACTTTCATTAAATTTATATCATGCCCCAGGAAGCTCTGCAGGAGGTAAATTCATTTATTGGAAATATTTCCGGTAATCATGTAGGGCCCGCTCTTTATTGATCGTAATTTTAATGCAATAACGTTAAGTAGACGGAGATTAATGAACTAATTTATTGGATTTTTCTGTTCATGTTAAATGTTTGACTTTTTGTAGGTAGCCAGAGAAATTGCATGCCAGAAATGATCAAACAAAAAAATCATTGTCTTTGCACTTTGATCGAGATGCACTTCCTCATTATAGCAACGCTAATTTTTTAATTTTGTAAGAGAAAAAGTATTACAAAATTATAAACCTAGGTTAATAACAAATAAAAATAAATGCGTATGTAAAAGTGATAAAATGATCTGATACCTTAGTAATTGTTAATAAACATACGAACTAACCATTGAGTGTAATATAACTTACTTATACTATTGTAACAATAATTTATAATACATCCTCACATTATAAATCTTTCTTAGTATACATAAAGATAATTTCCTTTATGTAATATTTATTTCTTCGTTTTAAAACTTGTAAGGTCTCTTAATAACATTAGACTCAATTCAAGTTTATTAGCCTTTCCTAAAGAGATGATTTTGTTTTACGTTCATCTAAAATTATTTTAGATGAACGTAAAACATTAATTATTAATATCTTAATGTATAATGTGCCATAGAAGTATTTAGATGAATTATTCAGAACTAGTCTTTATAATTAATTTTCGGCTTTGAATACAAAATTACTTCTAGTCAGTGTATATATTCTAAATAATTAAATAGTTCGGAGCACAAAAAAGTAAGTAGGTTTTAGGAGTGTGAACTGTAGAAGTCACGGAAATTTTAAATTGTTACCAAGTGTATCTTCGTTAGAGAAAAAAACCTCCAGCATTTTAAAATTTTTTTAATGTCTTGAATGGAAAATTGAGAGGGCTTTGTTAAATATGAATAAATAAAAAGAAGATAAATCAGTCAGAAAATTATTTAATTAGTATTTAATTAATACAAATACGTTTCATTCAATTTCGTGGAGTTCTTCAGGTAATTACACATCTAAAAATTATAAAATCGAAATTATTTTCGAATGCACGACCATTTCATCAATATGAAATGTACTATTCAATATAAAGTAGTATAAATGACGGACTTACATTATTAAATTTGGTGTCAGAAAATAGGATTGTATTAAGATTAAAAATAAATTTAAAAATTAAGTAAAATTCAGCACATTTAATTTTTATCTTCAGTTTCATCGAATATCGTTTGGATATTGCTCGGATAGTACCAATTGAGTTTCATATAGTCTAATTCCAAAATGAAAAAATTAATCATAATTGTATAAGAACAGGAAGGGGAGTTAATGGATTTCCTAGAATTAAAATTTGTAACAAAATAGCTTATTGTACAGTATGAGTACTATATTGCACTTGAATATTGTTTGCTTTGATAAAAATATGAGTAATTTGAGATTAATTTGTCAATAGATCAATTCTACTGGATATATCAAAGGCTGGAAGTTGAATTATTAGTCTTGTAAGCCCCTGAAATCTATGCCGTACCGCAGTACAAAATTACTTGAATAACTGTATAATAAATTATTTAAATTATTATTTTTTACTTAAGTAAAAATATATCCTCTTCGATTTTCAATCTATCTCAAAAATTTTACATTTATTTTTTTCATAAAAAAATACACACTAGATTTGTCAAAATTATACAATAGTGATTCATGTAAATAATTTTTTTGGTAAACAAATTTTCAGATATGAAATCCAATATTATTTAGTCCACATTTAAATGTAATAAAAACAAAGAACCTCTATTTTAGTTTACACGACAAAACTGCTACCTAATCAAAAAGTAGCAACGGTGGCTACTGAATTAATAATGTTAATATTCATAATTGACACACATGAACAACAATATTTGCCTGTGATTTTGCAGATTTTATGCAGTTGATGACCACGAATTTTTGTATCTCGGCAGCAGGGAATTATAAATTATATCCAGGAAATTTTTTCTGAAAATATACTTCCATGGAGATTATAGCATGCTAAGATATATGATTATTTGACGGCTAAGAAGCCCCAGACGGGGAAGAGACTTCGGCTTTAAAATGCTCGCGGTCTGGCATTTATTAAGGTTCATGAATATCAGCATCTTTCCTCTGGAGTCCCGCCAACATTTCATGGCTGCTGGAAAAATGTTCTAAAGGAAGAGTAAATTTGAATAAATTAAATAAGCGTCATAATCTCTTTATTTACAGATATTTTTTGTAACGTGCTCCACGTTTCAGACATCATCTGGCGTTCATCAGTATTTTTACTAACAATACTGAAAGACAAATTATTATTGTACGTCGCTCTATCTGTGCGAAATATAAGAAGATTTCTTATCACAATAATTATTCATTCGAGTTGAATTACTTGAACTCATATTTAATTTAGGTAAATCACAGATTTAATTTTCTGTATTTCATCATTTCTGAAGATCATTTCTGAATCCATTTTAACATAAAAGTCTAGTTCTAACTTCTTTTATGAATGATTAATACTTCTGGTCCATTTTTTATTCTTATGTACTTTTTTCCTTTAACGCCCCAGTATATTTGTTATTTAGTGAAAATAGTGTAATAAGACTGATCATAAAAACATTTTCATGATACAGATTTATATAATAAAATTTATATGGTTACGCTATGAGATGTATTTATATCAATAATGTTTCGAATTTATATTGAGAAATCTAATACGGGATGCATGTGCCAACAAATATACTTAGATTAATTATATTTTTAAATGACATGAATAAGATAGGAATTTGAAGATAAGATTTGCCTAATATGGCAATATGATTTGACCATATTGAATCCATAAAACAGTATATTGCCACAATTATGTTATTTATGAATTTTTGGTAGCAGGTTTGTTTTCTCCGTAATTTATATTGCCTACCAACTTATTTATTTATTGCTTAAAGATGAAACGTTCCATCAAAAACCAGATTGTTAAGTTACAACATCAATTATCATCTGATCTAATCCGCGTTCTCTTTTCCTTTTGTAAACTCGAGCATAAAGGCGTGTTTGACACTTAACTTGAAAGCTTTGTACTGTTTGATGTCATTGCCTCACCACTTATCACCAGATTTTTTTAACGTACCTTTCCTACTTTAAACTGCCTAACGAGTGATTACCGTCAATTGAATTATTGGGGCTTTAACTTTGACGCACCGTCACGTGCTAGTTAAATCCATACTCCTACGTACAATATTATTGGTCCACTGAACATCTGATGAGTTTGCTTACATATTAGTAGATTTACTATCGTTAACAATGCTTAGAAGAAAAAATTAGTTCTTCAAAAAATATAAATTTAATACGAATAGTTTTTATTATATAATCATTGTCACTAATTACACAACTTCTCTAATAAATATTGTTTATTGAATTAATTAAAAGTATTACAATGACCATCTGAAAATTTATGCCCCAGCCATTTGTACGAAAAATTGTATATATATTTTATTTTAGGTCGCATCAACAAGGGGAGTGTGGAGGGCATAATTGTTAATTAGATTAGTAAAATAAAGATTTTCTCCTAGTACATAAGGCATTAACAATATCTTGCAGTTTTTTATAATAGTGGAGAAACATTGATAATTTTCATGGTCTCATAGGTTTTAATTTCAGATTATTTGGACAAATATATTCAGATTTATAATTATAATATTTTAATTGTGAATAACTTCAGGAAAAAGTGAAAAACAGCAGAGTCAATGGTAATGGAATTGATGAAAGTATATGCGTTTCGTCTGTTATTTGGCACTTTATCAGATAAACAGATAAATAGTTCATGAAAGTTAAAAAGTTGAGAACTTAATAATTAAGATTATGGTCTAATTTTTGTTCAATTATTTTGCAAATTATTATTTATTTGATTTGAGTTTTTAAAGTTTCCAATTAATATGTTCCAAAAATTATGTATTGTTACATAAAGGAATATTGTCTAAATTTTTAACCTTCCGGTTCAGTTTTACCTAACATATTTAGTAAAAGTTGCTGAAAATAAACTGTGTAAGACCTTATGTGTAAATATTACTTAAATAAAACTACTGTTTTCAAAGGTAACGAAATAGCATTCATTCAGCGGATATCTCTTTTAACTTTATGGTATTACAATTTTCAGTGAGACTTGCGTTGTCGACTAGTGCCAAATAGTTCATGGGCAGCATATTAGTTATTTCGGAGTTTTACAAGTAAGCATGTGAAATTACTACGACGTTGAATTGGAGATGGAATTAATATATTTTCCTGTCTAATATAAGACTGGGTTAGATAAAAACCTTGATGGCACTGAGGTATCAGATAGTTGTTTTATGTGTTTTCTTGTTTGTTTACCTGAAACACAACCATTTAAACATATATATATATAATGTTAAATCACCTTTTTAAGCAGTTTATATTTTTCCCTATCTACGATTAGCTTCTACTGATTTCCCGTCAATGAAAATGTATACATGTTTCTGTCAATAAATTCTTTCCTGGAAACGCATTAATAATTTTTCTTTCCATCTACAATAGCCTTTTATTTAATAAATTTTGTAACTCCTTAGTTGAGACAATATTTACAGGTCTCAGGAACCTTCCCTGAGCGTTAACACCTTTATGAGCTTTTCTTGTGTTTGAGCGTTTTAATAGAGTGTAATGAGCAATTAAAAGTTACAAGCGCATTGGTGTTCACCAGTCTGGAAAAGTTATAGTCAGTAGGACCAGAAGCTGTTTTTGGCACTGTGAAACGTGGAGTTTAAGTTTGCGGAGTGAGTAAATTAAGGCTCCGTCGTAAACGTGTTAAATTGCGACTACGGGGGCAAGGGTTATACAACACCGTCAAACGATAATGAGTTGATTTTCAACAACGTTGTTTCAATGGCGTGTCATATTAATTAATGAACGCTGATATTTATAAATAGTTTATGGTCAAAAATTATGTATACGGAGAAAAAAAAATTTTAAACCTCAATAAACGGAAATTAGTCTTCACAATATCTGTTACCTTGAATCAAGCAGTAGGGAAGAGTAACCAGAGACATCAATTAAGAGAGGAATAAAATTTAAAAGATAAATATACACAACAAATTATGATACTTTAACGCTTATTTGTTCCTTTGGATCATTTTAATGACTAACGCCGGTATGGGCGCCATCTGAATGTAGAATTAATTTAGTAATTGATAAATACTGCGAAGACGATCCCCAGCGTAGTTTGTGACGACAAACACTACACTTATGTACTTCAGATATTGTGTATGTTTCACTGAAATATTCATCTATGTTTTAGGAATACTGAATCTGTAATACCGTTGGCATTACTGAAATAACAAGGATTGTTTACTTCCGGTTTATTCACGAGATCAATTACTTTAGTTTCCGTTTATTCTTTTTTATTAGGTATTAGTAGTACCACGTTTTAAACCCTCTTTGCGTGCCTTAAAATTGTTAAAACACGTAGTTACGAATCGTAAGTTAATCGGATTGGTAAATTTATAGAAGAAAAATTGTGAAATTATTGACGGAGTAGATACTGACAAAATTAATAATTGTGAGAAAACATTTAACAAAATTTTACAGTGATGCAGATAATGAAGGTAGTAAAGCAACTGCAACTTCGTTTATTGCGAGTGGCTTTCACACAGGAATGGATATACTAAGGCAGTCGAACAATATTGTCATTGACCTGGCGTAAAATGTCCTGAAATGAGTGCTTGATGAGTTTTTTGAAATTATAACTATACATATTTTAGAATGGTTATGAATTTGCACAGACTACTGCAGAAACGATAAGTGAAAATGAAATTAATTACGATAAACCTTATAATTTATTCATAACAATAAATATTAATCTGTTAATATAATAAAGTTCAACAGTTCATTGATATATTAGATAATACCAAGCGACTGACTGCTGAATGCTTAGTACTCTTTCCCATTAGGACACCGACCCGCTCAATGCAGGACACCAAATTGACCTGCTGAGGGCTTTCCGAAACGACATAGAAATAGCGTCACTAATCCGGGATCTTTATTTTAGTACACGCCGTCTTCTCGCTCCAATTTATAGTGTCAGCGACCACTGGCAAGATGACAGATATTTAATAGGTATTTAAATACGGCAAATAATATCTTTTGACATACTACAATACATTCTTTATACGTGAAATTAGCAAATAGATATAGCAGAGACGTAACATAAAAATGAGCTTAAAAAGGGAAAAATTATTTACTGTAAACGACTGCAAGCTCCTGTATATTAGAATCTCGATTGGTTGTTGAGGGAACTAGCAGTTTCACCCGATCGATGGACCTCCTGAATACATGAAAATTTTACTAGGTAGGAAATACGTGATCTTTCTCTAATGAGGTCTGTGGAAATATACTATTTCTTCTACACGGTTACTATTTTACAACGTACTGTTGTTGGTGTGGTTTGAGAAGTATCGTCGTTGAATGTTATCACGAAGGTTGAGGGAAATATTTATTCACCAATACATCTTGAACTAAAATGACTCACGTCTATTCGATGTAAGATATTTATGAAAGGAAATGGAAAGAAAAGAAATTTAAAAAGCAAGTATACAAGTTAAAAAGAGAAATGTAAGACAGTATTCAGAAATTAAGTATTGATGCTCTTATAATAGCAGACTGTTTCGGTCTGGAGATAATTTTCGGGAACATATGATGAATGTTAATTAAATTAGTCATAGTGGTAATATATTACAATGCAGTTTTAGTTCTTAAGCATCTCTCGGAATTGTTTAACTTAATATTTAAAATCACTTGAATAAATATTTTGTGGTTGAACTAAATAAATAAATATTAGAATTATATTGAACAAGAGGACGTATTCTGAAATTGGAGAAATTATATTACAAAGTAAAGACGCGGAAAATATGACGACTCAAGAAAGGGATAGGTATTCAACATGAATATAATTTGTATAATGTTTCAGCAAATACATTTTTAATTTTTCAGCTTTATTTATGCCTACAATGTTTACGCCCGTCTAAAAGCATATCGTTGTTAATTTTTGAACAATGTTTTTATTGCAGTGAAATGAGTAACAGTGAAATATGAAAACTTGTCTTTGAGTAATTAAATTTTTGGTGACTCAGAAAAAATAAGATAGTGCAATAGAAGAAATTATAAATGCTATCTGTAACCAACCAAGGGGAAATTATAAATAAATAATTTTACTCAGGATTATTCTACGCCTCTGAAGGTTAAGTGAATTGTGTTAGAAGTGTTACATCGGAGGTAATTTTTCTAGGATAACTTAAACGGAGAAGTATTATGTATGACATTTAATTTTTAATATAATTGGCAGGAATAAACTGTCATTCAATACAAAATAACAAAATTTATAATTTTTAAAATAAATGAATAAATGTAAGAGAAACATGACTGATGAAGTATTCTTCCTTTTTAAGTGCAGTAATGATTGACGAAAATTTCGTTTCTATCAAAATGTTGTAATACCCATGAGGAACATGGATGATTTACCTCGAGATGAACAGAGAAGGTGGAAGGAACAATAAGATGAAATCTTATTGGAAGAGATTTGTTCAAATGGAACTTCAACTCACAAATACAATATAGACTCTTATTTTTCAAGTTACAATGATTTAATAAAACTACTTATTTCTTAAACATTATGAAATATTTCTTTCCTTGTAAAAAATTGAAGAGGAAGAAAACAGGTTGTGACCTTTCATACTGACATATTCTTCCGTATTTAATGAAGTTTTTTTTGTGTCGGAAATAAATATTCATATATTTTTTCTCGCCATTCTTTCCAGTACATCAACCTGTATTTTAACCCTGTTTCTGATACAACTGCACACTCAAAGAACAGAGCTGTAAATAGGAAGAGAAAAAGAATGAGAAGACAAGGGGAACCTTATATCTCCTTGCCGCTACAGAAAGGAGCCGTGCTAAAACCCTGCAGCAAAAAGAATAATTGCTGAGGCAGTAGACTGTAAAGTCGTCCACCCTCACCCATCCTTCCCTCCTCCTCCTCCTCGGCTCATCTTGTATTGTGCGACCCTCCGTTAATATCGCGCAGGTCCTTTGTTCTTTCGACAACGGGCGATGGTCACGAGGATTTATCGCAGGTTGCTGTCACTTAAGCACTGTCAGCTGTGAGCTCCGAGAAAATACCCATTTGTTTTTTCTCGAATTGAGACAATGTCGTCGTAGCAAGACAGTTTTATGTATTTCTGCGCGAAGATATCCTTTTAAGTGTTACAGATTATGAAAGGTAATTTTGTTATCATTAGTATTATATCATAAAACTAGATCCAACATAAAATCTAGTCCCAAAAATTATGTAGAGTGCATGTAATTCTTCGTAATTTAATTAAACGTAGTTTTTAACCTGTTAATGTTCATTGAACCTTATTTTAAGACCTTGTATGTAATAAGAAGAATCAATTGATGATAAATAAAAACATTAATATTTTATTACCTTACTTTCTTATTTCTTAACGGTGCAATTAACTTGTATGTCAATAACTAGGTTGCCATTGAAGGGAAAGAAGTACGAATTTAAATCTGTGTAAGGTATTTCAAGTTTCCGTTCAATAAAATAAGGCATATTAAAATAATACCACGTGAATGTATAACAAGTTTAATGTGATAAAAGTTAATGTTTTTGTCTCAAACTTTAACACGTTTAAAATTTTCTGTTTTATTAAAATATATTTATAACTTATATATCTGTTTTCTTTAATTTGTTTTAGGAAATTTAAATTTTATAAATAAAATTAAGGAAAATCTATAATTTTTTGAGTCGAAGAAAAATTACTTCACCTATTGAAACTCTTAAGGCTACTATAGTTATTACCTATTGTTATTAGTGAAGAAAACTCTGTTAATTGAATTACTACTGGATTTTAATTAGTAAGAATGTGCTATATTTATTAATATCATAAAATAAATTAACCGAGATAGTATCAAAATTATATATTTAACACAATTAAATCTACTGACTACATTCCATAAAATTACAATTCCGGAAAAAATTTAAATTTATTTCTTTATTTTAAGTATTTAAATTTTGGGAACTGTAAATTGAATTTCGTTACATTTCTTTGATTCCAAAAAATAACTTCGACAAAATTTTAGTTTAGGTTTCTAATTAATGCATGGTTCTTAGAAGATTTTAATTTTGGAATGTGTGTATTACAGGGACGAAATGAATTCTCCGTCCCCAAGTAATAAGATATTTTTTCTTGGAATTTATTGCTTCAAAAGACAATTCAGTTATGGATGTCATTAATAAATTTTATTACCGTTTACGTAATTGTTCGGCATTATAAATTCCATTACAATAATTGATTATAATTAATAGATCATTCTTAAGTAGATGTGAGTTAAGTGATAATTAGGGAAGTTTAGGGGGTATATATTATTTTTGTACTGGAAAGTACTGAAGTTTAGTAAATAGGGGTAGGACATGGTCACTGGCCAAGGAAGAAATGCAGGCAGTCGACTTGAAGTTCTGACTGCGCCTTATGAATGGTCTCTTATTTTGGTGTCTTACACCTGTAAAATTATAATTTTTGCAGCATTTCGACAGAAGGTAAGCTGCAAAAATGCTTACTTTTAACCCTTTAATACTCTTTGATTGTATATATATAGTATATATGGATGTATTTAGCTGCATATAAGTTACGTATTAGGTATTAATATGCTTGTATTAAGGCTTGGTGTAAAACCTTAAACTAAAACTTACGTCCAAGTTGGAACAGGATACTATTGTATAAGGCAAAATGTAATATGTTCCTCAATAAAAAAGGATAAACTGGCAGACTCACCTTATAAGAATTATTTACAGGATTCTGTGTTCAAGAAGAATAGATAAGGAAGAAAAGGACCGGGAAAAGGGGAAATATGCTAGCAAAGACTGTACAGTTGCAATAAAATCTCTTTGCGAAAGGAAAATTTGGTAAAGCGACCAACTGTAAACAAAATAAATATAAGAAAGAAAACAAAAAAATGTTTTAAGATACTTCTTAAATAACATGTAATTTTATTGCATATATTGTAATTACCCGGGGCAGAACGCGTAATTTATAAGTTACTTATCAAAAATTCACCAAAAATCTAAATTCGTTGTTTTAAGTTATTTTGACATTGTATTAAGTAAATAATAGGAAAAGCTATTGTTCTATACATTTGCAAAGTGATTTTTATTTTTCAAAAATATTACAGCTCTCGCGTTCCGCCACGACTTCCCCTACGTATTCTCGGAATGTTAAAGAATGTCATTGGATTCCGGAATAAATTTTACGAGAATCTAGTTAATGAATTATGCGTTAGTATTTTGTGTTCGCACGGCAGTTATATTAATACTGTTATGGAACAATGAAGCCACGCTGTGGTGCTAATTATAGCAATGAGCAGGATTTGGTATTTCCTTCAATTTACCTGCCATTGTCGTGTGTTGAATTAGGGGCATGAATGTACCTTTGACGTTTGATCTAGTCACCACCTCATTTGGCATTATAAGCTAAATTATTCTGGAATATTGCTCTGCAAATAGGTTACAGCTATTGTTAGTACACCTATTTAATCAAGTTTGTGGAACAAGTTTTCGCTGACCTCGTATGACTCATCAATAGGTACTACATATAGTATTTTAATATTCTAAGACTGAAGTAAACTAATACGTAAGTTTCTGACCTCCTAAGAACATATAAATTATTTATGATCGCATACCAGTGCTTCATTACGGTGTTTCGTAAAAACGTGTCGTTTTCCAAAGCCACAGGCCCGGTATGTCCAACTCGAATTATAATACCTAGCTAACTACATGTTTTAAATTCTGCAAAGAATAATATTATTTGACTAACGCACCACATAAGGTTCCTTCTTACCGCTAGTGTTGAGTAAATTCTTTTCCTGAAACGAACTTATGTATTAAAAGTTTTGCTTAAAGTAAACACACAAAAATGTAGACAAATAAGAAAATAGTAACAGAGAATATCGCAAGCCCACGAATAGTTTGATGTATAAGTTACTGGGATCAAATTTACGTTCCTAGTAATTTAATACTTTTACCTTTAGGTTGAAAGTGTTTGCTGAAGCCGGCCGATGTTTGCCGAAGATAACCGAACTGTAGTTGTTGTCTGGAAACTTCTTATTATAATATATGAAGAAAAAGTATAGTGGAGTCTGAAACTTTGAAAAATAAATATTCTACAAGAAATACAGTTAACGGTCTTCGATGTGTTTGCTGTTAAGAAAGGGGATAGATAATCGTTTGGTCCTTGCATATGCGTTTTCAGTAAGGACAGGTCGATGTTAAAATGGAATAAAACAAGCAGTGTGTGGGGTATTAACAAAATTCAGTTTTTACTTGAAAGGGCATACATGGACATTTTAAATAACACACACTGATTATTTTATTCCATTTCAAACCGACCCTCCCTGGTTGGAGAATCCTATGTCATGTTAATTATTTACTGAATTATAAATAATAATTACATTATTATTACTATGTTATTGATTCAGTAAATAATTTTTCATTTTTATATGATAATTAAGTCGTATATATCTCACAAAATTTATTTTGTAGTTTACGAGTATAATTCTCATTAGATGTGGCTCCAAATTTAGGAACGAATAGTCGTGTTCTAATTACTGTTTAATGTAAGCTTATTGTAATGGTTAAACACAGCTGTATCCGGAATTTGGCGCTACACAATCAAAGACAGGCAGCGCTGCTTTGGTTTTTCTTAAGTCTCGGCGAAATCGGCGGTGTGGGGTGAATTTCTCTTCTCAGAGACGACAGATAATTACTTTTTATTGGAGAGGAACGTATCCCCGCCACCAAAAGAAATAAAACGATGAAGAGGGGAAAATGTGATAATAGCTAAGATTAGGAGTTCCGGATATTAGGCATTCAGCAGTGAATAACGGGCGGAAGGCTTGCTCTAGTCCGTGCCGCAAAAGAAGAAAACGAGATGAAAAAGGTGCTCATTGTTCGACGAGGAAGTTCAGATGGGCCGAGCGTCGGTACTGGTACATCATCTCTGACTCCAGCGGAAAGCTCCAGGCTAAGCTGAAAAATAGGTATTACGCTGTTTATAACATTTTTCCGATTTTCTTAACCGCTAAGACGACCCCTAGAATAGATCTTATGTCTCAAGTTTAAACATTTTAAAATACTCAATACCTTATATATTATTTTCATAATAATATTTCTTATGACTAATAAGCTGTTTTATATTTATTTCCAAACAGTCAGTATTGTGACTAATTATAAATTATCGTGGGCCAGGCATTTTAATGAAAGAAGTTTTCGAGTAATATAGTCATAGTCATCTGATAACAATGTTAATCCATATAGTGCAATTCAGTAACATTATTATCCGATGACTATGACTAAATGTAGAAAGTTTATTTTATAATATGACTCACAGACAACATTTTATAATTGTTAGTCAGTAATTGTGGACTAATTGGCAAATAAAACTTATTTGATTGGTGTCCAATTCTGTTCTTAAAAATTGTTCTTGTTTCTACCCTAATCAGCTTGTTTGTTCAATCTATCATAATCTTTGTAAACGTTTTTAAAAAATATTTTCAAAAAATGTTTGGCTGTAGTATATTTATCAATAGAGATCATTAGTTTAATAGTTTCTCTCTGTTAATAAGTCGATAAGTATTCCTTTCGTTTTACACTGAATGAAGATAGTAAACGATAAATATTAATGGAAAACAATTAATCTTCATTAATGTAAACCGCGAGAAATTTCTCTCTTAAAGAGGAAAATTAACTTAAAATAGATTTATGTATATAATATGCACAAATAAAATGATTTTATAAGGTTTAATGTGGAAATAAAAAGATAAACGCATGATAAATTAGCTTGCAGAGCTATTCCAAATCAGAATGATGATTTTATATCAAAATAACGTTGTATTTCGCTATTGAGCAAATATATAACGTCTTATGTATCTTGGGAAAGTAGTAATATATATATACATACATTTTAATTAATTTAATTAACATTTTATTTCTATAAATATATATTGATGATAATTGTCAATTTAGTAAAGCTAATTTATAATCTTCTCACAAGAGTTAAGAAAACAAAAACTATAGCTGTTTCTCTGAAATCAAGCACAATATTCGAAATACGCAAAATTTATCCCAATGCAAAAGCTCACATTAAATCTGTCGGTGCTGAACAAATTTAGACAATAGTAGACTCACAATTGATAACTCAATTGAGTTTACATTGTTTTGAAATCGTTGTTGAAATTAAATAAAGGGGAAATGAACTAAGTGGTTGTGGATAGTGACAATACATCCTGTATTCCTAAAATGTTTAACTCTATTAACGATTCCAAATTTCCCTGTGACTGTCTCACATGTGCATTTCGCATATGACAGACTGTGTATGCACAGAATGCATTATTAGCAACGCATACTAATCGACTAATATTGAAGTCGATCTATTGTACTGCGAATGAATGTTGGCGATAGAGATTAACGCGTGTAGAACGTGATTTGAATTGCTGGCCAAATAATCTGATGTGCACAAACAGCGATAGTATGCCAATATTGTCTGTAGAAACACAAAGGGAATGTGAAATGGTCTCGGGAATTCCATATAAGCTTCTACGAGCGTCTTGTGGGTTGGTGGAACCGTAGAGCCAGTAATTATTTCTCAGATGTTGGTGAAACGCTCGAAATCTACTGCATCAATTCATTAATGATAATGCTGGGAACGCGGACAGTGAGATTAATGGGGAAGTAATGCCTCGAGAGCTTTCAGAAATATTGTAGAGAAGGAGTGACAAAAGAAGGGAACAGACGTAGCATCTAATAACGATATCTTTTCAGGATGCGAAGTATTGAGAACAGTTTGAACGTTATATAACTCAGATGGTCATAACGTGTACTTTTAATGAAGCATTTACACATTATTTATCTTATTCTTAGTACAGAACAGCATCCTCAATATATAAAATGTTGGCTATACAAGTACAGGAAATTATTATATTATAGTCCAACTCAGTAAAAAAATTGGACCCCTGAATAAATATAAAGTCTGAAGCACCAATTACTTACAGCCTTTACCAACTATTAGCAGCTAAAAATATTTAAATTTTGTGGTAAAAGTATCTTTATAATTCATACTAACTTAAAATTTTACAGTTGTCTTTATATACAAGACGATAATAGTTGTGAATCAACAGACGTACATAAAAGCCATGTTTGTCTAAATTGAAAAATATTTACAGTGAAAAGGTAATGGTAAACCGCAACGATATATGAAATTTGGTGGCACGAAATAAAAGACAGTCGGCTTGAGAAAAATTAAAAGTTTCCAGACATGGTAATAAAACCTAGACAGTTTGGCGTCGGTCTGGGTTTTCTAATATTGTTGAGACTCCGTGACACCTGTGACGAGACCTTTTATTTTTCCCACACATCGGTGGAGTGGAGTGAATGGCTCCTCTCAAAGTCTAAAGATAAATACTTTTGTTCAGAGATGATCGTGTCTCCACCACCGAAGGAAATTGATAAATTGATGTAGGGAAAAATTATGAAAGCAGCAAATGGATTTATAAAAGGATTACGAATCGGGCTACTGAGAAGTTGGTTATTGGTGATTGACAATAAACTTTATGAGAATGTGATTGATGCAGAGAAAAAGAGAGCACGATTGAGAGACTATCTCAATATTTTAATGACCGTGAATTTGATGATATAGGTCGCAATGCTCTTGATCGTTGCTGTGAATAAGAAGCTTAAATAAGCAGGGTGCTTATTTTCCAACATGGAACAAGAACGAGAACTGAGGACGAACGGAGAGTTCCAGGAAAAGAAGAAGGAATATACTCTTTTTGTAACCTTCTTACAGATTTCTTCGTACTGCCATTTCCACGTAGGGTTTTATTTTTAAATCTGTTTCTATGATAAGCCCCTTAAATACAATAGATCCCATGTTGTTTCCTTGTAAAAAAATTATTGTTAGGATATACTGTATAAATTACATAAAGATTTTCATTCAATTGTTGTATATTTTCTATTAAGATACTCATAGTTAAATAATTTAATCTATATAGATATATAATTTTTTTGAAAACAATATATCACAACATTTTTGTTTGAATAGACATTGAACTGTCGCAATGCAAACAAGATCAAGAGAAGAATAGGTCTTTTATTTGTCTGTTCTAAGGAAACTTTATTACTAAAGGGATATTTTAAAGCGAATCTATATTTTTAGGAACAAAATCCAACTAGTAAGAGTTTAATAACAGAGTAAAATATTATTTGATTAATAGCTTAGTTTTCAGGTACTAAAAGTGGCAGTTTAAAATTGATGGTGAACGATTACAAATAATGAATATTGGTATACGCTTTTATAAAGCTACTTTCTCATATTTTAACACACAAACATAAACTATATATATATATATATATATATATATATATATATATCAAGAATAGATACATTTTAAGGAGCTCAAATGATAGTTATGGCGTTTCGGTAAATTGTGTAAAATCACGAATTAGTGAGGTGCCATTTAGAATTGAAAGAGTGAAAATTGTGTGGAGTAGTAAATAATGCTTCCTAAGATCAATTGTAAACTAAGTGAAAATCATAATTAGATACCGAAAGTATTAAAGAAATTAACAGTACTGGATTATTCCAGTTTCTTTTCAAATCCACCAAAATAAAAGAAGTATAGTTTAAGCTTGTAATTTTAAAAAAATATTAGAATATATATATATATATATATATATATCATTTAAGGCACGAATAAAATAATAATTTGGGTTGTATTTTAGTCAAACAGTAAATAAAACTTTAAATTCTAACATTTGTATTTCATTGTACAATATGAATTCTTCTTTCAATAAAAATGTATCGAGGTTAGTTAAAAACATTAAATAACGTTTATCTTTGATTATTCACTTTGTACTCGTTTTACTGATTTCGCGTCCCATATTTTTATGCTTTGGAATTTATTTATTATTATGCAATTATAAGAGACACAATTCGCTAGTTTCCCTAATATGGACCGATAGCAATGTTGTACACATGGAGAAGCTTAAACGTGTTCACCGTACGTAATCGACTGAAACCCTCAACTGCAATCCTATTTGTAATTCAAACGCTGAGTACTGGAATGTATTACGTCGTAATTAGGACTGACATGTGGCAGAGTTTCAAACAGAACATTATTCGGCTGCTGGAATCAGTTTTGGAATAAATAGTCAGCTCACCTCTTACGTCTGACAATGAAATTAGGTTGAATTAAACTGTTACATGAACACCTAGTAAAGGACGCTTATGCTAAACCATTTGGCGTACCAAATATATGTATTCAATTTCTAATTCCATAAAGCAAATTGATCTGCTATTTGATTTACGTTTCCGTCTTGAAACCAGTTTAAATGTCTACTGTTCGTATTTACATCATTTTCATGATCTTACTTGTGACTATTTACGTAAATAGTAATGTGATTATTGGTAAATTTCAAGGCTATAGTAGACAAAAATAATAAAATATTGAAAAATTTGTTACCATTGTAACGAAACCAAGATTGAAACTTTTTCTTGTTATGTAAATGGATTAGAGTTTGAAATTTGTTTTCATTAACAATATTTTATTTAAATTTAACTAAGAAAGAAACCAATTATACTTATTACTTTCATTTACTAACAAAACTTTCGATTAATCTGCCGTATATACAAATCAAACATTTTTTTATTAGTAACACATTCATTAGTCATACTTTTCATTACGTAAAATAAATATATAAAATACCAAAATCATTTCATGACATATATACCTACACCTTCGATCTTACTTTATAAACATAGGGTTGCATAAAAATGATCTTTATGGTTGATAATTTGAGATTATTCAAAAAAATTGCTTGTTTATAATTTCGTTAGTAAATCGAATTGATAAGGATAATTCGTTTCTTTTCCTTTTCAAATAACGTTAAATGAATCTTTTCATCCAAATTAATAACAAAAAACAAAGATATTAATATAACACAACAAAAGACAATATACATTTAATATGAGTAAAATTATATACAAATACATTATTTTGTTTTTTAATGTATTTGAAATATTTTAAAATATTATAGTTTCTGTCTACAATTTTAAATTATTTTCAGTTTTCTCAAATTATAAATAAAGCGTGTATTGATTTAATTTAATTTAAAATTATGGTCAGTAAAATGCATATCTGTGATATTTTCACTGTTGTTAAATTTATAATATTTCAATTTTCTTTCTTAATCTTGTCCTCGTATACCTTCCGGTGTCGTGGTTTCCGCATAGAGATCTGCATTGTTTTAACCAGTTTGAGTGTCAAGTGTGCTCCGTATTCACCAACATCACTCAGGAATCAAACCCGAGAGCTCTGTGGTTCGAGGCAGTGACGCTACCACAGAGGCCAGCGTATAATATTTTAAAGTGGCCTAAAATAGCAACGAAGCCTGAATTTATAACAGTTCGTAAGAGGTAGTATCATGCATTTTTAAATATTTGTTAAGATATTTTAAAACAAAACTGCACCAAACAATCCATTTGTTCGTGTAAGCCTGTAGAAAGGGTAGGAAGAAAAGCAAAGAAACCAATATTAATTGAATGTGGATTATGGGTACGTAAAATGTAATATTAACATTGTTGTTATCAACAAGGCTATTTCAATGTAAGTTAAAATGGGTAAAAAGGATTAAATATTCGGTATGATAATGTAATCAAATGTTCCTTATATACTACCAGTTAAAAAAGTTCGCCATTTGTTAAAAAATTTAAAACGTTACCTTTGGCGTCTCATCTGTGGCGAAAATCATAATTTTTTTGTAGTAAATGTTTTGTGCCCCACGTTGGGAACCAAATTGGAATTTCAATCATTACATTGAATATTACGACCTATATTAGAATTTTATGGAACTGATGGTGAATTGAATTACATCATGAATGACGAATAGGATTCAAAGACACAAAATTAATTTAATCTTACGCTTATTTAAGAGGGAAGTAATTTATTATAATTCACAATATCTAGTACTGAAGAGCCATGTCGTTAGAAATCCAATTTTGTGCTGCATCCGCTATTTAATGAAGCCATATCGAAGCTGATGACTTACATCTATACACAACCCATTAAAGGTTTGTATTATTAACGGGAACAACTACGCATCATAGCCGAATGTCATCAACTCATCCTCGTGGATTCATTAGGGACAGACAACTCAAAAGCAATATAACAACACGGCTTATGCAAACGAAGTCTGTTCGACGCAATTACCATTTCGTATTCTTTTTCAAGAGCCAATTGAAATGAATGGGTGAAATTCGACGTACTCTTGACATCGTTCCGTGTTTCTGTCTTCGCAAAATATAAATTACAAAATCTTAAATTTATACTCACGGCGAATGGCTGTGTCAAGGTTGACTATAGTGATTTATGCAAATAAAGTATAAAATAGATTTTAGAATCATTAATTTGAATTAGTCTGGAACTAATTGTCTTAAACTTTTTTATTCTCTCTAAGATAATTTTTTCGCATGTCGCAGTTTACGGTTAATGCCTGGATAACCACATAACCTAGTTCTTATAGAAGTATAATACAATGTAGTATGAGAATATTTTAATGATTGTTCGGAGCACAGTAAAAACTAAATAAGGAAAAGAAAATATATGAAAATAAACCATAATTAATATATGCTACATGCACATGTTGCTTGATTTTCAACGTCCAACGTACACGCATTTCCACGTATAAACATAAGAATTTTTATTCTGTATTAAATAATACAATACTTACACGTAAAACACATGATTATAATTATATAATGAGTGAAACATTTAGGCAGTCAGAAAGCATTAATTTAATCAGTTACGTTTCATTTCTTGTTTTATGATTTCTTCAGGTGTTACAGATTTGAAATACAAAATGATGTCAAATTTTCGTGGAATCTGTGCAGCGTCTTGAGTAGAAGATCAATTCTTTCATAGCCACAAGTTATGCACAAGTCAGAAATTTAAAATTAAAAGCCTATATATTCCTTATATTCTCAATCTGTGGCACCTGAGAACATAGAAGAAAGGATGAAACTCGTGATATATGTTACTGTAACGTTCTTATAATCTTAACTGGTTAGTTGTAAGTAATAATTAAAATCAATTCAATATCCTCATTAATTGAGGATACCAAAGTGATTCTTCTCCTAACTCGTATTCTATTTGACGTTACATCCTCCTACATACTATTTTCGTTAATAATTTACATACCATTTCTTACTTAACCACATTTCAAATTCAGCTGGGTTTCAGTCACATACGTACAACTCAACATTATATAGATGTACAAATCAACACTACACAGTTGTATGACTTACTATGGATAACCTGTAAATTTGTATGATATTTATGAACTACGGTATCACAGATGATTATGCCCACCAAGGTGGAAAGCTTTTGGAGTTTATGTCTGTCTGACAAATTCAAAGAATAAACTGTCAATAAATGATGATATTGTCATTTCTTTTCATGTATTAAAAGAAAAAAGTAACAGAATAAATGATTCGTGACTTTTTTCTATTTTGCAATCATTAAAATATTAGATACTATTTTTTAATCATTAAAATGTCAGATTTAATAGAATAATTTAATATACTTTTTTGGGTATAAAACATTTATTAATTAACAGAACAAATTATGATCAATTTTAAAATTTTTCATTTATTAATTTAAAGTGAATACACGGGCTTAATCTCAGGGGATTTTGGGTCTCTCAAGAGATGGAGTATGCAGTAGCTGAAAATAGAAAGAAAAATCATTAAATATTATTTATCCAGAGCAATGAGCAAGTTTCACAATTTTTTTATAGCTTACCCACAATTACTGGGCCAACAAACATCCACCTCTCGAATGTTTGTGCGTCTCTCTGGCGTCTTGCAGGATTTGATCACGTCTGGACACGTCTGCTCTCGTCCGTCCTCTCCTCAACTCTTCTGACTTCTCACAGCTCGGACCACGTCCGTCCTCTCATCTGGCTTCTGGCTGCTCGGACCGAGTCTGTCCTTTCCTCCACTCGTCTCACTTCTGGATATCTGCTCGGACCAAGTCTGTCCTCTGCTCCACTCGCCTGCCTTCTGGGGCTCGGACCACATCCGTCCTCTCCTCCACTCTCCTGCCTTCTGGCGGTCGGACCACGTCCTCTCCTCCACTCGCCTGCCTTCTGGGGGCGAACCATCCATCGGCTTCCCTTTTAAATCTTCCGACGGGAATTCCCCTATTTCACAAAATTTCGGGGTTCCCCACCCTCATGTTTTACACTCGTTCGGCGGGGTTTTCCCGCGGGGTTTCACCATCGTCTCTTTTTTATACACGCTCGGCGGGACTCTCCCGCGGGGAACCACTATCTTTCAGCCGACTAGCCATTGTTGTTGGCCGAACTGCGCTCATAACGCCACAACCTCACAAAATCCGCCTTTTTTATCACGATATATATATATATATATATATATATATATATATATATATATATATTCTAACATCACTGAAATTAAATTAATCTGAAATATAAGTTACAAAATTCTTATAAAATACGCATAACAGGTTTACATGACTAAACTCTAATAATTTAAAGGCCCCTACTCACTAGAACATATCATACTAGGACCGTAACCGTTCCATTAAATACATACAAATATTCTTTACATAAATTAGTATAGCAAAACGTACCGTCACCGGCCAACACAGTAGCGTGCCAGGCCCGTCAGGTCACCTATCTGCTGGCGAGAATATTTTGTAGGTGTCGGTACGGTCTGTGCATGACACGCGAATTTGCCAAACCTGTTTGTGCCCACGGCCCACCGCCCTTCTGAAACTAGTTCTAAGAAAATACTAGAGAAACAATTATAAATCGTCAACTAATTTCCTATATAACGCCCAATATCAACCCCCCCTCAGGGTTTTTTTTTGCTAGAGATTCGTGAATCCAATAGCGTCTACAGAAATTTTCTCCTCGTTGTCCAAAATAATGGTAATCATTGCCAATTCTCGTAAAGCTAGTTTTTTAATAGGCATATTTCAGTAAATTTACAACACTATGTTTGCAATCCACACAGTGTGTTCACAAGCTGTAGTTACCTTATAGACTCCTCTGGAAAAATGATACAGCGACCGGAGCCGAACGACCACTAATACTGTTATCATAGGCATTTTATACGGGTATAGAACGATGCTGTTCTGTTGCAGTGGGTAATAATAGTGACCGGAGCGGTCATTTTCTTTCCTGGTACGCTCCTAGTATGGTACATTCTGGTGGGCTGAGGCCTTTATGGTGCACTGAGAAACGTTGAACTCTTTATTCAACATTTTCGACATGAAGCCCTTCATTCTATAAGCCTTGCTTTGTTTGTCAGCAATTTGTGATGAGCCTTTTCGACATATTCATACACATAGTTTCTTTTTTGCCGCTGCTCGATTTCTGGGTCGTTAGTGAATAACAATGTTGGAGGTCAGAGCTGCCGTTATGTAGTGAAGAAAAGGGATTCTTTTGTAGAGGAAACTTGGGGAATAATGTTTCTTAAGGAACCAAATTGCTTCTATGGCTTTACGTTCTTTCTTTATTCGCCGCAGTAACTACATTTTCAAGCTCTGTTACCAGAGTACTTTGATCGGAGTTCTTTTCATCTTGAATTGACTTCACTAAATTGTTCTCAGTTTCCTGGATAGTGTGGAACTTGAGCTTAAGACTTTATATTTTCAAAAGTGGCCTTAAAAACAGGATTTTTTGCTGTTGTAATATATTGTCTTTCATCTTTCGTAAGTTTTAAAAATCCCCTCGGAGGTATTGAAAATATTTTACTCGATTTAAGGTGGCACGCATCGTGTGTTTCAATATTTCCGTGCGTGTGTGATAGGCAGCGGCTGAGGGCTAACAGTCTCGACACATCCAGCGGCTCGTATAATGGAAGTTTTGAGAGGATGTGCTTTGCATGAAGTGGGACTGTTGCCAGCAGTTTCAGAGGGCGCATTACCCGGGTAAACAGCAGGCTCCTCCTCCCTTGTGGCGATTACGGGCTCAGTCGTGTTTGCTTGCAGAGAACGACGACTACGACTACGAGAAGGTCCTTGTCGCTAATGGCTGCCACCTCCGCGCGTTAAACTGATATCAGCACTAAATCGCCTATTTTCTTCGCGCTTACTCGAAGGGCACCTCTTGAAGACTTCTCGTTTCTTGGCAACAATACCACACGTATTAGTCAACCATTCAACGTTATGGCATGTGGTTTCAATATCTGAATTTGACAAAATATCGTTCATGAGGCAATCCTCTCTTCATCTGTTTGTTGGTGAAAGTTTGTCAGTACGAGATATATACTGCAGAAAAATGTGAAAAAACAGCGGAGTTAACTAAATATTAAAATAAGTTATACAAATATTTAATAAATTTTTGGTTGAAAACTTCTTTCATTTACCGTGTTGTTTTAGGGTTGGATGTAAAGAAATGAACACGGTAACCTTTAACGTTTTCTTTATTATTTCCCGTTTTTATCACCAGGACTATCACCCACCAGCTGTAATAACAACTTTTTGCTCGAGCAGTTTGTAAAGCCAATAGCAGTTTCAGGCGGTTGTGAAATCCGTGTCAATTTTCTCTTTGTGCTTTTTGCTTCATTGTACGAATTTAGAATTCGTCAGTGTTAGTATTGTAAGCTTTTATCGAGTTCAAAATACAGCATTGCATTAGAGACATTTAAAATTCATCGGTTCCAAATAAATCGGAGCAGCATTTGTTGAATTTTGAGCAGCTCGATACGTGGCAGTGCTGTGTGACATTACAGTGTTATTTTCTCTTCTACTTTGCTATTTAACGTATTTAATTCTCTGCTGGCTTCCATTCTCTTTTCGTACTTCATTTTCATTCTCTGAAAATTTAATCGAATTTATGCATTGTTCATTTTAAGATCTATTTTCAACATTTTCGTTACTATTTAATAACTGAAAAGGTTTAATAACGTTGAAAAAGTTTTTATTTGTAGTCACATTGTTCCGGAAGCTTTCTAAGTGCAGTATGTTTCCCACTACGATTGTGAGATCAGAACTTACAAAGTCAGTAAGTCATGATTTATTTATAGTAAACACGATGGATAGATGCCGAAGTCGTCGTTATTCCATAAAATTCTATATAAGGATTCTTAACAGTTTTACTTTAGACAAACCAGAAGAGATTCAAGAACAGGATTAAAAAAGTCCCCAAATTCCAGAAACATGTTGTGTATTGAATAGGCTTATTTTATTATATTTTTAGTCTATTATTTGTAGTCATAAAATTTGAATTATGTACTTGGTTTTTTTTAGGTATATTTAAAAAGTTTCATTAGTTTTGAAAACACTAGAAACTAATTCTAGTTAGAGAGATTCTACATAGCATATTAGATGCGCAATAGGGAAAAGAGAAGGCAGAGGCAAGTGCTGTCTCTTCACGAGGATCTTCCCCTTCAAGCGGACTGGCGGAACGCTACTATCATTGTTAAAAACATTTTATTCATCGGAAGGGGATGTGGAGTCTACGACAATGTCTTTTTAAAATATTCTGTACTGACGGCAATATATTTCCTAGAGCCAATATTTTCAGAGTTTCTTTTACACTACCAAGTTTCAATTACAAAATTTGGATTTAAAACGAGCTCATGACTACCCCAACTACAATATAGGTGGAGTTGTCCACTGCGCATCGTGTTTGACACACGACCAGCTAAATCTCCCAAACTGTACTTCTGTGATACAATTGTCTGACATTGTTTGACAATCAATCCATTGCAGTTCTTCTTTTTACGGTCTCTACACAATTGTAGCAATGATCGGATAGTAAACCCACAAAAAAAAAGAATACGACTGTATACATTTTGTTATGAAATTCTTAATTCTTAAATGAAGATGAAGCTGAATCTGATATATGTATATTTTAATAATCAACTGTTCTGTTTGACGAATGAATTATTTAACATACTTACTAGAAACTTCTTCATTGTCTAATCTTAAAACTTCGTCCCGGTTTTCAAATCTGGACTCAAAGGCGTTTCAGTTTCATAAGGGAGATACTGACCATATAAGACGAGTCACACTTGAACCGAGAGCTAATAAATTTTCTTCCAGCTGACAAGCTTTTCTATCGGAAGCATCAGACACTTTGTCAGACGTGGGAAATGTCACGTGAACTGCATTCAGTGGACACACACGTCCTAAATCCTATAGAAAGCATAGAAAGACAAGGAAATTGCATTTTGGTGGCAATAAAATATATATTGTAATGATAAAATTGTATTATGAATAAATATAAAAATATTTTCTTTAGTTCAGGCCAAAAATTATGTAATGATTATTTTTCAATAATTTTAAAGAAAATCTGCCAGAAAATATATTTTTAGGAAACAGATAATTGGAGAGTGTTAGCATCAAAGATTGGCAATTTATGTCACAGAATTTATTTCAAACTAATCTTATCAATCAGAGTAAAATGCGTCGTTAAAAATTAAAAGAGACAGCTCGATCTGTGACAACATAAATAAATTGAACTACAGGAAGTATACATATTGAATTAACTTAACTTGATTTTAATTATAAGGTGTACAAAATAATGATCAGAGTTCGGCGGGGTGCTTTTTGACTGAGTAAAATTAAAATCAGAATTGATGATACGCTAATAAATGTACGTGCTTAACACGGGAGGTTTGTAATCTATAGCTTACGGTGTGCAGTACCACAAAGCAACTCTTGCTGGACTTCGTCTCTGTTGTTGTCATTGTCCCGGATGTACCCTCAAGAGATCACTATTGCAACCTGCACCATGATGATTCTAAAAGCTACGTAATGTAGAAAAAACGATTTCAAACTACACTTTTCATAAAGCATTAGTAGGAATCGACAGAAAGATAATGAGGTATAATTTTGAAGACAAATTTTTGAGGTGACCCGTAAAAATCGACAACCAGAAACCTCCTTTCAATAAAGGACGTTCGAGCTTCAGGCTCCCGTCAGGATATGATCTTTTCTCGGTGTTAATGCAGCTCCCATTTTATCATTTATATAAATCATTAAACTACAGTACTTCCAACGGTCCAATTAGCTTAGTTGTTCTATATAGTATACGAAAACTGGAAACTGCAATTAAACTGAAATTACAATTATAGTGTCTTTACGTTATCTCTCCACTATTTCAAATTTGAAATTTTTTTCGGACTGTCTATAATTTATAAAAGTTTCAAAATTAAAAAATACTATAATTCAAAAAATAAATCGAGTTGAATTATTACATAAATTAGGAAAATCAATTTCAAATGCTATAATTGTTGTTTATATTTATTGTTGGTAGTTTTCGCCGTGTTTAGTAAAAAATTCACAAGAGAGACAAAATATATGACACAATTTTTAACTACGTCAACCCAGTATTAAATTCTCTGATGAATTATAGATACATAACGCATTATATTGTCAACAAATAAAGACGACAAATAATTATTAATTTTAAAGAAGCAATCAATAAAAATATTCTTTTAATAAATTACTTTGTAAAGTCCACATTTAGTCATAAGTACCTTTTGATCAGATATGAAAATTTCATAATTTTTTATGTAATCAGAAACTAGTATTATTTCCTCATTAGTTGAGAAGGAAAGGACTCTTTGAGTTGTTACACTGAGGAACATCAGGGAAGGAGTTATTGTGGCATCTACGTTGGAAATTTACAAATGTAACAAGAGAAAGTAATTACCTGGAATGTATGCAAACCTTATTTTTGCAATGATATATAAAATATGTATGACACTCTTGCTTACAGAGATAATATATTGTTCTGTGCTACGAGGACAGCTGGAGAAGCTTCACTTTACAGGAAGCTCCTTACAATTTATGCCAGTAATAATTTATAAGAGATGCAACACAACGCATTTATTATAGAAAGGGATGAGGCGAGAGTAGCAGAGGCAGAGTGGGAACAGCAGTACGAGGGATTAGCTCGGGTCTACAAGAAGTCACTGCTCGCCCTCCTTGAGTAAAGCACGAGATGGACGATATCCAGGGGGCCAGTAAGTCTTTGTGCGGCGTGTTAGCCAGCAGCTCTTGGCACGCCTCCCACGCATATCCTAAGGGCGGCCATTAATAAGTTCCACCAAGAAATGAAACGATTGACGTCATTTTTTACCTGGAGTTCACCATATGGCGCAGTCGTACCTATTTGCAGCATTAGTCGAACCTATTTTGTACTCGGTAGAAACAACTTCACTTTAATGCAATTAAATAGTAACAAAATGATTATATAGAAATGTACAATTTAATTAATGTAAGTAACTGTAAACATGGTTTAAATTTTAAAACATTTTGAAATTCTTTAAGGAGTTTAAAAACATATGAATTTAAAACTAAAAACTAAATACTCTGATAGAACTTATTAAAAGCAGATTACACTTTCTCATAAATTTTCATTGATCTTAGACCACTCGGGTTTTAAATACAGGATTAACATTCTATCCATAATGTATCAATTCTCCAAAAAATCTATGTATTTAAATATTTTCAGCACTTTAAACAATAAATTATTTTTTCAGATTGGCATTCTGTATACTTACTACCATAAACGTCAGTATAGATGCGTAATAAGTATCCATATTTTAGAAAAAATCGTTATTCGGCTTTACATACAAGTACTTTTAGTAGTTAGGCCACGCTTGCATTTTCTTTACTTCGGAGATCGATACTTTTTCCCCTATAATTTGAGGATTGTAATTTTGGGTAAGCCCTTTTAAAATTTTTCGTTATTGCTATCCCTTTTTCCATTATTTATCGGATGTTTACCGTATTTTATCGTCACTCGTGATCGATAATGTTACAGTGTGACATAAATTCCTACGAAAATAATAACTGCATGTACTAATGCAATAATAATATCAGTAGAAATGCGAATAAGTTCCAGAAAAGAGAATGATGGCAGTTCCGACACCTAAGAATGATTTCTGGAACATCTCAAAACTCTGGTGTATTTAGAAAAACGAGCAGGAAAAACCGGTTATTAAGAATTCACTTTATACTGTACTTAAGGGGACTCATCGCCCGGTTTATTCAATAATTTACAGTTTTGAAAATAATTGGCAAAACGTTATTCTTGCCACAACCGAATGACAACTTCAGTATCCAGTCAGTGGCTATTTTTATTTTATCATCATCTGGAGTCGCATCAACTACTATGGTTAATAGCGACTACGGTAGGGGAATTCATTTTCTCTTTTCCACAACGTGGAAATACTCACTAACACAACATAAATTCCCGTGAAAGAATTTGAATCCAGGACCTCTGTAATGCGAGGCAGCAACGCTAACCACTATACCACAGAAGATCAGCGTAAAAAAAATCTAAATCTGGGACAGACGTTTCAAAACTTTTGAAAGGTTGGGAAATAAGAGAAATTAAATACTCTCCTTTATTAATTTTGGAACATTTTTGTTACATATATATTTTACTTTGGAGCTTTAAATTATATTTAGTCTGTTGTTATTTCACGTGCTCTTGCCATTTAAAGGGACAGTTAAAATATTTTTTAATGTGTAAAATAAAAGTTATAGGCCTACCTTGAATGTAAAAATCCTCTAAGAAATGTAGGTATTTACATATTTTCAGTACATTAAACAATAAATGAATTTTTCAATACACTTTATTTTGTCGTTACTTTTGTGTTATTATTGATGGAACTGAGATGTTAATGACAGATAAACTTTATAATAAGGTACCAAAAGATGTTAAAAATTAATTTTTCCCTAGATCCTTTAACCATTTCTTGGTTTTCAGGGGTTCCATTACCATCATTGATTGTTATATCGATACTTTTCAACCCATACTGAATCTCTAGACGTAGGGTATATTTATATCTCTTAAAGAATAATTTATTATTACTGCCTAGAGAAAACGTGAACCCAGGTTTTTCACTGTATGTGTGATGTCCTTTCACCAACTGAATTACCAGAGTTGACTCGCGAGTCAATTACGATTTACTCCATCCACGGAAAAGGCTTACCTGAAATTTAATAAAAAACATTATTCATGCCTAATTTCAGGACGCCGATGTAGAATGGATATTTTTTTTGGTTTAGATTTAATAATTAAATTCAGGAATCGAAGAAATGGTTTTTATCATTCATGGTTCACGAGAAAACATTTCTTCTAATCCCGAAATGTTTATGATTTTAATGAAGTTACTAAATGAAACATTTCAAAATTTGATCCGGAAATATATTTATTTCAACTTGAATATGCCATACGAGGAAGTGAAATTTTATAAAATTTGGAACAGATTTGCACCACAATAGTATATAATCGTGAATTTCAAAGGATGTAAAATACATTGACATCATCATAGTTAAACCATCGGTGTTTCTGATACTATGAACATCTTCGTAGCTCTGTAGAATTGAAAACTTAACCGAAGTTGGAAACCGAACACAACTTGTTCATACTCCAATGTATCAGTCATTTCTTAAAATTATTTTCTATCAAAATATATTAACATGTCATTTCCTCTAGTTGTTTAATAGGTTCCTAAAACCTCGTGGGGTATTTTGGTCCCTTCGTCATACAGATACTCCCTCCGGAATTCATCATAGTTTTGTAAACTGACTTCGTTTCACCAGGGTTCGATAGGAGTTTTCCCTGCACTTTATCGTTTTTCACCGATTTGATCACCGATAACCGATAGAAATACGTTCCAGATTTCTGACATATTACTTTAGTCCCCCTATTTCCTTTGAAGAAATTTGAGAAAGATTGAAATATGGAGCTGTTACTGTCATCTCTCTGAGACTCTATCGTCAAAGAAAATAAAGTCTATAAAAATCCAATATAATAAAAAATAACGTTCCAACATCAAATCAAATTTTGCGTTGGAAGCCGTTTATAGGAAACAATAATTCTAGGCTTTGAATATTGTTTTTCATTAAAAATCAATAGAAACAATTGTATAATTTTAGGCCAGAATGCCAACTACCTTTAATGGACGAATGTTTAATAAGTCCTGTCTCGTAAATTTAGTAGCAGTAATTTGAAATAAGAATACGGCTAAAATTAAAACGACAATGTGAATTCGTAGACCTTGATGAACTAATAATTTGGCAGTAAACCAAAATTCTGTGTTTCACGGTTTCCTCATGCTTTATTGAGGAAAATATTTTCTTTAGTTACATATTACAACAAAGCGGAATTAAAGTCGGTTACTAGTACTTTGCTGAGAAACATCATGACTATTAAGTCTGTAAGCCAATATCCTGACATATGTCAGAAATTCTATACATGAGATTAACGCACAAGGTCAATATTTTGCATCGCAGTGTGATCAAATAAAGGTAGGTCTCTCCGGACACCGATTTTCACAAACGTAAATCCGCTCGTTAATCAACGAATATAAGTTCATTACAGGTTTAAACGAATGCAACTTACGCAGCTTTCCTCGTCCATCCCATGCAGTGAGATAAAAGCAAATGGTGTAATACTTCAGCTTTGTAGCTGACGTGAATTCAGCTACATCAAACAATAAACAAAGCGACTGGAATTTCCATAGTCGTTTGCACGGTAGAGTTAGATCATTACTACACGAGGAACGTGACACAATTGTGATTTAAAATATACCACTCCGAAATTAACGCAAACCATATTCACTTCAGACAAAATATTTGCGTCTCGTAAAATGCGGAAAAAAATGACAGCCCGTTTCGATAAAAAAATCTATTACAATATATTTATTTATGGAAATTGTTTCAGTTACATAAGAAATAAATGTGGAAATTAAGTATCTTTCTGTTATTATAGGCGATATACACTGTACTTGACCTGTTGACTAGTATATTTTGAAATTAAAACCTCTCATTACCAAATAAAACATCATTATAATATTATTAAGTCCTTTACTCTATTGTAACACATTCACAATATCTATCACAAGAAAATCAGCTCGTTTTCTTAACTGACACGTGTGAAACACTGAAGCAGAAAAACGTTCACGTTTCTAAATGAATAATTGCACAAGAAATGGAGCTGTAAAAATTACGAATAACCTTGAAATTGTTTTAGAAAACCATATAGTTTTTCTGGAGACTAACTGATCCATTTTGTATTGAAACCTTAAGTTACGGCTCCATCCCTGTAACTAGCCAAGTAGGTAAAACTTCTTTGTTGTCGGTCTTGTTTGACTCGCCGACAGAAATAAGGCGCCATTGTTGAAGGAACTGTGCAAGTGCACGAAAACTAAAACAGTCGTCGTTGGGCCACTATTGTAAAAATGTGGGATTGATGTAGGCGAGAAATCGCGACCTTGAATACAATTGAAAGGTCTCAAAAACACCACAACTTGTTCATACGTCAACACGGATTTGTGTTTGATTATGATTTCTAATCATGCCGACGACAAGACGCGTAGAAGGTTATATTATATTAATGACCATGCCTGTGGATAGCTTTAATCTCTGTGCTCGAATAAATGGACTGTTGTTTAAATAGAAACCTTTTGGTAATTTTCATTGGAAATTACCTGGCACCCAAATATAAGAAATAATATATTGAAGTTGGTACGAAGCCGTGGCAAGAAACCGGGAACCCATCTGCCTTTATTATTATTTTTCAGTGGCCTGCAAACGAATCAATAGTTGCACTATGTTATTGAGAGACGAACTGTTACAGATTTGACATCGTTGACTAACAGGAAAGAACTCACTTATCCTGCTTGTATTTGACCAGAAGTGATACGTGGAAACAAATGAGGGGCGTCGTACTGAAAACTGCGATACTGTTCATTCTATTGCTTAATTACGTGCTAAGTAAAGAGACCCAAATCAAATTGCTGGCATGTATATACAATGTGAGTAGCAAAACTATCTTAATAAACATATCAATATGTTTAATAAAACCATTTCATACAATCGAAGCAAAACTTTCCTGCATTTAAAAAAACTTAATTGAATTCTTTTACAAATTTCCAATACATAGTTCGCTTTATACCCTAATTTAAAATTTATTTCGTTTTTCTGTCACCGAAACATTTTTCTTGAACGTTTATAAATTTTATTTTTAAACATTTTCATTTGATGAGGTTCACCTGTTGGTGAAGGAAACGTCGTGAGATTTGTTAATATTTTATGGTCTTTTCTTGGTCAAACAATTATTGTAATATTATACCAAATATTTTCTGATAATTATGATAAAATTTATGCTGACGTTGTGTTTATTATTCATGTCAGCTAGAAATTGTAAAAAAAATATGTACTAACTTAATTTAAATGATGTATATTTGCAGTAAGACCATTCTACATCTTATTAGAAATAAATGCATAATACTTTGCCTTTTGCATGAATTCATTGAAGAATTTCTTGATATCATTTAAAGATGCACCAAGATTTTTATCTTCAGACGAGGAAGGAAATTCTTGTCACAAATTCTGAGGAATTAGACGACAATACAACCCAGATTACTTATAAATATGTATAAAGAACGAAACGTGTAGCTCTTAACTGTTTTCCTAACTTGTTTCCTACATGAAAACGTCAAGCCCGACAGATTACATTTTGTTGTGTACTGTTATTGTATTGTAATATAATTGTTGAGCCGCCAAATGTATATTTAATTATTAAATATTATACCAATAGCATTGAAATGCCATAAAACATAATTATGGCAGTTGTTTCACGAAGATAATGAGACACGACCTCAAAAAGATTCGAAAATACTCAACATCGAAAAAATCTCTGTATTGCGGTAGCGCCAGCGTAATAAATACATATATAACAAATGATTCGGAAGGGTTATTGATCAAAACTCTGTAATGAAAATGCCAAATACGCAGCGAAAGGGATTCGATTGACAGTGCGTAATATTTCATAAGCTTTTGAATAAAGTTAATTTGAATAACGTGTAGTTATATGATTTATTACCTTAGTTTCTGCAGTTTTTTTCCACATGTGGGAATAATCCATTCCGCTCAACAGAGAGAAGCAATTTCGACAGTGGGAGCTGTGACAAATATGACGATTTTAAAGTTTCAATTGGAAACAATCTCGTTATTATATCCGTTGAATATTTAATGTATTCTTTCTAAACTGTAATTAGGAATGCGTTAATATTAAGCGTAGGCACCAGACTTGCGCGAAGTTTAAACGAATGCAGTACGTATGTCCATACTTAATTAACAAGAATATGATTCACTACTGTTCCATAGAGCTTATGAGGAATAATAAAAATTGAATGTTATATTTCGTAATCCGCTACATACGTTGTGTGTATAACACTCCCGACGCCAAATAGTTTTGGATGCACTTCTGACGAAATAAATCTCAGATTTCACCAATAAATCGTAAAACTCTCACCAGAAATGTTTTTTCATGCATTGGTCATCACAATTACTGCAATATAACCTATTAAATACTATCAAAAAACTATAATATAGGATAATTATAAATGAAATTTTTCAACAATCGTTATTATATATCAAGCCAGTCAAAGTACTACATTTTTGAAGTTAGAAAATATTTTTTGTGCAGTAAATCTCAAGAAGTTCTGGCTCAGTGAAACAGTTTCAGTTCAGAAGTCTCAGAATGTGATATTGTCCCATTGGTGCGACAGCTGATTCCTATGGTCGTTTCTGCTGAATTATTCGTATGGGGGTGCCAGGTACCAAAAATGCTACTTCAGTCAATAGACTTTGTTGCCGAGAATACTCTTCTCTTGTTTTCTACGAAGATAAACAGCTCCCTGTACTCGCTTTCGGCCAATTTTTATGGACCAATTATTACTATTCATTCTGTTTTATTAAATAAACTTACATATGCTACACTATTTAAAAAAATTTCTACTGCTAAATATTTTGAAATCGTGATAATTAAAAAGTGAAGGTAAAAGCAAATCGTAATATACTTTCCACTTTACTAGGCTAATTATTTGTTATACTGCGTAAATGTGTATAAGAAATTTTCAGCGTCTAGAGCGATATTTTATTTTCACCTTTAACTGCTTTGTTTATATATTACAAAAGTAAAGGTAATAAATATAGAATGTGTGAAATACTGTATAAATATTGTAGAAGTTAACGTTTCAAAAGGATAACTTTTGAAAATTGACTTTAATATTCACAGATGTGTTGTACGTCGTGGGATTACTTTTGGTTGTTTTGCGTTCTATTGGTACACCAATTTTGAAAAATAAGAGAACAGATTTTAAAGGATTTTGTTAATAACATAGAAATGATTCAGAGTACATAAATTGAAATATATGTTCTAAAGAAGCCTAACCTCATTTACATTCTTCTGTTTACTTGTTTTATATTAATTAGGGTTTCGTTTTTATGTTGTAGTTTCTGAATGAGCAATTATCTGCCGATACGAACACAGAAAGTAAAACGCTAATATATTATCACCGTTTTAGAAACGACAAGAGCTTAGAAACCGGTAGTTCACCGAAATATCATTTCAACACTACAATTATTACCAGCCAAGAGGATATCCTACGTAGGCTGTGTGTGGATACAAGCCATTATTCTCACCATTACAAGACACATTTTACCACGGTCGTTAAAGCCGGAGTACCTGACTACTGGCTGACTAAAGAGCTTTTTACAGTTGAAAAAAGATTCTATTTCCTACAAACGAAAGACCAAACAAGGTCCTAAAATAGTTTATTAAAAATCTTGGCGTCGGGTGGAGCACAATTTTACTAAGGTTAAACTTTACCCTATAGAAACTGATTGATGAAAACCTCTCGAATAACTTACCTGGAAAATAATAACGTTTGGACAGGATGCATCGTTAGTAACCGGAGAACGTTACATAAACCTTATTCATATTCCTATAATGATATTTTTATAGAACCGGAGTTACCATACAATTCTGAGAGCCTGGATAATGATTTTGTAGGACTTGTATTACCCCTACATACAGTCATCTTCAACGACTTTTGTTAATTTAGACAATTTAAAATTTTAATTATTTATAAGATAGAAATGGAAAAATGTTAAGCGGAACTGTGTATCTAACCATTGACCTCCTACTTTTACGGACGGAATTCTAACCAGCAATTAAATTATTAGAAAAATTCCTAGACTCTTTTAAACCTAAGCTAAGTTCACGTACAATTTACTAATAAATTTTCCATTCTTAATTTATAAGTTTAATTTTATGACCTTTGGCTTAGCTTCAATTGAAGCAAATCTTCTCTCTTATAACTTTAATGATTTTATTAAAATAGACTATTCTCAGATCAATACTACGGAAAATTAACCATGCAGTACATAATACAGTGGTATTAATTTTACAAGGAAGGAGCCTTCAACTTAATTACTCATTTTCAACCACAGTATAAACAATTCATAACTATCAAAATCTTAAATAATGTTTTTGATAGTTTATCATCATTAAAATGACAAACTACTGTATGAGATGGTATGTAGTTTACTTCTCAAAATGAAAAAAATTAAATTTATAATGTTTTTCTAGTTTGTTACTATTAAATTATATTTATTGGAGAAAATAAAAACAAATGTCTTCAATAGATTATTTAAAATAATTTGTAAAATTATAGTTAGTACAATCCATATGAAAGCACAGTTGAGTACAATATAAACATATAGAATTTGTTATGGTACATGGAATAGATAAAAATACTTGCACACCGTTTTTTAACACAAATAAATTAATAATCTATTCATTTTGACCATTAATAAAATTAAATGTATGAAATTACATTGAGGGGAGAAGTTATCCAATGACTACACTCCGAATTAAATAAACTAAATGATATTTGAATGGAATCTATAATAAATATAATTAACATTCACAGAACCGTTTGGCCGCTGCTTCCTCTTCAATCTGCGATGTGGTGTAAGTTCATTTGCTAGATGTCTGACCTCTTCGTTATGAAGATAATTATTGTAGGTATGGGTACATATTTACAGATTGTTTGGTTGCTCACATACCAAGATGTTTAACTTGGACAATGCGCATCCAGATTAGAGAGGGGGAACTCACCCACTCGCAAATAGCCACAAAATATTTGTTCATGTTCCTGGCTCATAACAAGCTATTATAAAATATATAAATGGCTCTTAACCTACAACTATAGTCTGTTAGAAACTCACCGTAAACGTCCCTGAGTACAAGGTAATTGTATGGTTAATAAGAATCTAAAACAAACTAAAAACAGGGTGCATTTAAGATGGTAATAAGGATATTCAGTAGGAGACGTTGAATATTTTTTTAATTCGAAGAAACTGAGAAGCTCGATAGTTCAATCCTATATATCTATATATATATATATGAGTATTTTGTTTTCAGCAATCAATTTGGTATAATGTAAAGTAGCCCATTTGTTTGGAAAAGCTAATTCTTTATAAGATCCCTTTTCGATGTTAAATGCGATTTCCATGTAAGTCTAGAGTCCATTAATAGACAACCTTCATTGGAGATAGTTAATGAAGTGAACAACCAAAAAGAAATCATCCCCGTGGTTATGCAACCAGCGTTACTGTTGCGGGGATCATTTAAAACAGAGTAACAAATTAACTCCTGATGATGATAAGCTTATAGTAAAAACAAAAATAACATATATTCAATATCCTTTTACTTGCCTAAATAAAAAACAAAAATAAAAGGCAGAAAAAATATGGTTCACAACGACTTAAAGGAATTATTTTTAAGTGCATTCACTTCCCTCGTCGGAAGAGATTATTAATGTACGAATATATATTATTGTGTCATATTTATTTGCCTTTGCGTACAGGTTTAATAAACGTTTTATTTTAAAAGTATCGTTTTAAAAAAATAAACCACAACAACTGACAAACTTGTAAATAAAATTATCAATTTAATCTGACTTGTTATTATAAATAAAAGAAAAAACAAATGAATAATGAATTTGACTTGTAAACGATTTTCTAGACCTCTTAAGCTCTTTCTACAAAAATTATATAATAATAATTGTTGAATTTAAGTAAATAAAGAACTTGGTACGTTGTAGTTACTTAAATTAAAATATTAAAAAAACTTCCATGTTGCTGCTGCAACGTCCGGGATCGAAATAAGTGAAAAAATGGTAAGCGAACGGGTCGCTAAGCTCACATTGTTGTAACATTTTTTTACAACTACAAGATTTACATTTCAAAGATTCCATTGTATATTTAATTATATGCATATATAAGGAAGTACATAAATTGTTTATAGAAACAACTGAAGTCCCAAAATTTTGGGGCGAAATGTTTTCAATTAAAATAAATTGTTATTTTTGACTTAATGGACATTCTTTATGTTTTATATATACCTGATAAATTTCAAGTTTTCACCGTCCAGTAATAAATTGGAAAAGGCTACCCGGTAATAGGAATCCATGAATGACATTATTGACATGAAGGTGTCAAAATTGGTATTTTTTTTATGTATTGCCAATAACGTACGCAGTCTGCTACCATATTGGCCTATAATTAGCACATGGATACGAACTCTAATTTTGTTAATACAGGAGAAGTTTGTACGAATTATAAATTATCGTTAACCCGATATAATTAATGCACCTAGTTATTTGGTTGAATTTTGCTCGTTATTCACACAAGAGAAGTTACGTTTTTGAGAACAAAAAAAATATATTAAATTTAAACTGTTCGTAAAATTCTGTTACAACAGATGAAATTTTCCATTTAATTTCTAAATATCCATTCACCGAGTTAGGATGCAGTTTGGCATAAAAACGTTATTAACGTCCTGTGACCAGATGTGCATCACGTCACGTGCGTTTGTCGTGGCTAATGATTGCTTGGCATAGACGGTAACGAACCGCTGCAGAGAGCACCGAGCAGGTAACGTCGTTACGTGAAATCAAGTCTCGCCTTGTTACGCATTCCGGATGCAACACAATGCGTCTATTTGGTATGAGCATCGCATGGCATACAGGTGTGCAAAACGGCGCCTCCTCATACGTGTACATGGCTAATGTATTTAGGGCAAAAGGCTACCAGCTGAAGGCCACCATTGTTCACGGTGGATTCAACTGTCAGACGATTTCACTTCTCCCGCATAAGAAAATTAACATTCACTTCAAAAATTTATTAATTAATTTTATACAACATAAAGTAATAAATTCAGAATCACATAAATTATTATCAGAATAATTAAATGAAGATTGAACGGACTGGCCAGTTTAAATTGACATTTACAAACAATGGGAACAATTATTCAATTTGTATTCATAAAATTTAAATTCGTTTTGAATTATTAAATGAACATGAAACCACTCTCCACCTGATTTATAAATGAGCGGAGTATATTTATATCAGATCATAGATAATTCACAGCGAATCGAAGGACTAGTTTTAATATGACTAAGAAAATTGCGATAGTGACAATTGGATGAAAACGCTTAATTTATTCTTATTAGATATACGTGGCTGATATAACTGCACTTTTGGTTTTTTACCAGCAGAAATGAATATTTCATATCTATTGAAGATTTTTGTATCGAAAATTTAAAACTAGCTGGGTTCCCGGCGATACCTGGGATATTAATATTACTAAAATTTTACTAAGGGTGATGGTACTTTTTGTTTCTCGCTAACTTCGTCGTCGCCGTCGCACGCATACACGCAGGCTTCGTAAAGGGCATTAATGTATCCTGCAGTAAGATCTATATGTCATTAGGGTAGGAAGAATATAAATACTGTCACAGGAAACACAGTAAAAGTAATTATTCGACGAAAATATCGGCCAATTTTACATATTAAAAAATTTCATCCTCCTCCACCACTGCTCAAATTGGTGGTAGCCGTGTCTTATCGCGAAAAAGCTAATTTACGATTCGCAAAGAACGTAAAAGCGAAATTTGCTTTAAATTACTCAACGCGTTTAAAATAGTATTCGGAACATACATACAGACACACAAACACACCTACGAAATTCAGCTTTTTTCTCACGTAAACCATGAACTTCATTTATCAGAATAAGGTAGTCGGTCCATCTATTTGGTCTGTTTAGCGCATAACAACTTGTAAATTTTATGAAAGTTTTATTTAAGTTGCAAGAAATTTACAATAATGTTTAACTTTCGATGGTACGTTAGTCGACACACAGTTTATTTTATTTTAAGATCTTATAGCTACGTAATATTTAAAATTAGTATATGAGAACTGCTAAAAGAAAATATTAAATATTGCACTCAAAAGGTCACGCAAAATTTTTATCTAAAATACATTTAGTATAATCCAATAACTATTGAATGTGAAAACACTGTTGAATATAATATAAAACTAGAAAATTTGTAATGGTAGCTCTCTAATAGATAAGAATATTTCCTCTCTTTTGGACAACGATATAGAAACCGTTTCCTAGGATTCGCAACCAGCGTTTAGGTACTAGTATGCATTAAAGTGTAATAAAGCAGGCTTGGTTTTTAAGAGATCAAAAGACGCAAGGCTATAATTAGTTTAATGGAAAGACACATCTCAAGAAAAGAAAAATTAGCCTCTCGGACATTTTCCCCCGTGAATCGTAAACCATAACTAATTGTTTTTTATTGTCAATTTTGGTTGTCTACAGTATTTCCTGATATAATTGTACTATTCGGACATTTCATAACACGAACTTACAATCCTGAGCAATAAAGTCGCAGACAGGCACAGAAGATATTCTTCTTAGCTTAGCACGCTTTTAAATAAAATTCTTTTCACCGAAAGCTTTCTTAACCCCACGGTGAAACCAACTTTTCTTGCAATTAGTTTAAACGTTTAAGTTTATATGAAGAATATACAAACAAATATATGTATATATAATCATTTTTATTACGGATCTTTACAGTCTTCACACCGCTATTAATCCCTTCAGGCAGTAAAATATTTTAATTAAACATTCCATGACTCTGTTTGCACGAAATACGGACTCAATAGTTTTACCAACGTGGTTAATCTAACAGAAAGCGTGTTTAGAGTCGAGGTTCTGTGTATCTGATTTTCGTATTGCCTTAAGGGCTGATTCCCAGTAACAAGCAAAACGGAGGAAAATGTTTAATTTACTAAAATATCACCAGGACAAACTCAAATAACGTTTCAAATGATTTATACATTTAAGATGCTTAAGTCCTATTACGTAAATTTTAGTGGAAAATTTTGTACAATATAATTTAGAACTTACGAAACGTTTCATTATTAAACATATGGCTTCTTTCTCCTTATAAAATCATCCTCAAAGATATGAAAAGTTAATTATAATTAACGGAGAACAACTTTGGCCACAAAACGAACTACGTCAGCAATGGAAGTGGATTTGGAGAGACTATCGTCAAAATCTCATGATTAAAGATGCATGTAACTACATTATGATAAACTCAGAGACTGAATTCATTGGTTTCATCATTTACATAATAGTAATTATTATCAGTCGATATATATATAGTTATTATAACAAACAGTTTTGTGTTTGGCTACCAGATCAATTTGATAAAAGCGTATGATGTCTTATGCTTTCTTAATGTATCTGGATTATAATTGAATGACCTAACACCGCAATGATATGACATCATGTTAATAATGAATCGCGATAACGCGTAATGGTTTAGTGTCTAGAAATATCTATTATTAACCATGTTTACGCTGGATTTAGAAAAGGCCCTTATTATTAAAGACCAAGAGATATAAAATGCCATTGTCTCTAGAATACATTAAATAATAAATTATCTGTCTATCAGTATTGGGGAAAATTTCTTTTGTAATTTGCATAAAAGAATTGGAAAAGTTTCCTGGAATAGTACGGCGCCCTTGTATTTGATGTAAAATTAATTAAAATGTCCCATCAGCCTTTAATGCTGTTACCAATATTTGTCGAACACCTCCCACATTGTCCACTTAGCTTCAATTCAATTTTTAGCTACGAGTCTGATACCTCCCGAAGCATTCACCATAATCATGTCAAAGCGATAATTTTAATTAAATCCCACCGCGACCACGACGACTTCAAATGTAATTGACGCTCTCTCACACGCTCACGTTTCCTCTGTTCGCTGGCGATTTTCTGTGGAAATGCGTAGTTGGTGGCTGGCGAGAGGCAATAACTCATGCCACCGCGGAAACCGAAAACAGCTCTCACAAGCTGCTTCGTACTTGCTTTAAAAACCTCTTAACCGCACTATTAGCTCAAGAAATTGCCTCAACTAGTGAGGTAGAAATACTTTATAATTTACTACATTTTATATGAACATGTAAACAACATATGAAGAATTAACTACCCGTATAACAGAGTTATACAAAAAATTCTTAAAATTTTTTGAACATTAAGTATACGTTCCTGCCAGCCATTGTGGTCCTTGATTTAGGTTATTGACAAGAACCACTATGGATGGTCGAAACTTCTACTTCATGTTAAAAAACTAAGGACTATGTAGAAATTTTGATGTTTTTAGAGAGCTAAAATAGTTAAGAAGGCATCCAGTCATTATATATTTTTCAAAAACTGTTAATTCAACAGTTGTTAGTGAAAGCCAAACCATAAAGAGCAGTCCTGCTTCATTTAATTAATAATCATCAATTTTTTATAACTTTATTAGATTTATAGTACTGCTTTTATATGCCTTCTGTTAGTAGTGTTTTAAGTATTGTCGGCTGTTCATTTTAGGAGGTTTCATTCATTCTCTAGGTACTGTACACTTTCATAAAAAATAATTGCATTTATACTAAACCGAACTTTTAATGCAAACATTTAGTGTCTACACCCAATATTCTGTACATCCCAATCAGAGACCCTGAATACAAAGTTCTGTATAAATACATAATTTGGCGGTGCAAAATCAAAGGTAATTGACGTGAGAGGAACTGAGGAGAATGCAGACAAGCTAATAATACCCAGACAGTTCGGTGCCGTTCGAGACATCTGGCTGTGACGAGACCTAATGTTTCCCCAAAAACATCGGTGGAGTGGAATGAATGATTCCTCCCAAAGGCTAAAGATAATGCTTTTGATTGGAGACGACGTCTTTTCCTTAACCGAAGGAAATCAAAAGATGGAGTGGGGAAACATTATTAAAACGGGACGCAAAGGATTTCGCGGGGATTAAGCATTAAGGCATTAAGAAGTTGGAGGTTGACATTTGGCAATGGGCTTAATAATTATGTGATTGATGTGAAGAGTTAGAGTGTGTTACTAAGAGCAGGATTGAGAGACCATTTCAATCTTTTGTTTGGGGTCTTGAATTGGCTGATTCAGTGCGCAATTCTTGCTTTTGATCGCGGTGGCATATAAGAAGATTAAATGAGCAATTTGTTAATTTTACATCAAATAAATTCGAAAACTGAAAATGAGCGGCGACTTACAGCGGCGAGTTCCAGAAAACGGTAATTACTCTGCTTATAACATTTCTGCAGATATCCTCGTACTGCCAATTACGCATAGGGATTTATTTTAAATCTGTTTCTATGAGAAGATCTAATTAGTTTAAGTGTTAGTTTGTAAGACTTTTAATTTTTGTAAAAATTGTATAAAGCATATCTTGTAAATCATAAAAACCGGAATCTTAAATTGAATTAAATTAAATTATTGTTAATAAATGCAAAGTTGATTAATTTCCATCCATATGTATATATGATAATTTTTTTCTTTCAAACCAATATCTCCCCACATATTAATATCAGTGTGTTCAATCACTGACCTGTTAGACTTACGTTTTTAACAATAGCTTAAAAGAATGAGTTAAGTTTTAGAGACAAATAGTTTGGACCAAACGTTCGTTCATCAAACCAGAACTAGGAAACAAAATTCATTTTTCAGTTTATTTGAGGTTGATATTATATTTTTTTATTATTATATTCAGGCTTTGAGGCCGCAATGGTGGTATTCATTTTTAACATTCCTGCCGTTTAAATACGGTTAACAAAGGAACAAGAAAATTCCACATCTATGAATTGATTTAATCTCGAAAATTTTTAATATTTTGGTGATACAAGATTGTCTGATAATTATAACATGAAGTTGCGTTAAGTCAGTATTTAATTATTATAAAAAATATATCATTTCTTCTTAATGTGCAGAACTTGTTCATGACGAATGACATATTCTATGTATAACACAATTTAAAGTCTGATAAATACAATTAACGCTGCTTTAAGTGCTCATTTTTGTTTTAGCGATCGATCTAAGAGGATGTAAGTTTTATTAGTTTATGGTCAGTAATGAACTCTTTAAGTAAATATTCTAATGGTTTCCCTCCAAGGTATATGTACTTCAGTCTTATCGTCATTATTCAGTGACAGGTGTTTCCACCATGTAAGATATGGTATTTTCCGTACAAGAGCGAAACATTTTAAGGCCACTGGAAACATTGATAACTAGAAGGTGAACACGATACGAAAATTTATATGTCTTGACGTTTCGAGGCAAAATAAGAGGGAATGAGCGCTCTCACGTTTTCTGTATATTTATCTATATTATACTTATTGAATTAAGAAAGGTACTGAATATTAGAGCAGCCCTTCACGGAGGAATTAACCTCAAAGGGGTAAAAGTTTCGCATTAAACGATCAAATACCCTGCTAAAGAAAACAAAGAGAGTGTAAAGCGTCCTGTGCAGCTTTTCCTATATATAATACTCCAACATTTTCTATCTCTGTTCTCTCCTTTTGTGCATCTGACAATCACTCTTTCAAATTTTCCCTTAATTTAACTGTTTATAGTTTTATAAAGATGAAGTATCATTAATAATATTAAAACTAAAATATAAGAGAACTAAATATTTGAGACTCAAAATATTCTAATATATAGACTAAAGTGGCGATTGAAGTAATATACAGAAAACCTGTCAAGTCAGGGTGTGCGGTAAATTAATCACATTGTATGCTTGAAAAAGTTAATGATTTAATTTTTGTGGTAGACAATCAACTTTGCATTTAATATATTCGGAACACAGAAAAGGTCAAAGTTATTTTTAGTTATGAAATCTGACGCAAAGGTAATGGGATTTGTGAAGTAATACATTTCGGGTGTCAATAATTTGAAACATTTAATATAGAAACCAGAAATAGAAGCCCTCCTCCCACAACCCATCTGCTGAACGGGATTGTTAAATATTAATGCTCAAAGCCAGTATTTGACTTGTAAATTTCTAAATAATGTACTCTTTGTGGTTTGGCAGAATCGATACTGGTTTGGTAATGGCTGGAATCTGAATTGAAATATAGAGTAACATTTAGGATAAATTTAGTAAATTAAGTTTTATTTTAATATTTATAGTTGATTTGTCTAAACTATTTTTATAGGCTACGTCCAAAATAATTAAGCTAAAAATTACATATTATTAGAAAGTATTAGTTACTAATTCTGTGTAATTTATTTCAATTTATTCCACCATTCAATATTTCCTTGGATTTCTTCGTATGTAAAATAAGATATCGATATAAAAAGCGCCTTAAAAATCCATGTTTGTGATATGCAACTATGGATATATCTTATGTTTTACATCCAAAATGATGAGCTTTTAAGTTTTAGTTTTGTATTTCGTAGCAAACTTTGTGTCCCCTGCGACATGGACGTGGTGCGACAGCCAAATTTATTAGACTTCGCCTTTAGACTGAAGGACGTCGTCGAGGTCGAAGGAGAAGCTTTAACGCTGATTTGAGTGTCAAACGGTGTACGGTTAGGAGACGTGAGTAGTTCCCGGTGTTTCTCTGCTTCTACTTTCCAGAAGAAAAAAATCAGATTTCTACAGTTCGGCACCACGAAACCACGAAGAACCGAAATTACTTACGTTAGAATTAGTTTCATTATTCTTTATAAACTTCAAATACATTAAAAATGTAATATCATGTTTACTTCTATGGAATGACAACTAAACAAATTCTGTAACAATATTCCCTAAGTCAAAATTAATTATAAAAAACAAATATTCTATTAATCTCTGGCAGCAAAAAATATCATACTTCATTATATGTTTAAAAATATACATTTTTATAATACAGGAAATAAAGGAAAATATTACTTGCCTTCTAAAATTACGCAAAATTAAATGAAAGTTAAGTCGAAAGACAACTTGGTTAGCTTAGTACTTCATTAAAAAGTTTAGGTTGAAATGTATATGTGTGGGGTTATGTTGGCTGAGGCCAGGGATAATATATAAAATAAATGTGAATAAATTAAAGTTACATTTAAAAATTGATAATTCACAATTTACTATCCAAATAATTTTAATGATGCCTGCCTTTTGTTAGGATTGAAAATAATCTCTTTATTCAATATTTACAAAATTAATTTACTTACAAAATAACATCTAGAAACATGATCCATCAGTAAAGTTCTCTTCAAGTAAATTTATGACGTTTTCTCTCCAAGGTACATGTTCTTCAATCTTGGCAGTAAAAGAGAATCGGAAAAAAGGTTACCGTCTTCTGCTTAGTCTAGAAGTCACCGCTTGACCTCAGATGTCATACTGATCCCAAACAACTCCTTTATACTTTATTTTTGGAAAACAAGCACCTTTCTCAAATAATCTTCTTATATGCCACCAAGATCAAGAGTAAGAAATATTCCCTGGATCAGATTATACAAGACACCTTCACAGATTGAAATAGTCTGTCAGTTTTGATCTTTCTTTATCAATTACATTCCAAGTCTCTATCCTTCTATCATCAAAATGTTACAGCCTATTATCAATTGCCAGTCTCAAATTGCCAAATTCATAAAATTCCAACTTCTTAAAGTCGGATTTCCTAATGCCCGTAAATCAAACTGTGTCCGTTTTTAATAAATTCCTTCGGTGACGAGGACAAATTCCTCACTAATAAAACTAATTTTCCTTTATGATTTACGATCCATCCACCACACTCACCACCAATGTGGAGGGAAATACCAGGTCTCGTCACAGCCAGATGGCCCGTAGTCTCAACGATTTTAGAAAGCTCAGACCGACACCAAAGTATCAAGGTTTTATAACCTTGTCTGCAACCTACTTCAATTTCTCTCCGACTCCCTTTGATTTTGTACCGCCAAATTTAGTATTTCGTTGTGTTTTACTATTGCAAGCTAAATTTGACTAAGTAGATATTGTTCCTAGCAGTCTGAATTTACAAACTGAAAATTTTTCCAATTAAGGCTCTGAAGATATCACATCGTTTATTAAAGTGGACTTTGTCAGTGGGAAGGGAAGTGGCTGGATCACAAATCAAACATATATAATGAATTATTTATGAAAATGCCCCTGTTAAGCAAATAAAAATTATTAATAATTACTTTGTTTCGTTTCTGTATATTTTATGTAACGACTTTATTAATTAACCTCAATATCGTTATTTTTATTCTCTATCAGTGTTTTTGACTGTATGATATTATTTTATATTATATATTTTAATATATTTACTAAATCTTGAATAATTCATTCTTTAGTGTTATGAATGACACTTCCCTATTAACAAAATAAGTCTTCAGGTTGTTTAATGTTTATTCATGAAGAAATATAAATTAATATCTTATTCATCAATGTATAATTTTATTATGTCGTGAAACTGTCATTCGTAAGGTAATATTTGATTCGTTATAATTGCGAAATTTATATGTTCTTAATTTCTTTCGATATATTATAAAATTTCGAAGAAAGTAAATTTTAGTAATTGAAAACTACGAAGTAGCGAATGTGAGCGCTTGAGAGGTAAAGGAACAGAAAATAAGACATATGAAAACGAAACTAGTCTTGATAGTAAGCATATCCTAACATTCTCGCTTTATTTTCTACTCGACGGCCGAAACACTTTGTCTGTGTCTCTTTATTCTCCGTCAAGCTCTCCATTTCCATTCGCCCCATAACGTTTCATAAATTTCATTTACTCATTCAGTACCTATTTCCAGCTTTCTTAAAAGCCGGTTGTTATTTTATTTCTCTCTAGCCATAATTTTAATGTTATACTTCAGTTTCATGTATAATAAATATTAATAAAATGGTATATAAAACTTTTGATTTCCATGTTATATTATTTAGCTTTTATGTACATAAATACAGATTTCAGATTCTTAAAATAAAATTGTCTTGTAAAACTTGCTGATTGATTTGGAATTTTTACACTTCAAGTGTACAAAAATTATAATTATTATTAATATATTGTAATTATTGCGAGTAATTTATTTATGAGAACGTGACACTATTTTTTGGAAACACTGATAATTTTATGCATCTTTAGTGCTGAATAAATAGAGTTAATCAAATTATAAATTTAATTAATGTCAGTATGTATGGAAGCTTTTCATGTCTATTAAAAATATTTACGGGGTTTTTCAACATGAATAAAAAATTATAACACGTAATACGTATCAGCACTGGCGGCCACTTACGAAAACTTGCGGACTAATATTAGCCCTGGAAGTGATAATTACTGTTAAATATGTTGATAAAATCCTGATGAACTCTGACCCTCCTGGAAATGGTTAGGTATGCAAAAGGCGTTGCCTTCGCCCTGCGTGGCCGCCATTAGCATAGACTCATCGCAATGGGAGGGGCAAAGCGAACTGAACCTCAACCTTAACACTGATACTGGCACGAACCATCCTACTAACTAGGGACTGGCTCATATATACTATACATCTCAATCCAGGAATATAACGGAAGAATGTTAATGTATACTAAATGAATTTTTATTAAAAAGTACTCTTCATTGCATTATCCATTTTATTCCATTCCGTATCATAATAAGTTTTAAAAAATAATAAATAAAAAGGGAGATTTTCTTGTTTGTGATATGTTTGACACAATTATAATATATGTTGCTCTGTTTATCGAATGTTAATTAATACAAATTTAAGCTGCTAAGTATAGATAAGTTTGTATTGCTAACTTACCCTGATAAAATAATCCTCCCCTTTAAGCGGCAAAGTGAAAAACAACTACTAAGTGTATTTGTGCCCTAAACTATACCATTTAAAAGAATAGAGGGAAAAGAAGGATACATTAGTTTTAACTTTGGCTTTTTGTCTTACGTGACTTACATCTCAGTAAAAAAAGGAAAAGAAGAAAAATAAAGATCTGTACAGGGCAATATTTACGTTATTTTGGCTTATGGTAAACGAAAACGATGAATACAGTTTAAACAAATTCAAAATATTTATTACAACTTATTTATTTTATATTTTAACAAAATAATTACGTATCTACTTAAATCCAGTAATAAACTGCAATAATTTTCTTACTTCCTTAGAGTTACATTTGCGTAATGAAAGGCGCGTATTTCCAAAGCAAGAAAGTATGTTTCTTGCGTGAGTATGTGGAAGATGGAACGAATTTCCAAAAAAACTTGTAGCAATAAATAAAGCTTACAGGAATTCATAAATTAATTTTATAAGTTGAGGAAAAATCAAGGATCAATTTTGTTATTATGTATATATCTGTATGAAGTAAGTAATTTAAAGAAGGGAAGCGTTGTTGATAGGCCTTTAAATTATTTCTTACTGGAGTCTAAAAATGAATAAAATCGTTATAGTTAAAAACAACACTTAAAATTAATTCGCCTAGACTTCTTGCTTATAGGGGCTGTTTCTAGGGTGTCAAAAGATGAGTGAACGTGGCTTTAGCGTCAAAGGTATGAGGGACCACATACCCCCTAAATCCCTTTTATACCTTTCTGAGCCTTTTATAAATTTTAAAATTGAGATAAAAATATTTTTAGCGTTATAATTAAAGATTCATACACTTCAAAATTTAAAAATTAATCTCTTAAATATTTTTATCCGAAGGTCGTATATTTACATTTAATTATCTTCACTTTATTACAGCTTACGATAAATGGTGTTCTTATATGTATAAATTTATAGTTTTGTATGCCTAATATATGTTCCACATCAGGACCGATAAATTTTGTACTTTTATTAAATTTTATTTAAATATTTCCTTGTTTTTTGACCGTACCGACACCTAAAAATATTTTCGCCAGCAGATAGTTGGCTGGACGGGCCTGATACGCTACGGTGTTGGCTGGTGACTTTCTAATGGGCGTTTTGATATACTAATTTATACAAAGAGTATTTGTTTGCGTGTGTTGGTTCGGTTACGGTCCTATTATGATACGTTCCAGTGGGTTAAGGACTTAAAACTCTAAAACAGTATCGGAAATATCATGAAATGTGGGTTTTAAAGTTATTATAAAATAAAAATACAACCATCCATTATTTTTCAAAATTTATTTTAATTTATCTGCAATGTAAAAAAATTAGGAATATTCTTTCGCACTTCCAAAGAGTACAGTAACTATTGGGGTGCGGTATTGCAAGCAATTAATGAGAAAATGCCTAATTCTGAGTGTCTTATCGTATTAACGTTACACTTCATTTTTAATCAACCCAGAGTTTAAACAACTTTAAGGTGATTTTTTCCTCTGTCCTTCAGTTTATATATTTACTGAAAAATTTTATTCTAGGAATTGACATGATAGGAGTTTCAAATTTTTAATTAATTCAATTTCTGCAGGGATCGGGGGTTTGTTATAGAAGTCAGGTCCCTTGGATTTCAGCGGCAGAGTACTCCGTGGTTAGCAGGGAAGTATTTAGCACCTCTGCAATTTCTTCCTTGAAGCGCTAAATAGGCAGGCAAAGGCCGATGAGTCGTAAAACTTAAGTCGTTTCGGGAGTTTGCTCGAGGACCCAACACCTGGTGCATAGGAATCGGTGGGAAAGGCAACTCCAAGTGTAATTAGTCCCGGCCATTAAGTGGGACAAAAGTTCGTAGAAAAGGAATGAAAAGAATTAACTATAGACTAAGCGTTATAAATTCATGGCAGGTGATAACAGTCAACTTCCGCTTCTAATTAATAAACCTGGGAGTGTAAATTATTAAAACGTCTTCAATAAATTATCTGCGGACCTGTGTTACTACAAATTACGTTAATAGTGTAATTATAACGAAGGCACGCGCAGTTTGATTACAAAAGACCGATGCTCATTACTGCCTTTCAGAACAATTACTCCCTTCGCCATTCTTAGAAAACACTTGGACTGGTGAAGACAAATAAATTTGGACATGGGATTTAAAATGAAACGGTTAATAGTAAGAAATTTAAGTAATAAAGAAATAGTAGTTTATTTTACAGAAGTTTTGTAGCAATAAAAAGCTTAGGGCTGAAATATTAATTTTTTAGTGGAAATAATTAAGAGACTATTTAATTTGAAGATTAATAAATATATAAATATTGGAGAGAGATGTTACTTACTATAACAAAAATTATGTCATGTTGAAGTAATAATTTAATAAAAATGTGACAAATCCTTAACAATTGAAGTTACTGTTAGCGAAGATTAATATATTGTGTTTAAAATATAAGGGTTTCATAACAGCTAATCGATTTAACTATTTACGTATGAAATTGGAGAGTAAAATTTTGAAAATTATTCAATTCGTTATTCTTATATCTGTTAGTTCATTTAACTGCTCATTATTCGTTAAATGAGCACACAAAAAAATTCAAATATATTTCTGTTAACTCAACCATTAAAATATGCAAATATGATTTCTAAATATGGAGTTATTAATACAAAGAATATTTACTTACCTGAGGCTAGTAATTCAGTTTGTTTTGAAATTATTCACAATCCCTTGTCTTCACCCTTGACTTTAAATCTACTAATTATTTTCTTTACGTTACGCCTTGAGATTTATTAGTATTAATACAAATTAAAAAGTTCATAGAAATGTATTTAGTGTATTTTAAATTTATGCAGTTTACATGGACAAATTAACAGTCATGTGAGCGTTTCACTTATATAACTAATATTCTTTATTTACCAAAAATGAAAAAAATTATGTGCAAGGAAGTTATAAGTTGACTATAGTTTTCCAAGTTGAACCCATTAAAACTAGCTGTAAGGAAGGGTTTATTTATAATAGATATAATACTAATTTATGTATTTAAGACAAAATTGTGTTAACAAATGAAAATAACGATAATTTTCTTAATAATTTGAAAAGACCTGTTCAAACCGAAGTCCATAAATTCTCCAGACCAACAAACCATATCAGTATTCTGTTGACGCAACTACATAATAAAAAATATAATAACTTATATAATGTAGTTTATATAATACCATTTAATAAACTACAAAACATACATTGGATATACTAAAAATTAAAAAAAACGTAAATAGAAAAATAAAATTAATATTTGAGACAATGATTAAAACAACCGACATCAATTTAATATTGACATTAAGGAAATTTCAAAAAGATATCAAATCCAAACTTGTATTTTTAGAAGGCATATTTATAAACATTAATTGGGAAATTATTGTAAATTACAAAAATAAAGGCGGTGAGATTAAAAGTTTTATAATGATATTTTAAAAACTATCATAAAAATATTTAAGCACTATGGCAATTAAATAGAATTAATTGTAGTGTTATTAAAAATAAATAAAATGTAGATATCTATTGAAAAGACGTGTAAATAATAGTTAAATAGGTTTAATATGTTATACATTTAATGTTGCATTTTTTCATAATATTAATAAGACACGGGCATAAATCACTTATATTTTAAATTTAATATTCTATAAAAATAAATTAACATAAAATGTAATGAATGACGGTATAAATATACAAATATATATTCGTAAATGAATAGGTCAATTATAATGTTATAGTACGATGAAATGACCACATGAAAGATCTCTAAACCGTGTTTTAAGAAGACGTTGTAGTCTCGATGAATATTTTATTCTTATTTTCTAAATATTACGACATTTAGGAAAATTATAACAAATGATTTTCCACTATTAATATACTCCGGTTTTAAAAAAACTTTGCTAAAAGCATGTACAACATTGGTTAAGGAAGACATCTGTTTATTAAATTATAAAATGATCGTACACAATTTGTTACAATGTAATTTAAGAAACATCGTAATAAATTATTAAATAAATCGAAAGTTAGAAAGCTGATTTTACACAAAATATTGAGCTTAAATTAAATAGAATAATATTATAAAATGTGAACCATGGTAGGAAATATACTATACAGACTGGCAATTTGCTTGTTTAATTTGATGTAATTTTATGACCCATTGGAAATACATTGTGAAAGGTCGCGGTCTCATTAATACCATTAACAACGCAGGGAAGATTAAGCTGGGGAAAGTTTCAAATAGAAGTGAGTTTGGTGCAAGTTTGAGCTTCCAGTTGCATTTATGTAGATTTAGCTAGGACGCGGAGCCATGGAAAAGCCACACTGCGTTCTCTGTGCCCATTAGCATGGACAGGTCCCAGTCTGCGATCAGAATTAACCAAGCAGCCAACCACCTGCTGGCGCATAAATCGCCGTACTTGTCACCACCGTACTGCGGCTACTCAGCCGCAACCACACGACTCCACCGTTACAGGTCGAAAAAAAATGGAAGCATAACGAGAGCAATAGTCCATAATAACATCAGAAAATTATGTGGTCAGGAGAAGTGCTAAAAGGAGCAATGGAAGCTTCGTTCGGACAATTAAAAAGGAAAGTCTGGATGAAGGTAGGTCATCCAGTTATGAAAATAGGGTACAAAAGCAGAAGAAAGTTCTATCAATAAAGTTTAGGTGTCAAGGCCACGAACGTTAATTAAGAGATTAGTAGTCTCTAAAGTCTGAGCTACAGTTTGTGAGATTCTACATGGCATATTTAGATGTTCAATAGGGAAAGAAGGAGAGTATTGTCGTTTGAGGAGGTTTTCCCCTTCAAGGGACTGCAGGAACGCTAGTAGCATTGCTGAAAACATTAATTATATTCATAAGAACAGGATATGGAGACTCCAACAGTGTATTTTTAACACACCCTATACTTAGTATCTGTTACATTCTACGGGTGAGTTTCTAGACGAACAACCTTTCGTGATGTGACAAAAATATATTTCCTAGCGCGAATATTTTCAGAATTGCTTCTACACTATGAATTTAAACTTACAAAGCTTGGAGTTAAAGTGAGCTCCTGTCTACTCCCTCTGCAATATGGTCGGAGTTGTTGACTGCGCATCCTGTTGTCACACGAATATCTTAATCTTTTGTAGGGACTGAAGATGTAATACTTGTTTGTAATTCGAAAATACAAGTTGTCTTACAGATTTTTAGGTTCGGTCGTCTGATTTTCAGCTGACCAGAATGGGCTCGGATTAGTTTGAATTTTATGGTCTTTCTTTGTCAAGTCTGCACGTCACCGGTGATCGATGACCAAAATGTGATCCACCTGAACATAAACAACTGTCATGATACATTTACTCTTATCATGTACACTAATCATAATATTTTTTTTATTTTCACTGAGGGGCCAATCTTAATGTTTGCTGTAAGTAGTAAATAAAAATATAATTATTTCTTATTACTTTTTATTTACTACTGAAGATCCTTTAATTGACAACGTGTTTACAGAATTTTATTTTCATTTGGTTGCATTATATTTGTGTTATTACATAAAATTTTAATATCACTCTATATTTTCCGCTTTTCTGAGAAAATATCGGAGGTCGACACTTAAACTTAATTTGAATTTCACATTTAGTTATACGGCAGTCAAGAGAAATGACCTTCATCTATCACTCTCGGAAACTTTAATTAATATCAAAGAAGTTCAAAAGATCATTAAGACCATGGAGGTTTAATTTAAGATGATATTATAAAAACTTAAGTTCGACTTCTGAGTTTGATCAATATATTTAATAAAGACTATGAAAGTCTCCAGACCAGAATACGACTCGAAAAGAAAATAATTTTACTTTATTAAATATTCATAGTTTCGAACAAAAGAGTAAGGAAATGACTAGTTTTAATGGAGAAGACGTTTGGTGGTGGACAATATTAATATCTGCGGCAAAGGAGAATATCAAACTGTTTCTAAAGAAGCTAAACACCTCGGGGCCTTGACGTCATGGCAATATCTGTCCAGGAAGTGGAGTTTGTGGTCCGCTCTTCTGTGAATCTGAGGCGAGCATTTCCCAGTAAACGAGTACAGTCTCTTCACAAAAGGTTGCTAATTTCCCAGAAGACAGATGAATCTGGCACTTCGCAACGAATTAGGAATTTTCATTTGACGTTAGTAATTTGTTTTCTGTATAGAGGAAACACAAAAAATAAGAATAATTAAAATATATCTTTTACCCACGTATTAAACACGTTTCAATTACCGTAAAGTTTAAAACACACCACAAAACTACCAACAAAAAAGACTAAAGTTTCTCTGTGAAGACGTCTGAAATCTGAATCTTTTTAATTTTTTTTGTATTTTAGAAACGATGATTTATCAACGAAAACAAATTTACTAATAAGTGGACCGATTATTAACATCAATGTAAATAGATGCTTATGAGTCCAAAAAGTCTAAAAAAGAATTACTACCTGTAATTACGGAAATATCTGCAAATTAAGATTTTTACTGTGACGTCTTTTAAAAAACAGCCTATATCCTCACAATTTTGTTTTAAAATCTTGGCAATTTTATCTGATGAGCAGAAACTATGTTTTAATAATTTTGGCTTGTCACTAAGCCTCTTTATTACAGTGAAAGTTTATTAATTATGTGTAACGCTAATTCTCTGATATTCTAGCTTTGAAAATATTTTCAAACTTCTGAAAAACACACATAAAAAAGTTTTTTTTGAAAATTCGCACTTATGCAACTAAATTATAATGATTAAAAATCTTAACAATCTTTTTTATCACCGTTTTATATTTCCTACTGTTTGTATCTGGAAAATGTAGTTTGAAGTGTTGGAAAAAAACAGATTTAAGAGAATCTTTCGTAATTCTAATCATTACCCTCCCATGTGTTCGTATTTTGTCGAATATGTATTAATTTAATAAATATGAGGTAAGCAGATGGTAAATATGGGATACATGCTGATTTTTTAAATATTGCGGATTTCTCTGTAATCAGTTGGTGAATGGTGCCCGATGCCATAACTTTATACGTGTTGACACATGCGTTTCTTTTAAATATAAGGCTAGTGTCACACTTGAGCGGGTTGCCAGTGCGGGTCAGACAACACATGTGTTTAAATGCGACATGTCACACTTGGACGGTCGCGGGGCGGGTGCGTTTTCCCGTTCAGCAGTATCTGCACCATGCTGCAGGGAAACGCAATAATTGGATGGTTATTTTTGGAAAATTATCAATTTATAATCTCTTCCACGTTTATGTTATGAATTTCTCACCTCGCAAGTGTTTTTCCTCGGGTTTTTTAAGAATGTGTGTTCCAAATTCCTTTGTAATATTTACACACGTGTACATTTCTATAAAGAATAACAAAAAAATATACAAAAATAATCGTTTTTATATTATATAGATTCGAGTTTCGATTAACTTGCGATATTCACCTCGTTCCCTCGTATGATCGTCGTTTATAATTAATTATAAAATTAGATTTCTCTTTTATACACTTTCGCTTCTAAATTTTGATTCGCTTGTTATTTCGCCGAGTTTCTCGTTCATGCCACGAGTCCCACAAAAAAGTAATTAATTGTATTTATTTTCTAGTTGAAATTTACGATATCAAGTTCTGATTTTAAACCACCAAGTCTAATGAAAATTATCAGTGAATACAGAAATTTCTAGAAAGGTGCACACTCACAGGTTATTAATTAATATAAATAACTGTTACGTTTCAAAGCTCGGTTGGAAAAACTATAAAGATTTATAAAATGCGAGAATCGCAACAGTTTGTGCTGATGTGAAAATAAAACATAAAATTCCTGTATAGTAGCTTCCGACTGTCGAAAGCTACATCAGCGGTGATTCATCATTTCAAATGTCAAACCAAAATCTCGCGATTGATTGATAACCACTCTCGTGTTTTGTGGAAAATAAGGACCAGATCCGATCTGTACAGAACTAAACCGCTTATAGACAACGTGATGTTTTTATCAAAATATTCATAATTGGAAATTATCATTTTATATTTAACACATATGACAGTGATTTTGGATAAAAGTCTTAAAAAATTTAAATTTTCATCCGTCTACATCATATTCATTTCTGGGAATCAGTAGGTTAATTGTAAACTCTGGATTTTGAAGATAAATCCACTTCAAAACAAAGACCTCAACGTGCTCAATAAGAAATAGTTACAGTTCCAACACGAGAAATATAATTATGTATGCCGAGAAATCGTATCATGATTACTTGAATTCGCTTAACTGCAATATGATTAAAACAATTGATAGATTTACGATCTGGTTGGCAGTCGAATTAAATTATTGTACATTTTATGCGCATTAGAATTTATGAAACGAATTTACGAAACACCGAGTCGTTCGTGATAGCAGGAAGTATTTGATTTTGGTTCCAGATAAAAGCTATAAATCAACGCGAACATAGATTCACAATTATTTTTTACTCTGGAATTACGAGTGTAAAATTTTATTTACTTACTTTTTATTGCGTTTCTGTATGCATTTCTATATCGACATTTAATGAAAGACCCAGGTTGTCAAATTAATTTGACTAATTTTGAATGATTACCGCTGATTATTTTTCGCATTATCTTTGGTTTCTATTTAAAAGGCAAGTATATTGTCCTGGGCTTCATCACAGTATTTAACTGAATTATTTGTACATAAAAGAGAAAATCCAAATTAGGGAAAGTGAACGGTGGAGTCACAATCGAATTTTAAATTGTATTTGGGAGCGTCTTTTCCTTCTTTATGAAGTAAACAAGTATTCATTTAAGTATGACGTATAAGTATATGTATAAAATACATATATTTTCTTGGTTTCAATATTATTAACTAATTTAAGTATTATTTAAATGGCATTTATATCACTGTAACACATAAAAAAATTGAGTTATAACCTTAGTATGAATACAAGAATGAAAAATTATGTTAGGGAAGTCTATGGTCCGGTCGACATATTTCTAAATTAGCTATACGCTCCTGCTTGAGCTTCGGTTGAAGCATTTCTACTTTCTTTGAATTGAGTGATAAAATAAATACTGCATAACGTTCCCGCAAGGAAGGTTGAAGAAAAATTGTCCCTCATTTATTTCATAACTTAATTTTTTTTCTCTTTTATTGTCTTCTTCATTATGTAACTTTTAAATTTCATATAATATAGACCGTTCCGTATTAGGTTGTAGTTGATAATCTCAACTAGCCTGATATCATTATCGATCCAAAGGATTCAATCGCAAGATTAATAATTTCTATATTTTTCGTAAAATTAATACTGTAATGTTTTTCTTACAGATGGTTTAAATAGAAATGGGTCATTAGTAAAAACATCACTAAACTGAGGTATCTGGGGTACGAGAATTATGGTAATTCGTACACGTAAAAACATGACATTAATTCGATTTATTAAAATAATAACTGAGTGCCCGACCATTCCCAGGATTTCATTTTCCATTTGTAGATACTCATCATGATTTTATATTCATTTCCTACTCCTGATTAAGAAGATATCTCACTGTTATGTCACCACTCACTTCACTACGATCTCTATCAGTTACATAGTGCGCACTCAATACAAAAGATAAACTCTAACATTAGAATTGTGTTTTAATCAACATTGCAATTTTGTTACGATATCAAAAGCACGCAATTAAAATAAACATGGAATTTAAAATAAACAAATAACCACGTTGTCGAAAATTAGTTCTTCTGCATGCAATTGACGGAACTTCTATTTAATTCTAATAAACATATGATTATATCTAGTTTGAAATCTGGCGTTGTTGCTTGAAATGCGGGTAAAATTTAAGGTTTTAAGGAAACCTTTAGTATTTATTTTCATATTTCTGTGTTAGTATTTTGGTTTGAAATATTTACTTTCTATTCGTAAAATAAGTTAATAATCTATTAAATTAACACTGTTAGCCAAAGTTTGTACGTGATATTTATTTCTATGATTAAATATTAAGTTTCAGTTCATAAAATAGGCTTATTTATAGACGTATATAATTTATAAAAGTAGAAGTAACTACTCACTACTTTGAACTCAAGTGAACTCACTTTACCCTGGTTTCTTTGACGAAGTTAAAGTTGAGTGTACCTGATATTTTCCGAGCGTTTCACGAAGAGCATTACTCTGGGCTATATATAAGGGATAATTAACAAGAAAAATATCAATACATTATACTAATTTTCGAAGTAAATAGGAGTTCATGTTTTTTTTGTCATATTCATATTCAATTGGAACTCACGAGTCTCAGTATTGTATACGTCTTCATGTGTTAGTTCAGTCACAATGTGCTATTCGCATACAATAAATGAAATGGTTTGCATTTCTATATCAACTCTATTCTTTTGAACTTTCAAACATGATGTGACGCATGTTATATTAGAATATTCATTGAGATATATTGGACAGTCTTTGAGTGATTACCGTTCCAAAGGGTAAACAAAGAGAAACATTTTATTTATACTGATAACAATCGCGATTAAAATATATACGTATATTCCTGTTTTTATACTTGCTTTTTATTTAAGACTTAAAGTCGAATGAGCCAAAGAGGTCATCACAGACTACAGCTTGCTTACAGAGGAACTTTTACATTGTCTGATAACATAGCGTAGTTATACAGCTAGTTTTTTCCACCTGTGTGCTATTTAATAACGTTAATTAGCGTAGAATTGAAACCTGACGTGAAGGCTTTTAGTTGAGTCTAACTCAGTCAGTGACGATGTTAATAGTTACATAGTACGGCTTTTTTGTCTATCAATTGTCAATTGACTTAAAAATCGGCAGTCCTGACACAAATTCAAAAAGTCAAAGATATCTGTTAAGCCATATTTAATTTTCTCCCGTTCAAAACCGCCTTACTTTATCTTCATAAATATAAAAATCATTTACTTTTCATGAAAAATTCTGAGTATATAATTACGTTGTTGTTTGATTGAAGTTAGTTTTATAACCTAATTACTTTAATAGTTTATAAATTAATAGCACCACAAGTTTAGTAAGAATTTAAGTTTTAACTAAAATAAAAATTGAAATAAATTAAAGATCAGCTTAACAGAACATTTTCAATTATATTGATCGACGTTTCGTCACAACATTTGGGACTTCTTCAGAAGTTAAAGTTTGATGAAAATATGCTAAATCAGTAAAAATCCGACCGCGTCAAAAAGAAAAGGAGAATTTTAGAATAAAAAAAATAGAGCATAATGAAAACAGCACAAAATGCCGTTGCTTGGTTAGGAACCAATTATTGTGCAATAAAACATTTATGTAAATCTAAAAATCCAAACAGGATTTACTTGCACGACATATTAATAATATAATATAAAGCTTTAGAATACTACATAGAATTTATCTCATGAATTAAAACATAATTTTTTCCAAGTGTGCTTGAATGAGCCAAAATGATTTACATATGCACAGTAATCAAATCTACTGTTGAAGTTTTAAATAAAAAAAGATATTTTTATCAGCTAATGATAACAATAATTTATAACAAAGAAGCATATATACTATTTAAATAATTGGTACCAGTCTTTATATTAGAAACAGAATTGTTAGATCTAATGTGCAACATTTCGCTCACAATTCATGAATATTATTTATATTTTCATCTGAGCTGTATACATTTTTCAAATAAAAATTAATATGCTTTGAAACGACTAAATTATTTTCAACGTTGAATTGTTGGATATTACGAGTTATTAAATAGCGTTTCGTTTGACCGTCTTAACAAGTTATGCAATCTAAATTATTAATTTTATACGCAACAATATGTTGGTTTAAAATAGTAAATTTTTCTTCAATATTTTTAACTAATTTTCAATTATTCGAATATTTAAAAGTAACATAAATCACATTAACTCTAATAAAATTGTCTCTTTGTGTAGGTATGTTACAAATACAAATTTAAAAGAGTGAACCAACAAAATTTGGTACACATATTCTTTGCGACCCTAAAATCATTACTGTTTGGGTAAGACACGGCTACCCCCAATAGGGGGGGGGTGGAGGAGGTTCAAAATTTTAAATAAAAAAACGGCCAATATTTCATTCATATAAATACATAATATTGGGACCAATTAATTTGATTGTATGCCTTCAGATACTGCTAGCGTATAATTTAAAGCTCATCCATAATCAACAGGGGTGCGGGTGGAAGAATATGGCATAAGAATAACTAGGAAACAATCAATATCGGGCACTAAACCGGTGTAAAGATAAGACGTTGACTTTAATTCTGACAAAAAAAATTCAATTTAAGTTACAATTAAAGCAAACTTTCGCATTATAATTTTAACGGGTGGAGCAAATGTTGAACACATGTGTTATGCGGCCAGAATTCAACACTGTTGGGGTAAGACACGGGGGTGGAGAGGGCCGTAACTTTTAAATATCCATAAAAATCGCTATTTCCTTCCAATATATATTTTTCTGGGTCAATTAATTTGATAGCGTTTGCGCTTAATTTGGTTTTTGTATAATATCAACGTTATTTAGCGTCGTAGTGAAGTATTCATACGGATGAGGTGTAGGGAATGTCATTTTAAAATTAAAAAGTTAAGTTCTGTATCTAAATCGGTGCTTTTCGAGTCCTTGAGTTTGATTCTGACATTTATCATGCGACTTAAATTGTAGCTCATCCCCTAACAAATGGTGGGACAGGGTAACACATTTCTGCTTAGTTTAATTTTAGTGATTATCATTTAGGGGGAGGGGGCAAATTAAGTTCTGTTACAATTGGATCTATTTCAATCGTACTTAGTATATGTCACTTAGGTCCACTTTGAACAGTTGATGGGTAAAATTGCCTCTTGCTCCTTCAGGGTTGTAGCTCGGGCCCATCTCTTACTATCTTATGGTACAGGAGCTAATTAAAACCATCTTAAAATATCGGACGTAATTTTGCGTTTTTTAAGAAACAGTGAGTGTTTTTTACTCTCTTCGGTTACCGGAAATACTTTTGGTACTCTTACATTACTGGTGACAATTTTTATTTCTTTAATAAGCTGGGAGTATTTTTGTTCTATTATAAAGTGTTATGATAGAAGTAGATTAAGATATAATCAAGATTATTTTCTTGATACGACTGATGGGGTTATTTGACTTATTTATCTGTCACATTTTGTTCTGTGGGAAAAAGGGTGCTTAGACATGTCAGACAAAATTAAATATTAATTGTATTTGTTCAGTGGAACTGTCCAGGAAAAACAGAAAACTAGATAGTAGGAGGCGGAACTGAGAAGTTACAGCCGGATGAAACTTACTGCAGAACGTTACACAAAATAAATAATGAATGAATCCTTGCAAGTCACAGAACTCAAACTAAGCACTTAGAAGGACTTCTAACATAAATGGGAACGACTAGTTTGTTAAAAATTATAGTTTAATTAACCTGTTATCTGGAATATGCAGAAAAAGTTCATCAATTTTGTCTTTTATTTAAAAAATGAATCTTAAAATTAAGAGTGGCTGAGAAAAGTTGGATACGAATTTTTTTTGACGTACAAACGACTTTATTCAAAGTAAAATAAATATTAATACATGTATGTATATTTATTACTTTCTCCTATTTCATTGTAATTTCAGAAACATCCAGATGCTCTCAGGTCTCATCAATCCGGGAAAAATGTTTAATCTAAAATGGAAAACGAACGCTTAACTTTCTCCAAAGGAGAAGTGACTAGCATTAAATTCGATTTATCGTCCGTGTTCCTCGTCTGTCAAATCAAAATCTAATCTGAAACCGCAATCTCTGTTTAATCGTGTTGCTAGGAGATACAATCAGCATGCTCTCCGCGCGCTCTCTGCTTGCTAATTTAAACCCTCAACTTTTAAAAAACGGAAGAGTAAAGCGCCCGTTTAAATCCAGGCAAGAGAAGGAGATTATCCAATTAAAGTAATTTTAGATTCCGAAAACAATTATTTGTAACAACTTCATAGAGTTACTCTCAAGGGTCATGGAATTGATCAGTATTCAGGCTGAGTATTGTGCATATTACGGCGTTTAATATTTAGTACAAGACTTTCTCTTCCCCTACTGCCTTAAATTATATTACTGCGATAAATGAATTTATATATTCAACAATTTATATTTCAATTACATTTTTTAATAAAATGTATTCAGCTTTGATTTCCAAATGTTTGGTTGTAATGGATTGTAAAGGTATTCACAGTCTTTTACCAGCACTTGTCATGATAGTTGAGTTGGAATAAATGAAAGAAATGAGTTATTTATCAAATGAAGGACTTAAAATTGGTCCATCCGGCTAGATATTATCCGTGCCGTAACGGTTGTTTGATAGAACAGGATATGAGACCTACAATTCAAGAACTTTCCCGTCGGATAACCTCCGAAGATTGATGACGTACGAATGGTGATGTGTGTGAATTGGGAGCTAATTGTTGTCGGGGCCTTTTAGCGTGTGAGGTCCCAACGAGGCTCCCTCTGGACGCTGGTTCTTGATGGTCTGACGTCACGACTGATGGAGCCCATCAATATCGTAGCCGCCCACGAGATCTTCCACCCGCCTCCTCAGTCTCGGCGATCTAATGAACCAATTTGTCTACGCTGCATTGGGATATGGGATCCCCCACTCCTCGAGTGGGAAATGGAAAAGAGGTTAAGATGGGAGCAGAGATAAGTTTCCAATATAAATTTATCAGCGTCTTGAAAATCCTTTGCAGTGTATACACTCGGCGGAATTCCGGATGAAGATAATGAACAAAGCTTTTATTTCCCAGGCTGATTTATTAATTGTACAAATTGCTTCATTTCATTAGTAGGACACACCATATTTCACATAGTTGCAATTTATTTCTTTGACCATGGATCCAGTACTTGTTTCACTAAAAAACTGTGAAAGGTATATTTCTATTTCACTAGTCAAATAAAATATAAAAATTGTGTATCAGGACAATTTTGTAATATATTTAATGTTCATTTATTGTAAGATATCTACTGAATGTAGTCTATGGAAATATCGCAGAAAGGTCAAACATTCGTATTGGAAAAACCTAGTCTCCATGGATTTGTTAACAGATCTGTTATACGTAGGAGCGTCTGAAAATGTCAACCAGGGACGATAAAATAAACACGGTGAAACAAAAGATATCACAGATGAAGCTGATTTTTTTGCACTGTAGATTACTCTTTGTGCTTATGGACAGGTCTGTTTCACTGTTTATTGTGTTAAAACGACATATGTCGCAGCTTGTTGCTTTTCCTTCAGTTCTTTCTACTCGACTCCAATATTTGTTCTATATACACCTGAAATGTGGTTAAAAAAATTGGACCGAATAAATGGCGGGAAAGTACCACAATGGATAAGATGTCCGTTATCAAAGCCACGAAAGACTTCATATTTCGGAAGGTCAGACAACCTCTGTTGAATCTCACACCACGCAATTAGCAACTACGATGTCCAGTAACACAGTTCTCAGTACGACGCCCCTCTACTGTTTTCTCGTGATTATCAAAAGCCAATATGGAATATCAGTTACTTCAATAGAACGGTTATACATACAAACGATCTTCAGCTAAATATTCATACGGAGAATGTTTTATTATTACATGCAAATATTACTTCAAATAATTTCCCAGTTTATTAATTTCATAATCGAATCTCTGTTTATGAACCGGATTATCTGAATATTGTAGCACAACGTTTCAGCGAAATTAATCTCCCGCGTGTTCAGGATTCGACGGCCGAGATGAATTTCACTGAAAGCAGGTTGATGATAGGCGACCCATAATTTATTTAATAATTCGTCATTTTTAAATATGAAAATGATACGATATGAAACGTATAATGAAGACGACGATTCAACAAAATTAATTTAAATATACTGTTGCTAAGAATTTAAAATATTCTCGACGAACGTAGTTCTGAGCCAATATGAATGATAAGGTTCAAATACGAAAATAATTTCTATTAACATTCCGTTCATAGTAATGTATTATAACAACCAACTAACTTACGTTAGAATGTTGTTAGAGTTTCAGAAATTTAAAATGAAATTTCCATCCTATTTAAATATTTTCTGGTACCAATATTTTTGTAAATTTTAGTCAGCGTGTTTGTGTTTTATGTAAGTTGTATATATCACTCTGTAACTACTTGGCACACGGACGGAGGCTATATTCATTATTTATATACTTATCAATAATACCGTACTTCTAGTAAATTGCTAACAATCTAAAAATAACATTCAAAGAGTGAATTTATTTTTCCCTAAAACAAAAGTACGATATCATTTATTTATGTTAGCTTCACGTCAAACCTTATAACTCGCAGTTGGTTTTAAAAAGGTTCCGCTTTCACATCTTTACAACAATAGATGGCGTGAGAATGCTTGCCCTCGCTCTATCTCTCTCTGACATGCTGCCGAAATTACGCAGTAAGAGTGATGAAAGGTATATGAACGTCGAATAGTACTTTTATCTCGCAGTTGGTTTTCACGCTCATTTTCACGAGACCATTCAATGGATTTACAAATATTTACATTAATATATTATAATCTCTGCAACATATCGAAATGAAAAATGCACAAAAATTTATGTTAAAATTCCTGTTTCAAACTCTCAAATTTTCATTGAAATCCGTTCAGCCGTTTCGGAGCATAAACAGATCATTCACTTTTGGATATTTAACGCACGTATGCAAGAAACCTTCCCGTAGAATTTATATTTATATTATATTAATATGATTGAAATGAAATATGTACTAATATTAAAGTTAAATTTCCTGTTTTGCAACCCTCAAATTTTCAATGAAATCCGTTGAGCCACATCGGAGACTTCGAGACAAACATTCGGACATTCAGACAGAGACAGACATTTCAGTTTTATTTATTGGAATATATATATATATATATGTAATTTGTAATTTTACTGTTATTTGTAAACGAGAAGGAATTAAAATGTATCGAAAATATTTCAATCTACAAAGTCCACCATCTTGCTCTGGTGAAACAGTTCTGAATATTTCTTTGTGGAAAATACAGCAAGTATTTACTTTCTTAAACTAAATGTGTAGAACGAGTCTATTCTGGACTCAGTTATAGCCCAATGAATTAAAAGTTGCTAAATGTATTTCAGAGTACTTTGAGTTCTCAACGTTGCAATTTTCTTTGATGAATTTTGTCTCCGTTTATGGATTCCTGCTTAAAGATTAACGATTCATGTCTAGTGTATCCCCCATTTTTAATTCAAATTTATGTCGTCGGTAGTACGTATATAGCGTGTATCAATCCTAGACTGAAATACAATAATAACCAATAAAATATTGTTTGTAATCTTAAAAGTTCGGTAATGACAGAATCACCTTTATGATAAATAAACATCAGATTATTAATAAAGTTGCGAGTAATTTAGAATTTTTTCAATTACTACACTAACTGTATGATCAGAAGACTGTTAACATGGTTTCAGTTCTTAATAATATAAATAAAATTTATTATATACAGTTTAATATCATTATCAATTGAATTGCCCTGCAGTTTTATGAAATACGATTTAATGTTGTTTTCTATAATATAATCAATAAAATAATTCCAATTTTTCGTCTTACTACTTATTTTCTAAGTTCTAAAGTTTTATAACAACATTGGTAAATTACCTTTTGAAACAGTCCGCTCAAGACCTTGTCTGATGACATCCTTTTTTACACCCGACCAGGCAAATTCAGTGCGACTGCTTCTTCCATTTCAAACCGGGACGTTATTCCATGTATTTCTCTCTGGTTTCAGGAACCAAAGGAAAGCTTTGATCTCCGAAATCTTCCTCGCAGAAGTTTTGTGATTGCCTGAGTGGCCGGCGGCTGTCAGTTCCGACGAACGAGTGCCTAAATGCGTCCTGCACAAAGGTATATGACTTCAATCCTCGGTAAAATGAGTTATTATTTTTGACTGACGGACTTGAAAATTCGTTGTGATTTCTAAAACTTCAGTAGTGAGAGTTTCTCATTTTTATTTATGATCTATTCGGCGTATATCTCCAGGCAATCGAAGCAAAATTGTACAGATTCCATCCAGAAAAACAGCTATTATTTGTGTGGCAAGGTGCAACGTTTTCCCAAATGTTCAAAGAATGTAATTTCGAAAACATTTTCGTTTGTTGGTTGTAATTATAATAATAAAATGAAGGCGTATACAAACAATTATATATCTCTACGGATATGTCTAGTTAATAATTATTACGTCATTTGTTATGAAAATGAAATAACAGTTTAACGTTTCATCGAAAAACTTTCAGTTGATTAACTTTTCATCGAAAATGTTAATTAGTCTTTCCTTGCGACGTTAATTTATCGATAAATATGGGATATTTAGCGGTTGAATTAATTCCAGTTAGCAATCATCATCTGTGTGGCTGTGCTGAAAATGGAAATGTTCTAATTTTCTGGTCCCGCGCAACTGCAAAGTTCATTTCAGTTTTGTATTTTCGCATCAGTAGCGCTGTGATTGATTGCCCGACCTAAACTCGTTCATGTGTAAAAAAAATACTCAGCTCAAAGTAGTTTTCTATAACAACACCGGCAATAGAAACTATGAAGTTTAATTAAAATCATAACAGTCAATATTCTCGTCAAATCAAATAAAATAATACCAGCCAAATAAAAGACCTTAAATGGAAAAGTCATTATGCCTGTTATTAACTTGGAAACATATTGGTCAAATTTTACACTTGAGATATTTCAATAGAGTAATATAAAATAAAATAAAACAATTAATGACCCTTTACAGACTTTATTCTTTAAATGTTATTGTAATAAGGTTTTGGCATATTTTTATGCTTTTTTCAGGGAGGAATTGTTGGAAATCGCAGGTTCCAAACATAAATTTTCTAACCTACTTAAATTTTTGCATTCAGTTTGGCTATAACTACTTCTGAAAGGAGTTTAAGTGTTTCGTGTTACCTCAGATCTCGATCACTACAATTGGACTTCATATGTTATTGTTATATTTTTGATACTGTTGCAGAAGAATACCTGAAGATAGCATAAAAATATGCCGAAACGATATTACTAATTAAATTTGAAGAATGAAGTCTGTAAAAGGATAATTGTTTTATCATGTAACAGACGATGAATTAAACTTTTCAAAGATTAATATAAACTTGTAATAAATATTCGACTTACGATTTTAAATTGACAAAGATGTTACAGTTGTGGACAATTTTATGTCGTGGATATGCGATGTAGGCGTTTTTCTTAAATCTATAAATAATTTTAATTTGATGAAAAAATATTAAAGGCAAAATTAACTTTCTGGAAAAACATACTGCTATTTATTAAATTCATTGTTGCACTGTACATTTGATAAACTAAGATATCATTAAAAACTCACACAAAACAACATACAAACAACGTCAAATCGGATATTGACAGGTAGACAGTAGTGTCTAAACACACATCTTAAAAATCATAATTTTGATGGCGAAATGAGGGAATTTTGGATGAGGAAATTAATTACTTCTGAAGATTGTTGAGCAGCCCAAATACATTCAGTAAAAAAGATACAAGTAATTTACATAGAGTTTACTACACTCTGTTGCCACAACAATTCAATTTTGTATAACTTCATTTCGCATTGTTAAAATTTAACAGTCTGAATTACTTACTCATTCTTTAAATTATTTCGACCGTAACCGTCGCTGGACGCAATCACGACACAAAATTATCCACATCTGTAATAGTTTTGTCCACTTCAAAATGTAGTTCAAATATGTATTTATTTTTATTTAATTGGAATTTATCCTTTGTAATTTAACGAAATATTATATATTAAAATCTAATATTTAATTTTAAATTTTTTGTATGGTTACCTGATGATGTCCACAGAGATGGAAGAAACGTCGTAATTATATTAAATATATAGTAATTAAATTTTTGTAGACAAAATTAGCTGTAATTTTCAGCTATTCTTAGACTTGTGTCTTAAATCTTTTTTCAGTGTTCTGTAAAAAATCGAATATATATTGTTGGATCATTTTAACAATATTTATTTACATTCAACGAGGCTGTTGTGAAGTATTTCATGCTTAATAAAAGTAATTGTCGAAAGCTAAATTATTATGTCACAAATTTTATTGAAATACAAATGGCTTATTGTGCTCCTAGACAGTTGTACCTATAAGGAAAAATCAAATCCTCAAGTAACATCGCAAGGTGTCTTTTTGCGCTTCCTACCAATGTTCGAGAGAAAATTCTCCTTTGGTCTAATGGTTGCCCTGAGAGAGAACGACGCCCTTCGGAAGACTGATAGCTACATGCTTCACAGCATCAAACGGAAACTCCAGCTCAGGGAAGTTCGCTGCTCTTACTGAGCAGATCCTTCCTTCTCTTCCAGGTGCTGAGGAAACGCTGACATTACATATTTATTACATATCGACCAATAGTATTTCACAACACAAATAAGATAAAATGTTTTTTCCCCTTTTTAAAGCAGTTATTTACTTTACAATGATCGAAAACAGGTCTAAATTTTATTCATTAGTAAAAATCAAGTTTTTGAGTCCATAGTCTCGCAAACTTGAAAATTCAAAAATGGTTGTACAATTTATGAACTATTGTATTACAGAGTCATATAATAACCACAACTTGAACCGTTGTGGTGTGAAAAGTTTATGAAACTAAAATACGGATATTCCAAGATATTTTTTGAAACGACGGATAATTTATCTAAACTTACTATTGACTGGCATAATTTACAAATGTTAGACAAAGACAGCTATTACAAATCCCGTTTAGCTTTAAAAATGCAATGATCGACTTAAAGCAGAAATTGAGGCTCATTTACAGAGTAGTACGTCTATATATATAAAGTTTCAAATGAATACTGATTGTCTTCGTTTCTTTACATTTAAAGATCTATCGTTCGTTAATTATTTTTATTCTTTGGCTGTACTTTTATGTATTTGTAATTTAATATCTTAGTATCTTGTTAAGTTTAATTCAACCTGAGGAGAGTACAAATAAAGAACCCAAACATGTTATATATTAAATTAGTTTTTTGTTGTATTAATTTTGGTCTATTTTGGCACAATAAATTAAGCTTAGTCAGAAAATTTTTATGTGTATCTAAGCGATAATACTGCTTACACGTTTTATACTTATGCCTGGCTCAATGATATTCTAAAGAAAAAAAACATTACTGACGTCATAGTACACCGCGTATTCGAAACAAAATTTATAGTTTCCTTCTCATGGTTTGTAACAAAATAATTTACTAAAGCTACACCAGAATCATCTCTTTTCAAATTAATTCCTCCTTCTGCTTTCTCCTTAAAACATTAATGTCCTTTGAAATCTCTTCCAATTCAATTTTAGCCAATAATAATAATAATAATAATATTTCCAATTTCCATCCAAACAGCACTGTCCCCAACGATGATATTTGTCCTCTCTGCCGCCAAAGATGGTAAACCTTCTACCTCGTATTGGGCAAAGATGTCTTTTACTTTGTAGTCATACTACATTACAGAGGTTATTAACTATTATTACAGACATAATAATGTAGGGAGATACGTTAGCCAGTTAATTAATTACAATCATTGAAAGATTATAAGACGAAGGTATGACAGATTGCATGACTATGCTATCAATGAAAAAACAATAATTATGTCGGTAAGCACGCCGGCAAAATCACTTTGAATTGGTAAAAGGAAGTATATGCGTACAAGATGCTATACATGTTGTGAAAATAAATCTTAGGAAGAAATTTTACATTTCAAAATAGAAATTTAGTTTCAATTGTAAATAATAACTAAAAATGTTTTATTAAACATTTCTCAGATACTCAGTTACTATTATTTAACGTTATTGTCTGTAATAAGTTATTGGTAAACACAAAAATAATTTAAGTTAAAAATTATAACAAAAGAAACTAGATTGTTTTTTCTTTTAAAAGTATGAACGATTCATATAGTAAAACATTAAGAAATCTTTAACACCAGGACGTTTATGTAGTTTTTGGAAATTACGATTGTCATTATTAACAAACAAGCTACATGACCCCTGTGATAGTTAGAGATGTGATACTATACAAAGACATATATAAATCTCTTTGATACTATAGTAAGACTACACAGCCTACAGGAAAGGTATATCTTTGCTTCGTACGAAGAAGTATTACCATCTTTGGTGAAAGAGGAGAGAGGGTTTTCATCTCTGGATATCTCCTGTTGCATGCTTAACGTAAAATATTATGAAAGAAACTGTTGGTTAAAGAGATATGCCGAGAGTTATTTTGATTGGAGATGAATGAATAGTAAGATTATTTTATTATCCTTTCATAAATTGGCAATAATTGTTGATTCGTAAACTTGTGTATTGTGTCGTGGAAAACTGTAATTTTATTCAATATATCGTTTCAAGGTATGTAAATTTTATTCATTTGTAGAATTACTAAATTATTTGATCGCAAGAAAAACCGCGACTTTCAACCCTGAGAGAAGGAGTAGAAATTTTGTTTCCGTGACTATGACGTCATCAACATTTTGTTTTTCATAACACCGATTCCGATATATTTAAAGTAATCTTGATTTAGAATAGGATTATTACAGTAGCCTAAATATATCTTTAAGAAAAATTTTACAGTTTACAGCAGAAATTTAGTTTCAATTGTACACATTAATTTAAATTTTTTTATTAAACTTGTCTCTGATTGTTATTTAATATTGTTTAATATCATTAACTGTAATAAATTAATCGTAGACTCAAAAAAAATTTGTTAAGAATTATAACAAAAGAAACCACTCTTATTCATCTTTCAAAAGTACGAACACTTCATGTAATAACACATTAAGAAAGATTCAGCACCGGGACGTTTATGCAGATTTTTATAAATTTTTATAAATGAGATGATTTGTAAAATATTAATAAATATATTAAATTAATTTTAAGATTTTTCTAGGAAGCTGTAGGACTAATATTTTAAGGATATTTTCTAGCCGTTAAAAATAGAAGAATATAAATAGTTTAAAATACCTCAATATGCACAAATTTGGAATCATATTTTATTGGTTTGACTTATTTTCCTATCCGATAAAGAAGTACGTTTTTAGAATGAGAAATCCAGTTGTTTATGATTTTGTGACAAGTGAACTCATACATGCAAAGGGGGTTTTAATATAGTTCTCATAAATCATGTTAGAAGAATCAGATAGAAAATATTTTTGCAGAAGCTATAAAAAAAGCCGTGTGTTATATTTCGATCCCATAAACGACGGACGATTAAATTTGAATTTGTTCCAGTTTGCACTATAGCTGAAAATTTTTATTCATATGCACAGAACTATTTTAATCTTGCGGATAATATAGAAAAAGTGGCGCGGACTATCTCTGGCTCTGTTATGATTGCGTTTCTGTAGCGACCACCGAAAGCTGATTCCAAAAGGGCTCTACATTTTTAATACGGTATAGAAAAAAAACCATTTTATGAGTTCAGAGGGAGATAGAGAGTTATGACGTACAGAGTATCTCGTTTCCCGCAGTATCATGTAGCAGAAAGCGAGCCGCAGTAGACATCACACCCATTTAAAATGGCAGCACAACATTGATCTTAGCGGCCGGCGTTCACTACAAATGATCCTTATTCGCAGCGTGTCGACTTATGCAGACCATGTACCACTTCAGAAATAGGTGATGTTAAAATAATTATAGCCAAAATAGTTCAAGAGAGAATTATTGGATTGAAGCTTGGTGGAGCGGTTAAAATCGCGTTTTAACAATAAAAATGATTTCTAGTTTGTAAAGGAATTAAAAAATATTAATTTTTGGAAAATTCGCAAATACATGTGATATTATCTATTGTAATTTATGGCTAACTATATTTATCATACAAAATGACAGGCAGGAGACATAATAAACTGTAACGCGTCAATATTTTAAAAATATTGAATGTACATTTAAAACTTTATAATATATCATACATATTACATAATAGGCAATATCACATATTTTCAGGATAGTTTTGGAAATCTACGAAACAGGAAGAATACCAAAAGATTTTGGGTAGAACATAATTATCCATATACCGAAGAAGACTGGGGCTGATAGATGCGAACATCTCAGGACAATTAGTTGAGCAACTCGTGTATGCAAAATACTAACGGAGAATGTAACGTGAAATAGAATGCGAGATAAGAGAAGATCAGATTGGCTTTGGGGTGAATGCAGGGAAAAGAGAAGCCATACTGACTCTGCGTCTAATTTTATAAGACAGAATAAGAATAAACAGGTATTTGTAAATTTAGAAAAAGCCTTTTATAATGTTCACTGGAACAAACCATTAAGAAATAACAGAAGGAAGTCAACAGTAATTGGAATTGAAGGGCAAGTAAAGAAAGTAGAAATCAAGAAAGGGGTCAGACAAGGATGCAGTCTGTCGCCCATGTTCTTTAACGTACATAGAGCACAGGCGATGAAGAAAGCTAAACACGAATATGGTTATGGAATCAAATTGCCAAGAGCATAAATAAAAACACTAAATTTTTCTGATGATATTGTGGTATTATGGGAATCATAAGAAGACTTGTAAAACAGAATAAACAGAAAAATGGCATAAACGTGATCCTGGAGGAAGAGTACAACATGAGGATTAATAGAAGGAGAACCAAGCTGATGAAGTGTTGCAAGGGAAATAGTGGAATAACTAAGTCAGTTAGACAGGGAAGGGATATTTTAAAGGAAGTTAAGGAGTTCTGCTACTTGGGATGGTAGACATAAATAATAGGATAGCACAGGCAAGAAAGGCTTTCGCAAAAAACAGGAATTTACTTACGGCAAATATAAGTATGAATATTAGGAAATCATTAAGAAAATGTTTGCATAGAGTGTGGCATTATATAGGTGCGAATCGTGGACGATAGGGGCTGCAAGAAGTTTTCGAAATGTGGTGCTACAGGACAATGCTGAAAATGATTTTGTAGCTTTGAAGAAATGAAAAGTCTTGCGCAGGATAGATAAGCAATGCGGGTTTCATCAGAAGTCTTACGACTGACAACCTCAAAAACATATAATAAATTTCTATATATTTCTTTTAATATTTGGAGATTAAGATTACGTACATATATTGACACCAGGAAGTATTAATACTAAGCAGACATCATAAAATTAAAATTATACTTCACAATTATAAAAAACACCTTTATTCATTTGTCAAAAGTCAATTATGGACAGAAGCTTTCGATTCATTAGATCATAGTTATCCAGAAAGCAATTACCTGTTGAATTGAAAACTTAAGGTTGAAAGATTTATTTGATGACTCCGAATTATGGTTGTGATTATTCAACCGAAGTCAATAGTCTCCTTTTATGTAGGAAACATTTTTAGTGATTTTTGATGATGAATTAGGGATACAAAAAAAATTTATCGCCGTTATTATTTAGCATACATGTCGAAGAAATATGAAGAAAATAGAAGGTAATACGAAAAAGAAGTTAAAAAATGGTCATTTTCCTGATGGATTGCTTGTATATACAATTCTCTAATTTATAACAGAGTAAAAATAACGTAGAAGCGTTTCCATGACTTCCTTTCTCATCATCTTCTGACAAGTGACTGAGAAAGTCTTTGAATCGCCGTTGTACGCTAATCCCCGAGAATTGTTTATTCAGTATAGAAACTTGCATTTTACGAATAAATCCCATATTAAATTGATACAGAATTAAAGAAAGGAAAAATATAAGTGTAACAGCATGAAGTTTATGAAAGTAGAATATAAGGACGAACGGATGAGCGTGTGGAATCAAGTTTTAATGAAAGCACGGTGGATAATAAAAGAAACAATAGACAAATGAAGTAGTAAATCCTAAGAAATGAGAAGTGATATCATGTGAATAGTTTTGTGTTAAGAAACGAATGAGATAGAATATTGAATAAGAAACTAAAGATAATTTTTATACAGTGTAAAATTTAGAAAATGAGAACTCAAAATAAAATCTAGAACGTGAAATATGTTTTATGGATTCATAAGTAAGCCACCATAAAAGTTCTACGCCTTTCGAATACTTAAAATTACTATTTGGAATAAGTGATACTGATTTATTTTTCAAGACAAACAGTTATTGAGACAAAAGTGTAAAAATAAAATATTTGAAAATGAATATTATAACTTTCTCAGAATTGCGCAGTGTTATTTATTGTGAAACAGAATTTATATACTTCTCCGATTTCTTTTGTTCCAAGTTGAGAGACTTTCTCGACAGCTATTGCCAATAAATCATACTCGATCACAGTTTAAATAGCTTTGCGGCCGCTCGGTCACCGACAGTCGTCCGTCGCCGCGTCTTTCTTTCCGCTATTTTCTCTGCCTTGATGTCTTGAGATGAGGAACATGAACCTTCCAAAGGATAGGCTTCGCTCCTGGCGTAAGGAAGGGCCCTTAGAACTGCCAGGGCTCAGCCAGAGGGGACGTGAAACCTTTTATCCCAGCAGCTTCAAGCAGACGTTCGTTTCACGCATCTACAAAACTCCTGTTCCTTTACTCTCCAAAATAAAATCTAACACTAAGGTTATGGAACCAGGGATAATGACCTTCTTTGTGTAATTATACGTAACTAATAAATTCCGCAAAGCGCATCGCTATGTATGTATTGAAACACTGGCCCATAACTGACAACTCGATGAACACACGTGAAGAAGTTTCTGTATATTCAATAACATAACCTCAATTGTTGCCAGTAACATTAAATATTTTCTAAATTTTGGGCCTCATCCATAAGATTGTAATTCATTAATAAATTCCGTTTTCCATATAAGAAACACAAATTGATTGAGAGCTCTTATTTTATCCTGATAAAAATTGTAATTATGAAATTTTTGAAATTGTCTGAAATGAATTTAAAAAACAAATGAAATATGTATAGTAATTGTCTAACGCTATAAAAACAGGGCAAAGAAATGAAATATATCTGATTTGTATGCTATTATGCTATATATTTAATCATTACCAAATTTAGGAACAGGCATGCAGCGTCTTTAATTCATATAAAAAAATATTCCGTCTCAAATAATCTGGAATGCTTCAAAGTTATTTTTGGAATGACAGGCTACGAGAGGGTTAACTACTTTAGTGGTTCTCTCCTATAATAGCATAGGACAGGCTATAAAAGGAAAAATGGAAGGTACAGCAAGGTTGGTTACGGTCCCCGGACTGTAGGTAAGGATCCTATCCGTTTATTCACCCAAAAGTGAAGCAGGGTAAATCCTAGAAAATTCTGCATCAGGTAGACCGGACATTTGGTATTACTTCCACGCCCCTTTGATGACGGGAGACTGAATTGTTGTGGGGCCACAACAGTCCCCACACCACGCGTCGATAAAATGTGGAGGGGGGGAGGGCAGCTGGCCGACTGGTCCTCGCTGGAGCAGCGAACTATTCTTACCCTGGGCCCGATGCATACACCCCTATAACTGCTCAGCTTGTGGGAGATTTTATTTAAAATTATTGGCCTAAGCCCTGTCAGCCCTTACTAACTTTGGTCCTTATATATCTCTTTCTACATATAATGCATTATTAATTAAATAAAACGTTATTTGAATTTATAAGATGTTTTGTGCTTTATTGTCCATCTTTTCATAAAAATAATTCATGGTTTAAAAGGATATAACTTTAAAGTTTCACAAACAAATTTTATCGCGTGGACCAAATTTCGTACTCGGGTTTCTTTCGACCCAAAAACTATCACTGTTCAGAAGAGCGATGAATACCGCTCAATGGGTTGGTGAAATGCGGGGTTCCAATAATAAAACTTGAAAAATGGGCCATATATTTGCGACGAATAAACATTTTTTGGAGTTAGTGAAATAGGTACTGTTTTTACCGATGTTTTATATACATTATTTGAATCCAAATAAAAATGGGGTGAGTGTGGAGAGGTATTCCGTGGAAATGTCGCGAAGACAAGGGAGATTGGTCTCTATTCCGGTGTTATGGAAGTCGTTGAATTTAATTCCTGACATTAAACATGCCTTTTAAGTTGTATTTTATGCCCTCGGTTGGGGCACTGAAGGTAGTGATAAAAAGTAGTAAGAATAATGTAAAAGCATGGAAAAATTTCTACCAAACGTCCCAGAAACAAGCACAGTTTGGCGAATAAATGTCCACTTGACGCGTGATGACAAATGTATTTTTTTGGAATTGAATACTACGTTGGTATATTACAAATAAATATCAGGGCAAGGTCCTGTTAGATGAAACACAAAGTATCTAGCATGGTCTATAAACGTATATTCCAGTGATACGCTATTGATTAGATCGATAAAAATGCGGACAAATAATTATATTTTATGATACAATCAGAACAGATGACCAATTTCAAGTTTAAATCGTCATTAATCAACTTGTCCTGACATGTAAAACAAATTATATTTTTCAGCAGAGGGATTTAAATCTTAAAAATAAAGTTCAAGTTTGGGCATTTCCTTTAAAAGTAATTAAACAAATTGATGACCTTGTACAGACTTTATTATATAAAATTACTCGTAACAACGTTTCGTCATGTTTTTATGCCTTCATCAAGTTTTTTCCTCCCACAACAATGTCAAAACATAACAATTACATCAGAAGTCCAACAATATGGTAGAGATCCGAGGCAACAAATAACACTTCAACTCTTTTTCCACACGTAATTATTGCCTTTAAAAGATTATAAAAACTTAATATATGGCATCCTGCCAAATATCAGAAGTTTGCATAATAATAATAATTACGGGAAAAAGTAATTTCTTATTCAAGTATCAATAACAAATGAGAAGAAAGTGTATATTTCAGTGTTTAAATTTTTTACCACTCAAATAGGGAATTACCTACATTTGGATCACGGTAATTTTGAAAATATAATTAGATCATCCAAATTGAGGCTAATGTGTTATTATTTTGCCACTACAGCAATAATTTTCGAAATTAAATAATCAGCAAGTTTATTTAAGTATTGTAATAACTTTAATAAATTTTGAAAGACGGAATTCACTTTAATTAGATTTTATTCTGCTCTGGAAGTTAAAAATCCATTCCTGATTCTTTACTTTTATAATTCTGCAGCAGGGTGAGTCCCATTCAAACGGGCATTACAATAATCGTCTTACACCGTTCAATACCACTTATCAGGAGGGGGAACGGAGCTAAGATGTTCTTGAATGACTTTAAAAACTATTTCAACTCGTTTACAATAGGGATAACGTTCCAAAGGGCTCCCGCTTTGTGTGATCCCTTCTCAACTCAAAAATAAAAGTTGGGGAGGTTAAACAAAGGGCGGCATAACTTTATTCCTGAGCTGGCTGGTTCTTCCACTTTATCGGCACGTTAAAAAATATCTGCCCTGGCGTGCAACAGAATTTATATCAGGGCCACGTCAGAAGAGTTTCGCAATCGCCGTCGATTGAGAGGAGCAGGTCCCTGTCATTACACATTATGGGCGGCTTGTCACAGCACGGAACTGGCAGTCGACGCCAGCTTTTTCATTTTACTTCGCACCCGGTGGGAAATTATTTTAGCTAATGTCTCAACTGAAGTAACTCGGAAAAATCGTAAGCTGCATAAAAATGATTACATCGTTAAAATAATAATAGCCACGTTCACGAAAAAAAAGGGGAGACGTGAAACAAATTATTTGATTTTAGCGTTTGGGAAGTTACTGTTATAATTTACCTTTAATGTTTTGAGATTCATTAATTTTTAAGATAATTCACTACTTGACAGTTGGAAATCTCGAAAGTTTATTGACATAAATGATCAAAATGTTTTAGTCAAAATTAAGTTACAACTGCAAATTGAAGTAAGTGAAATGATTATGTTCAGCTTTTGAATTATCTTAGTTTTCAATTCTCGTACTTAATTGCATATATTCTAATTTATTTTATATTAAGATAATTGTGGGTGTGTTATTGAATAAAAGGGCGTAATTTATTAGCTACTATTTGTAGCTCGTTGATAGTGTTACTCGGCAATTCATTTATAATATTCGGCAGTATTTGATTCTACAGTAATCTCTTTGATGACACGTGATTAAACCTTCAGATAGATTTGAAAATTTACCTTTTCACGCCCCCTTTTATCCAATCGAAAATATGAACGCTCTAATCTTTCTTTTTTTCTAGATGAGATGGAATGCCGCCGAATGAACATGTGCATAAATCTTAATTCAAACACTGCATCTTTCACAACTTCAGACTTCATTTGTTCAATGTTGAATTAATCGATAAGTAATACACTCATAAAGCACGCAATTACAATACACGGAATAAATAATAATTCAGCAATCAGAAATGTAAATGTCCAAACAACGCCAAGCTTCACTTTAAATGACGAATTGCTAGATTTAATTTGAATTTATCTCAATAAACTTTGGTATTTGTTATTTTATTCCAAAATGTCACGAAGTTGCCACAGTCTTGTTTCAATCTGTCTAGGGTTCCAATGTATTATCGGCTGTTCGCACGTGCGTTAAGATGAATAATTTAGCCTGCTCTGAAGGTAGTTCGCTCATGCAATTAATTCTTCACGGACAACATAGGTCTATGAAAATTTATCCTTATTTAGTTTTTTCGCTACATTTCCATTTGTCAAAGTAATATCACAAGTTTCACTGTCAAACTTTAATTTTCACTTTATATTGGCAGAGTTTTAAGACCAAAAATTATCTTAAGAAGATTTATGAAATAATATTAGTCTTCAGTATCATGTTGGATTTGACTATAGTTAAATTCAGAAATTAGAAAAATGTTGTGGTAACATGTAACAAAAAAACTTGTCACTTAGTTTTATGAGAATGGAATTTTTAATTTCATTGTTGTTCTTTGTTAGTGCATATGTTGATTAAAAGATTGGTAAATATTAGATATAGATTTGCGCAATAATTTATAACCTGACACTAACGATAAAATATATTTGTATACCTGTCACTCTGACTCGAATAATGCTCACCAGATCAGAGCGGGGGAACTCGCCCACTCGGAGAAAACCTTAAAATTTCTGTTCACGTTCCTGGCTCATAACAAGATATTGGAAAAGATATAAATGAGTCATGTTCTCTTGTACCTACAACTATAGTCTGTTAGTAAATGTCCCTGTGTATGGAAGTCTCTAATGACTATCGTTGTTAATCGGAGCTGAAAACAAAATAAAAAAAGCTTGCTTTTCATGTACTACATCATTGTAGACAATGCTGTTTTTTCCTCCTCTCTGTACTTGTAACTACCGTCGCCAAGTCAATTTGGGATTACAGCAACTATATTGATTCCAAACATGAGCATTCGAACTCCGGAACCCGACTCCGGTTAAACGGAATGAATTTTACATGAGAAATATGGCAGGCGAGGCTGTATCAGCAAGCAGAATTAAATTTAAAATTTATGGGGCACGACTAGTACTATACCATAGTGTTATCTGTGAATCAGTGCGAGGGAATTTATGTTTTACAAATAGAAATGAATGATGCTAACTAAATTTATGAATTTTATTTAGTTAATTTTTTTCAAGTCTAAATAATCCAAATATGTCCATTTTTGGTGATACTTTGATGACAACATTATGCTTTCATTTTAAATGCTCATACTTCATTTTATAATTGACCAAATCACATTTATTTGTTATTATTTAACAAGCATTCACTTTATAATTATTTATTTGTAAAATTAAGTGTTTTAATTACTGCCATGTTATGGGAATTCAATCAAATTTTAAATTTATTGTATTGAAGTCATTTAATAAGGCGTATTAATAATTTTAGTCTAAATTGGTACTATTCTTTTAATGCTATTAATTGCGAAGTGTAATTTATTTGCATTGGTAATGCGAGCCAGAGAAGACAAATCCAACTGCCCCTCTGATGACTGAAACAGGAAAATATTATTATATCAAAATAAAAATCAACATATTTTTAACTCTGAATTTTTATCAAATTAACTTATTATAATACTTCCTGAATTTGGGGTTCTCTAATAATTTTCCCGTAAAGAATTGGTCAGTGAGTCACTGCTGTAAAATTACAATTATTATCATCTGATTTTTTCAATTCCAAAAGCGATTTATACACTAAAAATAATTTCGACTTGTAATACTCTACTGTACTTAAATTAGGAATTTTAAGACAATAGTAAATAATTTTAAGTATGTTATATTATAAAAACTTGAGAATGCTGCTGTGAAATCAAATTATAAAATTTTTAATTGTTTTGTTCCTTGTATTTTAACCAATAACATCTCACAACATTCTGAGCGTTGTATTAGCTATCCGATTATTGAATAATTCTTACACATTAAACCGTTTAGTCTTCTTTTTTCACTAATTTTATAGTAATACGTTGAAAATTTATTTTTAGTCTACTGACCTAAACAAAAATTATTTTAATCAACTTGAATTTAAAAAATATATGATTAATAATTTTATGGTGCCATGAACAATCAAAATTGAAACTTAATGTTTTCGCAAATAAACTACTAATTTGTACAAAACTTAATTTTGGGTTACCGACTTCAGTTCTGGTTACTGAATTTTATATATAGAGAAATATAAACCAAATAACATGTCCCTTTCTCGTTGGCTACTAATTTCGCACATGTAACACATATATTCTTTTGAAAAGCGTAAAACCATTCGCCCTTTATAGTTTGAAGAGTCTGAGCAAATTTCGCAACTCTCTCTACCTTTTTGGTGAGTTCTTTTTGTAATGCGAAGAGAAATTGAGCCAATTAGCGTCACAGTACTGTGTGCTTTCTGTGTCTTTGTGTGAAGATGAGCCAACATGTCCCAGGCTGAAGTATCTATATACAGTGTCTCCTAACTAGCGCCTTTGCTCTTTCCATTTAAAAGCTATGAAAGTGAAGTTTACTATTGGACACGACTTAGAAACATAATAAAAAATTAGATCAAATACATACATACCATCTAGTTGGAGTAGTTAAAAAGAACTCAATAAACCATAAACAAAAACTATATGAAAAAATATTTAAAACCACAGTTTAAATCATCAGAACTGTGAATATCAATCGATAGATTCACTAGCTCAATTCAAGTTAATTACTAAATTTAACAACTCCTCGATTAGAAAATTGTGTAATAGGAATCTTATCAAGTTAAAGGTTCATTTAGAAACAGTGGCTTTTCCATCCACAGTGGATACTTATTGGATATCACATGAATTATGTGACATATTTTTTATAATGAACTCGCAGGGAATAGAAATAAAAACTCCTGTAGTTTAGTTGCTCAAAATTCGCATAAAGTTTATTAATTTATTTGAGCATCAGGTAATTTTACCAAGGAAAATAACTAAAATAGTTTTATTTAAAACAACTGTCCATTTATTCGAGCAATAAGATTAAGAAAATCCGTCAGGACGTGGTCATACATAACAATTTAACTTCTGTTCTCCACCGCGCATCGTCAAGATTATCGATCATAAATTAAACATAAATCCGTGTGACGTCTCACTAACACTGGTAGCATGTTCGAGCCCCATCACCTACTGTCACGTACCCGATTCCACCCTCACGACATCAAAGCTCGTCCACAACTACTGATGGCTGCAGACACTTGCACCGTCCCGAGCTCGTACCACGGCCTCAACAATTGCTGGCTCATTCTGTTGGCGAGTCTCAAACGAAGCCGACAACAAAATTCAAAAACGCCTAAGCTGCTGCTAGGGAAGGAGCAGTAACTTAATGTTATATATTATACTTAAATTATACTTTTAATAAAATAATAATTATAAATTATTTGCTAAAAGCGTGATAATAAAACACACACACAATTAATAGATATTTAGTTTTTCATACGTAGGAGAGAATATTTTTGTTAAATGTAAAATGATTTTTGTTACTACACTATATCTATAAATAGTATTTGTAGTTTTTCCTTTCGTTTTAACTATTATGCAGAGTAAGAATTCAGCTGTTCATTACCACTTAATTTGTCATTATTTTTGTTTAGAAATTATAAAATAATAATTTTTATTAATTTTTTGTGAAGAAGGAAGAGAAATAACAGGTAAATATTTGGAGCAATTTTATTGCTTCATATCTGATATTTATAGCACGAGAAAAGGAAATGGTGGGCAAAATAGAGAAGGGAAAAATGAGGAAGGTAAGGCAAGGGGGCGTTGAATTTAAATAGGCGTGAGTGGCGTTTCGGAACACAACTGTTTCGTAATGAACTGTTTGATGCTATCGATACCCTACTTGCATGCAACCTTTGGCCGCTAGGTGGTGCTGGAAGTTTTGCAACGTTGCCAAGTCCGTCCGCTACGAAAGAGCGAGCTTGGGTACGTTTGATTTACGCTTTTCTGGCACGAAAGGCCGCCAACACAGTAAAATTTACACGAGCGTATTTGAGGCGGGAAGGCGAATCTCCCACGAGAATAGTTTCATGATTACTGTGAATTGCAGCAATTTCTGCTTTCTTCTTTTTTAAGGTTAAAATGATTTCTTTTAACTTGTATAATGCTTCTAGCATTTTAATAAAGAGAGAAATACTGGAGTAGTATAATAACAAATGTAAACTACTAAACAATTAAATGGACAAAAATAAATATTGCTAGTAATAACTTATCTATAAAAGAAATTTTTGTTCTTTACTCTAATTTAAATAATATTATTTTATCAATTAAAAGAATTTAACCTATAATATTATTAAATTAAAAAAGTGTGCGTTATAGGAACGTAATTATAACCAGGAACGTCAAAGGTGGTACAAATAATGCATACAATTACTCATGTGTAACGCTGGGGTAGCAGCTTTCAAATATGAAGAAAATTATAACTATGTGTTTTGAAATCTTGTCCCAGACATATTGTTGGCGGCAGACTTTGAGAAAGACCGACATTGTCGCACGGCGTCAAAGGACCCGTTTAAAATTGTCAATCAGACTCTTAAATTATTCTTCGACAGATTGTAACTCAAGACTCAACATTTTTTCGCAACATGCGAGTCAAAATACGGAAAGTATGTCCCTTTCATACCGACCAGTTGAAATGTTAGCATTAATTATCAATGGATGTAAAAACGTTGTAATCAAGCATTTCTATAAATTGTAAAATTATGAAATGCGTTTTCAAATTTTTCTATCAATATTCATTTAGTTAAATAATAGCGGTGTGAGTGTAAAGAGCTGACTTTAAATATGATGCGGTAACAATGATTCTCTGCACGGTCTTTAATACATGTACGAAAAATATAGACATGAATAGGGTTTGACTATTAAGGGACCAATAATTGTAGATTATAATTTAACTGGTAGCAAGACAAAAATTTTAGTGATAAAATTTGTAGATGAGATAAAACTTTTCCATTGTCAAAAACATAGATGGGGGATTCAGGAACTATTGAAGAGTGGTGCAATTAGCGATAATTACGGCCTGCATAACGTTCATGTTGTGCTCGACGGTAGCGTGAGGTTGTGGACTAGATTATGCGGGATCCATGCAGGGAGAACACATGCAGCATTCATCCGCGCACCTCACTAGCTGCTGAGGGGCCCAATTTACGCAGCTCTGTTAATTAGGGCTGATTAACTCTGCGGCACGTGTCCGAGACTTCGTGCTGGGACATGGCGACGATGGTTTGTGTTGGGTGAATGGCTGAGCAGTATCGTTTCCCATCTCGTCCAAGTGCATTCATACCCGATAGATACACCATTCTGTTGATCCCCTCTTAAGACATCCATCAAGCTAATTGGTTTCACTCGAATAAAAATTAATTACGTTTAACTCTCCTCTTCCCCGTATATGATTCACTACTAAAAATCCTTTAAATTATTTCAATCTTCAGTCTGGTTCAGAGGTAAGTGTTTTACTATTCTTATTAAATAACTACGTTTCCTCTTCAAAATTATAAATGAAACGGTTTCAGAAATTATATAAAATGTATTTTCATTAATGTTATATTACACATATATATTAATATGTCTCATAATAGAATATTTTATAATCCTCGGTCCTTTAATAGCTCATAATCTTCAGTTGCAGGATGTCTTGCATAACAACAAAAACGGAGGTCGAAAAGGGCTCTGTCACGAATTGTCACGATGTACTCATTCAGAGAAGTAATTGTTGCCAAAGATGCATTATAGGAAACTAAATCTGTATGGTGTTTTAAAAATAAGTAGATTCTGTATGAAGCTATGATTTTAAGAGGTCTGGAAGGTCAGGAACTAGTTGGGTGCCCAGCGTGTTAATTTTATAATAACCGGAGTGATGACTCGCTGTATCTTAATCGAGAGAAAAAGTCTACTGGTACTCTACATTAGCACAGGAAAAGTGATTAAAAATGTCTGAAAATTAGTATTTTTAATTTCATACCTTCTTAAGAAAAGCGAAAACACTTCCAATATACCGTAATAGTCAAAAATTCTTTCTGGTACTTCAAGAGAGACGAATTCACTCCAAAAATCTTAAAAGAGTCATACCTGGTCAAGGTATTCTGAGATAGTGAAAATAACTATAGATTCCTGGAATCTTTTACGCAACCAGTGTCCGCCGTTGATCGTGAGTTACATGTAGTTTGGTAGAAATTGATGCTACGGATGAACCACTGCTTAACCGGAATACTGATTGTTATAAATTAACTCAGTGACTTCGACTACCCCAGATTCGTCACAATTTCTTTCTCATTATAATTACTTAACAGTGTTTCCCTCTTTCCCTTCTCCCGCATGAGAGCTGAACTATACGGATCGTGAATGTACGCTTAGTTTCTATCATGCACTTTTTGTAGACCCTCAAAAGTATTTACATAGTTTCCTAAATCCCTGCCGGAAGGGTCTTACTCCCTTGGAAACATAGATAAGAAATACATCCATGACACCAACCGTCGAGTCCATCTCCAATGTGCATTGAATTATGATTGTCAGAAATCGGTGGCTTCCACAATCTCGGAGTAGTCACCACTCTTAATGGTTTTTCAATATTTCATTGTATAGCCCTTCCACCGCCATCTCTACTGGCGTTCTCCTTCTTTGTATTAGGCGCTGAGGTTGGAAATTTCATCAAAAATGTTACTATTAAATTGGCCGAACACCAAAACTCTTCATTCTACGACAACAACTGCCATTTTCCAATCCAACTAGTATGAGAGCTGGGGAGAGCTTATCAAAACAGTCTTGTCGGTCGTACAAATCCGTGTGAACGACTTCGTCGAGACGGAAGACTTGTTTATCCTCGTCTCTCCATGGTTAAAAATCTCCTGTTTTCCACCTGCCGAAATCACACCCTATGCGAGAAAGGGATCGCCACAGCTTGTTTCCTATCTTCCATCCACGAGGAATTCCCGGAAGGACGTCATCCCTAATACATGAACGAGAAGTTTCTGAAACGAGTGAAAAATGAAAATCAGTTCGTCTTATTAAGCGAGATTTCTGCTACCAATTGTTACACTCACAGTAATTAACCCTGATAAATCTCATACATAAGAGCACCATGAGCGAAGCAGTTGCTAATTAAATATTTAATTTTCCTTAAATCCCTCTTTGTTGGTAATATATAGTAGCAGATCGGTCGTTTACCCGTTCAGCTCAGCTATGCGTTGATATATAATTTTAGGAATTTTATAGGGTACCAGGCATTTTTTCTTCAGAAAAACACCAAAAGATTAATTCCAGAATTTAATTCAGATTCAGAGAATAGATAATCGGAGAACGACGTGCTCACTCACTCATCCTTAACACCACGAAACACGTCTTTCACCTCCAATAATCTACCAATAACTGCCCGAGCCGCGTTCGCTTATGTCAGCCAGACAACTGCGGCTGGTTTAGCGTGCCACTCGCCCAACGAGTCGTAGCTTGCAAGCTACATACCCGGCTAGCATTTTTTTGGCTGGGGCTGTAACTTTACATGTTACAATATATAGAGTGCTGGACCCAAGTAGGAATTTCTATTAAATATATACATATATCTTCTTCTTCCTTGGCTCTACAGCCCATTGATGGACTTGGCCTATCGGATCGACTGCAGACTGTCATCTTACATTACGAATTTGGAGTGATACGCAGTCAGCGTATCGATTCTCCAACAGTCTTAATCCCAGTCTTCGTAACCATGAGGACGCAAACATCCAAGCCCATGCCAGGATTCAAATCCGGGACCTCTGTACTGTGAGGCCGCGAGACTAGCCAAAAGACCATAGGAGGTCGGAAAATAAATTTAAATGTATAAATAAATAAAAAATTTCACAATCCCAAATTAATTATTTTTATATTTAAATAATTAATTTCCCCCCGTTCCAAGATATTTTTAAAAATAACCTCTTCTCCGTCTGAGATTCCATTAAATTTTTTAATATAAGGTTTTGTTTTATCTGTCATTTGCAATTTAGATTATTATGAAAATAGTGATAGACGGTTTATTTATAATTTAATAAGTACATTAGTACGTTTCCAAAATACCACTTTGTTTATTAATATTTGATTTCTAAAATAAATTGAATGAAATTTTAGTTCTCTCGTTTAGAGTGCAGTATAGAGTATAATGCTCGTCTCTCTCGAAGAATACAGAACTGTAACGTGAATTAAGTAACCTGGCCTTTTATGCTTCCTCGTAACAACCTTTGCCTCTGTTAATATAGTTAAAGAGAGAAAGATGAATGCGTTCTTTGTGCCGTGTCGAGGTAGAATTTCTGTACAGGAGCAGGAATTAGTGCTGCTAATTGGCTGGCGATACCGCACACGTGTGATTGGGGTGTTGCTGACGTAGACGTAGATTTGGCTGGCGGGCGTTATGAGCGGAGCAGCTTCCTTAATTGGCGGCTGGTTCGTTAACGAGTCACCCAAGGAAGGTCGCTCTCTCGCCGTGATAAACACGAGCCGTGGATTCGCAGATATTAGCCTACTTAATTAGACCACATCGGTTATTCTTCGTCAACGAGCACTTGACTAACAAATTAAGCTTCACGTATTCTTATTATGTTATGCTTATTAATTACTTATTCACTTCTGAGGTGCATATGAAAATTTCTTATATCTTAAAACTCATATTCTCAAGACAGAAGTGTAATTGTGGGACATGACGGCATGAAATGGAAACATGTTAGAAGACGGTTAGAATAAATAAATAAACTGTATAAGAGAACGTAAAATATCACTGATATTGTACAAAATACATCAGTTAGCCATCGTCAGCTGTACGAATTATTACAATCTGTACAACTTGAGTTACTATTGAGGATCGATTTATATAAATTTAATATAAATGCTTTCTTTATAAATATACAGAACAAGCACAACCAAAATAAGTTCAAATAATAATACAACCTGAGATTGTATCCGATTAGATTAATTTTTAAAGTGACATCAAACGTATTGTCTCTTTCCTACAAAAGCATTATTGTAAGTATATAACACAGCAAATAGAAATACAATATTCGTTAGAAATTGACAAGATATTAAAAATATTACGACGTATCGTTGTTATTTATGAACCACTTAATGTGCATATAATCATTTATGTAAATAATTTATTTCGTTAATTTAAGAAAAGAAGAATGAAAATAAATTAAATGTGTTAATTATACACACATTGCACCCGTTACAAACTTGTAACCATTTCGGTCATTATGTAACAACCGTCCAACTGCTTCCGATTAAATATCGTGTGTCTGTTTATATATGTAATATTATTCAATCGTCAGGCAGGTTGCCTTCAAGTACAACTTATATTATTTATAATAATTATTATTTGTATCATACTTTTTATAAACTTCAGATGCCTCTTACAACTTACATCGCGTACAGGTACGACAATACATAGGCTCATTACTATTAGCAGGAAAATATATTTCAAATAGTATTAACTCTATCTTCAACCCTGCCTCTACTTTAGGTTTTATTATGATAATTTTCAATTGAAAAAATTTATTCATGCTTATTGGCAAAATTGGAAATCGGCTGATAGAACAAGGGGTCACTTTAATCTCGGCAATGTGTAACGTTTCCCTAATTACATTTGGAAAATTGCTAATATTATTCACATTATTCAACCATTACTCATCAAATACTCTAAATTTAATATATTATTGATTTTCATACGATTTCAGTTACAGTGAAAACAACTCCAACGTACGTTTTAATTATGATTCATTATCCAATGCACACATTTCAATATCAAACAAATTTATTTCAACATTTATAAATATATAAATCTGGCAAAATGAATACAATTTTTAGTTACCCTGGAAACCGTTCTCTAACTTCTCTTCAACTCTACTCTCACAATCTTCTCTCTGACAGTGATATATCCTACTTATTTTTATTCTTTCCCTTCCTAATAGAAGAAAAATTAACATTTCAAACGAACTCTAAAGTGGCCGTTAGAATTACAAACTATTTGGAAAATTTCATACAACTACACAATTTTTTTCATTCTTCCTATTTAAATTAATAAAATAAATTATTTGTATAAATGTTTAGGTTTACTTAATGGGGTTTCTAAGTACAAACTTTACGTACTACCATTTTAAATAATAACTACTTTTTAATTAAAATATATTTCTTAGTATTTGACTGTGTAATATATTTCAAAGACGTCTGATAAAAATATACACTACGAGTTATAATAAATTTTAAATTTCCTTTTACTGTTCCAATTACCTCAAAAATCCATTGTTCCGACATAATGGTAAAAAAGGATCTCAAAGATAATAATTACAACAATCGATGTCTCGCAGAAAACGAGAGCAATGAGGCAACATCTACTTTTAGAAACTCGTAGACTACACGCTTTTATTGTGTAGTGCCTTCCCCAATAAGAATTCAGCTTTTCTCACATGTAACTCGACTTATATTGTCTTATTGTTCTTTCTCTGATGAACTAGAGTTCTATACATGGTCTCTGAAATGACGGAAAAGACTGTCTAGCGCACTAATTGACCTGGCATCCATCTTCGTACAAGCGTACTCCTTAAATCTGAATAAAAATTTCCTAACAGTGCATCTTTACCTGATATGACCAAATTTAAGCCCTAATATTTAAATAAATATATAATATTCATAGTTACGGTATTGTCACAGTTTGCCTCAACAGAAACAATGTCGATGAGTTGTCAGAAAGAAAGCTTTTTTATTTCATATTATTTATTATCTTTTCATTTATTGCGTGTTGACATAATGACATGCGTTACATCTCAAATTGATGTGTAATACTTCCTAAAATATTGTCATACTGTAAATGTAGGCTCATTTTAAGCCAGTATCTATTAAACAATGTCTCCCCTGTGTGTCACTCTAAGATTATGTGCTTTAAACTATTTCCGGATTAAAATTACAAAATTACCAGTAGCCTACTAATGGGTCCTAAAGTACACTAAATGCTCATGAATCAATTAGATTGCAGTCACTCAAAGTTATTAACCAGGAAGCCTTCACCGCGTAAACACGCTCCTCCTATTAACTGCTGTCTTTACTGCTTCCGGATGGAGACCTTGAATGATAGAACTCAATACCTCTAATAAAAGAAAAGAGGGTGTAATATAATTATTTAAAATATTTAATTGTGGTTTCTAAAATTATTTATTTAATTATTTAAATACAAATAAATTTTTCGGTTACCAACAAATCTAGACTTTAAGGGGAAATTAATATTGAATTAATAACGGTTTATTCTTATATACGAGATTTATCAACAACTGTTAACAGAGATCTCGCTTACTATGGCTAACCTGTTTTATTCTCCTTTCGGCTACTTGGACTTTCATGCAGCTACAAAGCGATTTTTTCGTCCAGGAATTCCTCGTGGTTGTTCGGGAGGCGGAAAACAAAAGATTTCACGTGTTTTTGCCTCGGTGAGGTCGTTCACGTCTCAACAATGTTTTTACTGGGATATCGTAATTTTATTATGCATCTTTTGCGTTTGCTTTTTACTAATTATTGAAAACGTCTTCTTTTTGCTTTTAAAAGTACTCTTCTTTCCTCTTAAAACATACAAATACTGCATTTTTCTCTCCCTAAGTCCTGTTCCTCCCAACTCCCGAGCAGCACTGCTCCCTCTCTCCTCTCCTGACCTCCAGTCCCTTTTAATTTCAAACCAAAGTAGCTGTTTCACCGCCTTGTTTCCTACTAGCCAATCTCTCCTTTCTCCTTCTCTATGAAAGCTTTTGCAACCTTCCATCGGTCAACGTCCTCTGGTGGACCAATATATTTAATCACTTCAACCTGCCTAGGAAGAACGTTTCTTCTCTGCCTGTCTCCAATTGTGCTTATTGAATTCTCTGAATTTAAATAGTCGTAAAATACTGCGCTACACTTCATTTCTATAGACGACCACGCAACATTTCCTTATTATTTCTTATTACAATTTGAAATCAACTCTCTTAAAATTAGGAATTTATTGACATCAGTTTTTGCTGTTATAGAAATGACCGATTTATAGAGCATATTCAATCCGAATTGTCATTCCTCAGTGAACGTCGCTTCGGAGATTAACGATCGACTACGGTTATTGCCGACAAAAATAATCTGAAACTGACACAGCCACTGGAACGGTAAATGGATGAAGCGGATTGAATTTTCAGGTAAAGGTGAATCAGATTAGAAAAACCACAACATGATTCACGAGCGGAAAAAACTCCGGAGATTCAACTCATAAAAACGGATTCGTAAATTTGTATTATAATCTGAACTTTACCCATTAAAACTGGAAAAGAGAAACACTGTGTTTGCAGTTATCCGGTTTGAGTTTATTACTTTCCTGTGAATTATATTTAGTTACTTGTTTCTTCTATGAAAATTCGAATAACCCACACACATACACGTAGTGGAATTCCAATAGCCTCCGAAATATGTTTGATATTTCTTTTACCTTAGCAAGGTTCCGCTATTTAATGATGTACCTTTTTTTTGTACGAAGCAAGAAAAATGATATTTGTTGATTTGTCTGAGAATTAATAAAACTTAAAATTAATGTCTTAAAAAGAATTCGTATTTACGAAATACATTTAAATTTCCTTGTTTCATACACAATTAACATTCACGTACAGGCAAAAGTTTGAAATTTACAGCAATACTCTGAATATTAATTATAAAAGAAACAAGAAGTTGGGAAAGTCTCAGACGTGACCAAATTTAAAGACCGAACCATCTGCCTGACACAAATATTTATGACTCTAAGACCTGTGGCTTCTTAATTCCTCAAAGTGCTACTTCAATGTATGTTTTGATGTTGTGAAGCTAGGCCTTACCGTTTTTACCTGAAGGGGAACAAACCCTTGAGTTTCTCTGCTCGTAAAATTTAGTTTAACAAAATTTTAATAAATGTAAATTAAATAAAATGACTCGTTAATAATTTAGGAAGTATGTGGAGAGGGGCAGTACTGGAAGGTTTTAAGTTTATTTTTAAAAATCCATCTAAAAACTAAATTCGTTGTTGTAAGTTATATTGATATTAGACTAAGTAATAGAATAAACTGTTTTTTACTTTTGTGATGTTATTTTTCTTTCTACATAATTTAACAAAAATTATTTAATAGTACTTGTGTTCCGTTCCGCTCCCATTTCCCCTATCCCTATTCTGCAATCTATTATGATGTTGATTTAAATCATATTCAGAATTTATTATTGAACTTCCCTTTAACATTGTTTTTAATAGACATTTTGATCGGGCACAATTTTATGTGCCCTTTCGTTGCCAAAAATGTAAGTGCTCGTGAGTAACACCGAAGATGTTATTGATTGTAGTTATACATAAGTCGCAGTAATCATGAATTATTTTATACTGACTGAGAACCATGTATTTACACACTAAGATGCCGAAAAATTCATAAAATTATTCTATAATATACTAACGATTTTCTACGCCCCTAAAATGCTGGCCGTAATATTTTTAACGCTGCTGCTAGGGATACTTTATCTTTAATTCACAAATTCTGTATGCAGTTGGTATTATTCCCAAAGCGTCACATGGGACTAACTCGTCCATAATCCGATTAGGTTTCATATGGCAGTCATGAACCTTCCTGCTGTATAACAGCTGCGATCTCCAACAGACTCGTCCATATTTGCACGATTTTAACAATGGAATTAAATATATTACGTTCGATGTAGAACGACAAACTTACTGTATGTATGTCTTGTCAGTCAGTCCATGATGGTTACAGAATGAAAGATATATTGTAATCTGTATTTCAAAATTCAAATTCAAAATTATCTTTACTCAAGATGTTGAGTACAAAGGTCATAAAATTATCAGTGATAAAAATATATCCTCTCTGAAGTTACAAATCCTGCATTTTTATTGTTTTTATTATTCCAGATGCTATATAAAAATTTTACTTACTCTAGTTTTAGAAATTAATAATATTAGAATTATATTTGGTTTTTAATTTTGTTTGGCGATTTTTAATATATTGAAATTAGAAAAACAATATTGCAGAAATGATTATTATATAATAATTATGTGCGCTATCTACAAAGTGGTGTTTATGCTGAACTTGGTCATTAACATCAACATAATATCATCATACTATTTAATGAGCTGAAACTTAACATGATCATAGAAATAAATATCAAGTATAAACTTTTGTTTCCATTGAACCCAGCAGTGTCAAATACAATTGATTCTTAAACTGTATTTTTTAAATGAAACTTATTATTTCCAACAAAAATTCTTTCTAGTGGAAGGATGATGATTCTAAACACGAAAGATTTACTTAAATCGTTAAATTTTTCCTTATTACACGCAACTCGACAGATTTGAAACTACATTTTCCTAAAATAAACTTATAAAACCGAAGTAAGAATTATAATTACTATAATTTAATAGACGTTTTGTCAATTGCATAAGCCAGAATTTAAAATAAATTTTGTTACGTGTGTATTTTAAAATTTATGTTTCTTATGACACCAATAATATTTGCAAAATTGTTTAAAACACAATCTTGGATTAGAGGTTATAATGTGGATTGTGTGAGCATCGTGAGATGTTTGAGATTGTAGCCGAATGAGTGGTGAAGTCACAGAGAAATATCTCCATGGTAACTAGTAGAAACTGAAAAACTTTTTTCCGCTATTGGAATCATGATGAGTATCTACACGTGGCATATTAACACGAGATACTCATAGTATAGTTCACCTTTCCTTTCAGTTTATAAAATCTATTGAATTAACATTGCTAGGTGTAATAAAAAGAAAAGTCTATTCATGATATTTATTTTGAAGATACTAAGTTTCAGTTCATAAAATAGGTTAATTATAAGAAGTGTATAATTAATAAACGTAGAAGTAACACTACCTAACTACTTTGAAGTCAAGTGTACTCTCTGTACCATGATTTCTTTGACGAAGCTAATGCCGAGAGTACCCGATATTTAATTTCCAATTCACGGAGGATAATTAAACAACCTGAGATTTTCTTTCGGAGGTCCTTATTTTAGGAATTACCTATAAATTAGCACTATTATAAAATGTATTAAGTATTAAAAATAAATTTGATGTATGGTAAATTAATAATAAAGATTTCGGTCTATGTTTAAAGACAAACATTTTAATATGAGATAAAATTACACTGAAATTATTTAAAATATATCTGGATGGACGTTTCGATCCGGCCTTGCGTCATTATTCATTTTTCTTTAAAAATAAATTGAACACCCAGCTATAATAAATAGAAATGCCGTGGAGATAAGACGGTGGATGGACCATGTACGTGGAAAGTGGAAACGAGAAACTAACTTGTGAGAAATGTTGAAATGCTATTGGTATAATTGTGATAATAGTGTCCAGAGGTTATATAAAACTTTTTCTAGTTGCGCATAATTAACTACTATTGGAATAGGAAATACATCCAGCCTAATCAACATATCTGTAGAAGACCTGAACACCGTAAACATAACTGGATAATGACCACCGCGAAATGGTGTGTTGTGGTACTCCTGCCGTCCGCCATATCGTGTTTATGAACCGTCCATTTGCATCACTAAAACCAACGCGTAATTGCCAACTTGTCACTCTGTGAGGCGATAATGCTATTGGCCACTCAGGGTCCATTCTGTTGGTGCTTACTGACATTCACTTCTAGAGTGAATTCCATACGATTTGTAGAATAAAGTACAGCATATTTCAATTTGAAAAAATATACAGGACAACCCAAAAATATATTCTCTCTTTGATCCTTATATACTGAAGTAGATTAGTTCAATATTATTTTTAAGTCTAAAAGAAGATGAGGCGACTGTGATTTCATTAAGTCACATGGACAAATGAATGGTTTATAGTCCTGTCTAATTATATCCTTCATTTATAAGCTTTTATAAGTGCACACTATACTTTGGACTACAGATAGGTATTAAATATTATAATATAAAAATATATTTAAATGCCATTAAAAGACATTTATTGCCAATCAAAAAATTATTAATCTTGAAATTTATATTTAACAGCACAACGTTTCTGTACATATTTTTACAATCTTCGGGAGGTATCTAACTGAAAAAATTGTTTGATATTGTAAAATATTCCACAGTCAGGTTAGGAATATTCATAATAGAAAATTTTTCATAGCCAGATTGAGGAAACCTTTATAACATCACGGCAATTATTTCAGTCAGACATAACCTGAAGAAGGTAAAAATATTCATAGAAACGTTGTGCTAATAAATAATAATTTTTAAGATTAATAATTATTTTGAATGATGTTAATGGTTCTATAATGTATGTTGATGGAAAATCATATTTATTGACGTATACATCTGATTTTTATTATTCTGTCGTTCTTTCGAGCGGTGTGAAAATATTTCAGTGATTTATTCATAAATTAAAATTTGTTACACAATTGTGTAAAAAAATGATGAAGACAATCCTCTGATTCCCACCTTAATTATTTTTGAGTTTAAACTCCGAAATTCATTTTTAACATGCATTATTTCAAGTAAACATTTTTCAGCAACTGTAATTTCTTGTATTATCATACTATTCCACTAATATCTTGAAATATAAGTCCTTAAATTTATAAGAATTTTTATATTTTCTGATATTAATTTATTTTATTATAGACACTTATTTAATTAACGCTTATAAACAGTTTTAATATTTTAATTCATTCTATTAAAATTTCTCTGTTTTAATTCTAGGAGCTTTCGACCCATTGTTGGTCATATTTTTATAAAAATGTTGTCCGCATTCTTAAAATATTTTTCCATTACAATTAAAAGTTTTTGATATAAAATAGTGTAGTGATAGTTTATTTCAAATTATTTAAAATTTAATCCGTGTAAAGTTAAAAACGTATTCACAGTCCAAAGTTATTTAATGTTTTTATGTTACTGTTCTTTTGAACTTATTTCTCTCTTAAGTTATAAGAGATTTTCTATTTCATGATATTCGTGGCAATTTAATAGTTTTTATACATATCTGAATAGTTTTCTTCTCATCTCGTCGCTTAGTTTCAGCCTTTTTCATCCTTTGTCTTTATTGTAATGCTCATTGATCCTTTCAAATCAGTTTTTACCTCATCAGCGGTTGAATTTTGAAAAATAAATTTTTCCAGAATTTACAAACAACAAAGTTTCACGTGCTTAGGTTGCGTATTTTTGCCTCTGAAGTGGCAGTATTTTATTTTAGTTAGTTAAATTGACAATGTTTTATTAGCAATTTAAAAAAACTAAAAGTGTGTAGTTATGTCCAATTTTTAAACTATAGATTTTTACACGTCTTAATGATATTAAGTCTTGAGGTTTCATGTGTCTTGTTTTGCAACAGTGAAGCTATTCTTGACTTTCCAGAATTCTTAGTTATTCATTTTTCTTCGGGGGGAGGGATAACAGTCTACATGAGGGCAATTCTGAAAGAGGCAACTTGCCATTAATAACATAGGAAGGGAACTGAAAAGGGGGGATTCGGAAGGTAGCGCAAGATAGCTTCATGTTGGTGCTTATTATTTGAATAAATATTCTATATTCAAACATATTTTTTCTGACTTAAAGTTTAAATCAATAAAATGACGGCCAATAAGTCATAAATTAATTTAATTACTATTTAATTAGTCTTAATTGGCTTTTGATACTTCATCAGGCATAAAATTTAAAAATTCATCGTCTTTACTTCGTGACTTCCTCGGCCAAAAGGATTATTAAAAGTATATTTACATGAGAAAAGTTTGGTGTGGTGCTCAATCTCCCGCGACGGTTACGGCCGAAATGATGTGCAAATACTCTTACATTTAGTAATCATTTTGGCCGAGAGAGTCATGAAGTGTAGATGATGAATTGCTTAATTTTATGTTCGATTCAGTCTCAAAAGGGAGACGAAACGTCATATTTATATTAATTAAATAGAGATAAAATGATTGCTGACGTATTGACCGTTTTTATTGATTAATATATTCTATATACCTGAGTGATTCTACGACATTTGCCTCTCTTCGCAATAGCATTATCTACACCACCGCGACACTGGTGAAATGTGCTGATGTGTGTATCGTGTTATATAAACAACCGAGGTGCACGAATTTCTTATAATAGGCAGTGTATACCTAACAACAGACAAAATACTAACAAAACAAAACATAATCCTTCGCACCATTACAAACTTCCCATGGTAACCTTTCAAATCAGTTTTTACCTCATCAGCGGCTGAATTTTGAAAAATAAATTTTTCCAGAATTTACAAACAACAAAGTTTCAACATCAAACTTCCCAAAGTAAACTCCGTAATCTCCAAATACATAACTTACCTAATTAAAAGCACCCTCAACCACCCAAACCCCACGATCCAGCAATTCCATGACAATCCTCCTCCATCTGCACGCTTCCGTTGACTCAAAAGAAAACTCCTAATTGACCTCATCTTTCCCCCTGATCTTTCAGGCACACCCTAACCCACCTTACCATCATGCCCGCAGACAACATCCTCATATATCCTCCAATAATAAATTCACTGCCTGTCAACCCTCACCCACCTCTCAGATACACACAAAAAAAACCTAAACCATCTACTAAAGTAGGATAATTAAATGGATTAACCTATCTCCATGTCTACATATTAATTATATACACTATTTTAATTTTGTGTTCATTATTTTAATATCATATATACAGGATCATTTCTTGTACAAACTGATAGTCTTTATGATAAAAGTTTATTATATGAATAAAAACAAACAGGCAGTGCAGTACTTTTTGTGATGATGTGTAATGGTTCATATTTGAACTGTTTCCGGGTAAGTGCCCCTAAGTGTTATTCTTCCAGGGCTGGCCTGTCCACTTGCCCCACCTTCCAGCGGATATCGACGTTGGTTATTGTGGGCGTCGCTATTGTATGATCGAGCGCCGGAAATTACATCCCGCTGAACCCGGTCTCCTTCTTAGACTCACAGCGAATAGACGACGGGTCTCATAAAACCCATGGATGCTTACAATTTGGTGTAATCCAAAAAGATGCCCATATAGCGTGTGTTGACGTAGGATAGAGAAAGATTGTGGATTTAAGAGATTTATAGGGAAGATGAGGTTGCCTTATGAACACAACGTCCTTAATGATAAAATAATTAAAGGACAGAAACTATATTCAGTAATCAATTGCAAGACTAATTTCTTCTCTCCTGTCTATTAAACGTTTCATAATATAACTCAATCTTTTTATGAATCCGTTCGTGAATATTGGTAAGCGATGTCCATCGGTCGGCTCTGGAATGTCCGTGACTAATCATCAGTTAATCAATAAACCCTGAACGTCTTGAAATCAGGAACGCAATGCTTTTACAAGCAGCAAATGGGATATGATTAAAATAACCAGGAGGATATGGAACCGGCTCGAAGGTCTGATAACCGCGCCAGAGACTTTTAAAACCCAAATTTGTTCAAAATACGGTGAAGAAGAATGACCATCTTGTCGTGTATTTCAAGTGAATTTAGTATCTTCATAATGGATCTCTTGTATCAGTTCCCGAGAACATCTCGTGTTCTTGTTTAATTGTGTGCCTGGGAACAGGTGTCTTCAAAAGAGCAACGGTCAATTTGGAAATCAACAGGTGTCCAGTATACTCAGCGTGAACCAATTTAAACCACACATCTAGCCAGTTGATAGATCGCTATCCAGCTGATAAAGGGACCACACGCCTGTGAAATTACTGATTCCACATAATTTACGGCATGTTTACAAGTACCAGAAAGCAATAGACTAACTTAAATTGTGCACTATATTACTACCGAACTAATTAAGCGTGTTTTATTCCTGTTCCATTGGAGTTATGAAATATAATTTTCATCTGTCATATATATTATCAGAGAAAGAAACATTATCATTCCAAACAATGCCAATTATATTTAATTGGAATCAAAGAAGATAAGTAACTATTTTTCTATAAGGGGAGGAAATGGAATGATTAATGAAATCCTTTAGACCGAGGAGAAACAAATTCAGATGTCAATTTATTTCCTCTTAGTATTAAAGAAAAATTAATACAAATAGACGACGAACTTCAAGTGGTGAAAGTAGAATACAATCCTGCATTATAGAGCTTAAAATTACATTAAGATGTTTTGACTAAATAAATTGCTTTTCGAACGTTTTGCTTATATTGTTTGCATATTATATGTGCTGTGTGTATATTGCAAAGCAATTGAGAAATATATTCCACGTATGGTTCTATGGGGACAAATATCGGATAGTGGATATTAATGAACATCCATTAAAAACACGATAATTAGCATCGCAAAAACACGAATAACCAAATTCACCGATATAGTTTAACGACGCCTCAGTGCAATATATTTTGATATAGAGTATCGGGAATGATATTTTACTATCACCGATTTGTTTTGTAAGATTTTACAAAACTACGGCAATGTTGGAACGCATCTGCTTAGGTAAATTGTAAATATATAGGTATTAGTATACCAATAGTCGTTTCATATGCTTTTAATTTTCCCATTCTGAGAGATAGCCAAAACACTATACTTCAGTATAACTTTTTATCGCATTCTTACTATTAATTTCATATACAGCCTGGAAGAAATTCCAAATTTGTGCCCGTGGCTGCGGCAGCCGGAAGTGTGAGGTATTGTTCGATGACACATTTATGACCGTAAAATAAGCAGGGCTACTGGTTGTCTGTCACGCATTTCAAAGAGGGAGGGTTCCGGTAGACAAAAACCTTATTTCGTATTCAGCTGTGACAATCTAGTAGCCAAGAAATTTATTAATATTGGAGGAGAAGAATAAGATGGCATACGAGGACACGGATTAGCATTCGAGTTCAGTTTTGAAATCTCAGCAGAGAAAGGGTATAATAAATATTATCTGGGCAATTGGGTAATATTTAGCACTTTGCCTGGATGTGTAGAGGTCATCTGATGCCGACCAACTGGGTCCTCTTCATGCCAGGTGCTTTGGAAGCCAGCAGTGATCAAAGTTACTTAAGGAAAATATTTTATGTAGCGCAATAGATACAAAATTTTATAATAAAACTTAAAAAAATTTTTATTAAAAAATATTTGGGGGATGTATGAATTTAGAATACACAGGACATTCTGATTTTGTCTACCAAAGCTAGTCGTTCTAATAGTTTTTATAAAAAATTAATGTTACTTCCTTTTTCAAATGATCCCTCCGGATTTATACTCCACTATGCTTAAACCGAAATTATAATATTATTACTTTTCATCTTGATTTCGCGATTCTTTCAGTCCCACTACATTTGTTATCGAAGTTTATCTTCTTAAAACAGTAATTGAAATTATTACTCATTATATTTTAAATGTACTGATATCAAACAGAGATCTTTTTAAAACTATGAATAATGTGAATAATGATAATAATAACAATGTCAAAATTATATCATTGGAATATTGTATTGGACATTTTAAAGAGGGGTATGTTAGATGTAGTTTATATTTTTGGTTATTTTATTGTCAAATTTAAAGCGTTACAAAAACACACACACACAAACTTATATATAATCTAAATTTTTTTATTAAGATATTTAAGTCTTTGACTCACTCAGAAGGTAAAAAGTCTTTTTTGTACTTTAGTATAAAGTGAAAGAGCAATATTAATTTTTTTATAAAGAAGCATATTTTCTGTGATGCATAGAAGTGACTCTCTTATTAATAGGCTCTAGTCGTCAAGAGTAAATTCACGATGTAAATTCTAATACAAAATGCATACATAACCATAGTGTATTAAGCGGGAGTTAGCCGATCCCTTGGGTAGTTGGTATTAATCCCAAACTCGAGGGTAAGCATCTTCTCCCAGTTTGTTAACATGTCGCCATCAGAACGTGCGAAGCTTGCTGGAATTCTCCCTTACGTGGGATGAGGCGGCGCAGTTTGGTTGGCTGGTTTCCTAAATGAATCCGAAGCTCAATTCGTAATCGTATTTACCGTTCCAGAAGCTTGGGCTCTCGATTAATACAACGGGATCTCAACCAGTCGGAAATGTCTTGCGATTCTCTTTTAGCTTTCCCGGAGAGAATTGAATGCAATTTCCTACTAAATTAACTTTTTAAAATTTTTAAATGAAATAAAGTAATAAGAAGAAAACGTGAAAACGCGAGAAACCAGAAATCTGTTGATTGAATTTCGCCATCACACATTTTTTATTTACGAAGGGGTAACTTCTAAAACATACCTATTTCATTATAAATATGTATAATATGTACAGAAATATGATGCTGATATCGTAGACAAAACTGAATTAAATTGAATATTCGTATCGAATGATTAATTCAGCTTGCATAGAATTATAAGTTGATCAGTATTATTCTTTGACTTATGCCATTATTTTAATTTGAAAGATTAGTATAATACGAGCACGTAAAGCATTTTGTACGTCTGTCATATTGTGATCAATATTTTCCGTTTCTTAACTTAACGTATCCAGACTTTTAAAAAAAGCAAGATGTTGCTTTTTGTAAATAAACAACAAAGGCACCTTGTTTGAGAATGACATTTGCAGAATTAAGGTCGCGTTTAGTTACATAGATCCACTTTCATAAATTCAGATTAAACTAGAAAAGTAGGCTTACACCTGATTAAAATTATAGATTGTAATGAGCTATTCTCCCACTTTATTACAATGACAGAACGGAGGGGGATAGCCTCCGACTTTATTCTGGAATCATGGCTGGTTCCTAGGCTCTATTAATATCAGGAATCTTTTTCCCATTTATAAAACTCAATATTCACATTCTAGCGTCTCTGATTACTTTCAGGTTTGGAAGATTAGGTAAAAGAACCTCACGTACCGAATATTTTCCATTATATATTCTAAATTCTCCTTACTTCCAGAGGTGAAGAAGAAAAGATAATGGACATATTTCGAAGTCCAACTCTCTTTAAGTCTGATCGGTTCCTGTCCTTTGCATATAAATTTAGTTTCAACATCCAAATTATCTAGGATATCTCAAGTTTTAGCCGCGAACAACATTTCACGTCAAATATATGAAAATAAATGGAAGAGGAAAATTAAAATTTTCACTATTTAAAACTTAAAGAAATCATGATTTGAGAAATTAGGAAAAGGATAAGTTAAAAATCCATATTTTTTAAATTTTTGTTGCGATTATCTTACATATTTTCACAGGATTACTTTTATCGTGAATAAAGTGAGGAACTTTACTTAACTGAGTTAAGTTTTCATTGCGTGTTCATTGACTGTTCCATCGTAAATTGAGGACCCCCCGCCCCCTTTCTCTCAATTTTTAATCTCCTACCTCTGGTTATTGATTTTATGAAGCAGCGACCATACGAAACAGGTAGGACACGCCAACTAATTTGTAACTGTGGATTTTGGGGAGAAACCCCAGCAAATTTCCGCTTCTGTGGTCTGGTTGACAGCCTTTCAGCCAGCCGAGTTCATTGGCTCTTGCAATAAACGAGGACGTGAACGTGGAGCTCCCGTTGTTCAGAACCGAAACTGTATGGCTCGTCATTTTCATAGTTGCTACTAAACGATTATCATAACGCTTAAAATGTCGCGTCGACGAGGCAGCTTTCTCTTCTTTACCTCCACAAACACGTGCTATTTTTTCAAATATTCACACTGAATTCTTTTTATAAGACTTTTAACAATATCTGGACTTTTCCGTTAAATGATTAACAATTAATATTAATTATTTTTTAACAAGACCAGAGCCTGAATAAATATAAACAATTCAACTAAATATAAGCGAAACTAAATTTAGTCTTGTAAAAATTATTTAATTATACTGTTACTAATTTTTGTAATGCCAAATTTAATTTTGATTATGTTATCCTTTTTGAAGGTACAATTACAAATATTGTAGATGGTAGTGATCTGAATAGTAAGTTATTATCTTCAAGATATTGTTTGTGTGTATTAAATTACTGTCTTTTAATTTGATGTACAATGTTGAAAAACACTTGGTTTTAAATCATACAATTTAATAAAGACCAAAATTTTTTTTTATCTCTGCTACAAATTTTAATAAAATATTGTAGAGACGTTTTCGACATAAGCCATCGTGATCTAAATTAAAACGATAAATTATTCGGAACGTTACAAAAACAATATTTTGTGAACTTTCTACATTATAAAAGATAATTTTTAATCACAATTTATTTTAAATTCAAACTGAATTATTTTTATAAGAATCTTACCAAGATATGGACTAATCTGTTACAGGATTAATTAAAATTAATTATATTTATACAAGAACAGAGACTAAAAAAATATAAATAATTTAATTAACTACAAGTGGAACAAAATTTAGTCTTGTAAAAATTATTTAATTCTAGTGTTACTAATTTTTGTAATGTCAAATTTAATTTCAATTATGTTAGTTTCTTTTAATGTACAATTACAAAATATTGTAGAAATTACTGATCTAAAAAGGGAGTTATCATCTTCAAGGAAATTTTTTGTGTATTAATTACTGTTTTTTAATTTGATGTACAATGTTGAAAAACCCTTTGTTTTAAATCAGTCATAAAATTTAATTAAAACCAAAATTATATTTTAATCTTAATTATAAATTTTATTAAAACGTTGTAGAGAAGCTTTCGGAATGTGCCATTGTCATTTACAATTAAAAGGACGTATTAATTGGATCTTTACAAAAACTAAATTCTCGTGAACTTTCTACATTATAATTATTTATTACAATTTGTTTTAAATCTGTAAACCACTGAACATAAGAGGAGGGTTTAATGTCACTTAATCGCTGTAACAAATCTGTTTTATTTCCTATGACGGTAACTCGTTTCAAAAAGGGGAAAAACCTTTCAATCATCTGTTCTCTGTATAAACGGTTCACTGCGAACACAAATACGTTTTGTAGTATTCAATGTTATTTTATCTGTCTTCAATGTATTCTTATTCCTATTTTGTTTTCATAAGCTAGTTCAATTGTGCTTTGTTTATGGTACAATTCTACAGTACCGTTCGAAGACGAGCTGTAATAGTTATTTATTGTTATTGAGCCGAAAGAGTATGATTATAACAATGATGTAACAACGAGATATAATGAGAGATAAAATTCAGGTGTTAATATTGAAGGTCACAGAACTAAATGGAAGACGAAATTTTAATTTTTACTGATCCAGAATTCTGTACTGTTGAAAATTGTTGAGTTAATCCATACTGCAGTATCACTAAAATGGCTGTCTTAATTTCTTCTCATACTCAGTTAAATTATAAAATAATATTTTTAAATTAACCGTTTTCCTATTCGTGAGAGCCATGTATCAATGAACAAAGATTACACATTTTCTTCCATAATTCAAACGACGTGCTCGTACCACATGTAACGGACAGCGCTACGAACTGTTCATTTGACAAGTAACAAAAGGCGTATCTTCGCTTTTACAAAAGGCAGGGACACTGCATGTATTGTTAACGTAAGGTTGCTCCAGACAGACCGAAGCTTCCTGAGCTTTGAGGATGTTACTCGGGTCGAGTAGCGTTTGCTTGCCGCCGGCTTTAAAGGGGAACTGTCGCTATGCTCAGGTCATACGCGAATTCAAATCTTACCTACGACTTTATCATTACATTATAAGAAGTTGTTTATCGACCGTCGTATATATTTTAAATTACGATTAATAAATGAAAGGAGAAGCAACGTGTATAAAGGGCTAGTATTACATGACCACAAAAATTAGAAATAAAAAAATTATTATGTTCGTGCATCACAATCTTTGTGACAATTTCATATGATATGCTAAAGATGTGATGAGTATGGTTGTTAAATGTTGATGAAAACTGTAATTTCATTGAAATGATGATTGAAAATTTATTTCTTAAAATATCCCTAGCGTAGGTGTATAGGATTGGAGGGATGTCTAATCGGCTCCCTGGGCCTCTTCTCGGACTAATTTGGTGGTAGAGTACCCACCTGGGAAGCGGATCCCTTAGGACCAGTCAACAATTTTTCCTATCTGACCTTCTAAATTATCCCACGTTATTTTAAAACCGTTCTAGAAAAATAGCAATGCCCGTTGTTATATGATAACAAAACAAAAGTTTTCAGTTGGTAACAATGAAGATCGTCGCTTGGAGAAATTGTGTATCGCCTTGATGAGAAATAAAATTATTGGTGCCATATGTAAGAAGTTTGAAAATGGTACGTTGTTAGATTTATTCTATTTTTTAATTGCATTTAGTTCAACGCCAATAAGAAAATGCATTGCAACTGTATACATTTTATAAAAAGGTTTCTCATTTTATTTATGTAATATCAATCAGCAAAATAAATCTGTCCCAAGACGACATCAAAAAGAAATAAACTCCTACTTGCGTATTTCATCGCAGATTCTCACTTTATTAATCTCAAGAAAACATTTTAACGAATATTTCAAAAATAGCTTCGTCTATGGAGGACAGGGAGCCGAGTGTCATCTCCTGATTAAAACTTTCGGAACTTTACTTTCAGAAATGTTTTGTCTCTTGTAATTTCGAGAATATTCAAAGCAGGAACTTTTAGTTACCAATGAATACGGATTCGAAAAGACAACAGCAATTAAATGAAATATGTATTTTAATATTATAAATGAAAGGCGCGCAAAGCTGCAGACATGAAAACGCAACTATTAAGTAACTTCTTAAATGGTTACGCAGGAAATATTTTTCAGTTTAATGTGATATTCAACAATTTTGTTTCACTTAAATGTCACTCGTCAACAAGCATACAAAGTATTCAATGTGAACAAGAAGACACAATTTTTCCCTCGGATAATGACATTTGTAAGTGAAAAATCTATACATATTTATTGTTTATTTATGAGAGTATTTAATCTTTTGAAAAAAATTATAATAATAAAAATATTTTAATTTATACGAGGTATTGGTGGTGTGTTATTAGTTTTCTCTACGATTTGCAATATATTAATACACTATATATTATCCAATGAACTTTATATTTATAAAAAAATTAACGGGAGCTTCTGTTATTGAAGATACGTAAATATATAATAGGAACTTCAACTCCATAACTCATTTGTGTGTTGTTCATTTCAAATACTGCGTTCATTGCTCGTATACTGAATACAAACAATTGAGTTCAACAAAGTAAAAATAACGTTCGTATTCAATCGCTAACACAATTCGTCAAACTTATCAAACTAAGTACAAGATTGTAACGTTCGATTTGAGGCACAGTTATTTTACAGGAATGTAAATTCTATCAATACAGAAAACGCAATGATGATTGGTAGCTATAGCCCAGGTCCGGATAAGTTATGACGTCACGGGTTGTGACGTGATTACACGAGCACAATATGCAAGGTGTCAACAGGCTACGATGTCCTTGTATGCTATCATCATACATCCCTACAGAACATTATTTGAAAAAAGTAAAAACAGTTTTATTAACCACATTGACAATGACGATTAAAAACAAAAAGGAAACACACAATAATATTTAATTAATATTCTAAGTATAATTAAGAATATGAGTATCCCAAGACTTGCCTCCATTTTACTTATTTTATTAATAATTATATTAAATAATAGAGGGCTTATTAAATATATTTCTTACATCTTATTTAAGATATAACACTGACATTTAGCTTTCCGGATTAACATAGGTTTTATATCTCATTTAATAATGGGTGATTTGTTATTATTGAACGTTTTACACGATGGTATCTTATCCATGACTGTCATATGTATTCACCCTAATAAGTCAACATTACGCTATCACCATTTAATTTTTACAACAATCGCCCTATTTTGACAGAAACTGCACATTTTAATTCGATTATTTAAATAACCGTCATATTTCAAATTTCAGTTCCCTTTGCTTTGAAACATCAAGAAATCGAACCCAATTCCTATTACAGACATAAAAGGCAAAACGTATTGATTTAAATGTTTAAAGTTCCCCAACACTTTTATTTATAATTTTAATTAACTATTGCTTCACTCCAAATTCGGAATGTGCCATTCAATATGACTGCCCGCAGTCGATCCAGTAGGCCCAGGCCCTCAATGGGCTGTACAGCCGAAGAAGAATTTATCGCCATATAAATTACCAATCAAATACAAACGAGTTCCCAATACTACTCAACCCAAAATAAATTATAACAGAAAAGATAATGTTAAACGGAAGTTGAAAATAATTATTTAAAATTAGGTAATAAAGTTTTGAGTTCACGACATGAAGAGTGATATTAACATATTTCGTGCAACTAATTTCTTGTATATAGATGTTGAGGTTAAATGATTTGTAGGTTACATGTCAATCATATTGATCAGTCAGATTCAGCACACAGCGTGATGTTTACTTAATAAAAGTGCTACAACGAGATATAATGTTCTTGTACTGATATATTAATTTAGTAAATCATTAACAAAGGTAAATATTTTACTACTCCTCTACAAATTTGATGTTTGTCAATTTCATAATGAAAATATTTATTACATTTTTACACTACATATTCCGATATTCTAAAACTTTTTTATTATTTAATCTGCTTGACACAGACCATGCTTATGTATAATCTGATGATTTTGACTGATTTTAAACCTTGGTTTAACTATAAATGCAATTAATACGAACATATGAATAAAACAAAACCAACTAGAAGTAATATTGACTTCACGTACCCTGGGGATTAAATTTATGTCGTGAGTGTGTTTATTTACTGCACAAATAGAATTAATTTATTACTATAATCAAATCATCACATAAATGGCGTGTAATTTACGTTATTATTCAATTATACTTTTTAGTACGACTTGCAGAAGACAGAAGGAGTGCCTTTAATCTAACAAAATAACCATATAACTCGTAATACGTAAAAAAATATTATAAAATGACTTAATCCTGGTTTTCTCATAATCCTGTTGTACATTAGATAAATAACAATGGGGTAATTCTTATAATTATAAATATTAAAATAATAGACGGTCAAAAATGTTCCAATTTAATAAATAAATTTATTTTTAATGAGTACGCATGTGTATATGTTCGACATACAAATTTAAAAGCGAGGAGCAATGTAGACCAAATTTTCGTATATTTTACGAACAGAAAACAAACACTGAGGGGGTAAGACACGACTTCAATCTTAGATGAGGTGGAGAAAATATTAATACATGCAACGTCAACCAATTTTTGGTTGGAAAAGTTTTTTGGGGGACCGGTGAGATAATCATCTTTTCCCCGAATGATTTTTTTGAAAAATAATATTGCATGAAATTAATGATTTTATTAAAACATAAAGAAAAAAGATAATTGGGAACGCCAATCCCTACTAGACAGCTAGCGGGTGTATAAAAATAAAAGAAAAAGCAATACTAAAATAAATGAAATAGTCCAGTTGTTAAGATCATAATTATGGTATGAATAAGTAGTATAATCAGATGAAAATTGTAAGGAATAACATATTTTCAACTCCTTCGGAATTGGAGGTGAACACCCTTTACGGCGGGTTTGGAGGTGCGTTACACACAAATAATGCAAAAAAGACCCCGAGATTGGTATCTATTCCGGAATTATTGATGTCTTAAGTACTAGACGTTTAATTCTGGCATTTTAGTAGTAGTTTTACCTGTGAAGTGAGTGTGAAACAAGGTTCCGCGTACATTAGTAGAATTTCTGTTCAAATTTGTACTAATGTTACTTATGAAAAAAACCTGTTGGATAAAACACGGAGGAGGGGGGGTAGTAGATGCCAGTATCTTTCAGAATTTAAGGGTACTAGAAGATGTTTCAACTCTCTTAACCTCCGGAAGTAATTTTCTCTCGTTTAGGGACACGAGATTATTTTTGAGTATCTTAATATACTGAACTACATTAAAGTAGCGGGAGTACCTTTTTTGCGATAGGCTATCGAGATTATTTTGAAGAGTGGTAATATTAATAAATATCCGTGCAACGTCGGGTACCCAGTTAGTATTAACTGTTACTTTATAGTATTAGCTGTTACTTTTTTAAAACTGAAGTGAATATTTTTCTACGTAGATAAATAAATTTGACGTGGTTTTCTTGTGTTCAGTTCTTTTTTCGTCAATTATTGATAGATCAGCGACAGATTAATAGCTCATGTTTTCTCGAATTTATTAATATCGTAGATCTTTATTTATGTGTATAGGGACATTAACATTATTATATTCATTTTACTCACCCGATTACAATAACAGATGTTCATATGAGATGTGATTCGTTTCATAAACTTCATTTCTGGTAAAAAAAATCATTAAATTAAATAACTGGTATATGTTTCTTCCGACGGGTGAGTACGCTGTGTATTTGATATAACTTTTAGTCGCTTTTCAATTGAAACTTTCCTCTTTAGGCGTTTTACTGTCTTAGTTACAACTGAGCTTTTATTTTAAATGCAGTAACAGTCATTATTAATTTTGAGAGACTTCTCCAAATCTTTGACGACCGCTACCAAGAGATTCTCGAGGGAAAGATAATATGAACATTCTATAGACTCGTGGGCAAGTCGGCTGCTTCTGGCTAAAATGAGTGGAAACCCCTTTGAGCGGTCTATTCTTCCCAACCATTCCACAGATCCTGCGGGACTTTAAATTGGCCCGAACAGGAATTTCACTTCTAGCGAACTGGAAGCTTCATGAGGCTGTTCTAACCTACTACAACCTTTTCATTCGTTGCATTAAATGATAGAAGTAAAATATTACCAGAAAATTGTAATCACTATCATTCTATAGTTCAGTTACTAAGAAATGGCTAAATGATCGCATTTATTAACTATATGCAACACTCGGCCGTTCCATGGGATACCACTAGAGTTATGTTGCAGAGAGCTTAAAATGGCTGATCACAGTTGAAGCGTTGTGGTAAAATTGAATGAGGCCTTTTTCGCATAAACAAGGTCATTAAAGCTAATGAACAGCTTAGCGCAGGAAAATGCTTGAAGCTTTTAATACGGTGACCTGGGCTGACGGGAAAACGTCTGCATCAAAAAGAAAAAAAAAGAATGTTGCTTTACTGCGACGTGGATAATAGCATGTGAGATAAACTCAAAAATATACGTTTTTGTTATAAGTTTCATGTCAGGTTGTCTTGCATGGAGATATTCTGGTAGTCTTATATCCACAGTGCCGCAGAGCTGATAACAGGAAATTTGGTGTTGCCTGGAATGATAAAAAGGCATTCACTAACTAGAGATAGAAAACTATTCTCAGAAATTCTGATCCTTTCCGTTACAAAAGGTTATCACTTATCTGAAAAGCACACAGCTGATAACTATACGATTTTTAGGACATTTTTAATCAAAATAGTAAGTTTGACCAATAAAAGTCAACTAGGTAAATAATGAGATCTTTCCTAATTATCATGTCACGTGGTTCTACTTTAACCAAAGACAACTTCCCTTAGCGGGTCCTAATATCAATGAATAATTATTAAGCATTCATTTCAAAGTGGCTTATTTCTTCCTTTTTAACGGTCCAATCCCAGTACATAACAATTTTATTTATTACAAATACAGTACATAAGACATTGTTCTTAAATATTTTTCAACACGATTTCTCACTGTAATTTTAGATAGTTTCATATCTATCTGCTTCGTCTCATTTGTGGTCAGTATTATATGTGGTCAACCCAAAGTAAATGGTTTTTATAAAATTATTGGAGTCTCGCTTAGTAAACAATCTAATAGTTACTTGAAGTACCGAATTCCGTTGTAAACAATCAATAGTAACGTACCATATTTAGTTATAAATCCATCTTATAATTTACGTTATTAAAATAAACAACAGAAGTTTGGTAAGATATAGGATACTTGAATTTAAAATATTTATATAAAACATATTAAAACATTAGCTCTACATCAAACACAGCTGATATTCGGTAATCCATAAATTGTTTAATATAATTTTAAATTTAATAATTAAGAATTGATGTATAATGAATATTGTAAAATGGAATGTGAAATACAATTATGATCGACTGATATGTATGATACGTCAGGAATATTTCTAAAATGGTACATGTTACCTGCTTCCAGGAACGTCGCTGCTACCTGCTATCTAACCACAAAAGTGAGCAGCAAAAAAGGAACGTTTTACTGGAGTAGACAAAAACAGTAACTTAATATAGGTTATTTAGAAAGTCAGGTAAATTTAGCAGATATCTGTCGAAATCTCAGTTGAAAAATAGTCTTTCCACTGATAAATTAACGACACACAAGACTCTTTTCCCAAATAATGTATTGTTATTTAGACTGCAACTACATTATCCTACCTACAAAAGAAGTCCTCATAATAAACAAATATATGGATTCATGCCTTCTGTATTCTAATTTAATGACGAAACAAATAAAATATTTTTCATGAGCTTCAATTGTTTAACAACTACAAGGCTTTCACGAGGCAATAATTACCGTACTTGTAAAATCTGAATGTTCTAAAGCAATTGAAATGTATATAGTTTACGGAAAGAAGAAGAAATTTGAAATTAAATTGTAAGTACGTGTGAGGAATTGTAAATAGGGAACTTTTTCAAGTGAATCACTTTGCAAATGGTGAAAATGTATTCAATAGAGATTATGATAGAACGCATTGTTTTTTTCAAATCGAGGACAGAGAAATACTTAAACGAGGATATAATTATGATATAATTGGAGGCGTAGCTTTATCTATACTGTGTATAAGTGATAATATATATTTATTGTAATAAATTGATACTTTTCACCTGGTTCTACTTCACATAGAAATATTTAATCATTAAATTAATTTCAGGATTTGAAAATGAAAACTATTGACGCCATTTACTTGTTTAAATATTTCCCCATTTGGTGATAACGTCTAACAAATTAAACATCTCCGATTTATAAAACTGTGAACGAGCAAACCGCAAGACAGCAGTAGTACGAGCACGAGTTCATCTCTTTTGCCGCGCGCTGGTGGGAAAGCGCCTAGAATCGCGCTCATCCCGTTTCCATGGCAACCCCGATTTCAAGTTAATTAGTGGAGACGAAATCTGTTAACTGGGCTGCAGCGTGAAGGGAGAGCAGGTGGCGTTAACTATGTGGCCGTGAGAAGTAATGTGACGCAGATTATGTCCCCTTGAGAGCGTCCGAGGCGCTGATTTCATTGTCCGCTGCTCAACATGGCCGACCCCGCCCACGCTCTTCCTGGAACCTGTTGAGGAGTCCAGACATCAATTATTTATTTGTAGAAATTAGTCTGGTAACAGACATTTCTTGTTTTCATTAGCGATTGGAACGAACACTCATACAATTCGCATAGTTAAGAAGAACTAACGAGGCGGTATTATGTTGCAGTGTTTTTTAAATTGCTAAATGCCAAAATTATATTGATATTAAATAATATAAGAAATGAATACGGTAATAAAATTGAAAAAATAACGTGTATCTTGAAGAAAAGTTCTCAGGAATTAACAGAAATTATTAGTAGAGTTTAATTAAAATAGAAAGATATTGAACAGTCGTAGATATGAAGTTAGTGAAACACATAACGGAGGGTCTGATCCATTTATTGATTTATAAATTATAAAATACAACACTGTAAGTATTCTTGCAAGAAATTGAATGCATTATAACGAGAACAAAAACATTTCACTGAATTAACGTTAAAACAACGACGAAGACAAGAAACTTGTTAGAAAGCGGAATATATATATATATATATAGTGACGTTACACTCGTGGCACTCGTCCACCCTGCCTTCATTATCCACCGTTTTCTACCTTCGTAGGTAACTTTCATCTGTCACTACAATACTTCATGGGGTGTAACGCTCTAGCAGTGAAGACCCGAGTTATCCCGTGGCGTACTCGTAGGAAGAGAGACGGAGGAGAGCGAGCGTGAACCTTGTAATTTATAGCGTTCTTGTATTGCTTTCAAAGAACATTAAAAACTTAATTTATTTGCATTGTACAAGAGAATAAACTTTTGTTACTTTTTGTATAGTGATTTTGTTTTCTCTTATCACTGCTTGACACTTGGCAATCCGCGAGGTCTGACGACAAAGAGAATTTATTTACAATATAATAAATTAAAAGAGTAATGTTATATATAACTGTCACCTGTTTATATAAGGCGTATTCTTACTACGACTCGTTCCAGACCAGAGCCAATATATGTCAAACCTCAGTAGGCAGTGTATATTACAGAATAATAAACATTTCCGGATATAATGTAATATATATATATATATGGTAAAAAACACAATAAAACCTTACTATACATTCATTTAATTTTACTTATTTTTATTTGGTATTCTTAATATTGCTTTCTTCAGAACTTCAAAAATCTAATTATTCTCTGCATATTATTTTTTATTATTCCTGTAGTACTGTGATGTGGTATCAACATTAATGGAATACCTACATTTTATCATATATATGTAAAACTATTTTAACACTCGAGAGAAATTAGAGAAAACAGTGGGCTAGAGAAACTCTTTGAAATTTTAACACTGAGCTTAAGCCCCAGAGGCTCACGGTAGTTTCTGGTAGTAATAAGTTCCGCCATTTCGAAGAAGTGTGGCTTAAAGGATTTTCCTAGGAAGCCGGACTAATGACTGTACTCGTCAAATCCGCACGGTCTGAGTGTTTGTGAACGCCGTTCTATTGACACAAAACTGCAACAGAGAGATCGGTTTCCTTTCAGACAAGCACCATTCTGAAACCCGTAAGTCAGTACAAGCACTATGTATTCCTTGAAAAAGGAGGACGATGTAACGAAAATGGCTGAATTCAGATTCGTAAATTATAACACGTCTGCAGAACCAAAGAATATGTGACAGATACATTAATAACAGTTTCAGGAACGCTGTAATTAGAAATAATAGGACATTATTCGTACTTTAATCTTCATTTAAGTAAACGGAAAGCATTAATTAATTGTCTGTGGAATTGTTTTCTCCGCGTATAGTTGAAAATAGTAAAGTCTAATTTTTAACCAATAAACCAACTTTAACCGTCAAATGGATTTAAGAAACAAAATAGACACACTCCACGAAAAAAAAATTAGTAGAATTTTATTTCTGCATTTACAAATTCCTTTCAGATATCAGTAATTAACACTGAAATAATTAATAAGATAGAAATATAACAATATATTCATTTGGGGCACTGAGATAAAATTTTCCACAGCACAGACAAATATTGTGGAAGGTTTATTAATTTATTCATTATGTAGACTTGCCACACAGTTTTACAACTTTGAACATCTATTGGTCGCTCTCAAAAAATTTATAACTATTATCTAACAGAAATTGAGTAGATAGATGCATTTTTACATAGTTAATTAGGAACGTTTTTATCTGAAATAGTTTATTATAGCCCAGGAAAATTATATTTTTAATTTTTGTGCGCTCATTTATATGCATATACATTTAATGTTTTGAAGAACTGCAGATCCTTTGCAGACATTTATCGGTAAAAATAATTAATAACTAATTCAGGTATTTCTAGAAACTGCGATCATATTTAGGAAGTGTATGTTCCGCGGTCGTGATAAGAGTTGTCCGTTGATCTCTTTCAGATGAATCACCGGGTAGGATCCTTAAACTGTAGCCTGGGAGCCCATTCCTATACTATTACAGGGGAGTTGCCAGTTTCTGGATCAGAGTCATGAAGCCTGTTATACTAATTTGGACCAAGCACTGAACCTTGAGGTACGCCGCCTCCCATAATTTCCGTCATGACATCATCCTTGGTTAGCTTCTATATTTCATACATTTATCATTAATGTAAATGTATAAATAAATATAAATTTATAATATACGCCCATATGTGAATAATTCAACACATTTAAACTATTAGTCTAACGTCCCTTCGAATATTTTTTCACTGATAATGAAACAAATTTCTTCTAATATGACTAAGATACACCTGTCACATTTGACACTTTTATTCTACAATCCAACGTGCACTGACTGTAGAGTAATGCCTTAATTCGTTGACTTTATTCTCCATATAAATTCCAGCGGTACTCTTATAAGTACGGTCACTCCATTTTACCAATTTTACTGCCCTGCATTCAAATGTGCACGGTCCATTGTTAAAATATTTGTACTAAAGGTCATAAATTGTGTAACTTTACGATTAAAAGCCATTCCGTTGATTCAAGCAATTAAACCTCTAATGGAGCGCGATATTAGCTGTTACAAACGCTGTATTAATGGAATACGGAGAGTAGAAATTCAATGAGTGCCGAAATCAACCCGTCTCTATCTACGAGGAATTCCCAGCAGTGGAAGCCAGAGGCACGGAAAAATCAAAAGAAGGCGATTGTAGCCTGTTACATTGGTTTTCTTTATTTATATCATACAACACAAATGTGCCATTACCGTTTATGGTATCGATAAAACTAATTTTTAAATTCGTTAATTGGTTCAAAGCTGTATTTCAACTGTGAGAACTTAAAGGCTCAGCTCACGAGTAATGGGGTGCGTGTTTTTAAAATGAGTGGAAACTCAACCTGCCCACGGATGGGCAGTGCTGCACGAGAATATTCAATTTTTTATGCCATACATTCATAAAAGCCGAAAAGTTATTGGGGTAATTTTTATTCTAGCATTTAAATTTGTTTATAGAATCAGGAAAACAGTTTTTAACCATAATAAAATTTCAAGAAACCAGAAAAAATAATTATTTTCCCATTTGGATCTAATTTTAAAAATATTTTACCAACACATTATTCATCACTTACATTTAAGTAATACTGTATCAGAAAACTATAAAAGTAATTTAGTTAAAGTGAACAGTAAAAGAAAAATGAGACTGCGTGTTCGAGATTAACCAACCCGACTCGTGTTGGAGGGTTAAGAATAGAAGAGCAGGTCTCGTTCTATTTTCCATAGGGACCTACATTGCAATTTCCTGAAAATGAAGCAGAAAATTCTGAGTGGGAGGCGGCATCTCGACGGTAAGGTTAAGGTCCGTGGTCGAACCATTCTTTGGAAATAGCTTCACAACCCGCTTTCTCCGTAGCCAGAGAGTTGATCAAATAAAATTGTGACCTCAGATCGTTCTCTTCTTACGCAACTCAAGAATTGTTTTGTTATTCGTAGGGAATACCCGTATTATTTAAATAAAAATATGTTCTCTTCGCCTGTATTGCTTCTGCATCCTTTAATCAACTTATAGGGACATTTTATAACATAGTTTGCAAGTGAGTATAATAATTCAATTGTAATGACGGGAAGGTAAAGCGAATTACACATATTAAATCCCAGTCACAGTAATAATCACTTAATCATAAATGTATTATTAAATAAGTTTCTATTTTATTTATGAGAAGAAACTGCACTACTACATTTAAATTACAATGAAGCATAAAATAATTATGTAGGTACATAAAATTGTTATTTATTTTTCTCGCCATGTGTCCAACACACACATATATAATAACATTCCATTATAGGGACTTTGTGTCTCAGTAACTGCGAATATGGAATTTCTAAATCTTAGCGGCTTCATTATTATAATGAAATATGAAGAATGTAGGGGTAAGAGTATCACCTCTTGTGTGGTGAGACACCATTGCATAAATCCGTTTCCTAAAGAAGGAGGGAGTAGAAGTTTTAATCTTGTAGGAGCTGAGAGCAGCAGTTGTAACCATAGTCAAGGGAATTAAACGTACGAGTCATGAAGACTTTTGGTCTATATATAGTGACATGTAAAGTTACAGCCCGAGCCAAAAGCAACGCAAGCCGGGAATGTAGCTTGCAAGTTACTACTTGTTGGACGAGTGGCGCGCCAAACCACCCCCGAGACGCATTTTTGTCGGGGAGACATATTGTCGTTTGGCTGACGTAAGCGGAAGCGTGCAGGGCAGCCGTTGGTAGGGTATTGGAGGTGATAGACGTGCTTCGTGGCTGCAAAGTTTAACAGTTTTGAGCCGTATAAAGGCCAAAGGTAAATCACGAATAGGTGGAACCGAATCCCGCTTCATATAGTGTCGTTGGTGGGTTATTGGAGGTGAGAGATGTGTTTCGTGGAGTTAAGTATGAGTAAGTAACCACGTCCTGTTTAGATTACCAATTTCCTGCTCTGATTAAAATTAAACTATTAAATTGAACTTTTGGTGTTTTTCGGAGTTGAAAATACCTGGCGACCTATAAAATTCCTTAAATTGTATATCAACGCAGAACAGAGCTGGAAAGGAATTGAAAAAAGGGGGATGGGATGTGAAAGGTAGAGCAAGGTAGCCAAGAGGTACAGTTTAAGGATCCTATCCGTTATTTCACCTAAAGAGATGAACGTCAATTTTGTTTCTATCAGAGTGCCCGTGTGTCTTGAGTGAGAGAGATTTCTCAGAATCCTTTACATTTACGATAAAATCCATAAAAAGGTTCCATAGAAAGAAAAAGCCGGAGCGAGTGATGGATGAATTTAAAGGACATTTCGCTTTTTTCTGTGGATAATTTTAATGAAAATTTCAAAACCTTTCACGTGTATATCAAGTATAACAATTGTAGTGGCAAGCGTTACACGACAATTGAAATTTTACTTATGGGACAATTAGATAACCTAAACAAATCAGGAAAATAAGTACGCAAATAAAAATGAAAAATTTTGGAACAAATTTTTGCAATTCTTCCATAACATTATTTGCGTTGCTTACTATTGTTGGATTAGTTAAGTTACGAAACGCCGAGAAATGAATTGATAACGGTGTACCGTAGTGTTTGTGAGTGTTAGTACTGGTGAACGCATTCTAAAGTGGAAAATCGGTGCCGGTTAGAAATTAGCGCTGCACAGAGGGTCATACAACCGCCGTCCATCCTTTAATCGCAATCGTGATCGACAGCGTTCTGTGAGGACACTGGCGCGGATCCCCTCTACTTTATGTGCGTGCGTGCGTGTGTCCGTACGTACGACAATCAGTGCGCGCAGAGCAGATCTCTCCTCCCCCGCATCCTCGGGGCTCCGGGGTTAATTAATTACTCGCGAAGCCCTCTCGTGGCCACTCGCAAAGCTCGATCCCGTTAAAATGTTTTGGCGCCAGAGGGGTAGGCGCCAGACACACTTCCCCCATACATTGTGGCAGGCGATTAAATACGATCAACTTTATAGCCGAGCGCCAGTCCGAACAGAAAATACTGCTGAGTGATGCATTGTACGCGTCACAAGGAATACTATTTGCATTCTCAGAGAGGAAATATTTTCTCCCTTTTACGACCGGCTAATCTTGCTGATCCTGATTTGTTCTGTAAGCTACAAAAAATACGATACGAGGAAACCATAATTCAACGAAATGTTAGAAAACTAGAGTCAAAAAAATATATTTTTTTACACAAGGGATAGAAAATTAGCTGAGAAAGGATTTATCTTGTTTATTTACTGCAACTGGGCGTAATCCTGGTTGCAGAATTTCCTCTGCTTCCAACTGCATAAATCTAATAAAACGACAAACACAAGAAAATAATTTATAGGAATACTATATTTAATAATTTGTCATTGAATAACAATTTATATCTATAAATTGTTGAGACAGAATGGGAACCTTTCAGAAACTTGACCATCTATCACATTAGGGTAAATAATTAATATATTAAATCATAAAATTATTCCACCTGTTTCATACATTTAGTTTCCTTTCCTGTTCATAGAGATATTTTCTTTATTACACCAGTGTTTCCATTCAGTATTCATGACTATCTGAAATGTTTTTTTACAAATGTATAAAAACCAGTAAGATTGTTTTATGACAACCGTAAATAATAACAATGATTTGATTTTAAGAGTAAATGTAAGGTTGGATCAATATACATTGTGTATTGCTATCGTTCTGAGTCTTACGGATTACGTGTAACAGAAATTGAGTCCGAAAACAGTAGTTATTTTATTCTTACGATTCCATAAATTTTCTTCATAATCGTAACCACATTTCTCAGATCAAAACATAGTATTGATAAGATAAATTAAACGGCTATAAAGAACATAAAAAATTGGAAAATTATTTGATTAACCATTTACTCTCATAGACGTTTTAGTACAAACTTGTACTCTCATTACGTTATTTTGTTTTTAACATACTCACACTATAATAAAATAAAGCAACAGAATTATTTGGATCAATAAATAATAATATATTAGGTAATAAACTATGATGATATTTCAACTGGTGAAGAGCACAGTTCATTTCAAATAACAAATTTATAAAGAAATTAGAAATAAAATGTATCCGAAAGAATAATAAAAATATATATTATTGTAAGACAAATAATAAAATATTTTGAATAGAAAGTCGCATTTCTGATCAATTATATTTCAATTATTTTTGTTCAGTATTTAAAATTTCAATTATACCTGGATTTCTAATAATTTTCATTTTTATTGTGTTCTTTTAATATGATTTTAAGAGTATATTAGTTGCCCCCATATAACATTTTCCACAATTATGAAGACCACATCTAATTTTATACCTAACAATATGTTTGGCTTGTACTTACATCTTTTTAAAATTTTAAGTTTTCCATTAATTTGTAAAAACCTTGAATTTAAAACTTGTTTATATAATTTTTTAATTTACAGTTATATTAGTTAATTTCATAAAATGTTTAAGCAGTTACTTATCTTGTTTCTAAACATAGAATTCGTTAAGGGGTGTGGCAATAAACTAGTATTACTTTTTTATATATACGTACTTGTGTCGAATAATAATAATAAAATGATACATCCATCTTGATGGGTTGACTAGGGTCCCCGGGCTATGGTTTAAGGATCCTACCCGGTGTTTCACCTAAAGAGATGCAGGGAAAACCCTAGAAAACCTGCATCAGGTAGGTCGGGCATTGGGTACTATTCTCACGCCCTTCCGAATGGAGACGAGCTTTGCTGTGGGGACGCAGCGTTCCCTTCTCCGTGTCTCCACCAGTTTCAGGAGGCAGTTGGCCAACTGATCCAATGGGATCAGCGGACAGCTCTTGCCATATGCCCAAGGTCTTTGACCCCAGTACATATACCTCCTAAAATATGTGAAGGTGTCTCGGCATATGAGAACTTTGATAAAAAATACCCAGAGAGAGTGCGTGGCATTCCCGACATGATCTTTTTTGTATTCTTCTCATAGTCATATTTATTTTATACCTTTTTGTCTGAGAGTAATTCAGATAATACTATTTGGCATTAACAATCTCGATATTTCCTCCGACAGACGGAACAGTACTGCTTACTAATTATGCTATTGAAAGTTAGTGTCCAAAAATATAGTTTTATTAAATATTTATTTGTTCAGTGAAATTCACTCGAATGCAACAGTGGAATAAATGTTTTAAATGATTGCCCTTAGCGCCTTCTATTTCCTTGGTTAACTACTAAGGTGCTATTATGAGATTCTTCTAAATGTCTGTTAAAGATAGATAGAAATTCATCTTTCTCACTTTCAAACACCTAAGAGAGTGCCATGATTTATTATTTAATTTCATTCAACTTCTGATGAAAATAAGAAGTCTGTGGGTTCCTAAAACTGGCGAATCAAAAATCGACTAGGCCAAATACTGTCATTTTGCTACTTTCAGAAATTGTAGTCACAGAATACTAGTTATTTAGTGTTGTTCTGAGCCCAAAACAGATAAGTTAAAATTTCGATTCTACCTTTCTGATCTTGGGCAAGGAAGACGAAAACGGGCAGGAAGTGAGGTAGAGAGGAAGAAGAGAGAACGAATCGTAATTCATGCAACGCTCTAGACAGTGAGAGGGCTCTGTCAAGGAATAGTTACCATGCGCATGTAAATCCTAACCATAAATCAGTGACATCCTTCCCTTTCCCGTTGTTGGTCTTAAGCATTGTTATCCTGTTAGCGGGGAGCTTCAAGTGTGCGATTAACGAGGAAACGGACAGTACAATTTGTCACTATGAACGGGCGAGGAAGACGTTCTGTTTCACGATAAGAGACATGCAAACAAGGCCCGGCTGTAAGTAATGCTAGGTGGTCACTCAAGATTCGCGATAAGACCTATTTACTTCAACTAACAGTGCTTCATTTCAAGCGAGTCATTCATTCAAATGAACTTCAGATTTAATTAAAAATTATTTCATGTGTCGGAGCAGGGCAATTTTGATATGTTAACTTTGCCAAAATTTTGATTTCGGACAAGTGAAGAGTCTTCATTTCAAAGAACTCTCGATTAAAATATCAGAAACCCAGAAGAAGCAATTTCCCCTTACTTATTTTTATCGAAAACTCTTCGGCGCTTTTCTGCCCTTTATGATGCTAATTCTTTTTAATTACAGAATGAAAAGGAGGTCTAATCAATTTTCCTCGTCCTTACATAGCCTCATTCTAAAAGTTCAAATATAAATAAGGAGAGGTTTTGGCTTGAACTTGTCAAATTCAGATATCTGTTTTTAAGAACACTTCAGTTCCAGTTTAAACTTCCGTTATAACGAACACCCTCTGTTGGTGGCTTTAAGCTACAAAACTTAATTGATAAATATTCCGCATCGGGCTTTTAATTTTCCCGAATAAACTACTTTTCTCACTTACTGCCTTCATAATTTATTTAGTGCCTGAGCTCGTAGAAAACAGGTGGTATTTACGTGTCGTTAATAATTTTTTAATACAAAAAATTGTAATCCATTTTTATAGCAAATTGGAAACGTATAAAATAACACACATTATCTTAAGTAAACATCTTCCGATAAGTAAAATTTAGAGTGTGTATGTTTCACACATGCATGGAACAATTTCGACCAAATATTATACACCTGACCCTTGCTGCCCTGAAATTAATACTGTTAGTATAAATCACGACTGTCAACACTAGGAGAGGACTGGAATGGAAACATGCATAAGCGGCATTATCCACGAATTAACTTTGTAAGTTTTAAAATAAATTATTAAAATATTTTAAAAATATTATTTTCCTTTCTAATTATATTAAAATCCGAAATGTTATTTTCATTAGATGTGTAATAAAGTTATGTACGCACAGAAGATTTATAGCTGCGAGCAAAAGGACCAGGGCCTTTTTAAAACAATAGCTGACTGGCTATTAGAAAATGGGGGAAGAAATTTCAGAGCAATAGGAGATTATGTGGAAGCAAATTTTGAGGAGATAGAATTATTATATTTCGGACTACGAGTCAGGGCAGAAGCGAACTTTTAAGTTCCTAGTACCTTTTGAGTCAAAGTATTGACCGAGAGGACATATTAAAAATTGAGTATGTGTCTCGACATTTCCGGCCCAAGTCGTGACGTGATAATGAGTCTTATCAGGCAGAACGTCGTGCATCTATTCTGTCCCTACGTAGTTTCAACCAGAATTATACCGTCACACCCGCCACCTAAGAAATAATTTCAGCATTTCAGTACATTGATTTAACATTTCAAACAGTTTCACATTGTCTATGTTAATTGCCAAAGACTCAAATTCTACATGGAGACTCCGATTTTTAGAGTCAGATAAATTTTGAGCTCTCTACCGTATTTAATCAATTTATTTGTTTGTTTCATAAATATCATTCTTTAACCACAATTTTGTTAATAAATATTAAATTTTGATATTGAGTTCAATTATTTTATTACTATTTTTTCTATAAATTTATTTCACACCAATAATAAATTAAATATTAGCGACACTCGTTTCAGTGCAATATATAAATAATTGCCTTAAATTATTAGTAGTGATAATTTTAATGCGTATTATTAACATGGATTTTACAAATTCAGAGATTAAGAGGATTAGATATAAATAATATTTTATATATTTTTATGTGCTCTTTTTCCAACTTTTTTCTCGTGAACTTCGAAAACTGGTCCTAATTCGATTAAACTAATACACCAGTTTGCTTAAACAGATACCTGAGAGACAAAATTCCCTCTGCGTTAGTTAGATTTATCATGCAATAGGTAATGAACGATTCTCGGTTTATGAACTGGGTTAATTGTTTAATACAACACAAGGTATCAGAGCAATTCATCTAAGTTGCCCTCAGGTAAATTTACAATGTTTTAAATTTCACCTGAATATTTTTGATACGTTGTGTTATACTTCAAAATTAGCCCGATTCATAAATCAAGAATCATAAATTTAATAAATTCAAATGGATAGCATATAGAAATTTTGTTTACTCTTGACGCAAAAATTATGGAGTTCGCGGGGCTTATCCAGAATATCGGTAAAAACTATGTATTCTTTTGTTTCTTTTTTCCGAGCTTAGGATGACTTTTCGCTTGCAAAATAAATTTGTCTTTCTGCCCTACTTTGTAATTAAGGAGTATTCGCGTCAACGTAAAATTTAACTGCTGCTATCTGATCTTTGATTCTTGTGGACCGGCCGTTTTCACCTACATTGTTTTCATAATACAGGATGAGTCAAAAGTCACCATACACCCTGCCTGTTATTTCAAAACCTCTGCAGGAATTTTTAAACCTGAATATTCCAGTTCGGTATAGCAGAGGCGGCCAAATATGGGCGCCTTCTTGAAAGTGGCCATCATGAATTTACTCCAATTGATTAAATAAATCTTTCTACAACTACTTGCCCTGTTATTTAAATTTTTAGCACAATAATCCAAACGCTTATAATATTTGCCTAAACAGTCGAATTTAAACAAAATTAGTTGATGACGGTTGAAAACAATCGATTGAACCAGGGTACGGTATTTGGACCTCCAGTTACCAAGTGGAAGCCCTACTATCCTAATATTAGTTTCATTCCATCATCAGTTTTTGAATTAAATTTATGGAATATTCATTGTTTACAGATGACCTAAACAGGTTAAGTAAAATCATAGATGAACCTGAGTCTTTCTGTCATCCTCATATTGAGTACCATTTTGGAATTTCAAATCTATTGTATTATAAAATATTGTTATATATGATATAAATAGGTAAATACATTTAAAAAAATTTTAACTAATATGTAAGAGGGCACAAGTAAAAGACTGGGAATGTTTAGGATCAAATTTAGGAAAACAACCATACCCAATCCTCAAAATAATTTATTTTGTTTAGAAATAGTTACAGTTTTAATATCACGCAAGGGGCTCCGCAGTTTGGTCAAAATAATCTGTCATTTAAATTAAATATTTATAATTCTCTATCTTTTTTTCACAAACATATATTTCATACAATAATAATAAATAATCATCAAACAAGAAATACCATATGCGGCAGACTGAGCCCTGAATTTGTGGCACACTACGGGTTTTGTCACGTTACTTATAAGTGGGTCGGAACGCGTAATTCCACAATGACGTGAAGCCATAACCTGATCAGTCAATTGTTATACAATACGTAGGATTAATTTTTGCGTCAGGTGTTTCCCATTTATATATATAATCCTACGTGTTGTATAGAAGTCGACTGATCAGGTTATAATATATATAAATGAAAATCATTACTATTTCTAATTTAAAAAATTGCCAGAACTGTATGAAGTGTCTTTCTTAAAATTGAACATGCTTTAGTAACTTTCATCTCAGCAGAGAATCCTGACAAGGTGTGAGTGGAACTGCACAGACAGTCTAAATGCTCTCTTTGGCTTATTTGACCCACGTTAAATCAGAGGAAGCTAAATACTTGCCAAACTCAAATACACAGTGCAGCAGGGTTCATACTCGCAGGGATGAAGCTCAGTCGTAAATTCAGGATTTATTTGCTTTCTGATAAGATATCGCTTCTGATAATGAATCTTTAAGCGAGCCAGGTGCGTCGTTATTTTCATTAGACTTCATTTGCACGCGAGGTAAATCATCCTTCTTGTTTAATTACACGGTCGGGGCTCACTCAGCGGGAGGAAGCAGAATGAGAAGAAGGCGTTATTCGCGTGTTTCCTCTGCAAGGCAGTCGCTATAGGAATTAATTCTCGTCAGAAGTCACGAAGTCTACCCCTATGAAGGTTGAGCTTTCCGTATAGAGAATACATTTCCCTGTCGCCGGAGCGTCTGCAAAGGACGCCCGGAATATTATGTCAGACTTTATTGATAAATCGTCTGCGAACTGAACGAAGCAGTTAATTATCAAACGTAGTCTCATCCTGGAAGATCCAACGACAAAGTGAGAAGCTAATACGAATAACTGAATCACAATTCACTTTCTTCTAAACTCGGCTCTATTGTAATCAACTCTCTATTGAATTATCAAAGTTGCACAACGGCGAGCGTGCATATATTTCTTCGATAAAGCAACGACATCAAAGCTTGAGTTTTAATAGAATAGCGTAGTTTATTTCATAAACTTGCAAAAAAAAAATTTACAAAATCAAAAGCAAAACCGTCGCTAGGCAACCCACAACGATTGTTATACAGTTCCCAAGGATGTGCTTACAAACTTAATTTTCTTTGAACTTAGTTCCAGATTGAATACATGGATATAATTGCAACAAGAGTATAATTCCTATTAAACTTAATAACATGAAATAACACGTAATTACACGAAAACGGTAAATGAATGAAAATATACTAAAAATTACAAAATAATAAGAGATTTTTATAGAAGTGTAGAACAATTAATAAAGACATAAAAATTAAAACAAATACTTTTAGACATGTTGATAAAATAGACTGTATGATGAAGTAGAATCAGACGAATAACCCGAACAGTCTCATAAAATGTCTCTATTGTATTTGCAGCATTTAAAGAAGCTTTCGACTTTATGTTATATTCATCTTAGCTGTAAGTATCATACAACAGTAAAATACTTATATACTAATGAACGAGTGAATATATATTGTTAATGACGAGGCACTGTGTTGCAGACAAATGAAATTAAGGTATACTATCCTAATTTATTAATATATATTTATCTACATACATGAGAATATGTTTTTATATGTTTGTTACTATTGTATGAAGCTTCCAGCTTCTTATAAAAATACTTTCTGATTCTAAAAATACTTTTTTAAAAACAGAAATATATATTGAAACTTAAACTGCACAAGCAATCATGGTTTACGATAAATAGAAAAGGAATGCTACAAATACAGCACATCATCATTTGATTTTAAGAGGTTATATTGGGTAAGAATAAGACATTAAGTACTGTAAGTATCTGAAGATACCCCGTGAAAACGTAAAAGAACTCATTTAAAGTGTAACTATTACTGATTATATAATATGCTCACATTAAGTCTGTGGGTAGTTAATTAAATAAAAAGTATCTTATAGTGATTTTCTTGTGCGATGGAAACAGCTGTAACGAGGCGTTATTTCTAATTCTAAACAATTTTTTTAAAACTTGAATGAAAGATATGTAACTAATATTGTTGCTAGCATCACTGCATAACATGGGTCTAAGTCGGAAATATATCTCTGTGGACTGATTGATATAAAATTACTACTCGTCTTTATCATGCTACGTGATGACAGTGGAAACTGAATACATAGCGAAATTTGTCATCTTTTTCAAATGACATTCCGTCCTGTACTTTTTGCGAGCCTATGTTATATTACATTCCTTGCCTGTTCGGGTGTATCTCGCGTTCTGATTGGCTCTTGGCCTCAGGTGATAGTGCCACATCCCCTTGACGACCTCAGAGCAATAATTTGCGAACAAATATCTCCTCTGCGTCCCCTGTTATCGTAGATTTCATCAAAACGTTATGGCCTAAGCTTTCTCTGACACGGCCAGAAATTCAAAGAAGTTACATTAAAATCAATACTAGACTCACAGGACAAGAGTTAGTTGTTAGGTCAACACGGACTGAGAAGTCCACATTCAGTCACCTGTCAAATTTGAACTTAATTATCACTAGTTTTGATATGAGAGCAGTTAATGGACGTTGTGTAAATTGATTAAAGGCGCATGATTTTAATTTCAAACCGAGAAGAAATATTTCAGTTGAAGTTCAGCCTAAAGGAAATGAATCAGATTTTAGAAAACCTGATTTAAAAAATCTCGACTGGAGATGTAAATCAGCAGGAATCTAACACACTTTTTAGCAGAATTAAACCGTTGAAAACGAGAGTCAAATTCTTTCTCTGACATGAGACTTTCTAATTAAAAACTTTCCTTAAATATGCACTAAAAATTTATTCTGTCAAGAAAAATTAATTATTATTGTTTTTTAATTTTATTTTTTTGTCTCATCAACAATATAGTAATTAGCGTCTTATACACTTTTAACTTAAAATTATCTAAATACAATTTTAACTTAGATTTATGTCTTCAGTTCTGAAATTTAAATGTACATACACTATTATGGATTACGACTTTGGATACAATTCAGTTATTTTTGGAACTTGATTAAATTTTCTTAGGCATTCATTCCTTACACAAATTCGCTAATGTCATTTTCTTTCAGAATTTCTTCTCTCGTATCATCAAATTTCGGGCAGATCTTTAACAGGTGTTCAACAGATATCTTAACTGGTCACATATCGGTGGGAGGTCTTTCGATATAATTTATGGATGTGTCATTTTAATGTGTCCAGTTCTTAAGTTGAATTGGTCTCTTCTCATGACTTTTGGATTATGTTCTAATGCGTTAAAGTCGTTTCATAGTGGGTTTGAATGACTTCCACTTTGTATTCCATGACTGTGTTAGACTTTCATGGGTTTTTATCCAAACTTTTTTGAGGCATTTTTGATAAATATTGGCTGCATTTTGGGATGAATTTTCCACGGAAGGTGATTGCAGTTTTTTAGTGGTTTAATAACTATCAATATTGTAAATAAATTAAATGTATGTTAATATCAGTATTTTAAATAAATTTAAATAAATGATGCAATATTGAGGAAGGACGAAATATTTAACTATTTATTGACGTTTGTAGTTTCGCACTTTTAGTACAGAGCTTAGTACTTGCTGGGTATATTTAACGAATAAAGAAAGGGTCCGCGTGATTGTTTGGAAATTTTTGCATTAGTTTCAGGGAATACCCAGTCCATGACATCCGTTCTCCCACCATCAAATTCTCGTCTTGTTCCGCAGTGATTCAGAGCTACATGGATTGAGAAAGTAGATGGCCGCTGACTAATATGGAACAGTAAATGGACGCGAGCAGGCCATTTACTGAGCTTGAAGAACAGGCTTTCCCCTTCGTTTTGCCGACGGGTCGATTACTTCTGTCTGCTAGGGCGTAGAAATAACGGAGCTCCACAATGTTCCGCCTGTCACCAAGAAACTCATACAACAGCCGCAGCCTTCGTCACTTGTCAATACTCCATTATCAGTCGACGTCATGTGTGCTCGCTCTCGCTCAAAGCGCTTAGCAAAATGGAACATCGCATACTCCGAAGCTGTACTTATTACCGTCACAAAACTCGCAGCAGCACTGCAATTATATTCACGGTAAAACAATATTAAGCTAAATAAATTTCATGATAAAAATTGTATTTGTTTAATTTCTAACGTTTAATAGTAAATATAATATAAATATGAATTCCTTAGAATTGTAAGAAAAACTTTGACCTATTTGTAGCTGTTCAAGCTAATTTCATACAGGTCCAATGTTTAAAAAATGGGCTAAATATTTAAAAAAAGTATAAATTATTTCTTTTTATTTATTTTAATTTGTTTCGTTGTAAAAATCATATCAAATAATTTTCTGAGAAAGTATGTAATTCAACTAATCAATAAAATGAAACTGTTGAAATAAAAGGGATGATACCAAAACAAATTTTATTTTATCAATTCAATTTGTCGTGGCTTTTCTTATGTTTAGAAAATAAATAAATACTGATACTAAGTATAATCAAAGCAGGCTAATTTATTTAAGTCAGAGATACTGATTATTTACATACTGTTAAAATTATCTTCATAAATCAAATATGCCCGATTTATGACTTTGGTGCATATATATAATATCCTGAAAGTCTTAATTAGATACAATAAAATTATTCGAATGTACATAGTTAATTTTTCTTCTAGAAATTTTAAAGTAGAAGCTTTTATCTGAAATATTGCCATATTCAGCATTCTAAACCCAAAACTACGTATTTTTAAATATTTGACTATTTAAAAAATATTAGAGTAAATAATGTTTGCCAAAATTGATACTTGTTATGAAAAGTCAACCTTTAATTTAATTTTACAACCATTATTTTGGTAGAAACTTTATTGCTTTTCTGTGAGAAAATCACAAATTTTCTTCATGTACAGTTTAGAGTATTTCTTGACATATTAAAGGTTCTTAAGATTAACAAAAAGTGGGTCATTTTTATAATATCTATTAATTTATCTATATTTTATCCCAACTTTGGGACTTCATGAAGTCATACATTAATGAGGAAACAGACTTAAGGAATATGACTCGGGGAAATACAGCACAATTACATATGTAGTCTTTTAGCATACTTAATATTTAGTTTGCATGAAGGTTTGTTTGTTTATTTTAAAGTTTAGTGATTTTTGTTAAACATGCATATTTTGGTACCTGTGAACTGATTTTTTTTACTTTTTCGAAACAAATGAAGCTTTGAGCATTTTATTTGTATCCCATAGATTTTTATTATTTTAGTCTAATCGCTCATTAATATATTAATTGACGACGTCTCAAATTTGGGAACAAAGCGTTGCATATCCTCACGTATTCTTAGTTTCATTCTAGACGTAATTGTCAAATTTGACCACATATTAAGAATCCAAATTTTGTCACTTTATAAGTAATTTTAATAATATTTTGATAATATGAATGCCAAACAATTGAAACCACAATTTTATAGAAATATTAGCATAAAATGCATTCCAAAGCAGCATGTCCGATAATTACACTTGTTTTGATGCGGATCGAGCATTAATTAAATGCTGCTTGTCACGTAATGCTACAAATTGTAACATTTGTTGCCCGGAAGAGTAATTAATGAGATCCCTGACATTATCCAACAAACTTTGTAAGGTAGATATTCGGTCACGTAGTAGGAATAAACTTGAAAATTAAATTATTATTGCGCACAGAAAATTCCTTTACGCGTTCTCCTAGCAAAATGAATATAATCGGTACTTAATGGATGTAAATAAACCCTGACATGCATAATTAAATATAAAAACAATCATAAACGATTAGGTGTTGCACATGTTTTTAATATAATTTCGCAACACAGTGCACGTTACTATTTACATGTGGTGAGATGATTTCACACAGCGGACACAGGAACGTGTGTAGCGGCGACAAAAACGCATCCTCTCATAATGTCCCTCACTTTACAGTTATTTTACACGGGATTCCAGCCAGAGTCACCGCAGCAGCTGTCCACGACCTTTGTTGTTATATTTGATCTGCGCATGAAACACGCCCTCCTATTTGCTGAATATTCCTCGTATATCATGAAACCTTAAAATTTACACCATCAGTACTGTTATTGGTTAAAAAAAAGTTAATTACAAAGGAAGTCTAAATTTGAACATGAAATAGATTTTATTTTATTTCGCTTTCCATTTATTATTTATATATCGTCCATTTTGTTTCAGTCTAAAAAATATACAGAGAACGTTAACACGTTTTTATTCGGTTGCTCTCAATACAACGAGTATCGAAAATGTACTGTTCAGGACGATTAGCTAGTCGTGGGCCAAGACGATGCGCAGTGAACAACTCCGCCCATATTGGAATGGGGGTAGATGGGAGCGGATTTGAACTGCAATATTTGTAAAGAAAACTTCTTAGTGTAAAAGCAATTCTGGAAACATTGGTGCCAGGAAATATATTGCTGTCAGTTCAGGATATGTTGTACGTCAATAAACTTACCTTAAAATGTAATACATAATAAGTATAGTGAGTGTTAAAAAGATGTCGTCGCTGTCTCCATATCCAGTTTTTATGAAGACAATTAAACGTTCTTAACAGTGATAGTAGCGTTCAGACATGCCACTTGGAGCGGTAGTTTCTCCTCAAACGACAATACTCCCCTTCCCCTCCTCATTTACCTACACTGCATGTAAACAAGTCATGATGAATCTCACAAACTGTAGCCATTTGGCGCGTCGTGCACTTTTATTTATATTAATGTCCATCGCATTAACAATAATATATATAGGTATTGTAACATTTAAAGTTACAGTCCAGACAAAATCTATACGAGCAGGAATTTAGCTTGCAAGTTGCTACTTATTGGACGAGTGGCGCGTCAAACTCGTTCCGAGAAGCATTGTTGTCGGAGACGTATTGTCGTTTTGGCTGACGTAAGCGTTTCGCACAGTGGAGTCGTCAGGCAGTCATTGTAGAAGAAAGTCGTGTGTTTCGTGGAGTTAAGGATGGATGAGGGACCACGCCGTGTTTGATTTATAATTTTCGTGTTCTGAATCTTAATTAAAACTCTGACTTAAATATCTTGATGTTTTTATGAACAAAAAATACCTGGCGCCCTAAAATTCCTTAATATACTGCATTATATTGTGATAAAAAGGGGGATTTTGTAACGTTGTGGCGTTATGAGGCGCAGTTCGGCCAACAACAATGCCTAGTCGGCCGAAAGATGGTGTTTCCCCGAGGGGGAAGGCCCGCCTTGCCTGTACGATGGTGAACCCCCGCGGGAGAAATGAGGGCGGGGAACCCCGAAATGTTGAGAAATAGGGGAATTCTCGCCAGAAGCTTTATAAGGGAAGCCGATGGGTGGCTCGAGATCAGAGTGGGGTAGAGCAGAGCAGAGTAGAGCAGACCCGAGAGTGGGGCAGACCAGACCAGAGCATACCAGACCAGAGCAGACCCGAGAAGGGAGGCGACTAGACCAGATCAGACCCGAGAGGACGTGGCTCGACCCCAGAAGGCAGGCGAGTGATCAGACCGCAGAAGGGAGGCGAGTGCATCAGACCCCAGAAGGGAGGCGAGTGGAGCAGATATCCAGAGAGCAGATATCCAGAGACGCACAAACATTCGAGAGGTGGATGTTTGTTGGGCCAGTAATTGTGGGTAAGCGATATAAAAATTGTGAAACTTGCTCATTGCTCTGGATAAATTAACATTCAATTATTTTCTTTCTATTTTCAGCTAATGCATACTCCATCTCTTGAGAGACCCAAAATCCCCTGGGATTAAGCCCGTGTCTTCACTTAAATTAATAAACAAAATTATTAAAATTGATCATATTTGTAATTTAAATTAATGAATGTTTTATACAAAAAAATGAATATTACAATATATTGCGGTTATAAATGTGGTTTCAATTATTGGGTATTCATATTATCAATATGGTTATATTATGTATCGACGGAAACAAAATTAAAGATACTATTTTGATAAAATTACGTAAATGATTGTGATATTTATTATTTTAACCTCAAATTAAACATTTAAATGTTTTAATTTATTTCATTACCAAAGTTTTGAAAGAATTAAGTTCGCAAATGAATTTTTAATAATAATTTATTAAAAATAATAGTGATTTGAAGTTAATCTGAATTTTTTTAAATTTTATTGACGTATAAAAAGTAGAGAAATAGTTTCTCATATTTCCTTTACTATTTATAAGTTAACATATTTTACGAAGATAACCTTTGTCCTGAACTTGTAGGTAATGCACATTTTTGATCGACTATAGGAGTACGATGTATGATTTGTTATCTATATATTGTGTTATGAAATTAGTGTGTATTCGACTAAACTTTATATATCTTCTAGCTGGGTGTCCAACGTTGTCAGGTAATTAATTTATAATAGCCCGCTGCAGTATTTAATTCGACAGTAATCTATTTGTCAACACGTGATTAAACCATCTCATTTTTGAAAATTTACCTCTCCACGCCACCTTTTATCAAAATCGCACTAATCAACGCTGAAAATGTTTTCTTTAGAATATATGTAACGTCGCCGAATGAACATATATTTAAATAAATAATTCAAGCAATGCAAATTTCACATTTGCACACTTAATTTGTGCAGTGTCAAATTTATTGTTCAACAAGACACTCGGTTTGTACTCAATTGCAACACATGGAATATATATATACGTACTCTTATCCTTCTTTTTTGGCTCTAAAGCCCATTCAGCGCCTGGGCCTACCGGGGCGACTGCGGACTGTCATCTTGCATGAGTATATGAACTTGTGCATGCGTAATTGAAATTCCACAGATTATTTAAACGGTCAGGCTGAAAATTTGGGATTAAACTTGTTTTTGTGTGTTTGTGTATGGTAAATACAAATAAATGCATTAAAAAGTTTTTGGTCGAAAATTTAAGTATTTAAGCTAAGAACCGTTCATATGACTCCACAAATACAACAACAAAAATTTTATGATAATTTATCATGCCTAAGAAGAACAATCACGAACACCGGAATTTTATGTATAAAAATAAAGTCGAAAAGATCCAGCGAAAACATTGAAATGTGCTTGTTATGATTTTTTGTAACGGTTTATTAATTGTTTAGAACTAGTATGCCGGTGGTTAGTTTAAATTCAACGGTAATTTATTAAATTTTTAAGTTTGACCGTTGTTGCAAAAAGTTCATTTGTAAATCCATCAATACACAATAAAACTGCTAAAAATTCTTGGAATGAAATTCAGTGTGCATTTAAACGTGTATCTCAAAATAATTTCATAACCAATACTTATTATTAATATTAAATGTATTTCAAATATATAATATTTATCCACTGTACGGACGCTGCATTTCATTTAGTTTAATGTATTTGTAATGCATCACCGATATCTCCACTCAGTGGTATTTATTTGTTTGACATGCAGTATGAACGTAATCAAAAAAGTTTTATTTATTTAATTTAGCGTATCTAAAACACATATTATGCATAAATATTATCGTCCTGCACTCCTGCATAGAAGCTCAACTATGCCAAGTCATAAACTACTCCGTGCGCGCTATGCGCTTAAAAAGGGGTACAGAGTCTTTTCTTCACGTAACATAACTTTTATTGGTCTATAAAGACTAGCAATTGTAACGTGGTGGTCATTAAAACGATTAGTGTAAAAATTCTTTTTTAAATGTGGCGTATTACAAAATAATTTGGTTCGTGTTTTGTCTCATACTAGCATTTTTTATATTATGAGACTGGCCAGTGAGTAGTCTGGTTGTTTGAACTTGGGTTTTAAGTAAGGTCTTTTGTTCCTCCAGATGAGCCATAACACAAGTATTGATTCTGTTAGGGGAAGCATTCTATTGTTCTTTTGCGGAGGAGGGCAATTATCGGAGCATTACCCCGTCACGCTCACCACTGGCACAAAGCTACACGTAGACCTCACGTTGCAGTGTGATTAAACTGCCTGTGTATGAAGCGATTATTTGAAAACCGAAACCACCCTTTCTGTCGGGCCAATTTGTGTTCACTGAAGAGATCAAAACGCTAGAGTCGACACAGTTACGATTCATATTTATATCCAGCGTGTCACCAGGGCACGTTCCCATTTTGTGTTGAATATTTACTATCTACAGTTTAAGAGACAATAATTGCCCCGGCTATTGCGTTTTTATTTTGTACTTTTGACTTGCTTCGCTTTATAAGCTGATGTAACATTCAACGTTACAAAATCTTTCATTACAAACGTGAAGAAATGAATAGTATTTGAGTAGAAGAGGAAGCAACGGTCACATATTACGATCTTCATATTTTCAGTTCCTCTTAGATATCAAAAATGTCGTATCTAGTTAGGGTCTGTTCTCAGGTTTTTAATACAATGGATCATATTTATTTAAATGCCTCACGATCAACATATCTGCCCGGGCTTTTGGTGGTGCGGAATCAAAAGAACGGGAGACAGCTTTAGAGCCAGAGGCAATAATTTACAGACTCAACGTCGCTCCTTGGGTGTTCCCAATTTTGGGGAGAATTGGCATCGGGTGGCGTGTTTTCCCCGAGTGTAACCATCCCTGCCAACTGGGTAATATGAACCAAAGAAGTGGGGAATAGATTTTAAAAAGGCTGGCAGAGAGAGATTTACACATTGTGCGAGAGCGGTGAGATGAGAGTAAAGAGATCGATTGTAGAAAGAGATTTACTTGGAGAGGAGATTTTGGACAGAATTTTGGAGTTGGTCATTCATGACTGGGGTTCAAATTGTGGCAAGGGACATTTTGAAATGCTTCGTGAAACAGGAAGAATAGGTGGTCGGCAGCTGTGATCTGAAGAGAGTTGAGCCAATTAGGAGGAAGAAGCTGGAACCTGCATCAAGCCGACACGGTAAATTACACCTGTAACATTTTGCTGATTTCCTGTACTGCCAGGTCCGAGTAGATTAGTGTAAAATATTTTTGTTCTATGAGATGGTCCATAATATGCGATTAGAGATTGAATTGTTTAAGTTGAAGGAAGTCATATGTATATATATATATATATAGTTTAAATTGACGAAATAAGTGCTGGCATCAAAATCAAAATTGTAATTATTATTGTAAAAATGTTTTGAAATCAAGTAAAAAAACTCGTTATTAATGTACCAATATTCCACTTAAATAATTAATATCATCGCGTGGATTTTTGGAGTCTTGTCGAATTTTATGAGTGAAATTTAACTTAAGTGATGTGAGTTACGAAGAAAATTCAGTGCCATGTGTTTGTAAATTTTGACACTGGGGCAATTATTTTAGATAGATATAGAAACTTGCATATTACCATTATAGCTCGCATTTAGAATTTAGACTGAATCAGCAAATAAGATTTTTTTTATAGAACCCTTGCTCTACCTTCCGAATCCCCCCTTTTCATTTCCTTTCCTATGATATTAAGGGGATCTTTCAGGATGTTTCAGGATAACCTCATGTAGCCTGTTAACCAAAAAATATGGCTACCATGATCTTACATCCACATCCCCCCTTTTCAATTCCCTTCCTATGCTATTAAACGGGAGTTACCTGTTTCAGGATCACCCTCATGTAGCCTGTTACCCAAAATAAAAAATAAAAATATATTTTTTGTAGCCGCGTTTGAATTACGTACTCTTAAGGCCACAAATGGATTATTTTTATAATTGTTTGGAATATACTGTTAGAGGGTGAAGTATGATTACAAATAACAACAAAACAAACAACTTTGCCAAAGACGGGGGAATTAAAAATATTCACTTATGTCCACTATCACGTAATAAAAACGTAAGGTAGAGTTAGAAAACATGTGTATTTCCCGAAAAGTTTTTAATTCCTCGAAAGAAATCAATAAATAGCACAAAATTTCTGAAATGTGTAACAAACACTGATCTCTAAAGAAGTTTCACTAATTTATCTGACATGCTGAAAGTCAGGAAAGGGCAATCTGTTAAAAAGACCTTTAGAAGAAACGAACTGATCGTCATGGTCATCAGCCTTACGGTTTTACACGCGATGCTATTACCCGTTGTACATTCCACAGTAAACGACTTGACCTTTGGCCAAAGAACAGAGAATCACTTGAGCCTAAATTAGGTTAAGTATTTCATACATTATAAAGCTGTAAGATGTGTTCTGTCATTAACTACGGATTAGCAAGGAGCAATAATAATTAACTGTAGGTGAGAAAAATGTTATGAAAATGACTCGTTCTATTCATAATTAAAGTTAATAATAATCCCGTTAACAAACTTATAGAACATGCTGAATGTTAAAAATAACAAAAGGAAAATAGGAATTGTAGCTGCTACCGATACCTCATTTTGTACAATAATGATTATTTAAAGAACGTAGAATGATTTGTATGTTTACTGGCTAGTTTGTAACACCTAATATACAGATACTCCTTACTATGCCAGTATTGAATATGTTTCCTTTCATTTCACCAAGATAGATATTCTGTGCTGATAACAGTAAAGAAAAAATGGTTGTCTTTTTAAATTATCTAATTTTTCTGTTATATGTCAGCATAAATACTACTTGTATAATTGCATAATTTAACCATTAATTTCTTCTTCACTTCGTTTATTACAAGGAATGTTACATCTGCAGAGATAAAAATGTTTCCTGCTTTCATTTGTAAACTAATATAGGCTTTTAAAGAAAGCTCATAACACAACGTAATATTTTTGACAAATTTGAAAAAAATAGAAAGAGCTAAAACTCTTATTTACTTTAATACCATTTTTGAGTTACAAAACGCTACCTTATGACTTAAGCCTAAGTGAGATAAAAATAATTTCAAAAGAGTAAGCGAATTGTGCTTGTCTAATTAGTTTTATATAAATTTCAGTTTGTTGTAACATATTTTTTTGTTATTTTACATATTAATTGTAAATCATTAGTTATTGGAATTATTGAAGAATACAACCAGTGTAAAAATGTTCCGATTTTTTGTTAAGCTAAATTTGCTTAACAATTATTATTTTATACCAAAACTGATGTTGGGTTAAATGAAAAGTTTGGAAAATCCTGCTTAATGGCTGTGCTCTTTCAAAAAACAGCCTTCTACTGTTTGCTCCTTGTCAACTAATATTAAACACTAACTGTCTGATATCCTAAAATTCATTTTTATAGTATCGACATGTAATAATGTTTTAGGTGAAACACCGGGTAGGATCCTTAAACCATAGCACGGGGGCCCTAGTTAACCCTTGGCTACCTTGCTCTACCTTCTGCATCCCCCCTTTTCAATTCCCTTCCTATGCTATTAAAGGGGAGTTGCCTGTTTCAGGATCACCCTCAAGTAGCCTGGTAACAAAAAAAAATATTATTGTAAGGGGTAGGTATTTCTCCCCAGATTGACTGCGGGGCTCGCCTGACTCCGTTGACTCTCTGGATTTTCAAAGTTCTCACATGCCGAGGCACCTTCACTTATTTTAGGAAGTATATGTACTGGCGTCAAAGACCTTCGGCATACGGTAAGAGTTGTCCATTAACCCACTGGATCATTCGGTCAACTGCATCCTGAAACTGGTGGAGACATGGAGAAGATAATGCTGCGACCCCACAGCAAACTCGTCTCCCGCTATTAGGAAGGGAGTGAGGATAGTACCCAATAGCCCAACCTACCTGATACAGATTTGCTAGGGTGTTTCCTGCATATCTTTCGATGAAACACCTGGTAGGATTCTTAAACTATAGCCTGGGAGCCCAAGTCAAATATTGGCTACCTTCCACGTCCCTCCCTTTTCAATTCCCTTCCTATGCTAGTAAAGGAGAGTTGCCTGTTTTAAGATCAAAAATAAAAAAGATGCGATTATAAACAAAATGATGATGACACCATAATACGTCACTTATCCGAAATAAACTTTCTTATTTTTTTCTCAGGGTTAACACGTGGTTTCACTTGGAACCAATTAAACTGATATGATACCAAATGAATAAAGATTACGTTAATTTTCACGAAATATATTTACGAACTTCAAAGTTTTCAACACAGTTTACAAAATGTCTTTACTCGTGATGAACTGATATTTACCCAGAACCTGACACACCGCTGCTAATTAGCTGTCGCACGAATATCCCGTTCTAAATACATGTTGCCCAAGATATATCCATCCCCTCTCTTCCCAATGTTCAGCTATCAAGCGCTCAGTTTGCACACTATCGACGCATGACTTTTTTTCTTCCTCTTCTGTCGAGGTGTCAGAGATGACAAGCTATGAAGCGTCTCTTCTTGTTCACGATCAGCTGTAGCTGCGCTGACTTCTGACGTGGCGTTATTGTAGTCGTCTCGTGTATACTGCACTGTGGTGGAGGTCGGATGGGCTCCAACAATTATGTCGCTCAATCCGACAACTGGGGCTCAAATCGGGCGATTTTTCTGCCGATCAGGTCTGCTGTAGATATCTCCTGGAGTTGCGATATCGTCTGTTCCAACAATGGTATATATTCCCTTGTAATCACCTTTACTTCACTTTCAACCACTTACTGTCCGTATTCACACGCTTATTACGGCTGAAAGACGAGAAACTAACGTCTGTCGTTTCCATTGTGTGCCATTCAATTACGTGAAAAAGAAAGAATGACCATTTTATTTGTTGTTTTATAAATGTTATGAATCACAGTATTCGGAGGTCATTTACCTGTGTTACTGGACGCATTCTTTAAGACGTCTGCAAATCAGGCCGTTCAACCCGGTATCAAGGGAGAATTTTATGACAGAATGCGTATGTTAGCTCTTGGTGCATTGACTGGTCGCTAGCCTTATAAATACGTTCCCACTCCAACTTTCCTGGAATCGAGATAATGACGAACAAGTAGGAAGATATCCTTCTGGGAAATGAGTGAGAGCCAGGTGGAGGTTGACTTCCTCCTTCCTGGTTTTCCTCTTTCCCTCCCCCCTTGGTCCATGACCAAGGTAGCTAATTTAAGACTCCTGCAGGCTGAGACGACCTTGGGCAGTTTGAGAGGTGTATGTACGGGGGTCGAAGACTTTCGGCATACGGTAAGAGTTGTTCGCTGATCCTATTGGACCAGTCGGCCAACTGCCTCTCAATACTGAACAAGGCACGGAGGCGGGTTTGTTGCGTTCCCACAGCAATCCAGTCTCCCGTCATCAGAAGGGCGCAGGAGTAGTACCCACTAGCCCGACCTACCTGATGCAGGTTTTCTATGGTTTTTCCCTGCATCACCTTTTGGTGAAACACCGGGTAGGATCCTTACACTATAGCCTGGGGGCCCTAGTCAACCCTGGGCTACCTTGCTCTACCTTCCACATCCCCCCTTTTCAAGTCCCTTCCTTTGCTATTAAAGGGGAGTTGCCTGCTTCAGGATCACCCTCATGTAGCCTATTACCCTCCAAAAAAAAACTTTCCTGGAAGTCGATCATGAATAGCTTGGCCGAAGGCTCTTCTTCGCTTCCCTGTTATATTTAACCTTAACAGTCTTCTATTCTTTTCCCACTTCTTTTAGTGTGTAATATTGACTGTAACTATACACATATATAAAATATACGTCTGTCTTTGATAAATACTGCGACCTCTCGAATTTTACCTGGTAAAACCCAGGCGAACTCGCCCACTCTACCAAAAACCTTCCTAAACGTTTCTTGAAACTTTATAATCCTTCGAGATGTATCTCACTTTCCTTTCATGTTCCATACCAACTTCGATTGCAAATTCAAGGCGAGACTCTGTTTCCCGAAATCTTGGTAAAGGATCTCTACCTTTTCTTGCTCATGGCTCCCTGGGGACCTATAACCTCAGGTGAACACGTTACAAAAGAAATTAATACTTCTTTGATAATGACATTACTCGTCCATCGACCTTGTTGTTTGCGGTTTACGCAGTCAAGTTAACAGGTTTCAAGTGTAATTCGGGATACCTGCCAAGGACATTTACCAATTTGAGTCGAAGAAAGCAACCGCAATCTGCTTGTTCTTGGGCGTGCTGTAGTGGTAGGGGTTCTGAGGATCAGCAGCGCCGCGGTGAGCGAGGCGGCGACGGGACTAAGCAAGGCCAGTGTGTCTGCGTCGGGCGCCTGAGCTGCCCCAGTGCTCTACTTGTGCGTGGGTGACACGGCAACTGGCACGAGGAAATAATCGCCTTTCATTTTTTTATGTGCGAGACACATCCTTAAGTGAAGAGGGATCGGAAAGAAGAGGTGAGATACGTAAATATAAATTCCCTTCATGATTTATTTTTTTACAGAACTGGATTACCTCAATTGACAATCGCCTAGAAGTGAAGACGCCGCAACGGTAGCAATTGCCGATAATAAGAATCAGTTATTTATACCAGTGTAAATATCACAGTGCTTAGTACGGCGGGTATTGTTGCCTCAATCATCTTATGTCTCTTGGCTTGACTCTCGAATTATGTCTTTGCTTCAACTTTTATATAGAAATCGGGAAATATTGAACATGGATGATCCATTATTTCAGTAGTGAAGAGAATGAAACGAAGGGAAGTGTACGATATAATAAGTAAAGACGCGTAAAGGCGAGAAAGGGAGAAAAAATCCAAAGCTGATGCGAGAAGGAAAGTTTCAGAGACCAGGTTGAGAAATTTGATTTCGCGAAAAAGTTCACGACTGTTCGTATAGATTGGTCTATCTATGAATCTCATTCCCATTATTTTATCCCTAACTTTCATATCATATACCCAGTAATTACATTTTCTGGTTTGTCATTGAGCATGAAACTAAAAGTACTTGCGTATCCTTCACCAATTTCTTTTTATAATGAATCTGACCTCACATTAATTTTAACCCATTTATTTATACCATTTATAATCCATTATCTGTCTCCTTGCTTCATCCTTTCGATTCTCGCGGATTAGGCCAATCCTGATATGGTTTGTCATAGATGTAAATACAATTCCGAAAAATATGTGAAATAAAGAAGAATTTTTGGTATATTTTTGGATTCTGACTAAAATTTTCCTTGAATTGCAAACTTGAATTAGAGAAATATAAAATGTCTCTGTTACATTCTTCCTAATTACACAAAAAAAGAGGCCAATAAACAAGCAAAATTAATAGATGAAATAAATACCATACAAAGTTCCTACAATTCTTGTTGCTTTCATCAGGTGAATGAAAACCACAGCAAGTATTGTAGAAATGGTGTTTGGTAATTACTTAATTAAGTGTGTTTATTGACTAATTCTATATCTAATTAATCATATAATCCTGAAAGGTTCCTGAACAAAATAGGAATTGGCCACAATTTCTTACATTTGATCCTATAAAATGTAACTTGTAAAAAATATTCTGCCCTCCGCATTACCATCGATTGATAAAAATAGTATTGAAACGTTCCCAAATTCTTTTTGGTGTTAATGTTCGATCAGTTCTAAACGCGAAAGTAAAACATTACGTTTTCACATTCGATAAAGTCGTTAACCATTAGTCCATTTATTTAAAATTTGAATCTTTTTCAAATAACGTATGATTTTTAGGTTTATTTATGAAAACATTTTCGGTTATTTTCGTCGAAACGTTGTGTTTATTATTATTTTCGGTTTCTAACAATCCTTCTTTATCATTAGAATAACAGTGGAAAAGATCGTGATAGGCAAGGCGGAGAGTAATTTATAGATATGAGAAGGCTGGTAAAGTATTAAACAGAAACTTATAAGTAAATAGAAGGTGCAGAATAATTAAACGGCTTTTTGAACAGAAATTGATCCCGTTTCACTCTACAGTTGACGGCTTTCTTATTATTATATGAAACACAAAATAAGTGTTTAAGCAGTTTTCACTTTGTATCTTCACGATTTTATTCAACAGCTAATTAATCGGCAAGTAATCGACTTTGAATTCAATTAGTAGCAAAAAAATTTATTCTCCAACATTTTAAATTTATTTTTCAGTTTTCAATACGTAGTTAAAAGTACAAAAACGTAATTTCAAACAATTTCGGAAAGTTCTCTAAACCTCTATACTTTTCATAAATTACTAATAAGGCAGAAGGAGCTAGTTGAAAGCCGGGCTCAGTTTGGTTATCGGCCTCCGTAACTGATGACATTAAATTTGTGTTCTATAAAATATCGGAAAACGAAAGTTATAATTAGCGTATTTTCTTTCATGTTTTAACGCTACGCTGAGATAGTATCGTAAGCTGAACGTTGAGGTTTTTCATCAACTAAACCCACTCATAAATAAATTGTTCGTCTACAGTAGCTGAAATTTTGCGTAATATTTCCATAACACTTGATTTTACAGTAATAATTTACAAAGAGGATGTGGCACAAGTAAATTATTGAAATTAACGTATGACTAAGGATCAACAAAATTTGTAACGACTGCTAAATATTTAACCTCAACAATTTGCGCTGCTTTCCTTTTTACAAATGGAGTAATGAAATTTCTAAACATGTATCGATAGCAACAAGAGAAATTTAATTAGTTAGAACTGACGGCCATCTGGTTACATATTGATGTCGGCGTACTGACGATGGACTATATTACCGCTTATTTTGTATTCCGATCTGCAGCCACTGCAAATCTAAATGATGCATTGAGTCATTGACCGAATGTCCCTTTGTGCATGTTGAATTTATTCGTGATGTAGGAGTAAAACAGAAAAGTTAAATCCTCAAACCAGTAACAGTCATGAGCTTATCGATCCATTATTTCATATTAAAATCCAATAGTATTTTTCTAATATTAAACCAGTTAACAAGAAAAGTAGAAAGAATTATACACATATATTCTCAGGAAACTAATTTTAAATTCTGATAGTTAAGGCGATTCCACTGGAAGCGAATAAACAGAGCTTAGGAAATTAATATCATCCGGCAATATTTTAGTATGAAAAATTAAGTTCATTTAATTTAATTCAAAATATATAAAATAAAGTTTTATATTTCGTCACGTATTAGAAAAGCATTAAAAATTCATGACCTAGACTGTTAACTATAAATACGTAATGTATATAATTACAAAAGACTTGATCAACCTTATCAATGAAATGAATTTACAAGTTAATTCTAAGTTTGGAAAAGTTTAGCTACTAAAAACAATCAGAATGAAATAATGACTTTGAATCTCGATCTCCTTCTCCCATTTTCGTGCCTCTTGCAACTGCAGTACATGATGAAAACACTTTATCTATAGATGTAAAACGTGTATCATTTTCACTATGATGAAACAGAAATTATTTAAACCTGAATAGTTTACAAAAATAACAGTAACCGATGATCTTCACCTATCTAAGTATTATCATAATTTTATTCATACCATCGTCAAAAATTATATGATGTGAAACTATACCTCATCTACAATTGTATATTTAAATTTTGCAACTATATAATTAAACATAAGTTAAAATTGTATTTTAGATACTTCAAACCTAAACGTGTACAAATAATTGTAAATTTAATACCTTATACATCGCTAATGACTACATTGTTGATGCGATAAGTAATAAAAGAATTAAAATAAATTTCACAATATGTAAGTTGCAAAACAAATTAATTGTTATGACATACTAAGTTTAAATCTTGTTTATATTCATTTATAAAAATAGTTTGAGTGATATTGTGAGTTATATACATAATTATCGACAAAAAAAGTAGTATTTCATACGTATTAAAAATCCAAAATATGTATTTCTTTAATTTTCAATCGTTCTCTGACTGGTTGTAAGTTATATTATTTTGGTGCTTCGTTAAACGTGGAATATGAATGACGTTAACCATTTATACCAATACAAACACATGTTTTCGTTTAACTGAGATTGTTTAATTAGGTTGTAATAAACAAACAACTGTGAACTTAAAAAATATATTTTAATTTTGAAACAATTCTCCTGTGCAATAAATCATTCTAATTAGTCATTTTACTGAGTGAGTTGTAGATAAACATCCAATTCTGTGTTCTGCTCAAAATTAGAATTTCAGTCGAGACTTTTGCCTCTAGCATATAATTTACAGTTCACCTGACATCAATTCGTTATTGCAACTACACCTGAGAGAGTCGTAACATCCGTTCGCCTTTAGGTAAAAGTTATTACGGTTTTTTTCCGTAAGCCAAATGCATACGCAAGTAACCTCGTAGCTGTATATGTAAAATATATAATAAAAGCTAATGCAAAATACTCTTGGCATCAAAACGTCAGATGAAAATTTGAATTTCGGTCGGTTCACAACGGTTGTTTTGATTCTCTTCATTTGTGAGCTCCGTTTGAAGAAATAAAGCGTATATAACATTATAAAAATTTAAACTAAATAAGACAAGAATTATCAGTTTGATTAAAAAGTGTGCAAACTTCTATCTAAATTATTAGAAACATGTATTTTCTGATACTTCACAGAGGGACAATCATAGATACATCTTTTGGATGAGAAGTAACGTTTTTAAAATTAATAAAAATAATTCCTGACCTTTCTACAAACAAATTTATTTATCTAATTGAAAATAAACAAAGTTTCGGTGTATATTCACATCTTCTTCATGCTTTTATTTCTGTAAATGACATATTTACATTTAAATTCAATTATTGGTGTGCAAAATAAAGTAGAATGAAATTTGACTATAATAAACGTTTTTAATTTCTTTTTCGAATTTCGGATGCACGTTGCGCAATTTTCATTTAATGTTTTTAAATATTTATTTTAAATCCTAGACTCCAACGATTATCAGGTACTAACGACCTTCAAAAGCATAATCACTGATTTCTGTTGTGTTGTAACTTAGAGATTTAATCTGTAGTTAGTTCAAATGCATGTTTTGTAAACCGTTTATATGATTGCTGCCGTATAATGATTGCTATAGTTTCTAAGTTTTATTACTTATTTACATCCACGGACATTAATCAATACGTATACTTTGCTGTTATATCATATCGGCATGAAAGCACATTTCAGGTTTCTGTGAACCGGTTCAAGAATATATTTTTATTTTATGAATGTTTAAAATCCAGAAAACGTTTTATTTTTTGCATTAACTTTTGGATAACTATAAAACTAAGCCACAAAGATCGTACTCTTCACACCAGAGACTAACTTATTATCACTAACGATACTGCAATACCCAGGTGTTTCTTCTTCTTCGTCACAGTTTCAATTGAATCGAATAAGATTATTATAACATCGAAAACTACTTTATAACACAAAATTATTTATAACGCAAAATTATTTTATGAATAAACAGAATAATTTTCAAAGTGAGTTTTAGTATCTGATTATAACTGAAAATTATTTTATAAATAATAAAAGAGGTAAAAGCATAATTTTCAAAGTGAATTATTTGTATCAAAAATATAATAAGATGTTCAAATATATGTAAAACAGTTAAACTATCTTTTATGAGCTTTGTATGCCTTAGATGTTAACGACTTTCCAATTATTAGGTGCAGCAAAAATGTTTTATTCTATATCAGGCACGAGTAGGGAAATAAGTTACAAATTCGTGATTATTTTTATTCAAATATCAGAGAAGATATTCTTGCTAAATTCAAAAATACTAAATTATCTACGGCTACATTTTTTACGTTATTAAATGCTCATCTAGATAAAGAGTAACGAAATGTTATATTTGTTGTATGATGATAGCTGTACGCTAAAATCATCGTAAAATAAATAAAAATAGTGTACGAAAAATTAAATAAATCTCATATGACGCAGTATGAATTACTAATTACACGTGTAATAGGACTACAAGAAAACAATTTGCTCGTGTACGAGGAAGAAAGACATCATCTTTGGCGGGGATGCGTGTGGTCTATGGATATCTGGTGGAGACTATAAAAGCGAAGTTTCAGAGTTTTAATTCATAATATAGGATGAGAGACGACTGAAAAATATAATATATTCATAGAAATTAATTTTGATGCGTATAACAATGAATACTGGATAAATATCTCTTCACCACGAGTAAAAGAATTTTATTCCTAAATTTTATCAGCTGTGTTGGATATTTTAAAGTTGGTAAATATATTTTGAGAAAAGTTATACAAAATTTATTCATTTGGTAGTATAGTAATTTATTTGGTTGCTAGTGAAACCAAGTTTTAACCCTGAGAAAAAGTTTGGATACTTATTTAGGATACATGACATTATGACGTCATAGGCCATCTTTTTTTATTGGGGAACAGGCTACATGAGAGTGATCCTGAATTAGCCAAATCCACTTTAATACCATAAAAATTGTATTGAAAAGTGGGGATGTGGAAGGTAGAGCAAGGTAGCCAAGAGTTGACCAGTTTTTTTTGGGTAATAGGTTACATGAGGATTATTCTAAAACACGTAACTCGCCTTAAGGATTCTACCCGGTGTTACACCTACAAGAGATGCAGGGAAAACCCTATAAAGCATGCATCAGGTAGGTCGGGCTTTTGGGTATTATTTTCGCGCCCTTCCGAATGACGGGAGACGACTTTACTGTGGGGTCACAGCATTCCCTTCTCCGTGTCTCAAAAAGTTGTACGATGCAGTTGGCCGATTCCGGCATAAGGATACTATAAGTAAACTAGTAATATAGTTACGACATATAAAAATTAATACATCCGTTTGTGGCCACGTTTAATCCTTATAATTATTATATTACTGCGTATTACAAAATTTACTGATGTGCAGAAACCGAGTAGAACATAGAAGACTTTATTTAATCCACTGATTTATAAATTGAGACAACTATTAGTAAACAAGGAATTATATAGTTTAATAAGTTATTATTTATAATTCCGTTTTTAAAACTCTAAGTAGATTGAAAATGTGTTTCTACGTTTCACAGAATTATATAATTAGAATCATCCGCAGTTTAAACCTTAAAAACAGAAAAATGGTATTTTTAGAAGTAAGTAATAATATAAAGTATGAGTACGTTTTATATTTATGGGTCGGTTAAGGATATATCAGGATATGGTTTCGGGAAGAGGCGTCACATAAAACAGAGATATACTACCAGGAAACATTGATGGGAGTAAATATTTGTAGGGGAGCGCTACCATCTCTGAATGCAAATGAAATTATTACGGATGAGTGATAACAGCAAGTAATGGGTGGCAAGGAAACAGAGAGCAATTACCGTTCAATGCAATCATAATCGTAAATTAGAAAAGAAGAAATCTGACTTCCGAGAAGCTACGGTTTACTATAAAATTAGGTGAATATACGACATAACCTTCACTTCAAACGTATTATATCCAATCTTATAAAGTTCCGTGGTCGGGGGATTGGCAGAATATTTACGTTCGGCCTCCCTTAGAACTTTTCCTCACAAATGTCCTTCCTTTTAATAGTGGGGAGGAGCAGGAAATATTTGAGAAGCACTCCACCGATCAAAATCAATCTGTCCCTTTATGAGCAAATTTTCGGAAGAGCACTAACATAATTCTGAATATATTTTTCGTCAATTTTTTCCTGACAAATCTCTGAAGCCACGGCTGAATTGTCTGCTACCTCCATTCCTTCCGCCTGTTGAAAATTTGCATTTGAATGGTCTATACACATGCACCGAATTCTGCGGAAATTTTTTCTCATAATGTAAGACGTGAAATGCGGAGAAGCAAAGAGAACGGTGTGTACGTTATTGAATTTTTCATCTCCAATTCTCCAAATCAAGCCGCCGTGCTGCAGAGAAGTAGCAGAGTGACAAAAGTAGGCACATTGTTCGTAAATTTTTTTTGAATTGGATTGCCCTATTGAAAAGTGAAGTGAAAGTAAAATCTATTTTAAATGTTTGACGGATGTTTTACCAGCTATAACGATTATTTAATTCCGGTCTAAACAAAAACCCTTTATTTACTGTCATAACATATTATTTCTATAGTTCGTAAACTTTTAACTCCATATAAGTTAGGGAAGTTTCGCAGAAAAAAACGGCACATAACGCACGATGAAACATTCCTAGTATTTTCCTTAATTTTTTTCACGCAATGTAACTAATAAACGAAACGTTATTTTATATGAAGTCTTTATACAAAACAACTTTGGAATTTTACTACCGACAAATTAATATAAGTTAAATAATAATTGGTGTTTTGAATATTAAATTCTCACACTCAACAATTTACAACGTATGATGTAGCCCATTCAAGTCCGGAAGGAGGTTCAATATTTCCATTAAATATGTAAATACGCTGTTTGTAGTATTTTAATTATGAATTATAAACTTGAAATAAAATTCTAATTTATTAGTATTCCGTTAAACATCAAAACGTTCGATTGTATTTTTATTGGTGCAATGCACGTACAAAAATACCAGTTATACATATTTTTTTAGGGTGACAGGATTCAAGAGGGGAATAAAACTGCTGCCTACCCGCTTACAAATAGCATAGGAAGGGACTTGAAAAGGGGGGTATGTGGAAGGAGAAACATGGCAGCCATGGTATAGTTTATTTATCCTAGCCACTTTTCTCCAAAGGCAATGCAGAAGACATGCACTAATAAGCCAAGTTCTTGGTAGTTGTCCCAAGCCCTGGATATTTTTAATGCAATAGAGAGTTACAAAATTATCTGAAACATTTAAATATCTACTGAAAGGAAAACTATATGATCTTGAAATATATGCGATCATAGGTGGAAATTATCGATGCAAATTTCACATAAGAACATAAACTTAGTTGCTTTGAGGATATTCTTTGTGATCAAGGAACTAAAACGTTTCACGCATTATAATAATTATTAGTAAAGTATGTGAAAAAACACAGTAAGAAACTTATAAAAGCTATAAATATATTTATTTGACGTCAGATAAATCCAGACATATAACAAGTCTATAACATTTTAATAAAATATACCATTACGTTTCGTTTTGTATTTTATAACAAACTATAGATATGTGAATTTTACTAGTGAAATAATTTTGTACTGATGAATATATATTATCTCCTGTAATATTTTTTCCCCTCAGGATATAATAAAATTTGCCTGCATGATTTTATTATTTATTGAAATTATATATTAGTGGGGAAGAATGTAGTATGATTCAGGGCCAAAGATATCTACTTAAATATTTCAATAAATAATATATATTACAGAAAATAATTTATATTCAGGAATACCGATTTATTATGTAGAATTGATTAACACCATTTTGCATCTAAAGAAGACCCAGAAAAATGAGCGTTGAGTTACTTTCAGTAATTTTCTGACTTGTTACTCGTTTTATTTATTTTTATGAAGTGTTAGTGCTCGAAACTACTTTTGAAGAGACGTTCAGTGCACAAAAACAATAAAAAGTTATTATTTTATGTAATAATGGGATAAATACGCATTTAAGCACATTTATACATACATACTATGCTATAGAGAATATTGGGTAGGGTAACTAACCAGGAAGTTATAAGGAGAATAGGGGAACAATTAGGAGGACTTTCACCAAGAAAAGGGATATATTAATAGGCAAAATTATAAAATTAGCATTAGAGGAAAATAAGAGGGTCACGAACAGAAGAGGGAGGTGAAGGATGGAATACGCTAAGCAGTTTATGAAAGTTGTGGGATTTAGTAGCTATGTATAAATGAAAAGGCTTACGCAATATAAGTTGGCATAGAAGGTTTCATCTAACTAGTCTTAGGACTGAATACCACAACAACAAAATACATACATATGTTATGGATATTCTGTAATATAGTTTTATCAGATTTTCCGAACTGTTTTATTATTACATCAAAAATAATTTCCAGAATAATGTTTACATTACAAATTTTATTTTTAGAATAACAATAAATTACGTAGGCCTGAAGCCGTCAATTGTTTCATAAAGACGTTTTTTCCAACTTTCAATATTTGTTAAGGTACTTCTTCGTGAGTTCCATGTTAGTTTAACAAATTACCTGCATGGTGTATTTATTGTTGGCAATTTAAGTCGTTTCGATTACTCGTCTGAGGTAAAAAGGAAAACCACTGCGGGCAAACTGTTGCGTTGCATTCTGTACAGGACGTCGGGCCTTGAATAACGGAGTCTGAGTCCGCTGTCTGATGGAAGTGATGGATGTCGGAAAGCGGTCGTTTAATTTTGAGTTATGAACGGAGCAGTGACCCTTTTTACTACACCGTGTTCATATCGATTACGAATGTCACATCAATCACAGGTAAATTTAAAAATTTACGGCTGCCATCGACTACGTTTAGTAACAGAAACCATTGTGATCGTCCATCCTCTTTACTAATCATTACGGACGTTAAAAAGATACAAATGCATCACGGTATTTGCATCTTTCGTAACACATGAAAGTAATTTTTATCAACCAGCGCAACATTTTTTCTTTCAATTTATTACAGTTATTGACATCAAAATTTAAGTAATAAAGAATTGAAGTTGTTACTTAATATTGATGGTTTTATTAAGCTGTACTATACTTGTAATTGAATGTAAAAGAATCCTATACAATTTGGTTTAATCCGATTGCTTTCAGGACTTGTAATAAATCATTTCCGTTGTCGGCTCTTGTTATACGTTTCAGTGAGGCTGCCTATTATTCTCCGTTTCCTACCTCAAATAATCCCTCCTCCCTCCCTAACCCAATTAAATGGTTCGAACATTTTTAGATTACTTCCATTAAGATATATGATCCAAAATAATTGTGATAAGTCTATGATGGACCACAGATATTTCAAGTATTCATTAATATGCAGGAATAGAATTTCCGAAGATTTGAAATCTGGTCCGTGGATATTTACCAGCAGTTGGACCTTCACCTTTACGTCTACTAATAGTACAAAACTAAAATTAAAATAATACATTTTAAATAAATCTAGAACCACGATCTGGCAATAGAGATTTAATTAATAATTTCTTTATATTCAAGATAATTTATAGCTATAAAGCAATTATACCGGAAAACTGTATGAGAAATTTCATAAGTTCCGTTGTTTAAACTTCGTCATCTGCCCTCTATTCATATTTATTTGTGGTAGATGACTGGATCTGTGTGAATCCGAGAAGATTAAAGATGTAATAGAAACAAAACGACTTTTAATTATGGCATACTTGGAAGTATTTACAGTTGAAGGCATATGCGAATGTGACAGCATGCGTAAGTTTATTCTGTCAGAGAGACAGATTACACGGAAATCCGCCATTTTTAATTGCGGCTAATATGGCGTGACCATTTATTTACTTCGTGATACCCTCACATTTGGCCATATGTATCCTACAAAATATTTATGGGTAACATAACAATAAGAATTTTTTTAAATACGTAGATTTGTTTATTTCCGTTTTATTTATAACTGCCTTTCAACAATAACTTTTTCAGGGAATTACAGCTGATTTAAAACGCAACCTTCAGGTGATAGAAACCAACCATAAATTTTTATCAACATAATTCAATTGATTCCTGATCAATTGCAAAGATTGTCAAAATAATTTCATGTGAGAACTCCTAAGAACGTGGTCAGCGTGAAGATTCTCCTTCAGTCTCATCCTCAGCTTTTCTAAACGTTAACGTGATATTGCCGTTATTCGAACTCCGGACCTCTGTGATGTGAAGTGTTTATTCCGACCGCTACAACATAGCAGATCGGCCATACTTCTTTATAAATGCTTTAAAGGAAGTCTGAAGTCCCTAACATGCCAATATTAAAAATCAAGCGTCATAGATACAACACTGAAATTTTCACATAATATTTTTAACCTTCCAATACGATATAATAAATTATATATTAATAATTATGGATAAAGAACTTATATAATTTTCCATAAAAACAGATCTTGACAAATAACTTGTTAATTAAAATTATAGTTATTTTAAATAATTTATTTTGATTCGACATACATGCCAACAAGAAAGGAATATCGTAATCCTTTTAAAGAGAATTTAAGGTTGAAATAAATAACCTGATGTGCTCACTGGCCTATAAAATTATCTATTTAGTTGACCACATCTATTCGTTCTCTGTTTCTACATAATAAAAATAAATATAAGAAACACAAATAACTACGTAAATTAAAATCTAAAATTAATAAAGTAAAACCACTCTTAACATATTTATAAAATTGGTCACATGTTAATAAAATCCCGTCTAGTATACAACTATCGTTTTTCGTCATCTTCTATCGATATGATTACGTCCATAGTGGGAGGTTTCACGAATTAAAGATTACGCGATACAGCAATGGTCAATCAAATTCTAGGAAGCGCGACGAGTTCAGAAATTGTTAAAAAAATAATTTGCATCAGATGGTTTTTATATTGGAACATTAATATTTTGTTCGCTTTAAATGACGGAATATAAAAAGATAATATTTTTATAAATGTTACATTTCATCAGATAAGTAATTTTATTATTATCATAAAAAATATAATAATAGTTTTAATTTGCAATTAACGATCTGACTAGAGCAGAAATAAATGAGACAAAAACTTCCGCCATTAATTTTCATTCATTTCTGCAAACGCAGACTCAAAATTACATGGTATTGGAAACACAGCAATACAGCAATAAAAAGGGAAATGTGAAAGGCATTGGAGAGTAGCAAAAAAAAACTAGAAGCGGAGAAAGAGAGAAGGGAGGCATTCAATATAAATGGCTGTCATCCTGTTATTTGTTACTTTTTTAACTAGCAGTTTGACAGGGTGGGGCGCAATTCTTCCGCTGACGCAGACTTGTTGAGGTTTATCGGATGGCGGTTGCACGCCCGCTGATCCCAGCTCACCCATACACAGACTCTAACGATTTTACATAGGCATGGAACCACATGCCAATCTCATCGGAAACCCCTGGCCAAAGATTACCTCTACCTTTGTGTAACGCTACTATCACTGGGATTGGTCGACTATCGAGGTATGAGCCGATCCATATGGGAGCGTTATGAATTCCCTTCTTTACTCAATATTTCGTTTCTTGCATAGCTAATTTCATTGATGATCCCGTTATCAACAGAATAAGTGACTTCTTTCATCTCCTCCACTTCTTCCCCTTCTTTTATAATTTAAATAAGCGGCAACGATCTGTTATTCGAAACATTGGCATACATTTAAAGTTACTAATTAAAAAATCAAAAAGTAAGCTACGTAAGCTCATTATCGAAATAAATTATAAAAATTTGGTTTCAGTATAAATTGTAGCAAGCGTGAAGCGTTGGTAACATCAAAGCTTTCTCCATTTTAATTTAATAAGCCGAGTGAACATTTTAATTCAGATAACTTCTGTCTTACTCACTGACTGAAAGTCAGTTAATTATATAATTTTAAATAATTAAAAAGCAGCTTGTGTGAAATATTACGTAATATAAAAACTTAATCTCCATTTATTCACACAACTAAAAAATTAAAGCGGTTTCATGATTCTCCACAGCTTAGTAAAATACTCACATTCTAATTTGCTTGTGCTGATATCTAGGCTCACTAAATCCGTTGGTTCTTTACCGACGAAATGTGACAGTCAAAATTTAATAATGTAGTATACATAACTAGAGGCGGTAGAAGTATAGTAGACATAAAGAGTAGGATACGAAAGGCGAGAAAGGCTTTCGCAAAAAAATGGAAATTATTTACAACTAAATTAGTATGAATATTAGAAAATCTTTACTAAAACTGTTTTTATGGAGTGTGGCTTTATATGGGTGCGAAACGCGAACGATAGAAGTTGCAGAAGGGAAACGAATAGAAGATTTAGAAATGTGGTGCTGTATATGAATGCTGAAAATCAGATGGTTGGATTGATTAACTAACAAAGAAATTATAAGCAAATTAGGAAAGAGAGAACGATATGGATCTCTTTGACCGAGAGATTAATAGGCAACGTTTTGAGACACGAGCATTTTGTAAAATTAGTATCAGAAGGAAGTGTGTGTGGTCAGAACAGTAGACGAACGCCAACGATGAAATACGCCATGAAAGTTAGGGAGGATGTGGGATGTGTAGTTATATAGAAATAAAATGGATTGCACGGAATAGGTTAGCAATGGAGGGTTGCGTCAGACCTGTCTTAGGACTGACAACTAGAACAACAACTATGAAAATAATCCATGATAAAGAAATGTAATACATACTAAAAATACATATACGAGTAAATAATGTATGAAAAATGAGGATGAATATTAAAAAACTAAGAAAGTAATTGTAATAGACTAATACTTTGTGTAGAAGGACTGATAAACAAGAATGATAAAAGTAATCTCAGCGACCAGAGGGAAAAAATTGCACCCATTAATAATTGAATTGGGGAGACTAAATTAATCTGTAACTATTATTATTTTTAATTTATCACTTAACGACTGTTTTACTAAATATACTAAATATTTATATGAATGATCAATTTACCAACGTTGATACGAAGTATCGTCCATATTTATTTGAACTTCTTCATGCAAAGATGTACATAATGTCAATGGACGCCATAAGTGAATGTTTAAATCATACGTATTCAAAATTTAACTGCAAAAGAATATTGATTGCTTATATCCTTACCCGAAAAAGTTCCAGGTTTGCGAACGAACCGTCGTTTGACTAAAATAAAAACTTTGTTTCTCGGTGAATTGGTTTTAATTTGATGGTTTAATACTTTTATTACATATATTCACAGTCCTATCAAGAATCAAAATTCATCAAATATGTTACACAACAAAATATGTAATAAAAGTGTTACACAGATTTTGTTGTACTGATACAATATACGTTATCCTAATTACTTACCCTGCGTAAGTAAATATTTTACCGTATGTAACATGTAGAGTTTACAAAGTTTCGTTAAATCCTTCTAATTTCACATTTTGAAGGTAAACTTATTTACTTCCGGATCATGTTACATTTAGAAATTTTTATTAATGATCTAAAAACAAATGGTTTTTGGAATAGTTTAAAAGATCGCAATATATATATATATATATATATATATATATATATATATAAACCACTTTCCTTAAGTTGACAGTAACATTACTTTCGTGACGAACAGGTATACAGGACTTGCTCCAATGAAACATGTTACAAATAATTTACTAATAGTATTTTAAGGAGGCTTTACAGTTTATATTGATATTAAGAAAACACTTAAGTCATAATTTTAATTATTTTTTATTAATTCACCGAATAAACAGGAATTACATAGTCATAATCCTTGTGCTATTACGTGTTATACTTTCAGTTAATATTATAAAAATGCAAAGCCCTCTTACTTACATTATTTGTAAAAAAGTAATATATTTTGTTTAGAAGTTCGTGATGGCGTAGGGCTGTTTTTACTTATAGTCTTAATAATTGGTTTCAAATATTTTTTGTTAGAATTTCAGGTTCGTAGATGAATGAACTGTTTCAGTTCTTTCGTGTAATAGATTTTCTTATTTTCGATAACCAAAGTAAAAGACTCTCACTGAATAAATTAGGAGAATGGAAAGGAGAAAAAATTATATTTACTGGAATAATTTCACTCAATGAGAATTTTAATGGTTTTAAATTTTTGAAAATAAGTTTCATCGGTGGAAAAGATAATAATAATATAGGTAAATATATTTTTAAAATTTGAATACCAGAAAATTTTCAATTTATGGAAAGCAGTTTCCAAATAATATTTGCGGTGTTTGAGTGTAAATGTTTCGTCAAATTATTGAAATGTTTGGATCAAAAAATAAATAATCAAGACTGGAGCTCGCAGGATGAAAGGGGAAAGAAATAAAAGGTAGGAGAGAATAGCTATCATTAGATTCTCTGTTGCTTCCAGCCACCTCTACGGCAAATTGATCTCTAAAAGTAATTCGGTCGTTTTGCCCACCTTCCTGGTGCGATCCGGTCCTTCCCTTTTGAGAAGTACTTTGTCTCCTTCCTGACAGCACTTTTGTAATTAATGCAAGGAAAACAGTGCTTCAACTGAACGAATGGGAGTGGGAAGACACGAGAGTAGTTCTGCAGGTAATCTGCCTCCATCCGCAGAGGGTGGTTTGCAAAATTTACTCCCTCGCCGAGGGCCATAAACCTGCGAACTTTATGAAAACAGGAAGAACCATTGAAATTCACTGGATAAATGCTGTAATTAGAGGTTTCTTGCCTAAGACGTCGTAGACTCGCATTCAAAAGCATGACAAGTTATTGGGTTCCAATACATTTGTTTTATTTCTACTCTGGAGCTGAAAGTTATTAAACTAATAAATTTCCCCTTTACATAACCGAAGAAACAGTTTCACATTTTATAATAATGTTAAAAAATACATCTTTCACAAATGTATTGAACAACTGATTTAACTCGATATAAATATAAAATTAATGATTTGAAGACAAAGCTGTTGGGTTTCACGCATCAAACAGACCGTAATTACACTAATTGTTGTTTCTACTTTCAGTATTCCAGCTGAAATTCATTCAATATTCCCAGATAGTGAAGAGGATGTTCTTTTCCATACGACTCTTTCTTCAATAACTCGTAACAACTCGTCCTTTTCTTCTTTCTAAGATAGATATATACTAATAAAGAAAATTTAAGTGTCTGCCTAGAAGTTGGTCTCGAATAGACTTCAAAACAGCTCAACGGATCTCAAAGAAAATTTGAGAGATTAAACAAGTAATTTTAAATTATTTTTAGTGCACGTTTCATTTCGATATCTTTTAGGGTTCAGAAGATACTAATTTAAACAATTGAAAGTTGAACGAACTACCACAGTGAGCCGGACACGTTCAAAGCCAACTGCGATTTATAAGGCTTATTAGGCGTTCCTATATCATTCATCCGATTGTTGTGAAATTTTGGTGTTCAGCGCTGATCATTTCAAACAAGTTTTCTGTAGATAGTGTGAAAAATTATGTTTCTTCTTTCTCCTCTTTGAAGCCAATAAAACATCCTACTGTAAAGACATATTTTAGAACTTGTAACAGGCTAGATTATACCATCACGTGTCAAGCTTTCAATTAAATTGCTATTAAACTTGAAATAAAGCTTAATTATAAGACACAGGGGGTGGTGGTGTAGGGTACGGACATTTAAAATGTAAATGAACGGCAGATATGTGCGTGCGAATAAGTATTTTTCGCGGTTAGTGAGATTGATAGGGGCTCTCGTAGTGTTGTTCTTTTTTTTCAGATTTTTTTTGTCTAAAATGTCCATATTTAAGGTACCAGTTTATTTCTTAACTCGATTAAGATACTGAATAATCGACTGGTTATGATGAAATTCAGGTCTCATAAAGTTGAGGACGTCAAAACTGTGACCCTCTCGCTGATGGATTAATCACGTGCTGACAAAGAAATTACTGTCAAATTAAATACTGTAACCAGGTATTATAGATACGGTGTCCATATTATTTTCTACTGATTCCATGACAGCTTTACCGCGGGGGGAGGGAAGGACACAAAGTCGACGAAGCGTAATTTTGGCAGCATGAGAGGGAGGGGCGAGCATTATTACTCCATATCGTGTTGAAGAGGAATTATGATTGAAAGACACGCAATTGTTGTTAGGACAGCGTTGTTATTTAAGATAAAATATTGTCAACATGTGTTCGCTTTTAGTTTCAGCTAAACGAAAATTTTTAAATCACCAATCAGATAAAATTAATGATTTTATAATATATTGTTTCACATAACCTAAATATCCGTCCAAATTGGGTCAAGGAGGGTTATGAGGACAAAGCCGAGAATATGCCTCGCAGCCGGGTACAGAGGTTTGAAACCGGGAAAATGATACATAAGTAATACCGTACTTTTATACATTCAATAAATTCAACTTTTTCAAAATGCTGTACTTGTCGTTTTGTTTTTACGGCAAAATAAAAATAGTTATTTGTCCACGTTCCGCGTGAACGAAGTCGCGGGCGTAGCTAGTATGAAATAAAACTGGAGTCATATGATGATATGAAAATTTTATGAAGTTCCCTGTACATTATAATGTATATTAATTAGCGGTCGTAGGTCGTTCGGGTCAACGACTTTATATTTATTAGACTGTTTGGAATATATCAGTTACAAAAAGTATTAGTTGTATGATGACAGGTAATTTAAAAATTAATCCAATCGTTCTCCACATACAAACAATTAATCAATTTCAAAATGAAACAGCCCTGCCACGAACAGTAATTTCCGCTCATGTAAAATCACATTACGCTTGGAAACGGAAAGTGCGGCCCCGAATCTGGGTAATTACGGCGATAAACAAGAAATATTTCCTTAGAACTGTATCTGGCATGTTCGGATTGCAGCTGCTTAGCTGAGTAAGCGCTTGACGAAATAGCAATTCCAGAAACTAAAAGCCTCACTCTTTACGCACTGGAGGGTTGAGATTAAAACTGTGCTTCACTGGGCAACGAAAGAAAATTATACTCTCGAAACGTGAATTGCAGCAGCGAAAAGAAGGAAAGCGCGAAGTGTTAAGGTATAGGCTTTCCATAAACTAATGTTATACAACATACGTGGTAGTGGAATAAAAATTTAAGTGCATAAATTATGAAGTAAAATCAGACCTTCGTAATGTAAGGAAACATTGATTTGTTTGATATAAAAAGTGTTATTCATGTCATTTAATTTTCAGGATACTTTTTTTAGGCCGTATAGCAGAGTAACATTTTTAAAATATATTTCATCGAAAGAAAATACTGTACTAGTCTGACGCTCGCATTTGTAAAACGATAAATACCAGCCAAGAAATGCCGGTGGTTGCCGTCGGAGAGCAGCATTCGACGTTGCGCATCTGCTGTAAATCTATTTATACTTATAAATGCTCGGTTTTTCTTCCGAAATCTTCATATCATCTCACTCGCTATGCTTCATCTGTTGTTTCCCTTACTGTCCATAAATAAAACTGCTCGCTCTCTCTGATCTTTCTTCAGTTACACTCTCTCATCCCTCAACTTAAATATGCCTTGCTCATTTTTTCCTTCTCAAATCACAATTTTCCTTCAAGTCCAAAGAACAACATTTTATCCCAACATGTAAAAGCATTCGGTTCCAGAAAAATTACGAAAATATAGTTACGCAAATGTATGACAATTACTTAAGCTATCAAAAATAAAATGAATCATTTAATACTAAACTAATCCATAGTAAATATTATTTTTTTAACACACTAATGTCATACTTTTATCAAAGCACAGATCGTATAAAATATATTTATATAGTGCATTAAATAATACTCATGAAATTGAGAATGGGTTAGACAGGAAGGAAATGAAACTGATATAATGATGGAAAAAGCTTGACCAGGTCCGGAATCAAATCCGGTCGGACGATGTTCTAATCTTTGCACCTATGATCAAGTTACACATTTTCTTCATTCTGCGCCGGATTCCTAAAATTATACGGTGGAGGATGTATATCGGTCCAGATATTACCATCTTGATTTTCTATAAAATTACGAGTAATCATATTTGTATATAATTATCATAAACAAAATAAAATTGACTCTGAACGGCTCAACGCGTTTTGTATAATTTCTAAGCACTTAAAATATATTGTTACTTAAATAAAACGTTCACTAAATTGACAAGTTATTTCGCGCTAAACAAACCCAATAGATGGATCTACTAACTTATTCTTATACATGAAATTCATTGTTAATGTGTAAAGGGAGCTCAAATTTTGTACGTGTGTGTTTGTGTGTATATATTTTCGGCATAATCATCTAAATGCGTGGAGCAATTTCAATCAAATTTTAATCGTACGTTCTTTGCAATTCGGAAATCAGCACTGTTGGGGTAAGACACTGCTACAAACCATAGGCGCGGGGGTGAGGGTGCAGAGATTTTTAACTATACAAAATCGGCCGTCGAATAAATACTTTTCGGGGTTAATTACTTTTACGGTGTTTCCCACGACACTATTTGTATCCGTCCTACATTAATAACATATAGAACAGGATACATTATGCCCTTACGTAGTCTGCGTAGTATTCGTGAGGCAGCGGCGACGACGACGTTCGCAAGAAACACAAAGTATCATAACTAATGTGAAATGTTTGTTATATTTATGCATTAATATCCCGGGCCGCCCAGCGAGTTATCCATATAATAAAATTTCCTGTTGGTGTGTATGTATGTTCCGCGTGCAAATCTAAACGAGTGGACCAATTTAGACCAAATTTTGTGGACGTGTTCTGGATGGGGCGTGAATTTTTAATTATAATTTTGTCTTTCTCAAGAAACAGTGAGTGTTTCTTACTCCATTCTGTTACCGGAAATATTTTTGACTCTCTTAGGTTACTGGCGGCAATTTTTATTTCTTTAATGTACCGTTAATAAAGTGTTAAAAGAATTTTTATTCTGTCAGAGGACTGAAAATATTTTTAGCCCTGTTATTTTACCGGGTTTTCTCCCTCTCGAAATAGCAAGAGTACATTTGGGGTTCATATTGTGACGGTTTCGATACCTATTTAATCATACATTGACCAATAATTGAATAACGTGCAGGGATAATATGAATAAATAAACTGGCAACGCCGGGTCCTCAGATAGAACATAATAAAAATGCTTCTCATCCATACGTAACCGTACATTGAAAGCGAATCGTCGCTAAAAATAAATGTATACCAGAATTCTCATTATAATTAATTTTATTTACATGCTTAAATGTTTCCAACAGGTTTCCTTGACAATATTTTCAAAATTATCGAACGTGATTAAAAAGAATCATAAAATTAATTATACGGTCTCTATAGCCTCTCTCGAGCTACAGAATGTATGTCGTCAATTCTCTTTGCATACCAATTTCAATTTTCTTCTAACTTGATTGTTGAAGTTAATTTTTACTAAAAGTTAATTTAGTTTTGCGCAGATTGAATTGAAGTATGAATAATTACGAGTACAATAAAGTTATATATGGAATACGTTGAAATTCACTTTTTTATGAGATAAAATTTCTTGAATAAAACCTTGTATATTTACAAATTGCGATGTAAATACTATTCTTTTGACTGCGGAAAACCTTCCAGATTGTAAACATTCACTCAGTTTTTACATTATTTTTCTAACAATGTCTGTATAGAGTTAATATCAAATCTATTATTTATTGTCTAAGATGGATCGGCACGACGTACATTTTATTATGAATTAAATACTATGACGCCAAATGGTGACATATTAACATAAGCTATGCGATGAGTAACTTGGTAACAACAGCAACGTTTTCTCCATTGTCCTTGATGCAATTAACGAGCCGCTAATCAGACATGTGTACAGAGCTGTTAGAGATATAGCGGAGGTTTGCTTGATTAACGCAATGATAATGATTATCTGTTTTATCGGCGATATTGCGTGTATCGCTTGAACTATTGCAATACTGCATTATCGCGGCGGGAGTTTGCGGATGGGAGGATTCTGGGGGAAGGGGGGGCTGATTAAACTCTTTCGCAGTGCGCCCTCTTTGTGTGCGGCAATGGGTCCAAGTAATTGGCCACGAGCCTCGGCGCACAGAGAAATGCTGCCTGAACAAACATTTTGCCTCCAAAATCACATATTAATATTTGAACAGTTTTATGTGCTTTCGAGCATTGGACTTGATATTTATTTGGGTAATAATCCTTTTTAGCTTTAGTTATTGCGAGCCAGCAGCTATGCGGATGAATATAATTTATAATAGTTACGTCTAAAATAATTTTAAAAATCAATTGCCTGTTTGGTGATCTCTCGACGAATTGTGATGAACTAGTCTCCGTTATGCAGAAGTGGGGCTTTTCACTTCACTCTGTAAAATGAATGTGCTTCCAGAATTAAGAACTAAAGTCTGCCACACAGATCAATAGTCTTAATCGTTCTTGAAGAATAATTTGTATGTTTCTCCATTACCTAATTTTGGTTGATCTGAGATGACGTGCTGAATCAAACTGACCGGAACGAATATATTGTAAATGAATGGGGGGAATATTAATTAATGAAATTAATAATTGGGTTTAAATATATACATTTATTAACACAATAATTTTAATATGGGTCATGTATGTATATTATTATGTACAAAAATAATTTATTAAAATGGGATTGTATTAAAGATCTCAGGGTATTAATGGTTTGGGTGACCACGCGTAGCAGATTTTTTTTTGTTCGATGACGAACCTGAGTTGTTAAGACCCTTCTTCCCTGCTTCCTGGACTGATCAAAGCATGGTCCACCTCTCAAATCTGCTCTCGCCGTAATTTCTTTGCTGCTAATCTCCTCTCCCCACCTCCTTGTACCACCAGAAATCTGTCCACCACTCTCCTTCAATATCCTCTCGCCATCACCTTGTATCACGTTTAACTCAAAAGTTACTTAATTCACAATTTGCTCTGCTCATAACACAGGGATGTACACCCTCCTTACTCTTCCTTCGCCGCTCTCTAAAAACACATCTTCACTCAACCATGTCCTTCGCCGCGGGAGCTCATCCGCTCCGTGTCCATCCTATCGCCCGTCTCCCTCAACCGTCCAACTCGCTCTCTAAGTACACAATGTCCTAAGAACTGTCATTGTTTTTCAAAATTTCGGTATAAAGTATTGTAACATGAAGGTTGTTGTCGGCTTCTTTTGAGACTTGCCGACAGGAAGCTATTGTTGATGGCGCGCCACAAGCGTCGATAATTTCCTTGTAAAACGTTTCCGAAAATAATAAAAAAAATTGGGCTCGGGTTCTACTGCGCTACAATATGTGACACAAATACCAAATAGGAGATCTAAGTTTCAAGCATGAAACCGTCGACAATACCAAACAAAGAGTATTATAAGATACCTAGAATGGCAATGCAAAGTGTTGCTTGCTTACAGACGACTGCGTGAATGTTATCCCCACTCCTCTCGGACCAACTCGTATCATTGCTCTATGAGGGGCAATGTAAATACAGCACTCGTAAAAATCATCTTAAAACAACAAAAGAAAAATTAAAATGGTTTATTAATTTACACAATAGCTACGTACTTTCAAGTGTGTCGTAAACAAATATAAATGTGTACGGAAGATTAAGAAAAGTGACCACGTTTTAAAACCAATATTTCAAGTTGAATATAATGTTATATGCGCAAAATACATAACTTTTTATTGGAAAATGATGGAGGAGGATATACAATTATGTCCTTGGATCTTAATTCTGAAAATAAGATATTTTCTATGTGAATGGAGTTTGAAAATGAAGCACTATCTCATTAAATTAATTAAATATTATCTTTTTTAAGTCACGATAAAATATTTGAATATTACTTAAACATTCAGATAGAAAAAAAATACAAATGCTCAAATTGTCCATTTTTTTAATCGTTTACAATAATTTTTAGTTTGAATAATAAGTGTTTTGAGTATGTTGAGGTTATATTTACATTATGGAAAATCTTGACTAATTATTTAAACAAATTTTGAGAATGGTAGTAATTCCTCACCGCAAACTTAAAAGAAGATTATAATTACATGTTTTGACTCTATAATTACTTTATTTTCACTGTGATCTCATTTATGAAACTGCATTAACATAACATTCACAACAGTGTACAGAACCTTTGACCCGATGGAGCTCTGTCTCGTAACTAAATTTCTGGGTATTATCCTTATGCTTCACATTAAAAATATAATGTATGAAATGTATACTTATTATCTTTGAATTTTTAAATTTTTTATTGTTTGGTTCTTTAATTATTGTATTCTTTGGCTCTATTCTATCTTATGTAATGTAATAATTTTGTGTATTGTTATATAGTTCAACCTGAAGATCAAGACCGAAACATGTAGTTGTATCTAAATTATAGTTGCTTATGTTTTACGATTTTTTATGTTTATGGCGTCATTTAAACCTTAATTTAAACTTACAGAAGTTTCAAACATTTCCATTGGCGTGAAGATATTTGAAAATTAGCTTATGTTCCTTTCTAGTAAAGGTTATAAAATGCAAGTAATATAGCAGTGTATCCGGTGAACGGTTTCAATTTCATCCCGTATGGATAATATATTTTGTAGTTACGGAGTAATTACGGTTTTTTGCACGTACGGAAATATGGTACGATTTTATGAGGCAGGTGGTACAAAAGTAGTTTTAGAAATAGTTAACACGAGGGCTTCTCCTTTTGCTCGATGTTTTGGGGCTCGCAAATGTAGCAGGGGAATGACCATATTATTTTTGATTATATGTGTAAAAGTTGGAGATTGAGGTGATATAGTCAAGGCAGTTAGCAAAGTGGCGTTGAGTTGGAAAGAGGGAGAGAGGTTTTATTGGTACGTTATCGAGTAAAGAGAGAAGAATGAAGGTGGGGCTGAGAGCCACGAAGTTTATCAGTAGTTGAAGAGTCTTTGAGGTGATCAGGATCTGTGAAGACTTGCACTGCATTGCTTTCACTAGAAGAGAACATTCATTATCGTAGAACCTGAAGACGCCATTTCATGTCACAAACAACGTTGAATACAATTAGCATAATTTCACTCTGTTGCTAATTAGACGCCAGTATCAACGTGTCTCTAATTGAGTTAATAGCTAATAATATTCCGATATACATTCCCATGGTTTTAAATATATTATTTGCATTGATTTCCTTTTTTGTTAATAATTGCAATTATTGTTTCATTCTCTCATTTCGATTTATGTTCCTGATTTTTTTTATGTCGTTATGAGTATTTAATGTCTGATAATTAAGATAAATTGTAATTTCGATGGGCGTGCATTACTAATTCCTCTCCTAAAAAAATCGATTTGAATGAACTTTATTTGTTGGTTTATGGGATCACCTAGATAGTTCTTAGATATAGTTGGACCCGGTTAGTGGCGCTGTTATCGAGATTATCCGTCCTTTTTATATATCTCACATGAAAACTTAGTCTCGAATTTTCATCCCGGCCGGTAGAATATTCTGTGACTTACGCATCAATACATAAGCAAGTTCATTGCGTTGTAGCTTAGCATTGTTCTGAAATTTCGATTTCGAATTTCTTAGTTATGATATATGTCGTGTATTGGGAATTATACAGAATAAAACAATTACGATCACAGTTTTATTACTTCGATTTATTCGTGGATACATCTGAGGATAAGATCGTAGACAAAGATATTGCACAATGCAAAAGAGTAACAAAGAAAGACGTGATTAACATATATAACAATATACTTCGTGTATTGTAATTTTGTGAATACTGAGTGCCTTTTTTATCGATTACTTTGACATTGAACAAATGAAATGTATATTGTTTGAATTACGATTTATACACTTGATGCAATAAGTTACGTCTGTTCTATAATTTTTTAAAGTATTAAATAAACTGGCCTGAATATAAACAGACAACATTTAATGCTTATCTGAATCGCACGTTTCCTCTGCCAATTGGTAGACCTTATCAAATGCATAATACGAAATAAATTGACAAGGTTACCTCAACCCTTCTTATAATATCAAAGACATCCTGTGAAGATATCACCTATGTAACGAAAGATCATAGGTTTTGCTTAATGAGTCACAATCATTTTTGACATTAATTGAAAAATTCTGAAAGGATCTAATGTTAATAATTTCAGAAATAAGTCTAACTTTGTAATTTTTTCCCAACATAAAGGAATTTTTCGTCTGTTCATTTAAAGTTATGACCAGTAAAGAGAATAATGAAACATTAATCCTTTATAAATTATGATAGTGTTGTTCCGTTTTTTAATATATTTTGCAACATTGCATGTGTCGTATTGTGACTCATTTGACTCTTATACATTAGAAATATTATTTAATGCTGCGTCCAGTTAGTTTGAAGTCATCACTCTAATCTTACTACGGCCATATAAGTTTTTACGTGCTGGTATGAATATTTAGGCACTATACAGTTTCATTAGGCTGGCTCCTTCGTTAACAAGTGAATAATGAAGAGGAGAGCGATCGATGGGCTTCCATTATGATGTGGACTTAGAGAGCTTGATTCGATTTCATAGCCGCAGAGGGAATGGATCGTCAGGCTCTTGCATCAACCTCCACTTTGGGAGGAGACCACAAAGTTTCAGCAAAAAAATTAGGATGAGACTTTTCAGATATGTCTGAAACCTTTTAAACTAAAAGGGTTCAATAATGTTGATTATTGTGTAATATTTTTAGTCTTATTTAATGAGGTTAATGGTGTATTAGTGAAGGCACTTCAATTGTTTAGCAGTAGGACTGCACAATTAGTAATTTAAAATTTCGCAAGAAATTTAAACCCAAAAATTTCAAAGTCTAATTTTTAATAAATTAAGAAATTTAAGTTATTTGAAGTTTATATTTTGAAAAAAAAATAATCTTCACCCATCTAAAGGAAGAGGGATATAATGCAGCATAAAATCTCTGGCATAATAAAGAGCTGAGAAGTTTATTTTCCATAACGTCTTTCATTTGTTCATCATGCTACCTAATTTTCAGTTTGTCATATACTCTGTGATAATAAAATTACTGAGTAATTGATATTGTCTCTCAAATTAGTCTTTACACCTTCTCAATGAAGTCATTAATAATTTAATAACGACAGTAAAGTAAAGGAGTGTTAGATTTCGTCTATCAATTTTCTTTGTCATTCGTAGGAAATGTTTTTATTTGGTTGTGGTATTCATTTTACTTTTCCCAATGACTACGTTTATTGAATGTGGAAGGAATTTTCTCAATCCTTGACTTATATTGCTTTTCAAATGGGAGCCTATTTGACCTCGAAGCTCTTCCTTGTGAGATCATATTATGGAAACTTTATCAAATATTACTTATCCACGCTGCTGAGGTGTTGTTGTGGGGGAAATAGGACGGTGTGGTAGCTTTTGAAGCCATGATTGGAGAGTAATCCATCGTTGAGTAATAAACATCATTCATCTCTAGTATAAGCATAAAAATAAATTTACTCATGGACCTTAAAGTAGTTTCAGTCCTTCTAACTAGACATAACAGAGAATATATGGCTGTTAAGTGTTGAATCAAATGCTAAATAGCAGTCTGATTCAATTCAATTAGTCGGCTGGGTTTAAGTTTTAGTCATTTTTCGAATGTAAAATAAATTTTCCTTTTACAATCTGCATATTTAATCACGAAAAATAGATTTACAACTAAGATGGTATTACTCTTTCTAAATGCAATAGAAACTTTACATTTCGTTTTTATGAAAAATATAATGACCAGTAAACGACAATAGTTATGAAAGATGTTGGAATTCCTTGTCTCCCCCCCTTTTCTAATATTTTGAAAAATAGATAGAATGTTATACTTAGGGAGCAGTTTTCAGTTTCAGTGTTGCGCTGTGGTTTGCGACGAAACTTACCAGGATTAAGAAACAATTTTTAAGAGCTAGAACGCAGAAAGACTGCATAGGGGCTACTTTAGGTTGGTCGACCGCAGTGCAATATTTTATTTATGAGTGGGGAACTTGCTGATAAAGCGGAGACAGTGGCTCGCTGGCAGCGCTTCGTGGGGGGAAACACTCATTTTAAATGAACCGAAAAATTGTTTACTCTTTATTTAGTGCGATCTAGCGCACAGAAATGTTATCAGATTTTGATAAAAATATCATGATGTAGTAGAAAACTAGAAACTAGAAAATAAAAGCAAATCTGAATGCTTTATTAATCGTATTGACTAAACTATTTCTTCTGCCCGAAAAGAAAACCTGCAACAGTTTTAAAATAGCCAAATAAATAATTTTTCATTCAAAACCATAAAATATTTTAATTATTACTGAGCAGTCTTTTCTTGAGGTCTCAAAAGATTTTGGAAAAAGAAAACGGAAATAAAATGCGATAGTATTGACATTTTTTGCCTGTTATTCGAAGCACAGCATTGGATGAATCACTTTAATTAAACTTAAATTTATTCAAAGCCACTCTTAAAAATATACAATCAAATAGATAGATAAATCATGATTTTAGGGTGTTAAATTATATTAACTATTTTAAGAGAATTAATGAAAACGAGCTTTAACAGACAGAACCGAAAATTTCTGTACACATTTGTACTCCTCTTCAAGTTAAAAAATTTTATTCTTAACAACAAACGGAAATTTACGATGTGCCTCGGAAGGAATTTTTTAAATGTCAATTAATTTTATTTAGATGAGAATTGAGTTTTTAACCTTGAAGAAGGTACAAATAGGTACCGAAAAGTCGGTCTACATGAATATGTAATAAAAATCATCTGTTTTTCATTAATGTTTTAATTAATTCTCGTAAATATATGACAGACGTGAGACATTTATCAATTACATTTTTAGTAAAAGTTATAATCTATGAGGACAAAATAGGTTTAATGGTTTGTTTAATGAATATTTAACCAATTACTTAATGCATAGCTCTGAATCCTATACAATATTTTCCTAAATATTTGAGATGCGATTTTGATCATAATGTTTAGTATTATGATTTGCAGACAATATATCATTGAATCTATCTGAGTACAATGTTCTGGGATTAAATACATATTATTATCACATTTCTTTAAAGATTTTTTATAGCAACATATTTATTAGAAAAATAACTTACTGGATTATTCCTTTTCTTAGTACATATATGTTTCTGAATTTTTGCAAATTAAAACACTTGAAGTTTAGACGTGACATCTGTGAACGTGCAAAGATTATGTTTAGAAATTCCCAGTGGCAATGTATTGGAGAATACGTGATAAAAATGCGGGATGGCCCGAAAACGTTTTCTTAATCGAGCGCAAATTTTCGCTTTGCCTCCTTACTTTTGAAATCAGTTATTCTAATAAAAACTTATTGTAGAAGTCATTTAGTTTTATTAGATACTATGCGAATTTTTGTCAATTTCGTAATTTTTTAATAAAAAATAGCGTAATGAATATTTAATAGGAGATATGGTAAAATTATGCGATGAATAAATATCATGTATTGAAACGGATATAAAATAATTTACCTCCTAAAACAATTTAAGTGATGTTATGCAAATTGCGGAATTAATGAATTCGTCGAGAGACGCCGAACACTGGTCCAGATGTCTCGTTTTAATTCTCTATACGTCTCCCAATAAAATATAGGTTCAGGGAGGGAGAAAATTAGGATTGGGAAGGGCGAAAGTAAAAAGTTGGAAATTCTGCTATTAATTGCTTCAGCGAAACGCTGTTTGACATGCAAATACTCTTTCTTTCAGCACAAATTAAGCTGTTGCCGCATGGCTACGTTTTCCCATTATTGCGAGATTATTGACCGGGTGGAGTTAGGAAGTGGAGGGCGAGTTGGACAGGATTTGTAGCAGGTAAAACAACTCCAAGCCCGGCTTTACAGTCTGCGCCTCTGCAGCTTCACGGCGGCGACCGTACACTGCGCCAGAACAGATAATATTTAGGCACCGATAATGGAACAGCCATTGAAATGTTATTCTCTTCAAAGAAGACACACCGAGTTCTTCCAATATACAGCAATCATTACGCCATTATATTTACAATTGCTTGCAAAATAATAGCTAACAATTAAGGACAAATATAATAACTGAATCTAATACCAGTATGCCCAGGAAAATAATTGAATCGTTCAATCACAGAAATGCTAAACTGATAATGGTGGAGATAATTTGAAACTCCAGAGTACCAGCAACCCCTTTGTTCAAGTGTCTACAACAGAACGGAATATTATATTACAAACGGTCCTACTTGTTACATATAATAAAAAATGGTTAAATACGGGATACAATTTAATGGTGTAGGAAGCTGAATCTAAATTTTATGAACTACTGCATTGGACAGCTTCTTTTTGTTACTATTTTTACATATAGACTAATAAAACTGTGGAAAAAATGAATCAATGGGTCGTAAAAGTAAATATGTTTTGTGATCCATATTGTAATAACACGCATTATATTTCAAGCATTAATAATTTTTGCCAATAGTACACTCACATTCTGCGAATAGCAGATGACAATAATTCCACATCTGAATTGTATCTGATGAAATACTGAATAAATAATAAGAAATTAACACATTAAATTTTGGTTAGAGATACAACAAATAGTACAAGGAGTGAAAATATCTAACAAATTTATTTAAAACCAATCTGTTCAGGTTACAACAATAACAAACATAATATGCTTAAAACGAATCCCAGTCATCAAAATTTATTCAATTTAAAGTTTTCGGCTATTTTTCAATAATCATCTTCTGCAATTCTTCAACAGTTTGGATATAAAACTTTCATATGAGCAATTATCGGGATGATGCCAAGTAATTGATGAAGCTTTAGCACTCAGGTTCATAAATGGTGAGAACTGCTCATACTTATATTTTCTGTTTAATTATTTTTTCAGAGGCAAACGTTTAAAAATTGGTTAGTTAGTAAAAAAGTTAAATTTTAGATTATATTCGGAAGAAGCAATAAAAGAACAAAATTATTTGGGGGCGGTAGCTTTTATAACATTAATAGTAAAGTTGCTGTGTAAGGGAATTAAGTTTTCTGTTTTCGCATACACACTGATTATCAGTTATGTCTGGGCTTTGCTTATTATTTAATTAGAATATTTCGTATCGCCACTTTAATTTTATAATATTTATGCAAAATATTTTTCGTACTCATTTAGAGTTATTATAATTAAAAAGTTGAAGAATCAGTGAAATAAAAAATTAATAGTAAATATTTAAGATTAAATTATTTACAGTGTCATGTTACTGTTGTGAATAATAATATGGAGCATTCGCGTTGCCCTGGTAAATTATAAGTTATAAAAAATTTATTTTCTTTGTTTGAGCCAATTGTTTAGTATTCATTCTTACTACATTAATATTACGAAGAAAACAAGAACTTACGTGCTGGGAAATACACAGTTACTTTTCTCGTTGGCGGTGATAAAATAAAGGACGTAAACTTTCACATCCAAAGAATACTCCTGTGTTAGGATAAGGAAAATATGGGTACGACATTATATTTATTCGTTGAGCATCTTAGAGAAAATAATTCAGTTTTCTTTGTTCTAATTTGGGTTTTGAACAACGATCATGATATGATAATTATTGGTATGATAAAATGAACTGTAAATATTTTTCAAGGGACTTTCATATCACTGAACCTGTATGGAACGATTTTGAAAAGCTATTCTTAGTTCACTTTCTACTTACAACAGCCGTCTGAGTTTTCAACAGAGGTGACTAATTAAGATATATCTACTAGGCATTAATCAAAATGTCATATCATAACAAGCATCGGAAATATTTCAGTAGTCCGTAATGGCGACTCGATATCAATGAAATTGTTTCCTCAATTCCGCACAAAAGTTATCGTGACAGATTTGTATCTGGAGTATTCTGATCTGAGCTCCTCAATTGAATCCATTATACAATTTGATACATTACTAAAGAGCCTGACGTCACAATAGCATAGCACTACCAATAGCATTCCGCAGTGCGGCATATCCGCTGACCCAGATCTCAACTTTTCTTGGGAAGAAATTGTTACGCCCTTTCATCCGATAAATTCTGCCAGTGAAATTAAATTCATGATAGCATTCCTCGCAGATACGGTAATATTAGAAGAAAGAGCGAAATAAAGGAAGCAACACAGAGAGCAACAACGTAATCGATAGTCAGAAATAGGGAATGCAAAATTTGCCAAATATTGATCAAATGAATTTTCGTGGAGGGGGGAAATTTCTGGTAGAGATCATAAAGAAAATAATAGCAGTTCAGCTTAGCATAGAAAGATTGCTCCTTCATTTTAAGGTTTGTCGATTAGATTATAAAATAAATGATATGTGGCAATATTAAATATGTATTCAAAGAGAAATAACAGAAAAGATAACAGGAGGGACATTTAATAATTAAAACGAAAAACTGTAGTAACCACATATTAAAATATTTGCTCCAGGGTTCATAAAAATTCAAGAATATGTTATAAAACGAAAATCTATCAGATAATTCAGATCTGAACCTGAACCTGTTCAAATTACATACAGAATCATACAGGAACCATACAATGTTTTGCTAAGGAAAGAAAGACGAGAAACCTAAAATTTGTTCAATAACATTAAAATTAATGACTCAGACTTAAATTAATATGAATGGGACATGGGAAAAATTAGGCAATCAAATTATTAATATTTGTGATGGGATCATTAAAAATTAATTATATTTTTCCCAATTATTCCAGAAAAATGTAGCAACTACTTTGTGTGATAGCGTTTAATGAAATAATAATATAACATACTCGTTGGAATATTTAATCATTTCTTCATTCTTGTATGTATTATAAAATTCACAACAGTTAATATTATATTGCTATTAATGGCATCCTCCCTAATCACATCAATCACAACCAATAGCACCATTCTTCAGCTTCTATCAAACTAAAAATCTCGATGACTATAATTACAAACGATAATGCTGAATGGTGGGAAATTAATTGGAAGAACTGTGTACTTATCTTGTGTAGCGAATGGGAATGCAGGCGAAATGAATCATCAGTTGTAATATGCAGTATGTGAAGAAATGGGCAAAAGAATCATCGGAATCAATGTCAGAAAATCGACTGCACTTATGAAGTTTTTGAGAGCAGAAGTTATTCATACCAAACAAAATATCGGGTTTCAACGTCAGAATTGTGGTCGTAACCGTTTAGAGTTATCCAGTGCAATAAAGCACCAAATTGTGAAGAATCTTTATCAAGGACTAACTGTGAACCTCTCTGAATGAACTGTTGGCAGCACATTACACCGTATGAGGTATGGAAGCTAATGACGTGTTCGAAAGCCTTTTGTATCTGCAGAGCAGACGTTTTCAGTATTGGACAAGAGATGACTGAAAAAAGGGTTATGATGAACGCCATGCAAACGGCAGTATTCGAATAGGGAGAAGACAACACGAAAGCATTGCCACAGCACTTCAAGCTAATAAGGGCAATATTATATATGTTTTGAGGTTGTCCTCAGATGGTTCGAAGAGCATGATGGAGACTTAAACGTTGCAAAAAGCACCAGATCTCAATACATTTGACAATTAGTGGGATGAGATCGAACGGGCCATCAGACGGATGGTTCCAATTATATCAAATCTTAAGAAATTGTAAGGTGTAGTTCATCACCTACCACCTACCAATATCTCATAGAATTCATACTCATAAGAATTGAAGCAGAATTAATAATAAAAGTAGGCCCAACATAACTTAATTTTTTTTTGGTTAACAGGCTACATGAGGGTGATCCTGAAACAGGCAACTCCCCTTTAATAGCTAAGGAAGGAATTGAAAAGGGGGATGCGGAAGGTAGGCGAAGGTAGCCAAGGGTTAACTAGGCCCCCGGCATATGTTTACAGATCCTACCCCGGTGTTTCCACCTAAATAGATGCAGGCAAACCCTAAAAACCTGCATCAGGTAGGGTACTTATTCTCAACGGCCCTTCCGAATGACGGGAGATACGAGTTTGCTGTGGGGATAGCAGCATCTATCCCTTCGTCACTGTCTCCACCAGTTCAGGAGGCAGGTTGGCCGAACTGATCCAATGGATCGAGCGGACAGCGTCTTGCCATTATGCCCAGGGTCCTTAGACCCCAGGAACATATACCTCCTAAAATAGGTGATGGTGTCTCGGCATATGAGAACTTTGATAAAAAGTACTCAGAGAGAGTGCGAGGCATTCCCGACATGATCAGGTGAGCCACGCAGTCACTCGGGGCTGAAGCGCCTGCGAGAAAACTCCCGCAGCGCCCTTCAATCAACATAACTTAATTTGGCCATTCAGTATATATTTTACCTTATAAAAAGACTAATTTGATGAATTACTGATATTTGTCAGCAGTTCCTTTAATGTGACTCATTCCAAAGTTTATGTAGATAAACAACACTACATTATATTCCTAGCAATTTTGTTGCATTCTGTAGTTTGTGTTCTGTTAATTGTATGAACAGTTAACGAGACGATTTTTGATTGGTGCTTACTCAGCTAATGAGATAATTGGGCGTAGTATGAATGGTCACCATAAATATTGCTAAAACCGTTGTTTAGTAACTCAGATTTTTGGATTATTACATACCCTATGTTTTACCTTCAGAAAGTATGAAGACAAATATAAAATTTACCTGAAACTTATTCTAAAGTGTTTCAAGTTCGTTCCGTTTAAACGGGTATTGATTTAAAGTTGTAAGGATGTAGACTGCTACACACAGCCATTTAAATTAAAATCGACGCCCGTGATCTATAAGAAGACACAGTTAGAGAAAACCAACGTCGTCTTCATTTTGATGCGCTCTGTTCTACGTGAAGGGCTTTCAAAAGACGGCTATGCATCACCCCAATATCTGAATTTCACATCAACTGGAAATGGGTCGATAAACGGAGCTTTATTCATGCGGCAGCAATGTGTTGTTTGGTTCTAAGAGTGCGAAAATCGTAAGGTGTTTAACAGAAGACCACTATTAATAGATATTTTATAAGCACGAAATGATTTGTTTATATTACAAGTTGTGTTACACATTTGCAATTGCAATCATTGACATCGGGATATAATAGCTGCGTCAAGAAAGCATATAGCAAAGTATCAATCGTTGCATTTACTGGTAGAAAAATTCGTGCGTCGTTGACGGTAGTTTGCTGTAATTGAATAGCAATTAAGGAGCAAGAATAGTAAAACATATATACATTTCTATAACAAAGTATTTGTTGAAATTAAAATAGTAGTGTATGAGCCAAATGAAAGTTTAAACGAAAGGGAAGCACGCATCAATTTATTCCCTAATAATGATTTGAGTCTCAGAAGTATTTTATTTTCCACTTTTGTAAGAATATAATATAATTAAATATTTGTCTAAAAATAATCTAATGACAGGATTATTAATCACATTAGTCTCGAAACCGATGAAGCAGATTGTTCTAGAGGCATCTTTTTTGTTGTTGTTTTGATGACCATTCTGTCTTATTATCCTTATCTGTGTAAATCTTCTTGTCTTCTTTTGCCCAATTTAATACTTGGTTCCATTAAGATACCAGAAAGTAAAGTTTGTATTGCACGCTTATAAAGCGTCACTCTTCCTCTTTGTGAAACTAATAAATATAAAGTTAAGTCCGAAATAAAAATGAAGTTTTTCTCCCACCCTATCGACAGTTTTACTTAAAATTTCAGAGGCACTAATCATAAAGATTAGTACTACGTCACTTTTCTCAAATGTAATCATGGAATAAACTATTGCTTTGGATTGCAAGTAATTGAGTAATAATAGCTTACCGACCTTGTTACTGTTACGGGTTTTGACTGGGAGATCTGCCAGACACACTAATCTCTCTTCCTTCCTCTTGGCACGAGATAAGCCCTGTCGAAATGCAAACGTTGGAAACCTAGCTCAGTCTCGTGTTAGGGTTGGCGGCAGGCGGAACTCGAGTTTTGAGACCCGCTCGTCTGGTTTTATATTTGTTTTCCTACTTATTGTAGTTTCGAGTGATTTATTGGGACCTCAGTCTCCGTGTCGCCATTCCGAACTTTAAATGTCCATGGAGGACGCATAAATTTGAACCACTAATGTGACGACTTTCGCTGAAAACTTCGTTTAAACGAAAATTTTACAGCTTATGGAACGGTAAAATAAAATGTACGTAAGATTGACTCATGATATGTATATAATAAAAAAATTGCCACTATTCAACTTTTTCTCGATAGCTGCCCACAGTAACCGTGTAAATGTAAGCTTTCATCCAAAATAATCTGACATATAGTTGTAAAATTTAATTTAAATTTCATAATTATGGTTTGTTCATCTTTTATTGATACAGATTTGTTCTGGAATTTTTTACTAACATATTTTCTAAATTCTTACACTATATTAAGTGATACAAATAGAAGAAAAGGTTATTTCGTTTTTTATTTTATGTTATTCGATAATAAATAGCGTGTAATCACAACTGCATTTAGAGTAGTAAGAAGAAATGTTTGCCTTCAATCTGAACACACATAAAAACGAGCAATTGATTAGCTCAAACCAAAGAAAGGCTTTCCAAACGTAACGGGGAAACATATTTTAACTGCAGTTAGTATAATATCCTAAAAATTATACTACGCCAATCTAAATAATTTTTTTACTGTATTGATGTGAGATTACTAAAATTTCCTAGTCAGTTTTATAATGGAGCAGAGTGTCAAAGGCTTAGTTGCCATTTACATTTGTTTACCGTATGATGGGCAAAACGTCGATTACACTAATAGAGCTTATGCGTCGCACATGTATTCCTGCTCTCATTATTTATATCAATTCCACTATGAACAAAAGCAACGACATTTATGTGACGTAGAATTTAGCTGTGTCACTGACCTACTGTTGGTGTCACTCAATGCATTAAAAATAATTCCCTTTCACGATGCTTTGCCCAGGCGCGTATGATTATTCCATCGAGCGAATTGGTGTCGTGGTTCTATATACATGTCCTGGGTTATCTGTACGCTCACCATTTAATATAACGGCCGGCTTAAATTTACAGCCGCTGTCGCTTCTTTTTTTTGAGGGGGGACAACAATTACAAACAATTGTCATTTGCCAAAAACATTCTGAATTGCGCGCAGTGGTGTCATACGCACCGTGTTTAATTTCCATTCGCCGCTTCAAAGTGAGATTAAACAGAGTAAATTTGGTGAGGGACGTTCACAAGCCAATGCGTGAAACCTCTTTTCGCTTAGTAATGTGATGCAATAGTTCTATATTACTTAAGCGTGCAACGAAACTGGTTTCGCACCAACCATAAACTACCATCCAGCAGGCGTACACGAGCGCGTTATACGTCCGAATACCCTAAAAATTAGGGCTGGGCAGTTTGCACGTTTGCCCTTTGTAGACTTGGTATCTCTTATCCTTAAATCTACAGTTTCTGCGGTTTTCGTAGCTACGTAACATGGTATCTTTCTCTGTACCTATGTTCCTTCTTCGTTATCTGTTTCATCCTAGGTCACCAAATCACTATCATTTGCTTCCTAAATTTAAATCTCAGAATTCTTTGAAATCATTAACTGAGGTAACAGCTTTCATTCAAATATTAATGGTTTATACTTCTCCTAAAAATTTGAAAATATAAGTTGGTAGATTTTTATGCTTTTTCTCTTTCGTTTCCACTTTTACATAGCCTTAAAGTATTCCTATGTCAAATTAAATCGGTACAGAAGATACAATTCCTACATTTACAGTCTGTAAATGAGCACTTAATTTTTCCGTTTTGGGACTAATAGTAAAATAACATTTTCAATTCATTTTCGTTGTTCTTATAGAATTTAAGTGATTTATTATTATTCTTTTATAGCAGAAAAAAAATCTCATTAACGTTTTAGGGAACTCTGTATGTTAAAACACATAATTACTATTAGCTTGATCCCCCTGTTGTAGTCTGTTACCCCCAAAAAGTGAAAAATAAAAATAAACCGAATAGTCTGCATTAAAATTCTCTGGCATTGTTTTCTTTTTCAGAACTAAAAGCTATGTAGATAGTGAGAGAACTCTTTTGAAAAAAAATTATTTAATTTCATTTTTATGGGGCAAAGTAATATTCACTTTCTCGACTTTAAGTATGATAATATCTTCTCTTATACGGGGATATAAAATAAAAAGCACCAACATAATTATTTTATTTAAGCGAAAGCGGCACGAAAACTAATTAATCCGTCCCTTTTGTTTCACAAAATAAATTATTTTTCCTCGTACTCCGTTTACTCTTTTATTTTCAGACATTGTATTGCTCTGAAAGTCTTTTTCTCTCCTCTCACTTCTTACTGATGCTGAATAAAAGTTCATTCTCCGACGCGGTATGTATTTAATATAATTTTCTATCATCTTTAATGGTGTTGTTTTATTGTACCAATAAAACAGATAAATACAATATTATTATTTTAGTGTGACGAAAAGAACAAAAAGAAAAAAAGTTGTTGAAAATTTAGCTGGACGAATAATGTTGAAACTTTGGTTCGATAGTTCTGGATTTAAAGACATTTTATTCAGAGTATAAATTTTAAAACCAAAAATAAAGGATCTTCATTATTTTCATTCAAATTAACCGGAAAATTTGGAAGTAGGAATCAGCATTCCCTTAGAAATAATTAAAACCAATTTTTAAAAAGTTGACTATTGTTAGTTAAGATAATACACTTGTTAGCAGAAGAAAGAGTGTAATACAGCACTGTATTGTCAAATACCGTTTCGTTTGCCCTCTAGTATACGAGCGTACTTTAATACTTAATCTGAGACCATAAAAACTGGATTCACAACTCTAAAATATTTATTAGCATACCGGTGAATCTGTTGTTTGATTCAACTATTCTGACCGCCTCATATTGCAGTGCGTGCGGTTTGATTCCACCCATCAATTTCGTTCAAGTTCACTATTTTCATAACATCATTTTTTAATTTTCCAACCTTACAGACTGTAAAATAGATTTTCATTCTTTTTCGTGGAAATTGTATTCGAGGTATTGTGAAAAACTTTCAATGGATACCTACAATTACTGGTTTCGGAAAAATAAATAATTAACGTGTGACATCATGAAATCGCTGCTTTACAGAAATTTACATAAGATACAACCTGAAGAATCATTTGTCTGACACGAAGTAAATAATAAATTAAAATACGGTCAAATATGTTAAATAAATTTGAATAAACTTTTAACTAATATACATACAAAGTTTAATCTAACTTCGTAAATTTCTTCAGGTAAATTTTTAAATGGAATAATTTCTACCTATTTAAACCTTAACTAGAAAAATTGTGTGCTCCCATCACGCTTGGTATAGCCAAATTACGTTGTACTTTAAAGCCAAACATTAACTTTGTATTTATGTACTCTTTCATGAGGTATGCAGCTGAAAAATAATCATAGCACGTCCAAACGTAGTATGAAGTCGTATTGTGGATCATTAAAAAGTTATGTGCAGCAATAAAATATTTTATTATTCACTCCAACAAGAAAGATGACGTAAAGACTTTCTAGTCACATTCTTTTAATTGATGTGAAAACGAATAAATGTTGGCTAGCAATGATTAATTGCCTTCGTAGAAACATTTGCTACTGCAGTGTCAATCTGTGAAGGAAGCGGCGGCGTTGCCACATCTACAAACCAGTGATGCAGCCGCCGACTTCACACTAGGCAACCCGCAGTGACCCTTTGCTAGCTCAATGAAATCCCTCTCAAAATAGTAGCTCCTATCTTCAACAAATATTACTGATTTGGATAATATCGCTATAACAATCACACCCAAATGATTAATATTGATTTATAATTACATAATTCATTTAATATACAATTTTTATAACCCATTCTGTTCTAAGCAGAATAGGGGAAGAGAGAAAAATTTGGAGAGGAGGGAATGAATAATAGACTACGTTTCGAGACATGGGGATCTTGTAAAATTAGAATTAAAGTGGCGTGTGTGTGGGGGGGTACGCGAAGGATGGAAAACGCTAAGCAGATTAGAGAGGGTGTGGGATATAGTAGCTATGTAGAATTGAAAGATACGTTAGTATGGAAGGTTTCATCAGACCAGTCTTAGGACTGATTACAACAACAAAATAATTATTACACTATTACAAAATTCCTTTTCGAAGAGCTTAAATGTAAATACTTTGAGAAATTATCTTTGTACATCCGGTTAAGTTAAATTATTTTAATCGTCTTATGTCTCTTAGATCCATGTTTTTAATTTACTAACGAAAAATCACACAATTATGGGTTCAGACAAATTTTAGAGTTTCTTATGAGTTTGTTTTAAAAAGTACTGCCGATGTAGACGTTACGAGTTTAGAACTCGTTGACAAGCGCTTTACCAAAGTTTCATTGCCATTTTCATTCATTAATCTCTTACTTTCCACCTTATTACTTTTTAATGTTAAAAAATTAATTTTCCCTCCAGTTTAACTATTTCCTCCACTCAAACGTTTGATTTCTGTTGGTGGCTGTGACACGATTCTCTCCATTCTAAAGCCTTTATCTTTCGTCTTTGGGAGCAGTTATTCACCCCACTCTATCAACGTTTTTGGTACAGACTACATTTGCTCACAGTCAGATATCGCTGAATCTCAAAGACTTTAGAAAAGACAGTCCGGTGGCAGACTGTCCAGGTCTTATTACCCTGTTACACACTTTCTGCGTGTTAATTTATTTTGTGTGATTTTAAAAATTTGATCAAAGATTTTCATTAGATGTTAAATTTTTATTTTAAAAAAACATAAGAATTAATTATTTTTACTAAAATTATAAATACAATTATCTTCACTTTCACAATAAGTTTTTTTTCATTTTCTTTCTGAGCTTGTAAAAATATTTAATTACATTAAATAAAATATTATTGTATCTACCTATGGCTCTTTATTATATATATATATATGTATACATATCCGGAATTCAGCTCCCTTCGAGCCACATGTGTTTTAACCGCTTCCATAGAACAGATACTGAAGAAATGGGTTGCAGTCTCAATCTTATAACGAGAAGGGCAAAATGTAGCTCCCTAATATTCCCTATCAAAAAATATTTTCTGGGTATGCAATTAATGTTGAACGATCATTTAGACCTCAATGACTCGGTAATAAACTGTCCAAAAAAATACTAATTTAATATTTATGAAACGAATTTTAAATAACCTTCAATTATTTAATTATTTAGATTGGAAGCCTAAGACATTTGTCAGTATTTAAATTTGGATTTCATGTAAAACCTGATTATGTCTATAGTAAAGTAACAAAAGAATGGCATATTTGTTATATATGAACATATATTTAAATTCAAACTATTCACAATTAAATTTTTCATTTTTCAAGAAATAAAGCAGTTTTTTAAAATTTTAAAAATATACTGAATTATTTGAAATAGTAGAAAAATCTGTTTAGCTTACAAGTTGCCTATTTAAATCACAAAAATACTCGGAGTATAATATATTAAATATCAAACGTTCAGTTTTAGTTAATATTATATGTTATGACGGCATGATATGATTCTATTACTAAACTTTCGTTGTAATGTATTGCTTTATTTATATTTTAGTTGATATCAAGTCTATCTGAGTGTATTTCTAGGGAGGATTATAGTTTTTTCATATTTAGACACATGTTCAGTGTTCAGTGAGTTTAGTGTGTCGCGTTACTTTTGCACTTACATTTGTAAGTTGGTCATGGTACACAAGCAGTTGTAGGGTTGATGTTTCTTTATACTTTGGCCCGTAGCCAAATTTCAAGTTATTTTCGCGCGAAATCTGCAAATTATATCATTATATCCAGACAAATATTTACACAAGAACAATTGATTCAATTTATAAATTATTATTTATTCGTTACACTCTGAAGTGTGGCTTACTTCATTAGGATTTTACGTAAAATAAATCTATAGTAAAAGTAGACGTAACTGCCACGTTGAACTGATAAAGCGTCGGGATAGTAACGGTTAAGTTTATTTATCATTGAATTAATACCGGATATAAATCACTGAAATTACTGAACGAAACGGAACTCGGTTCAAGTATATTCGTAATAACCGTCACTATTCGCGTGTTTCTTTCGAGTCGGACAAAAGGGTCAATGTAATAACACGAGAAAGAACTATTTATGGCTTACTGTGTTTCTGGTGAGGCGCTTTTACGCTAAAATGGAGCCTAATATATTCCAAAAGAAAATTGACGTGTAAATGAGAAGTATGCTGATACAGCATATAACAGTTTCTTTCATTATTTTTAGCAAGATTGTGGCGGTAGATAAATAGTCCGATAGTTGATGCTTATTGCAGATTATTCAAGGCTTTATTGAAGGCTTTAAATTTTTTTTTACACCTGTAGTAAGAGATCTGCCAACACGGTCACGGAAGGCCTCCTTCGTAGTGGCGTGTTCGGCGTATCGACGCCGCGACGGGGCGGCGCTGCTGCTACGTCGACGGCAGCGGCGACGGCGCCAGTGTCGCGGAGTCCGCGTCCACGTGAGGACGTCGCCCAGAGACGCCGAGATCCATCGTCCGTCCGTCCGTCCCTCGGACTGCGCCGGCGTGCCCCCCTCCAGGTGAGGTAAAGGGGTCTCCAATACCTCCACCCTCAGTGCCTGCCACAACAACAACTTTCTCCCTCGCCCTAACACACCTGAACCGCCGGCCGAAAGTGAAAAGCGCGCCGGAACACTAGTGACAACTATCAAAGTGACAACATTTTTAAAAAGTTTAAAGTGCGTTGTCGACGTTATGCGGAAGACTTCTTTGATGGAATAGTAGCATCGACCGTAAAATTTTAAATTATATTGAATCATTTTTTAATTTATCCTAAGACAAACGGTTAATAAAATTAGCGTACGGTTGAGTCCCTCCATTGATTTCGTAACTTCACGCTTTTACAACTTATTTACATTTCAACTAAGCTACCCAAGATAGAGAATGTTCTATGCGTCAACCATTAAATTATCTTCGTTTTGCAGCAATCATAGTTAACAAATAACCTCTGTCATCTCTACTAAACTATAAACCTGCATTTTCTTCTCTATTTCCACTGTAAACAAATACATTTAGCCATTATCCTTTCACTTTCACAGATACTTTCAGAACTTTCCCGAGTCTTGCCACTTTGCTAGTACCAAAAATAGTGGACTGTAAATAAGTTTCTCGTGTCAGAGTGAAGAAAATTAGAACGGAATATATAATGAGTCACGTTTAATTATAAGCAACTGTCTTTCTAAATACAACTGAATTATTGACTTTTCTTGTAAGAGCTTAGAGTTTCCGTGCCACGAAAGTTTCTGTTAGAAACAAATCTCGTGTATGTAACAAACATACGAAGCTGAATCCTGAATAAATATATCGTCATTCATGATTAACTTTCTCTATTTTTATTAAATAACTATTTACAAGAAAACAAAATATTCAAAACGTCTGGAATTTCCTAAATGCTAACGTTTCGACAAAATCCATTGGAATGCGAATTTAAATCGTTATAATAAGATGACTTAGGTTGGCGGCTTTACTTCCTCATACTGTAAAATTATTATTTAAAAAAAAATAATAAAAGTTAATATTGTCCACTGCAGCATTATTATAGAAACCTTACCGGTAACATCTAAAAAGACAAGCCAAACTTAATATTATGATATTTATTTTAAACTTTTATTATCGTACAGAGAGTTTTGCTTATAAATCCAACTGGAAATAAATCGAAATAATACCATCTATAAACTTTTAGACAAGTATTTTGCGGATTATAATTTTTTATACTACGAAATTTACTAGATATAATATGTAAAAGTGTGAAGAAGGAATTCAACGCCGATTGGTAATGAAGCAGTAATGAAGCACAGACCAAATTTTCATATCCAAAATCAGTGACGATCTACGTAATTAGTGTGAATCGTAAATAATTTACCTCGAAGGGATAAAATTTAATTTCTTAGCATACAGCTGAAGCATTAAATAAATAATTAAGTCCACACAAAATTGCTAAAGAAACGTAAACCAAAAGTATCAACATCGTTTCGACGTTATAGTTCTGTTCGTGGGAGAAATAAAAAAGGTAAAAATTTATGCATAATGCATTTATTATTGACTTTCAACTGCATCAACTTCTATATAAAAATTAATTAAAATAATAATCAGTTATAAGTCGAATTCAGTTATAATAATGATAAGCCGCAAAAACGAAGTATATATTTTATTGGAGAGGAATACTATTTAAACTGTGGTCGGCAATGCGTCACGATAGTACTTTCACGTCGATCGCGAAGGATATAGATTGTGTTATTTATACTATCATCCAACGTTTATTTAAATAAAAGTGATTCGCAATGTTGATAATGCAACAACATTTCAATAAAATTGACTTGGTCTTCGTCCATCTTGTTGGTTTTAATTCGTCTAATCACAATACTGTTTTTGGAACAGAATTTAATGTAAATGTATAATTGGTGTAAATTTGAAATTTTTTACAACTTACAATAATAGTTTAGTTAACGAACATAACAGTTACCAAAACATAAATGTCACTCAAAGAGCTTCTGCAATTACATCATTACATAATTGTACGTTACTTCAAATGTAATTAGTATGACGTTAAAATTAAATTAGAATGACTTTTATTAATTTATGTTGATTCATAAATGTTTCTAGCTAACTTAAATCAGTGTCGTATTACCTTACATATTTCTGTAGGAATATTTTGCTATCACGCGTTTGGAACCAATATTATAACTTTATTTTTCAGTACAAACGAAACACTGTGTGATTTATTTACCTTCATTCTAAGATATGTGAGAAACATTAACCTAGATGTTTATTAAACAACTTCGTACGTTTCCATCGTTGCTTTTACACGTAACATGCCGCAGGTCTCATTTGAATGAGAAATATAAAATTAGCTTCAGAGTTGCGAATAAAACAAAGTGCCTTTGTTTTTCAAATGAAGTGTAAAACTAATTATCCTTAGTGCTATTCATGTTTTCCACGTAACAATTAATTTTATGTGTGGTGTAAAACCGTATTCTTTCGCTTCTCAATGTTAACGTATGACGTTAACTTGTTTTTCTTTGGTATTTTTTTCATTTCCGGTGCGTACAACGCCATTCTAATTAATTTTTAAACACACTAAAAGCAATAATATTCACGAAGATAATAAGTTATTATTCACAAAGTAAAGTCATTAAAATATTTACATTATCTCATATATTCCCTATAACTTATAAACATAGTGTTGTAGAAGTGGAATAATTTATTAAACAAATGAATAAAACGGTTTATAAATTATATTCTATAAAATCGAGCTCATAATCTCAAAATGTAAATACATATAGAAAATTTGTAAGCCAATTAAAAAAACTGTATATAAAATACAATAGGTATATTTTGCAATGTGTTTTCAAATTCAATACAAAAACAAACTAAAAATAATACATGAAAACAAAAACTTTCGTGTCAATTCTTGATTTCTCACGGTCTATATCGTAACATAAATATTTCAGTACGCCCTTAGAAGTAATTTTGCAGGTTTGAGATTATTTTTTAATATGCTGTAACACCACCCATAAGTTAAAAAGAGTCTTCTGATGAGAGTTACGATTACGTAATCTAAAAACACGAATCAAATAAGCGGGATGTAGCTAGTTAGGTCAACGATAATTTCAGTCACGAAATGAAAATGTCTGTTCTATACGAAGACAGTAGATTAGATAACGAGTTGAAATTAATTATGTTTATAGTTTCGTAAGTAATTAATTAAAAGGTTTCCTGGTCAGTTCACAATATAAAGTGACTAGAAATATAAATAACACATAATATCATTGAGTTAGGAAACTATTTATACAATTAAATTACAAAAAGTATGTATGCTTCCTGCTATCGGCTCGTTTGATATGATATGTTTAATAATTGAAATAGACCAACTCTACAAATCAGGAAGAATAATAGTAGGTTTTAGTAACAATATAATTATATCCATGCTGAAAAAGACTTGGGTTTATAGATACGAACAACACAAGAAAATTACTTTAGTATCCTATGCGTGCAAAATAATAACGAAAAAAGTATATAGGATGATAGAACAACATACAGAATGCGAGTTAGGAAAAGATAAATTTCGTTTTAGTAATAACGTAGGGATAAGAGAAGCAATACTTTGCGTCTATTTTGAAATGAAAAGGTAAGCAAAAACCGGCATTTATAGATTTAGACTAAATCTTTGATAATGTAAACTGGAACACACTACTAATGATTTAGAAGAGAACAAGGAAAAATATCAAGAAAGAAGAGTTATAATTTATACAGATGAGCATAAATTAGAATTGAAGTGTAAGAAAATAAAGCAGAAATCAAGAAAGGAGTAAGACAAGAATGCAGCCTGTCGTCCATGCTCTTTAAGTAATATAAAAAACAAGCGCTGAAGAAAGGTAGAAAGGAATATAAGAAAGGAATCATACTGCAAGAAGAAGAAATGAAAACCCTACGGTTTATCAATGATATTGTTGTATTAGAGGAGTCAGAAGAAGACCCGGAAAACAATAAATCGCATGAACTTGGTCTTGGAGGAAGAGTGCGAAATGTGGATTAATAGAGAGAAAATCAAGGTAATGGAATGTAGTAAGTGAAAAAGTGGAATAACGAAGGGATATTTTGAAAAGGGTTAAGGAATTCTGTTACTTGAGAAGCATAATAATTAATGATGTTAGAAGTAAAGTAGAAATAAAGATTAAGATAGCAAAGGCAATAAAGACTTTCGCATAAAAAGAGGATTTTACTTACGGTCAATAGAAGTATGAATACTAAGAAATAATTATTAAAAATATTTGTCTGTAGTGTCGCGTTATATGGGTGCGAAATGTTGGTTGACTGGAGATGCAGAAATGAAAATAATAGAAGCTTTTGAAATGTGATGTTATAGAAGAATACTGAAAATCAGATTGGTGGATAGAATAACTAACCAGGAAGTTATAAGCAGAATAAGAGAAGAGAGAAATATATGGAAGACGGATCGAAAGAAGCAATAGATTAATAGACCACGTTTTCAGACATGAGTGTATTGTAAAATTAGAATTAGAGGGAAGTGTGTGAAGTAAGAACCAAAAGGTGTGCCAAGGATGTAATAAGATAAGCAGGGAGGAGGATGTGGTAGCCGGGCAGAAATGAAAAGGCTTGTGTAGGATAGGTTAGCATGGAAGGTTTCATCATTTACTACAACTTAGCTAAAATTTTGACTCTAGCTTTACGTCGAAAGTTTTTAATTACTTTACCAATAAACGACGGATATTTAATTGGTAGCATGTTGTATTAGTCTAACCGTTTAAGTTTAATTTTTGTAAATCTCTCCGTGAAATAAAAATACGTTTAACGTGGGTCTTTGTTTAATGTAGCCAGAAAGACTACTTTTACACTGTGAATTAGAAACGCACACTTCTACAAACACACGCTTAACCTCGAATAATACTTCAGCATGAAAAAGTCGTGATTAAATGCTACAGGAGTTACAATTTATGCTTACAGAAATAGTCAGAGAGGTTTGGTGTTGAAAAGTATCGAATTTATTTTTTACTGATTCGGTTGTACCTTGCTACAGCCAATCTATTTGAAGGGGATTGAGTAAATATATTTAATTCTCTTCCATCAGTCAATTTCAGTGCCTTTCAAGCGTCGTGAATGTGTGTGGATTCCACTTCAAAGGAACTGAGAAATTCGAAATGCGTATGAGCGTACTGTAAATCTCGATTACAGTCAGCCCTTTGCGTATCCCATATTCTTTTCCGAGGCTCATTAGAATTCCCTCTAGACGTGGACTTAACGTATTCCTCTATGTTACTGGTAAAATTACGTGCAACTTATTTACTTTCTCTTCTTTAATAATGTGGCAAACAGAGGTAAAAAATATTATATGCGTCGTTTCACTAATCAGACAAATTTACTCAACGGCTGGCATGTCGTATGTCGGTCAGAAATGTCCGCGATTCACGCTTTACGGAGATGTGGAAATATTCTCTGACGGAATAGTGTAATTTTACTAGTCCGTATTTTTTTTTGTTTTACGTCAAATTTGTTAGGTTTTCTATTATGTCAATCATTAACAAAAGAAAAGAGAAACACAACTTGGATTTTTTTCTATTGAGTTCTGATCAAAACCTTTTTATAATTGAAATTATAGTAGCGTCAACAGTGGAATTTCCTGATGAGTACGAACATATTTACAAAAAAATCAACAAATAACACAGAAATTCCGAATAATTCAATATAATGAGTGAGAAAAAATAGACATTTTTAGAACAGAGGAAAGACTATCACAAAGGCACATATAAACTACTTATATTTCATCCGAAACACAATTTATACAATGAAATTAAGAAGACAACCGCCACTGGAGAGGCACAAAGTTCCCGCCTAGAATGGTTAGCAATCGCGAAGCTTCCGATGGAGTCATAACGGGGGCAGTCAAAAAGGGGGAAAAGGGAAATGAATGTGTAAGGCGGGAGTGAAACGATATGACTTTTACAACAATGATTTGCTGTATTGTCGAGATGTCAAGTGGATAGGTTATCTGTTTGAAGGACTCTATTTTATTATAGAAGATTTCTACGTTTTTTCCTCTTCTATCGTTAATCCAACTTTCTCTCAGGAGGTTGATGCACCCGACCATTAAGTTTTTCCTTGAACAAGTAGGAAAGTCCAAGGGAACCGCCTGCTTAGCTGCTTTCCAGGACGCTCTTTCCCAAGATGCCCGCATAAACCGGGATCCAACAGATGGTGATTTCTTCGTTATTCAAAAAATTGTTTTCACTCTTGTGGCTCTAGTACACTTCGTCTCTCTTGTAGTATAGAAGCAATACTCGTCTACAAATATAGCCATGAGAGAACTGACATCAATGCTCCTTTACAAATTGTGGATGAAAACAGTTGATAATATAATATTTGAGCGTACGTGAAAGGAGAGGGGGAATTACTATTTTTAGGGGAATATATTATCAGAATGAGTAGGCTGAATATTTTTAAATTTCCGCAATAAAAGTTAGCATTAGACTTATTCTCAATTTACTGGAAAATATGTCGGCTTTATAAGCAATCATATTTTACAGTATAATTTAACTTACATATAAATTTATTTCAATCATAGTTTGATGATTTAAATACTTAGAGCTGTGACATGTCACTTCGGAATCGCAACTAGTTAGGGCCTTGTCTAAAAAAAGGTTTTAAAAATAAAACCCTGACTCAGAATTAGTAGTGTGTAAGGAAACAGGAAAAAAGTTTAAACCCAAGGGTGCAATGCATTGTTTTACCATATTGACTATTTCCTGGTCTCCGTTACTCCCTTCATCAGGTATCGAGCCTTTGGTTCCCAGGTAGAAAAGCATACAAACTGCTCATGGTTGCTTCTCCTTGCCTGGCCATCCAGACTAGAACTATGTAAACTATCTTAGAGCGATGTCCAGTAAAATGTCATCCTTCAGAACCAGGGCCTCTCATAACATGCATTTTTAATAACTTGTCTCAATGCAAGTAAATTAGAATCGCGGGCAGATCTCTCCCTAATCATAGCTATTCACGTAGAGAAATTCACCCCACTTAACAAAGAAAAATGGGAATTCTGACCGAATATCTATGGTAACGTTGTTATCGAATTCCGGAGTCTCGCTCTTCACATCGAAGTGCCTAAATTTCTGAGCTTCATTGATCAGTCAGTAAAGTCTTCCCAATTCCGCTCTAGCTGATCCCTGGTCTCATGCACCACCAAATCCACGCAAATCAGTGTTTTATCACCACAGTACATTCCCCAATTTGTAAGTACCTATCGTGCTACTGGATTATTAAATGACGTTAAATATTTTAATTGGCTACATTTAAATACATAAGTAATTGACACGGTCAACTGCAACAAAATAACAAAACTTTTCGTTACTTTTGGATTTTATTCAGGATGAAACAATTAATTGTTGATAAATTCAAACATGTACAGAAAACATTTTTATATAAACATGCTGTTCAAAAATAATTAAAGTAATGTTTTACTTAACGTTTTATTCTTTAAATAAATTCAGTCAATAAAATGATCACTTTAATTATTAATTCAGAAGATTTACTCAACTGCAATGTCTCTTCCTCAAATTTGTGGCTTTATTATGTACATTTCGGTTGTAATTGTCAATGGGGTTCGGTCGGCGATAATAAAAAAATTTATTTGGATATGCACTTATTATCAGGATACTTGAATAGTAACATACATTCAAACATATAAAAACCTGAAAAACTTTGTCAACTTTGTTCGCGGTGAAGTCCCAAATTTGAAGTCGAAACATGGTAGTTGAAAAATTTCTGAACTAACTGTAAAGGTGGTTATTTGATTAATCGTTATAAAACTAATATTACAGATATGTAAATATAAATAAAAAATTACTGACAATTTATTTCCGTTAATATTAAGCAATTTTATGATAATGTAAAATTTTAGAAATAATTTTATAAAAGCGAGTTTATTTTATTTACAATGTAAACAGAAAGTGTACTGAAGAATTTGTTTACTTAATCTTGAAAAAGAGTCAGATAGGGAATGAACATAGTGTTATTTTATATTAAATTGTTTCTGATTTGTGAACGATTTAATTCATTTCTAACTTATTAAATTATTTAAATAGCAATGTTGATAAGTATGAAAGATTGAATCTCAATAGTACTAAAGGCCTTAAAATCCGATAGATAAATCCACGGAAACATTTCTTTTTCAAGTGTGTTGGGAATACGACGAAAGAGTGGGACGGGGGGGAGGGGGGCAAGGATGGTCGTAAAATTATTTAGGACTGATATGCGAGTCCGAAAAAAGAAGTGAATGAAGGCTTAACGAACGATCTAGCTTTTCTTCATATCTTGATCTATATTAGAAATTTATTTGTGGGGACTCTAATGTTTATTTCTTCCGCATACTTTGGAGTACTAGGCAATGATTATAATTAAACGTAAGATGTCAATCAACCTTGCCCAAGGCCTTATTCAAATCCGGGAAAAATTGAGGCCAATTTATGTTCCGTATTTCATAAATAATTAATCCTGGAGAAACAAGGATACGACTCAGAAACGGAATAAAATTTTCAGACTGGCCGCATGTATTTTCTATTCCATCTTGTGTCATTTAAGTCATTTGATCCTCCTCGAACGGAATTCATAAAATAATGGTACTATTAGATATTTTTCATTGCCATTAATTTAAGTGAAAGAAGACTATTTGTCAGACATACGGGAATGAAAATAACAATTGTGTTATTATTTTAAATATAACTGTTAACAAATACTCGGTTATGTTACTTATGAAAAGTATCGCTGAAGAAAACAAATTTTAAACATTTTATGAGTGGTTCGCCACGCGAGCATACGCCGGCGTAAAAGTTGTTGAGGGCTCAAGAAAGTATTAATGAAGTTGCCCTTTTTCTGTCCTCCTTCTCCCAGTTAAGGGGAACGCTCCATACCACAAGGAAATCAATACATACATCACATCGTCGGAGTATGTTTATAAGATCGCATGTTTGTCGGATGGGTGGATGGAATTGCGCGGGGGGGGGGGGGAAGAGATAGCAGAGGATGGTGCGCATTGTTGCTGGCCAGATGCAATTTCTCAGACATTGATTTGGGGCTGCACGCTGCAACTTAAATAAGCGCGAGTCTGGATGGCGCTCCAGGGGAGGAAGGCGGCTCGACTAACTTTTAAATTGAAGGTGAAAAACTTTGAAAAGCAGAAAGAAATCTGTCTGTCTCGAAATAAGAAGCAGTCGTTATTCACTGACCAATGTCTGTCGGGTGAATACTTCAAAGTAATCCCGCTAGGGAAGCTCGGTAAGAAAGCCCCCGCAGCCGCAGATGGCATCAACGGATGCCAATTAAATTCAATTAACAAACACATGATCATGTGAAAACACACTTATAATAAATTTGATTCAATAAAATTTGTGTGTGTGATGAACGTACGGCATGTTTCCATCTATATTTCAGGCACAGCTGATTTAAGACGCTGTAAATGCGTGCTTCTATGAATTGTTAAAAGAACATATTGCACTGTAATTCTATTCCAAAAATTATTATATTAATGTTTTTTCCCCAGTTATTAATTTGGTAACAGTATTTATTACCAATATAGTTCAGTAACTTTCAATCTAATCAATGAAGGAGAAAAATTTACGGCCAAGTAATTTAATTAATAAAAAACTTTATCTGACAAGTTTTGGCCATAAATTTTTCACCTTCATTAATCGAAGTACTGTCAGAACAATTATACAATTTGTTTCGATCTAATCGTCTATTGGATTAGCTGTATGACGTTTATGTTCTCAAGCCCCTTATATGATTCCCATTTTTATTGCCACTGTTGACACAAAAATAAGTAAGAAAAGACATTAGTAGTGAAAGTTCCCAAAATATTAAAATAATAGTTTGTTGCCAATTTGCGAAATGTAACCCTTTCTGGTTGCATGACACATCTGAGCAAACTATACCTAAATGTCTCGACGTAATAAAGCTGCTGGAAATAAAGGAGACTTAAGTAACAAGAATATTCCGAGGACAACTTTACTTTGTTACGACAAAATTTCATCCAACTTAAAAAAAATATTTTCAACGCGTTTAGAAAATTGGAACCAACTATAGCATAATAATTAACAACTGCAATTAATTCCATTTTTAAAGCTCTTCCATGAAAATCCTTCGTTCTATATGATGTTATATAATCTCCGTTTTGCTTTTGTTCCCTCTCAGCTTTACCTTCACACACCACTATTTTTCTGATCTATTTTTTTTCCAGCCCATGTAGATATTTATGGCACCTGACTCGACTGGACAGGACTGTCTTGTAGTCTAGGACGCAAAATTCCCAACATGTTAGTTATGTGTCAATAATTAAATAAATATATAAACGAGTACTGCTTTGTACGGTTTATTGCTATACTTTACTAGGTGGAGAGAGGATGGGGGGTTGTAACGTAATTAATTTAATTTGCACTACTGTGTTGCTAATTAAACGTGGTTGTGCAACAGTTCGCTTGTTCCACAGCTACCTGCAATAGATGCTTTGTAGTCTTTAGTGTTACCAGGACTAAAAATACATAGAAGATTGTTCCTCCACCAAACAAGTATTTTTCCGTTTGATGGCTTGTGGATTAATGGGCCAAGAGTATTCAAAATCAGGGTGACAACGCTATAATGATGTAGTAAAAGAATGAATGTGACTTATTTATTATGATTAATTAATTAAATTTATTGAGCCCTACGTCAGGGAACACCAGTTGCAATAAAAAGAAAGCGGTTTAATTTACTTATTATGTTTAATTAATTATGCTCCACGGTTGGGCGACATTTGTGACAGTCGGTGTTTAATTTGTAGGTCAAAATAATAAATTTATATAGGTTTCAAAGAAGAAAAGAAAAAACTTACTTAATGAATTTTGAATTTAATCATAAACAAAAAATAAAATTTGATAAGCGAGCTATAAAAACAGAATGTAATATATTCATAATAGCAGATGTTTGAACAATAATAATTTGATATTAAAACTCATTCAAATCAATTCACTTGTGGTGTTAACTAAAAGAAGCAAAGTTTCTGTGGCATATAGATCTATGAATGTGATCTTAAGGAATTTTATGTCAAAGATACCTGCAGAAGACTGCAGCTGTTTTCTATGGTAGTGATCTGCTTCGGGTTAAAGATTCTTGGAGGCATTTATTGTTGACTGTGTCTAGATGATCTGGCTACATGGATGACTTCTTGGGTCAAAATTAATGAAAATTTCTACTCACGTTTTACACCTATAAATTCAAGAGTTTCTATCCCCTCTCGTTAGATGCCGGCGGTTTATTGACTCTCTCTGTCCCAAAATTCTATTCGTTTCACCTTCTATGGCCCCAAATTTTTCTCCTCCCTTTTTCTAATAACCAATCGGCTGCCTTTTGTTGTAATTTACAAACTTGCTGCTTATAGGACGATTTTTAGCCACCGGATGTGAGAAAATGTCTTCAAATATGTTTTTCATTAGTTACACAGTTAACAGTTTCCAATTGTCTGTGCGTAGCTTCCGAATTGACAGAAGCAAATTTTCTTGATTTAGGAACGGATACCTCTTATTTAAGTGACTGACACCCATTGTCAGTAAAAGTTTTATTCAGTATTGTTTCCGAGAAAGAGTGTAGCTCTGAACGTCACAAAGATACCACACAAACAAAATAATACTTCGTATGCTTTTAGATTTTACTGGTCTACTTTCAACATATTATAATTAAGTAATTATTAATTCTTTTTTTGAAGAAATTTAAAACGCCAACATTTTACTTATCGCCGTATTTCCATACTTAATGACCAATATACTTCTCTGGATATTTCATTCCTCATACTGTCGTTAGCGTGAATAACGGTTGCGAATTAGATCATTACTTAACACAACAAATTTTGTTGAGACTTATCTGATTTATTCCGGAAAACTCTCTTCTATATAATAACAAATATTTATAACCCAACCAAAAAATTATTGTACATAAAACGTATTTTATTTCACATGAACGGATTTAACTTGTGCTTTCTGTACATTTCGTCAATATTCTGAGCTGCGACGAAAACGATATACCTTAATCTATAATAACCACAAGGACATCACCAACGAAATGGAAAGAATGTGAGAACCACCGTAGCTAAATGGGCTGAAAAATAAATGGAGCAGATATTCAACGAAATATATAGTTTGGACGTTGCGTCGGACAGTTATCATCGGTCCGCTATAGAAAGAAATGTTGAAGATGAACATCCACCGCCACAGAGTCGCATCCGAAGCCACTCAGACAACCTGGAAACTACAGTGGTCAAGTCCCGTAAAATTTTATGGTGACTTCTAAAATGGTGTTCATAATTCTTCAGGGCCAGAAGTTCCTGCGCTCAATTTGAGATATATCTCTGGAAACTTATCAGTATAACTTCAACTACGAATTGGAATAGTTAAATAATAAAACTTAAAATTTATTAAGATTTAAATAAATTAACAGCTTATCAGGTATTAATAAAGAATATCTAATTAAAACCAACTCAGTCTCATTAATTTCAAAGACATCAATAAAAAATGTGGTTCACAGCATTACTTCCCTGACGGTTACGTCATGAGTATGATTCCATGATATTAATGCGTTATTTAGAGTTAATGACGATTGTCATATTGTTTCTTGGAAATGCAGAAGATGAATATCCTATTTATACTGAAGGCAAATTTTCTAATGAATGACGTTGAAATACATTAATTGAAGACTGAATTGGTTTTTATTGCACATTTTTTATTTAAAAAAATTATTAAAATAGCCAAACCCTTTGAAAGTTTGTGCTAAAAATTTTGATGAAGTGTTCTGAGACAAAAAAAGTAACCAAGTTTTGAAGTTTGTTGACAATGGTTAGGTAATATCATTATTCAGTCTTTTAGAGTATTACATTGGTATTAACTCTCCCTCGGTAAACCTAACTTGGAATACCCGAAAAAACTGCATAATGGAAAAATGTAATTAAAATATTATGTTTTGGGTAAAAACATACGATATGGGTAAAAAGGAAATATAAATTTATGTCTTATAGTTTTAATTTCTTCTGTTATTATTATCCAAAAACATTTCAACCAGACAATAACAATTAGTAATACTTCAGTTATGTAATAATTATCATCTGTATTTGCCATTTATATTTAGATCATAATGGTATGAATAATTTATGATAAAATATTGAAAAGGAAGAATAATATAAATAATGAATACAGCATATAAATATTTTTATTTTCAATACAGACTAATTTTGGTTTCAGCATTATTAAGAATCTAGTCGTATCATATATTATATGAAAAATGCAAGATTGTTCTATGAATGTAAATCACAAACAAGCAAAATCAAGTTTCTTCTTCAAAAATATTTTTAAACATTAAATTTGTAATAAGGTTTTCAATTTTGTGCCCCACAGTCCTAAATCTTGCTCCCCATATCAGCCAATTACAGGAATATCCAGGCAATTACAGTCTCGTGATAATGAAATCTCCGGAAATCTAATTATAATCCCGGTTAAAACCTCTGTCCGTGGATTATTGATTAGTTAGTCTATGAGATGAAGTGAAACCGTTCGTTCTGTCTGGAGTTATGTTAAGCGGTATATTAAGCCCTCTACACTGAAGTACTGTTTGAATAATATATTTGACACTCTCGAAGGAACAGAGTTTGCTGAGCAGCGGAAACCACGTACGATACTCTGTTTATCTCATGCGAACCTCCAGAGGTCTTAAGCATTGTAACACGTGATTATAAATAAATAAACGTACCTGTGCCGGTTAAAGACACATCCTAATGCTCGTTCTATTTCAAAACGATGTTTATTACCAAAATTTATCATTTTATTGTCACATTTATAGTCCAAATTTACTTTTTATGTGTTTAATTATCCAACGTCCTATATTCAATTTTTCGCTTTTCCCCCTACGTAAAACTTAAACACGCTTTATTTTATTTTATTCTATTTTATCTCGTTGGAAGTTTATTGTTTTTGCAAAAAAGGACTAACCACCAAATACCGCACACATGTGATGGCAGGAATATGAAGCACTTATTCCAGAATGCAACACGCAACACATATTTCACCCTCTTTGAATATTCCATTAGAATTCGCTGCAATAGGAAATAGTTTCTCCCGTTACGCATACCACTTGACGTAAAATAGAATAAAAATTTAGATCAAATTAAAAAAAATTAATACTCGGACCAGAAATCGGATATCGAAAGGACTGAATATTGGAGTTACATAACATAAGAGACGCACTATCACGATCACTTTAATAATTTTTTCAAGTTGTTTAAAATTACAAATAGTGATAGATGTTAAAGAATATATTTTAAATTTCTTTGTAGCCGTTATTATATTATTAAGTCAGCTTGAAAGGTTGTTGTAATTTAAGCTGAATTTCAAGCAGCGGGGTTCCTTGAGCCCAAAAAACACATTCAGAACTGTTATTTGACAATTAAATTATGCAACTATTGTCTGTATTATATTTTATTAAGACATTGATGATTGGACTTACAATTGGTTGGAAAGTAACTTAAAATAAGTTTATTCAGCTATCAGCTCAAGTCTGTTCTCATCTTTTAAACAAGAACAATTACTCGTTCCGTACTCACCAAGGATAGGAAATTTCTGAAATTTTGTTGAAGTTAAGAATGGCATTAAGCCAAAAGCTTTTGAAGTAGAAATCTTATTTTATGTTCCAAGGCTAATTAAGTTTTTAAATATATAGCAAAATGAATAAAATACGTACAGCTTTTTGCATTCATCAAGGGCCACTCATGTTTCGAAACGATCACATGAATTAATAACAATTGGAATTTACTTTCAATACCAAGATTAAAATCGAAACATACCAGCAGAAAAAATAGAATAAATTATAAACACAATCACTAATACAAATATTCAACTTATGTTCACAATTTTAATACCATTCGAGGCGTAGAAAAGTTAATTTTTTAATTTTCATTTGGCTCTTCTATGCCTGAAACAGTCCCGACCAGGGTATGTACTTAATGGCTGACCCACGTTGAACGTAGATTTGAGAAAAAAATGAGTCGTCTAGTTTATTTTATTATGAACGCAATAAATTTTGAAAAAATTATTCAAAATGGTATTATTTTTAACTTCAATATGACAGTAAACGAAACGAAACATTCTCTTAAATAGAGATATTCTATAGAAACAACAACATAGCGAAGCTCAAGAATAGATTGTGCTTTTCCTGAAAAATAACGAGTTTAACCAAAGTGACAGAGTAATGTCGAAGAAGGTTACCTCTAACAATTACATGAAATGGTTTCATTATAACTTTATTTTAAGTATCATAAACTACTAGTTAATTAAATTTTGTTTCCTGTTTGAGTAAATTAATTGCCATTTAGTGGCAAATTTTGGAACTATTTATCAATATTCTTCTTTAAATATGTATTGACTTTCTATTAAAAATGCAGCAAATGGGACCATTTTTCTCGAACTCTGTTTCTTTTATTTTCGTTCAAAATGGGAACCCTTTAAATTCCACGGTGATTTCTGTGCCAAAAGTTTCTAATTTTACAACCCTTTTCCTTCACGTTGTTCTGAGCCTTTTACACGATAACGGTCATTTCCTCCGAAATGATTGTCACTGAAGGAAAACTTAAAAATATTATTTACTAAAATACCGATTTTTATTAAATTTATTGATTTCAGAAATCAAATGAAAATTAATTATTTCTTTTTTCAATAAATCAATGGTTAGTTATTTTGGTAAAGAAAGTAAAAGTGACCATGAGCGTCGTTTTATATGGCGCAGAGTGTGCCGCACTCGAGAGAGAAACATTTTTGTATACTTTTTATGTACTTAAAATATATTTTTACTTAAATAAAACGTTCATTAAATTTACAAATTATTTCGCGCTAAACAGACCAAATAGATGGGCCAATTACCTTATTATTATAAATAAAATTCATTTTTAATGTGTAGAAAGAGCTCAAATTTTGTACATGCGTGTTTGTGTGTATGTATCTTCTTCCGCATACAAATCTAAACGCGTAGAGCAATTTCAACCGAATTTTGCACACTCGTTCTTTGTGACTCGGAAATCAGCGCTGTCGTGGTGAGACACGGAGATTGAGGGGCGGAAATTTTTAATAAAGCAAAATCGGCCCATATTTCCGGCGCATAATTAATATTCGGGGTCAATCACTTTTACGGTGTTTCCCGCGACACTGTTTGTATTCGCCCTAGCCTAATGACATATAGAATAGGATACGTTATTACCTCATGTACCTTGCGGCGGCGGCGACGACGACGTTCCCGAGGAACAAAACTTATCACAACTTAAGTAAAATTAACAACCCGGGCAATCTGCGACCAATCAGCTAGTTATCTATATAATACAATTTCACGTATGTGTGTGTGTTTGCTTGTGTGTATGTATGTTCCGCTTACAGATCTAAACTAGTGGACCAATTTCGACCAAATTATGTACACGTGTTCTTTGCGAATCCAAAAATCAGCATTGTCTGTGGAGGGGTTGGAAAATTTGGAATATGCTAAAGGTAAAACGGCCGTGTATTCCATCATATAATTATTGGACAATTAATTTGATAGTGTGTGTTTGGATACTATTAGCGTACAATTTCATCCCCATCCATAATCGAAAGGGAGTTTTCTTAATATTCTTATTCATAGTGTTTCAAAGTTTTATTACAAATTTCTTAGATCATTCTCACTGAATCGGATAAATAATTTATGATATTCCAGTGATAGTTATAATTATAATTATTGATATTCATCGGTGGTCGAGTTTTATATACATATAGGCATAGTAATCTTACATTTAACGGGTAGCACAAAAAGCGAGGAAGCTATTGTAAGGATCCCAATTCGATTAGCGTATGGGATGTGTCTGGTGCGGCCTCCGAGCTTAGAACGTTATCGATTGCCAATAACACAGCTGCATGAAGAACCAAATGAGCGAAATAGCATCAGCTGTGAGGGCCAGGGAGCAGGGCAGATAACCTCGTATCACCTCCCGTTATGGGGGACGACTGGAGGAAGAGACGAGGGGGAGAGAGAGAACCGTTAACGCCGTTTGCTATAAAGTGTTGCCGCAATGGAATTGGATGACGAGAGAGAACGGTGTTCGCGGATAACAGCTTGATTCTACCACGCTCCGTGTCAAAAGTGAAATGTGCTACAGCTCCTCCATCAGTACATAAATTTCAACTTTATCGTGGAAATGCTCGAAATGTCGATTGCTGCAGGCATTTGATTAAAAAAGGTATAGTTTCACACAGACATCCAATCGGGGAGAAGCAGTATAATATTGTGAGTTGTCATCTTTATATGGCGTCTGGTTGAGGTTCTTTATGCCTTCATGCCGCACTGAGTTGACTACGCATTATCCTGTGAATTGAAACCTAGACTAGTCAATTGTTTGTTCCTAATTAAGTAATCCATGAAAATTTGTCCTGACGTATATAAAATACAAAAGTCAATTCAAATTTACGTTTCATACTGACACGGGGAAATAGGTTGAATTGAATTTTCAGAGTTCCTTGACACAAGCTGCTCGCTCTGCTCACATTACAACAACAATTTTAATTATTCATAAATACTTTGCTAGAATACCTTTCATGAGATTCATATCAGTTAATAGATAATTTGACTGCGTTATTTACAGCATTTCTGTAAGGCAAAATATTAGAAATCTTATGGTGGTTCAGTTCCCATTTCATAACTTCCTTTAATAATTTGGAAATTCATGTAAAATATTAAAATGGCAGCACATTTTTTGTATCAAACGAGTGACACCAAGCACAAAAAAATGTTTTAAAATACACTCAGTGTAACCCGTAACACGATAATGGAAATTCGAAACTTAGATTAAAGTATCACTTTATGATTAATTGCCCAGAGAATATAAATGGTATAAAATAGGTTAGCAATAATTGTTCCGGTAAAGTGTTTCAATACCCAAAAGAGTCCACCATCACAGGCTAAAATTATTAATTATTATGTTTTGGCCATAATCTTTCCAGGACGCAGTGCACGACGTAAAGTTATCCATTCTTAGATGCCTTTAATCCATTTAAAATTTACCAGATGAAGTCCACCAAAATAGAAGAAAAGTCGTAGATTCATTAAAGAATTATAACAAATCAGCTGTAATATTATCAATAGGGTTTATCAGTACGGGAGGGTCGATCTTGAAATGGAATAAAACAAGCAGTATGTGAGGTAATAACGAAATTCTTCTTTTTATTTGAAACACCCATGTATGCACTTTCAAATAAAAAATAATTTCATTAATACCTCACACACTGCTTGTTTCATTCCATTTCAAGATCGACCCGTCCTTATTGAAAACCCTTACATTGTTTCAAATTTTCAAATTATTTATTTATTGAATTATAAATTATAATTACATTATTATTATTATCATATTATTGATTCAGTACAAAGCTTTTAATTTTTATATGACGATTGAATTGTATGTATCATAGTGTAAAATTATTTTTTATTTTTAGACTTTAAATAGGAGATGAGGTTCCAAATTTAGGAGCGAAACGAAGCGTACTAACTGCTATATCAGTTTTCATTATCTTTAATGAATCAGCTGTTTTATATTTATTTCTAAACAGGCAAATATCGTAACTAATTATAAATTATATTGAGTCAGTCGTATTATAAAAAAATCTTTTGGCTATTATAGTCATAATCATCTGATAATAATGTTAATCCATATTGCACTACGGAGCAACATTGATATCCGATGATTGTGACTATAAAAGAACAAAGCTATTTTTATAATGACTTGATGATGATATTTGATAATCTGGACCATTTCGGAAATAATTTGTTTTACAACGGTACTTCTAATTGCGTTATTTTATTATTAATTGCTTTTTTAAGATCGTTTGTCATACCTATCATAATTTTCGAAACGATTTTTAAAAGTAATTTAAAAAAATAGTTTGGATGATCAGTAGAAATAATTAATTTAATATTCTGTATCTGTTAATAAGTCGTTATATATTATTTTCATTTTAGACATTGTGATTATAATATATGACAAATTGTAAACGATTTCATTAGTCAACGAGAAATGTATCTATTCCTTCCAAACATAAAGAGGAAGATTAACTCAATGTCAATTTTGTGTATATATTCAGAAGATAAAATATTTTCCTCTTAAATCCAAGTAAGTACCATAAATATTAATAAATATTTCACCTTTTCTATTAATTCTACTTGAAATCAGCCTAAAATTTTATTCAAACATAGATTCCTCAATATAAGTTTGTAATAGATAAAAAGTCGGCTTATAAGTTAGCATATAGTTTTATTGCTGTTTAATTAATATAAATGCCACGTTTCGTCTTTATTTCGAGACTTCATCAGGCTTAAAATTTAGTGATTCATGTCTTTCACTCCTTTTTCGAAAAGATTATTAAATGTAAATACTTCAATAACTTTTATAATCTTTTCGGAAAATGAGTTAACGACATGAGCCGCAAAAATTTAAGCCTGATGAAGTCTCGAATTTGAGACGAAACGTGGCATTTATATTAATTAAATAATAAAAGTATATACTGACTTATTGGCCCTCTTTGTATTTATTCTAAAATATTATTACTTTATTTTGATTTTTGTTGATTCTTCTAATAAATCTCAACCTTCAATCTAGATGAACTTTGATTTATATTTTTTGCCCCGGATTCATATTCGCGCTGGCGTAACGAGAAGCCTTGGGATTTGAAATATACGCAATTAAGTTAGGCTAGAATATTTATAGGAACACGACTTGCTTATAAAAATTTATTTAAGAAAAATCGTGATAGTATTTACCGAAGAGTTGTATTAAATGTATTTGTCAAATAATGGAAATGTCACCTATCAACAATATCTTCTTAAAATAATATTGATAGAATACGAAAATTTTTTAGGCGTTGAATATAGTATTTATGTATCGTAAAAATCACATTTACACGGTTAATACCCTTTATACGTCTTAAATAGAAAGTTGGAGCGTGACACGGTGGTGATACAGCTCTTCAAATAACAGCGTTGCATATGTAACTTTTTTTTTTGTTTTGTTTGGTGAGCGAGACACAAAGCAGTGCAGAGATTACAGCATCAAATCAATGGGAATTACTCTCCAGAGATTTGCTTTAATTTTTTATGAACTAATTTGTTAGAGTGATAATATTACTTGTGTACGACCGCACTACTCTCGGGTAACGTCAAATTCGTTCAAAAGGATGTTTTCAATATTAAATGACTGCAACGATTATTCAGATAATCTATACGTCGCAATTACAAAAGGTATACGTTAACTATTATACATTCCGCTATTTCATTAATATAAATAAATAATTCAAAATTTTGTTTAACGTTCGGATATTTCTAATTTGTCATCGCACCTTTATGGATATCAAACTTAATAAAATTACTGAACCCAATTTTGACAGAACCATAATTAAATATGTATTTTTATTTTAAACTTTACGCAATCAAATACTTTTACGTTTCAAATGTCTTTGCATATACTATTCCTTCAGTTAACGATTTAATAGTTGGTGAGTGTTCTATATTCAACTTTATTTTCAGTAACTTTCACTAGCTTAGTAAAAGAAGCATAGTCAAGTTTTCAATCCACAATTTGGCACTCAAAAGTCGATATTAAACTGGCTATTTCAATTTAATTATCTTGATAAATGTATGTGGTATTTGGCTTCTTTCATTAATTTTACTAGGGTCTGAATTGAAAGTTTATTGCATTCAGTAAGAAATTTTAAAGCAGAGAAACATTTACTATAAAAAATAAATCTTTTAAAATATATATTCCTGACTGTTTTCTAATGTTTTGCAACATTAAATTACGTTATCTATAAATCCATTCCTCATATTTTTTATTCATTTTATTTGAACGGAAACATTTAATAAAAGATGTATGTGTAGTATTCAACTTATTTGTTTTATAACTTGCTATGTACTTCTTTAGAACTGTAATCTGACAGAAATGAAAGTTAGTGCTCATACAACTTTTCACATATCATTGTGTTAATTAACCAGATTTTTGGGAGCTATCAAATAATTTGGGGAAACTAGTCATATAAAAGAAAACTAACAAACAGAGCATACTTAATAAAACTTAAACATTACAAAAAGGAAATATGAGTTTTATTACTTTTTTCGTTATACTCGAAAAAATATTACTTCCACTTTTTAAAATTTCGTTTCACTTTCCTCCAACTAACTTGCTCGTGAAAAATTCTCAAAAGAAAATTAAAGAAATCTTATGGAAGCGTCACCATCGGACGGTCTGATTGAGTGTGGCGCATCTGCTTCACGTTTCCAATTAAGAAATGTCAGTGGGGCGATGAATTTTTTGGCAATGGTTGCAATGGAAGTGGTCGGCCTGACCTTTCCCCGCTCGGCGTCCCTTTGTATTGTCTCCAATTGCGAGTAATTTGCAGAGTTCTCAAATGTTTGCTCTCTCCCACTCCTCTTTCCAGGATCGACAGTGAGCATTCAGAACAGAACAGCTTAAATGAATAAAATAAACCACGTTTTCTCATTTCTCGTATATTTTATCTGCTTTAAATGTACTCTCTATAATTTGAATTCTGCTTTAGAAGGCATCCATTCTTGTATATGACAGTATAAAACACATTTACGTCGTTTATTCATAATATTTCTGTAGGATTATAGCACTATTCAAAAAGTTTGAAATTTTATTTATTCACGTTTCTCTCATTTTTTACTCTATAAATATGTATAAAAATATCAAGCTAAGGGAGGTACATGTTTTAGGTTTCTATTCTTAAGGTTTAACAGTCCTTTTACTTTTACAAGCGAAATATATTATAGAAAAATCTGAGATTTCTATTGGTACACACAAATGCACTCAATATTATTTACATTTTAGATCAGTTGTACTAGTTTATTATCCTTATTGAATAATGTTAGGTATTTTATTTTTGAAAATTTGGATTTCAAAGCTTGTTCGGTGTTGCATTCATCCCATATATGCTTTATTAGTCTATTAAAAATGTAAAACTTCACTACATTAATTTTCAGAAATTTGAATTTCGGATTATACAATTATGTAAAATGAATTTTATTGAAATAATAGCTTCTTGCGTATTGTGGATAAAATTTTATTATTAAATTTTTCAAAAGTATCAAATAATATAATCATATCATGAGAATTAAATTTGATTTTTTGTGGGCATATAGCATGTCCCATGTGAACATTTCATCACGTAGAGTAATTCATACCCAATTTTGTGCACAATATGTCGTTCCGGAGAGAGTCGTTTCAATCGAACGACTCCTCTAGAGGTGCGGTTCCACTTGAACGACTCTCAGCTGTTAACGACTCCACTGCGTACAGCTCTGTGTGGCACCTCCCTGTTTGTTCATCTCCATTTTCTTTCACTTTCTCGTGTGCCAGCTGCGTTGAGGACAATTCTTTTTAGTGCTCCAATATATGGCACGACTCAGAAAAACTGACATACTTTTGCAGTGACTTGTCTTTCGAAGCTAATTTCGTCATTGCTCCATCCAAGGGTATATTTGAACGGCTGAGTTAAAAATATTTGCAAAAATCATTAAAACAATCGACGTAGTACAGTATCAATGACTTAAATATCAATTTAAGTGCATTCTTGTTGTTTTCCGACTAAAATGAAATAATCACCGAAAATAAATAACTTATTTTCTGACAAAATAATTATTAAATTTCGGAGGTAATATGTATCAAATGGGACGCAAGGGAATGCTGACGAGCAGAAAGATATTTTTGAACAGTAAGATCTCGGTATGGCGTGTTTCTTACCCATCTCTAGTACACACGTTCCTTATGACCCAGAAAAAAATTCTGGACGATAAGACTCGACACGGAGCGGGGGCGAACAAGGGTGGAAACTTTTTTAAAAGTGATTAGCTATGCTGGTTAAATCGCGTTTTGACTATTGTCAATTTAATTTTGCAACTTGGCTAATATAAGTAAGGAAATATCCTAAATAAGCTGAACACCCAGCCAGCTATTACTAAATTAAAAATTTTAACTACTTAATTACAGAAAGGCCTGTGTAAGCACAAGTTATTAATTCTTCTTATTAGTTGATTTCATTGCCAATTGAATCTTTTCTAGCGTTCCTACAGTAAAAAACGAATGACAATGAAAAAATTAGAAAGTACATTGTCATGACATGACTATTTCTTAGCAGCTGGGACACATACAGTTTCGAATAAATGATCTCTACCCCAAATCTGGCATAAGCGTAATGTTTGCCAACGGAAACCCTTAATCAGCTTACTCGTGAAATTACGGTGCGTTCCAATGAATTAATTTATAAATAATTAATGGAACAGAATTTGCAGCTTAGAGGTAGAAATGTGACCGGCCGTCTGCTGGTGGCATGTTAGAGTGCTTGTTTAAACACAGCACTGGGCTATTATCACACACACTTGATCACCAAATGCAGTCGGTCGGCGCAAATTCATTGTTGATTATCAACTCGTAATTGGATGTGTCTGGAAATCTATTCAGTTTCGGCGACACTTTTAAATCCCCCAAATTCATGGTAATCGTGGTTTTTATGTGGAGGTGGAGAAGTCGTAATACTGCATTTGTCAGTAATTTCGTTTAAATGATTCCCGCAATGTAAGTCAATGCTAGTGAAAGAATTGATTACCACATTTAAATGTCGAATCCATTGTAGCAGTCACTTCCTGCTATTATAAATTATTCGTGAGTATAAATTATACTCAAGTCCACGTGACAAATAACTCACTTTATTTGGAGACAGTATTTATTGAAAATATGAGAATTTCAACAGGAAAGCCATTCCCAAATTTCATTCATTTGCGTTATTCTGTTTTTTTAAAATGACGACCCTGAGTAATTGAATTTTAACGCTATATCTATCCATACTTCACACTATTTATAATTTTTAAAATATATATTTACTGTTCAGTAAGACACCTATGTTGTTTATTAATATTACTGTATAGAAATTTTTATTAAATAATTGTTTACTGGTCTCCAGAATCATTTAAATTCATTCCTTTTGTGTAATATTCAGTGATGTACGCATTTACTGAAAATTTTGTTTTTACAAAAAATGATGCAATATTATTTGAATTATTATTTCTACGCTATTAATTTATATTCCATGATCTAAAGAAGCACCAATTGCATTTATTTCTTCTAATTCGTAGGCTCCACTCTTACTAGTAGCTCCACCTGCAGAAAATATAATCTTAGAGTCTATGTAATAATCGTTTGCATTCTATATCAAATGCAAAAGTAGGGCACTTTAATCAAGTATTTATTTAATTATACAAAAGTAAATTCAAGAAAACGAAATTCTTCTATAACTTCTAAAAAAACGTACTACAAAGGTTAAACGTGTCAGGTAAATAACATAAGGACAATATCTTCCACCAGAGGCGTTACCTTCGTTCGCGTGACCCGTATCGTCCTCCTGCTGTATTAATAAACTACATTTGCTATCACACTAAAACCAAATTTAGAGCATTATAATCCAATGATCGGTATGCAAGAGACGTCATAGAGTGTAATGGATATAATATGTTCTAATAGTAAGCCTCACTAAGCCACATAATCACTACTACCTATTTGGTGCACACCGGGGAATTTGTTCAGCAGTTGTACTAAACTGATATAACTGATGTAACAGCAATATATTATCAATTCAATTCTTCCTGTCCCCCTTTGTCCATCTTTCTATGAATCTTGGATAATCATCTCCGTCGTCACGATATTTCGCGGGATCGCTCCCTGCCCGCCAGAAACCCAAAATAACCCGTTACTTAGGAAGTAATGTGGAGGGGCTGGGTGTGTGGCTACCCCAACAGCGAGCAAGAGGTCTTCTTGTTTGGTCCCGGTGGAGGCCGGTTGTCTGCAGCCCTGTCCTGCTGGGCTGCTCTCTGATGCTAACCAGCCGTCCATGATTAGAGGCGTTCTTGTTTTTATTTTTTGTTATTTTTTGAAAATTTTCTGTCTTTTTTGTTATTAAAACATTGTCAATGTCGTTTCATTACAGACTGTCACGTGGTACACCCGATCGGTCAAATAGAACGAACTGAATAGGTCGTAGAACGATATGTTCCGTTACAATATATATATCCGTTGATCCGTGATTGTCTTGTGTTCCTACTGCCGCTATTAACCCTTAGTACCGTTTCCAGTACGGTTTTTAACTCCTTAATGCAGGACCCAAAATTTAACTACTAAGGATTCGTCGAAGCGGCTCAACAATAGGGGAAATAAGCAGGAGCCTCCCTTAATGAAACATTTATAATTACCAAAAAACATGAAGTGTGTTTTCATGTATTACATTACAGGTAGGCCTACTCTACGGCTTCCCAAAGATAATTGTAGCGTTTGAAACTATCTGAATGAGAAATTACTATCATAAAAAAACAACATTCAGACGTTTAATTTAAGTGTTTGAGCAAAATATAAATAATTTTCATTATACCTCGAAAGAAACATTTCTCTCACCACAGTACGTGATTTCCATTATGTATTTATTACCTCGTCATTGCTTTATATTATCCAGTGCTGCAAAATATTTACAGACGTATATATATCTCCTTCGCTATCTTGTGCAACAGTTTTCACATTCGTCTCTAAATCTCCGGAGAGGGCCTTATATGCAAATAACTTCTTGTACCATGCATAATTCAACACCAGAAAGCTATAAACGGAGGAAAACTAAAGGTGATACGGACAAAATTCTCACACATAACATGTTTGAGATACTCAGTGTGAGGCATAAAGAAATCAACACGTCACGTTACTTGAGGAAATATAAAGCTACTCGCTTACTCGCCTAATTAGGATTCTACATTTATCCTCAGTTCAAACGTAAAGAGTATATTGTGTCATTACATTTGAGAATACCTCTTGACTTGCAATACTTTCACCAAATAATTAAATATTTATTACATTGTATTTAAATATGACGTTTGTTTGATTATTGAAAACGACCCGGACAGTGTTCAAACGATTCATACTGACCGTTAAATATATTACACTTTTGCTGTGTATTCCGTGCTGCTCACATTTACGACACATTAATTTAAGCATAAATTGTTTTATTAACCTTACATTATTTAAATAATAAGTTAATAAACCACACAATGTTACACAAATAATTTAATAAAATAAAAATTATCACTAAGTACGTTTCCTAAATTTTGGTGCATACTCAAATGCACTTACAAAACATTAGGCAAGTTAATTTTTATGTGTGAATATCTCAAATTTCAGTGAGAATTTTCGATACAAATATTAAAATTATAATACAATTTTTTAAATATTTCTTTAAATACTTCACATAAATTATTCCTTTGATTTGAAAATATTGATCTAACATTCATTTGAGCTATTTCAATAAAAGGGGTAGAAAGTAGGAATGAATGATAAATTATTGAGTTACGTTGCACAAATTGATACAAAAGTATCTTCTGATTAACTTTAATTAAAGCTTGCAAGGACCAAGTTGTCCACAGTTCCATAATTTTCATGCAAATATTCCTATGAGTCATTACGATTCCAATTTATTCCCGGGATTTTGCAAGTTAGTCGTATATTGGTGTTTACCTCTGCTGTTCCGCTTGACTAACTTTGTGAACCGCTAGAGTAAACAACAATTTTAATTTAAAAGTCTTATCTTACATCTTGATTGCAATCGGGTATATCGATCACTTCTATTTAAACGCCGTTTACTTTCTATACTTGTCGGGTTTTACGCAGAAATTTATTTCTCAGCTGTGAAGATAGTATAGTGTTTAAATTGAATGAACAATTAAAGCTTTCAGATAACAGATTGTAATATTCTACTAAAAACATTACTAACTGATACTATTTTCATTATAAATTGTTATATGGAAGCATGTAATTGCAAAACGAATCTCAAATATGTCCAGCGAAAACATTTTTATAGGATATATTTTCCATTATAATCAATTCAAAACTCATCTTATATACTAAATAGGAAACCTAAGTACAATAATCTGGATAAAACGAAAAAATCGCAAAGTAAATACGGAAGTGCAAACATCTTATTGCGAGCTGGAAATTGCGGATTATTTTCTTCCGGGGAAAGAAGTCATTTAATGTTAAACGTGACTAGAAGAAAAATGAGAACCATTCTCAGTATCAACAGGTGTGTAAGGACTTACGTAATTATTCTACATGAGGGCGTGTTATCTCCGGGTAATGCCACTTAATGTGTTGGTCTGAAAGTAGTAAATAAGCTGGGTCTTTTCATATAAATCAGAGCAAGATACATTAGAGAACACGCGAGTGGGAAAATTCAAAAATGTGTATATTACCGGAATTCCAGGTTTTACCCGCGTATTCATTTATATAAGATTTGTATAAGAGAGGAAAATGTAACGAAGGTATTTCATTGAAAATTAATATTAATTTTACTACTTCACAGTTGACGAACCGAATAATGTAACAAAGAAATGACATACTATTGTTGTCAATACAGACATCAGTTTATTTCGGCTCGCCGTTTTTTCAGATGAAAAGGTTGTGTAAAACATCTGAATGGGGAATGCTAGCTTTAAAGCCTGGAAATTTATGGTACCATTATTTATCTAAAACTAAAGACATAAATTCTTCGTTCTAACGAAACTAATTGTGCCAAAAGAAATAAATTGCAATGAAAATAATTTACAATTGTGGGATGAGATAGTGCTTTAATATAGCTTCATTTTTATTTAAGAAGCAGAAGCTGTGAAGTCCGGGTGAGATTGATTCTGCTTGAGTGACATAAAATCATAACTAATGATAGCGGTGTATACTTTAAGAAATTAAATGCTTTAAAAAGTCTCTAGTGTCGTTTTATGAGGTCATTTTTCCTTATTACGGAGTCCCGGGGCAAGTCTTCTCTTACAGATCTCAGCCAGGGACAAGTTTCCAGAAGCCGAAACCAGGATTTCTCTCTAACCTGCAAATACCGCAATTTTTTTCTTACAGTAATTTTACTTAAACATTTAACATCACTAGGAATAAACTATTATAATTTTATGAGCTTTAGTTTGAAAGCATAATTCTGCAGCGACCCTCACTCATCGATGACCAGCAGGTAAGTGTCTCAAGGGATCTATCTACTCGAAGTTGGCATAAATTTAGTTTTTTCTCAAGTTATGCATAATACTACATCAAACAATTAAATAAGTCCATAAAAATTTATATTTTTTGCGGTTTGACGAACTTTCTCTTCCACACATCCGAAAACGTATGACGCCAATAATAGTATAGTCAGACTATGATGATTCTAAATCATTGATTGAATAAGGAAAATTACTTAAAATGTGACAATTGTTCGTTAAGATGTATAAAACAGTATAAATTAATTACAAAATTATAAAGCAGTCTTTTACTGTTTACTTTTAATACTGTCGTTTCTGTAGGGTCGTGAGATACAGTAAGACGCACTGCTAGAGGATATAAACATTTATCCATTAGGAAGTTATGTACAATGGCTCGTACTGCGAAAACTGCCTCCAATTCGATGTCCAGTACAATTTTTACAATCATGGAATATTTCAGAAACAGGACATTCTCAAAAAATAAAATACTATAAAATAAAGGTAAATAAAGTAAATTAAGTAAAAAATTAAAAATGGTTCCGTTGAAGAGATCCATATTCCTGCAACCAGCTCTATACCCCTCAGCCATGACTCCCGACTCTGAGATGTGACAATATTAAATAATCTCCAAACTTAATTGTCAAGAATACTTTTTTACCTTAAATCCAGAGTTAGGAAGAAAAACAGTCTCTGAAGAATTCACCCTTGAGAAGACAACATTAAGTTGCCAATAGTAGAAATATGGCAGATCTTTTAACTTGTTGATTGTGATCAATAATTAAAGATTTGCTATAACGTAAAGTAAAAATAGAAATTCATCTCCCTTTCTTCTAAAAATTATTTGAGTTCTACCCTCCCTCAACAGAGATGACGATTGCTTAAACTCCCTTTCAGAAAGTCATATGCTCCTGTTTGTTCAACAGATTTGTTTTTCACGTCTGGACTACCCCAAGAAATGGCGCTCTGTTGCGTTAGAAGCTCTCAACACACTGCTTCGCGTGGCTCTCAAATCCTTCAGCCGTGTCAAAGTCCGCCTTGTTCTCACTGAATTCACGTACGTAATTTGTGGTGACAACGTCCTACTTCCTTCAGGTTCAGACTGAAACACACTTTCAAGCGGTTTCTCACTTTCTTCGACTTTTTCCCTTTTATTCCACAATGGCAGTCAATCATATCGTTAATATTTAAACTGCACAACACAGTTATGAATTTTTATTTTACTTTTGTATATTTTAAATGAAAGTTCTTTTAAAGTTATTTTTCATATAAATCTGGAATTACTTTTCTCATAATCCTTCATTTCTACATTTATTTATTTTGAAGAACACGAATTTCTTTACTCTCATCGTTTTGCTTAAAAAGTGTCATAATCTATGCAAGTAAATTAAAAAACGGATAATTTTTCGTAGATGATTACAAATAAAATTTACCTTACTGCACGAAAGAAGTAATTCATACACTGGTTACTTTCACTACCATCATGAAATTACTCGACAGAAAATAGACAATTCTGTCAAGTGATTGCCTAATAATGTATTTTGTATTAATTGAGATAGCGTAAGTGTGTTATTGTACTTTACATAAATATCGCAGAATTGGTGAATACAAACAAAACAGCCTTGCGTTGCGGTTTGTTGCGTGTTTAATCTCACTGAGTCAATAACCACTTAGCGAAACATTTCGAAAACGGGTGACACGGAACTGCAAATCGATTCCCGTCCATTTATTATCTCAGTATCCATGAATAATAGCTTGTATTTACAGTTTTAAAAAATATCTTAAACTGCTGTCACCAGTTTATCATCGTCTCTGGATAACAGGTTAATATTTTTAAATGAACAAATTAATTTGAAAAAAGCAATTTCCAACTGAAATAAAATTGTTTCAAATGAAATTTTATATAGTTTATAAATGTGTTATTGTTTTACATACCTATGTTTATAATAACGTTCTATAATGAATGTTTCTGTTCGTACGACTGAATTCATACAAACCTTACAATTATTTTGAAATCAATTAATAAATTGAGCATTTCACAGATTGCCTCAATCCATCCCAATTAATGTTTGTTAATATCCTCATTCTTTACCGGAAAACAATTTTTTTCACATCTTACTACAGTCAGACTCAAACTTTCCTTTACTTATCTCATAATTATTAATTTCAGCATATCTTAATTTTGTCTCATACGAATTTCATTACTTTCTTCGTTTGTTTAAAAAGTGTCATGATCCACCTAAGTAAATTAAAAAAATTATTAATCATTTTTCCCAGATGATTACAAATCAGGCCGATCTTACTGCTCAAAATAAGTCATTTTAAATACGGGCAACACTGATACTAAAATATTACCATCACGACAGACAAAATTCTAACAATTAATAGCCTAATTACGTATTATATATAATTAAGATTGGCAACTTAACAAATTTGGCGTCGGGATTTGTAATATTCAGAGCATATGAAATTTTACTTCATAATTTAACACAGAAAATAACTGAAACATTTCAACAGTAATTTTTTTTCGTACTCAATTCCACGCTAAATTACCTTCTCTGAAACTCTATTTCCGGAATATCGGAGCTAACGATCTTGTTTTACTTTGGCTATTATTAAAATATATGATTCTGCGCTCTCCAACGTAATGGAAAAGTTTCGTTGGGTTTATTTTCATTTTCTATAAGACATTTTGTAATTCTGCCTGACTCTCCGAATTATTGGTTTTTCTTACGCTATTCATATCTTACATAAAATATTGGGGCAGTTCTCGATGAAAGCATGACACATTTAAATTAATGGAAAAATATTTAATTACAATTATAAATTACCTTATTTTGATAGATACTCTATATCAGCTGTTTTAAATTTTGAAACTAGATCCCAGACACTCAGAAAGTATTCAACTTAATTTACATATTAAAATATTATTCATTATACAGTTTGGATATATATATATATATATATATATATATATAATTAATGGGGAAAGGACAGAGAGATAGAAAGAAGGTGACTTACCTGAAGTTCATAGGTGGTAGACACCTTGTAAGGTTTAGAGTACTTGAATTTTCGGAGGCATCAGAAAGTTAGGAAGACATTTCCAGTGATCGGCTAGCCGACGACTGATGAAGGGGGCGGTGCCTCCGAAAATTCAAGTACACTAAACCTCACAAGGTGTCTACTATCTATGAACCTCAGGTAAGTCACCTTCTTTCTAGCTCTCTGTCCTTTCCCCATTTATTGTTTTAATTAACATGACAAAGTCATTTCCTGATATATATATATATGTGTGTGTGTGTGCGTGTGTGTTACGGCCAAAACCGGAAGTTCGACCACTTCGCACTTCGGCCGATAGATGCTCTAAGTATTTCAGATAACCAGTCTATGTCCTACATTGGCCGGCCACTTCGCTAAGTGGCCGGAAAGTCCTGGCCAAAGTTAAAAGTGGCCAACTTCGGGCGTTGTCCGTAACATATATAAACAAGAATAAGGTGAGTGGCTGACATATCAATGAAGACCCGAAATTACAGAATAATTTTCCTTTCACGGTATACGTGATGACTTTATCAACTATTATTATTGCTGACTTTTCTTATTTACCATCTGTATACAGATACTTGTTGCGCATAGACTAAGAATATATATATTTTAAAAATAAACTCCAGAAGCAGTAAAATTGAGATTGAATTGATAAAGGAAAATTTCAACAAATGTAATTCAACAAATGGTTTCTTTTAAGGGTCATATTTTATAACGAGAAATGAACAGCCTTAGGAAGGAAAAATAGTCTAGCTTTCTAAGCGGCGTGGAGTATTTTTTAATATTACGTAAAAAACGTCAAAGGCCACATAACGGTCATTTTGGAAATATTAAGAACACATCGTTCGTGACAAATGCATTACTAAGTTTGTGGAATTGAATGAAAGAACTATTTACAGTATTATTTTGGTTAAATCAAATATGAATAAAGGCAGGATTAAACAATTATTAAAATAAAAACCAGAACAGTTGATAATTTTTTTATATTCCAAAAGCTTTCGGCATGAAGCCATATTCATCTGCAAATACAGTCTTGATAATAATTTAATGTTATTGTAAAATTATTAAAATTCTATAACCAAGAATGTATTTACAGATGAAAATGGCGTAGACTAATGCTGAAAGCTTCTGGAATATAGAAATAATTTTAAACAACTATTCTAGTTTTTTATTTTAATAACTACAAATTCTCTGTTGGGTGCTGAACACTATAAAGACTCAGTCTATTATTTATGGTTATAATTTTGTCTTTGTGATTGAGTTGAGGGTTCTATTTCAATAGCTTAACATTCTGTCTTCCAAATTTCTGACCCTCTTTCTCATGCCTTCGTATGGCCTCCGTCGTCTACTTTTATTTTATTGAGATTTAAATTAACACTGAAAATCTATTAAAAAGGTTTTATAAGGTGTATACGTACACAAACGGATCCAGGATGTTAATAATTAAGTAAAAAGTAAAAGCGAGGATCCTTCATACAGGCTTTTGAAATACATATAAAATGTTATTACAGCACTGTGAAAGCAAATCTGCGAATGTTACTCACGCTGCAATGGTCGAGCAAGCAAGAAACAGGACGAAGCCACAACTGGATTTTCCAGCACGACCTGTTGAAAGTTTGCTGGACCGCACTGTGGGGCATGTGCCATGTGGGGAGAAGGACACACACCTGCTTAGCTCTGCATTGTTCTCGTATATTTGCACGGGTGGCTTTATACCTGCTGTGTTCAGGCTCCGGGACACAGCTGTCCGCCTTTGTCAAGAACAGACTCGCAAACACGGCAAGGGAAATACAAGTTAAAAAATAAGAAAAAAACGTTTCTCTTAACACTCACAAAAACATCTTATGTGGTTTGGTTACACGTTGACTTTCTTAATTCTTCGTCTTACAGAACTGTCGCCCACGGAACCTTGACCAACAATCAGTAACATGAAATCAACCTGTTAAAGAAAAATTAAGTGTAATAAAGCATTTTAAAGTACTTTAACTGTCAGTTAACAGACAGCTTCCAATATTCAGAAACATATTTTTATAATTTTTTTAACAGGGATACGTTCAGGCTGCCGTTCGACTGAGAGGTTTGTTTTAATCTGGTTATAAAACACTGCTTGTAAAAGTTTTGTACCAATTCGTTACTTCTTCAGATTGTGGCTCTTTTTAACTCTAAATATGAATATTAACTGAGGAAATTTGCAAGACATGAACTAACAAGCAAAAAAAATTAATTCTCTAAAAATAATTATTTAGTCCTGATTTACGTCTGTTACGGAAAATAAAACGAATTTATTTTACTTTTCTCAGACAAATTTATGTATTCAAATTAAAGAATAACGTCATACCGTTTCTTTATTACTAAGTTCTTTCTTAGTTTGGTGCTGTTGCAAACAGTTACGTCACATTTTCAATTTGTTGTATTTACACAATTCCTTCTTGTTATTAATCGATATTTGTACGTAACCTTGTGTTAATTCAAATAGTTTCCCTACAAATTGTTGTATTTCCACAACTACTTTCTAACTAAATTTAATTTAGAAATTTTCGATGTAAATAAATCAATTATTATTCAATATTCTAAATAATCCTTTATTTTAACGCCTGTTTTTATAATAGGTTGTATTTAACGTTCATATAACAAATTTATTAAAAATAGAAACATTATAATTAATAACTATTTTTAAAAGTAATTTTTCACTTTTGTCACTCAAATTTATTTACTCAAATTAAAGTATAACAACGTTTTGGTACACAATCATCATACCCAGGAATTTATTTCAAATTGTTGTTATTTCCCGTCATTAAAACACTTTAACATGCAAGTAATGAATTACATCTAATTTTATTAGCAACATTTTTATTTTCGGAAAACTGTCAGAGAAAAATTGATTGGAGTAATTTTAAATACTTGGGTATTATTCCATTTGGTATTACTGACCTTGATAATATTTGATGTAAACAGTAATGAGATATTTTTAATTATGATTAAACTGATTTTTACATTACAGATGATAAGTTATTAGACATAAGTTTCATATATATCACAAGTTTTTCTTAATTTTGTTCCATGGGAAATCTAACTTTAATTTACACACAAAAGAAAGTAATATAAAAATAGCATTATTTAATTATATTGTCGGCACATAGTCATGTATTATAAAATCTTCATACGCAATCACCAAAGTTGAATGAACTGTACTGCATCTTAATTACTATGTTCTTTCTTTATTTGATGCTGTTTCGATATTGCCATAACAATTAATGATAACGACAGATAATTAATGACATAATTGACGTGTCTACTAATACGTATTCTAATATTATTTTTAGTATTCTAAAACTTTTCAGAGCGTTTTCCCAAGGTGTATTACCATTTCTACCATCAGGAGCAAAGTGGATAATTATATAAACTATATTGCTTCGCCTGATTATTATTTTATTTCACATAATTCGACTAGATATAATTAATTCATTCACTCAACACAACAACAGAACTTATTAAAACTCGTGTTCGAACTCTCTTTTTCAGATCTTGCGTAGAGAATTCGTTAACACTTTCTCAATTTTATGTTGGGATGGCGGAATAGTAGGAAGAACACTTCACGCATAGGAAAGGGTAAGTGTCTGTGTTTAAGATCATTAATATGAAATTAAAAATAACTGTCAGAATTAAGCGTGTATTTAATGTTAGCTAAGCTCTCCTTTTTTGTAATATTCAATTAATATTAAGAACATAATAACAGAGGATTTTACTTCCTTAAATGTTATATCCACTCATTGATATCCGTGAAATATGATTAAAATATGTAAAATAAGTTATATTAATATTTGTTTAAGCCAGTAATAGAATAAACTAGTATTTACATTTTTATGAAGTTTTTTCTTTTTCCATAATTTTACAAAACAGTTTGAACATAAATTGTCCCGTTTCGCCACCCGACATCCCCTACCTGTAAAACAAGTACCAGGAATACAGGAAAATTAATTCCTATTTGTACATAATCGATAAAAATATAATATATTATCATAATTTTAATTAAATGTAGTTTTTTTCCAGAATCTACGGCAAATAAAATATTTTAATAGGAATTATGTATTACCGAATATATAATCCAAAAATTATAGTGTACGAAATGAAGGTATGTACAATACATTAGTGATTATTATTATTACTTAGTTAGCTGCTATTGGCCATTTTTCCGGTGGCAGCTATATACAATGAAAACACAAAATACAAATAAAATTACAAAAAGTTTACACTAAGGAAGAAGTGTAGTTTTTTATCTGAAAAAGAAAAGAAAGGTGCCACATAAAATCACTTCACTGCACTTCACTATTATCACTTCACTGATTCTAAAAAAAATTTCTTTGCCTATTCCTAAACTGATTTACGCTACCCGGAAAAGTCGTCAGTATTTCTGCAGGCAAGGAATTCCAATCACATATTGACCTATTTACTAATGAAAATTTTCCTACGTCTGTAGGTTGCCCTTTTTTTAAAATTTTGAAGGAGTGCTCATTTTTTAGAAATATTCGGCGCCGTAAGATGGTTTGTTACTTCTTTCCAGACCGGTTCACCTTTATAAGCTTTATATATTACGCACAACCTGACATGTTTCCTTTTATTACTGAGACCTTCCAAATTCTCGTGAGAATTGTTCGCGAATCGACCCCCAAGCAATTTTTCAGCCCGTTTTTGTATTTTTTTCCAACGCTAGAGTGTGTTCATTTCGATACGGATCCCAGCACGTTACCCCATATTCTAAAATTAACCTGACCAGCGTTTTGTAAGTATAAAATCTTAGTTATCCTCGTGCTTTTCCTCTAGACCCTGTTTACAAAGTAAAGCGCCCTCCACTCTTTACCTGCGACCTCGCTCACCTGATTACCCCAATTTAAATCTTTACTAATCGTGATCCCAATATACTTACAGTTACTTGATTCCGTTACAACTTCGTTCCCCATTTAAAGAGGAAATAAAGAAATACTGGATGCAAATCAAATTATAATCAAAATTAAAAAATTTTATTACATTTGCGACTGATTTAAAAAATGTTAAAATTATAAACATTTAATCAATACAAAAACATTTATTATATACAGTTGTCATAGTATGGAGATTTTTTAAGAAATTTTACTATAACCACTCATAGTTTATCTGAAGTAACTACTTTCAAATCAAACAAAAATTAAAACGCATTTATCGATTTCGAAATCCATAAATATTTAAAGTCGTTCTCAAAAGTGAACCACGACACGTTCAGAGATAAACTTTTCATTGTTATGAAATCACCTGGTATTTCGCTCCCAACTAAGCCCGAGACAGAATTAAAGGAAAAAAGTGCATGGTAGTTTCAAGACATAGCTGGAATGGACAAATTTGGATATTTAGTTTTTAAAGTAAATTTCCCGAAACAAGTAGGGAAATGGTACGAGGGAGAGAGTTTTGCACTAAAGCTTGCGAAAAACCACTAGCTTAATCTCGTTAATTGAAACAAGTTGTAGTGGGAAACCTCCTTCGTTACACACACTTTCATTACTGCAGCACTCTCTGTCTGCACCTCCTCCCCCTTCAAACACCACTTCCAAAATAAAAAGGAAACAGTTGCTAAGTAGGGCAAAACTTATTTTCTTTAATTCATTGTTCATGTCAGAAAATGGTAGTGATACTTTTCCTCTTTATCAATTATGGGAAATTATTAAAATAATTGCCAGTGCTGTATAACCTTTTCTGTTTTCCTTTACGTAAAAAATTCTTCTAAATAACTAAAATGAACTTTTCCTTGTGCGGTTTCACTACAGAAAAATAAAACTATACGTCTATTCAACAGATTCGTTATTAATAAAGCATAGAAGTAGGATTCATAAACTACATAACTACTAACTAGGGTTAGTCATACATAAATTTAAGACATATAGTGTACGATAAATTTATATTATTTTTTCTTCCTCCTAAAACAGAATTATGTACATGACGTTTTCTGTCACTGCTACAGCTATAGAAATTCTGGTTTAACAAAGCAACATATACCTGTAAATTAGATTTGCTTGGGTGGAAACACTCTGCGTATGGGAAACAAAGCTGTCACAGCAAGTTCCGGTGACGAGTTTCATTTCGAATCAATTCACAGAATTCGGTCACTTTAAAAAAAAAATCACCTGAGTACTTGTTAACAATTTATTAGCTTTCTTATTTCCGTAAAATTTTTACGTTTCTTCGCTGATTAAAAGGTGAACGTTGAACAGATTTCAAGAAAATATAACAGTAGGTAGATTGCTTTTATATGTTAAATGTAAAATAAATTATAATATTTTGATACGATAATAAATATTCTGTTATTATAGGCATTAGCAGCATGGGAAAATAAATAATTTTTTCCTATAAATCAACAAAAAACAAATTGATTTCTCAACAGAATATTATTGTTACAATTATTTTCCTCAGGTTTTCATCGGATCGAAATATTATTAATTATCATTTACAAACATCAAAGTAAATAAGTTTGTATTACGGCAAGTGTGGACGAAAAATAGAAGAAAACTCGGTAGAGTTACGAAGAAAGACGAGTTACGCGTTTAGCTAGGACAGAGTAAAGAGGCAGCAGAATTATTATGGAGAGTGAACGTAAATAACTACCCCAGTCAAAAGTTTATGGCGGAGCCGACAAAGTCTAGGAACTGCTGTTTTGAAGCTTTTGAAAAAGGAACGCGGAAAATATTTGTTTACGTCGCTTAAGAGAGAACATTTCTGCTTCCTTGATAGATGATATCAACTAGAATTAATTTAGTTCTATAATAATTTACCAACCCTATCTGACGTCAAGATGAAGTAATTATTGCTTAATAAAAATTTAAATACCTGGCGTATATCTTTAAAATGAAGCTGTCATAAAAAATTAACACATTAAATCCATAGAGTGAAAAAAGTTTATACATGAAACAGCTTTATCAATTTCAAATAAACATGCATTTAGAAATTTAGTAAAAATTGTTTTTATAAGTAATGGTCACTTAGCATCGATGCTTTTAAAAATTATCTGTCATCATGAAATTGCATGGAGTTCTATATTGGTGTCTTTTTCCTTTATAGAACCAAATTCGGATTGAGCTTTGTCTTGGTTCATTGACCGATTAAATATACTTTGGGTAGTTTATCAGAATTGTTTTTACTACACGGGTTATGTACATGTCAAAAGTGTGGTCTATTTTTAACCATATATTTAGGAATTAGAGGGATGTAAGGTCGGAACGGAACGCTTATTGTTTAACAATTTTTAAAAATTATGAAGACAGAAAAATAAGTTCACAAAAGTATACACATTAGTTTATTCTGTACTTTACTGAATAAAAATTAAAATAAATTTAATTCGCAAAGAGATTCTTTTGCAACTGCACAGTCTTTGCTAATATTTTTCCTTTTCGGTTCCTTTTCTTTCTCAATCTATTCGTTTATGCTTATATGCTGCTAAATACCCCAAGTTTAGGAATGTATACCATTAAAGAGTTAAAAGCGAGGAGGTTTTTGAATTACCACCTGTCGACATGCTGCAAAAATTTTAAAGTCACAGTCACAAAAAAGAGTTCATTCACAAGGTGCAGTCAGAACTTGGTCAAGTCAGCTTCCAGGACTTCTTCCTTGATCATTTACAATGTTCCATCCCTATTTACTAACCCCCAGCACTGTAAACAAAATAGGATATCCCTTTCTACCCCGCCATTTCGTTCCACTCCGACGAATAAAGATGTCGAGTAACAGTTTTCAGTAGGGCTAAGCTCGCACAAACAGATGAGGGGCGCAGTACTGATAACTGTGTTACTGATCATCCTATTTGTGTTGTGAGAAACGAGACTCAACACAGGCTGTATTGTTGGCATGTATACGTGATAAATTAATCCAAAGTGACCGCCTGAATATCTTAGATTAATATACGTTTTCAAATAGGAAAAAATACATTATTCGTATATCTCGAACTCGGAACATTTATGCTCAGAGAAACTACGTGCAATCCTCACGTTGTACTTGAGCACTTTATGTACTAGATCCTGTAAGCTGTTTCGCCTAAGTATTGATAAGACCACTTTGTTAAACTAGCGTTAATGAGACCCTTAATACAGAAGGAGCGGCGTAGACACGTCTCCTCTCCGTCCCTGTGGAGTGCTAAGCCTTCTCTGAACGCAGACAGCGGATTATGAAGACCAATGCCGCTCAAACGCCTTTCTGCGTAACAATTAGACAAAGCGACGAAGACAGTTTGCGGATAAAATGGCGTGAAATACTGCAGGCACTGCTGGGAACGTTTCCATTCTGTTGAGGCGCGAAAATTCAGCCCATCATCTGCTAAGGCTCAGGGGCAGACACCAACTGAAAATCTATACGTAAAATACTCCGTGTGGGGCATTTCTCAGAATTACATTTTTTCATAACATTAATCATGGAACCGTAGCGGGAGAGAATATCCAATACGTATTCAAATAAATTCATGGCCTTGGAGTTATATAAAAATTAAGTATAAACGGTCTAAGTTCCATTGTTTTTCGTATTCTTGGTTCACGTTTAATTGATGCTGCCCTTGGAGACAGTCCTGTTTAATTTATTTACATTTTAACGTCTATATTTTTAACAACATTTATAAATTCAAAATTAAGCATATTGAAGAAATAACCTGCTGAAGTTCCAAACATGGTGACGAAACGTCGGATGAGTTACATATAGGGCGGACGATATTTATATGTTTAAATTGAATGAAACGTGCTGTGCGAATGGTATTAACGAAAATGTTTTTTATTTCAAACGTTATACATGGGCCATTCAAAGAAAAAAAGATTTTCGTTAGTGCCACAAACACGCCCTTTTTTATTCCATTTCAATATCGACCCGTTCTTGTCGAAAAAACCACTATAAAATTTGTGATCAGAAATGTTCGTTCACTTATTATACTTAATTACATTTAATTCTAAGAAACTCATCAGGACTCCACTACAAAAAATAATATTTATTCCTCCATACAAATCTAAGGACATTTTACCTAATAACTGTTACAATAAAACAGTAAAAATGATTCCCCAAGAACCTGTGCCAGAAGTGGAGTAGCCGTTTCCGATTATATTTGACTAAAGAAAACAGTACTGTAAAATTTATGTAGTCCAATTCTACACCTTAAATTCGATTAGTAATATAAAACGAAGAACACAAAAAAACACCTATATTTTTTCCAGACCCATCCGACTGCTGTAATATAACTTAATTCTTTAAAACTCAAACATCATTTTTCATACATTAAGTTTAATAAGAAATAAATATAAATACGGCTAAATAAGTCAGACAATAAATTTAACTAGTATTAATTATATATATTTATAATTACTCATAATTTATTTATAATTATTTATTATTTATTAGATGACTTATTTGGCCGTATTTTCATTTATGAATTCTTTAAACTCGAAAACTTGGAAACTGAATTTAGTCCTTTATTATGACATGTACAGTTGACTTCTATTTCATACAGCATTATTCAGATATATATAAGTATTCATGCAGGTTTTATATCATGACATAAGGGAAAATAGACGAAATAATATGAGTTTATTTATTGTATTAGTTACAGTTCTACTTCCATGTTAGCGTGTTTCTTAATTTAAACAATCCGATATATAACTTTGATAGGCTATATTATAGAAATATCCTACTTGTACGAAGCAACTCTGATGGCCATTTATTAAACAAGAAAATTTGAATCATAATTCATAAAAAAAGTACATAACTACATATTAACGTCCGCTATTAGATATTAAATTGATAACTTTTATCGTCAGTCAAATGAAGTCGGGCATCAGGTTAAATTTCTTCGTTCCCTCTCATTACGAAAAATTATTCCTGTAATTTTGCATACGATTGTAGCAAACTATTAATGCTACTATAAATTGCAATTTCATTCTTCATTGATTACCCATTTGCTTCCATTAATATCCCCCATATTCGTTGCAGTATTGAGTTCATTTATTAACGTATAAGCATTTTAAGCTTTGAGTCGAAAAAAAGAATTAAATTTGATGAACTCATAAAAAATTCATTACAGTATTTAAGCTAATTCCAAAAATTGTCAAACGGATTATCATTCACTCAATATTATGAAAGATAGCCGGATTCAAGGAAATTAAAGAAAAAATATTATATACATAAATTAATAGCTATATAATCTCTTTAAAAAAAGTTGAAAATATATTTTAGATTTCTGAGGTCAAGTAATAAAATGTGTTTGAATATTTATACATACCGAATTGAATTTCGAGTTTGATTATAAATATACTTAGATTTGTGTATTTTTGAATTAATAAATTTATATTTATATATATATCTGTGTTTGTATGTGTGTTTAATTGATGGAATCAACAAGTACAATTTCTTAACTGTCAAAGGCATTTAGTGTAGAATAAGAAATAATCAATACATTTAAACACTGGGAAAATAAAGACATTCAAAAAGTATCGATGAAATTTGAAGAGAGGTTTTAAGATAGAAATTTGTTTATACTTTAAAAATCTAAGATGCGAGAAACAAATATTTTCTGTGCTAATATTTAATGAACACCGGGTGAAAGCTAAAAATATCGCAAAAGTTGTGTAACTGAGTTTTATTTCATTATTTGCTTTTTCAATTAATTTGCCACTGATAAAAATAAGTAAATAAAACACCGTTAAAATAGTAGGAAAATAAGGTAAATATTTATTGTCCGGGAAATTATTAATTACGTATATGCATTCACTGTTTAATGGCCCTAAAAAACTTGATAATTATCAGGAGATGGATATCAAAGCAGTATGTTAAAATCAGCAGGGACAAAAACTAAATGGTTGGATTTAATAGTTTTAGTGAATAGTAAAACAGCAGAATAGTTGATAATTTCAAATTGTCTGAAATATACGGTTTTTATTTTCAGTTTAAATTTAAAAATTAATAACCCTATTATTTTTAACGACTCAGATCACTGCTCAGATAAAAGGAAAAAATAATTACAAATCAATTTCTACTCTTTTTGCCTAACGCATATTTCTATTTAACACGTAGATGTGCATTATGCTAAGTTGTTACGTATTTACATATTATTTCATGTTTACATATTCTGTTATACATACATAGAAACTAATTTTTAATAAATTAGCCATCTCATTCCATTTTCGTCCAGCATGAAACGGTTATCAAACAAGTTACGTAATTGTGACGGATGCTGTAAAGGTATAATTAGGTGTCCTGACAAATCGTTTTTGTGGATAACGTTACAAGGTTTATATACTATGAATTTATGATCTGCTTCCTTCCAGGTTATTAATTCCCCTGGAAATAGTGCTACGTAATTTGTTGATACTAGATCCTGACACCAAGGGGAAATAGACTGAGCCGCGGCACACAAAGTTAAAAATAAACTCAGTTCAGATTAATACGAGTTATTTATTTGTAAAATTTGTCGTCTGATAAGCCGGTGGCGCTATTAAATCAGGATGGAAAAAGGATTATTGAAATGGTATACAAAATTGGAATAAAATAAAGAAAAATACATATTTGCGCTACTTTAATGATATTTATGTGACTGTAATTAAAATGTAACACGTTTGGACGGAAAAGTGCGTCATACTTCAATACGTTAAATATATTAATTCTGTTGTTACGATCTCATCGGAAGCGTAACCAATAATTTTTTAAAAACCTTATCATCAAAATTAATTTTATTTTACGAATTTCGGATACAAAGACTATTCAACATAATTTCTACTCCAGTTTTTTGTTACGCAATTTTAAATCAATATTAGCAAATTAAATTTTCTTTTAGTTACCAAATTTAACATTTACATCTGAAAGAAGGTCAGATGAACTTACGAAAATTTAAGGTTTTAATTAATTTGATTTCAACGAATCTCGCTAAGAAAATTTGCAAATTTTATTTTAGGGGTTTTGAGGTCAAGTAATGAAATGTGTTTGAATACCGGATTTAATTTCGTGTTTGATTATACAATGTGCTTACATCATTTCTATTCTTGAAATAAATATTTGTTAGTCACTACAGTCCTCGTTATCTTATGCACTCACGAATGGTAAGACTATGAAGTTGATTACGGCAAGACCATAGTAAATCGGTATTGGTGAAGACTCAATGGATATTTTTAGTAGGCAGTACATGTTGTAACAATTTTAATAAATTTTACAAATACCTGGAGTCTACAGTTGTATTTTGTTTCATAATCTCAATGTGACTACATGTTTTAGAACTCATATGATGTTACAGGAATGGACACATTTAAAATTAAAATAATTTTTACTGCGTATAATTAAGTCCTTTCTATGGGGAAAAATTGTTTTTCACTTGGTTTTTATTTTTATATTATATTTCATGTGTTCTATTCCACTTTTAATTGTTGTCTGTAGGAGTTACAGGAAGTTTATTTGACATGTAAACTGTAAAGGTATATAACAGGTATAGTAAGTTATTCCAGTCTGTGAAAAACTATTTATAAGCCGGTCAATTGAGTTTCAATATATTTTTGTACATACCGTTCCGCACATGCATCGTTTCACTGTATTTACACAACATACTAGTGTAACACTGTCTGCAGTCGCATAAATCCATTAAGTGTGAGTGCGCTCTTCGGCTACAGCAAATATTTACATAAAGCAGAGCACACTGAGTGAACATGCCTGCAGCCTGACAGACACTGGAGAACGCCTAATCGGAGCGGAGATGTCGCCTATTACTTAACCTGGACAACAGTACAATGCAGACGTATGGCAAACATGTAACACAAACAACCCAACAAGACATCCCAGGCAGCCAGACCCGAATGCCAGGAGAATCATTACGGGAATTGCAATGAATCACTGCATACCACAAACGCAATCAATAAAGCCTCCTTTACAGCAGGACATAAACTGTTCTTAATTGATACTATATTAATTTCACGAATAAAGTATAAATGGGTATTACGTCTTAATGTAACTAAACATTTCCTTTTTTTAATATTTTCAGAAAGGAGCATTTACGTTATGTTACATTAATACACATACATTTTTAAAATAAATATGAATGTTTTTTGTCTGTATTGTATTTATTGTTAATCTACAGTTGGGCGCAAACCCGATGGCAGATAAAAAATGAAATAATGACAGTCCTTTAAAATTTATATAGCCCTGAAAGAAAAAGGGAAACACTACTTTGACTTTAACATTTAAATTCGAATATCTTATTCTTCTTTCTATGGCATTATAACCCGCATTCGGGCCTTTGCATGTCAGGACGACTGCGGACTGTTATACATGACACATTCCGAATATGGAGTGAAACGTGGTCAGCGTATCGACTCTCCATCAATCTTAACCCCAGTCTCCATGACTATGACAACACAAACAAACATCCAAGCTCCTGCCAGAGTCGAACCCGGGACTTCTGGGTTGTGAGGCAGAAACGCTAGCCACTAGACCACTTCATTCACACGTTCTTTGAGATTTGTCCTGAATTTATTTTCCTGAAGAGAATTTCTTCAAAACACTCCCACAGGTAAATTATTCCAGTAGTTGAGTGTCCTATTTAGGAATGAGAATTTTCATACATCTGATTTTTGCTTTCTATAATTCACTTTGAATTGATGATCCCATCTACCTATCTAACTGGGCTTTTGCATTTTGGAGCTAATTACAAACCACGGTTTTTGCCCCGTATAAGCTATTAATAGCAAATGCTGCCTTTCTTTCTCCCTCCTTTGTGACAATATCTCTCAACCTAGTTGTTCTACGTTTTCATTCCCATGACCCGGCCCTGCTAGTACAAAATTACCAGACCTTTCTCTAATGATTCTATTTGATTTTTTGAATAGAGATCCCAACAAAGGATAAATGTGCCACCTCCTTTGATTTTGAACTTCCCTTTTTTAAGTTCCTCATCATGAAATGTAATGAATTCCACGCCTTTCTGACCGTGTAATTCACCTGTTCCACCCAGCCGAGTCTGTTGTTGAAATATATTCCCAGATATTTGCAGCTCGTCACCCTTGGAATTTGTTCCCCGCCTATTCTATATTCTATCTCTTTTAACAAAGTGCGTTTGGTAAAAGAGATTGAGCTGCTGTTATTTCCATTAATTTTCTTTTTTTCCCTGACCAGCTATTGACTTTATCTAGATTATCTTGTAATAATATCGCGTCTTACTCTTCGTTATCTTTATGTAGATGATGCAGTCGTCAGTGAAAAGCCTTAACCCTAACTTTAAATAATTTTGTAAGTCAAATATTAAAAACAGTAATGGTCCGATTACAGAACCTCTAGGAAATCCCGACTGTACAATGCCTGAATTCAAAAATTGTTCTCCGATTTTGACTTTTTACGATATATCACTTATGTTTTTCTCCATAGTATCACTCTTTTATCTGTTTTATGCAATTTATTCAATAGGATATCATGAGGCACTACATCAAAGGCTTTAGCGAAGAATAACAGTCACTGATAGAAATAAATACTAAAAATTTGTTTCACGGAACAGTCGTGGTCCATAATTGCCGAATATACGGAAATGACGTCATAGATAACCTCATCTGTGTGTTATATTTCAGCTCCTATAATACCTATAGGCGCCGCCTTTAGTATCGATATATCGGTTAAGACGGAGAACTTAATTGATGGTAAAAAATATTGGAAAGGATGAGTTACCCATACTTTCATCCATGGTCCCCGAGCTTCAGGACGGTGATCGGATGACCTCCGAACTTTGTGTTCCAGACACTTCAAGCGGCACTCCCCAGTAAGGGGGATATTGCGGATCAACCCTTATCTACATCTGTTAGCGTTAACTAGGACCCGAATCCGGCTGAGAAGCGGCCCTTTTCGGCAATGTCACAGTTTGGTATTGACCTTCATGATGAGCAAGATTTTCCATCTTTAACTTCGCCTTATACAAAGGGGGTAAATAAAAGGACAAAGCAGAACTACTGTAATTGAACAGATCTTAGCATAATAATGAGAAAACCCAGAGCAATATTCGACGTTTTCCCCGAGACTAATTATGACGAAATAGTTCAATTACTTGCTAAGGTCTTTTCTTCAACGGTCCAATTCGCTACTATTAGGGTAACATTCCCGGACCTGACTCGGTTCATTAGCCTCCTGAATTGGTTATATGCAGCTTTGGAAGAGACGGGCATCAAGGGCAAAATTACGATGACGACAAAATTCAAAATATTGATTATGTGGAAATTTCTACTTTGGGATAGCAAACATTTATTGTTTTTCTTTAAACTATAACTGTGGTGAAATAGTAAGACTCTTGAAGAAATATCACACGATTAACATGTTATTAAAAGTCAAAAATCATAATTGTCCCAAATGTGGGCACGACGTCCTCTCAGCTATTTGAAATATTTTCCCGAGATAAAGAATATGTACTTAGTTATGTTTTCAGTTGCCACAATTTTATGAATAAATGATAAAATTGATGTCCCACTATAAACATTCTCATCTCTGCTTAACTAACAAATTAACTCAACACGAATATGTGTAAAATATCTCCGCTGATAGAAGCACGCTTGTATACATTCGGATATCGAATACTATTTCAAACACAGTACCAAGTCAACAATTAATTACAGGTGAACAAATACCTCACGTATGACGCTTCACGTATATGTCAGTGAATAAACTCAATCTACAAACAAAGCGCATCGTTTAATTGCTACTTTGTCAACAAAATTTTAGATTTTTGACTTTTATTATACAGAGCAATCGGAAATAACTCAGTTAACATTGAATGGAGAAACGTTACGTTGCCTTGTTTAAGTATTCTGCGTTTGTTTATATTTTTTAAAAAGACAGCATAGGGCCATATAAGAAATACTTAACAAACAATTAAATACTGCAATTTGAATTTATTACCGTTTTATAGAAAATAAAATTAAATAATTTAATTACTCATAATAACACTTTCATCAAATATTAGAGTACTCGACGTTGCCCGGGGCTGAAGTACAACTTAAGTTGAATATTGAATACCAACATTGAACTGAGCAACTTCCATAGTCCCGACACCAAGCTCGACTATTAACAGTCTTCTCCTTTCAATTCCTAGTGTGGTTTACATTGTATACAAAAACATTGGAAAAAACATTAATCTCTTTGCCCTCGAATAATTTTTAAAGAACGAAAAGTGGACTCTTTTTGTGTAACTTAAATTTTCCTCATTGTAGTAATTTGTTTTCGGATAGCAAGGAGCACGTGTATGAGATTAATGCTCGCGGTAACATTTGTATGCGGAAGTGACACACAAGCGTAGGAGTTTTAAAATTTTTTAGGGATAAAACATGAACATTACTTATAAGCAAAACGTGATTGAAACATCTGATGGCGCTATTAGTTGTAAAGTTAATGAACGATTTATTTAAGCAATAATACAATCTACGTAAACACGTTTTGTGTCTTAAATTATCCTTGTGGGTGACCACAAATAAATAAGAGTGCGATGGTTGTTTACAGTCAATTATAGAGAAGATGGAAGGCGTACAAAGAAGTCTGTAAGTCATAAAGTATTTTCCTGCCCATGATTATAGACCAAAGATTTTAAATTAAGTCCCATATAACAGGAGGCACATTTGTCAATTTTTAGTGGTTTATGTTTTAGTTTCAGACGTCGGTCATACGGTAAGTTTTGTCCGCTGATTCCATTGGAACAGTCGGCTAGCTGCCCCCTAATATGATCGAGGCATGGGGTCGGGTTTGCTTCTGAGCGTTTTCTCCCCTTATTGGAATGGCGTGAGAGAAGTACCAACCTGATTTAGGTTTCTCTAGGCCTTTCCCTTCAACACTGATGAATCAATCGCCACGTAGGATTCTTAACCTACAGCCCGGGGAATCTAGTCAACTCTTGTCTACTTTGCTCTACCTCCCACATCCCGCGTTTCCATCCCAATATAATATAGAGAAAAGTCACAAAATATGATAACACTCACATAACCTGTATTTATGTATAAGACTAATAAAAATACTTAAAGTCTATTAACTTCTGGAAAGTTGGTTACGAATATGTTTTAACCATGTTAGAGTTACATAGAATACAGTAGGATGTCTTGTGACAAGCAGAATTATAACATTTCGTTTGTTTTGGACATTTGTGTATATTTTCAGAGAACTGCAGTTATTCCTTTGACAGCGATTGATCTCGAACACTGATTAGCATCTGGCTGTCCGAACGTGAGGTAAAATTTTCAGCCTGCCATATTGTTCCATTTTTTATTCTGAAACCCTCACTCGGCTGCATACTGACGTTCCGTCACAATTTCAACTTTGAACCTTTGCACTCACTTCTTCTGTTGATTAATATTCAGCTCGGGGAATCACGGGGTTAGTAATGAAGTCTGAGGTTCAAATTCCCATCTGTCTGTTGAAATTGAAGTAATTTGGAATTTTTCTTACGAAGTGATGATGTGGAATATTGATGCGATATCAGAACTACTGCTTTATATTTATCTCCTGTTCAAACTTTTCTTTAATGGTTTCGGTAGAAATGTACTGTAATATCATTATCTTAAAGAATAATAAAATCAAGTATTATTAAAAGAAATCCTTCATAATTAAAATACATTGAGTTAAAATTGTACTATTCTTTAGATCTCATATTCAGGTTTATAATAGATGTACATGTTTTGACAACAGTGCAGTGAGATATTCTTCTTCAACCCATTATGGTACTTTGCTCAAACGTCATTGAGAAGTTAAGCCGAGTTTAGCCGACATTGTGATGCTTCCAAATGCAAGTAATTCGAAGAAAAGTTGAAGACTTAATACCTCTTAAAAACTTGGGTCGAGCAGATATTCAGGAATCCTTGTAGTAGCCACAGAGTGCTGACATCGATGACATGATTACATAAGAGACCAGTATCTGAAAAATTATCGATATTTACGTCGTAAAAAGTATAAGCTACAACTATAATTGTAACAACTTAAGATTGTATGAGGGTTAAGGTGAAAATCTCTTTGTGGTATAATAAGTAAACAAATTCATTCCCATTTATAGTTGTTTTTGTCATCTTAAATATTGTTAGAATAATTTTTCTTCCTTGTAAAATAATTAGTTAATTTATGAACGAGATTATATTTAATATTAAACCATCCATTCAGTCGCTTTTATGGATAAATTAAAGCAATATTTCTAAAAGTATACATTTCTAATTTTGTTCTGAAGGTTATTCTATATTGAGGGATCAACGCTGATGTTCCATAAATTACATCATACTTATAAAAATTAAGAATCTAAAAATATTATTTTTAGATTTATAGCCTCCTAACATGAGAAATTTAGCGTGGAACGAGAAAATTCAAGCTCCAATTTATCATGTGAAATATTTTTCTAGTTGCTGATATTCACTCATACCTCGGCTATGTATTTTAAAATAGTACCCTTTGTGTCAAAACTTTCTGGGGGGTAATATTTACCTATGCTATAAACTTTGGAATTATTTAAGTGGTACTTTTTTCTTCAAACAATGTCAATTTTCAAAAAAAGACTTTCCCCATTACAATTCCTGATACAATTTCTGAATTCTAAATTTCCATCAGTGCATTGATCACAGTGCGTACTATCAATACAATAATTTCTAATTTTAAATGGCTTATTGTTTAAAATTTGACAATCTTCTCATGCCACAGAGCGAATAATACATTTTACATTTTATTTTGTTAGAAAACACATTATGGTAACTCACAACCGTTTTTGTACTTAAAACCTGAAAGTTTTCATTCCTATCGTGTGATAAAGATCACTATATTACGAGAATATAACTCTAATGAACAATGTTTCTGTTCTCACGGACAACGATACAACCAGGGGAAATTTTCTATCAATTCTCTTTTATTTATCCAATTCATTAACATTTACGTAAATAGGATATAATTCTTAATATTATTCCAATCAATATCAAAGGCAGAATTATCGTCCTGTTTACTTTATTCATTGAAATTATAATTCTGAGTGAGTAGAAGTAGGTGAGTGCATGATTCCGGTTACGAGCTTATAATTTATAGAAATTTTCATGATCCTAAAACATTGTAACAAAAGTAGTTTACAGCAAGAGCTTTCATACCATTTCTATTTCTTCAAATAATCTTGTCCGGTACAATAGTTAGTTACACCGTCATCACTAGGAACTTTCACATTTTCACGCCCCCTATTTTATCCAAACTGACAGAATGCTAATTTAATCCTAGCAGTTGTGGTGACTAAAACAATCACAGCGAGTTTAATGAGGTGAAAATACTCCCGATTCCTTAAGAGAACATTACAGAGTTAAAATTACTCATGTTGTTTTAAGACAGTCTAAAATACTCATGGTACAGCAAGAGAAGAGAAAATAATCCTGGAACCTTAAGAAAGTCAAAAAAGGTATAGTGAAAAATGTTAGAAGATCTATATGTTAACATTGGAACGTAAGTGACTTGTACAAACTTTGGCAGAGTTTACGCCAATTGTGAGCAGAGTTTTGCTTGCCCTTCCTTTCACTTCCTCTTCTAAGGGCTGAATTATAACTTAACTGGCATGCTAGATGACAGTATTAAACTAAGCGTCTACCATAACACCGGTTTCGACAACAATTGGAGATTTTTCTTGTTATTATTAGATGACGCCCATCCACCCCCACCCCTTTGGATAACCTCCTCCCTTGCTGAATGGGGTTGAAATAATACAAAATATTAAGGAAACTCTGAAAAGTACTCGACACCAAAAAGTATATTCCACGAAAATATTGTTCGTTTGTGTAAGCTTTCAAATTCCATCTGCGTTTCTAGGGGTTGTATTCTTGTATTACAGATATTACTTCATTGAGTCTTAAACAAAACGTCGAAATTGCACCACGCAGATTATACATTATATGAGCAATTGCTACTTCCAAAAAAAGAAACCGTTATGGAAGAACTAAATAAATCTATTTTAAAACAATGATTTTCCGCTACTTCACAGTCTTGAAACACAAAATTCAAAAGTAATGTTCAGGAGTTATTAGATGTTCTACACAGTTCCATTTCCCCTTATACAGAAACTATGATAGCTTGAGAAAGAGATTTCGGGGACAAGAACATTATAGTATTCCTCTATTATTATACTTCTGAAATTACGTCCTTACATTCCTTGTTTTCTATTTCTTAAGGTATTTGTTCATTTGACAAATATTCTTGATAGACAAAACAGGAACATATTTTGATTCTTTGGCATAATGAAAATAAGATTAAATACATTGCGAAGCTATTTATGCTCTTGCTTGTGTATTATGACGCACTAATAATATAGTTACTCCATATAAAATATGTTTTTGAAATAATATTGTAAACGTTATTGAATAGTATATTCAGCTTAGATTCCTGCCAATTCTAATGGGTTATTTTTTGAAAGATTTTTGAATTCTTTATGTATAACTGATGCATCATATTTGAGGAAAAATTATTTGATTTGTAATATTATATAAATCGTTCTTCCTGTCTTTGGTAAAATATTCAAGTCTTTGGCTTACATACTGGTCTCTAAGGAAACAGGTTAAGTAATAGAGAGATTAATATTAGTGCCGTGGCACTTCACCTTGAGTTGTTCACGTCCGTTGCTTTACTACAATGTCGGTACGGAGCAAAAGCGAGATTTATCGAGGCCGCTTTTTCTGGGAGCCTAAACTGTTGTTTGGCGCCGCAACTTTGCCTAACTCCAGCCGCAGGCAGTTCACCAGATTGACGAGGAACGTAAATAAACTAAGAGGACCAAGTCCCTCAGGGGTATGAGGAACAACGGAGAACACATTACCTGGCTGCGATATTAAAGGAATGTGGCTAACTGACCCGGGAATGGAGAGGAATTAAAAAACCCCACACACATTGTACAGCTGAAACTGGATGGTTTTTCTTTCTAAAAAAGTATTGCTTACAGAAACAAGATAATTAAGTCATAACTTATTCGAATCAATTTCAAATCCGTTTATCTTTGTGGCACGCGGATAATATTCTTAATTGCTAAATAGATAATATATTGGAAAATTGCATTCATTTACATTTGAATTAATTTTATAATGGAACTACCAGATTCTCCCTAATCAATAAAATAGATTGGTAAATTAAAGTACTATCACTATATTTTCAATTCATACATAAAAAATTACAGTAGTTAATTTAAGTCTTCAATTTTCTGTATAAAAAATATAAAATAAAATAATACATTAAAAAATAAAATGATAAAAAAATAATTAAAGTTTTAGTAATATTTTCCCAAAGATATTTGTCAGTGAAACTTTAATAACAAAACTAATTAATAATTATCTTGAAAAACTATTTTTAAATCAGTGCTATCATATTCACCTGTATACAATTTTTCTTATAAATTTCCCATAACACAGTTACAGTAGCACATTAATTTCATATATTTATATGTATACATACATAGTTAAATTTTTAATATATAAGCGATGATTATTTCATGAAAAACTTATTTGTATTAATGGGTACCCGGCGATGACTGGATATAAATACTTTAATATAACTAACATTTTACATTAAGTTATGATACATTTTTGATTCTCGTGAACGTCGCCGATGTCGCATTCATGCTACGTAAGTGCATAATTTATCCTGTTTTATATGACATCAGGGTAGGATGGAAACAAATAGTGTCTCGGGAAACACCGAAAATGTTATTGATCCCGAAGGTTATTTATTCGAGTAAAATATCGGTCGATTATGCGTATTTAAAACTTAACGCCCCCTCCGCCCACGACTCATGAGTGATAGCCGTGTTTTACCCCAAAATCGCTAATTTCCGAGTCGCAAAGAACGTGTGTGCAAAATTTAGTTCAAATTGATCCACGCGTTTAGGTTTTTATGCGTAACTGTAACACAAAATTTGAGCACTTTTTACACAATATATTAATTTCATGTATAGGAATAAGGTAGTTGATCAGTCTATTTGGTCTTTTGAGTAACTTGTAAATTCAATGAACGTTTCATTAACGTAACAATATATTTTGTAAGTACTTGAAAAATTACGAAAAATAAATCTTTTGAGTGCGGCGCACACTCTGTGCCATAAAAAAGCGACGCGTTGGGCCACTCACAGTCAATTTATTTTGATTAAGATAAGATTATATGATGATTTGACAACATTAATATTCTGTCATCAGATGAATCCATTTTGTTCTTTATTTTTAAAAACATTCCATATGCCAAAAATTATTATTCTCCGTTAATAAATTGTCAGGCTTTAATGACTCCCTTCCCACTGGGGAAATCAGCCTATAAAATCTGAAATTATTATCGAATTACGTTCTAATTAATGATTCTTAAATTCTACTTTTGGAACAGAGGTTATAATCGTAAACAAAGCAAAATATTTTATATTTGAGCTATTTTGTAGAATTTGAAACCCTAAATTCTTAACAAATTCCAAATTATTGTAATTACCTTTCTCCACTCATCGGCAATATTAAGAGGTACAAAGATAATTACGAAAGATGAGTTTTACCTCCCCTACTCCGGCAGTCCGTTTTACAATCCAGCCTGCAGAGAAGCAACAAAATAGAGGACTACCCACAACATCTCATCCTGAGAATTAGCGTCTTGGTATAATTTTACTTCATAAGTGGAGTACCTGAGTTCCGAACTAAACGCGAGAAGCGTTCAGAGCAATTTGGCGTACGCTTAATTCAACGGACCGCTCCAGCGTTTATTGTGTTTATTAGCGAGTTGCTGATTACTCAAACAGTAGCACACAGTTGTATGCAAATGAACAATTATGCAAACCGGGAATCGCACAAAACTAGTGACCGTGAGCTACTAGTCGCATTTGCATTAGGCGCCAATTACCTCCTTGGGAATGATACGAACAGACAATGACGTGCTAATAGTTACAGACGAGATAAAGTGATGAGCTGAAGTTCCTGTAGTACCTTACACCATCTAACGTTATGATTCTGCGGTCATGGTAGGCGAGAGAGCTAATTCGTATTTTGCTTTAAGTAGCTCCTGCAGGTTATGGTAAGAGAAACAGGCGCAACTGAACAGGAGGATCAACGAAGTCAATTCAGAGCAATATCTACAACACTTTGTTTGAAAAACGATAAATACCGATGGTCATCTAGACACTTCAACATGTGTTAATCCCACTACTCAAAAATTTTCTTAAATTTTCCATTTTCGCTTGTACCTTTGTCAATGTTGTTAAATGAGTCTCTTAAATCAGCGACTTGATTTTGGGGCCAGGAAGAAATCGCATGGTACTTGTAACGATGATACACATTACCTAGGAATTTGGTGGTACCGAAGCAAAAGAAATCTAGGTGAGGTTTATAGACAGGGGTCATAAAAGTCAGACACAACTGTGCGACTGGGTTTTTCCTACGCCCTGTGAAATTTGGCGACATTGGGTTGTAAGGAGGATGGTGATTATCCCAAAATCGTTGATGAGGGGGTCAAACGGCTCCGCCCAGAGAGGACAGACAATAATTTTAATTGGACAATATCGAGCCCCGCCACCGACGAAATACGAAATAAGGCAGTGGGGAAAATTATTAAAAACCCCTGAAGAAACTAATTTTGATGTATTAAGGAGATGACGATTTTTACATTAAGGACGTGGAGGATATTGTAATTTGATGATTAAGGACGACGAGAGGGAGAAATAAGTAACTGTAGATTCTCCTGGGCGTGAAAATCTAAATAAAGAAAAGAAGCGTGTCCAGTCCGGATCTCCAAAGTGTATATTGGTTTAACGCGGAATTCCAGAGGGGTCAGCTACAAATTCCAGGCAAAATGAGACCAGTGTCTGCAACCTTTTGCTGATTCCCTGGTACTGCCAGTAAAGTAAGATTAGTGTTAGTTGTCCTGCTCTATGAGAACGCACATTTATACGACCCTTAGCTCTTGGATTTAATTGTAAGAAATTTAATTTTTATAATTATTGTAAATATATTGTTTATCATTAAAAATTACTGACATAACTTTAACACGAGAAAATTGTAGCATATATGTTAATTTGATAATGATTTATCTTTATAAAATATTATTTTTATTTCATACTGAATAAGCGGAATAGGAACGATATTTGAGGACCCTGATTATTTAAATACCCAAACATTTCAATGTCTTTGCGGAAGATCCACCCCATCTTCATCGCATTCACAACCTCTTCAAAACGTTATTTGTAATTTTTTTCAATATTAATTTCATTATTCCTATTTAATGAGTCATGAACAATTCTTTTGCGCGAACTGGTGCACGTAACGCAGAGGATAAATTGCATGAAGTAAAGATGCAGTTAAAAATATTATAAATATTTGTCTAAATTATTCCCTGAATAACTGTCACCAAATCTATAGATTCTGATGCAGTAAATTATGACAGCCTCGTACAGCTTTATTATCACTTGATTTACAGTGGAAGTGTCTGGCAAGCCAGTCTGTCCTGGAAATGATGGAAATAAATAATTATTCAGTTTCGTGCATTAAATGAAACGAAAAAGACATCACGCGATATAACTGCACGAAAAATGTTCCCTCATGTGAATTGCAACACGCACTACTGTCTAAAAATATTGCCCCTGCCCCAGTCTTGTTCCAAAGTAAACGTTTCTTTATTATTAATTCATGGTTTCCGGATTATTGATCTCTATTTGGTCTAATAATGTACGGCAACGTTAGAGTATGAGCGAAAAAAAAGGTAAATAGTAAACTGGTATAAGTGAAATAAGACGATAGTCCAAAGAGGACACTAATAATAATATAATTTTGTTGACTAAATAAAAATATATTTAATCAACAGATGAACACGACTATTATTTTTGATTCTCTTCTTTGATTATTTTTTAGTTATTATGTAAGTATAACTAGGGAGAGATTACAAGTCTTGTCGAGATACAATGCACTGTAGTGGGGTTGAAAGGAGCACAGTGTAAAGGTGGGTTTACGTATTCGATAAAACTATTTATAAGTATGAATTTAATTGAATAACTAGAGGCTCAACTTGTATCAGCTCAAATTGTATCACTTTCATTTATTTATTTAAATTGTCAATTCAACTCTTTACGGACGATATTCCACAATTGACTGTCTCTAGGTAACCCCAAACTATCATTATACGGTTCACAAAGGTACAAATACAAGCTGTATTATTATTATTAACTTTCTCTGAATGTAATAAGTTTATTACTTTAGTGGGAAATGCATGATAACGTTTCAACGGACAGTTTCTCATTTTTTCCAGCGAATACCTAACCTGAAATCAGAAAACTGTACATGTTTATAGTCTAAGAAACAAAGTTTTATTACCTGAAAGTTGTAAATATTTCCTCTAGAGAAAAAAATATGAAGAAGGTATGAAAATATTCTGGAAAGTTGGTTTACTTAATTTCTTTAAAAAAATTAAGTCTGTTAAGTTCATAAATTGTTTTGTTATATGTTCAGACGTTAAATTTAAACATTAGAGCTTATAATCATGAAATAAAAGTATTTATAAGAATAAAAACTTATTTATGGAAGAATATTCTAAAATAAATAATTTATGCTCCAAAATTATAAACACACAATAGAATAAATATACCACATATTTAAGTGAATCTTAATAATATAAAAAGAACTGAAATGTTTCGAATCAATTTCATAAAAGTAATAATACTGTGTTTTAAAATCTTCTTTAACAACTCTTGCCATATGTCCAAGGTCTTCAACCCCAGTACATGTACCTGCCAAATAGGTGTAAGTGTCTCTGCATGTGAGAAATTTGATGAAAAAATACAGAGAGAGGACGAGGCATTCCCGATATAGTCAGGTGAGCCTCTCTGTCACTCTTGGGGGAAATTCCTGCGAGAGAAAACTCCCACAAGCACCTCAAGCTGGCCATAGGCCTCGATCTAGCTGTCGTATTAATATTATTAGAATTGCATAAATAATCAGCGAGTGGAAATGACATGAAAATAAATTTTATTGTTGAAAACATGTAATGTTAAATGTATACCAATTAGCAGAATAAATAGCAAATTTGAAGCAAAACTAAGTGCTAAAATTAATATCACATAACGTCTCTGCAATCGGTGTTTGTGTAAAATTCAAAATTGCAGCAGAGGCTCGAACAACACACTGCACAAAACACTGACGAACAAAGAAACGATAATATTTTATTTAGTAACTTAATTTATCTGTTAATTGGTTAATTCTTTATATAAACAGGAATTGTATTCTGTTACGCAGTAAGCTCGTAAATTATGAACCTAACAAAGCTACAAAGTATGCACAGTTGATATTATATCAGGATTATGTAAACCACGTAAAAGTATATAATTAAATATACAAGTGAAGTTCATTTTAACGTAATGTAAACTCGTGCTTTAAAATTAGCAGGTGTAACATTGTGAGGTATATATGAATGTTACTGTAGATCCGTTTTTTAATAAGACGCTCACTAATATATTGTTTTAATCGGGAAAGTTGCTTATACGATACATGTACTAATTCTATTGTTAGTTGCGATTACAAAACATCGATTAAAATTTAGTAAAATAGATTTAAAATCTCTTAGCACTAATTCGAATTAAAATATGATATAATAATGTTTTTAAAAAACTAGAAACGTCTTGGATACGATTATAAGTAACCTTACTTCCCTTCCGTTATTTAGTTACCGGAGACCCTCTTCTGTTGCCTACGTGCCAGGCATTTTGCGGACTACACGTGGAAAGACTGTTTTGTAACTTGGTTTCAATTCTCTTGCAGCTCGCTGCGTAAAATCAATGTTTTTGGGCTCGTGACAGAAGAAGAGTTGTATGTTTTCTTTGGAACCATTGATCCAAACGTTGTTGTGACCCTCTTTACTTCGAAGTATAATAGAAAACTTGTACGAGTTTGATCGAAATATTCAATTAATTAAATTAAATTTCTATATTTCATTCATTTTTAAATATTTCATATTATTTTGTTCTAATGCACCATTAAAGACAACCGAGGCAACAACACAGCAATTGCTTTTATAAAAACTACTAATGTATAATAAACAGCGAAGGCTTTCCCGGTGAATTGTATTTGATACTGATGTATACTTTTGTTGTGATAGTCCGTGTGCAAGGTTAATAATATACTGTATAAATAATTTTCCATACTGTTTTGTACTGAGGTAATAAACTAATGTCCAATTAGTGTTCAACATAATACAATTCCTGTATTAATTTTAAATTTACTGTCACTGCACTTGCTTCCAACCATGTTCCAGTAAGAGGCAATACATCAGAAACTTTTGATATCGTTATTTCATAAAGGAAAAATTGCCATAATTTGAAAATATAATATTACGAAAAATTTCATAATATTATTAAGATTGTTTTTTTTTAATTTTTATCTTTCAAAAATTTTGTATAATTTTTGTAGTAAAATTTGAAGATACTTCCCAATAAAATCCTTAATACGGTGATGGAAAATCGGTTTAGGTAAATATATTCTTTGTCAGTTTTTATTCTAATAAATATTGAAATATACTACGTTTCGTCTCTCATTTGAGAATTCTTCAGGCATAAAAATTTAGCTATTCATGGAAACTCACTCCACGACTCCTTCGGCCGAAATGTCACGGAGTGTTTTAACTCATTTAATGTATATTTAATTATCATATAAAATATTTATTTATATTCGACATAATTATTTAGAAAGAGACACGTTTTATTTATTTACTTTATTCAGAGTTCACAATTATATTTGAAATCTGACATTTTACACGAACTAAGTTCAGCGTCGGTCTTCAATTTAACGAATTATCTTTACGAAGTCCATTAGCAAACTATTAACGCCGACCTGATCAACGAACTAGCAGAGCTGACAAAATATTCGAACTAAATCGAATCACTTTTATAACACCGCTGCCTCCTTTCATTTTCAAACTCACTTTAGTCGAAACCAATACAGTTCGTTTCTTTGACCTCGCGAATGTTCGAGATAATGGTGTGACGATAATTAAGGTGAGGCAGAAAAGATAATGAATATGACAGTGATGCTTCTTGATGGTGGACTGACGGTAATTAACAAACGTGATGTATTAGATTGGCCAGGATATTTGAAAGGAAGATAACTAAGATAAAAGTGTGTGCGTGTGTTCATAATGTATAACATATGAGAATCTCACAAATTTAATTTACACGTTTAAGATTTCGACTTTGTTTTCAAATTACTGGAAATGAAGCTTTAAGTTAATAATTCATGATTCCAGATTTTTACTTGCTGTGCTCGCTGTGGTGCGTTGGAACGTCCATGGATTAACTGCATCAGGTAAATAATAAATATCCGTTTACAAACACATGAACGTAAATTTCATAGTATTATGTTTAATTTATTCAATTAAGGTACTAAGATGGATTTTTCTTCAGGCGAAGCGTAAAATTAATAACTAAGCCATTGGGAAGAATTAACATTTTAATTGAAAGTAATGCAATGAAATGTAGGGAAATCCAAATAAATAGACACTTTAAGACATAAAAAATTACTTATTGCACAGCTCACAAAATTACAATTTTGTAAATAGAGACTAGTTCGCAACATTTATTATTATTATTCTTATAAAAACTTATTTATCTTATTGAATTTCAGTTGGTACAATAATGATACAGTTTATACATATTCGCATCATAAAATCTTAATAACAAAAGATATTATGTTAATTACAAACAAACAGTAAAAACAGAGTAAAATAAAAAAACGAATTGCTGATGTTTCGATGCGAGATTAACATCTGTCTCAATTGGCTCATAAACGGAAAACTGACAATATTTGAAACAGAATCAATCCAAAGATGTAATACCAACATCGTATAGAATACCACATCCTAAAGCTTACTAAAATTATCTGTGTCTTACTTAATACTAACATATTCTGGATGATTTTTAATTTGTAATATTTCTGTACTCAATCTATGACGAAAATGTTATTCTCTGTTTAATATACAAGTTTATCAAAATCGCTGTTATGTTTGAAAGCAATACAGTTTATAAATATCCTTATATTATTTTATCCAAATATTCAAAGTTCTTTTCGTTTGGCCGATATAACTTAAATTACAATCATAACAGTCAATTTTATAATCAACATTGGTGGCGGACAAGTTACATGTAGGATCAATTATGTCTTTAATAATACCAGAAAAGGAGATTTAGATATAAATATTACAGAAATATTATTCTGTTTAAACGAATAAGTCATTCAATTTGATGGTACGCCACAGAATGATAAAACAACGAACGTAAATTGTGGATTATACCTAATAACATTACAATGAGTGACAACTCACGAGCAGATATCAGCGGCAGATCTGATTGGCCGACCAATGGCTGGATTGGAGGACAGATAGTAGTCTGAGAAATCAAATCTGAGCGTTGAATCTTCACGTAAAAATCACACCTGTCCTCAAACGTTGAAAATAGGCCAAATTTAGATTTATCTGCGTATTCAAAAGATTCCGTGTCAAATTTTTAACAGCTACGCTAATCCAGCTTTTGATTTTAAACATAATAGGTAACAATTGGTCATTGAACACGTGAAAATGTTATTATGCGATACAATGCAATTGAAACAAATTGTAACAGATGTCATGATAAAACACACTAAGAATGACAACCATTACTGACCCACAATGCTTTGCGATCGCTAAAATAGTAAACAGATATCCGCTGGCAGAGGACAAATGTATTGAGCATACGAGAAACTGCACAGATCTCGTATGAAAGATAATAATAAATTTCAATGTGTAAACATACTTCAGAATCGCGGCAGATTTCTTAAATCTTCCAGATATCTGCTCGTGTGTGGTCACCCAATGGTTGTTAATTTTAGACAATCTTCAGTTCATATGCTTAAAAATAAATTCGATAGGTAAAAGTGTTAACGTTATAAGGATGATGGACAGGATCATATAATTAAAAGGCTTCGTCAACCAGGTTTCTTCTGGGCGGTAGGAAGATCAGAAAGACTGGTTACACCGAGAAAGACACACCGCTAGGAAACTGATCCTAAAATTTTGTTCACACTCAAACTTAATTGTAGATGTGGGTCATATATATTAATCACAGATAGCATATCATTAACACAAATGCAAATGATGTCATCGACATGTCTATGGTAAGTGTCTGGTACGAAATTGAGTTTATTAACACAGTTTTTTTCCAAATCTCTCATAATTAATTCAGCTAGAACTGGAGATAAGGGTAAGACCATATGATTAAGAATTACTGCTTATTACGTCACTTATAATTTTAGCGGATTCCGTAAACATATATTATGCGCTGATTACTTGTGATACGAAATAATCCAAATATGATCTTTTTAAAAAATTCTGGGTTCCAGCTTCTAGTTGCACTGTCTGTATCGAAGCTCACGATAAAAAATGGATATTATTCTATCACCTAAATTTTTTCATTAACACCAAAGAAAGGAATGGGAAGGGAGGATTAAGATTTGCCAGATTATTGATTTATTTATTTTTCATCTCCGTGAGAGATTATAACGCGCAACCCACCTGCAGTATTTCTGTTACGTGCTGTTTCAACAAACGCTCGTCCCACGTCAGGAGAACCTTTCCTGCCAAAAAATAATACACACGTCTTTCAGAATTTTGTGAAAAAGTTTTAATTAACTACTAATTTGTTTTTTAAGAAACATTTATTTGTTAAGGGTTAGCGAGAACAAGAAAATGTCGTTAACGTACTTTACCTGGTTCCTGTGGAATTTCTATAAATTTCAAATGAGGGTTTTAAGTCAAGGTGTCACACTTGCAATGGGAGATTTGGAACGCAAAGGACAGGAAAGAAAATATTGACGGAAGTAGGGGAGCTAATCCGTTCTGGAATCCAAAGACCATTCACCCGGGAGTGACGGTTTTCATTGTGGGATTCCCCGGACGGACTACCTGGGAGAAAAGCGTACATCGACCCTATCGGGGAGAGTATCCCCTCTTTCATCGGCATCACTTTTTTACTTCTACGGGACTTCCAAGACGAAAATATACGGTGGTCCAAGAGTAATGACACAAGTATGAGACGTCATTTTCTTTAAGCACCACGTCCCGGTCACTCTTGTTCAGTATATACTTTTTTTAGATGGCGGAACAGTTAGGATACTTGCCGACTTTAAGAGATTGAGTTTTGATGAGAATTCTGTTGAATAATTTGGTAGAGAAACAAATACGATTGTGTTACACTAAAATATTTTGATTAACTTTAAACATAAAGGTAGGAAACAGAGTGAATAACTGAAACGTGCAGGTGATTCCCGTGGCATTAAATTTCAGTGGTAAGAGATTACGGTCTTGTACTGAATGGGAATAAAATTTATTAATCGACTGCTTTTTCCGTGTTAAAATTCTATTCTTCTATTACTCGCAGAGTTCTAAAGCGCTTTTGTGATTGTCGATGAAATATTACATGCGTTTAACGGGATTCGCGAGCCATAAGAGCTTATGTCTCCAGGATAAAAAGCTGCCTAGATAATTGTCTGTTGTAGAATCTAGTAAGAACTGCAATATCATTTCGTTGTTGGCGCCAGGCTCGTAAATTACGTGGCATTCCAGAGTTATCTGGCCGTTCCGGGCTCGAGGTTCTCTCCTGTGAGACCCATCCGGCACAGGAAGTGAGCCAAGTTTTTGTGCGCAACTTCTTCCCCTCCCAACTCAAGACACTTCTCGCAAAGTTGCAGGACTTATTTCTGAAACACTTCTGCGGCTGTTTAGGGCTTACATCGCGGAGGCGCAGTAAACTGTCCACGGCCTCATCCCTCGGGCCGGGATTTTCGTAGTCCGCGGAGCTGTTCTAATCTTTGCCGATACTTGGCTCCTCGCTTCAGTTTCATAACAGGATAACACCAAAAATAACAGAGGAATAAAATAAAATTTAGGAAAAAAAACAAACAATTTTTATATAAAACATCCGCGGGCATTTCAACCAAATTCTAGAGGTTTTAGCTCTTTTACTCAGATATGTATTAAACTTATACATTTTCAACTCATTTTCCTCCGTAGTCAAATATAACTGCCCCATATCACTTCAACCTCCCTACAACAGAAAATAATGTATATTTTTATGCGTTTAACAACAAATTTGACGCAGATAAACTACCTAAAATATTAAAAATAGCACAACAGTGACAGTATTGCGATGAATATATGGGGTAAATTAATATAATATTTATATATTGATAGCAAAATTTTGTGGTACAAAAGGAAAACAATTTACTGATTCAAGACAAATTTACATCCATAATTACAATTTTTGCTATTTTCAATCTTTATTCCGACAGTTCTTTCTCAAAACTACAAATATATTTACATAAAAAAATAATACACATTAAACCCTTAAAACTAATTTCTTTCTAACTCTACACTCAGGGTCGTATATTATGGACTTTTTATAGATCAGAATTTTAAATACAAAATATACTCAGAGCTGGCAGTACAGGAAATCAGCAAAAATTGTTACAGGTGCAATTTACTGTGTAAGATTAGTGACTATTCCAGTTCTTTTGTCGTAGCAATATCCTCCTTAGAGTCGCAGCCGCCTTTTTAAGAATTTATTCCGGTTATCCTCCTTCTCTTAGACTGCCACATCTCTCTGCCATCTCTCTCGTACTATGTCTCCATCTCCCCAGCTATCCTGCTCTCCAAAAAATGTGTCCAAATCCCTCTGCTATCCTTTTTCAAAATCTCCTCCCCACTTCTTCATTTTATATCACCAATGTGGCAGGGATGGATATTCACCAATAACATTTATGGTTAAAGTTGGGAAAATACGTCACTAAATTTCAAAAAAATTGGGAAACACCCCTAGCGCGACATGAAGTCTGGGTTTTATTGCCACTGATTCAAACGCTGTCTTATTTCTTTTAACTCCGCACCGCCAAAAGGCCGAGAAGATGTGTCTGACCGTTACAGTACTATCTAAAGTTCGCTACCCGTAATATGCAATATTACTAATTACTTCTACACAACACGTACTACTGTCTAATTTGGAAAAGTGAAATATTTTTTCTTCGTTGATATTTGATTATGAGACTGTTCTGGTTATTCTTCTGATTCTACTTCACCGTTCAGTCTATTTGATCAACATGTCTACAGATTTGTTTTCACTGAATGGACAGCCGTCCACCGCCTGATATGATCGCCTCATAGTTTACAGCGATGTCTTTACATGCTACGTTTTCCGTAGCACCGAAAGGAATCCGTTTGTTGAGTTTTATGTGTGGTGCAGTGGGTTGATACGGAATCTTGCGCATTAATTTTTTTTAATTCTGAGAGGGAGAAAGAGACAGAAATACTGGGCTGTGAAAATCTTTACACGGAGACCTGAAACTACAAAATTACTTAATCGTTATAGTTGTAGAACCATTTATAAACCAGGGACGTGAACAGATATTTTATGGTTCTTTACGAGTGGGCGAGTTCTCCCTCTCTAATCTGGTGAACCACAGGGGGTGCATTATCCGAGTTAGGGTGACAGATATACAGTATGTACTTTATTTTCAGTATGCCCCCAACCCTACTACAAAAATTTCTGGATAAGATGACCTGTTCCATTCTACTTAGAATAAATTAATCAGTAGTATTTTGAACAGTATTGAGGAGTAACGGGGTCAAAGTAGGTAAATATAATTTCATCCTATGGTAAAGAAAGCTCAAATCTATAAGAAACGCGCGTGTGAGTGTGTCAGAGATAATAAGCTGCCAAGAGCGAAAATAACTACTTGACAAAGACGCATTACGCTACATCGAAATATCGACCGTGTACATAACCCTGAGAAATAAAACTCGAGTGATATATCACTTCTGTAATGTAATAACTCAGACAATTTATGGTCAAGGGTCCTATAAACACTGAAAGACAAAGATATGTTGTAGAAAACTAAAATTATATATTTTCTGTAGTGAATGGAATAATTTAGATTAAATTTTCTAGATATTAAAAATTTCAATGTTACGAAGTTTCTACAAAAGAAGAAACTTTTACCTGATAGCAGACCACCTGTTAGGAGCAGAATAAAGGGAACAACTGACCTAGAAAATTCAATTGCGGGCCAAGGGCTATCTCTTACGCCCTTTTCTCGTTTTTACCTCCCTTCTCAGTGAGAGAAAAGAAAAAAAGCGTTCGGTTTCTACACCTCCAGAACTAACACAAAAACAAAGAGAACGTAGAAAGTGAGTAGGTTAAAAGTTAACCGATAGCAACGGACGGACTTCAGAGATGAGGACGGACACGGGGGAATTTTGTTCTCTTTCTCAATGTTTCTCTCTCTCCACCTTTCGATCTCTTCCCCTTGTTAACCCCAGACGTTCCTTTGATATCATCAGATGAATATTTTACATTTTCACCACGTAGGCACAAATATTCCCATTACGATAACATTTTCTGTAAAGTCATAAAACTTTTTAAATTTTGATTAGACTACCATTGTGTTCAAATAATTACGCAATTGTATGTCAACATGACTACATACTACATGCTGTAATTGAAAAAAATTATGACTTGGAACCTGTAAACAGTTAATAATATCAAGTACACATATATATGTAACCATACAAAAGTTTAAAGGATTGCTTAATGAAGTCGCTGTAAACTTCGATCAATAATTGAATATATTAAATTACTTAAACGAGTTAGTTCAATTTTTTTGTATTTTATTTTTGTCAGGATTAGAAAAAACTATTTAAAAACAGTTTGGATTGTAGGATTAAATATTATATAGACATTCAATAGTTTTTAACTATTTTTATGCAATTATTATGCAATTTAAGCCTTTAAATTTTACGTATAATTGGACAAGCATTTAAAATACTGTTGAATTTTTAATAGATGTGAACGGTACATAATTTTATTAATTAATTAATTATTATGCAATTTAAGCCTTTAAATTTTAAGTATAATTTGACCAGCATTTAAAATACTCTTGAATTTTTAATAGATGCGAACGGGATATAATTTTATTAACGGACAAGATTTTTATCTTTTGGAAGCAGATTATATAAATGACCATACCCGAGAATTATTATAGCCACAAAGAGTAGTGATTTTGTTATGAATACTGTTAAATTTTTATGGATTTAATTTTATAAAGAAAATAATAAAATTACTTTTTAACAAACGAATTAATATTTTTTGCATACTGAGAATAATTTATCTGAGAGATCCTTTCTTGAAGGAAATAGGCATTCTTTCTAAAATAACAATTTGAACTTCAATTCGTAAACAAGCATTAAAATGAGTGTTTTCTTGACATTGGTTGATGTAATCTTCTTTGTCGTTGTATGTAGCTCCCTGACGATCGGAAACGTTTTCCAGTTTCCTGATGCACTCTTTGTAACTGAATATTAAGTAACAGTGTCAATCACGCTCCGGAGTGTCGTTTGCTCTGTTTATACGGCTGACTCATTTTTTTTGCATTCTGTTGTATTTCGGCTATAGTGTTTAGGCAATTTTACTATTTAATTATTATAAGTTTGAAACAAGTATGAGAAATCCTAATTAATCATTTTAATTCAACTCAGTCACATGGTGAGCGTAAATAAATAAATTATCAAATTGAACACATAGTAATATAATAATTATTACTTGTTTCTACTTAGGTTTATTATTAACTACATTGGTGCACGGATGCGAAAATAAGTAAGCCATTACATTAAATTAGGAATGTTATAAGGAAAAATACTATGTTGTAATCAAACGTATTGATGAATATACAATTAAATTCAAATCAAAAGAATTTTGTAACAGCATGCCGAAGAATGCAAGACTAAAAATTAAGGATTTCATCTACTGCAATTTTATTACCAACATCTAATATACGGCAATCGAGTTAAAATAATTTTGAATGCTTCCAATCATAACTTCAATTAAACGTCCATCTGCTTCTGTTAATTTAATGACTTTTTATTTGGACAAGAATTTTATAATACAGGAATTTTCGCAATTTACGAAAATAATTCATGAAAAATTGAAAACGTTGTACCATTACGCACGTAATTACAAATACACGTCTATAAACTGCTTAAATATGCTTTAATATTCTTAATGAGTTCAATAAATATAGATTACAGTATTACCAACGGAAAATGAAATATGGAACAGTTTTGATTCGCCGGCTTATAAGTAAACCAGGCTGTAATTTGGATTCCTCATTTAGCTAAGGGCTAAGATTGATTTGAAATCATAATTTCCGCGACACAAATTAGGTTTATGATAAGCAAGCAAGCAACAGTTGCCTCCCTTTTCCTAATTATGTTCGTTCGAGTAATTAGGCAATTACGCAGCTATCGATCGCCATTGACAAGCAAAACCTGTCAGCAAGAACTGGGCTACTACACCGAAGGAAAAAATTTACGGTTCATAAAGCTGTAAACCAACATGTAAATTGTCAGGTCATTGATTTAGTAATCAGAAAGTAAAATAAAGTGAACTTTTAAGAAATGAAAAAGTTTTTATTTATTCACTAATGTATTCTAATTTTCACAAATAAAACAAGTTCATAAATCATTAAGAAACAATTTTATGTTTACGAATTAGATTCATAGAAAATAAAATCTTCTTTATTAGGCAACCGAAGTATACTGGCACTCTGATTAAAAGTTGATTACATTCGGGAATTATTTCATTCAACCCCTAAGCAATCACAAGTTTCTATCAGCTGATATCATTAATATATAATTATCTTTTAACAATAAAAATATTATACTCAACGAAAATAGCTTCTTTCTCAATTACATACTAACCAATTGAGTTAACAACGAAATTCGTTATGAAGACACAGACTATCCAGAGGGAAAATAAATTATATTTCCGACTAACGTAAAACAGATAAAAAGCTTTAACTAAAATGTGAGACGTCAGGAAGCACGATCTACAAAAGACAGATTAAAAACCATTAAATTCAGCCATCACCTTTAAAAAACGTGTACAGCCAATTCCTATTTTTTATTATTTATAAAGTTTGATAACGATGTCTTAGTTGCACAGGTAGAGATATTTTTCGTATATTCCATTTTTTTAGTAACATGAAACACTTTAATTTCAAAAAGTCTATATAGCTTTGCAGCTATACACAATTTAATAATCTTACATTTATAAGTGTCCTCTGACGAAATAACAATAATTAACAGAATATAAGATTCCCTAAAAAAGGAATTTTAAAAAGTAGCATTTTTTCCATAGTATTATTATTATTTTCAAATCTCATTTCTCTCCGCAGCTTTGTGATCTCCTTCTATCTTTCATTGTATTTTTCCTCTTAAAGGGGAGTAATATAAAATCCGGAAAAGTTAATTACACGTCAATCACTACTTGTGACAAACCGAAAAGAATAATTAATTTGAACATTCGCGAGTTTTGTGTAACTACAACTTTTAGGGAAAGGTTTTAATAATAATCTGAATGCAGGCTTATATGAAGTTAAAGGCGAATGAATGACACCAAAATTAAAGCAGTATTTGAATAAAAAAAGGGATGAATCCAAAGTTTTTTATAAGATTTATGAAAGCTTATTCCAGCTAAATGTAACAAAACAAAAAGATTTATGCAATACCAAACTGCAATTCACTATCAAAATTAAATAGACAACACTTCAAAGACGTAATTTGTTTGAATATGGATTCATTTAACTTTACAGAAAACCTGCTGCACATGGATTTTATAAAGCGGAAAATAAATTTGGGCTAACGTAAATAACTCAGCCTTTTACTGTAGGTAAGCAAAAAATTATCTGTCAAAATAAGGCGTGAATGTTGCAGGAAGTCCCTAGAAAAATCAAAAAGTATTCAGTAGAAACCTTGACACAAGAACCATGATTTCCAATTATACAATAAATATATCCTAAACCATATCCTTTTTACAGTACATGTAGGAGTACGAGTTTAAAGTCATTAGTTTCAATATAAATAGATAAGTACAAATCATAGATTGTATTAACCATATACTTATTGTAGTATTCAGTCCTTAAGACTGGTCCTATGTAATCCTCTATGCTAACCTATGTTACGAAAGCCTATTCATTTCTAAATAGTGTATTCAATCCTTGGCTACCCTCTTCTCTTCTTACCCCGCACACATTTCTCTCTAATTATAATTCTATAAGACCCTCACGTCTCAAAACGTTGCCTATTAATCTAGCCCGTCTCTTAGTCAACTATACTTATTATCTACTAGCTAACCACCGCGACTTCGTTAGCACCGAAATAGTTTTTTTATTTTGCCCTAAAAATAAAACCACAGGTACAGAATATAGGACAAAGTTGAATTCAGTGAATATATAAAAAGTACAGTATAATCTATTTATGATCGCTTCGAGGTAAACCTTATAACTCGCAGTTGGTTTAGAACATACATATCGCCCCTTTTCAATTCCCTTCCTAGTGGAGTTTCCTGATTCAGGATCACCCTCATGTAGCCTGTTAACCCAAAAAAAATTCAATAACCTTTTCGGCTGAGGGAGTCAAGCAGTATTGCTAAATTTGTAAGTTTTCAACTATGTTTTGATATAGAAATTAAAAATTGTAACGTAGAACTTATATTTAATTTATTTAAATATAAGTTTTTAACCATGTTTTGATATATAAGTTAAAAAATTGTAACGTAGAACTTATATTTAATTTATTGCAATATTACGTTTGTAGTAAGCCTGAAAAGTCTCAAAATGGAGATGAAACGTCGCTTTTGTTAATAAATAGTGATATATTTAATGCTGAATTTTTGGCCTTCTTTTTATTTATTGTAATATATCAATCATTTATATTATATTAATATCATTATCGAAATGAAATATTCACTAATATTTAAGTTAAATTTCCCTTTTCTAAACCCTTAAATTTTCATTGAAATCAGTTGAGTCATTTTTGAGACAATCATACGAGCAGTCGGACAGATAGACAGACACTTCAATTTTATTTATTGGTACATACTACATTTTACGGACGAGTTTCTTCACGTAAAACATATCCTCAACTTACAGAAATATATTTCCTAGCGCCAATGTTTTCTGAATTGCTTTTACATTACAGTGAGTAATGAAGCGTGAATAAGGTTTTTCTTTTTTCTAATACGAAAATATCAACCGCAATGTTGATAGAGAATATTAAAGTTAAATGAAGGGAAGTAGTTGACCTCGGGTCTTCCTCAAGTCTTCGTTGTCATCAGAACAGATATGACATCGCCCTCCGAGTGCACCACAGGCTAAAAATGCATTAAGAGTGGGAAGATTTGTATATAAATGGACGGCGGTGCGGTCCGCGATACCTGGGAGGTTGTTCTTTCACCTCCTCCTGGGAGTCGTAGTGCGCTTTGAGAGCGCCCCAGTTTGCAAAATGGAATCCCGCTCCGCACTTCTGTATCTCACAGGCATTCCTCTTTACTCCGAGCGCCGGAACACATAAACGCATATTAAAATGGCCCTGGGAAATGTATGGTACTGCTTTGCAACGTTGTGGCTGGCGCCAAGGCAATATTAGGAGGTGAGAAAAAAAAAGCGAAAAGCAGAATCTTGCGCTTGCAGTCTACATCCATACCAGCAGCCGTAATGAACTGCTCTATATTAAAATTTATTTTTTTCCAACTCTAGGTTATGAAAAAATATATAAAATTAGAAGCGTTGGCCGACTCCTATTTTCATTTGTATTGGGTTCCTTCTTAATCCCTAACCTAATAATCAGTTACTAAATTTTAACCCTCCCCCCCGCGTGAGCGTACACTATAAATAAGAATGGAAATAACACTCATCACCTATAGCTCAGTTAAAATTGTTACTAATGTCTAGAATTTAATTTAATACTAGAAAAAAACAAATCATGTTTCCGATACGTGGTTTAACTTACTTCTGACCAAAAGTTTGCTGCATTCAGGTACGCTTTTTATTTGCTCTAATTAAATACAGGAAAAACTTACACTAGCTTTTATCCATAATTGGTAATTTTTATCTACTTTGCGGTCTGTTAGTTAGGTTATTAGCAAAATACGTTGAATAAATGTTCATATCCAAAGACAGAAAATGGCAACTTCATGTTTATCGTTTATATAATGCAAATTTTTCTGATAATGAAAATTTAATTAATATACTCAACTGTGATTCAAGTTTCCAAGTTCGCATTTTAAGGTTATAAATAATTGTTCCACCATGACAGAAGTTTATGCTTCGTATGTATATGTATGTATATATCAATTTAAAATATAATAACACAATAAATATAATTACCAAAAAAATGTTTATTAAATAACAATGTAATTTATATAATGATATTTTTATAACTCTACGTTTCGTCATTAATTTGGAGTACTTACCAGGAAAATAATTATATTTTTTTGTTCATACGTTAAAGTTCAAAATTAGGGAAGAAATTCATTGATATTTTGTTCTAATTGTCTTGATGCCATTGTATTTATTTAATCAATATTATCTTCTGAGGTCAAGAAATCGTATCACATAGCAGTTTTTTAACATCATTAAGTAAAATTAATTCGAATTTGTGTTTCTCGATATTACTGACGCACAGACAGATATGCAGTTAAACATTCCTTTATTTCAATGCCTTACTGAATATATTTGATAAACGTAGTAAATTATTCTTTAAAGTATACGCAATTTGCCAGGAGAATGAGGTAATAACTTTCCTAACTATTAAGGAAAGGAAATGTAGCCTAAAGCAAGTTTATTTGAGCCATCACAATACATATTTCCACGCTCGTCAGTCATTAAATACTGCATCTCGTAATTACAAATTTTTGTTGTAGTTATGGATGTGCTTTATTCTGCTGGCTTCATTGAAAGACGATAACCTTACGGAAAATTTTAACGAGGTCATTGAGTACATTTTCTGTATAGAACTTTAAGAAGTTATCAGAAATTACGTAGCGTGTATCCAAGTTTGCGAAGATCTGCTTTGCCCGAGGCGGGCTTTCCGTTATAATGAAACTTTGTTTCCGCAAATGAGACATCTTCAGAAGACTGATTTAATCATTTTATTTCATAACGAAACATAAATTCTCCGTTAAGATTCTTTCAAATAATTACAATGCGCCATGTCTCAATATTCTGCATCGTAAAGGCGTTGGTAATTATGCTTTACACGTATCGGTGGTTGATTTTTTTAGAGTATTGAAATTGATCGCAGAATCCAATTATTTTTATGACCAAATATATCCTTATTTAGCAATTCATTTTACATTTATCTAAACATTTTCCAAGCAAATTTTTTGTTTTATTTGACGTGATAGTGTCACGTAACTCAAATGAGTTCTAATAACTGCTGAGGTTTGTCTCAGAGTAATCTTCTCTGAAACATAAACAAATTTAGGAGATAGGCGTATTCAAAAATAAATTAGAAATAATTCAAATTTATATTAACCATATATTTATAATCATAACGAAAGTAAAAACAATTATTATACAATCGTTTATTAAGATATGTGAAGTAAATGAGTAAAAGTTAATCATTTAGCCATTTTTTGTTATTTTACTGAAAACGGTAGCCTATATAATACTAGTGAACTATTTTGGAAGAAAAAGTTACTCCTGAAAAAAAATTTAATAACATGGAATCAATAAAATTTAAATTATTTTTCTATACTTAAACGGCTTGTTTATTAAACATATTGAATTAAATGCCAGTTAAAAAAATTATGTAGAGCATTTTTGTGACCAACAATCAAATACTTCTTACAATATCACTGACATTCATTTAAAGCACTTAAATTAATGACGCTTTTAGATCTTGACATATACCATGAGTGCTTAACAATATATCAGTCAATAATTTAAGCTTAAATTTTCATACACAATTATTGGTTTCATAGGAGAGTATCCCAAATATTTCTCTTTAATATTATAGGTTAGTGCAATAAAAACAAGAATAAAGCATTAGTTTATCTGACAATTAAATGACTTAAAGCAGCTTTACCTATCACTATATTTATTCTAATTTATCAACATTTGTCTCAGTTTTTCAGAGAGAATGTCATAGAGTAGAGTCTATGAAATACTAAATTTGTTAACATATACTTGCGGAAGTTTCGGAAAGGAAGACGAAACCTCACAAATTTTGATACATTCAAGACATTGATACATTTAAGGCTCTTTGGATTCATATAAAAAAATGCAACAGTATATTTCAGTCGTAAAAGAATATTATTATACGGAAATAATTAAAAATCTAAAATGAGGTTACCTCTTAGTGGCCGTATGTAAATTACTCTTTTCCGCGAAAACCTTCCTTGCATGTTTTATCATACACTTTATGTCTACTATACTTGTACTATCACTAGTCATTATGCTGCCTAAGTAGCTTCCTTCAAAATATCCCTTTCCCATCTAACACCCTTTGATATTCCACCATTTCCAATTCTACACTACGATATTTACTGCAAACATATTATAATTGTACATATAATGTATTCAACAATATACGTTCAACCCAGGAATAATTTGAAATTGAATTTGTAGCATAAGTAGCGAATATGTTGGACTCCAATTTAGTTAAAAATAGGTTGTATCTTATCATTTTTCTTGTAATATTGTGCTCAATTTATATATAAAATTCCTTGAAATATTATGTCAAATCAAATAGATTGGAGTTTTATTTTTAAAAGTATGCTTGCTGAGTGATGAAACTTGAAAAATCCTCTGGGGCAGCAAGATGCCCCGCAACCTACCACTCAAACAGTCCAGCCGCAACCGGTAGTATGTGAGTTTGGAAGATAAAAAATTTGATACTGATCGGAAGTTTGGCCATTAACTGATTGTGTCCTTTATTGCACAAAATATATCAGCTGAACGGATTGGTGAATAACGCAAGGGGCTTGTGGAGAGCGTATCCAATGAATGAATTAAAATTTGAAGTAGTGAATATTTAAACTTCATGATACTGGACTACTTCAACAAAGCAACAACTGAAGTATCGTCGAGTATTTTATTAAAATAGTTGTATTATTACAAGGGTTTGCATGTTTGTCTAAACTTAATTTAATTAATTTTCACTAGGTAAAGTACGATGAGTAATGAATAGAAATTTATATACGAGAATGCCGTACGTTACATTTTTGTTTTGCGGTCAGTGATGTTAAAATGTATTTCACATTATGAGATTATAACAAATTTGTTATTGCTGATTAAGAGAGGAAGAATATTTCTTGCAACTTTTTGTGTACTAAAACGTTTCAAGACTACAATACAGAGGCTGCGCACCTTAATTGAACAATGCCACTCTATCTGAAATCTCATGACGAAGCATTATCTCGGATCGGTACACAATTCCTCACGCAACCAGTCGACAACTCTGGTCGTAAAATAGTCGTTCAGTGTTCGAAGGTCCTTAAACTCAGAAATTGTATATAGGGCAGAAGTAAAACGTTTAGTTAGATAGGGTCTACGTGCTATAATATAAAAGTTGTATTTTAGACACCTGAACTTTTTCTATGTTATTAATCATCGATTGATCAAGAAAGTTCATTTTACATTGCTCTTAAATGACAAGCATATACAGGAGCAAGCTCATTGTCGCAGCTTACAAACAATATTCTTGATGGTTGGAAAAAAAATCACGATGAAATTTTTGTTGGTGAAATTCGTTAGAGGTGACTTTTTAGAGCGATAGTTAGGGTACGTAGTTCATATCACGTTGTTGTGCTGGCTTCAGCTAGACAGGAATGAATCATTTACTGCGCTATGGAAAAAGGGCTTATTAAGAAAATACAACTGTAGTTTGGCTTGTTTCTAGAGGTAACTGTTAATGATTCTGGCTTGTGAAACTGGGTCATGCATTGAACTTAATCCGTACACACGTGATATTAAATTTTGAAGGCATAAATTATTGCACAATATTTTCTTTAATTTAAGCAAAGAAATCTGTGACATAGGATCAACGTGCTTGTCAAATTTTCGGCAGAATTTAAAGCAGCTTATTATTTGCTGATGTAAAATGAAACAAACGAAATAGAACGTCTGCAGTCAGTGAGTTTTTTTCTAAGAACCACGTTCAAATCCAAGGACCGATTCAAATTAAACAGTGAGGTCTAAACGTAACAAGAAATTATTTTATAAGAAGAAATCCTGGAAAACGCACAAATTTCTATTGTGGGAAAACTTGTCTTCTAACTGGGCTAATATCGCCTTGACATTAGAATCTTATTCATCCACTCCATTTCTGTTTCTTCAGTTCGGAACCATATGTCGTTCTAAGGTCAATACGTACATTATTCCCAGTTGTCGTCATGACATCTGAAATACGCGCCGGACTCGCAGGAAGTTAGGCTTTCATGTTTCCGTTATCCTCGTGTTAGTTTAGCTTCTGCAGGCGTCCTATATTATTGAAAAACTTCGGCAATATTGAACCACATTCTCTTACAAGTCTACAAAACTTGATCTCTTGGGTTTTCTCGCGTCTCTACTGCTACGTTTCCCTCTGTATATTTTTCTTGCATCTGGAAGGAGAATATTTTTGTAAAAACAGGGTTCCATAATATAGTCTCATGTGTAGTTTGGCAGATGCAATGAAATATTTCTTAGTTTACAGAATTCTTATAAAATCCGTTCACTTCACACAGAGGAGAATAAGAATTGATCGCACATTATTTGTGCAGGGGAACTTAATTTATTTAAAAAATTTCAAATCACTACAACGAACACATATAGATTTTAGTTTAACCTGAAGAGGGTCCATATCAGGACCGAAACATGTAGTTGCTTTTCAATTATATTTTACGTTGCACTATTTTTTGATTGTTTTTGGCCGTATTTAAACTTATATTAAACGGACATTAATAATTATTATACATATATATTTACTATTATTGATATTAATAATTTATGCATTTTTTAATTACTTAAATTGAAAGCCCCTTCGCAAATCCAATGGTGAAACACCTTTGCCAATAACAACAAATTCAACTCCGAAATAACGTAGCGTTTCAAATTACAAAATATCTGACGGGTTATTTTCACGCATTTCTCAATATTAATGTAATAATTTTTATATTTCGCTGCTATAGTATTAGTTTACATATTGTATCATTATTTTCGGCTCGGCGCAAAAATAAACAAATCGCCGATGACGTCATTATACGACGCATACGAAATAAAATTTTCTAATTTTTTTCTCGGGGTTAATACGTGGTTTCACTTGCCACTAAATAAATTAATATTCTACCAAATGACTAAAGTTTACATGAATTTTCACAAATATATTAAAACAAGTTTGAATGAACCAACACAAATCGGCTCACTATTCAAATCAAAAGTTTTTACTCTTGGTAAAGTTATTGTTATTTAATATCCACTGTTCCAACCTAAGTATTCCCACCAATCTCTGCAGTTTATGACTCTTCTCTCTCCTTACATTTTTTGTTTCAAATCAGATAAGTTCATCTTAAATGACGACATACGTACGTGGGCAAAGATTTTTTTCTATTTGTAGTCATACCACAATCGCTTGTTCATATTTTCATGATATGCTACTACATACCCAGAAAAAACTTAACAAAATAATTTACTTGGGGAAACGTACGATTTGAAACTCTCAAGCTGGATATTACGCCCATGATATTGTAGTATTAGGGGAGCGAGAAGAAGATTTGGAAACCGTAATAAATTGTATGAACGTGATCCTGGAGAAATAGCTAAATATGAGGATTAATAGAGGGAAAACAAAGCTAATAGAGTTTAGTATGGGAAACAGTTGAAAAACAAACGGTGTTAGATTGGGAAGGAATATTTTGAAGGAAGTTAGGGAATTCTGCTACTTGGCCTGCATAACAACTATGGATGGTATAAGTGTTGTATACATAAAGAGTAGAATAAAACAGGCAAGGAAGCGTAATAACTAGGGATGGTAGAAGAAGATATAAAGAGTAGGTAAGCACTGGCAAGGAAGGTTTTCGTAAAAACAGAGGAATTTACATACGGGTAATACAAGTGGGAATATTAGGAAATCGTTGCTCAAAATGTTCGTATGAAGTATGGTGTGAAACGTGGGCGGTAAGAGTTGCAGAAAGGAAAAGAATATAATCCTTCGAAATGTGATGCTATAGAAGAGTGCTGAAAATCAGATGGGTGGATAGAGTTAGTAACCAGGAAGTGCTACGTACAATAGGGGATGAGAGAAAAATTTGGAGGACTTTGTTCCAGAGAAGGGATGGATTAATAAGCTACGTTTTGAGACATGAGGGGTAATAACAGAAGAGGGAGGCTAAGGATGGAATACTCTAAGGTTATTAGGGAGGATGCGGGAAATGAAAAGGCTTGTGCAAGATAGGTTAGCATGGAGGTTGCTTCTGACTTGTCTAAGGACTGAATATACACAATAACAACAGCTGGATACTTTTTTAAATTATAATAAGTAAACTTTTAAACACTCTACTATTCATATTATTACACGACTTACAGTCACTAAGAGGTAACCTGTTAAATTTTTAATTATTTCCGTCTAATAATATTTTTTTATATGTTTGCAAATTTTTTGTTTTTAAATGAATCCAAACAACCTTAAATGGGATACGCTAAGCAGATTAAGGAGGTTGTGGGATGTAGTTCTACAATTGGGTAGATACACAAAGATAGAATGAATTTATCAGAACTGAAACCCAAGTAAATATTTACACTAATTTTAAATATTTTAATGAATTGGAAAGTTTTCAGTTATAAAATATACATATAGGACATTGTATGTAAAACATAAATAATATAACATAAGCCTTATAATGGAAAATTGAGAGGCAGATTTTGACACACATTACTGTTGAGAAAATTTAAGAAAAACTTGACACTGCAAATTTCGGTAGTCGCCAAGTATCTATTCCTGGTTAAGTGATGCACATTTTTGTAAGTATATTGTTGGTAGTTCCATTAACATGCGAAGACTGTACTACGATCCCGTGAGAATATCGGACAACAAGCCATTAGCAGTCTTTGTGATGACAATAGGCGCCCAACCCAGGCAGCACTTCCCAGCCACCATGGGAACGCGGCGCTGCTGCGGGCGTGGTCGATGTTTCCAGCACATTCACTGCTACCATAAATCGTGCTCAATTTAATACTTTTACTTTAATTTCGTTTCATTTATTCATATTTTCAGTTTTGTCTGCCTTACACACCATCTGTATTCAACGGTTTGAATTAATGTTGCCTTGGAGGCATCACTTCCATCTTTGCCGTTGACGCAATTTAATCCGGTAGCCTTAAAATTTTGCGCTTGTTGTCTCAACTTCTTTTACATGAAATAAAGAGTACGAGTTGTGTCTAATTTAAAACGAGGAAACCTACCGTAAGTTAACGTACAACGTAACATGAATAATGAAGAGAAAATGTGACATATATTATAATTTATTGTTTAACTTATATCAGAGGAAATTAAATATTTGTGTTTATACATTCTTAAGTGTAATGAAAAAATAAAAATTCAGGTATCAATGAAAATACATTTACAAGCAATCGGGGAAAATTAATAATCACTCAAAAATGGGAATGGAATAACTGAACATGTTTGTTTCATGTGATATGCTTTTAGTACTGTGCTGTCATTTTCCATCCTCTTGAATTTTGACCGAA